>OY998117.1:20066586-22469919 GCA_963921985.1 Agrilus biguttatus | reverse complement strand
TGCTTCCAAAAGAACGGTTGAAGCTTTTAAAAAACTCCTATTTTAACGCAGAAAAACAAAAAGAAATGAGTGTCATACTTTTTTTGGAAAATAAATTAGTACTAAAATATTAACTATACAATTTGTTTCAGCATCATTGTTTTAGTTCTCGATAATATTTTTTTTTTTCATTGTTTTTTCAATTTAGTTTTAGAAAGTGTTTGAAAAGTTCTACAATAAATAAAGGCAGTTTCATACCTGTCTTGACTGACCAATTCATTAAACTCAGCTTTTATACGTATGTCTTAAATAGTATTGTAAATAAGAATGAAATAGCCTTAAACGTTTGCCGTTTGCCAAAATTTGCTTATCAAATCTAACACTTAGAACAACTGGAAGTATTTTTGTTTTTCATTTTACAGCAAATATACAAAGATTGGCTTCAGTTTACTAACATTACACGAAGATATATATAATTACATTTTTTTAATCTTAAATGTAATTTTAATAGACTAACTGTTATTTTATTTATTTATGTGTATATCATATAATTATTAGTAACTGTACATTTACATTTAAACGGTAAGATCGTATTTGTGAATGCTGCACCATTTTACATTTAATATATCCTATGCAACGTTTACAAAATAGGTTTTTTCTTCTACATTCAGCTGAAAAGTATTTAGGAAAAATTGCATTTCGTCGGCCTAATAAATAATAACAATAAACTGAACGTTCTTTCAAAAAAATATGAATATTTTTATACATTAATTTAGTTACCTTTTACAATTAAATAACATTATTTTAATCACAGACAATTCTGAAAACAATTTAAATTTAAGAGCTTAAAAAAACGTACATACTTCCCATACCTTCTTACATTCACACACAAATTCAAACAACAGCTAATAATTATTTAGTTAAATAAGTAGGTTATTTTCTAAGGCTATCACAAAATTTTGCTTCTATTTGAAAAAAAAATCAATCAACCACTTTTATACACAAATATAGATGTAAAAAATTACGTTTGCTTTAACAAACAATTTTCACTTTTTATATTGTAGCTAAAATGATTTAAAATCTTTATTTTGCAACATTTCATTTCATAAAAATTTGCCTTTCAGATTTAGTTTAGAAACAACGCGAAGAATAACTTTACAAATAATTCAATCCCTTTCAAATAATGAACTTATTTAAAAATAAAATTTAAAAAGATCATTCAATGAAATGTTATTAAATTAAATAAACTGGTAATATAAATACTATAATTGGATATAAGATTTTTGAAACAGTAATGTTTTGAAATAATAAAATGAGTTTCTGTGAGTATAATACCTCTAAAGCTTCTAAAACATCTAACGTTTAACATATACGTAAGCAAAAGCTCTGTATATGGGATGGATAGAAGTAGTAGGTACTTTAACAAAAATTCTTTTTCGATTGAAACGAAATGTTGCAAATGACTGTAACGTTAGTGACATTTCTATTTATTATACTAACTACATACTATGTTATGTTGTTGGCAAATTTATAAATAACATCTATCATACTACATGCAGTCTCATTGTATGCTATAACTGTAACGGCCTTTCGCAGCCCCGCACTCACACTGCTTGTGTGTTAAAAATATTTATATGAATATTCCAAAAGAAAAGAAAAAAAAGATATGTCACAGACATAAAATAAATAATGATCAACAGCCAATTTGCTTACCAGTGACTTTTTTAATACTGAAATAATAAAGCCTAAAAGAAAACCGATTCTTAAATAAAGCATAAATTAAATATTCCATTGATTACAAAGGGGTTTTAAAAGCTTTGTAATGGAAGAAGATGAGGAAAAGCTGCATTTTCTATCACGTACTTACATTTGCTCCATCGTATTTTAGTGCCAACAGAGCACACGCTTTGTCGTAAATATTTCTCAAGCAATAACCAACCGATTAACATTTAAATATCATAAACATCTTTCTTTTTTCAACGATTTTTTTTATTTTTTAAGTCTATATTTTGATTACTCAAAGTTCAGTTAAGATGAACCGTGGACCCATTAAAACCTAGTCAACACTAAAACTGTAAGTAACACTAAAACAGAGTAGAGTGAATTACAGTATGAAGCAACTCCTGCAGTAGGTGGTTGTTGTGGTGGGTAACCTCTGTTGTAACTATCCTCGTTATCGGTTCGACTTGGAGGATAACTGTTATCTGTATCTGAATTAGTAGCTGAAACAAGAAAGAAGCACATTTTCAAAAACTTTATTATTACTTTGTAATACACAGCTCATTATAAGATAATGATAATAATTTTTATATGATTTAGTTACGAGGGTATATCAAATATAAACAGGATTGGTATTGTAAAAAAAAATAATTTAATTAAACTTATATACATATACTATTTTCCTCATAGTCTGCCGCCCTAGAAATATATTTTTCCCATCGGATTAAGAGCTATTTTGATGCCAACATCGTGGAACCTCGTAGGACGTTCTTGTAACCATTGGAGCACAAATACTTCCACTGTGTCGTTCTTGTGGAAACATTGGCTTCCAAGCGCTTCTTTTAGGGGCCCAAAAAGATGTCACAAACGGACAAGTTGGAGCTATATGGCGGATGTTGCAGCGCTTGCCAGCCTAATGCATTCGATTTTTGCCTTGTGGTATTGGCCGTAAGAGGCCTGACATTGTCAGGCAAAAGAATTACACTTCTGACCGATTGCTTATTCCTTTTCCTTCGAAATGACAATTTCGCAGCAACCCGAATTCTTGACAGGGTTTTGTCCCCGAACTGTACCAGTAATCGTCGCAAAATTTCGATTGGATTCACCCCCTCAGCCCTTGGTCAAAAACATAGTAATAATCCATTGCTCCACGTAGACATGCACTTCTGACTTACTCATTGTTTCTTCTCAAGCGAATTGCGGTTGGTTCTCCCTTACCTAGCGGTACCGGCCATCTTCGCATCTACTACTATCAGGTTACTGACCTCTCCGTAATTAAAAAAATAAATAAATTCCGTTTATATTTGATACACTCGTATTTTTATGTTTTACACTTATGATTTTGTTTGTATCAATTTTAAATTTATTCTATCAACATAATAATTCTTAAATCTAGAAATAATGGCATACTGATTATTTTAATGTATAATATATTTGTACTTGGAAATGTTGGCTGCAGAACTGTTACATATAAACACTTACGATGAATTATGGGTCCACCTCCTGATCCTGAACCAGTTCGGGAGTATTCGTCGTCAGAATCGTCCATGTCAGGTCCTTCCCCTGAACCAGAACCGTCTGCACTATCGCTTTGCATATAATTATCAGCCTCTGGTAAACCCACTACTCCCAAAGAAGATTTTACCATCTAAAACACAAAAAAGAATTTTATTTTAATTTACAATATAAAATTGTTACATTTTAATTCTAAGGTTTTTTTTTTATTTTTGTAGAATTTAAACTTTGGATGGTGCATAGATAATGAATTTTATAATTAAAGATCTCAAGACACAATTTTACTTCAACAAATATATGTATTCAGAAATTATTCTACAATTATTTCGGCTAAAAAAGCCATTAAATAGAGTACTAACTACACTAAACTAAAACAATTATATTACAAGTTCAAAAGGTGTGGGGTGTTTAGCATACACAACTCTTTTTGGTTGTTTTACGATATGTTTCTTTGCTGCTAGAGCATTCTTAATTTCAAGGAATTCTAGTAGAATTAATTTTCTACTTTTAGATTGACAGTGAAGTAATTTCCAATTATTAATGTTTATGCTATAATTTTCATGTAAACACATTTCTGTCAGACCCGTAATATATTTTTCATTTCTAATAGTTGCTAGGTGTTCTTTGAAACGGGCTTCTAAAGAACAATCCGTTTGTACAATACACAGGCTATTGCAGTCTAGGCAATTAAGCTAGTAGACCCCACTTTTTGTGTTATATCTAATCTTCTCTTATTATTAATTAATATGGAACCTGTATTAAATTTATTTACTTCTGTTGTAATTTGATTAAACTTGTTTAAAATTAAGAACTTTTTAGATATAACACACAAAATTGGGGTCTACCAGCTAAATTCCCAAGGCTGCGATGCCCTGTATATTGGACAAACGGATCGTTCATTTCAAAGAACACATAGCTAGTATTAAGAATAAAAAATAGTTACGGATCTGACAGAAATGTGTTTACATGAAAATTATAGCATAAACATTAATAATTGGAAATTACTTCACTGTCAATTCAAAAGTAGAAAATTAAATTACAAAATTAAAATTAGCATATAGATGCTGTATGGAGTACGAAACGTATCATAAATACGGTTTTTTTTTTGACAAAATTAATTCTGCAATTATTTTGTACGGCTTAAAATAAAAATTTCCTTCCTTTTAGATCTCATCAGCACACCATATATAGCATCGATAAATAACTGACCAAACCGATGCTGTTTCGTAAAAGGAAGTTGATTTATTGTCCTTTTGATAGGCAATACGTCGCCATAAATTTTTAACTAGGACCTAAGTGTTTTATTTAGTACTATATAATATACCACTTATTATTTACCCAAACATAATAAATATTAATCAATATAATGTAATGTTACACACACACTATACAAAAGAAATTAGAAGTAGGTAGCATGTAATTACCTGATGAACATGTCGTAATTTATCTGCTAAATTTGCAATCCTGGGATCAATGTTTTGAAGATCTATGCTTGGTTTAACTTCAGGATTGTATTTTTGCATATCGAGGCGAACGTCTACAATGGTTTGCGAATATCTGTAAACAAAATAAAACATTCAAAACAAAGAACGAAAAGTTTACCTAAAACTTCAAAATCAAGGATAACAATGTAAACACTCTACTATGCTAGAAACATGATTTATAATATAAAATTGGGTAAAACGCATATGTACATGTGTTATATCTGTAATAAAACCCACCTAAACCCTACATTTCATGGTCACTCTGTAATAGGACTTTTTCAATTCTTGCAAATACCAGCTACATCCTCATGCAACTATTTTACTTTGTACTTTTTTTGTATCAAACACACTAACTTTAGACCAGGTCTAGTGTAGACGTTTTACACTTTGTAATTTTCACAAATAAATTGAATTCTTTTTTTTAAAATACTTTTTCATAAAAAAAGTACTTCACACATGTAGGTTAGAGAAGAAAATATTTACATTTTGTTTGAAATTATTAGTAATGTTATAAGTCTTTGAATTTCTCAAAAGGATTTTAATAATGAATGCAGTAATTTTAAAATAAACAAATTTTAATAATTGAAAAATTGTTCTCTTATTTACTTTTGAGTTCTTTCTAATTTAAATTATTTTAATATTAAATTGCAACGAACCTAAACGAAAAGAAGATGGTGAATAAAAAGAAAAAGATTCGCAGAATGAGATTTCTATAAAATCGTTATAGTAAACAATTCCAAATTAGTTCTGACAGTTAAAATAAAATAATACTAAAATAGACTGGCGAATGCAGGGGATCCACCAGCTACTCGTGCTAGTGGGCGGGCAGTCCCTTCGATCTACACTGTAGTGCAAAACCGGAGGGTAGGGCGTAGCCTCCTTGTAGGAATCGTGGGAATGGGTGGGTGGTGCGGTTAGGGAGAGAAAAATAAGACGGAAAATAAGTGAAAGATTATTTGTGGAATATTACTGCGACAGAATTTGCCTAAATGATTCAAGGAAGCCACAGAAAACTTGGACCTGAGCAGCCGGACGCCGCTTCGAACCGGTGACCTCCCGAATACTAAGCAATGATCTAGAGCACTAGACCACGCCGCTCGGTTTATAAGATTTAAATCTTTAGATGTTTTTATACCCTCCTTTCACCCCCCCTCCCGTCGAATACTTGTGAAACTACTTGATGATAAAATAAAACTATATAACGTTTATCCCTTCTATAATCAAATCTGAAGGGCGCTAGGATGAACTAGTTTGACTTAGTCGAAAGTGATTTGTCCTGAACTGCAGGTAAGACAAACATTTTTTTAATATGTTAGATTAGATTAGGTTACAGATGGGTTGAGTTACGTTAGTTTATTTTCTATTTATACGATTTTTAACCTTTTAACCCCCTACGGCTCCGTTCCCACCTTTCAACTTGGTCAAACTAGTTCATCCTATCGACCTTGGTATAAATTAGTTTGACTTCGGGAAAACTGGTTTATCCTACCGTTTAGATAACTAGTTTATCCTAGACAAAACTAGTTCAACCTAAAATCGGGTTTGGCCGGTAACATACACAAGAAAATAAAATGGAAATCTGTGGTACTAAATGAAACAAAGAAAATAAAAAGCACTGTAAAATCCCTTCCCATCCTAAATTCACTCGCGGTTTATCCACTGTGCTTAATAAGTTCGTCGTTTAACAGCGAGAGAAAACAGGAACATACAGAATTAAATGTAAAAATTGTGACAAACAGTATAAGGTCAGAGAAGAAGGGAAATTAACTCTAGATTTAAGGAACATTTAGCTCGCCTTATTAGATTTAATTGAACAGTAAAATCTAGCATAACCTCTCACATATTTGATATTAATCACGAAATTGACCTCAGTTGTTTCAATATAATTACTGATAATGCATTCTATTTAAAGGCTTACGATTGTTTGGAAATACACAGAAATAAAAGAAATATTATAAACTTAAATAACAGTCCTATCTCAAACTTTATTAAATTAAAATCAAATCCAATGTGCCACTCTCCAGCAGAATTAAGACGAAGCAAGCATTCAGGAAGATTAGTTAGTTTTTATAGATATTGAACGACTTCACTAGATAGCTGCGAATTTCACTTTAACGATAGTTTAATAAAGAATACACAATATACAGACAGCTCTTTCTCTTTTTATTGATATTAAACGTTTACTCCTTGATATTCTACCCTACAATAAAATCTAAATAGAATCACTAGTGTGACCTCCCTCAAACTCCACCCCTGTTCAAAATGTCCTGTATTCAATCGTATTTTCAAAAATTCTTAGACAGGGATCTTAACTATATAAAAATAATTAGCTTCAGAATATAAATTAATTTACTATCTAACTGAGGGTGACACTTTGTCGATATGTGTATTAGGTTTCTAAAAGTATTTTAAAAGAATTTTGCAGATTTATTGCGACGTTAATATGAGTTCTCAAACCGTGTATTAAGAAGCAGTAAGTAATGAATCTGCCTATTAGAAATGGATTCTTCCAATCATTTTTAGAAATAATTTGTTATTTTATTGTTTATTCTGTATTTGAGTGGTAATATACTTTTTGTAGGTCTAGTTTCATTCAATTTACCATCACTCATATCGTAAAGCAAATATATTCATGTGAGAATATCAGAAAGTCTTTCAGTTTAAGCGACTTTCGCTGTCTTCATGAATTTTACAAAAGCTGATAGGAATATTTATGGATCGGACTTCGTCAAATAAATTGCAGTCCAATATCTATCTCGAACCCTAAGGTAAACTTCCCAACTATAACTTTTCTCATTTTTCATCTGTACATCTATCGTATATCGAAACATTACGTCTGAAGTACAAATTTTCAAGTTCTATCCAGCTAATGGGAAATCACGCGGTTTATTGAATTGCATTCGGTGTATTCCATTTATTTACATGGAAGGCGAAGTGGAGTACTACATGAAGCATCCGATGTTATTTGTTAGTAGCGGCCATTTCAGGTGAAATAGGTGAATACCGTCTTCACCATTTTTTTTGGATAGTATCAAGATTTATTCCTTTCACAAATTAAATATATTTTCTCCTATGATAATTTTTTGTTTTACAAGAAATGAAGAAATTTAGTGTAAAAAGGTATATAAAATCAATGTATTTGTCTAAAGCGTTATTTAATATCATAAATAGTCCTTGTAATGGCCTTGAAATACGTAATAAATGCGCAGGTGAAGACGTAAGCCGCGAGGTAAGAAATATATCGCGGTGTGACTGCAACTGCATGCTCTTTGTAAGGGTACGTTAGTTGTGCGTACGTTTGTTTTTAATATTTCTAAGTTTAGTTTTTCTCGGCTTTTTTCCACTATTTAATGAAGAGTATTTATTTATTTTTGAAGGCAGGAATGTCCTATCATTAGCTATCTCAGCTGCTACCTACGCTAGAATATTAACACATTGATTCTATATATCAGTGTAAAAAAGATATATTAACGTAAATCACTAATTTTTTTAATTAATATACTCTATGTATACGTTTCGCCTTCTGAGGGCATCATCAGGAATTCTACGAAACTGAAGTATTTGTTTTGGTTCAACTTATTTATTCAAATTAAATTTGGCCTTAACAGTGGGGTGTTCCCAAAATCTATCTATTCATTAATTGTTTGTTGTTGTGTGTAGCTTTATTGATCTCTAGTATTTCCCATCTGTCAAGTATGGGTCCTCCTTTTAAGACTTTTAATATTTTAATGTTATTCTGGCTTACTGTATGATTGTTGTCAATAAGGTGGCTAGATAACCAAGATGTATGTTTCATTTGTTTAGCATAAGTGGTATGTTCATCGTAGTTGAGATGGTTGATTTTTAACTAAAAGTGTTTTTAAGTTATTCTTAGTCGCTTCTATGGCTTTGAGATTAAATTTTGATAATTTATTTTTGAACTTATAGTTAACATTGTGTATGATTTTAATGGAACAAAAATAACCCTAGATTTACATCGGAAAAAGTGGGAGAGCCATTGCAACCAGATTTAAAGAAGATTTTTATTCAATAAATAAAAAACTTAATAAAACAAGTCTCGCCGAGCATTGCATCAATTCCAATCATTCGATCAAAATTGAAAATACAAAAACTTTACACTCGAATATTAATAACAATCAGAAATTAATCATGCTAGAGAATCTAGAAATCAAAAAAGCCATAAGCAAAAAATTAAACTTAGTCAATTTTCAAACCGAATTATACATCGAACTACCCACTACTTCTTGATGATCGCTATCGATCGAGTATAATAAATTTGGTGAAACATTATTTTTAGAAATTTTAAAAATAGAAATAATAGGTACTTATTCATTTTTATTTCACGTTTCATTGGGTGACATAACACGAAATTTTAAATCAACCATTACACCCAGATTATTTTTAATATTCCTTGTTTTTAGCACATTATTCCTGTAGTGCCTGAATGTGATATTCACGTGACGGCGCAGCAGTGGCATGCGTGTGGGATGCGTGCGATACTGGACATTGAAAATTTCTTTATTTTATAATTTTATTTGATTATTATTATTAATTTCTAAAATAAAAGTGGCCTAAATTACTCCTTATTACATTAGCTATCTGCCAGTAAAAGTCCAGTCAAAATCTGTCCAGCCGTTTCAATGTTATTTTGGTATATGTACCGTGTATAATTAGTATAATTTAGTAAAAAGTCGTTATTTTAATATTACAAACAGACACTCCACTTTATCTGTATATATTATATGACAATAGTTATCACGTGCGTGAGTTTTTGAGTGGTTTAAGCGTTTCCAAGTACCCGAGGATACGTTGAAGATACTCCCGGGTCGCCCTTTCACGTTAAGGGATTAAAATATTGAAAAATTCTTAACTATTCCTGCGATTGCTGAATGTATAGGAAAAGAGAAAGAATGTTTAAGACAAATTTTACATACGAACATGCAAAAGTGTGTTCCATTTGAAAAAAAAAAACAGTAATGGCCCTGAAGGCACAATTTCAAATAGAGGTAAGTACGTGTTAGATAATCACCAAATATGGCGTTGATACGTTCGAAATTAGCTAAATAATAATCCACTATTTAGTGTGGGGATGCAATTTTCAAAATTTTCAGAAAAATCAAACTATCTAGAAAAATACTAATTTTCGAGATACAGTTGTACTATCAAAGTCGATCTGAAAAAGTTCCCTAAACTGCCTTAAAAATATAACATTCCATTAGAATAACAAAGCTGGTGCTGCTTCCGATGCAGCCGAATGTGATCTATTACTGCAAGTACGAAGGTGGGATATTAGGTGGCACGGAAACGACGCGTCGTATTGCTGCGTTCGCTTGGCTAATAGCTATCAGAAGAGATGCATTTCAGCGTTGCACAACGAATTACTATTTAAGTTTCTTACACGTGAAAACGTAAAACCAGTTGAAATTTTGCGCAGATTGCAAACACAACTCGGAAATGAAACGCTTTCGTGGCCACGTGTAAAAGTTTGTTGCAAAGAATTTAACGATGGACTTAATCGTAATCGTGTCGAAAATGTAAAAATCCTCTTCGTCCGCGCACCAGCATTTCGCCGGTTAATATTGCACGAGTTAGAAACCTTATTGAAGGGGACTGCCACGACACTGTGCTTCAGATATCTGGTGAACTCGGCATCAGCTATGCAAAAATTTCAGCTCGTTGGGTTCCAAAGTTGCTGAGTGAAGATCAAAAAGCTGCTCGAGTTCGCATCTCTCGAGCGCTTCTCACTCGATTTAGATAGGAAAGTGATTTTTTTGCATAAAACTGTAATCTGCGATGAGAGGTGAGTACACCATTACACTCCAACATCAAAACGAGCAATTATGGAGTGGCGGCGCAAAGATGCATTAAACCCAGACCGATGAACAGGTAGAGGCGTTTGTGCGCAACTGGATAGACACCCGCCCTGCTTCTCTTCATGTAAACGGGACGAAAAAAACTACCAATGCGTTGGGAAAAAATGTATAGACAAACAAAGGCAGAAATTTGTGTTTTTGTGAAACAAAATCTCGTTTATATTTGATCCATCCTCGTATTTTAAATAGGTGAGCGTCAGATTTAACATTATTTGTCTCATTTTCAAAATATTACCGGAATTATAAATTTAAAAACTTATAGTGAACGGGTTACGTGAAAAACTTTGTAATACAACATTATAAATAAACATTTTAAAAGGTCAATTAGATACTTGTGCAAATGAAAAATTTAATACAAAATACTGCTACGTACAAAAATAATAAACCCTATGTACAGTAGAATTGTGTGGATAAAATTTATTACACACGCGATAATTACTACCAAGGTAATTGCATTTTAATTTTCTTTCAACTTGGTGATTTCTGATTATTAAAGTATGAATTCCTGACGTACTAGATAGAATATTTGTATAAAAGGCAACGCATTATTTTGCACTTAAAACTGGTAGCCCTTCAACGTTTATTAGTCTTTTAATGACATGCATAAACTGCTGTCGCGATTTACTTCAGAATCAACTACATCATGTCGAAGTAGCACTTCAGAAATTAAACTTCCATTTACGTAAGGGCGCTTAGTCCAAATAGCTTTTTTTAATTATAAATAATTTGTCTGTGTCAGACAAAAAAAGGTAAATATGGCAATTATGTAAAGATATGGGCAATTAGGTATTCATCATAAATCAGCTGAAATGCATCGTGGATACATTATTTGTATTATGCATTTATTTACAAAAGTGGGCATTGAAGGTTACATATTTGTTTTTTTTTGTATTAGCATGAAAACATGTTATAAATTTCATCAAAGGCTCGGTCAAACAGGACATTTCAAAACGACCAAAGTTCGCTGTGGACCAAGGTAGTCAGACAGAATACCGATATGTCGAAGCGAACAGTCACTAGGGAGAGTGTGTATTTTGTGATTTCTTCAATTCTTTCTTGAATTCGTCTTGTTTTCAATTCAACATTAGCAGATCTACTATAAAAGTAAAATTGCTTCTTCCACTCACTTTGAGTCAAGCAAGATGAAAAAGGAAACGAGTGCATAAAATAAATAAGAAAATGAGAGGTTCTTGTATATGTAGAGTATAAGTTAAAGGAGAGTGAAGTTCTTATTTCAACGCCTGTGGTCTTGTAGACTATGGAGAGTAAAAGCTGGAAGGATTATATGTGTGTAAATATATAACGGTATAATTTGTCATGGTGAAGAAATATCTAATCGGAGATGTCTACGAATGTGCGAATGGGGTAGTATGTGTGATAGGAATAGATTAAACTGTAGTCTTAAAAATCATTGAGAAAAAATTAAAACACTGAGGGTTTCACTAAAACTTTATTGAATACTCGATACGTATTTCGCCTTATAAGGGCATCTTCGGAAGTAACGAAATTATACTAAGTACCAAACAGAAATACATTAATTTATAGTACATACTAAGAGGGTGGGGGATGTACAATGTTTGGGTCCAATAAGGGATTGTTACCAAATTCTATTTGGTCGTTAGTAATATTTTTATTTTCTATTTTTGCTTTTTTTATTTCGATGAAAAATTTTATCTCGAAAAAAAAAGCAAAAATAGAAAATAAAAATATTACTAGCGACCAAATAGAATTTGGTAACAATCCCTTATTGGACCCAAACATTGTTCATCCCCCACCCTCTTAGTATGTACTATAAATTAATGTATTTCTGTTTGGTACTTAGTATAATTTCGTTACTCCTGAAGATGCCCTTATAAGGCGAAATACGTATCGAGTATTCAATAAAGTTTTAGTGAAACCCACAGTGTTTTAATTTTTTCTCAATTTTGAAAAATGTTTCACCAAGTGATAACGGCAGATACCCTTAAGTTATAAAAATCATTGTTATAACGTAGTATGTAGTTGTGACGTTCTGATTGTGTTCCTGCTCGTTTCGATACAATAGTGTCAATCTGACAATGGACATAGCTTATAGTTTGATTTATGCGAAGAGACTTTTCAATACTCCCATATAACGACAAAATTGATTTAAAAAATAAAAGTCGGCCGTAGTTCAATATTGTTATTGAGACTGCAGAAGTTAGCAGCGGAAAAGCATATAAGCACAAATTTAATAGAAACATTTATCGAGGAATAATTGGATTTGTGGGTGCATCAAAAAAATACATTACATTCTTTTCCCTATTTGCTTTTTGGCGGCGATAAAGTATGGACGGAGTTAGGGGTGACAAACATTTGCTTCTAAAATCGTAGGATTGAATTTACTTTCAAGGATAATACGTCGTCAACAGACGCGGTGCAAACCCACATTTTTGAATTTCACTGTAATGAAGACAATAAGAAAAGACTACAAACTTTTTAATTATCGTGTCTTATAATTGAACAGATTGGTTTCAAACATTAATATATTGATTAATTTTTACACTAACAAATGCTGCATGCTGCAGTGTGATTCAATCCCATTAATGCCAATTGTGATTAGAGTAACTAATTACATTGAGGTAAGCCATTTAGAAGTCGATTATAGGACAAATTCCAAATCTAACTTGACAATATGGAAAATTGATTGGTGATTGAAATCAGATTTGTCTGTGGTAATCAACATTTTGTACAACAAAATCTATACGTATGAAAACTGAAATGAAAGAAGTATATAGACAGAAAGACAGAAAAATACAATTAGCATTTGCACCTTTAGGGTTCTGTACCGTTATATAGGGTGCCAAAAAATTAGTAATAAGAATTTTGTAAGTTACTCGGTATAGGAAATCGAACAACTTTCGTAGAACAACTTTTAGAAATATAGAAAGAAGATTTACGATCTACGTACCTTTTTTTGTATAGACCTTTTTCTATGTTTTCTAGATAGTATCACATAGGATTAGATTCTAACGAGGATAGATTTTCAGACTTTTCCATTACTTGTGTTATGAGATCTTCCTTTGGGTCAAATTTTTGGATTCTAGATCAACGGGAAGCACCCCTTAGGTCTTTAAGTAGAAGGCGGTCTGCCGCAGCGGACCAGTCTAGTGGGCTAACGAGACGGAAAATGTAATAGAGAGTATGTAATTTGTCAAATTGTTCTTGAGACATTCGAAAATATGTGAAAACCGGTCTTCAAATGAACTCAACTCACAGCATAATCGGTGAAACTCGCCGAACTCCTCTCTTTCATCATTTATTTCATGTACTCGTTTTCTCTTCGGTCTTGCTCGCCTCAAATCGAACAGAAGAAGCAAAGAACTACTGGACATGTTGAAACAAGAAAAGAAGAAAAGAAATAACGAATTCAAGAAAGAATGAATTCGAGAAATTAAACAAAACACACTCTGGCAAGCGACTGTTTTCATACTGCTTCGCTTCGATTTTTCCGCATTCTAATTCTGCATTCTATTACCTTACTCCTTAGCGGACTGCAGTCTTCCTGTTTAACCGAATCTTTAGTCTGTTAGTATTAAATAGACTATGAAATCTTTTTAGTGTACTGAGTTACGAAGTTGAATTTCTTATAGGAGTATGAAGCTGTAGATTTTAGTATTCGATCTCAATTTTAACTTAATGCCTCCAGCCGTTTTTGAGAAAAAGGGTCTTGACAGACGGACGACAGAGTGATCATATTTTAAGGGCTCTGTGTTTTTATTTCGAGCTACGAAATCTTAGAAAATACCAATAATTGATGTGATGTCAGATATTAATTGCTTTAAATTCATTTTTATTTTAATAATTTGAAAAATTTATTAAAATTATTTAATTTTTCAAAATATGATTTTCATACATGAAAAACTATAGATACGTATTTTAATCCAAAAGGATACATTACTTTTTTCGTAAGATAGTGTTTATTAAAACAGATTCTGGCAACTGTATAGTAACTATGTAGAAAGAATTTGATTGCAAAATAGTGATTGTATTAAAAAATATATATGTGCGACCATAGGAATTGCATCTAGCCCGGTACTGTATGATTTACTCCAATATGCGTTCGAGAATACTATTTACTTCACTTAAGCTTCAACGTGAATTCACTTTCAAACGCGAATAAATTAAAATCCCACCATCACACAAATCTCGCTGAATTTGGATGGTTTTATGTTCATTGTCTCCAAGGAAATTATAATCACTAAAACCATATTTAAATGGTTTTCCTTGTATTAATTACAAATGAAAAAAGTTTCTGAATAACCAACTGACACAGATATTACTTCGGGACTTGATAAACCAAGAATTTGTGCTTTTACTTTTTAAAATTTCATTTGTTTTTCGAGTCCAGATACACTTCTCTCAAGAGCTCTTTTTTATATAGAAAAGTGTCCATTTTCCCCTCTCCCGAATCGCGGTATGCAAATATTTAGAGGGGTAAAAATGTAGAACTGTTATGTGGGATATTCTCTAATAAAAGCATTGCATAAGAAAGGTGACAATAATATATAGCAAATTTTAAGTATTGCGGGACAATAATTACAACATTTTTTCATTAGTTAAGCATTTCAATATTTCCATATAAATCATTATATTCGGTAATATATGAACGTCAAAGCTCCAGGTACGTTTTTTCAATTTATGTGCCATAAATGTGAAGAAAATACAAGTTATTTGTGTATATTCCCGTTAAGGTAGGTATTGCATCAGATAGGGAATCGAACGCGAACTATACGAAAGCACAACAACAAAATATCAAATATCATTTTTTGTTTTTGATTTATTAATTGGGTGTTAATACTTTTGTACCTGATCTTTAACAGTGTTTCTAACATTCAAGTTTCTGATACATATTTTTAAAATATCAGAGTCCTTAGATAACAGACTGGTTGGACACGCATTTCACTCCATCCTATCTTGAGCTAATTTCATATCTCTAACTATTTGTGAACAGTAATCTAATCTAAGCTTTTTTCTACCTCGTATTACTTCTATTTCTATGTCTAGCTACCCCTTCGTGTCTCAGAAGGTGTCCTAGCATCCTATCTCTTCTTTTTTTATTGACTTCCATAGCGCCCTTTATTCTCCTACGCTTTTAATACCTCCCATATCACTAACATTTTCTATTCAAGGTATTTTCATCGGCCACCTATAACAGCACATCTCTAAAGATTGCGACCTTTTTTCCGCCATGCCCACTGACTACGTTTTACACCTAACATATATAGAGCTGAGTCCCAAATATACACTTTTAATAATATTTTTCGACTTTCTAAATAAACTGATCGCGAGCACGAAAGCGATTTATTTTTATTAAAAGAATTCGATCCTGGGCAATCCTTTGTTTTATGTATCTGCTGCTTTTTCCATGGTGACTTATATTATTTACTTGATTTCGAAAATCGGCACTTTAGTTTTTAGACTTTAGTCTGTCTCTAACTCCTAATACTGTCCATTTCACTTCTAATATTTAATTCCCTATATTGTCGTCCAAATTTTATATCTACCTGTTGTTCCTTATACAAACACACATACACGGTAATACACGCCAAGTATTTTCATCCGATGTCACATAAACTAGCTGCTTTTTATGCCTTTGTCCACAGATGTACCCCTTAATTCAGATAATTTTAACTTAGAATTAATAATAATATACGCTATAGCGCAAAATAATGGTTACTCGCCTGCTTTGGTCGATAATATTTTATATAAAAAAAAATAAACAGCAAACTCTATACAAAATTTATCCTTATGTTAAAAACAAACATGAAAAATATAACTGTTTCACATATTTAGGTAATATTTCGTCAAATATTGGTAAATGCATTAGAGAAATAAATAATAGTAATATTGCTTTCAGAACTAACAATTCATTAGGGAAATTTATATTAAATAATAAATGTAAAACTCATAAAGATTTACGAATCTTATGTATACGGTATTTCGTTTATCGTATTGTTTCTTATTATATGTAAATCTAAAATGGCTTCACGCGTCCCTCTATTTCTTCTAAACTTGAATTGGTCTTCCCCTAATATTTCCATCATTCTTTGATGCACTATTCTAGTTAAGATTTTTGACGCATGAGAAGTTAAGCTAATGTCATGTACGAAAAACTAAAAATCAAGCCTCTAAACAATAAAATGACCAAGTTTCATTAAAATCGGTCCAACGGTTTTTATGTGATGCGGGAATAGAGAAATCCCATGTTTCATTTTATAATACAAATGTTTTAAATTACGCATATTGAAATCAGCATTTTTGCTTTTTTTACTTACTCTCCGATTCGTTCTCCGTTCCAGCAATGTTGATCTTTGGGTTCGGCAAAGCTATCGTCTTTACAAAGACTTTCCGCCAAGTTTCCATAAAATCCTCTACTTTTTCCAATAGAACCAACGAATTGTATCAAATGGTTATTTGGTGGTTGCGAAAATATTCGCACTTTGGCTGCCACCCGAGGTTTACTACCGCCCGCGGTAGTAGAACTCGAAGAAGACGAAACTGTTGACGAAGAAGAATCTGATGAAGCTGGCGATGCAGTTGTTAAAGATTTAGCAATAGATAGATGATTTTGTTCTGACAATTTTGCCACACCACAGGACCGCTTGACCTGAAAGGATAAACGAAAATAAGCACTGAGTTTCCGATGAATATATGTTATTTGACGAAATAACATTTTGAGAATCGTTCAAATAACATTAAATCGTTAAATTTTACAGCAAGGCGGAAAGTAAACGTTTTGAGGAAAATTGTTTAAGCTGATTAGATTTTATAGGAAATCGAAAATAAACATCGGCTCAAAATTTTGCAATAACAGAATGGAATTGTATCTTTATCATTTTAGAAATACATTTCATTTAGTTCTTTCAATTGTGAAGCATTTTTATAACTAACCGAATAAAATTAAACAGTTGGCTATGTTTCACTCAAGTTAATCCCAAAAACTGGCTCGACAATTGTTTTTATGCCAAAGGTCATTATAATGAGTTTTTGACTTGCAATACTAAAAGGAAACGTACCCATTAACGTCTATTTATAGATAGACTAGTCTGCTGCAACATAATATTATATGTATATATAAATAAGGAAAAAACTAAGGTAATAATGATACAAACATATCTGTTAAAATTCCTGGACACACAATAAAGGTGGCGAATTTGAGAAACAAATCTCTGTTTTGATATTAACTAGATTTTTCTTATGATTTTTTAATTTCTTACTTCTCATTGATATTTACGGTTTACTGCATTTTTTAAATGTTTCGCAAGGACCTTACGAAGGTATCTATTCGACAAACAGAATCTACGAAACGCAAACTAAATTAATAAATCAATAACATTACTTCTTGATCACAAAATTATTGAAATGAACAGATGTGGGTCGCGATTTCGATCTGATTAAATCGATAAATTACTGACCAAACCGAAGTTGCTCCATAAAAAGAAGTGATATAATACCGCCTGTAATTTGATATGGTGCCACCTATGTGATGTGTGGTGATGAGATCTAATAAGATCCACATCTGATAATTTCCATAATTTTTTGACCAAGAACTAAATGTTCTTTATTAATTTAATTGGTATGCCTAAAACCTATATAAGCTGTATCATGGATTCAGTTTGTCAAGTAGATATCTTCGTATGACTTTGTCAAACATATGAAATACAACAGTTAACAGTAAATATCAGTAGATGGCGACATACTAGCTGTAATACCATAATAAATCAACTTCCTTTCATGGAATAGCATCGGTTTAGTCAGAAATTAATCGATGCTACTTATATTGTGCTGATGAGATCTAACAAGATCGAAATTGCTATCCATATCTGGTAATTTCAATAAAATTCTGACCATGAACTAATTATTCTTTATTCTCAAGTGGATTTAATAGTTTACCTTTTGACTCTACATGTAAAATTTTATATTTTCGGCCTGCAAATAGTGCAATTTTCGAAACGTTGCTGTAGTTTTCGGTAATACTGTTTTTTATTGCTCTACCAGACTGCCCTTTGTAAATTGGTAAATTTGGTAAACACCAATATGATCAAAATTTCGACATTAAAAACAATGAAACGTAGCAAAATGTTTTATATCAGTTAGGTTAGGTTAGTAAGGTTGTCTCAGGATAGAAAGGAGTGGATGTACATGTCCAATCAGTCTTAGGATTTTTAGCTGTTGATTTTTGTTTTTTTAAGATTTAAAAGTTCTCGAGGCAACTTTATTGCAATTACAACATGTTTAAATTTCAGCCAAATTGGCCAAGCCGTTCGTATTTAATAATTTTTTCTTTCGAATTTTTACAAATTATATTTCACTTCTAGGGAGTTTATATTTATGAACTGAAACTTGGCCAAAGTACTTCTTATGTTAATAGAAGTTAATTATAAAAAAAGAGGAACGTAATCTGTAAACTTTTCCACACGTATCCGCCTCGGCCTTTGTTAGTTGCACCAATTATCACAAAAATACATAAAAAATGAAATGAATTACAAGGAAACTGCATTAAAAATTTCGCAGTTCACTAAATACACACTGTGTTTTAATTTGTTTAATTATTATTTTTTGCTTGTATGTATGGATCCATTTTAAGATGCGAATCATTTTATTGTGCAGAAATTAAAGTCAAGGTTTCGAGTTCTCATCGTCAGCGTAGTTTCAATTTCTATACAATATAAGTACGTTAACACGATGACGTGGCTAATTTTTTCCTTTAATAGAGCGAAACCGAAACGATCGGAATTACAAATATGATCACGACACCACGATTAAGCTAAAATGAAGGAGCGACTGAATTAATCATGACGGCAAAACCTTATTAATAAAGCTTAGCAATATTTTTTTTTTGGGTCGTACAATGTCAAGGATTATTGGTTTATTGTTGTTTTGACTGTCTGTTAAATTACAAGGTTAATAGACTAAATCGAAATACCAGCCAAATTGACATTGTACAAATATGCATCATAAACAGAGAAGTAAAAGTAGAGCCGTTTTGTTTCAATTAAAGTTATTCTTGAACAAATTAGACATAAGTGATTTAATGTTTCATATTGATTATAGCTTACTGACATTTCGAATCGATCAATGCATAACGTATAAGTGAAATAAAACGAAAATTTTTAAATCAACCCGATTACGAATAGTTAAAAGTTATAAACAAGTTTTTACAATATATACAGGGTGAGTCACTAAGCCGAAATCGGCCATTTATACGCGCATAGTTCAAAATAGAGAAAAATATTTCAAATAAAAGTTGTATGGGGTTAAGTGTAGAATAACGTAAAAATATTTTAAAATATAGGGGACTTCCGGTTATACCGGAAATGCAGCCTAACTTCGTTATTTTAAATGAAACACCCTATTTTTTATTATACTTTTGAATTCCCCATAAAAAAATAATGTCAATTTATTAACATTAAATTGGACCTGGGACGCACTCTTCCGGAGTTATTCCAGGTTTCTTGGAAAATTTGACGTTTGCAGTGTTTGGCGCCATTTTAAATATCTCAGAAACGAAAGGGCCTAGAGGGTTGTGGTTTTCAGATTCTGTTTCTGGAAGAAATTGCCTATCATCTACATTAGATAGACACATTTATTATCAATAGTATAAAATTTATCCATGCCAATATTCATAAATTCAAACAGGGATAACTATTTTTTTTTACATATATAGGTATAGGTACATTTTATTACTATTTTCACAATTAAGTTGGTTATTTGGCATTAAAACTTCTGCATCTACTTCTACGCCCTAACTCAACAATTAATAAACTGACATTTCTTCGAAAAACCAAAACACAACCGCCAAACTTTGAAACGGCCAACGTGATAACGCGATTTTATTGAAAATTTCAAAAAAAAATGCAAATTTCTCAAAAACTACTGCTCACAGATACCAACACCCCTATATCAGTCGAAAGGAAATTTAATTTTGCATTATATTATGTGAGAAAAAATTTGGCATTCCATTAAAAAAAAAAATAGTTATCCCTGTTATGTGAATATTGGCATGGATAAATTTTATACTATTGATAATGAATGTGCCTATCTATGATAGGCAATTTCTTCCAGAAACAGAATCTGAAAACCGCAACCTTCTAAGTACTTTCGTTTCTGAGATATTTAATATGGCGCCAAACACTGCAAACGTCAAATTTTCCAAGAAACCTGGAATAACTCCGGAAGGGTGCGTCCCAGGTCCAATTTAATGTTATTAAATTGACATTATTTTTTTATGGGGAATTTAAAAGTATAATTAAAAATAGGGTGTTCCATTTTAAATAACGAAGTTAGGGTGCATTTCCGGTATAACCGGAAGTCCGCCATATTTGAAAATATTTTTACGTTATTCTACATTTAACCCCATACAACTTTTATTTGAAATATTTTTTCTATTTTGAACTATGCGCCTATAAATGGCCGATTTCGGCTTAGTGACTCACCCTGTATCCAGGGTCATTCAAACTGAGTGGTAGAAGTTTTAGGGTAACTAAGCATGTTATAGATTTGAAAATTTGGGAGTTGGGAGTAGAGGTTATCAAGAATGATCTATTTAACTAAAATAACTTCAAACTGTCGGGCACTTCCGGTTATACCGAAAGTTAATGTCAACTTTCTTATTTTAAATGGAATGGTATATTTTTTAGGACGAATTCGTATGAAACATAAAATTTTAAGGTGACATTGATAACAAACCATCTTGTATGCCTACGATGAATAGTTTCTGAGGTAATTTAATTTATTGGAAAAAAGATTGCACCGCAACCCAAACTATAAAAAATCATAACTTCCATAAGAAATGACTTAGAATGACGTAGAAATTTTTACTAGTTATAGCCAAGTCATAAGGCTAACGTCATGTGAAAGCAATGCTGTATAATTTGTACTGGGCGTTCAGGAAAAAAATCCAAAGTTTAAAAACTTCCAACACGAATGACTTCATGTTTTCAAATACCACCTAACATATTTTATTTTGCTATTCGATTCCCTTTTTTATCCTCTTTCGATCCATTTGCATATTTAAAAAAAAACCGGAAGTGCCGGACAGTTGAAATTATATTAGTTAAATAGATCATCCTTGATAACCCCTACTCCCATCTACCAAATTTTAAAATCTGTAACATACTTAGTTACCCTAAAACGTCTAATGTACTACTTAGTTTTAATGACCCCGTATACGTGGGTTACTACTCTTTTATAAATATTCTATTAGAAATTGCATTAGCTACCTATTTTTTGTTAAAATAGCTTCCTATAAGGTTCGGCGCAAAATGAGACGGAGCTTAGTGACACGACACAAGGTGAGTCACGGCGAATTCTTTAGTCACCGCGACGAACATCGCATGTTGAATTGTAGTCTTACTTCGTGTTTTTTTCTTTTTTAGGTTTTTCGGTAGGTCTATTTGATTAATTTTTGTTCTCTAAATCAAATACCGAATTCTTTTATTGCCGGAGTCACTGTTTACGAGATAAATAAAGAAAACAATTTCATTTTGGAGTAGTTTTTCGCAATATGAAGGATGTTACATACACGGTAGGGGTGGAAATGTTTTGGCATATTGTGGTAACTCTTTTAAATAAACAGTTAGTTCCCAATTCTTTAAAATATGTAATTGTTTTCTTCTAAAAATCCTAATTGAATTAGATCATATGTAAAGAGGTGAAAGTCAGGTTAATATGAGATTTGGAGACGAAAAACTACAAGAAGTCCTTGATTTTAGATATCTTGGAGGTAAGAAAAGCTAGGATGATAAATCGGTAGAGATTTAAAACAAAGGATAAAGAAAACTATTAAAGTAAATGTTTGGAGCTCAGCTCAGCATACCATGGAGAGTAAAGATTAGAAATGAGAAGGTATTAGAAAGACTAGGAGAACAAAGGGCGATATGGAAGGAAATGAAGAAAAGGAGAGATAGGATAGTAGGAAACCTTCTGAAACATGAAGGGCTAGTTAGAAACATATTAGAGGCAGAAATAGGAATAAAAAGCCGCAAAGGAAGATCTAGATGAGATTACTGTTCGGAAATAGTTAGGGATGTAAAATGTTCTAGTATAAAAGTGGTGTGATAATTGGTTCAGGATAGGAAGGAGTAGAAGTGAGTGTTCAAGCAGTCTTCGGACTGATGACTCTATGATAATAAAAGAGACTTCGTGATTTTCTAAAAGACTGCGGCATGAAAGCGCGACGCGCAGATCTCGGTGAGCACAAACTTTGTCACCTTACCATGAGATGCCATCTGACGCAGTTACTATTGTTTTTGTCGTTTACAAAATGTTGTAATTCACCGTGCATCACGTCAATCAGCGTCTAATTTTGCGCGGAGTGATTTTAAGGAACCATTTTTTAGACAATAAAAAAACAAAAAAAAAATCTCACACATGTTTAAAGGATTTTAAAATGACCTTTTCTCCGCTATAACTTGAACATTGAAGTCGGATAGTTGAAGGTGAAATGTGCATTGCTTTGGTAAGGCAAGAGGTCGTTTTGATTAAAACAACAAACACTTTTAACGATAAGTAACAAAAATAGTACTTTTTCAAAAATTCATAACTTCACTAATCTAACGTTTCTAGCATAAGCCTTCTGGGAAAATGTAGCGATGTTTATGCATCATAAATGAACCAAAGGGGATTCTGTCGAACATAGAGTTCTTGTACAATTATAATTACAATATTGTGACAAGTAATTTTGCATAGGGCACTTTACCCATAGATATACCAATAGAAAAGAACAGAAAATGAAGATACATCATCTACCTGTGCATATACAGTGGCTAGTCAGCCAATTAGGAGCGTTACTAAATAAAGATAAAGAGAGTACCTTCTGACATAACACCGCTACTTACAGAACTACATTGGACTTATGACTTTATGTTACTTCGCCTGATTAACGTATATCAAATTTTCAAACAAACTTTTAAAATTCCAAATTCAAAGACTAAAATGCATATCTTACTTTTTGCTTTAAAAAATAAGAAATTAGAAAACGATGGTCCTTCGCTAGTTGCTTCTCCACCATTGCCGCTCCACCGCCTGGAAAATCATAGGTGGTTGTTGACGTAATTTATTACCAATATGGTTATATAAAACCCACTTACAATAAGTTAAAGAGATTCTGAACTAAAACAGTCAGTTTGGGGTTGCCTGAAACATCTGAGGTCTTTGTAATTTAACTTGATATAGTTTTATTTCCCCTACTTTAATAAATACATACCGGTATATATAACGCAGGAGCAGCTTGTTTTGAGTATAATTAATTGTTCTAATTCAAGGTTTTGCTAATTGTAACAAATTATTATTTGCACTCAAGTTCAACACCACCATAAGACGAATTTGCTTCGACTGTTGGTAAAACAACATCAAGCCGCACGAAGTTTGTGACTAACGTGTTAAAACTTTAACTAACTACGGTTAAGTTCTTGGTCAAACAATTTTTCAACACTTCAAAAGTTGGTCAGTCTGTGTTTAACGTAGGAAGAATGAACCCGTAAAATTATTACTAAACCATGCGAAGTTTATTAATTAAGTCTATGGCAGTACTTTTATTTAATGGTCCGTTTTTTTTCCCAAGGGGAAAATTTTAAGCTACCCCTTACGTTCCGTTGGAGTTTAACGAATGGTTACATAGTTTCGAAAAACAATATCCTCAAATACGAGCCCTTAACTTTTAACAATCTCAACTTAATACGTTTGTGTATAAAACGGAACATAACATACGCTACGAGTGGTTAAAACGTTAATTAAAAATAATAAAAAGTCAACAATGAAGGTATTTATTGAAGAATTCGTGAATCTACC
This sequence comes from Agrilus biguttatus, assembly GCA_963921985.1. Classification (NCBI taxonomy): domain Eukaryota; kingdom Metazoa; phylum Arthropoda; class Insecta; order Coleoptera; family Buprestidae; genus Agrilus; species Agrilus biguttatus. The sequence continues at coordinate 22,445,537 of OY998117.1, read as the reverse complement.
TAAACGCTTTACAGATACCACAAAAATAAAAAGTAAAAAAAAAATTACATACGAAAATACAGTAAAGTCAAACTAATCTGAACTTATTAACATCAGAATACTCTTGTAATTACAACAACCAAATAGCCTCTTCCGAGGGTTATTGGCGTTGAATTTCGAATGTGAGGTTAGAAATTTTATGATGGCTCCAGTCATAGAGCTTAGGGTAAAGGAGAATGAACCATACAGATAATAGAATTAGAATAGACAACCTATCGGAAATATAATACGTCAATAGAAAGAAACAGAAAATGAAGATACATCTATCAACTTTTTTCAGCTGTGCCTACCAATGAGGTGTCAAATTTAGCGGTTCTTTCGGACCCCATTAATAATGGCTTCATAAAAAAAGTTTTTACGTAACATAACCTCAAATGTCTCGAAAAATCGTTAATTCGCACTTTCAAGTTACGATATCTCAAAAACTGGAGCCATCCATTAAAGAAATAAAGAAATTCTGACTTCGTATTCGAATTCAGGATAAAAAATTAGTCTGGCTGTGGTATTATATTAAAAATAATGTCCAACGATTAGAAGATAGTATGTATTACGATATCAACGTACGCGACTGGATTGGTAGTTCGGATTACCGAAAACAGGAGTTTAGATTATGGGTATCTTTTTACACAATTTTATTGACTGCAGGAGCATTCTAATTGTAATTATAGTTTTTAATGATCTTTATTCTTTAATTTTGAATACTCGAAGATCGATTCAAATATGATTTAATTCAAATAATTCTATACCGCGTATTTATAAATTTCTTCTCCAAATTCCATTGTGAGAAAAATATATGTATAACTATTGATTTTGAGTATATACTTGAATTATCTACTTATTTCTGCTCAAGTATTAATTACGTTACTTATTGGTACTTTAACTTCGTGGTGTAAAATACTTTGGATTATACTACTCGAAGGAAAGCGAAGGTTATTTGTTGTTAATTTGCTCTAAACCTTAATTCCCAGGTGAATATACGTATAGGAACAAATAACAAACAAAGACGTATCGTGCAGGAACTGAATATAAATAATTCAATCCTTTCGAATTATCTAGGGAATTCATTGTGCTCTTTAGAAGGGGTTCGTGATTTGATGGGGTTACAATTCATGTACCTACAAATATTATCATTACTTTTACTTAAAATAACAGGCGGGCTGAAAAGTTCGTAGGCTATCATGGAAAAAAGTATTTTTTTAATAGAATTTGATTTTATTATTCAATATACTTCCCTTCGAGGGCGATACAACGATTATAAAATTATTTTGTGGACTTTTTTGATGTTTTCGTCGGTAACAGCCTCTTTGGGGCGTCCATTGCGTCCACTGCGTGCATCGTCCTCGGTGCTCATTTCGCCTCGTTTAAATTTAGCAAACCACTTTCATACGGTTGATTTTCGTGGTGCAAAGTTCGAATAATTTTTATCAAGCCAAACCTTGGTTTCAACAGTATTTTTTTGCCAAAAAGAAATGCTTTATTGACACACGAGATTCCTTTTTATCCATTTTTTCAAAGTAACAAAAGTTCTTTCACTAAAAATGCTATAACTCAGATACTAATAGTGCAACAGCTGTCAAATTTATATTCGCGTCTTTTGAAGGTTAGGGCTAACAAAAAATCATATGGATTTGATGCATCTATGGGTCAGCCTACGAACTTGCCTGTTATTCTGCAAGTGTGATAAAATAAATACTGATGGCAGTATATTACCATTTACTGATATTTATTGCTAACTAATGTATTTCATATGATGTATCTAATAAGATCGAAATCACGATCCACGTCTGATAGTTTAGATAAATTACTGACCATGAACTTTATACTTTTATTCTACAAATGTTTTGCGTACATATTGTTACTGCTTTGAACATCGTAATGCACTGTAATAACGACAAGTTCATTGTGCTATGTCGCTTTTCACCTGCATAATGTGAAATAAAGACGTGAGGAGGTATTTATCAAAGCGTTATAAGTTGCAAGCACGCGAAGAATTTCAACCCTTTTGTTTATGACTCCGACCCTGTCTTATTATACTGGTGCTAAAATTCATAGACCTTATTATACACTAGTACAATCTAATAACGGTGTTGTTTACTGATCCGAGACACAACCCGAATTTATCGATCGTTCACAATGCATTCAGGGAAAGAAGTGCATGAATATAGTTTATATACGCACACCTACTCATCTCTATAAATGTACACATTGTAGATTGTACAATGATGTACATACGTTATTAAAAACGCCGTGCCGACGTGGTTGTCACTTTATATTTATGGCTTTGTGAATGCTTGTAATACGTGAACTTTCTTGTATATTTCTATACAGGGGTATTCTGGAAACTACTCGTAAAAACATAGGAGCAGGGAAGGGACTACAAAATTGGGAATATGAATATATTTCCCCTTATATAAAGTTATGATAGATTGTGCATAAAAATAAAAACTTCTACTTTAACTTTGAAAGTCTCAAAATAAATCAGTATTTACTAAAATTAAAAATTAAAAGAATTTAAAAATATTCATTGATTATAAAAGTTAGTACTTAATAATAAAAGGTGGCAGTTATAATGTATCGATTTTTGTGGTCTTGCATTAAAACGGGTGATTTGAATTTTAGGTTGGTTAAGTTGAATATTTGCTGATGATTTTTTCATAACATTAATAAATTTAGAAATAGAATGTTTTATTTTTTTTATTTTATTAGTAAATGTACGGTCATATTTACAATTGTTAATTTAAGTGAATGTATGGCAGGCTTTAGACCTATCTATTAATTAAATTGTTGATTTTACATATGCGTTTCCCCTGACTTTCTCGCCAGAAATTTTATATTCTACAAAAATCTTAGTTTTCTGAGGTTATATTAACTATATATAACTTTCAGACAGAATCATATAGAATTTTGTCTATTATTAGGTTATCGTATTTACTTAGAGTTTAAAATTGTTTTTGTACTAAATTTGAGTCATTGTATCGACATTAGATTCATTATTCGACTATTATATACTATTCTAGAAGACATACCAGTATAACTAGGTGGTCTCTTACTATAATCTAGCCTAAGCCCATGGTGCATAGCATTTCACACAGCCCATGGTGCATACCAATCAAGGAAATATTTCCCTTTTATAATATAAGCCAACCCTAGCCCTTGGTGCACAGCACATTATATATGCCAATCATGAAAACCTTTCCATACCAAAACCTTTAATTAATACATTAATGCGATATTAATTATTGAATGAGTTTGTACCTACTACAGTTTACCTCATACAACGAACAAAAATTTGTATATGAGGTAATCTGTAAAAATTCTTCAAATATTTCATTATTAATGATTAATAACTTTAATTAGGTTAAAACAAACAATAATATACATAAAAAAAACAATCACAAAATATATTCAATTGAGTGATTTACAGTTACTTCTAAATCAAGAATTTGCGTATTTTATAAAATACTAGCTGTGCTCGCAACTTCGTCCGCGTGGAATTTAACAAAAAAGTTATTTTCAAGATTTTAAACGAAGTCGTTGAGACACAATCGTTAGTAATAGCCCGTTGACGCGTTCTGATACCGCGCGACAGACAGCATTTATGATATAAAGTGGCTGAGACGCTTTTACAATTTTCGTCTATCTGTCTGTCTGTTTGTTCCGGCTAATCTCTGAAACAGCTGAACCGATGTTGACGGGACTTTAACTAGCAGATAGCTAATGTAATAAGGAGTAACTTAGGCTACTTTTACTTTATAAATTAATCATTTATTTTAGAAATTAATAACTATTTATTAATAATAATTATCAATTTCTAAAATAAAAGTGGCCTAAGTTACTCCTTATCTGCTAGTGAAAGTCCTGTCAAAATCGATCCAGCCGTTTCAGAGATTAGCCGGAACAAACAACAAACAAACAGATAAACAAACATTTTAAAATATGTTATTTTGGTATATGTACCGTGTATCCATTCATATGCATTTAGTAAAAATTGGTTATTTTAATATCACAAACAGACATTTCAATTTTATTTACATGTATAGATGTATTGTAGGTTAAGTTAGGTTAGGTTAGATTAGGTTAGGTTAGGTTAGGTTAGGTTAGGTTGCAAAACAATTCTGTAACACCACTCACTGTATTTTTAAATTTAATTTATTGAGACAGATTAACTGTGTACTTGTAATCATCTAAGAGTATTTTTATATTTTAAGGGATATTTTTAAGAAAAATAACTAAAGATAAGAGTGCACTTTTCGGTTTGGTGCAAAAGCATGTTTAACCGAATTCAGCGTTTATTTTAACGGGCGAAATTCATTCTGGGCAGTAATATATCAAGTCCTTTTTTCGTGCTTTTGAAAGACCGCAATCCGTTACACTGCTAATTTGGAGAGTTCTCGATCCGCGTTTGTTTGCGTTATTTCAGTTTACACTCCGCAAATATGATACAGCGTAATTATATTTGTTCGGAAAACTTTCTACCATTCAACATTTTCCACGGGGTTTGTTTTTCGAATGAAAAACTTACAAAGCTAAAGCACTAAATAACAAAAATTATTCGACCCATTCTAATCTTATTTGTTCTGATTTAGGTATAATGTATTTTATGTCGTAAATTTGATTCTTAATCCCGTTTAGACATGAGATATGTTTTTTGTTTCAAATATAGACTAATATTATATTCGAAATTATAACAAGGTACAAAAGTTTTAAAACAAAAATAAATCATTTACTACAGTTTATGTTGAATATCCGTGTTCGTTTTAATATAAAATGTAAAAATAAAAATGTACAGATTTTTCAACTCTTGCAATCATAGGAGGGTGTCCAAAACAAACATAATGAGATTATAACATTTGCTATTCTCATTTCTTAAAATTAATAACACATTAGTTTTTAGTTTTATTAAAACGGAAGCTATAATTCTTCATACATAATTAGGTAAATCATTTTGCAATGTAGCTCCATTTTTTACAAAACTATATTTCATTGACCCCTTTAGTTCACAAAACAATTATGAAAAATGTAAATATATAGGCCAATCATAGACTATTTTATAAGTTTGATCAAAAACAATGCCCATACCATGCATTGCCTTGACACTACCACTGACCACCCTTATTAATTCCAATTATCTGTACGAAAGATAATGTAGCGATCTAAAAAATAATATAACTTGTAAAAAACTAAAAACATTTGGGTGTTTCATTTCCAATAGTTACTCATACTAGTGAACGGGCAGTCCCTCCGACCTAAACTATAGTGCAAAGCCGGAGGGTAGGGCGTAAGGCTCTCTTCAGCTTCCTTTCAGAAATCGTGGGAGTGGGTAGATGGTGATTACGGAGAGAAAGACGAGACGGATGAAATGAAGACAGAAGAAAAATGAAAGATTATGTCTGGAATATTACTTGCGTAAGTGAACCAAGGAAACCACAGAAAACATGGACCAAAGCAGGCGGACCCGGAATCAAACCGGTGACCTCTCGAATGCTACACAATTATCTAAACCACTAGACTACGCCGCTCGTACTTGTTCAGATAAGTACAGTGGCCGGCACGTAAGGAGATTAAGCGACGGTCAAATTGACAGGTAGATAGGCGGCGACTTTTAGCATAGCAATAAATGAAAGAGCCAATAAGAATATAGCTGGACCGAAACGTCAACTTGCAGTTCAGCGGCTCGCATCACTGAGAGAAAAAGCACTGAACACGGAACACAAGTGAATTCATTCAACTGATTTACTTACCCTAATGGGGTTTTAATGATGTATGCGAAGTGAACAATTAAAATTTCACTATCATCATGAACATAAGGAGAAAATCACGGTTAAGTACCTAATTATATAAATCTAGGAATAATTTATTAGGTATGGATAGAAATAAGTTGTTGACAAACAAAATAAAGTCGAATGAACAAAACTTGATAATATAAACTATGTAGTGCATCTTACCCTTGTTAAGGTATTTGTTAGAAAACTTAGTTTGTACAATCGATCTTTATATTTGTTATTTTTATATTTCGTAGTTTCGTTTATAGTTGTACGATTTGTACATGTACCAGATATCATAAATAATGTTGTTTAATCTAGGTATCAGGTTCGCTGGCGGCGATAGAAGAATATCGTAATTAGTAGTTGTAAGTATATTATTTCTTTACAAACAACCATTTCTCTACTCTGTTAATTTGCAACTGTTTTCCACTACGCTACTGCAGTTGAGCTGAGCAGTTATAATTCTACCTACCGGTCGATTAACCCCGCCCTAAAGGGTTTGCCACTGCGCATCCGATAATGTATGGCTTTTGAATCTCCTTACGTGCCTGCCACTGTATATAGATAAGTAAGTCAGGAGATAAGTGTGTGCGCTTAACACGATATAATTCGCTTGTGTTTGGGTATGTGGAATTATTTCCAACAGACAGTTTTCTATAAATATAGCTCAATTATTAAAAAGTACGAAATAATATACATATTATAAATGTACGTTACGAGAAACGACAGTAATAAGTAATACTCACATTGCAAATTTAAAATAAGTGAGATTACACAAATTATAATAAAATAAAAAAACATGAGAGCTCCCAGGCCAAGAGAGTAGTGCAGAGAGAGAATAGAGTAGACTCGTGGTTCTCGTGACTAGCTAATAAATATAGCAACTTGCTATTTTTTAATTGTTATTCGGTTTGAGAAACAGCTGTTACCTTTTCAGCATGTTCACAAGTTGAAAGTAGTGTGTATTTATGTGCAGTTATTGTATGTATTTCTTTTATGTTTATTGTTTTTTGCTATTTAAGAGCCCTCATTGTATATATTGTAAATGAAAGTACTGAAAACACTAACTACATAATGTACCAAAAAATGACAATTATCAATTGATAATATAAACTAAATCCATTGCACACATATAAAGAAATGCTCTTGATTAGCGTTCTGTCCACATTACCAGACGTGTATCGCGATTTCGAACTCATTGGCTCTCATTAGAAGTAGCAGACAGCTGCAATGAGAACACTAACCCTTTTTTAAATTTTAGTTTAACCTCAAGGAGGGGAAATCTTCAGAAGACACTCCCAATGCCGGTCGATTCAGGTTTATTGAAGATGAAGCTTAACGGTTCTGTAAACAACTGAACGCAATGTTAAAATGTTTAGTTAAAATACAGGGGATGAGATCAGGATCAAAACTACCGTGCGCTTTAACTTTCAGCTGAGATTGACTATTTCTTTGTGAGAGATAACTATAGAGAAGAAGACGGAGTCGTTATCAGTCTTAAAAAAGGTGTTACGATAAAATTTAGACACATTTACAATGCGAATAAAGGAGCTGATAGATATCATGACCATTATTGGCTAGCTTCTTACTAAAAAACATAGACAGAGACATCATTGTAAGACTTGAGATTGTTAATGAATTGCCAGATTTTTTTGAGTTGAGGTGAACCGAATTTTATCGTAATTGAACCAAACTAACTCACAATAATCGACATAAGTAACTAACTTTATCGTATATACACGTGGATTAATAAACAAAAGCACAATTTGTTTAGGTTTTTTGTGCGATTGCTTATTAAAACATACTTCATCAACCCCGTATCATCGAAAATTTACATCTTACAGGTATATTGATTTCTGATGAAGAATTGTAATAAACGGAATTAAATTTCCGACTTTTTCAATGATATAGAATCGCACCTTGGAAATGAAGCTACTTTTTATTAATATTGATGTAATACACTCTCATTTTGAAATAGGATACATTTTATCCCGGCCAGATTATAAAAAATCCTAACTTAGTGCGTACTATTCAATACGCTCTTGGCTGGTATTTATTTCCTGTTTCTTTAACATATTTAAATGAAATTGATAGACGTTAACAATTTTACATTTTAACTTATTTGAAATTGAATTTTCTTTAAAAATATTTATGGCAACCTCTTTAGGGGAGGGGCGATGGTGAAAGGAGAGTATATATATATATATATGGGGTTACCACACTTGAGCTCCTAAATTCAGCACCCAAACTTTCCCGACATTCAAAAACACAATAACCCAAAACATTAAACCGAAGTCATTTAAATCCCATAATCGTATGACCTAAGCATTATAAATCCTTTAACATAAACTTTTTACGCTTCATGGTTTTTAAATTTCATAACCTGGGGAGTACTAATTGGTATGTAAATAAATTACCATGGCGGCATAAAGTGTTTTAGCGCGTTAGCTACTTCACGGGTTGTCGGGTTTAAAACACTTAGGTTATCCAAAAAAGAAGGCATTAAAATCCTTTGTCGTCTATATATTAAGGATCACAGTTCGCATATTTGTAACGCGTCCTACACAGTAGGCACTGCGAACCGAAAACCAAATCCCACAACCGGTTCAACCGATCTCATGAGACCCAATAGGTTGAAACCGGTTGTGGGATTTGGCTTTCTGTTCGTAGTGCCTAGTGTGTAGGACGCTTTCCAAATATGGGATCTGTGATCCTTAATATATAGACGAAAAAGGGTATAATGCCTTCTTTTTTGTATATGTTATCTTCGTCTAAGAATCTTTGGGAATCAACAGTGTAATTCAATGCCGGTAGGGGTATTAGCTCTTGGAGTAATTGTTTCTGTTGATTCCATATTTACAAATAAGTTATATTTTGGGGTACTGAATCGGAATCATATATTGAAACTGCACATGTATGGCGATCATGTATAGCGAAACTTTGTTTCAAACGAAATGACGTATTTAAAGAATATTTCACATTTACAAATTTTGTAAAGAGTCCATCATATTACTCTATTTATAATTTAATATAAAATCGTTCACCCAGAAAAACAATGTGAATGTTTAACTATCCTTTGTATTAATTATTGTAATGTATAATAAAATTACTCCTTTTATTAGATTATTATAATAAATTGCCTTTATGTTCATATTTACGATGTTGGTTATAAGTTTATAAAAAAAAAAATAATTGACCACGCCTGACATTAAACAGGGTTAAATATGTCGTTCATTGCCTACGATAACCTTTGTTCAATGCCTTAGGTCAGAAATTCTTTTGTTTAGATAAACTCGTTTATAATGCAGTTTACGACACTGAAATTAAATGTCACTGAATTCTATATTTTACTTTACTTTAAATACACATATTAAAGTAATATACATATTTCTTCCTAATTGATACACAGGATAAAAAGATCTGAAGTGGTTTAGGTAAATATTTTTTAGTTTTAACAAATCCAACGTTTCGGTCACGCTTTTTACACAGTGTTCTGAACAGTTCATGATTACAACGATTTGCTTTTGAAGCTCAAAAAACGTAAGCGCAACATTAGTTTTATTTAAAAAATAAAAAATATTCACCTGAACAAGTCCACATACTAAACATTAAAAAAAGACTAGTTTTCTCTGCATTTGCTGCTCTGCAAGACTCAAAATATCAATCTAATGACATGAAATACCCCAATTTTATTTCTGATTTTTGCCAAAAATAGTAAACAACCAATTGTAAGAAATACATCTGCAAAATTTGATTTGGAGAAGCTGCTAAAAATAGAAATGTTTAATTTAATTTACTGCAACAAAAGAAAAGATAAGAAAAGAATGTACTTACTGAAAACAATATTTTAAATAATCCGCGCATTCAATTGACTTTGTCCTCCAGCTCTCAAGAAAGAAGTCGTAACACAACTCACAATATTTATCGTTTTCATAATAAAAATAATAAATAAAATATTATTATATGTTATTTTTAACAACTTTGTAGGTAGTAATTTAATTTTTTATAGCGATATTTGGATAATAAGAGAAAATAGTGTTATTTAAATTGGGGATGTGTAAAAGTAAATTTTAATAAGTTGCTACGAGAATAATTAATAAACCTATTGAATTTTATAAAAATTATGTGTCTGCTTTAGTTTTTGTTTTTAAAGTATTCCATGGCTATCACCAGATCTATTAAAATGCTAATAGATATAATCGGTACCATTTCGAAACTAAGCAAAAAGAGCGAAACTTTAGGCGAGAACTGATAAAGGATTAACAACTAAACCTCTTAATGCTAGGGCTTAAAGCTCTCTTGCTTTAACCAGATTACTCGTTCGCTAGCTTAACATACCATGCAAGCAATTTTTATGTATTTAAATATCAACAGCTTTAAATGTCCAGTAGATATACAAGTACAAAAGCAAATAATCTAATGCTATTAGAGGTAAAACTTCACATATATGGGGTAAACCGAGTGTTAGAGAGTTTTTGCTTTTAAGAATAACGGGTTTAGTGTTTATATTCCAATAGTTCTTAAAATTGCTGATTTCTATATAAACCTAATAGGAATTATCCGCACTTATTTTAAGATAATTCACAGGTAAATTCATTTTTCAATTCAATTCAGTTCAACATTTAAATAGAATTAAATTAATCGAATCTACAAGCTCTTGCTTGATGTAAATTCATGTTAAACAAAAAAAAAACCTTCGATACTTCCACACTTTTTTATTGTTCTTAAACAATTGTTTGCCACTTTGTGGTATGAATTTTAGTTAGACCTAACCTTCAAAAGACGCATGTATAAATTTGACAGCTGTTGCACTATTAGTATCTGAGTTATAGCATTTTTAGTGTAAGAACTCTTGTTACTTTGAAAAAATGGATAAAAAGGGATTTCGTGTGTTAATAAAGCATTGCTTTTCGGCTTTTTGGCGAAAAAAAAATAACGTTGAAACCAAGGCTTCGCTTGATAAACATTATTCGAACTTTGCACCAGGAAAATCAACCGTAGAAAAGTGGTTTGCTAAATTTAAAGGAGCCGAAATGAGCACGATGCACGCAATAGACGCCGCAAAGAGGCTGTTACCGACGAAAACATCCACAAAACAAATTTTTGATAACCGTAAAGTGAAGTTGATTGAAGCTGAGACCCTAAAGATATCAAAGTAACGTGTTGGTCATGTCGTGAATGAATATTTGGATATGCGAAAGCTCTGTACAAAGTGGGTGCCGCGCGAGCTCACAATCGACCAAAAACAACAACGGATCGAATCGATGATTCTAAGCAGTGTTTGGAGCTGTTCAATCGTAATAAATCCGAATTTTTGCGTTTGCGTCGATATGTGACGATGGATGAAACATGGCTCTATCATTTTACACCGACAGTCAGCCGAGTGGACTGCACATGATGAACCGACTCCAAAGCGTGGTAAGACGCAAAATTAGGCTGGCAAGGTAATGGCATCAGTATTCTGGGATACTCATGGTATAATATTCATTGACTATCTTAAAAAGGGGAAAACCATCAACAGCGATTATTATGTTACGTAGCGTTATTGGAGCCTTTAAAAGACGAAATCGCGGAAAAGCAGCCTCATTTGAAGAAGAAGAGAGTGCTGTTTCATCAAGACAATGTACCGTGTCACAAATCAATGAAATCGATGGAAAAATTCCATGAATTGGCTTAGAATTGCTTCCGCATCCACTGTACTCCAGATCTGACCCCCGGGGACATTTTTCTGTTCTCAGTCCTCAAGAGGATGCTCGCTGGACAGAAATTTCGCGCCGATGAAGAGGTAATCGTAATCGCCAAAACTGAAGCCTATTTTGAGGCTAACGACAAATCGTATTATAAAAATGGTATCGAAAAATTGTATCGCCCTCGAAGGGAACTAACATATATTGAATAATAAAGTCAAATTCTATCAAAAAAAAAAAATTATCTATGCTAGCCTACGAACTTTTCAGCCCGCCTGTTATTTCTTGTTTTTGTAAAGAGACACCGTCAAACGGGAAAATGACCCAATGAGAATAGAGAGCGATATTCTTGACAGAGGTTTTAAAATTAAATGTCTGTGTAGTAAAATACAATATTTACTTAGCGAATCAAAATTTCATAATATTTACCATGTTTACCATAGTTTACCATGTAAGCAATTAAACGTTTTGACCGCATCAGTTATTAATTTATTTTCCTTAAGATATTACTCTAGCTTAAACAAAAGTAATTTATCTATCAGAATGAAGAACAATCATAAGAGGAATAAGTAATTAACCTAGGGCAAATCAGTTTGTCCTGGCTGCCTTATCTGGATTTCAGGACAAAGCCACCTCGATTGCTCATCAGATAAACTAGTTTGGCCTAGTTTATAGCGAAATTGGGTTTGACCGATAACGTATATATAAGGATTGCCCTCACAAAAATGAAAACATTCATTAAAACGTAACTGTAGTAAAAACTGTTAAAAATTGATAGTTACTTAATTTTAGAAACATGCAGTCAACTCCCATACCCTTTTACTATTCTGACATAAACCTGTATTGGTTTCTTTGATTTTCTGTCAAAAATATAACTACATTCTCTCTTCTGTTAACTGTTTCTAGTCAGTTCGAACATAAATGTTATAGTACGGCCAAGAAATTTAATCAGGTGTGCTCTTAAACAGTCAATTCCACTGCAAGGTTGTCTTTTTTAAATATTTCTGGAAATTGTGTCGAGAAAAATATCACATGTGAGAAAAAAAGCTAACAGCATAGTGTATCATATCGACATGTACAGAAGTCTAGAACTCAGTGTGTGATGCTAGTGAAAGAACACGGCCTGTTTTTGTGGTTAAACTGGTTGAAATATCAAGAAAACTTTCTCCTCCGTTGGATAAAGAGAGTATTATTATGTAATCCTTCATTCCTGATTGTGATTAAACAAGAACTATATTTTGTCGATATGCCTTTTTTTGGTTATTTGGAACTACCTTCTACGGTTAGAAATGGTGCCAAATTGTAAAATCCTCTTCTTCATTAACCTCTCCTTTGTTATTGTTTGATTGTTTACTCCAACTAGCAAAACTTCTAACTCTATTTTTGTGTATCAAACTGTATTTATTACATTTTTTATAAAATTCATGATTCTGTATTAGTTAGAGTAACATTGGTTCTACTTTATAGGTAGTGGTCTCCCTTCCATTAATACATTTTTTAATTTCACTAATTATTATGTAGGAGTACAGGCGAAAACTAATAGAAGTTTACTAAACATTGAAATAATTTATTTTTCAAAAACAAACTCATCTCCAATTTTCTGGTTTTGGTGAGAATGGCCTATAAATAAATGCTCAGATTATGAAGCTAGTCAATGTTACAGAAAGGGCTTCCAATTAAAATTATTTGGAGTATTTCCCTTATACAGGGTGAGTCACTAAGCCGAAATCGGCCATTTATACGCGCATAGTTCAAAATAGAGAAAAATATTTCAAATAAAAGTTGTATGGGGTTAAGTGTAGAATAACGTAAAAATATTTTCAAATATGGCGGACTTCCGGTTATACCGGAAATGCACCCTAACTTCGTTATTTTATATGGAATACCCTATTTTTTATTATACTTTTGAATTCCCCATAAAAAAATAATGTCAATTTATTAACATTAAATTGGACCTGGGACGCACCCTTCCGGAGTTATTTCAGGTTTCTTGGAAAATTTGACGTTTGCAGTGTTTGGCGCCATTTTAAATATCTCAGAAACGAAAGGACTTAGAGGGTTGCGGTTTTCTCATTCCGTTTCTGGAAGAAATTTCCTATCATCTACAGGTATTAGATAGACACATTCATTATCAATAGTATCAAATTTATCCATGCCAATATTCACAAATTCAAACAGGGAATGGAATGCCATATTTTTTCTCACATAGTATAATGCAAAATTAAATTTCCTTTCGACTGATATAGGGATGTTGGTTGTTTTGTTTTTTCGAAGAAATGTCAGTTTATTAATTGTTGAGTTAGATCGTAGAAGTAGATGCAGAAGTTTTAATGCCAAATAACCCACCTAATTGTGAAAATAGTAATAATATGTACCTATACCTAAATAAAACGTAAAAAGTATTCGAAATAATTTATTATTAATAGAAATGGTTTATACTTTGGGTTTGGGCAATTTAGAGGCAAATACAATGCATACTTCGAGGTCTGAGCTTGTAGAACATTTAATTTAATTTTTATTGTTTCTATTCTTATCCATTATTCTTAATGTTTGTGAAGCTGTTTTATCTAAGTTTATTTATAATTGTTTAATTCTTTCAAGCCCAAACCTCGAAGTATGCACTGTATTTGCCTCTAAATTGCCCAAATATATATATATAACTCCGGAAGGGTGCGTCCCAGGTCTAATTTAATGTTAATAAATTGACATTATTTTTTTATGGGGAATTCAAAAGTATAATAAAAGATAGGGTATTCCATTTAAAATAACGAAGTTAGGGTGCGTTTCCGGTAAAACCGGAAGTCCGCCATATTTGAAAATATTTTTACGTTATTCTACACTTAACCCTATACAACTTTTATTTGAAATATTTTTTTTCTATTTTGAACTATGCGCGTATAAATGGCCGATTTCGGCTTAGTGAGTCACCCTGTATATTTATTAATGCATTAATGTATGGTGAAGAATAAACCGAAACGACATTGAGTTTTGAGAACATGCCAATAATGTTGTAGCTGTATTAAAGGACTCATGATTGCAACTATATCGTCAGACGCAATGGGTACACCAATAAAACATAAAATTTGACATGACAGTCAGACAAAATTTCAAATGACAAGTTCCCACACATGCGAAAAAAAGTGTCTGCCGATCATCTACGTCATTGTTATGACGCCGATAAATCTTAACGTTCGATGAGAAGGCTAGGCAACAATTTACTGCTGCTTAGCAACTTACACCTACACTAAAAGGATTGATGTGTTATAGTACCTGATGGCGAATGTCGTGTCAGTGACCGACTCTCCGATGGTTGTTGCGAAGCTTACATATACTCGCGACGGTGTATGTAATTTTAATGCGAATATTAATCAAGTAATAACTCATGCAACTTCTCTCACGAAACAAGATATTTATTAAACACAAGTTGAATATTTGTCATACCATTTAGTTTCTCAAAAGAAATTTATAAAATTAGGTGTTTGACAGTCGTTTATAAATCAATACATTTAGTCATCGAAGTAAAAAGTGTAATGTAAATGAAGAAGTTTACTAAAACAAATGAAAAATATAAAATTTGTGATTTATGTTCTACTTATACGACCTTATACATTTTTATCTATTAATTACATATACACAGGTTCTTCATTACATTTTTCCGATCCCTGATCAGATTATATCGATTAAAAAGGCACGCCCTCACAAGCCGCGGGTAAGTCAAGTAACTAACCTAACCTAACCTAACCTAATCCAACGCGCTGTAAGGTCAGGCTCTCAAACAGGTAGGTTTACACATATTCATCTTTTTTGTATAAAATACAAGCTAATTTTTAAATTAATTTACTTTTGTAATAGCAAATATTTGCATTGTTATACAACATTTCTCAATAAAATTGTTTATTAACAAATTTAAATCCATTTTCTCATTAATGTTACGATGTACACTTAACATACTTAAGTCAATGAAACGTTGTTGCAGCTTATTAAAGCGCAGGTAATTTTTTAATTGTCTCAGTACCGAAAAAGATCTCTTCCTCGAACCTAACGATGTACGTATTGTTAATAATAATTGTATAATAAAACACAATTCGTGAACATCAGTGAATGGCGTACAGTGTCTGTAAAATGATGCAATTCTGTAAGCTTATTTATTACATTGTATGAAAATATTGCGAGCCTCTGTTTTTTGTCGAAAATATGCAATTATTTCTTTAAATTGATTATTAGTGTTAGGACCCAGACTAGAATTTTATTTGGGTATTTCTAAATAGAAGTGTGGGCCTAACGAGGAAATACTTAGGAAAGTCAAAATATGTAAAGCCTAATTAATATCTTATGAGGTGTCCATTAGCTCGGCCAAAATGAGCCATGTTAAAATACCCCATGAAACTTTTGTGGCGAAAATTACAGACATGCCTAAATTAGGCGTTAATTCGAAATCTTAATGCCAATCTCATCATTAAACGAAAACTAATGCATCAATGTCATGGTCTAAGCTTTTTAATATATAATGTAACGTATTTTCCAGTTGCTTGTATTTACTTAAACAATCATGAATAATAACGGACATATAACAACTATGATTATTTATTTAACTGCATTTACATTACTTATATCACTGAGTTTACTTCATATTTGCACTGTCTGTATCAAACCCTCCTCGGCTATTCATCAACAACCTACTTATATATTATCGTGGAACGTTTTAGCATTTTTCTAAAAGCAATCACTCAGTTCTCCATTATTCTCGCATTTTTGTTGTTTTGGATCTTATTACTTGTCATGTACTACTACTCATGTCAAAATTGCCTCAGCACATCAAGATTTAGAAGTATCTTAATCTCAAATAACAAGTGATGATAATTTGGTTTGCTTTGTTTTGAAATTAGGATTTCTTGATAAAATCTGAATGTGCAAGGGTAATTTTGGAGACAGATTCGAATTCGTCTTCGAAAGATACATAGAAAATGATTACCCACCTTGTTTTTTCTTTTTTACCCACCATTGTAATGGCCTTTTTTCGATGATCTTTCGATTTCCAGATCACTACCATGGATAGCAGAAAAACTAATCAGCAAAGAAGGTAATCATTTTCGATGTGTTCTTCAAATTCCAGACTTGCCCTAGCTTATTGAAATTTGAAATATCCTAACCTCAAAACTAAATAAGCCAAATTATCATCATTCGGATGAAAATGACATTTTTTGGAATTTAAGCTAAGGATATCATAAAATTCTGACGTCTTGAGGCAATTCTGGGACTAGATTCGGACTCAGCAAGACAAACGATTACATTTCTGACCTTAGTTTTCTGATCCATGTTCTCTTGTGTAATCAACAATTAGCTAATCAGTAGTCATGATATTTGCCACAAATTGAATTCAATAATTATCTTACAGCAAAGAAGTCTTACCTTTAACTATTTATTCCGAAATGTAACTAACAATGAACTGAAAAAGAGTTGGTATCACAATAATTTATTTAACCAATAAAACAAGTTTTCGTTATTTTACCCAATAAACAACGTTACCTTAGTTTTTCTTTTTTTAGAAAAAATAATGTAAATCTAATAACTCACAAAGTTATATAATCTTATTACTCTAGTTAGGCAAAATTAAAAATTTACTTTCATATACATCACAACTTTTTAAAGAACCCATAAATAAATGCCTACCTGCTACAATTTAACTGCCTAAGGAGTTTGCACATTAAATTAACTTTCAAATTTATGGACCCGTCTTATACACTTTGTTCGTGTTCAAATTAAGAAATACGTAATACATCCTCAAAATTTATGCTTCACAATTTTGGTATTACACATTTATTGAAAGTTACAAATAAGTTATAAAATATACAGAACGTTAGTAAATGGTCACCACCATTTTGAAACAATGTTTGAAATAGAGATCGGAATCAATTTCTTTCAATATGTTAGTCCTTCATCAAGTATCCGCTATTTTATGCAAATGAAAAATTGGATACACAACTTAATGTTTTGGTTTTCAATTCAATAAATGAAATATTTGAATATCCCAATATCAATATCTTGAACTATTGATGCTACGTAATCCAGCTTTCGCAAGTACGCAGTGTTCCTAGGTATCTATATAATCAAAATATTGCTTTGTTGAAAAACTATTATTCTTTTTAATTATAAACAATTGAAAATTACAACAATAGTAATAGAATTAATAATCGGGATAATTATAGTTACAATAGTTTTTCGGTCATAACTTTTCAACTAATGGACCCATTTTACTTTAGACACAACATTTTGTAGGGTATATTATTCTCTACAACTTTCCTCTGCATCACTGTTCATAAATAATAATACTTTTCACAAAAAATGAGAGAAATCTATTTCCCCACCATTTTGCTTGTTTCTAAAGAACAGAGAATTTAAACAATACTTCAAACAACAATTTCCCACTCTAAAACCAATATCAGAATTTTCCGAGTCTGGAGTTATTTTTTGTCTAATTTGCCTGGTATACGTAGTTTGATAGAATCTCGGCTTATCATGAAAGAGGCACAATAGTAGCCGCGATGGTGCCGACACCGACGTCAGCTCCACTTCTTTTACCAACTACTCGACTACTGTGACGCTCGTATTGTCGGAAACTTTTCACGTTGCAGACATTTTGCTGACTTTTAAGTGTTACACGATAAAAATGGGAGCGATGCCGGCTTAAAATGCCATTCAGTCTATCTACAGAAACATGCAGGTAGCTAAGCCACGCTGATGCGATGCTCTCGAATTGCAGTCTATATTTATCCACTTGAAATAGAAATTTACAAGATTGTTGTAGCATGGTCTTCTCTTAGTTCTTATTAGTTTTTCTTTTTACGGTTTTAAAACAAAAGCTTAAGTACTGTAATTATATACAGTAATATAATAATATACATATATAATACATAGATGTATTGAATAAGAATAACACCCTTAAAAAACAAAAACTAAGCTTTTTTTAGGTTACGTTTACTAAAAATTTTCTGTTGTTCTGAACAATATTGTTTCCACCCTTTTCAAAAGGAAATATTGTTACTAAAATTACAAAATATGTAGCAGACATAAATATACAGTTGAAGTGCAATAATGAAAACGAGGTACCAACAGGTAACTGTTCAAAATACGTAATCCTACCATCCTACCATAAACCGTTACCTGTTGCTACATAGATTTCATTATTGCACTTTAAGTGTATACATAAGTCTTCTACAAATTTTGTAATTTTACCGAGCAACGTGGTCTAGTTCTCTAGATAATTGCTTAGCATTTGAGAGGTCACCGGTGCGAATCCGGATCTGGCTGCTCTGGTCCAAGTGTTCTATGGTTTCCTTGGGTCGATTAGACAAATGCTGGGGCAGTAATATTTCACAGATATTCTTTCACTTCTCTTCTGTCTTCAATTCGTCCGACTCATCTTTCTCTCCCTAACCATATAACCCACCCATTTCTACGATTCCTGGTAGGAAGCTGAAGAGGGCCTTACGCCCTACCCTCCGGCTTTGAACTACAGTGTAGCTCAGAGAGACTAAAAAAGTGAAAATTACGGAAAATTTATGAAATTTCTTGCTTTTGAGAGTCAAAAATTAATCACTGGCTTCAAAACACTCTACCGAATGTAAAGTGTAATAACATTACTGAGAGGTTGTGTGTGGACTAATAGTTCAAAGACACACGGAACGTATTCCATCTTTTGTTCTGTCTCATTACAACGAGCAAATAAGCTGGAACGTATGAAATGTAGCATACATAGTTATGTTGTTCTTGCTCTGAACCCTGGGTCATAGCGCCATAAGGGGAAACAAGATTGCAGACGACCTGGCCAATACGGGTGACTAGCAACACCTTACTGCCTCAAAAGCAACTTTTGTCATTTGCGATAGCCTCATCAACTTGGAACTTGCGAGGTGAGCTGCTTCAGAGCACACCTCTCCGATAAAATGTAGAGATTGGGAAAAACAAATTCTCGGTCTTAGTAGAGAGAAAGCCAAGACTCTTGTGAAAACCCTCACACGCCACGAAGAACTGCGTTACCACAAAAACAAACTAGAATTAACTACCAGTTCTTCCTGTCGTTTCTGTGACGAGGAAGTGGAAAGTGTACATCCTCTGCTACTGTCCCGTATTACCTGAATGTAGGCGCCGCATTTTTGGCGGCTACTTTATAAGCGGAAGGTACCTCTCCTTTTGGGAAGCTTTCTTTGAGGCGTAAACAGAAATGGTAACTAAAAAGGGAAACCAAAAGCTTACCCATGATTTTACGGTCTGAGCAAGCCTAAACTCGACCATGATAATAACAACAATTCCTTGAGTACTCTAGGAGCGCACTAGGAAGGATCTTTTAAAATTACACCCTTAAAGGGATAAAAAAAGGGTGGTATGGAGAAAAGTGCTTGAAGTCCTCTCACATTAAATTCGAAATTAAGTAATAAAATAACTGATGCTGCGACGTAGTAAAAACATTAAAAAGCCTCTTAATATTTTAGAAGTTCTTGAAGCTCTTTGATGTAACTGATGTCCTTTTGGTTTAATTCAAACACTTATGGTGCATTTACAGGCTTTACCACAAGTGCTTAGGGCTTTGAACCTAATTAATTTTCGAGATAACCAAGTATTCCCAATCATTAGACCCAAAAATGGTAATTAGGACTTGAAGAACCAAAACACTTTAAGTAAGAGCTTTGGGCTTAGGGCTCCGAGCTATTCTGATGATCTCTGCTTACATGGCTGCATGGAACTTGTTTACATTATTCTATTATCTCTATAGTGCTGACAGATAACAAAGGAAAAATTGAACTGCATTTTTTAATGTACGAAGTTTTTTTAATAACAATCCATTTTTTAAAGAAAGTAAATTCACAATTGCCACATCAGTACAGCATTGGGAATACCCTCTAGATGTACATATTTTTATAATCCTGATGCAACAATGTAATTCACCGATCATAACTTGAACGTGAATTATGCATTCTACCCGCACTATAACTGTCAAATGAAACGTGTTCGCCGTAGAGAATAATGTCGTATTGAGTTACACTATTTCTATGGGAATAATTTATGCAAAATACAAGTCTGAAGTTAGTGTACCCACATTCCTTTAGATTATAATCTTTATTCCTGTAACATGTATATATTAGGTTAATGCAGTTACGCAAACATATACATGTATGAATGACCATAATATAAATAAGAAACCTGTTTGACTTTTTAAGAATTTACAATAAATATTAAAAATTTAAATCTAGGAGACTGCAGAAATCATACGTAAATATTCAACATTTCAGCAAGAAAAAAAAAACATTCTAAGCCACTTCAGATGTTGCCTCCTAAAACATGTTGAAAGTTTCCGATATGTTTGTAACTCCAATTTTTATTTATTGTTGCTTTTTTGTCACTAAATTCTTTTTGTAATACGTAACACTTTATATAGTGATACTTACAGATACTCTTGAGAATGGATTTTTAACCGAAACAACTGTCGACTATTCGGATAAATATACTGTTTGATGTTTTTTTATGAGTGACTTTATTAATGAACGACTCACTGATTAAATAATTGGAACGTGTCCTTTATAATGCATTTTGAATATAATCGCACTTGTTTAACAAAGTCTTCATACAAACAAAATGCTTCTTGAATTGGTACAAGTTGCTTTGTAGAAGCGTAAGATTAATATAATTAATTGCTCTTATGGGAAGAGCTAGAAGCACAAATCTAAATTAAAATGCTTGTGAAGCTACGTAAAACACGTGTGTTGGTAAGTGTAATATGTATATGCATACATGGATGGGCGGTTTCGGTGCACACTCTACTAAAAAGAGATTTCGGATCTCACGTGTACTAGCACCGTTCCTTCAAAGCTTTTACGTGTTCTACCGCTAATTACGGATTACCCTCCAGCTACCGCTTGTTTAAAGGGAAAAGGAAAAGGGGGAAAGAGAGCTACACAGCTACATACACGTATTTCCTGCTCGTAAAACCTACCAGAAGTGCACGTGGTAACTAGCACAGGTAATTCCGAATTTAGATCTTTATAAACCAACAAAAAAAAGAAAGAAAAGCGAACGTTTATGTAAGGGTTGAAGAATTCTATTCACGACTTTGAAGTGATTACCAGTTGACTAGTTAAAACAAACAATCCTAAATAATGTTAGTGAAAAAATATTAGTCAGCAGGTAGGTGTTATTTTTTATTTACTCAACAGTAAATTTAGAACACAACTTTTAAAAACCGACACGTACTCTTTTTATATCACTTTATTAAATTGTTACAAACGCAACTGTAGTTTCAATACCACAGGTGTCATTTTTACGCGATTCACATTTTATGAATAAATAAATGCAGATAATATAGGGCTAATTATACAAAACTATTGTAGGGGAGTAGATAAAATAGTGATACTATTTACAGTATGCTGTATAAGGGTGGTCTTTATAAATTTGTTTGTTCATTTAATTAGTTATTTTCTGGATTTTCAATTACTTTCGGTTTTGGCACAGACACGTAGACGACGTCATTGCCCGCTTCATAGGTACAAAAAGACAACTTCAGAAATACTATTCACAGAAATATCTACAAAATTTAGCTAAGAAGCAGAGCAAAACAACGAAATTAACTTTTTGGAAGCCGCAATATATGCGAAGCAATTGTTAAGATAAAAACTAATGATTATGGAAATTATATCAAATTTGTGACTTATTGATATTATTAAAGTTCTGTATATTCTTGTTTAGCATGCTAAACTTCACAACATACTAAAATTTTAAGATAATCAAAGTATGGAACTTCAGCGAGACAATATGTTATTTTTACTACAATAAACTACAAACGATTCCAAACAAATCTGCGCACACTGTTCAGAATATTAGTAATTTTACCTAAAAGTAACACATTCAATTAATTTTCAGAGTATATGTGATGTCAATCAACATCATAGAGTCTTCAATCCGAAGACTGGTTGGACAGGCACCTCCACTTTTTCTTATTTTGAGTCAATCTTCGCATTTCTCTAAAACTAAAACATTTTACATCCCTAGCAATTCGCAAATAGTAATCTAATCTAGGCCTTCCTTTGTTTCTTTTTATTTCTGTTTCTGTCTTTTATAAATCTCTAACTAGCCCTTCATGTCATTCATGTCAATAGGTGTCTGTCCGTTTCATTATTGACTTCCATATAGCCTTTCGGTGTCCTAGTCTTTCTAATACCTCCTCATTCTTAACAATTTGTATCCACGGTATTTTCATCAATCGCCTATAACACCACATCTCAAACGCTTGTAAGTTTTTGTTTTCCGCCACGCCCCCTGTTTATGTTTCGCACCCATACAGAGTCGCGCTTCAGACATACACATTTAATATTTCAAAAAAGAAGGAATTAAAATCCTTATTCGTCTAAATATTAAGATCAAAGGTCTCACATTTGGAACGCGTCCTACCAAGTAGGCACAACGAACCTAAAGCGTTCCAAATGTGAGATCTTTGATCTTAATATTTAGACGAATAAGGATTTTAATTCCTTCTTTTTTGAATATGTTATATATCTTCGTTTAAGAATCTATCGGAATCAATAGTGTAATTCAATGCTGGTAGGGGTATTAGCCCTCGGAGTAGTTTTTTCTGTTGATTCCATATTTATATTTATATTTATATTTACATTTAATATTGTTTTCCCGATATTCATTTATTTATTAATCCTTTATTTTATGTCTTTACCGCTCTTTCCATCCTGATTTATCTTATTTCCTAGGTACCGAAAATCTGCGACTTCCTTCTTGTTTTTCGTCTCCAATTTCTATATGAGCTCTAACCCTACGTCCAACCCCCTTATAAATCAATATTTTCCATTTATTTATTTTTTTAATTCCCTTTCATGGACATATGTCAATACTAAAAAAAAAAAATAATTTTACTACAATCACCTTCAACGTTTGTAGTATCTGAATCATTTCGCCCTTTTCATTTCTTTTAACTATGGATCCAGGTTCACGCAAATATTAAGTGGGTATGGAGAGCATTGCACTTACAAAATACCGGTTGACATTTTATCAAAACGAGATTCAGACGGGAGCAAGGGCCAGTCTGCGACTTTTTTACTTACAGCTGGCTCTCAGACAACATAATAATTACGCTTCTTGTTATCGAATTTTGATGAACGTTCACATTTTATTTATTTTTAATTCATTATTAGTATTTCAATTTAACAATAATAATGAGACTTTCCTACAGTCGAAATATTCACAGGGAATAACATATGAACGAAAAGTAAATTTCTATTTGCATTCCATAATGTAATATCCGATTCCCCATTTGCCGAGTATAATATTTAAAATATATAGGCGCGACTATATCGTATATTACTACGATGGTCACTAAATAAGTACAGGCAGCGTAGTGAATGCCATCTGTAGAAATTGTGGGAATCAATAATGTTCAACAAAGGCTCATTTTTAACAAGGATATCGACTTATCAAATTGATACCAGGGCGTAGCTGTCCGCGTGATAAGCACGTAACCAAATAGAACAGAAAAGTTCTTGGTGGTCAGTCAGTATTCTGTCGAAACTGTCAGACGTGGATCGCGATTTCTAACTCCTTGGTTCTCATCAACATGTCGTAGACAGCTCTGACAAACGAACACCGACCAAGCTACCTGCTGCCATTAAACAGCGTTCAATGAATAAGTAATATTCAACATTATTAAATGTGACAACAAGAAACAAATTTATACAGATAGCGTTCATTACGCTGTTACTAAATATCAAGTGAAATTTAATTTATCACCAGTTTTTTAATCAATTACTGCAGTTACCACTTAAGGAACTAACTTGAGTTATGATTTTACTATTTTCTCTGTACTCCCTGTTGATAATAGCATAACAGCGGAAACAATGTATTGGACACCCTGTATAAGATGACGAGTTTATTATAATTGGGATATAAAGTATGATCTATTGTTACATTTCATTGTAAATTTCGTTTACATAACTTAAATACTTCTTATGTATTTGAAACTTGAAAATTAGGTTAAATTTTGATAAAATTCAAATTATTTAAAAAACCTTAAGGTTTAGGTATTGTAAACCTCATCAAAACAGACCCTTATTTTTATCGGACAATCCAAAAATGCAATAATATATAGGGTGTTCTATTAAAAAAAACATAACTTTGATACTTTTAGGACATTTGGAACACCCTGTATAATAAGAAAATAATTTTAAAAAGTAACCATAATAGACCCCTCATATAACCCAAAAGTTAAACTTTTTGAATGTTTAGTATTTTGGCCATAATATACCGTGCCGTATAGCGTGAATAACCCTGTATATATTTTTATTTTAATTTATTTTATTGGTATTTTGTTGATACTGCTATGTCATCCACAAATGTAAGCATGCTAATCTCTTGCCTCTGCATAAGTATCCCTGAAATTGTGCTGTCTTCGGTATATAGGTTAATTAGTATTTAAAAACGGATAATATTTCTAGAAGAACGGAACGTCGCATTTCAAACTTAATGCTGTCTTCTTGTAGAAGGGACATAGTACTAATCTTCGTAAACCATATTCCTTTACGAAGATTAGTAGTATAAATATGTTTACATGATAGTTTTACTTCTAATTCTGATTACTCTTGAGAATGGCAGACCAGGTAGACCAGGGAATAATGTTGTCAATTTTGTGTGTGTGCGTGTTGAAAAAACATATTCTGAACATTTTTTCTGTAATAAATTTTTTTTTAATAACACAACCTTACTCCACGGCATTGAAATTACATTTTCATTTTTGTTAAATTAGTAGGAAGTGCACGGGATTAAATTTGCTCACCTTTTAATATTTACATGAAAAACAGAAATTTAAAATGGTGTGATGAAAATTACAATTTCACTTTGAATTCGTTAAAATAAGTACGATGTTGAACAACGGTTCCTGAATTTCGAATGAACTTACGCTACTAGTCCAATTCGATAGCAAACAACGTCGCTGTCACATTTTTCTCACACCCACACATGTATAGTACCTACAGATGTACCTAAGTAGGTAAATGCACGTTTTGCAGATATATGTACGAATGAAAAATGCACCAAGAAACATGTTACAAATGTTCACTTTTATTCAAGAATTTATGGGAACGTGTTGCAATACTGAACTGTTTACAATTACGGAAATGGTAAGCACTCCTTAAAAAAATATATAAAACAAACAAATTTCATTTCTCCCACGTCTTTTTTAAAACAAATGCAATGATAAAAGTTTATCAAATGGTAAATAAAATACATTATATCTTTATGACGCACAGTACTTAACGAAAATTAAAAAGTTCTAATAATAATTTTTCGGAAAAAAGGCTACTGAAAAATGGCAATACATGCAAAAACTTAATGCGATAATTTACCAAATATAAAAAGAATTTCCTCCTAGTTCTCATTAACCCTGACAATGTAAGGCGACGGGAGAAAAACGGGCCGTGTTTAAATTTAAAAAATAGATAATATTAATTGTATTTTGGCTTAACTCTTGGTGAAACATTATTCAAAATAATTCATGAAATAAACAACAAACTTGCTATTTTTAATATATTCAAAAAATAAACACACTTGTTCAACGATTTTACAAACTTTATTGAGAATACTCTTACAATAGTTTCGGCTTAATTAGGCCATTCTCAAAGAGTCAATCAGAAACTAACTAAAGATAAACAAACATAACTATTTATACCTAACATGTGAGTGGGGGAAGTAGAGAAGACTCTTTGAGAATGGCCTAATTAAGCCGAAACGATTGTAAGAGTATTCTTAATAAAGTTTGTAAAACCTTTGAACAAGTGTGTTTATTTTTTGAATATATTAAAAATGTTTTACAAGTGCCCAACCGCAACCTCTCTAAATAGCTATTTTTATTTAAAATACTCTAACATATGTTTCGGCTATTATGCCATTATCAAAGAGGTATAATGTAACTAAATAAAATGGAAAAGATTTCTTTTTAAGTAGACCGAACTAACCCGGAAGCTATTGATAATATTATTCTGTCTGTCTTCTACCTGTGACTACTATTAATAAGGGGGAAACCCCGAAGTCTATTTGGTCGTTCAATAAGGTTTTATTATTGTTGTTTGCTCTTGTAATTTCTAGTATTTCTAGTAAATTTAATATTTTGCCTTTACATTGTATGTACAATTTGAAATTAAAATTGATTATGGGTATTTTGAGTAATTCGTAATTATTTATATCTAATAGATGATTATTTTGTATATAATGGTTTACTAGTTTTGTTATTTTTGAGTGTTGAGTTTGATGATCAATCAAACGTGTTTTAATTGAACGACCTGTTTGACCTAAATATATATAATAGCAATCCTTATATTTAATTTCATATGCACCACATTTTTCTATTTTATCTTGTCTTTCGTTATTGTTTACAGAGAACACAAATTCATTTTATTTATTACTATTGGTCTGATATTATGTTTTTGTAATGTATCTTGAATTTTAGTGCTCATTTGAGGTACATAATTAATAAAACAAATTTTTTGTCAGTTATTAAAAGTTGTCACAGGTAGAACACAGACAAAATAATACTATCAATAGCTTCTAGATTAGTTCGGTCTATTTAAAAATAAATCTTTTCCATTTTGACTCAGTTACATTATACCTCCTTGATAATGGAATAATAGCCAAAGCATATGTTAGAGTATTTTAAATAAAAATAGTGACACAGTACCAAGTTTGTTACTATTTCAAGAATTATTTTAAAAAATTGGTCTGAAGCTGTTCCGTAAAAAGAAGTTGATACAATATCATATTACAGTCAGTATATCGCCATCTACTGATATTTACTGCTAACTGTAGTATTTCATATGTTTGAAAAGGCCTTCGGAAGGTATCTGATTAACAAACTGAATTTACGACGCAGCATATGTTATGTAATAGGCACGCAAACCAAATTAATAAAGAACATTTAGTTCTTCATCAGAAATTTATCAAAATTACTACATACACACGCGATTTTGAATTTATTAGTTCTAATCAACACACTATTGGTTTACCTGCCTATTGCGTCATCGATTCAGTTGGACAAGGTTGTTGATACTTTTGTTTACGCTAAAAGTATTTCACCCAATTTCTCACAAACATGCAACTTTTCATTCTTTCTTTACAGACTAATCAATGTTCCAATGAAAATAGACTAATATCATCTACAGTTAAATATAATTTACACAATATCATATAATAATAGCTATCAACGTAATATTATTGATTACATATTAAATAAAAAACTAAAACTAAAACAAAAACCTTAAATTTTATTTACCCGATTGTAAAACATAAACACAGTAATTTTATCTGTATTACTTATTTAGATAATTTTTATGTTAAATTAGGGGGAAAATCAACAAATTAATAATTACTTATGGTAAAACAAATAATAATTTAAGTAAAATTATGTTAAATAATAATAACAAAACAATTTTCCAATATTCAGGCGTTTATATTTTATACTTTAACAACTTTGATAAGTTTTACATTGGTCAAACAGGTAGATCTTATAAAACTCGTATTCTTCTATTTTATTCATGTACCAACTTCATAAAAGTATTAAGTCTATTAAGAAATCAGATTCTGTCTACGCATCTATATGAATCCAAATATAATTAATTCAATCAATTTAGATAAACTATCACATGTTCAAAATTAAAGGAATTAAATTAGACTCACTGGAAAGTATGTAAATCAAAAGATATAATAAACAAAATAGAATACAAGAACGATTAGACATTAAGAACTAACCATATCTCCCCTATTCATAGTAATTAACTTAATATATAAATAGTTGTATTGAGGAAATTTGAATAAACTTCACGTGAAGATGCTAATGTTTAAAGATATCAAAGGAAGGTGTTGGTCACATCGTGAATATGAATGAATATTTGGATATGCGAATGCTCTGTACAAAGTGGGTGCCGCGCGAGCTCACAATCGACCAAAAACAACAACGGATCGAATCGATGATTCTAAGCAGTGTTTGGAGCTGTTCAATCGTAATATAATCCGAATCTTTGCGTTTGCGTCGATATGTGACGATGGATGTGTGAAACTGAAGCCTATTTTGAGGCTAAAGATAAATCGTATTATAAAAATGGTATCGAAAAATTGTATGACCGCTATAATCGTTGTATCGCCCTCGATGTGAACTATATTGAACAATAAAATCAAATTCTATAAAAAAAAATATTTTTTTCTGTGCTAGCCGGGTTTATATAATACATATGATATGCATTTTGCAGGGTTGTACCTCTTATCAAATCATGAGAACGTTTGGATTGTTATTTTATCACCGTTCTGAGACTTTACTCAGACTCTGAAAGGTCACCTAAATGCAATCTAATAATAACTTCCTTTGTAGATTTATTTATTGAAAATGGTAGATATAGCGCTTGTATACGTTGATAAAATAAAAAAATATATGATTGAACATCTAGAAATTTAAAATTTTATGATTCGTCTTAAGGTGTCATACCCTTATCAATCAATACATTGGATCAAATCTGGATAACGTAAATTGTGGTGGTGAATAAAAAACGTGTCCATGTGTCACAGGGCATATGCATAATGTATTATCTGAAAATTCAGTATAACCTCTTAGTAACATAAGGGGTGTATCAAAACTCCAGCATACAGCTACCACAGATTCCTGGGATAAAAAAAATTGAACCAAACTTGTATTAACTATAAAAAAAAACTTCTTCAATGACTAAAAAACGTGTAATACGATTGCAAAAAATTTGGTAGATAGAGACAAAACATGTAGGTAGGAGAAGTAGCTTTCCAAAAAAACTTATTAGAGTAATAAATCGATCCTAAAAATAAATTACGAGAGAATTTTGATAAAGGTGGGGGTAATTTTTGCAATTGCCGTATGTTAATAAAATTCATTAGCATATCAAAAATTAGTGCCTCCATAGGAATGTATACGTATCATAGTGAAATCGCGAGAAACGTCTTTGAAATCATCGATATCATTTAAACTTTATTTCTCTGGAACTGTTGCAAATATGATTTTTCAATAATAGACAAAGAATGACGCTAAGGAATGTACCTTTCAAAAAACAAAATCTATAGTCTACTTATTTAATCCTCCAATCTGTCGTTAATTTAATCTAGAGTGTAATTATTCATTTTCACTTATTTTTAAAATACAATATGCGTCATGCTAATTAAAACCATATCATATTTTCCCTCGTCACTGACAACGAAGATGACTGACAAGTCGTCAGAATAATTGTCAGAAGCCTAATTTAATGTCTCGAAACGTCGAGTTTTAGTTTAGTTTAGCCGATTCTCTGACACAGTCAGTCTTATATATTATAGCTCTTAAGACATTTTTTTAGCAATGAAACAATCTGCTTCGCTATGAAAGTAAATGATAAAATTGAATTAACTGTCTACAATAAATAAATGTACACAGTTGTAGGTTATACGTATACGTTGTTTGTACGATTTCAGGTCGTTTAGACTAATCGAACATTCGCTGTATACCGAGCCAACAGTTGAGGTTTGCAGAATATTGAAAGCAATAAAATTTTCGTACAGCAGGAGATGAACAAGCATTAGCCAGCTCAGTGTAGACGTAAATTTGTTTCTCAGTTTTTCAGGTAGATACAATTTTGATTTCATCACAATTAATTTCAATTAGTTTTTTCTAGAAGAAGAACACTTCCCCCAAACTTAAAATGAAACTTCACCCAATTTTAACCATTATGCATTCTGTAAACTATACTATGAATACATACACCCGTCAATTAAAAGAAGTTCCGTTATACCAACAGGAGTTAAAAATAGGCGCCATTACAAGATTCGTTTAAAACCGGAGACGTGATTATAATGTAGACCGAGCGTAAGCAATATTCTCTGTACTAGAAAATGATGTACTTTGGGTATGCAACCAACAATGCACATTCGGGGACACATTTAAGTTTTCCATGCATGCGCTAAACGGAAATTTACGGACTTTAAAGATTTAAAATCATTTACAATATCATTTAACATACAAACCAAATATATTGAAAAATTAATTAAACTTCTTTAAAAAAACAATAATACTCTTGTATGATTGAACTATGACTAATAATATACAAACTATAATAAGCAGCAGAAATAAACTTAACCCTTTAGTAGAAATTTTTGAATATATCTAACATACAAAAACATAAATATTAATTAATAAAAATATCTACATTCAACTTGCGTGCTGCCTAGAGTTATGTAAAAATTTCAAAATACATTAAAACCTAAGCGATAATAATAACGGTTAAAAACTAAATTAATAGGTAACTGAACGCATTACTGATTTTTAGCAAAATCAGAATTTACCTTTCAGGATGTACTTTTGAAGTTGACGGGATTGACGGCAACTCCGTATTTATGGTACTATTTTAGAACAAAATTAAATTAACTAACTTTATCTCTTTATCATAATATAAATCATTCAATTACTTGCTTACTTTTGCTCCTGTGACAAAATACTTCGTTTGTTGCGTCGAAGTACCTACTACTTTTTTAATTAAATGCTGAGGAAAATCAAAAACGCTAGGTACAGCATTTTGCTTTAATTTTTTTCAACCATTTTTTCTTTAATTCAGGATCCTTAGAGAACCTTCGAAGAAATTACAAATATATCAGTGTGTCTTATGTTTAAATTGTACTTACAGATGAAATGAAATGGAAGAACCTTTAGAACTCTTTTCACGGCAACCGTATGCACAACAATATGTAACCATATTGTTCTAATATTAAACTAGTTTTATATTACTTTAACAAAAAATAGTTCATAAAAGTGTTCACAAAACCCTATGTACATGAAAAATAGTGTAGCACAACATTTATTTGAAATAACTACACTTAACACTTCAACTGCTTCAAACATTCTGAGTGATGTTAATAATTCTCGCGTTTCTGTCCCCTAATTCGCAAAATGTGTTGCCTACCCAAATGTCTAGTTATAATCATGTCTCTGTTTAAAACTCATTAATAAAAATATTAGATTTAAGTTTATCTCATAAAGCGAGTCGTTTATAAAATAAAGAGAAGAACCGATATACCCATTATTATTCCTTCGTTTATATACGATTTTTCAATACTATACCTGTCAATACTTTTCTATTTTGCAGATAAAGTTTCAAATACGAATAAAATTTGCATTTGTATTGATTATTATGCTTCGTATCTTCTTCTTAGTACTGCTATAATATCCAAGTCCTGTTTTGCAAATAAAAAAAAACGATATTTTCCTCACTTGCCTAGAGGTCATTAGTATTCATATAGGTACTCAGAACTTTATAGGTATTTGAATATTTATACGAAGTCAAACATATTTTTGACAATGTAGTTTCTCAAGTTGTCGCCAGTAGTCTGCGTATCGATAAAAATCAATCGTATGCAATGCTATGCAGTTTTATAATCGATATATTGCGACCTGAAATAGACACATAAAACTAATTCAATCATAAAACCAAGAGAAAAATATATATCCGATGATTACGACACATAATTTACAATTCTATTTGCTAAGATAGTGAAAGATCGAGTTATTTATTTCGAATTTTAAAAACAGACATAAAATTTTAAATAACTTTTGCATACAAATAAATTTTGAATGTCTACTTGTATTGTGTGTATTTTATTATTATTTCATGTTTTAATTTACATGCATATTGAAAAAGGAATACATGGCTATAATTATGAATGTGATTTAGGTAATTGCTGATATTTTTTTTTATATATTTTGCATTAAAAAAAAAACTTTTTCAGCGTTTTTCTTGTTGGCTTCTCACAGTTAGGCAGAATAAGAGTTATTGAGAAAATGTTAAACAATATCAAATATGCGGTCAACAATCATCGTCTTCGAAAATTTGTACGCTAATGTAAAGATCTAGTACTGAAATGAAACATAATAGAAGTATAATGGTGTACAAAGCATTTCAAGGCTTTTATAAGGTACAATATACAGGAATAGAGTAAGTATCTGGCGAATACATCTTCAAATGCTTAAACGCTAATATAAAACCTTTGAGAATGACAACATCAAAGTTGCTTTGTAGTCGGCTCTTAGAAGATTCTTGTAACTTTTTAAAATCGTATTTTAACTACGGTCGAAATAAGGATCCATCATTACGCTCCAGAAACAAAAGAACTGTTTGAGAGATAGAAATCTTCTGATTTCCTCCACTCAAAGATGTTTTATATTACAAAGTTCATAAAAATGATCTCCGTTACAATTTTTGGATTAGAGACTGAAAAATTCTGAAACCTATATAAACGTCAAGACAACATAAAAATGTGTCAAGTCTACTTGTATTTAACAGTTTCGGTTCGTTAAAATATCATTTATGATAAGATTGGCATTGAGTTCAGTTTTGTGTTATATTTTCTCACATTACTATTATCAAAATGAATTCAAATATAAAATTATATAAATTCAAAAAACTATTTTATTATCTATTACTTATAATTAGTTCAGCTTTTCTAAAAGCTTCATTTGTAAACAAAATTGTCTTCGCATTTGAATGAGCTGTGAGGTATTACATATTGCAAGGAATAAAATACTTAAATCTTTCTTTTAACCTAATATTTTAATACGGACATCGCCAACCTAAAAAATTGTGTACTGTTACAATTTATGAGTACATGAATCATTTAAATTAATAAAACAGAGACTAGCCACAGACCTTAGATATGGTGAACGCAATATATAGATTGCCACTAATTGTGGGTATACTTAAGCAAGCAGTAGGTGTGATGTATATGTGCTCCATAACTGCGAAAAAATCAGATATGTATGTATTTTTCCGAACCAACTACTGAAATTTATTGGTATTAACATCACATCCGACAGCAATGTGATTGTGCAAAATCGCCTTTTGTTGGTCGTCCTATGCCAGAGACGTGATTATAATATAGACCGAGCGTAAGCAATGTACTCTGTACTAGAAAATGATGTAAGTTGGGTATGCAACCAGCAAAGCACATTCAGGGACACGTATTTAAGTTTCCCATGCGCTAAACGTAAATTTACGGACTTTAATGATTGAAAATCATTTACAATAGAATTTAACATACAAACCAAATATATTCAAAATATAATTAAATTTATTTAAAAAAAGAATAATACTGTTGTTTACAATAATGTATATGCTATAAGTGAAAATAAAGTTAATTAGTAACGCAATTATATTTCTCGATTGATAAAAAAGATGTAATGACTGTGATTAAAATGATGTATATTAACGGTACTACCATTTACACGTATTTTACAATTGGTAATATTGAATTTGATAAAATATATTTGTTAGCAAAAAAAATCATTTACAATAGAATTTAACATACAAACCAAATATATTCAAAATATAATTAAATTTATTTAAAAAAAGAATAATACTGTTGTTTACAATAATGTATATGCTATAAGTGAAAATAAAGTTAATTAGTAACGCAATTATATTTCTCGATTGATAAAAAAGATGTAATGACTGTGATTAAAATGATGTATATTAACAGTACTACCATTTACACGTATTTTACAATTGGTAATATTGAATTTGATAAAATACATTTGTTAGCAAAAAAAAATCTAAGGTATGTGAAGTCGTTCATTATGTGTATTCTGTTGGGAGAGTTAGAAAAATAGTATGTTAATGTTAATAATGAGAATAAAAGAAGTATGAGAAGATGTAAGTTAGAGAAAGATATGCGAGAGGTGTCAATTGACATGGGTAGGTGGTTAGGTATAATAAGCAGGCGACAGTAGACATATGAATTTAGGGTAACGGATAGACAAGACAAACGTTTTAAGAGATAATATTGAACAAAAATTAAGTCTAGATATATATGTGAGAACCTAAAAGTTATGTTTATGAATTATAGTAAATATAAGTAAATCTGAACTATGACTAATAATACACAAAATATAATAAGCAACAAAAATAAACTTAAACCTTTAGTAGAAATTTTTGAATATAAATATAACCATATTGTTCTAATATTAAACTAGTTTTATGTTACTTTAACAAAAAATAGTTCATAAAAGTATTCACAAAACCCTATGTACAAGAAAAATGGTGTCGCACAGCATTTTACTTGAAATAACTACACTCAACACTTCAACTGCCTCAAACTTTCTGAGTGATGTTACGAGCGCTCTTAATAATTCTCGCGTTTCTGACCCTTAATTCGCAAAATGAGTGATCTACCCAAATGATATCACTTTATAAACGCAAGGCGCAATCCAGTTATAATCACGTCTCTGTCCTATGCGGAGTAGTAAAAAAATGAATTATCTGATTCTTTGGTTGCGGAATTCACAACTGGGCTAGTAGGGTGGTTCTGCTGTCGACCGATACAATTTTGTTGAGTATTTTAATACAATTCTGTGTAAACATTCCAGTGTTTTATTTCTTATTAACAATAGTAATTTTTGTTTTTTTTTACGTAAAATTAGCATACTATTAATAAATTAACGATAATAATTAAAATTATTTAACATTGTGTTACTCTTAAGATAAATAACCATGTGTTTCACTCAATTTTTGAATTTGGGTACTATGTAAGCACTTATTGTTTCTAGTAAAAGTTCATCCGTCCCATTAATAAATCTATCAATTTAACATAACGGTTCAAAGTTTGGTTTATCATTTATATAAATGTTTTCAAACTTTTCTTTAAGTTTACGCGGAAATACCTCTGGCAAAGCTCTAAGAGCCTTGTGGATAATATGTTTGATGTAAGATTAATGATCATGTGCATAGATTATGTTAAATAAAATACGAAGCGACATTCAACTATTTAATATAAAGAAAAATGTACAAAAAAATACAAAATTTATCCTGCAGAAAGCGTAATACCGAATGTCCCTTCTTCTCGTCTAGGTTTCACAAAAATATCGGTCCATGAAAGGTATATACTAAATTAACTACCCTGCCGAGAAATATATAAAAATAATATTTTAGGAAAAATATGCAATAATCGGTGATAGTAGCATAAATATGTAATTGCACATGAAAATAATCAAATGCATACAATCCAATCTCTAACTATTAATCATATACAATACATCTGATACTTCTGACAACCATTTCTACTTAAAAGAACTAACGATAAAACAGTATCAGGTTTTCTTTTTCTTAATATTTACGTATTTAAACAAGTGCATGATCTGCATTCACATTTCAAAACGAAATTAAAAAAGCAATGGATTGCATGTGGGTATCGTATAACGGCTTAAAGATATTTCAAAGAGAAGATGATGCGAACAACATTCCGATCTCGACCTGATCAGTACTTCTGTTGAAATAAATTAAGTCTTAAAGCCGGTCTAGAGAATTAGAAAAAATCGGGCAAATACTTCATTTAAATCCAATCTATTTTGCAATAGAATCGACTTAAATCATTTTATTGCTTGTGAAATATACTAGATCAAAGTAGCATGTGCGAAGTTCGCATTTATGTACGTCCTGAAAGCGGCGGGAAGGCAGTTTTGATTAACTGGAAAGTTGACCTGTAGCAGCTGATGTACGTAATTACGCTTCTTACACGTTGCATCATTTTTCGAATAAGAAAAACATTTCATTATGTAAAACCCTAAGCAATTGAATTAATACGTAAAAATGAATAACCGGGATTGAACTTATACATCTATAGAAACAAAAAAGAATAAAAAACGAGAACTATAATAACAGGACCATCATTCGTGAATTTAGCTACACATTTATATCGTCTTTTTCATAAACTGTTTAATGTAGAATAATAGGTGAAATAAATAAAAACACAAAGTTTCCACAAAATTGGTATATTCACACTTTACAATTGTTACGCCTTACGTAGGCTTCTTCAAAAGTAATAATACAATAAACTTATCTTAACATTTGTCTTATATACTTATTGTATTATTACTTCTGAAGAAGCCTACGTTAGACATAACAATTGTAAAGTGTGAATATACCAATTTTGTGGAAACTTTGTGTTTTTATTTATTTCACCTATTATTTGAAATGAGTTTCCATTAAGTAAACATAGAAAGAATAGATCATGTTTAATATAGTATGGCCGAGTTGACTAGTAAAATCAGAAATTTAATAAAAATGTGGTGAAGTGACAAATTTAATTATTTCTTACGATCATTTCGGCTATTAAATCATTTTCAAAGGATACAGAAATTTTGTATTCAGTATAAAATAACGTCTTTGGATACATTCTTTTATGGAACAAAAATTGTTAAAATGTAAATTTCTAACCCTTTATTCTGTACTAAGAGACTACCCAATAAAACAAAATAATTTCTGATTATTGATCTAATGCAATCAAATCAAAAACTTTGGATGTTCGAAAGAAGCAATGTTTAAAAATGTGTATATATAACTATGAAAAACTATTTTTTAATAGTTTCATTCATACTAAGAATATTTTTAACTTTTGGGCACAATGAAACCCTTCTTAATAAAATCGAAACAAATGTTTTGGTTGCTTAAAAGAAATTAATATGAAAAAGTGACATTGAAAGAAATTGAATTTTGACTGTCTCTAATTTAGGAAAGAGATCGAAAAACAACAATTGTTCGTACTGGTCAGTGCTACAAACAATCGGAGAATTTATTGCATATGCTTATAATATAAGAACAAGACAAGATTAGAATTTTCATTATTTTTTCGATACCGAGGCGATATATATATTCGAAAAATATCTTATTGAACCGTCCTCTGACAGTCATACTTTTATATGCGACGGTTTATGCTTAGTAGATATGCTTTCTTCATTGTTTTTAACCAAATTAAACATATGAGATTAGAGTCAGGAAAATTCTCCTGAATCAACCCGGTTATTATTGACACTAGACACCTTGCGGACTTTGCCCGTATCCACAATAATTAAGTATAATTAATCAAATCAAAATTGAAATAAAATTACTTTATTTACGAGAGTATGTTAAAAAACATTTATAAGTGACATTTAATTAACAAGTTACTAGTAAAAACAGGTGGAAACAGGAATTAAAATAAATCTGAAAACGAAGACGAATATGATAATTAATTTGTTTGTGTTAAAATAATGTTGAATAGTTTATTACAAACATAGTAATTAAAAGTAACGTAAACACATTTTTATATATCATACGACCATCAACCATTATCCCAATATCTGATTTTACACTTACCTAATGTATACCTGCATATGTCGAACAATAAATTGATGGGATAAAAATTTAAAAATGTGCTATTTGCTGCATAAATACAGAACACTTCGGTTAAATAAACAAATAAACTTGGCAACAGACTGTTTTTGTTATATTCATTTGTTTAACGTTTCTTGATTATAGTTTTATCGATAAAAACATTTTTAACCTGCTACTTAAAGTCCTATTGTGGCATCGGGAAGTGCATATTTCAACCTCAAACCAAGAGGTTGAAAATGTTAATGAGGTTTAAACAAATAAAATTATAATCAGTTAATACATTAAATAAAGAACAGTTACAATAATTTCAGGAAATAATGTAATCGGACAAATAACGTGAATACGTCTTCAATAATATAGAATTCACAGAAATTAATAATTACTATTCCATTTATAATTATTTTAAACTGATACCAGAATATTATGGCACGAACGTAGTAACAATTTCATTATCTAGTTGCACGACTGCAGATGTACTGGTACTGTTATCAATATCGGACTGCGAAATAAAATTGGCTCGGGCGTTCCATATTAAAATGCCCCTTCATTTGAATACTTATAAAAAGCAAAATTCATTCACCAGCGTATCGGCCTAAAAACTCTCCGGCCAGGATCGTCATTGATATTCACGGTTATTGAGTTGGAGGGTTTTTTAACTTCTCAACATGGATTTATTGGATATAGTGAGCGATATACTTGAACGGTATGGTCTAACGGTTAGATGACAACTTAGCATTTTGGGACGAAACCTATTCATGTTTTCTATGGTTTCCTGGAATCACTAATGCAATTGCTACTTTAATAACATTCCACAGATAATCTTCCACTCTTATTTCTTTTGTCTTTATTTCCTAGGTCTCATCTATATCTCCCTTATCATCATGCACCCATTTCTACGATTCTTAAATACTAAATTTACTGTTCTGATTCTATAACTATAATGTAGTATATTTAGTTTCTGATGTAAATTATAGTTATTAAGCTAACTGTAAGCCCCGATAAGGTATTCCAGTCATGATATTAGACTTTTAGTTGGTGTCGGCCTTTGAGAGCAGGGGGCAGGTTGGGTGGCGACCAAGGGCGTCAGGAATCACACATCGGTAAAATGTTGAATTAAAATTTTTGTTGTTCTAGGGTATAAATGTAAGATTATTGTGTCTTCTACGTCTGAAAGTACTACCAATAAACTAGAAAAGACTTACCCCAATTAACTACAACACTTTTTGAAAATGCAAACACTGTAAGTGAGCGAAAAAACGTGTCTGCATTTTAAGTGTTGTAGTTAAATGGGGGTAAGATTTTTTTGTTTTTTATTTATTTCACATTATTCATTCCAAAAATTGCAATAAAAAATTAACTATTTATTATTATTGCTAGCACTAACATCCTAATATTAAATACGCTTTAAATACATGTAAAATTCAATTTTTCGTGTATTTTTTTATTTGCAAAATTTTGAATCAGCTTTGTACAAAATAAATATTTTACGATATTATTTTCTACAGATAAGTGCCAAAACTTGACTGTCATCGTTGTCTTATTTAAATTTCAATTGATTTCAATTTTTAAAAAGTTCGATCTCCAGTAGCTGCAATGATGGAAATAGTTAAATGAAAACGCATTTAAATCTAAATATTTTGATGAATATATAGACATAAAATACAACATAAGCGGTCAATTCAAACCCTTACGTATTGATCAGAATAAAATTTTCAGTATCAGATTAAAAACTGAAATAGTATTAAAGGCGAGAAATAAAGTTTAGTTTGTGAGGGTTTTTATGTAGAACACAATTAAACACTAAATAACAACAACATAACAATCAACATATATTTTACACACTTAACAACAACAATGAAAATAGAAATGAACTTGAAGGCAACGAGATAAGAACTGACTACTTAGAGGGAAGAAAATATGAAATCGAAATTGTGAGGTAAGAGAAAGGGTAGTAGATAAGAGTAGGGTACAAATACAGAAGTACAAAGCACAGAAATTTTTGAGACGACAAATATCAAGAAATATGACGAAATAAAGCAACGACCCAAATCGAAGAAGAAACCAATCGTAAAATTGCAATTAGGGAGGACAGCGAAGGACAGACGTCATGCGGTTAGTGCGCGAAGTTGAAATGTTAGTAGGGATTATAGGAAAGTACAGTAATAAAAGTTATTGGTACAGACAGATGAAATACAAAAAATTTAGAATAGAATATTAAGAAATATTTACAGAGACACAAAGAAATAGAATACAAAAGAATATTTACACAATTTTTTTTAACATATTTACGTACAAGGCAATAAAGTTATATGAATTTATGAAGTGTTGGCCGCCACAAAAAATATTAAATATTATTTTTGTATATCAGATTATGAATAAAACACATGGAAAACTTCACTTATACATTTGTTTATTATTAAGGTGAAATATGTAAATAGTAAACAAATAAATAGGTGAAATTTTCCAAGTGTTTTATTCCTAATCTTCTTCTTTTTATATAATAATAATGTTTCACCAAAATACCACTAAATTTCATAAGAAATATACGCTAAAATATGACAAGTAAACATTTGAAGCACTTAAGAACACTACAATTAAAAGAAGTATAAATTTAATAAATAAATTGATATTTTTGTCAAACCTCGACCGAAAAGGTTATCCTTACAAAGTGTGCTATCAAAAAATTTCTTAAGGGCGCTAGGAAATTATTTTTTTATGAAAATCTTTGTTTTAACGTCACAAACAATATACACTGACTGACGCCAACATGATTGTGTTCGCTAACGATGTTTTCTCAATGTTAAAGATTACAAAAATTATAATAGTATTTCTCAAAAATGTGGTTTTCTATTGGAGTACGTGAGGGGTCGGCAAACTTTCCATAGAGAAGAGTGAAACTGTTAAGGAAAACGGGATAATGAACGTAACAAAGAGCCGTACTACCCATATATTAGATTGATAGTAGAAATATGAGACTACGCAATGTGGTAAAAGAATAAATAATTAATAATTCTATTTAAAAAAATATATTTTTAAGTTGATATTTGATTGAATGTCACAATTTTGTAGCGGTTTAAATGCTCTACACAAATATACAATATTTTGTGATACATTTGTTTAATAGTTTCGCTAAAAAAATTGGAAAAACGTAAATTTTTACATGATTTCAACTTAAACCTCGAGTAACTCTTGAAAGAGTCGAGGTATTAAAAAATTATAACCGACCTTTTTTGTAAAGTGTGAAATTTACTATAAAAATATACATCGACCATTTATATACACTGCCCTGTTACTTATTAGCAGCAAAATTGACAAGTAGTTAAAAGAAATCGCATGTTAATTAAATGGAAAATGGAAAATTACGTGCAGAAACCACTAAATATTTATATTAAGGGTTTTTATTTCCTCTTTCTACAACTATTGAACCGCATGTAATCATTTGCAAAAAAGTCACACTCAAGGGGCCAAAAAGCCCCACGTATGGCTCGCGAACCACCAGTCTAGGTCAATTTTACCCATAAGAAAAATTGTAGAACGGAAAGTTCCTTTGAATGTCAAAAGTATTGTGCTTGTTTATTACTAGTTTTCACAACGTAACAAATGCACATGCATGGTAAACAAGAGTTTATCAGCCGACAAAGTCTAATATCTTTTCCTCCAAGTTAAACGCTGCTATTCTCGTTCGTTAGAGGCGTTCGCATGATAACTATTATACAATGCTTCGCTAGGTCGTCGCGCGGTGCAGAGGCTTGGTAGTAGACACACAACATGACACGCGACATATCACTCAATTAACCGCTAAGATGAACGCTGAAGGTCTCAGCTACTTTTTAACGAACTACGAAACGTGTATTAAAGTGCATAAGTATGTACTTGAAAGTAAAATGCTGTCCGTTAACGTTAGAGATGCCGGTACGGCACTATGTAGTATGACTGACGAACGAACGGGACGTAGCGATTGCCTGCAAGTTACTTTATGATTTTCTTCTTTATAGCACTAACCATCATTGGGAAAATTGCCAGTTTAAACGGTAATTCTTGCAAAAAACATATCACATCTATTGGTTTATGATTTTATGGCTTTTATTGTCACACTTGCCTCTGCCAGTGCTGTAAATTTGATTTTCAATTTTGAACATTGATAAATGTATTATTTTGTATTTATGTCAATTTTATTTCCCTTGTTTAATTTTACGTATTTCTGTATCTTTGTTTATTTTGTTTCGCGTGTCTAATTCTTCAGATTTCCATTTCTTGAATTTCTAACTTTCACTTCTTTTGAACCCTTCTTCACATTTATTAAAAAGTTTATACTTCTATGCATGCTAAATTTCACTTTTCCCTGGTGTACTTTAAACATAATAGTTTCTGTTTTCAATTTCATCCTGTTCTTTCTAACTCCTTTACAAATCCTTTCCTATTGTACCCTTAATTACTGTTATTCGAATGTTCACGCTCGTACTCATTTACCCTAGCCAATATAGAGTGACCCTTTTCTGCATCCTGTCCATTTATTGTAGATATTGTACCTAATAAGATTGACATCGCGATCTTATTCGATATAGTAATGGTTTCGATGAATTATTAACAAAGAACTCATGCTATTCTCATTTCTTACTGTTAACAATTAAGATTGTGTCAGGGTAAATAAATAATATAAAGTAATATTTCACTTTCAGGTTTCCCTTGTTTACTTTTTTTTTATCAGTAACATGTATCCCATCGTGTTATAACATGTCGTAGCTGATACGTAGTTATTAAATACCTATCAAGTCGTCTCGTATTATATTAATTAAAGCAAATTAACCAACAGTAACGTTTTGTTTACATGCCTCTTTAAATTTTAATGAAGTTTAACACACTTGAACGTTATAGTATCGTTTCGTAACGTCAACTAAAATTATAACTTTCTGTAGCCCGAGAGCTTACACTCGATGTATTAGCAACCTAAAGAAAACATCTTGAAAAGAGTAATATTTTCATTAATAGCCGGTCATTAAAAAGCAATTTAAAGTGCAAACGGTCCCTGCCAGAACGCGTACCGTTGTAATGAAAATGTCAGATTCACTTAACAAATATTTTGATCAACTTTATCCTTCAAATAATTTTTCGTTTTAATTAAAATTAATTTTTCTGAAAATAAGTAGTTCAAATAGTTTTTTTTTTACTTTATGTCTATTATGGTTTTATTAATTGTGCTGATAAATAATAAATCAGTGGTCTAACAGATTTCTTTTTAAATGCTTTGGTCATAACATAATTTATGTATAGTAACATTTAACAAAAAAGAAAAAATAAAGTAAACTACTAAAATAAAATTCAAAGCACTCTCCCGCTCTGATTTATAAAGTAAAGTCCTGATGCGAAATATATATCAACGATGGTGGTCCAGCAGTACGTTCAAGTAGAATACGTCGATTATTATATTTGTTAAGTCATTATAGCAAAAAAGTAATTTTAGCTTGGAAAAGCATAGGTGGTGATGGTGGAGCGAAGGGGAAGCAAGCGGTGGAGGAGTAATGTTTACATGTATTTTTTTAATTATTTGTAAGTATTTAAAGAAAAAAGTGAGATACATATTTTGTTATTTAAATTTTGAGCTTTAATAATTTGTTCTATAATTTGTGTTTAAAGATTTTGTAATTTCTAAAAATTCTTTTAAAAAAGCTTTAAACTCAAATAAAAGCTTACCTAGTGAATAATCAACAAGAACTTTGCCTTCGAAACACCCCACTCTTTATGACTATATAACCCCTACGGCAT
The DNA here is from genome assembly GCA_963921985.1 of Agrilus biguttatus. Lineage (NCBI taxonomy): Eukaryota > Metazoa > Arthropoda > Insecta > Coleoptera > Buprestidae > Agrilus > Agrilus biguttatus. Next base: position 22,402,061 of record OY998117.1, on the reverse strand, counting down.
CCCACACTTTAGATACTTAAGGACCAAACAAACGTTTTGTACTTAGTATAGTTGTACTCTTGAGAATGGCTCTTTAGCCGAAACAATTGTCGAGTTAGATTAAATATACCTGTTGAACTTTTTTATTGTTTTCTTACTAATTACGTATTTAAACATGCTTCATCAATAGAAGTAAAAATTACGTATGCTTTTCTATTTTTCAAAAAAGTCTATTAACTCTTCAATATTATTTCGGCATATTATGCCTTTTTGAAGAATATAAGATAAATACTTGTTTGAAACATAAAAAAGCATACGTTATCTTTAATTTCTATTAATTAGTATATTTCATAATTACCCGACCGCGGAATCATTACAAATTATTAATATGCTTCAACCCTGCACCGTCGAATGTTTGAATATTATTAATTTTTTCACTTTTATTTTGATACAGTGTGTAGGTATGCCTATCAAAAATCCGTATTAACTAAGTCATGTATAGTTCTAAATCAATTTCCTTTCACAGAATCTTGACATGTATCAATTCGCGAATCCAATTAAATTGAAATTGAATCGGTCGACACAATGAAAATACCGCAAGTCTTTCGTTCTAAATTCTATCCATCTTATTACTATCCTTCATCTCTGTTTGCGGCCTATAACGGGAGAGAGAGTCCTTTGTTCTACTTTAAATCATAGACAGGTTCATCGAAGTTTTTCCCCTAAAACTAGAGAATTCACTTCCAGGCGGAACAAATGAGACTTGTAAAAGCAATTTAATTAAATTCCATTTCAACCAAGCACATATTGTATTACCATTTCATACTATTCAAATATAAGCGGTTTTAATTGGCCTTCCACGTCTCCAGACTTCGAATTGCTGTTCCATAGTATTAAAGCAAATATACACACACGTACAAATACACGTACATACAAATATACGTACATAACCACAAATAGAATCGCTGACATTACAATGCGTTAGGTTGAAACATTATTTCTCTGAGTGAATATTTCAAAAGAAGATAAGTTTAATACTCCGCTTTGTTTATGTGCATACGATCACTTCCGATGAAATGAACAATGGGCAATTTTCCTTGAGTGAAGTCTTGGTCGATTTGATGACAGAGGTCAAGATATTTATATATAGACGTGCTTGTATTTATAAAACAAGAACATTCAAATCAACAAATGAGTAAGTATAAACCTCTTTTTAAAAAGAAGAAACGTTTTATTTATCCCTTCTTTCCAATTCAGTACCCGATCCAAAGTTTCGATTCATATTTTCAATCGATGCTAATATTGAACAAGTAATTACGGATTATAATATGTTCCGATAGTTTGTTACATTATTGTTTACTTAAGGTAAATAACTGCGTTTAAAACAGATGATTAAATTCGAAATATTTATGTGAAACTGAAATTTTTAAAAGAGAGAGAGATAGAGATAGAATTTTAGACCAATTAGAACAAATAATAAAAATATGTTCTTGGTCAGTATTCTTTTGAAACTGCCACACTGCTATTTCTAACTAATTGGTTCTTATCAGCACGCATAGACAGGTTCGACAGAACAGCAACCAACTTAAAAACGAAATATTTGAAGAATTTTTAGTAGGGGTAAATTTTAAATACATCAATGCGATGTTAATTATTGAATTAATTTTTACCCACTACAGATTACCTCAAATTAATGACGAAAAAAATTTTTTGTTACTGCTATCACGTCCTCGCTGGACTTGAACCCGTGATCTTTGGCTTTACACGCCAATGCTTTTACCACTAACCTACCAACTTAACAGCGTTCGATGAATAAATAGCGACAGCGTATTGAACGCCATCTCTAGAAATGTGTTACTTATTTCTACAGAATACTCTCACCAAGAACATATTTTTACTTGCTCCATCTGGTTACGTATCTATGTAGGTACGTAGCTACGCCGTAGATTTAGTTTAATAAGTCGATATCCTTATCAGAAAACAATAAACATTACTAAATCCCACAAGAAGCAGAAAGTTTCCACAGATGGCGGTTAGGGTGCTGTCTGCATTTAATCATCGGATGCTGTCTAAAGGCAGCAGGTAGTTTAGTTGGTGTTTTGTAAGAACTGTTTACGGAGTACTGATAAGAATCAATGTCAACAAAATTTCGATAAACCGGACAAAGGTCTATCCTACACGAAGAAATAATGAATTGTCTTAATGAAAGTATGTTTTCAAAAAGCGACACCTTGAAACTGCGTGAGTAGTTTCTTTAGATTAAACATCTTCGTGTATTCAGATCATTGTTTTTTTTAACAACGAAGCATCACCAAAATTATGAAAAATCGGGAAGTAATGTGTGTAATGTTGCTACATCTAACGCCTTTGTGGAAGGAATGTTCAGTGTCATGGGGAATGTTAGAACAAATAAAAGAGATCGGAAATACAGTAATAAGTGAATTTGCGTTTTTTTAGTGTTATTTACACTTAAGTTAATTCAAAGATATTATCTAGAGCATTAAAGGTTATTCTGCGAAAAGCAACCACATATTTTTCATGGCCAAAACAGTAAACGCTGAAGGTCAAATCCTAATAATAACGGCTCATTTTTGATAGGGACGAAGATCGGTAGTCGGTATATTTGTGAAAGAAAAATATCTAGATAGAATAGGACATTCAGTATTCGGTATTAAGCGTAGGTCTTCAGCACGATAAGTTTCTTTTTGTACAAGTATAGTACTTCTTTCTAATATACAAAAATCACTTCATCTATACAGATAAATAAAATTGGAGTGTCTGTTTGTAATATTAAAATAACCACTTTTTACTAAATATATATGGAAGTATACACGGTACATATACCAAAATAACATTTTTTACAATTTTTGTCTGTACATCTGTCTGTTTGTTCCGGCTAATCTTTGAAACGGCTGGACCGATTTTGACGGGACTGTCATTGGAAGATAGCTAATGTAATAAGGACTAACTTAGGCTACTTTTATTTTAAAAATTAATTAATAATTTATTTCGCGCGGACGAAGTACATAATACATATCCATTATTATTTTTCTGTTCTCTATTTTGCTCTGTTTATTTAGGTACTTAATCAAATAATCAAATAAAATAATAAAATAAAGTAATTTTGCAATGTCCAAGTACTGTCCAGTCTCGCGCGCAGCCCACGCGCATGCCACCCCTGCGCCGTCAAGTCATGCGCCTACCGCCATTTTTCCCACCAAAGACTTAATATAAAATATAACAAAGACTGCCTGTCGCGCGATACCCCTGGTTCGTCAGAAACATCCAAATCTGAAAGAAACCGGTCTACTTTCTCTCTTCGACGCTGCAAATACATACGCGGCAAACCTTCGGGCCTCCGTGTCACCATCTCGACACTCTCCAACTACGTCCCAAAACCCAATGACCGCTTTAGAAGGTCTTGTCACCTTCTATACTGAGCCGCCCTTATCCGCTCAGCCTTAGTTTCACTTTTTAGCGCGAGTGCCCACCCTTCACATCAGAGGTGGGCCACCGACTCTTCGAACCCCCCCCCCTCCATCGCTCCCGACCCCTCCCCCCACAACTCTTCCCTCTCCTCAATCCACTTCCCTATACCTACCTCTCCGCATCTACCCTAGGAATGTTAAAACCTTCGGGTTGTTAATCCCCACTCGAGGTGGGTTTTTAGTCAGTAAGAATCTGACACTACCCCCCTTCAGGGGGTGCTTATGTAAGGTTTTCCCACCTCGAGTTAAATCTAAACAAAAAAAAAGCCTGTCGCGCGGGATCAGAAAGCGGGCTACTACTAACGGTTGTGTCTCAACGACTTCGTTTAAAATTTTAAAAATAACTTTTTTGTTAAATTTCACGTCGCCGATACAGCTAATACATAATATGTAGTTCTACACATTTAATCAATATATATATCCCTTTTGTGACAATTACGAAGGTGATTGGTTTGTGACTGATTAGTAATTTAATTCGTTAATAGAATGTTATTTAATGCATATTATAGAAATATTTTTAAAATTAATTAAAAAAAATTTTTGATACGGCAAGTAGTCTTAGCAAAATGTTATTTAGTAGTTTGTATCTTTGTTGTCACAGTGTAGTAATATGGTTTCATGCGTATTTATATATTTTGCTTCAGACAGTCGATTCTATTGACCTTTATTTAATGTGTAATTAAAATCAAACAAAAATTTAAATTTTCACAAATTTATTTCAAAGGACTGTTATACAACATTGTTTCACCTCACATAGGCATCTTCAGAAGCTGCAGGGTGTTTTTACTATACTTATTATGCTTGTTTTCAATATAAAGTATTATCATGTCTCGTTAACTTGTTGAAAGACGTATTATTTACCCAAAATCATTCAAATATGGTTGACCTTTAACAATTCTAAGGTTACAAATGCTTCTAATGTTTTAAATAGTGGCATAACAATATTAAATTTTTCGATATTTCAAGTAAAAGATTTTCATTTGAATGTTTTAATGGTGTTAAAATGAATTGGTGTGAGGCTCATTTTCTAGTAAGAGACGTATTACAAGTAGGACTAGGAATGAAAAGATAATGAGAATAAAAGTTGATGTCGTGAGTAGCTCGTAAAAAATAGATTCATAAGTTTGCGAATGATCAATTTAAACGAAGGGGCGGAAAATTTTGTGAAAATTTTAACGACTTTTCCGTGATTTAGTCGTCAATGAAATGAAGTGCAATATTAATTAATGTAATTTTCTGTTATAAAAAATTGCATACGCGACGGGCATGGCCTTCATATTAAAAAAATAAATAGTAAAGATGACGCTCTAAGATTTTTCTTTATATTCGTGACTTCTGCCTTCCTTTCTGCTACATCCAAAAGCTAAGGCAACTTGACTACATTCATGAACTTAATATAAACATCGTGTTGTTTCAAAAGCAAAAGAAACAAATCGTGTTAAAACATCTTTTTTTTTTTAGAAAATGCAAAATTAATTTTTCATGTTAGCCACGCGGTCTAGCCTCAAATTGCATGCAGTCTATACCTAAATACTTTTCAATCCCTTCAGAGGCAGAAACTAGACATGGGGCACCGAAATCTGTCACTATCTAATGGTCTATAATGGGAAAGGAAATGAGGCACCAAGCAATTATAGCTTTTACGTCTTTATAAGGTAACAGGCCATAAAGTTTCGATTTTATTAAAGTTTCTTGATTCGGGATGTCCTTCGATCATTATGTGATTGTTGACTCTCTCAATAAAGTGGTCAATTAATTATAAGTCAGTGAAGTACGAGGGTGGATCAAATATAAACAAGTCTTTTTAAATTGCGCGCCAGATAGTTGTTCAAGGCGCATCCGGGCGTAAGGAACATGAAGTGGGGATATTAGGTGGCACGGCAACGATGCATCGTATTGCTGCCTTCGCTTGGTTAATAGCTATCACAATCAGTGAGAAAGAGATGCATAGCAATGTTGCACAACGAATTATTAATTAAGTTTCTTACACGTAAAAACGTGAAACCAGCTGAAATTTTGCGCAGATTGCAAGCACAAAAAAACATAAACAACTACTCCGAGGGGGTATTAGCCTGTAAAGGCATTTCTGCCAACGCCCACCTGATGAGACCCGATAGGTCGAAACCGGTCGTGGGACATAGCTTTCAGTTCGTTGTGCCTACTTGGTAGGACGTGTTCAAAATTTGAGATCTTTGATCTTAAAATATAGACGAATAAGGATTTTAATTCCTTCTTTTTTGGATATGCTAAATTACTTAATTTGGAAAGTTTAAAATTATTATTAAAAGGAGCGCGGCTTTGTATGAGTGCGAAACGTGGACAGTAATCGATGAAAAAAATAAAAATTAGTGTTTCAGGTGTGGCGTTATAGGCGGATGATAAAAATAGCGTTTTTATATAAAAGGTTATAACTGAGAACATATTGAATAAAGTAGAAGAACAGAGAGTGCTATGGAAGTAAATGAGGAAAAGGAGCTATGGAATGGTAAGGCACCTTCTGAGACTCAAGGGCTGATTAGAGACATATTAGAAACATACACAAGCAGCAAGTAAGGGAGGCAGAGGAAGACCTAGATCATATCACTGTTACGTCACTTGATGGAAAAGACTTTTTCCATTTTTATTGTAACCTGTTTCTATCCATATTATTACCCATGATTACTCGATGTATTTATCAATGTATGTTATAAAATATACAGCATTTTCCAACACCAATTAAAGTTAAAATCTTGTGTTGATCTACCGGATCGTATGAAGCCTAAACAGTAGATATTAAAAATATACAGATATAATATCAAAATTCATGTTTCGTTTTTGCTGAAAACATACCAAAGCTTTCATCTTTTACACTTTCAATATTAAAGCCCATGAATAGCTTTTTACTTAATTCATGTAACCATAAATTACAATTATAAAAGTAGTTAGTATGTTAATTTCAGAAGTTTTAATTAATTCAGGAACGACAAGATATAAAAAAAGTTTTATTTCAATTCGAGGCAAAACACTAAATCTCTGGTAAATTAATAAATTTCCTTCGAATTAGTGAAGTAGTAGGTACCTTTTGATTTTGTTTTCCTTTAGTAGGTAAAATTAATTCAACTAACCGAAACAGTGTAACCCAAAATTCCCCATAAAATGTTTAGAAATCTAATAAGCGTTTCGACATCCAAGATGTCATCCTTAATTAGAGGTGCGTATTGATTAAACTTATTAGTATACCTTTGGAATATTGGATTACAACGGCTCGTTTAGTATAACTGTTAAAGTAATTAAAATAATGACAATAATTCCTTTATAAACACTATGTTTGATTAAGAATGATAACGATGACATTCACTATATTAAAAAACATCAATAGATGATACAATCAATTCATAGTATTAAAGACACCAACATTATAGAATAATATAGCAGATTTAAATGTTTCTTCAGTATGTTGAAAGCTTTCAAATCTAACAGATAGAATAATCGATTTAATATATAAAAACTAAGTAAGTGTCTACTAAACGTATTCGAGTATAAATGGTAAAATGTATTGCGTGTGAATTTGTGTGCATGTGTGTATTTAACATACATTTTTTACTCTCGGAAGTCTCGGGGATACGAATTAATATAACTACACTTAACTCGAAATATTCATATTGTTCGACACATTACCTGGCACATATTCTGAGGGATGGTCGAGAACATAATGTATTTAATTATAAGTTTAGTTTTTCTTTGTTTTTTTGCAACTGTCTACACCTATATTTTAGCCATATTCTAATCCTTGGAAGAATTAGTGGATTTGCAATGATTTGCAGTACTTCATAGGTCAAATTGATCTTGGATGAATTTTAACAGTTGGTTTTAAAAATAACAATAAGAAAAAACAATTATGGATAACTGTGTAGGACTCGCGCCTTCAGTAATTTGAACCGTTATATTATAGTAAAAATTAGTAAGCAGTTTCTTTATAATTATTTATCCCCTGTTTAACAAAATCGTTTCACCTTAAAAAGGCATCTTCAGGAACTGAAGGGTATTTACAACTTTATATTTAGTTATGTACTTAATACTACTAGCTTAAGATAAGGGTTTCTCTAATACTATTATGTGAAAATTATACGTATTTTCTATTTATTTATTAAATTTACAAGTAATTTTATCTCTATCGTTCCTAAAATATTCAGTTTTTTTACCTTTATTCCACACTGATATATAACACTCGTTTTTATATTTTATATGTGCTTCCGTATAGGGAATAAATAATATGTGTAGTATGAATTAAAGTCGTTACTAATTAATATTAATAATAAATTGTTTAAAATGAGAAGAATGGTAGTAAAGTTCGTATTATTATTAATGAAGTTTTTAAGAGCAAGAGGGTTATTCCATGAGAAAAACGACGATTGCGTACCGATAATCACGACTCCCGGAAATGTTAAGATTGAAAAAAGTTGTTCATGATGTGATGGTGTTTGTATATATAAACGTACGTACATTATTACTAAGAATCGAAGCCGGCGCGGAAATGCACCAGACTGGTTCTTTAAAAACTTATTTTCTTCGCACGCCAGTTCCATGGACTCTATCATTTAATTATCACTTATAATTATTCATTATCACAGAGAAATATCTCTTATAGTATACTTATTATTGTATGTGGGGGTCGGAAAATTATCCGATCATAAATAGATTATTTTCAGTTTTTCTTTTTTTTAAATAATCGATTAATTAAAATTAATTAACATAGATTAATCAAAACAGTCAAAAACAAATTATTAGACTAATACAAAAAATACCCCTAACATCTTCCATTCTTCTCGTTTAGAAAAAACTGAATTAAAAATTATTCAGCGATAATGGGTAAAGAAGCACTTCGAGACAGAATCAAGAGATGCCTGATTATAAAAAATTCCTGACTTGTTTTCATTTATTGTTTAATTTGCGATGTTCAAAGGTTTACCTGATCTGCTTTTGTTTTTCTTTCAACAATTATTCAATCATTTTCCTAATTTATCAATTAATAAAATATGTATTTACTGTTAAAGTATAAGAATACTGTTTAGAACAAGAGCGCATTTAATATTCCGCCGTTTTATTACAAATAATGCGGCTTTATATTTACATTGTCCTCAAAAAGTTTAAACCAATTTCATAAAGTAAGAATCCGTAAGTAATTGAAAAGGCAATAAGATTGATTTCAAATGTTAGCATCGTTAATGGCTATAATTTGAATGAAGATATGAATTTAAATTATCTTCGGTGATCGGTTAGGTCACTTTCCCACTAACGTCAGCACTTCAATTTCATCGACAGGTACTTAATCGTTGAAAGAAAAGCGCCGGACGTACCAACTACTTAAACATAACATAATTATAGTGCAATCTGATTTCGATTTCTCACATTTGCATGTGAATAATCGTTATTAGCAGAGTCTGTAGTAGCAATTAAATGTGCTTTTTCTGTGCAGCATTAAAAATAATTTAATGGAGTTTACTTGAAAACAAATGAAAGTATTTGATCCGCAATCATGAGTGCAACAATAACTTTTTTAAAAATGTAAAATACTTTGACTATTTAATTCCAAAACGTAAATTATCAGAAGATCGAAAATATGGATCATACAAATTTAACACCTCTCTAAATAATTTAAAAATACACAAGTATTATCTAGTAATTACCCAAATGATCACAACTGGTCAGTTATCGTTAGTGTTATTAATTAGTCTGCGATAGTATAATTATGTATCTTTTAAGGTCATCAAAAAATTTTAACGTTTCCTCTAACTGTACTATCATCTCTTATGTTATTTAATAACTACAACTTCCATATTCCTTGATGTTAATAAACATTTAATGATTTATAAATAATGATTTAGAAGAAAAAACACAGTTTGTTTTTACAAAATATAGTTAGAGAAGCTGTGCTTTTCTATTAAAAACCTTTTTTTAAATTTATTACAACAGCACCAATTATTAATTATTAATTTTATCTAACATATTATCAGTGATTTAAACTCTGTCACAAACAATCCTTTTTGTCAGTACCTGTAGTTAAAAGTGTTACATTTTTTTGAATACCGTTGATTAAAAATTAAATATTAAAGTTCGACCGCTGACCAATTAATAAGATGAAATGGTTCGTCTTTTACTTGGTGAAAGTTCGCCATCATGAAGGTAAATAAAACATAGAAAACAAAAGACTCCCAGAAATTATTTAATGCACAACAATTGTTTCGCTAACACAGTAACTTCTTCAGGTGTGTAATGGTATTGTTGGTAGATTGTAGATATATTATATGGGGGTGACGTAATACAATGGTGAGGGAACATTGAATATTATCATTGTGTTTTTTAAAAACCTAACAAAGAATATTGAATATTAGAAATAAGATTAAGCGACCAATTTCCTGACCTATTAGATAGTACTCTTTAATCCTTTTTAGATGAGGTGCGAAGTTCGTACAATCAAAAATATGACGGACTCTCACACAAGGTGCCAAATGACAAATCCCTAAAAATTACCGAAAAGTTGAGCCTATTTCCATCAAATACGATCAGGAACCCCCACGCAAACACTAAAATTTAAAAATAAAATGAAGTCGAACCATCTATCTACCACAGAGAGAAACGGACAAACAGAAGAGAACTTTTGTCAACCAATTTGGTCTTTCTATTATTACCCTTTACCTATTAAGATCGTTGTCACAGTTTTATACATTGTATTCATTATTTTTTTCTTATTAGGAGTAAACTCGCATGCAACATGCAAGGTTTACTACCTTTAAAGAAACGTGTTTCAAATCTGGAGTACATTCACTTATCTGATGCCATTTAATTTTATGAACACGCCATCTGTAATTGATGCCACAGACGTAAAAGAGAATCGTAACAACTTTGACTTCATAAAGAGCAAATTATTATAGAAATAATCACATTCTAAGTGGGTACTTGTCAAATGAATAATTTTATTGTAATTGGCATATATTGCTTAATTTAACATAATTAGTCAAAACTACTCTTGAAAAGTAAATTTTAAATAGTCAAATTAGGTTTTTGACGAATCTCACAACAGTTCGTTATAATCCAATTTAGTTACAAAATTATAATAAAATAAATGTATTCCTTTTACAAACTTATGTATGAATTGTATTGAATTAGCGGATACTTAATGGAAGTCCAACATATTAAAATAAATACACAGTTGATAACTTCCACAATTTATTAAATAAGATAATAAACATAATTTTTCCATTTTCCATAAACCTTCATACACAGATAATATTATAATATTATAATATTATAAATAATAAATAACAAATAATATTATACACAACTCATTTTGTCATCCTTACCAACACAAACACTCAGCATTTTATAGCATGTTACACAGACTTATCAAAATTCCCTTGTCAGAAACAGACTATAATAAAGAATTGAATCTAATTAAACAAATCGCCATTAACAATAATTATAACCCACTCATAATTGACACTCTTTTAAAAAAAAATTCATACATTCGAAATATTTCAAACATTTTCCCACTCGCTAAAGATAACACAAATAAAAAATTCAAACTTTTAACGTATATAGGGAAACCATCACTAACAATCAATAAATTTCTCAGGGACAACAATATAAACATATCATACAAAATGAATAATAACCTTGGCATACATATAAAGAATAATAAAGACAAAGTAGAGAAATTATCAAAACCAGGCATATATCAACTTAATTGAGGTTCTTGTTCAAAAATTTATATAGGTCAGACGGGAAGAAATTTTAGAATTCGTTTGAACGAACATTTTAGATAATATAAAAACAAAAAAAACCGATTCTAACTATGCAAAACATGTGTTAGAAGATAATCATATATGTAAAAATTTTACACATTGAAAATAAAAGTTTAAAAGTTACACTATGAGAATCTAATGAAATTAACAAATATAAAAATACAGACAGATTACTCAATGACCAAGTAGATATAAACCCCTCACCACTATTAAATATTTTCCCTCACTCTAATGAAGATGCACCACCCTATTTATAAACATCTACTCTTAGTTAGTTTTAAGTAAATTTTGTACTTCTGAAGAAGCCACAGTGTTGGCGAAACACGTGTTAACTTTATTTAATAAATTGTGGAAGTTATCAACTGTGTATTTATTTAAACTTATGTATGAGTATAAAGTTCCATTTCTACCCCTTTTCAAGATATTATAAAAATTAATGTTAAATTGGGTAAATGACGGATTTTGGATTTAGAATTGCGGATGGGGGGTTGTAGTAAAAAATTGAATGTTGATTTCATATCACAATAAATTCCGTCTGAGCATATAATAAATTAAGTTACTGACCATACTGCGTCGTGGATACAGTTTGCAAATAGATAACTTCATAAGACCTTGTCAAACATATGAAATATCACAGCTAGCAGTAAATTTCAATAGATGGCGACATAGTCTCATTAATACGGTGTTAAATCAACTTCCTTTTACGGAACAGCTTCGGTTTGGTCAATAATTTATCGATGTTAGCAATGGTGTTCTGATGAGATCTAATAAGATCGAAATCGCGATCCACATCTAGTAATTTCGATGAATTTCTGAAAAACAACTAAACAATCTTTGCAAATTATATGCTTCTCATATTGTAATATTGTTATTCGGCCAATTTCATTACATGTACATATTTTCCAATACAGGTATAACAAGTACCTACAACGTTCGGCGATTAAATTAATCTCGCAATATTTTAACGACTACATACCTCTGTCCCTCAGGAAATCTTTATAATGTTTGTGTTTACACGGTTACTAATCAATCTTTCGACGTAACCAACGTACGCCTCGGTCTTTGTCGATAAGCTTTTAACAGTTCGTCGAGTTGCCATCGTATAGATAATCCTCGGGAATGATTAGATCCTTTTTTCGTCACTTTTAATTTACTTGCCAACGGTCAATTAAGGTGTCACCATTACGCCATTAGGAGAGAGAAGAATACTTTCATTAAATTATGCAGTCATTAAAGTTTCGGTGTGCATGTTTAAGGATCATTAATTACAGGGTTATAAATTTGATTGTGTACTTGTGAATTTGCGTAACGTTGCGAATGTCTAAACGACGCGATGTGCCGTTAGAAGGAATTATCTAGTATCTGGTCTGCCTAGGCATTTAGGCCCGCATATCTTCCCTTTAATGTTCGTTTTCTCTGAGATTGTTACGATCCCGTGCCGCCTTCGGTAGCGCATGGTAATGAACCTAATGGCGAAATAAAGTAATTCGTTGCCATTTTTAAAGCTTACAAAGAGTGGTTTTTTACCAAATTGCCTTCATGGAAAACTAACGAGCCAATAAGCGAAAATGCCTGAACTAAAGAATGAACACATTTTTTAAAAGAACACAGTTAAATTGAAACATTTAAGTTCTCGACCATAACAAATCATTGAAAGGTTCTGCATTAAAGATATTCTTACAATATTTAAAGTAACATTTTTTAAAGCAAATATTTGTATCTATGCTTTGGATTACTGTCAAATACACAACCGAAATATTTTTTTATTAAATGACAGATCCAGAGGCGGCTGCAGACTGGTGTGTAGGTGCAGCAAGAGTGCCAAAAAAGTTATTTTGCGACCTAATTAAAAACTTTATTAATATAATAATCTAGTTTAGTATCTACATCACGCCGGACGCTGATGTGCTTCTGAAAAATCGCCTTTTCTGGGCGTCCTGTGCTAATAGACCAAATGAATACACTGGGTCTTTGGACGAGCTGGTCACGGTATCATTTGTATTATTTAATTAGGAGTAAACATTTGCAGAACTACTGCATATCATCACAAGCCGTCATTGCTTAAATCCAAGACTACATAACCATAAATTATCTTAAAATATAATAAATGTACGCTTTATATCTTTAGTCAGTAACATTTTCTCACTGAAAGTATTTTATCTGGTTGTTTCTAGTAGTAAGTTCTAATGGCCACTATATCCGTATTAATTTATCGAGATAACAAATCGGGATGATACTTTTGCACTAACTAATCTGACTATTTGTGAAAATGAAAATATGTATTAAATACATTATTGCGATATTAATTATTGAATCAATTTTTACTCACTGCAGATTACCTCATACAATCGACGGGACTTGAACCCGGGATCTTTGGCTTTACGCGCCAATGCTTTTGCCACTAAGCTACGAGAGGCGAGGACGTGACAACAGTAACAAAATTTTCCCGCATTGTATGACGTAATCTGTAGTGGGTATAAATTAATTCAATAATTAATATATTTAAAATTTACCCTTAAGTAAAAATTCTTCAAATATTTCATTATTAATGATTAGTGTTAATATGTATTGTTCGGTACAGAACTGTATGATGAAATATTCTTGAAATTCCCAAGGTAAAGAACAAACTAAAGCTATTCTACAAGGGTACGAAGGTTAGAGTAGAGCAGAATGAACGTCATATGCTGATACATTAGTGTGCGTGTCTCATAAATTTATAGAAATTGTAGGTAACGCTAGTGTCAGTCCAAAGACCTTTTTGCAAAGTGGTTATAACATATTTGAAATTCCGACATTTTACAGCCGTCGGACTGAAAAAACGCAGTGGAATATTTGTTAGTCAAAAGGACTATGTGATTGTTTAATAATTCTACACTCAATTCTACACAAACCAGCTATCTGGAATTATATAAAGGAACCCCATATTTTTGACACGTTTAAACTAGTAGAACCTTTCCAGCAGAATAATTTTTGACGGAAATATTTCGTTCCATTTTTGTCATAAAATTATCTTTTAAATTAACTAAAAAAGAAATATGTAGTAATGGCATTATATCAATATGCTTGGACCTGTTCATTGGTAAAAGCAGTATTTTCAAGAATTTACGTGATGATAAGAGTAAAAGACTCGTCGAAATGAAGCTATTCAGGGGATTTCAACTATATGGTGATCATTTTAAACAGCGATTGTTCTCCTTTACACTAGCCAAGGACCTTATGAAGTTATTCTTCATTTAGTTTTAGACAGAGCGGGCTTCGTAAAGAGATACACAAAAATATTAAAAATTAAATGGAAACCCTAAGTAGTTTTCACAATTGTTAGTCGCAAGCTTAAGTGAAACATTTTTTTTTTGCTTTTAACGCGTTCGAAATTAATAACTATGAGTTGAATAAAAAACCTTTCCAACAAAAATTGTAGCTAGATAAATAATGAACAAAATCCAAAAATGCAATTATATACAGGGGGTTCTTTAAAAAAAACATAACTTTGATACTTTTAGGGCATTTGGAACACTCTGTGTAATATGAAAATAGTTTTAAAAAGTAACCATAATAGACCCCCATATAACCCAAAAGTTAAACTTTTTGAAAGTCTCGTATTTTGATCATAATATTCCGTGCCGTATAGCGTGAATAACCTTGTATTCATTTCATAAAAATATTTGTATTTTATAGTGGTCATCATCGTAACAATATATTAGAGTTTAACCATAAGGTTTGCCTTTGTACCAGTGGCGTAGCATGAGGAGGTCAAAGGACCGCCGAATAAAAATTTATCTATACAAACTATATTCCACTTTTAATAAATATTAGCAATTCTAATATTCAGTACCTCGAATAATATTTTTTTATAATTTTCAATTAACAATAAATTTTCTTAGAGTAGTTATACTTGATTATACTTAATGTTTATAGACAATAATCATATATAAGCATGTGCTAATAAGGTCATTAGTTAAATAAGTATAAATGTAATGGAACAGCTATCTCTTCTGATGATACAACATTCTGGCATTAGTCGACTATTAAAATATGTAACTAAAAGACGAAATTTCGAAATCTAGAATGCTGTCGTTTAATTCTAATTTTTAATTGAAAATCGCGAACATTTTGACTTGTTGGGAGCGTCAAAATTCGGCTATAGATATAAACTTGTGGTGCAAACTGTGGCTAAACATTCTGGCGGAATAATCTATTGTAGGAATTAATGAATCATAATAGAGTTTTAAATAAATAAACTATAGAAGATGACGAAATATTTATTTGTCGTAACATTTATTATTCTTTTTGTCCATGGTAAATTTAGATTGGGGCTTAAGAATCTCAGCAATTTCATTTTAGTCTCTATTTCAAATAACTGTTTACGAGACGATAGAGCTCAAGTAATTAAATACATCGCGAAATGTTTACGTTTAATTTTCTATACTCGTGGAGTGTTTTAGCAGATTGTAAACGTTGTATAGTGAAGAAGTCATTAATTTAAACAGTTTAATACAGAGGCGTATTGGTAGGTATTTACATAGAATATCGGGTGATGCGTTGCTATTCTATAACATTTAATGGAGTTTAAGGGATAAAACACGTAAATTCGCTATATTTGCTTAATTGTTCTTTCTTTCTCGCGTTTCTTAATTAATTCATCATATAGTAAACACTGATGAAGGTTGACGCTCGAGTTACCCAACAAAATCAGTGAACCTTTAACAAGCGCATAATAAAATTAAAATATATACTATGTGGACGATATTCAACTATATACTATAAGAAATACTTTTAATTTTAATTACTTTTAGGTTTATTTGTTGGAACGACACAATTAAATAAATACGCATGAGCATGTAAAGTTTATTTATATACACTATTTATAAGGCAAATATATATATATATATATACACTAAGATGAAGTAAACTAACGAAAGAATGAAGTCATGTAGAAAATAAGTAAAGAAGTGTTGATGAAGGACTGTTACGATGACTGACTGAGGTTGACTGGTTGAAATTGACAGAGTAAATAATTTTGATTTCAAGGGTTTTCTATAAATCGCATGGGGGACCATTTCGGACGAGGCAAAGTAATCGCGACTAAGGTAGTAGTCGTAAAAAAATGAAAATGGACAGGATGTAAAAAAGGGTCACTTTCTAATGGTGAGGATAATAGGGTACGAGCGTGAAGATTCGAAAACCCATTCTGCTAAAAGTAATTAAAGGAAAACTGAAATTCTGAATGTACAGATATAAATTAGTACGACTAGTAACAAAATATAAATATATTAATGGGTGTGAAGAAGGGTACAAAAGAAGTAGATGTTAGAATTTCAGGAAATGGAAATCTGAAAAATTTGATAGGAGAAATAAGAAGACAAGAAATAACATATTTACAAAATGACACATTTACAAATGAGCAAAAATTGAAAATCACATTTACAGTCCTGGCAGAGGTGTATTTACTTGCCAAAATAAATCTACAACGTGAAGGAGAACAATTGCTATTTAAAAAAAATATTCTAGAAATTTGAAAAAAGTAGTGTAGCCCTGCGATTGCTAAGTTATCGCAATAACAAGGCATGCTTTATTGTTATTGGCTACATATATTTCGATGATTGTCTACTGCTACAGCTTACAGCTTACAGCTTACAGAAATCTTAGTGACCCTACCGATAATTTCTACCAATAATAGTTAGTATATGACGTTCGCTCCCCTTCACTTGAACCTTCATGAAGTTTATGTACCAATGGTTTGCGTGTATATTATGCATATTAGATGCATTATAGATTTAGTTTTTTACAAGAATATACTTTTTTAAGAGCTTTTCAAATACTACAAAATACTACAGTTAGCAGTAAATGTCTTTAGATGGCGATATACAGGAAGTTACTTTATATTAATAATTTTGGCTTCGGTTTGGTCGGTAATTTATCAAGGTTAAATATGCCGTATGATGAAAACTGGTAAGTTTAACATCGTGAACTACGTCCAACAGTTTCGATAAATCTACATTTCCAACTTCCAACTCCACAATGTTTTACTGATCTTCAGAAATATTTTAGAAGTGAAATTATGTTTTCAAATCATACTTAGCCCTAATAACAACTACATTTAGCATGCACGTAGAGTTTGAAAAAGATGCTTCTATACCACCCTATAAATTGACGAAAGTTTGATATCATCAGCAGAAAAATTTTAAGAACAGATCTTCCTTTATTACATAGTATCCTAGTACATTAAAAATGTAACAATTTCCCTGTTCCTTAAGAAATAGCTTATAAGTGAAATTTAGTTTAAGTGACCTATATTCCTTTTGAGTATTTTAACCTAAAAAGCAAACCTGTATTTTGTATCTTTAGAGCGTAATTGAAGAACCAAAAGATTCATGACGTGTACATATTGGTTGCAAAGTTCGAAAACGGCCATTGGTCGTATTTTTCAACCAATTCTAGGAATGGACATTTTGCAACGAATAGCCTCGAAATGTAACTTAGGTATATATATAATACCTAAAAAACCTAGAAAAATGTGCAACTGGTATATAACCAAATATATGATCCTTTGGAAAGTTTGGTCTCATGCAATGAATATTAAAGACGTAACCCAACCCAACTCTGACTTAACGGAATCAAATCTGACACAGTAAAAATTTTTTGATGTGATGTTTGCTTTTTGTTTCTGAGAAACAACATAGAATTGGGGCTCTAGAAAAAATTGTGTTAGGTTAGGTTAGGTTACATTGATTTCTTTTTTAATATCCGCTTTTCACTGAATTCCTGCGCCACTTTCACATTTTGCCTCGTTTACATTTATCTCGAAAATTATCAGAGTAATTTAAAATAAAATTTGGTATGTCTCAGTCGGAGTTATTTTCACTAATAAAACCGTGAAAACTATTTGAAAAAAGGTCATTTTTCAAAAATTATAACTACGCTAATTTACGATTATATTTTTGCAGAATTTCAATTACAATATTGCGACAAATATTCTGCTTCTCCCTTTCGTTAGAGAGTCCGGAAAAGTAACGATGGTAGAGCGAAGGAAAGGGATCAAGTGCCGGAAGAGCAATGTTTTGCTGCGTTCTTTTGATTATTTATGAAATACTTTAGAGACTTTTTTTGTAGAGGAAAATTTTAAATACATTAATATGATGTTAATTTATAAATTAAAATATGCCTCTACAAAAGTTCTTAAAAAAATCATTATTAATGATCAAATTATACATTGATTCACTGCTGTCACTTCTCGTAGCTTAGTGGTAAGAGCAATGGCGCGTAAAGCCAAAGGTCCCGGGTTTGTGTTCCGGCGAGGGCGTGACAGCAGTAAAAAAATTTTCCTCATTAATTTGACGTAATCGTAATCTATAGTGGGTACAAATTAATTCAATAATTAATATCATATTAATGTATTTATGAGTATTTAAAGAAAAAAGTGGAAAGTACATTAAAATGTCGACATAAAAAAATCATTTTAGACTGCGCTACAGAAGTTTTTTGAATCCCTTAGTAAGTTACGCCCAAATAGGGCCCGATCGGTCATGGTTGACTTGGGTTTTATCTAACAAATTTCTGCTCTATACTTTATATCAATGATACGTATCTATTTTCCGTATAATCTACAATGACTTCTTTTGACGTCATGTACCTCAATAACGTTTTTGTTTTGTATTAAGTATTTATAGTTTCGAATTAATTCCCATTTGATCACGCTGTAATCCTCCTTTTAATTGGTCCGATCGCGTCCGTTTAGTATGCCCGTCTGGATTTCGATTTTTTTGGCCATTGCTCTGCTTTTACAATATCACTCTTTTCCACATAAATAACAATGAAAAATGCGACGGCAGTTCTTGTTGCAACAGCTAAAAAATAGTTGAGTTGTGCCTGGGTTTGACTGATGGCTATCCGGAAAATATATGCGGCCTCTCGTCAGCTGCTGCTGAAAGTCGAATTTACTTTGAGTGTAGCGCTCGCGCCCATTGCGCCGCATCGTAACCGTCGCCGTAGTCATCATCGCTCACTCGACATTTGCATTTTTGCTTTGCATATTTTCTAAGTGACCGTCGCGCCGTACGTTGCGCCAGCCAAACTGTATCGCGCGCTTCGCCTCGTCTCGCGCCATTCCTTGCCGTTTTCACTGGAACAGTTTTGGCCGTCATGTTGCGCCGTATGCTTTCGACCGAAAACTTAAATTTATCGCTCAAAATCACAAAAATACACAGACTCCGACATGACTTTATTGTATTAAGAAACACTGCTGTATAAGTTAGAAGAAAATAAAGCGTTATTCGCTAATAGGCAGGGCTTAATTAGAAATGACATGACTTCGTTGGCATTTGTTAAAATAAATGACAATATTAAGCTTTCCATACTATATATAGCAGACATAATTTTTAATCCAAATAAATAATCTCCTTGTAAATCTAACTATAAATATAAATATGGAATCAACAGAAACAACTACTCCGTGGGCTAATACCCCTACCGGCATTAAATTACACTGTTGATTCCGATTTAGACGAATAAGGATTTTAATTCCTTCTTTTCTGAATATGTTATATCTTCGTCTAAGAATCCATCGGAATCAACAGTGTAATTCAATGCCGGTAGGGATATTAGCCCTCGGAGTAGTTGTTTCTGTTGATTCCATATTTATATTTATAGTTATATTTATAATATAGCCTGTAAAGGCCTTTCTGCCAGCGTCCACCTGATGAGACCCGATAGGTTGAAACTGATCGTGGGATATGGCTTTCGGTTCGTTGTGAGATGTGTGAGAATATTTAGACGAATAAGGATTTTAATTCCTTCTTTTTTGTATATTTCCTTGTAAATAGTTTTTAGTTTATTACTTTATGGATGCTTAATGACTTAATAAAATAATTATGATAACACAGGTCAACAAAATTGAGGTCTATTTAGAACAAAATATCGTAACTTTCCTTTCTAGAAAATTGGAAACTTTAACGGTGTTGTTGAATCTAGTAAATATTTCCAATCTCAAAGCCAAAATACGATACTAAACGTCTGAAATACTTTTAGGTAACAATGTTACCTTCTTCAAGGAACGAAGAGAACTAAAAACTAAAGGCAGTGTAACCAATATAGTACCAAGTACTCACTAATGTTATGGTTCAGTGAACATGGCTTAGTCTAGTCTGCAATGTCCAATTGATCTTACAAAATAGTGACAAAGAAAATTAAGTTAAACTAAATAGCAGAGAACTAGAGATAGGACCTTTGTCACTGTTATGAGAGCTTACCCTATTTTTATAAATATACATACTTTCAAAACTTTCAAGTAAGTAATTATTTCTAAATTTCCTTAACTAATTTAAAATTGTCAATACTGATCTTATGATTTTCAGTAAGAATATGTTGGGCTACACCTCATTTATCTGTTTTACCAAACTTAGCATGAGCTAAATGCTCTTTGTATCTATTTTGGATAGAGTGTCTAGTTTGTCCAACATATTTCTTATTACACTCTTTGCAGTCAATTTCATATATTCCTGACTTTTCTAGAAAGGGAGTTTTATTCTTTAATCTATTTACAGTGTTCTGTAACTTTCCTTGCCTTGTTGCATTACTACGTCAAGTAACATGTGAACATCAAAACAATTAAGAGAAGTATGCAGAGGTTTCTTTTGAATTGGAATTGCCCATGTACATTAAAATTTTAAAACATATTTTAGCCCCAAAGATAAGATATTTCAAAATTTCAATTTGCTAGAACTATTTTTGGGCCAGATTTGAGTTCGCTATTGAAGAATACATCAAAAATAAGTACCATTTTGCTGATTCTTCTCCTTTAATAGTACTCCTAAAAAAAAGAGCCTTACTGTGGAGCATTGTAAAGAAAATATACGAAGGGAAAAATTATTATCTATGTATTTTTCGAAAACGAACTCCAATCTGGTTCCAGAATTACTCTAGCACATTGATATTTTAAGTAATCCTAATCGCAGAACTAAACCAGCCAAATTAAAATCATTTGGGAATCTTAATGTGCATGGACAATTGTCAGACCAGATTCTAATTCAATAATAACAAACGCCTCGGAAATTACTACTCTTGTAATTGCTTTAACCGTTTACTTCTGGTATTAGTTTTATGATTCATGTGACCTGTGCAATAAATCTATCCATTTTTCTAAGTGTATACACCACATTTTAGAATTTAAAAGCATTGTAAAAATTTCAGATTGATTTGAAAATACTAAAAAACGAAACCATGGAGTAATGTTCAATATACCTACGTGTATGTTATTGGAATATAATCATATGAAATTTTGATGAAAATAACTTCTTAGTACACCAAAAGCCTCATCAACTAATATATCTAAAATAATAAATTTTAGTGCATATGCAAAATGCTGAAGTCAGTTATGAAATAAATTACACTAAACAATAAAAATTCTCTCGACGATAGTAACATAACAAACTTACGATAAAAATGTTCTTTTTACAAAGTTTAAAATTATTTATTATCTACCTGAAGTTGGCCCAGATGTTCAAAATCACTGTTTAGAAATTAAGGGTATTGCTTTCAAACAACGGAATGTATTTGACGTTTTACTTGTTAAAAGTAAGGTAACAGTGACATTTCAGATCTTATTTCAGCATTTCTTGCCGTTAACAATTAACAATATCTTTTCTCGGGATAAATTTACTTCTCAAGAAATAAGAAATATAATAATTCACTTGCAGTCAAAAGAATCTGCTGCACAAATTTCCGATAACTTTAATTTATTAGGAACTCCTTCAAGGTTTTCTTTTTCATTAGTTAAATTTTAGTTTTATGTGTTTAAAGTTAATAAAAATCCATACTACACAATTGGATTCATTTTCACAAAAAATCTGTAACATAAGAGATTTCCAAAAAGGTGATATTTCCTTTATTTGGGCTCACACCAAGGAAACAGGGCTCACGTATGTATTCTTACATTATAAGTCACAAAATATCCCGATGACAATGAAAAATAGCAGTAATGCGTTAGATTAATCTTTCAGTTCATTATCAGTAGTAACAAATATGGATTCTTTAAATTTCTACATATATTTATACGTTAAGGGTACAAATACAAATGTATTTGTAATAGATGGTTGTGTTAACCTTTATTTCATGAAAGTTTATAATTTCCATCTCAATGTATAACAAATCAATATTTAAAATTTCACTAAATATAATTGGTTATATATATTGTTTGGCTTAGCAGAGGCATCTTAAGAAGCTGAAGGGTTTCTAAAATTATTTTTAACAGCAAAGGCATATATAGTACTTATTACTACTGCTAATATTACTAAGTGAGGGTTGTACGTGCTT
This sequence comes from Agrilus biguttatus, assembly GCA_963921985.1. Taxonomy (NCBI): domain Eukaryota; kingdom Metazoa; phylum Arthropoda; class Insecta; order Coleoptera; family Buprestidae; genus Agrilus; species Agrilus biguttatus. Next base: position 22,379,506 of record OY998117.1, on the reverse strand, counting down.
TTACTATAGGCGACTTATATACATTTTTTATTGCGTTTAATAGGATATTATTGTAGGAATTTAGGTATGATTTAATTTCTACTACTTCTAGAATATTTAATTGTACAATTTTTACATAATTTTTTTATGCTATTGTTGTGTTTCTTTTAAATGAGGTGGTTTGGTTATAATTTTTAACGTGTTCGTTTAAACTTCCTATAAATATTCTACCCGCTTGTCCTGTAGATATGGATTTACAATCGTTACAGTTTAATTTATACATTCCACTTTTTGCTAATAGATCTGTTACGATGTGTTTTTAATTTTTGATTAAAACCAAATAATATCATAAAAGATGAATTAATAATGTTACTTACAAATTTTTTGTATTGGGGGTAAAAATAAGCGAAATTGTAACTTAATATTTATTTTCAGTATCAAATGGAATGTTAACACGACGAACGCCATGTGATTTTATATCTATAGGTTTCTGGTTTTCTTTTAAGTACAGGAGTACAAGCCAGAGAGGATATTGATTACTGTATAATATTTCAGTTTCAACAATTTCAATAAAACAGTAAATAATGATAAGAAACATTCTTCAAAATAGCAAGACAAATTGAATTATTTGTTTCTGCTGTGTACATTATCAACGTAAAAAATATCACTTCTAAAGCAGAAGGAATTTCAATTTCACTTTTAGGACATTTCAAGTCCCTGAAGAGCACGCTTGCAATAAATTAGGACATAATCCAAGCTTGCTGGTAAGCCTCTGCGATCTCAAAGCCTCCCATGCGAATCCTTACATTTAGTGTTCCTTTTGTTTTGTAATAAAATGTTCTTGCCTACTTTGTCTAACCCAACAAAACCTACTTTAATTTAACGATGTTTGGTGTCCTAAATTGTTTATGTCTCTTCTGTAAATTATTGTTTCAATACATTAGAAGAGAATAACAATTCAAAAACTCGATTAAAAATAGTTGTCGTTTATTTGGAACAAACCTTTTGGAACCCGGAGTAATTATATTGCTTTCAGTGTAATTAAAATGGTAATGATTACCCTTTTTGTATAAAGTTTGAAATATTAACCAAATATGTATTCTGGGTAATTCATAAAAGACAACGCAAAAAGTAAACAATAATTTCGAAAGGACTCTCCCTCAAGTGAAAAACTTTTTCCGATTTGAATTAACTTTTTTATTAACTTGCCTCCTCGTCATCAAAGGGCCTCGCAAATTTGATCTTGCTTACATAAAATTTAGATCTCTACGTCGTACCGCTATACAGTATTGAACGGGTTATTGATATAACAATTTACAACGATTGTCATTGATATCATCGCTTTTCCTGAGATTTAAACTTGAATTTTCATATAAACTCTTAATGAAATATGAAGTTCAACTTATTTAACAATGTTTCAATTAATTATTAAATATACAATTCTATTTTACTATCGCATCCAAGAAATTATAAAATCGCCAATCATGAATATTTTGTATTTGAGGCCTCCAAGATTATATTTATTTTTGTATAAATGCAATTCTTATTTGGCCAAATGATAAATGTGCAGTGACCATTTCTGACCAGGTCAATTTCAATCATCGTTTGCTCAAGAATCTTTGATGGGAGTTCCAAATAAGCAGAGCATACTATTATGCAATTATGTTGTGCTTTAACATATATGATTATTTCAGGTGATGTCTGTTAAAACTCCATTTCTTAAGGTGTAGCAACTGTGAAAAAGTTTACACGAGGCGAAATGATTGGCTTTTCGGAGAAAAGATCAAAGGACATGAAAATAACTACTTTCATGCTCCATAAAAACAGAATCCTCGTTAGAAAACACATGGAATTTTAATAACAAACTGAAATGTCGCAATATACAAATAAAAGGAAATTTATTAGAAACTTTATATACTTGTAAAAAATTAAAATGTAAATGATTACTCTTAACAATCAAATTAAATTTAAGAAACTTTAATTAAATGTACATTTGTGGTCATTATTTTCACAACATTGCTCCCCCAAACCCTTCTATAACCGTCACTATATTTGCATATGAATACCTAAAATCTTATTTCATTACTTCTTCCACCTGAAGAAGCCACCATAAAATGAAACGCTCATATTAAGCAAATATACAGTAATTTCACATGATTTCTTGGCAGTGTAGCACATTTTGTAATATTCAAGAAATAAAACAACTTTTGTTTTTTAATGTATAAATTTATTCGAGGTAGACTTACAATTGTTTCGGCTTTTAAGGCCTTTGTCAAGAGTACTTAGTTACTAAATCTAATGCGAAATTATTTTTATTTATATTATTAACAAAGGTGTTAGTCAGAGATTTACGGAACATTGTTTGAATAATAGATTAAAATAAGCAAAACGACATTTCAACAATTATTTTCTGGACAATGTATTTCCATACATGTAGTTCTTTCTTAGTTAATAAATTATATAAAATAGAATTAACGAACATAAAAATTCCATTATTAACCAACAACAAATTACACATATGGCAACATTCTTGACAAAAACATCAAAAGCCGAAATAATTGTAGTTTAACTCGAATAAATTGAAACACTAAACAGGAAAAGTCGCTTTGAGGTATAATCTTCGCACACGTAGTCAACACAGCACCCACTAAAGATGTCAGCCGCAGTTGCCGACGAAACGTCTGGACCAAACCGTTCACATCGACCACGGCCTACATGCCCGAATCATCATTCTACTACTACGAAAAGTTATTTTATTTGTTGAAAATATACAATATTTTTATTAGCAGTACATACTAAACTGTTTAACATACGTCCATATGTATCTGATGTCATATCTATAGACGTCTACATTTTTACTACATTCTTGTTTGGTGAACGAGAAGAATTTAAAACAAAATAAAATGACTGAACATTAATTTAAGTAAATACAAATGTCATACGCAGATTTGTAATATTATAGGTCCTTTTTACATTCGCCTCGTTCCTATGTATTTTCTTCACTCTGAGTTGCTGATCAATACCACAGACAACTTTACGGCGCCTTTCAGTCTATCCGTCTGCCTTTCGACTTTTAAGACCAAAAATTGTGGAACTGATTGTCTGTCACCAGGAAAGTTTTCGTGTATACAAAAAATGAATATGCTACACATTTTAAAAACGCTATAGTATTTTTCTACTGTGAAAACGTTATATTACAATATATAAAAATAACAGATGCTTATTTGCAAGATTTTTATTAGAATAATAGTAATAATACGTTAACATCTTGGACATAGACGTAGACGCGTTAGTTAGTTCCGTCCTTTAATTAGATGTTTTAATAGTCAGGTGATTCAATCATTTTGTATGATGAGAGGGGATAGCTCCACCAAATTAACCTGTAATCCTACCCAAACGCTAGTACCAGCAATACGTAGAACATTATGGTATAGTAATGATACCTATAAATTATGTTCCGAATAGTCGATTGACATCAAAACGAGCGCTGTAGCTTTTCTAAATCAAAAGTTATGTCGATTGAAAGGTTAAAATACATCCCAAATGTATCGAAACGATGCGATGGGAGAAGGGTCTTAGAGGGGCCGGAAAGTAACTTAACCCCTTATTAAACCGTAGATCCTCCTTTTTTGAACGCTGTTACGGTACTCCGTTCCGTAGTCTTCAACTACTTGTCATTTCAATGTGTACATTACTCAGGTCGCGTGAAATTATGGAATTGTCTCGTGTCGAAAATAAGGACGTATTCACGTCAAAATTAAATAACATGATAGATAAGTTTTTCCTTAAAGAAAAATACTTAGATTTTATCACTTACTTACTTGCAGGTATGTTTTTATTCACTGGCAATTGCTTTCTAAATGGTATGAAATGTCGATTGAAATAAACACATAGTTGATAACTTCCACAATTTATTAAATAAACTAAACACGTGTTTCGCCAACACTGTGCCTTCTTCAGAAGTACAAAATTTAGTTTAAACTACCTAAGAGTAGATGTTTATAAATAGGGTTGTACATCTTCATTAGAGTGAGGGAAAAGATTTAATAGTAGTGAGGGATTTATATCTACTTGGTTGAGCAATATGTCTGTATTTTTATTTTTAAGTATTTTAAAATAATAAAATAAAATATAAAAATACAGACAGATTACTCAATGACCAAGTAAATATAAACCCCTCACCACTATTAAATATATTCCCTCACTCTAATGAAGAAGCCACAGTGTTGGCGAAACACGTGTTAAGTTTATTTAATAAATTGTGGAAGTTATCAACTGTGCATTTATTTCAATATATTGGACTTCAATCAAGTATCCGCTAATTCAATACAATTGAAATGTCTATATTCGATTTTTAAATTGCATTGCATTAATCAATAAGCACACGCCGCCACTGTTTATATCACAGTTAAGCGTGTCTTTCTGTCAGTGTCATGTGTCTGTTCCAACTCGATTGTATAATCAGGTGCCTTTTCCGGAAGACGTTCTCAAACTCGCAGTGTTCTATTATTACAATACACAGACAAGCACATCGCAAACACTCACCTTACACGATTACAATAAGCCTACACAACTTTACTAACATAATAGTCCCAACGTGAACATGAAGAAGCTGATACTGTTTTAACACAACAACCGATTATAGACATAAACATAACATGTATGTATATACGTATGTGTGTTGAATGTAGAGCAAAAATTGAATTTTAAGGAAATGTAATTGGTTAAAAAATGGTTTGTACAACGGAAAACCCTGACAAGTATATAGTAAGAATTCTTTTTTATAAAGCTTTTGTAAAACTTACATTTAGTAAACGATAATGATCACAGTCGTTTATTTTAAAGTTTCAAAAATAAATTCTCCTGTACAATAGATTATTTTTAGTGTTTATTTTTTATGTATAGGGCATGAGGTATATCGTGCATTATTTGTATGGTCTTACGTAAAGCCGGTTTTGTGATATATTGACCTGATCACTTAAAGTTTTCTGTTTTTAAATACGATTTACAAATTATGTGTGAATTTCAAGTTGATATCTCATTTCGTTTAGAAGTTAGAAGCTTCTGACAGGCGCAGTAAGTAAAAAAGGGTGTTGCATCCATGCGACTATTTCCGATTGTAACAATTTTATTTGTGGCATTGATTTAAAATGACAAAAGTTGAGTTTAAATCATTTGTATAAGCGTGAAATGTATATTATATTGAAATGCTTTCACTAATGAAATGAAAGTAACTTTGTCGAATTTCGATCACACTCGATACTAGTAGTTTGATCTAAATTTGAACTCATTTTCAATTATGTCTATTAATAAGTAAAGGTAACGTGTTACAAAAATTATAATGCAATTTTATGATAATATTTCTCCTCAAAAACACACAGTTGCTCACACATTAATCATAAAAATTCAGATGAACACTTTGTTGTACTGAAAATTTTCCGTAGAAATTAAACTAAATTGTCTTTAACTTTTAACGGATGTTAAATGTTTGTTTGTAGTACTAAAAAATATGTTACGAGTATGACAGAACTTTGTTTATCCAAAAGCATAAAATTAACATTTCTGAAATTTTAAAAAATTAAGATAGTTCTAGTAATTAAGAAAAATATTGTAAGCAACCAAAAAGAATTGTGCTTCCTAAACACCCCATCATACCTTGTAAACCATTAATATGTTTGTTAAAATTATATATAATTTTTAAATATATTTGTTGAAGTTCGGTTGTGTTTTAAATTCCTTAATTATATAATTTCACTGTTTAAATTTACTCTATTTGTGTATTAATATATTTGAATATATATACTAAAACTTTCCCAAACGATCGATATCTTACTTCCGTGTAGCTCCTTTAACTAGCAATTTCGATTCAATTTATTTTAGATTAAAGTTTAAAGTTACTTTTATGACCGATAAATCCGCCACCTAAATCGGCCGTTACACGCGCCTTGTCTTCCAACTTCATTGCACACAAGTAAGATATTTATTCCGATAATTATTTCGTTCTAAAAACTGAAAATTTTGTATGACGTAACTATCGTTCTTTTATAAACTATAAAATGATAATCAAACACATTTAATTAAGAATAACGTACACTATCGTATTAAAGGCAGTATGTCACCATCTACTGGTATTTACTGCTAACTGTGGTATTTCAAATGTTTGACAAGGTCTTACAAAGATATCTACTCAATAAACTGAATCCACGACGCACAAAACAAATTAACAAAGAACATTTAGTTCTTGGTCACAAGATTAACGAAATTGCCAGATGTGGATCGTGATTTCGATCTTTTTACATCAGCATTAAAACATAGATTACCACAGTTAGCAGTAAATGTCAATATATAGCAACATACTGCCTTTAATATGATATTAAATCAACCTCCTTTTACGAAACAGTTCCGTATTGATCAGTAATTTATCAAAATCGCGATCCACATTTGGTAATCTCAATAAACATTTGACCAAGAACTAAAGGTTTTTTAAAAACGTAAAAGCTGAAACAGCTCCTTTAATGTTTCGTAAGTTCAAAAAACTTAATAGAATAAAAGTTTTCCTTTGCTCAATTTTTCTCTGATTCTTTACTGAATTCAGAGGTATGTATAGGAACTTATGGATCTTGTGAAAAAGAAGAAAGAACTTCAAAATATGACTAAAGAAACACAAAAATAGCTCCAATAAGAGAAATGAAGATTTCACATATGGTTCTCATTTAATAGAACAAGAACATATTTTTGAGAAAAAAATTAGAAGGAAAGAGAATATTGAAGTTATTTGGCTTTGCAAGGTAGCAAAAGAATCTCTTACCGGCTCAGAGTTTGTTTAGGATTGGTCATAACAAATATATCAATAGAAATATTAAAGTTCTCCAAAAAAAAAAAGTTATATCTGGATTGAATTAAATAAACATTAAATTCAATGTGAGCACTTATATTTATTTACCGTCTTAATTCGCTGCTTTATGCTAGTAAGTGGTGGTGCTAAGGGGAGCGGACATGATTCCAGTGATGCACAGAACCCGTCTGCTGGCTCAGTTAAGAATCCATTACGTTTACTATACTGCATAGGACGGACGGCAAAAGGATATTTTCAAGAAGTACATCAATGTTGGATGTGATATAAATACACTAAATTATTATATTAATAAATGCTAGTAATTGCAATGCAAAAATGCATAATTATCAACTTTTATGGAAATTCTGCAGCTCTGAAGCACATATACAACAGCCGCCCACGATTCAAACGCTTTAAGAAATATCTGCGTGGAAATCAGCAGTTACTTTTCTTCAATTATCCCAGTTATTATAGCATAAATATATTTAAATAAATAATACAACTGATTAGTTTTTAAATGTTCACTATAATGTAAAATAACTTTACAATGTTTCGGCAACTGAGCCTTGAACAATGTTTGCATGCGTTTTTGTTTTTAATCTGAAACATATTTTGTTCGTTGAATTTTGAACATTAATAAAGTATACTCGAAATTTTAACAAATACACGTTAATCGAGCGAATTAGAATGATCTATGCAAAATTACTTGTCACATTGTAACTGCAATTGTGAAAACAAAAAACAAATTGCTGTATTTAAACTTTGTTGGAGCAATTTTTCAAAGTTTACTCCCTGGAACTGATTTTACATGGTGGTACACTCGAATTAAAAATTTTGATATCAAAAAATCTATTTAGATTGGTATACACGTCGAAAATACAGGGTGTACTGGCCTTGCTTCATCTTTGATGTTTGTCTGGCCCTTACTAAAATGGTTAATCCACTTGAAAAGAACTGTTTTCTTTATTGCGTTATTTCCTGAGATTTTTCATAAGTTTCCTAAAAATGTGATGTTGAATCGTTATTCTGTTGTTTGCTCTCTAATCTATAAAAGTAAAAGTAACACCACAGAAAACTCCCTTCTCTAGCTGTACCTTTTCCCTAAAGATCTAACGGTCAAAATCGACAAAATTACATTGAATGCGTCACGTAATATTGATTGCTCTCTTGTTCAAATCCAATTTTGTAAATTCAACAACAAAAGAGCTGATTTCCTTTAAAAATAAAAGTAACATCACACTTACTGTTGCTTTTACTTCAGCTCATTCACTGTAGCCACGACGCCACGTGGCTGCATTATTCAGTATTTAATTTGTTTCTTTCTTTTGTTTTTTGTTTTTTATTTGTTCCAGCGTAAAATTCAAGTAACGAAAAAAAAACATGTTTTTTATTGATTCGTGTTTGTTAGATACATGTAATGGTTGGCCAATAACTTCCAGATTTTATCAACAACTTTCTCAATCTCAATTATTTTATTTGGCTAGGTATAGTCACAAATATTCGTCGTCTTATATCAATAAAACTAAGCTGCAGCTACGTCGGATTTATCGTAAAGGCGAACGGGATAAAAATAATTACACCAATTTAGCTGTGCCTGAAGGTAGTAAGTAAGATTTCTGGAACATCGAGGTTGCTTGAGGTAATCCTATTTGTGAATGTGCCCTAGTAAACCACCCGAGATTGCTATTAACTGCAGACTTGAAAAATTGATCAATTTTTACCGTAAGGTGCCACTTTCTTTAGCCCTCGAAATATTATTCATCTCTTTCTCTAAATCTATTGGTAATTTAACTAGTTTGTTACCAACATCCAATCTTTTTATGCCGTACTGAAAACATAAATGAAGAAAGAAAAACACGAACGTGCCGCTTTCGTAAACAGGAAGATTTCGATTTATTTTTAATTGTAGTGTTTAAAAAGACTTTTCCAATAACGTATCGTTTATTGCAATAGATAACATACGTGACTTTACATAAATTTTGGAATGGCACAACTTTGCACTTAATTTCTTAATCTTAGAAACTCAACGTAGATTTGGTCCTCAACTATTTTTGTACCGAAGAACGAATGTAGAGGAGAACATTATATAAAGGTTTTTAGGTGGGGGGTGGAGGGTTGGATCCTGCCTGGGTGGAGGTTAAATTATTTTGAAATTAATGTATCTTTTAGAGTTATTTCATCGTGTTTCGTATAGAGCACAAGGCAGAAGCAACTTATTATTTTTTTAATAAAGTTCCTATGTCAGAGTCCAACATACTCCAAAATTAAGTTGCTTCTGCCTTGTGCTCTAAATAAAATATGATGAAAAGGTTGTAATAGACAAATAATTTTGAAACTAATATATATATACCTATATATATATATACGCCTTCAACCCTCCCACCTAAAAGCACTTTTTTAATATTGTACAATATTTTTTCTACCCTTTCACCTATTATCACCCTCCGACGACCGACAGTCGCTTCATCCTCACAATTACCATTTCCAATTTTCACCTCTACCCTCTGCGCCTCCATGTCTCCGCCCTCACTTAAAAACACATGTTTGGTGTTCTACAAGGTCTTCCTCTTCTAACCCACTTCATTTCCCAGTCATAATTTAGGGGCAGAAATTGAGCTTTATCGATACTCGTCCTTTCATCTCGATTTAAAAGAAATATCCCTTCTGGAAAGCACAAATGTAGGCGGCCTCGGAATTTATACCTGCTCAATATTGTATAACATTGCAGTGTACTGAAATGCAGTAGAAATGTTTTTTACGAAATGTCCCCAATTTTTTTAATTAAGACTGACATCGTTCTAAACAGTAAAAACAATTGATTAGAAGGAAAACGGTGATCACGTTAACATTGGGAGCACGTATGGGTTTCAGGAAACGTGTTTTTCTAGGCCTTCCTTTCATATAGAGTTAGTTGCAAATGTCCACAGATGGCGTTTATTGCGCTGTTTGTAGTTGTTTAAAAAGACAAGTCAATTTAAGATGAAGTGGACACTAACCTGTTGAACTGTCAATTAGATAGAAGTACAAAAACTAAATAATGAATGTCTTCACTTGTAAAACAGGTCAATTTACAAAATATTATTGTACAGTTCAAACATTCAATTTTTGAGTACTTTTATTGGCAAAATACGGGATATCTGATGACTTAGCCCCGCAATGTTTGAAAAAATAAAAGAAAGAGTTGAATTGCGCTAGTGCTCAGCTCTAAGGATCCGCGCAAAATGGATCGAAGCTTATTGGAGACGTGACGTGACGTGTTGCAGGGAGATTTTTTGAATCACAAAAACAACAAAAAGTTATGCCCAAGTTTATGAAGTTACGCATTGTGAAATTATCATTTATAGTGATATTTTGGAGTCATTAAACCATCACTGACTATCTGCAATGTCGTATGTTATTTTGCGTTTCCTTTACGAAGGAATCTAGTGTAAGCAACATCAAACTGCCGCCCGATTGACCATTGGAACAAAAGTATTCATTGTTTAAGGCTTCCACTTTTCGCCACGGGACAATTTTCTTCTTATGTTGGCAGTTCTTTTAACGTAATGCAACTGCCCCAAGTCAACAATTTAATCATTAATGTAATCTGTACAAGTGCATTCTCGTTTACAATCGCAAATAGTGTAACTACTTCCGTATACAATTCAAGTTATACTACTGTCCCTCCAACTACTTCGTTATCAAATGATACACATCTGGATTGAAACGGTTCGTATTCAACCGTTTCCCGTTTAATCGGTAATTTTCCTATGAAAATTATTCCACATCCTGGAGTACCTTAATAAGTAAGCTTTCTGATGCAATTATAGGTTAACTTGAACACTCAATTTTTACTGCGGAACTGAAACTAGCGACAGAACTATTAATACCAATAGCATCATAATAAACTTACAATCCTCCAACATGAAGAAATAGTTTCATAAGAAAGTGCACCATTTCCTGTTCCGATTATTGCAAAAGGTTTGTTTGATAATTATTTTAATATTTTTGAGCTCCCTTGTCTATTCCTTGACTAGGTTTCGTATTGTGAAACAAAGGTATATTACATCTATCCAGGCTCCTTAGGACTGTTTACATTTTTTAGATAAATAATTTATTGAACACGTACGATTCCCAGCTTCAAGTTTCCTTGACGTGTCCGTCGAAACATGGATTAATAAAAGTTCAATTTTTAACTTAACTTTTAAAGGTTTCTTCGAACTTTGCCTTAAGATATTAAACATATCCACATTTTACTTGTTACATATTCCCGTACGTGAATATTGAAGCAGACTTTACTCAATAATCCATCAAATAAATAATCAACATATTTATTTACAACCATGTTTTGTAGTTTGCAGCTCCACAATTCATATGAGCAAACCGTTGCTGCTAAATGATAACATAAGTCAACGTGTATCAGGAAATTAACACCAAAGATTATCCTAACCTCAAAACCCAAAAAATGCAAATTTTGATAGTGTTGAGAGTTTTCCTACTTGAAATAAAAAGAAAAAATAACCAAGAGGATGTTTGGTCGCTGAACCAAAATCCGGCCTCAGAGTTGCCGCAGCACATGTAGATATTGAAATATCTTAACTCCAAAATACGAATAATGTTAATTTTGTTTGTTTAGTTTTCAGATTAGTATATTATTAAATTTCAATGCGCTACGGCAATTCCGGGGCCAGATTTGTATTCGCCGTCGAAAAATACATCGAAAATGAATACTTTCTTCTCTAATTCATTTTTCTCTCTGTACTAGTGATTCAGAAATCGAAAAAGAGAGCACACAATGGCAAGTTGAAAGGTAAAAAACACGAGAAGAGTAATCATTTTCGATGTATTTTATCACAGATAAATTCGAACTAGTTTACAGTACACATGCAAATTTCGAGCTATTCTTATCTCAAGAAAAGTAAACCAATTTACTCACTAATATTTTAATATTAAGATACTATATTCTTCAAAAGTACACGTGTTGAGGCAATTCTGATGCCATATTCTTCGCAAATTACGTCATAAATAACTACCCTTTTGTTGTTTCTATTTTTAATTCCTGCTTTCGTTGACCTTTGTAATATTCCTGTTGTAGTTGCGCAATAAATCGAGCGCTATAATTTATTTAGCCATTTTAAAAACATCATATCTATGAACTACAATTGTGGAATCTATTGCCACACTCGCCTATGTCAGGGCTGTAAATTTGATTTTCAATTTTTGTACATTTCCTAATGTGTCATTTCTTGTCTTTTTATGTCGAATGTCTGATTCTTCAAATTCCCATTTCTTGAATTTCTAACTTTATTTACTTTACGCTTATTAAAAGAAAATCTCTATTTCTATCCATTCCAAATTTCACTTTTCGCTTCTGTACTACTAGTCTTTTTAACTTCTTTACAAATCCTTTTCGAACCTTTCGTATTGTACCCTTAGTTGGTGTTATTCTAATCTTCACGCTTGCACCAATTTACCCTCGCTAGTAAAAAGTAACCATTTTCTATATCTTATCATTTTTACTTTTTCACTTATGTTACCTTGGTCACGATCACTTTCCCTAAATTCCTGGTATTCTTACTTCGAATAACGCCAAACAAACTAAAATTCCCAGATATCCTTCCCCTACTTCTTCCTTTCCAATAACTTAGGGATTCATAAAAGCCCTTCAAACCTAAATTATTTACCTAGTCAAACATAGTAAAACAGTTACATTCAGTCAACCTAACAGTCCTTAACATTTCCCTAGGTATGTCCTACTTATCAACATTTTTCCGAATTTGTTTTACTTCATCATTGTGTTTATATTTTTCCCATAGAAATAATGTATATATATATATATATAATAGACTTTACACACACGCATGCGTATTTATATAATTTTGTCGCTCCTACTCTCAAGCTATTCAGGTCAAAAAAAATACTTCAACATAAGCAGCAATTGTAAAAGATTTTGTAATCTCATAATATTATTTCAAGCAGTATCAATGTTGCGTGAACGATTAGCTAGCACGGGGATACTTAGGTATCACTAATTATTTAGTTTAGTTGCGAATGTTACCCCAGAGCAATCTCGTATGTGGAAATTACCGATTAAACGGGATACTGCGGATTGTTTCAATCGTGGTTACTATCATTTGGTGAAATGACCCGAAGGGCGTCCGTGAAGCTTGAACTGTTACGGAAGTTGGCGTACCACAAGAGATCGTAAAATGGAATACAACGTTAGCTAGTTCGACGTTATTAAACTAAAACATTCGCCTAGTATAGATACGACAATTAAAACAGATTCAAGGTATGATTACATGCCATACTAATTAAATTAAATAAAAACTGGTTAAGTGCAAGTTAACGTTATAAAATTACTTAATCTTACACATCATAATCCGTTTTAATAAGCACCTTTTGAAATTGTCCTGTCTTTCAACTGTGTAAACCTTGGACCAGACTTAAAAGAAATAAAAAACGACAAAAACAAACGTCATCCCGTAAGAAGGCTCTGTATAAGGGGTAGCTGATTGTAGTGACATTAATATTTTTGTAGTACTGACATAAGTAGCACTGGAAATTAACTAAATGTGTTACTTTTATGCATAAATTACTAATAATATAGACACAAAGTGCGCAGAATTGTTTAGAAATGTTTATAGTTTATTGTACTAACAATATATTCTCGCTAAAGTTGTACACTTTCGATTACCTTCAAAATTTTAATTGTAAAGTTCAGCAAGATGAACAAAAATATATAATGAGATTTAAAAGCGAAATTAATCACAAATTTAAGGATACATGAAGACAAATATTAAAAATTTGATATTTATCTATACGGCTATAACTTCGCCATTATTTCGATTTATTTATTCCAATTAATTCTGCATATTGTAGAAAATATGTACATTCGGAAAATGCCAAAAAAAGGATTTTATAACTACCCACAGTGCTGTCCCGGCTTAATATTCCGATAAGCTTTAGTCACTATTTTCTTCTTTGTATATAAATGCACTATGAAGAGTTGGGGAATATTTAAATAAATGTGATTGGCATCGTTAGGGAACGTAGGGAGGGCGTAAATTCCATCGCTGCGGTAGTACTGAGACAACCACAGCAGTTGGCGAAACGTTGGATAAACAATTTCATCGGTGTTCTCACTGAAGGAAGAACAATCCTAAACCATGGCCATCAAGCCCGAATAGCAAGTATTATTCAAATAATGCCAGCCATGAAAGGCTAAGTCTTTTCATCGTTGGGGAATATACTATGCCTCCAGACGCATGGTTAGTTAGGTAAAACACTAATATTATCCGGAATGGATCGGGCTCTGTTAGAGTATACATTCGAGTGCCTCGGATGACAAGAGTCGAATCATCCCAAGATTCCTTCCCAAAAAAGTAGCAAACTTATAACGCTCTTAGTCTCGTAGCTGACAACACGTTTGACTATGTATGTTTTGGTATTATCCTACAATTTGGCGATTTATAATGTAGGTGCCTTTACAAGCCTTTATATGTATAGCTCTAACTATGATCAAAATATTAAACCTTGAAAATGGTTATAAACCTAGGAAACAAAAATACTAAATAAGTTATTGGACATTGCTTTATTCTAGTCACGCATCTATAGAAATCTTTAACGTAAGAATCTTCATTCCATTTATGATTGTCGTTTACTTTTCAAGTTACTATTTGTTACGTGGTCTTTTGCAATAAAATTTCTTCTTCTTTACGCTTGTTCTGTCCGTTTATAAACTGTGATTTGAAAACTGAAAACCAAAACTGAATTAATATTTGCCGGAGCGTTTCCGTTACGAATTTCTAATTGCTTTGTATTGTATACATACACAGATGTACATACATACACAGATGTACATACATACACATACTTGCCTACATACACACATACAACTGTTCGTTGTTCCGTCATTGACATCAGAATACATTAGCGTGCTGTCATCTCGCCATTTTGCAAGCATAACTTCGTATGAGTCGTTGAATAATAAATACCGGAAATTCTAAATGTTTGCCCGAAATTTGCATAGTAATCCGCAGAATCGATACTTGCCTCCCAGCCCCGACATTAGCATATTAATGAAATAGACAATGGACCGCAAATGTGACACTGATCGGGTGATCAACATTAAATTGCACATTTCTTTTTGTCTTCCCACGTATCCAATTGACTATTTTAACCAAACATTTCCAATAAATAACGAATCATAACACAAAAAGTTACAAATTATTGTTGTTTTCAAAGGAAAATTCCAGGACTGAAATTAATACACATGAGCCCCTAAAAATATATTTGAAATTTCGTAAATATTCGGAGAGTTCGAATCGCTTGATGAGATCTCCTGCCGATATCACTTTAAGCGAAGAAAGGCCCAATTCTAAAATATGGAGCCCCCCTTAAAGCTATTTTTTTTTCTGTCGATGATAGTTTAATACAAAATAATCGTATTTAAATAAATTGCTAGTTTTCTTGTCTTCAGTTCTTATAAAATAAGCGATTATTTATTAAAACAGTTACGTTATAATTATACAATCATAGATCAAAGTATTTAAAACATTTAAAAAATTTAGCTTATGGATCAGTATTCGGTGGAATCATCAATTTTTTTTTAATCAACAATACAATAATATTAGTACTGTCCTCAAATAATTTTATTAATAATTATTAGTGTTATTATTAGTACTTAGCACGTACAAGAGTGTTTAATTTTCAACATTATTTCAATTTTTTAAATTAAAAAAATTGGTCTTAACAAAACGAAGCCTCTTGTTTATGAGGGCTCAGGGCTGCAGCCCCTCTAAGCCCACCCCATAAACGGAACAACTGTCTCATAGACAAAGCGAAAGATCACACTGCTAGCAAAAAAATTAAATTTTTTTGCATATTCACAACCGCTAATTTAGACAGTTGCCAAGTTTGACAAATAAAATTTTAGTTTAAGAAAGCGTGCGCAATAAGGATGTTCGCACCATTTCTCACTGTGGTTAAATATCCTTAGAAAAAGTGCTAATATAAGTGTGATATTTGTAATTCATATTAGTTTGTTCATTGATAGTTTAAACCTTTGCTATGGTTTTGTTTGTATTAAAGACATATTGAATTCCTCTTAAAGAATATTTTATTCAGTTAAAATAATTTTGACCCAAAAATCAAACACTGTCAATCACTGGTATGCGTTTATTCCTAATGTTCCCAGTGATTGACACAACTGTCAATTATTAATTGAAGAAAAAGTTAAAAATTAAATTTATACATCTAGCATTGCTTGTATTCCAAAAGAAAAGGTAAAACTATCTTCTCCAAAGGTTATAAACCATTGTATCAATTATTGACATACCATTTTGCGACTACAAAATTTTCTAATTTTGAGGCAAACACTGGAACACCTTAATATCAATAAATAGTAGGTATTCATATTTTTTACATTTAACTTTTAAAAGTTGTTTATCTATTTATTTTTTAAATTATGGCAACAAAATAATTTGATGTATTATATCGAATAACTTTGCTATAAGCACAACGACAAAAATCCAGCTTCAAGGAGAAATGGTCCACAATCTGTTATAACTGAGGAAGAAAAACATATTAACAGTTTTTATTTGGAAAGATGGATTACTCATATAGGATCTAAAAGTTTTCCAGTAACAAAATACCAATTGCTTGATAGTGTCAGGCCTATCTTAAAGGAAATTAAACGATAAAAAAGAAGGAATTAAAATCCTTTTTGAATAAGTTATATCTTCGTCTAAGAATCCATCGGAATCAACAGTGTAATTCAATGCCGGTAGGGATATTAGCCCTCGGAGTAGCTGTTTCTGTTGATTCCATATATATATTTATATTTATAATGTAAAGGCCTTTCTGCCAGCGCCCACCTGATGAGACCCGATAGGTCGAAACCGGTCGTGGGATGTGGCTTTCGGTTCGTTGTGCCTACTTGTTAGGACGCGTTCAAAATGTGAGATCTTTGATCTTAAAATTTAGACGAATAAGGATTTTAATTCCTTCATTTTGAATATGTTATATCTTTGTCTAAAAATCTATGGGAATCAACAGCGTATTTCAATGCCGGTAGGGATATTAGCCCTCGGAGTAGTTGTTTCTTTTGAGTCCATATTTATATTTATATTTATAATATAGCCTGTAAAGGCCTTTCTGCCAGCGACCACCTGATGAGACCCGATAGGTCGAAACCCGGTCATAGGATATGGCTTTCGGTTCGTTGTGCCTACTTGGTAGGACGCGTTCCAAATGTGAGATCTTTGATCTTAATATTTAGACGAATAAGGATTTTAATTCCTTCTTTTTTGAATATGAAATATTTATTTGTTTCTATAAAATAGTTGCCAATAATTACACTTTGTTAATAACTGGTCCAACAATATGTCAATGATAAGGTCGTTAAGATAATTTGGGGTGTCAATTACTTGTACATAATGCTGTTTAATAAAATAATTGTTTTTGGAAATTCTAGGCAAACTTGGATTAGTTTTAATTACAAAAATTTCCTTTGAAGACATTGGAGAATCCACAATAACATATTTCAATTGCTCAAGAATTGAATTACATTTTATAATCGAGGGTACAACTGCTTTTACCGGATTTGTGTCTTAAGATGTCAATAACTGGTATATTTACCTAAACTATTAGATAACGTTCGCAGTTTACGAATGTTTCAAAATAATAATTATTTTGCTTATTTAATATTCACTATTTTTATCGAACGAACAATAAGTTTACATTTATAAATTATACGCGTTTTTTTTAGAACAATTACTGTCCTTTTCAAAGAAGCTTCGTTATCTTTCCCGCTTGATGTCTTGTTCAAATATACTTAACGTTTGAGCAGATTTCGTTCAAAGATTATATTATATATTAAATTGACGGTAAAGAGAAAGAGGTTCTCATCTTTCCTTTCCCGGATGCCCTGCAGTTATAAGAGATAAGCTTGATTGTTTCAGAAAATCAACCTACCCGTTATATCGTTACATAAATTTCTTTTCTTATCTCCCTTGTCAACATCAATGTTAGTTCATTTTGATAGTACATTTCCCTCTAGACAAAACTTTTAGCCCTAAGTAAACTAAACTATTATGTATATTACCTTTCATATCCTATAAAAATTTTGGCAGAAGTTCAGTATTTAGGGCACGTGACTAAAGAGTATGTGTTACATCATTAAATATATTATGAGTACAGAACACAAGAGGAGTGTGTTTCAGTGCACAAATTTACTAATATATTGGAAATTTTGGTTAAAAATTTTTAATTTCAATTTTAGGTTAGGTTAGGTTAGGTTAGGTTAGGTTAGGTTCTTATCTGACTACTGTATGTAAAAATATTAGGAAGATAACAAACATTTTGTTTCCTTCTGTCTCATTTTCGAGCATTGAAAGTCACCTTATTGTGTTTCCTTAGTGGTATGTAAATGACCCCGCCGAATGGTCGGCATGTCATTAATACTGTAGTAGTTTATGATCTGTTGGGTTAGATTAGGTTAGATTAAGGTTAAGATTAGGTTAGTTAAAATATCAGAAATAGAATATTTTAGTTTTTAAATTTCCCTATATGACTGACACTTCCCCAATATTGTCTTCCTCTATTCTTGACCTAACAAATAATGTGTCCCGCAACCTTTGAACGCGTGCCCTAAATACCAAACAGCAGCCAAAATTTTAATACACCCGAACTTCCATAACTCTGTAAGTTTTCGCTCTTTAGACGTTTTCTATATTTACGATTATTAATTATTTTAATTCCATAATCCAAAAGCAATACCACGTCCCATTAACAAAATATTAACCACAATTTAAATTTTTAGGCGCAAAATAAATGTTTTTAACACCATATAAAATATGTACGTTAAAATATCGGTTATATTAACGTGTGTTTTATACACACATAAATTATAAATGGTGTATTCAGTTCGGCTTTTTGAAAAATATATTATATTTTTATTATTACAACCCAGTATAAATTCAATTTTCTTTCAAGAAAGTTAATATTTACCCAAAACGAATCCTTGATTTACACCAAAGGGAGTCTTACCTGAAAGAAAAGAAAAATACATTATTTTCACAATCTTAAACAATGTACGCGTTGTATGTAATTATATACCGCCGTAATTCCAGTGGATATAATAACATCTATAACTACAAGTAAATAAATTGCAGCAGTTCGTAAGAACCTTCCTCTTTTTGTTTTATCTTTGTACATATGTTAAAAAACGTATTTCGATTAAATAATTTAAATAATTATATAAGGTACAGAGACGTGTTTAGAAAAAAATTCGGTTATAGCAAAGCTCTATTCTGGAGCCCATTCCCCACTATCTACAAGAAGCAAAATATATAAAATTAGATTTATATAAAAAAAAACATAAAACTTTAGTCATTTACACTTTACACTTTGTAAAAATTTATAGAGAATATATAAGTATTATACTAAATTGAACAAAAGCAACACACAGGTGTATCGTGTATTGAAGGAATCTAATTTTGCTTTATAAGGTAGGTTAAGTTTTCGAGTACAAAAGAATAAAGCTAGGATATTATAAATAAATTTTAAAATAAGATAAACTGTTTATGGTGCAATCTTGATGAAACATGTTTAATATAAACACAAAAAAATACAAAATTGTAAACTGTTTCAACTATTTATTAAAAAACATCTTCTTAAATGTCTCTTTGATAATGACCAATTGGTCGAAACAACTGTTAGAGTTTTTTAATAAATAGTTCAAACAGTTTACAATTTTGTATTTTTTTTTGTGTTTCTATTAAATTTTAAAAACAAAATATTCTGAACTTTTCTTTTTAATTTCATTATATAAGTAATAAAACATTAAAAATGTAATCATACGTATATGTGCTTATATTTAAATGGATTTTTAATATTTTTTAATAACTTTTAATACCTATTTTTAATAGAATGTATTGATTTTTACGGTTCCATCCAGTACGTTATAATCGCTTTTACAGTGTAATGCCTTTATCAGAAAAAAATAAAAAATAATTTTACTGTCTAATAATACAAAATCTTCTTAAACATTAACCTTACGATATCGATTAAAAATTACAATGGAATATCCTTATAAATTGCTGCTGAGAATTGAAATAAACAGTGTGTAGGTATTTTATACAAACAAATACAACAAGCTCTATTGTTAAACTGTTAAAAATTATCAACCCAAAACATTCATTGAGCTAAACATTCCCTCACTACCAACGCAGTATCGTTCTTCTGCTTCGGTTCGAAATATCTTCTGTACAAACTATGAGTACTGAGAAAACTAAGAATAATCGCAGTAAATTATGGCTTTCCTGTTATTTACGTAACGACATAATACTCAATAGGACTGAGTTAGGTACTTAAAAACAACAAAGAGCGAGAAAGTGGAAGAGTTACGTAATTAAAAATAATCAGCTTCAAATTACTGATCGTTAGATACTTATGCATAATATACATTATAATTAAAAAAACAAAAAATATTTAGCTTAATTAAAACAAATCAGTTGAGAACTAACAAATCTATTTAAATAGATATGTTCTCTGTGTGTTTTATTGTCTTGTAATTAATAAACATGTTTTACAATAAATGCATCAGACAAAGTTATGAAGGACGAAGAAACAATAGATAACACCACATTGTACATCAAAGTCAAAGAAATTAAGTTTAAGTAATAATTGTACACAGAATTAGAAAATTTATGGGGGTTTCCCGTACTTCCGCTATAACAGGTGCCTTCCCCAATAGGTACCAACTTCAATTTGTCATCTTATGTATTTAAAAACTATAGAAAAAAAATCTCCCTGTATTTTTTTTCTTTGTTGAAAATCTTAACTCAAAGTGACTTTCTTTTGAATATTTCCCTGTGACTCCAAGAATTTTATTTTGGTATTGAACTGTGTTTGGGAGTTGAGGAAAATTTGTACTTTTGATAATGACCGACTAGGTCTTAACAATTGTTGAGTATTCAATAATGTTTTATTGCATAAACATTTTTGTCTGAATTTCTTTATTAAGATGGTTCTCCAAGAATACACCTACGATAGTTTAAATTTTAAATTTCATTAGGTTTGTTTATGTAAACAGATATTTACCGGAATTCTAGCAGTTATCAACACTAATGAATCCTAATGTTTTTAAGAACCACCCATTAAATCGTTTGCATTATCTCAATTAGTCGCTTTGAATAAACTCGCCAATTTATGGTGCAATCTTGACTTAGGGTGACAGCATTTACAAACAGTGAAATCTTCTTTTTCTTCTACTTTTTCTCCCTCTTCTTTATTTGTTTGTTCGTTTTGAGATAAATTGAAATGGTAAACTATAGAATTGGTGGATGAACTCGGCAAAGTCTGCATCAATGAATGAATGGAACCCAACGGAACGGGCGCGAGAGGCACGCAAACATTTTGTTAGTCGCAGTTGTCTGCTTACCGCAGAACGCAAACCGCCTCGGCATGGTCGGGTCGGTGTGAACTTTTAGGCGTGCATTGTTTTAAGTTCGATGTTCGCTTTAGACAGGATTATTAATGTGTTTCATAAACGGCCGAGCTATAAATTTATAACGTACCTACTCAAAAGACGTGCATACCATTAAACTTTCTTCGTTCATACGCAAATTAAGATATTCCGTCTCATGCAAAAATTATTGCAAACTTTCAGACCTTAATTATTAAATTCAAATAAGCATTAGATG
The DNA here is from genome assembly GCA_963921985.1 of Agrilus biguttatus. NCBI lineage: Eukaryota > Metazoa > Arthropoda > Insecta > Coleoptera > Buprestidae > Agrilus > Agrilus biguttatus. Next base: position 22,358,005 of record OY998117.1, on the reverse strand, counting down.
GTTAATCAGAAAAGGGAATTGTTGTAAATCATACGTAATATGAATATTAAAATAATTAAATTGTTTAATAAATAAAAATTAAAAGCGTGTTGTTTACCAATTACTTAATTATTCCAAATAGATAAAATGATAGTACCTACTATAAATACATGAGACGTTTACTGTATTTTGATGGGCTCGTACTTCAATTGGATAAAAACGTATCTTTTATATGAACACTCGTGCGTCCGTCCATTTGTCTGCCTGTCACAGATATTTTTTTCTAACACAATGTCACGTAAGAATTTAACATAATGTTATAAGGTCTCGGTGACTCGTACATATCAATTGCCACAATCAAAGTGCTGAAAAATAAATTATTCTCCCCTCAAATAATATTTTATTTTTTGTTTTGTATGGTACCGTTTGGGACGATTACCTAATGCCTCTATCCCTTCACCTAAAATATTTTTTTCAGCCCACGATGTGAAAATAAAAGACCGTTCACTATCCACCCGATCTCCTACGTTTTTAAAGTTGTACTTTAATTTTTTGGAAATGGGATATGAAAATGAAAACTGGTACTAAAACCTTTAAGTGGTTTCTTATGAGCTTTCTAAAAATATCCACATGATGCTAAAGTACGCAAAAGCAATATTTATCTTCATTTCATCATCAGTAAGGAGAAAGTACTTGAAGAAAAAAAAAAGTATTTTACATCGTATCGAATATAAAGGATATATCTAATAAAAGTAAGCAAAGTATGCAGGATAAAAAGTTACGGTTTTCCCAAAAAAAAAGTAATGTACTAAAACGGTCGTAAAATCATGTTAATGACAACGAAAAGGCCCGTAACGGTTACCACAAATTAAGCTAAAGGTTGCAGGCGCGGACGAGTTGGGTTGTCTTCCTAGCCAATGGAATGCCTTTTTCTTCTTAATTTATGTTTACTTATTTTTTTCTCTTTTTAATGTTATGCACCTTTTGAAGGTTATATTATAGATTATTCTTAGTTTAGGTTGCTTGATTAAAATTTGTACAAATGTTGTACGAACCGTTGATCCGGCTCGAAGGACCAATAAAAAATGTAGAAACATACGTTGCACGCCAAAATTACTAAATATGTAACTCGTTAATTTCGGTTGTGATTACCGTTAGGGAATAAAATTCATTGTTTTGGTTTTAAAATATTTAATTAAATACCCAACATCTTGACAAATGAATTGTTTAAGATGAAATGGCGATGGTCTCGCATTTTCCATGATTTCGAGATTTTCACTATGACGATTCATTTGAACGAGCTACGACGTAAGCAGCGAATCGATTCATGCGATTCTTTTTTAAGAGTCGTTAAAATAACGATTTGTATGATTATTTCCTACCTCTACTGTTGAATGTCTGGATCTCTGCTGTTATACTTTAATATTAAATATTTATTGAAATTATAGCGGGGGTGAATAACTGAAAACACTAAGCACAACCAAAACAACATGGCAAGTGCAGCGATTAGATTCAAATACAATATTTTGGGTTTACAAGGGTGCTGGTAATACCCCAAGTGATATTAGAACTAGTCTTATTGTTACCAAATATTCAAAAGTTTCACTTGCTTATCAATTGACCGTTTTATCCCACACAAAACGAGTCTTCATTAGTTAATTGTACAAAATTTCTTTTACAGCTGTACTTTTTAATTATTTAACAATAACAAACTATTGTACTATTTCAAACAAGATAATTAGGACTGTATTAAGGGCAACGTTGTAATGTTTTTTTTATATATAAATTCAATTTAGCTCTGTCTTGGGATAAATTGTACCCTTTTGAGTACTTTATTATAAGTAATTGTTTGTAATTTTTATAATGGATTAATGTTCATTAAACGTTGAAGTTGAAATTATTTAAAAAAGAATTAATTGCATAAAAAAGATGTTTTATCATTTTGAACTTTTCATGGTTCAGTTTCCCCTACACTGACCGATTCAATATGTACTTATCCGATTTAATGGACTACCAAACCGACGTTATTACGTAATAAACTGTTCGATATTAAATTCTCTTCTCCACCCTCTCTCTATTATTTTAGTTGTGTATAAACGGACCATGAAGAGAACAAAGGTGCTGTCCTGCAATATGATCGTTCTTTGTCGGCTTGCTAACTAATCGAAGTGAAGTCTGTGCAACCAATGAGAACTTTGTTACATTATATGTGTGCAGAAGGATGGCGAAGTAAACAGTAAACGTTCGTACCGCCTCTAGTGCATTGCACTTTTGCACCTTTCAAGTAAATGGGGTAGGTCGCATTAATTTTAATGTACTGGAAATTGTTCGTACCCATGTGACTTATTAACTTTGAGGATTTTAAGAAGTGATATTAGCTAGCTTCTGTAAAACTACTCAGTTCATTTCAACGATGGCAAGAACGTACTTGTACTCAAACGAAAAACTTTTTTTCGATTTGAATGAAACCCCTGTATACCACAGACATTTTAAAAATAACGGACACCTTTTCGCCCACTTCTATTGTTGCATTATCAACGCGAAACTTGGTCTAATAATGATAATTTATCACGTAAAAATTAATGTTAAAAGTTGAAAGGAATTTCATTTGGATTATCAAATGTCATTAAATCTAAAACTTAGAGAAAGATCTGTTTAACTTCTTTCGAATTCAGATTAATTATAATTGTTATGCGAAACCCAAATTTTCAAAAATAACTTGCATGAAATTTTATTCAAATTGAAAAAATTAATTACGTGTTAATTCACCAAACTCAAAATTTGTATCATGTCACTTCTAAACATGACCCCTTTATATGGAACAATTTGTACCTTTCGATTCTTTTCGAACAGTACATTCAACAGGTCATAAAACAAATAACTGCTTTCTATAGTCCAAACTTTCCCGAGAATATGTTGAATATGTTGTGTCAGGTTGGGTTATGTTAGGACACGTAAATCTTCATATTTAAATTCAAACAGGGGTAGACGTCTCTGAATGTATTTTTACTGAACTATTGCTATTGCAAGTGCCATACGTTAGGGGCGATTAATGTATATGTGCTGTAGGCTGCATAACCAGCAAAAAATGATATAACAGGCGGATTGAAAGTTCGTAGGCTGACCCATAGATGGCGCTACTAGTATCAGAACCATATGATTTTTAGTTAGCCCTAAGCTTCAAAAGACGCGTATATACATTTGACATCTGTTGCACTATTAATATCTGAGTTATAGCATTTTTAGTGAAAGAACTTTTGTTACTTTAAAAAAATGGATAAAAAGAAATTTCGTGTGTTAATGAAGCATTGCTTTTTGGCGAAAAAAAATACTGTTGAAACCAATGCTTGGCTTGATAAACATTATTCGGACTTTGCAACAGGAAAATCAATCGTAGAAAAGTGGTTTGCTAAATTTAAACGAGGCTAAATGAGCACCGAGGACGATGCACGCAGTGAACGCCCCAAAGAGGCTGTTACCGATGAAAACATCAAAAAAGTTCACAAAGTAATTTTTGATAACCGTAAAGTGAAGTTGATTGAGATAGCTGAGACCCTAAAGATATCAAAGGAACGTATTGGTCATATCGAGAATGAATATTTAGATATGCGAAAGCTCTGCACAATGTGGGTGCCGCGCGAGCTCACAATCAACCAAAAACAACAACGGATCGAAGATTCTAAGCAGTGTTTGGAGCTGTTCAATCGTAATAAATCCGAATTTTTGTGTTTGCGTCGATATTTGACGATGGATGAAACATGGCTCCATCATTTTACAACGGAGTCCAATCGACACGACAGATAGCCGAGTGGACAGCACGTGATGAGCCAACTCCAAAGCGTGGAAAGATGCAAAAGTCGGCTGGCAAAGTTATGGCATCAATACTCTGTGATGCCCATGGTATAATATTCATTGACTATCTTAAAATGGAGCGTTTAAAAGACGAAATCGTGGAAAAGCGACCTCATTTGAAGAAAAAGCTTGCGCGTCACCCACTTTGTGCAGAGCTCTCGCATATCCAAATATTCATTCTCGATATGACCAATACGTTCCTTTGATATTTTTAGGGTCTCAGCTATCTGAATCAACTTCACTTTACGGTTATCAAAAATTATTTTGTGGACTTTTTTGATGTTTTCATCGGTAACAGCCTCTTTGGGGCGTCCACTGCGTGCATCGTCCTCGGTGCAAAGTCCGAATAATGTTTATCAAGCCAAGCATTGGTTTCAACAGTATTTTTTTTTCGCCAAAAAGCAATGCTTTATCAACACACGAAATTCCTTTTTATCCATTTTTTTAAAGTAACAAAAGTTCTTTCACTAAAAATGCTATAACTCAGATATTAATAGTGCAACAGCTGTCAAATTTATATACGCGTCTTTTGAAGCTTAGGGCTAACTAAAAATCATATAGTTTTGATACTAGTAGCGCCATCTATGGGTCAGCCTCCAAACTTTTCAGCCCGCCTGTTAGGATTAACTTTCAAAAAATAACAGTACTCATTTGCAGAACAACCATTTCATTTAATCACGATCCGCCCCTGGTCATACAGTCTAATCCGATCAAATATGCTATAAAATAAATCCAATGCAGTTTGTATGTTGTTAAAGGTAGAACATAGAACTTATATAACTATCAAATTTAACTTGTTCTATCTTTAAAATGAATATTCAAGATTATCTACACGGAATAGATCCTATCTGAAATATTGAATATTCAGTGACAGGTTAACGTAAAATCCTTGTAGTGCCTGTCATTAAAGTGAATAATAATTCGGTGATAACGGGTACTGCATAAAGTTTTATGACTATATAAAATTTCAGTGGTTGTTAAGTGTTTTGTCCAAGTTTTTATGCCGTTCTATTAAAGAATTTTTATCTCTCGGCGTTTACAGATTCACCATTAGACCAACTCCTGACGAAACTAATAATCGTGTGCGTTAGTAAATTGTTAAGAAGTAACAATCATGCCAACTTCATTTAATAATCGTTAAGCATGGATCTAAATCTTAAAGCATAATTAGATGGAGACAGTATTTAATGCTATAGCAGTGGTCCTGAAATAGAAAACAATTGTGATTCTATTTTCGAGTTTTAACGCGGCCTGATTGGTAGAGACAGATACGGTTAGGGAAAAGGCAGATAATCAGGTCGCGTTAGAGGGAGAAAGGTGAACCACAATTATTTGCTATTTCAGGATGACTGCTATACAGAGACGTGATTATAATATGGACCGAGCGTAAGCAATATTTTCTGTACTAGAAAATGATGTACTTTGGGTATGCAACCAACAATGCAGATTCGGGGACACATTCAAGTTTCCCATGCACTAAACGGAAAACAAGAAAAATAGTGTCGCACAACATTTATTTGAAATAACTACACTTAACACTTCAACTGCCTCAAACTTTCTGAGTGATGTTACGAGCGTACTTAATAATTCTCGCGTTTCTGTCCCATAATTCGCAAAATGAGTTGCCTACCTAAATGGTATCACTTTATAAACGCAAGGCGCAGTCTAGTTATAATCACGTCTCTGCTGCTATAGTATTAATTATATTCATTATTTTACGCTCTAATGACAAAATTAATGGTCAGTTTAATATATTATCAAGTTAAATGTAATACAGGTATTTTACGTAAATTATTTAGTATGTACAAAAGATTAGTAGTTATTGTAAATTTTAGGCAGCGATGCGAGTGCTTCTGTCGAAAACTTAGCGAATTTAACAAAAGCAATTTAAACTTTTCCAAAGTTAACAGCATGTAAATGTGTCTCACAACTCACAACGTTGGAAACGAAATCCTATTGTAAACAATTTTAATGACTGAGACAACCTAAATCGACTGGATAAACTTTCTGAAAATTCTTAACATTTTTTTTATATATATATACTATTTATATGTACTACTTTATTAAATATCAAAGCACGACAAGCAGTTCTTAATTAAGCTCTTTCTTCTGAACTGTCAGTTCCTTAATTCAAAAAAAAAGTAGTTGTCCTATCATGTTTTTTCCTGACAAAATTATGGACTATGTATACACATGTTTAATGCGTAGTTATTAAATCAACCTGTCAGAAATATCAGGGTACATAATTTTCTTATTAGCTACTCAATGATAAATAAGCAGTACTTAAAACAACTATAATAAAACAATTTCGTAGCTTAGAATTTTAGAGTATAAATAATTATACATATAATAAATTATTATTAATGTTGGAGGTCACATATTAAATTAATACCAGGGGAGTGGCGCATTAAATTTTCTTTAGTTATCACTCAATTTTAGAAGATTTTGCTCAATATATTGACAATGTTACGGAAAGCGTTGCTGTTGGACACGAAGCTCTGTAATAATCACGTTATTATAAACCTGTCAAATATTAAGCACACCTGAGCTGTAATATAAGGAAGCGCTGAAGTATCAGCATAGATTATTTTTAACTTGATTTACAAGCAAGTTATTAACTTGTATAACAAGCAAGTCTTTAACTTGCATAACAAGCAAGTTAATTTAACTTTTGGCAATTGCTTACAATCCACTATCGGAGAAAGAAAATGAGTGAAAGGGGCGAGGATGACTTATTTGCACACCAATAAAAAAATATTTTTAAGTTGAGGTGGAGGTGAAAAATAAAAATTTACTAAAGTAACTAGCGTAACCTAGCCCAACCCTAATCGAATATAATGTATCAGAAAAAAAAATTGGAGTGATTTTTGTCTGTATCCCTAATGATAGCATTTTATTAATGTTCGATTTTTCATGAAAACAATGCAATTTTGTTACATTAGGATAGGCTTAGGTTAGGTTAGTTTCTTTTTAAACATTCGATTTTTACCTCCAGCGCTCTGCCCCACTTCAAAACACTATTTAATGGTGTACAAGGACATCCCTATTCTCACCTCTCCTATAGTGTGTCCCATATTGTATAAAATCACTAATGTTGTTTTTAAACAATTTAATAACTTGCTTATTCAGCATTTTTTTTATGGAGAATAGAAAGAAAAGATCCAATTCAACATTAACATTTAACAATTAACATAACCCGAACCAAATCATGTAAGACAATGATTCGATGTGACGGACCGGGACAGGCCTGCAACTTGCTTAACGTGACGTCACAAGAGCAGGCCGTTTCATAGATTTATATGGACGTAATGGTCCTAAGAGTGTACATAAGACGTCTCGCTTGAATTTTAAAGACAAACAAAGTACTAGTGAAGAAATATTATTTGCCAGAATTCAAAACAAAAACAGAGAATAAAACATTAAAACTCTAGTATAAGAAATACTCTTTTAGTTGCTTAAATATAAGCAAAAAAACATGAATTTCATATAGGACTAACAATTGCGAAAATTGAATACAAAACAGATCTTCAACCTTAAAACTGTAAGATAAATTCATTTTAGTCTTTTATAAGTTGACTAACTAAAATATATATTCCATTTAAAATTAGTCATTTGCTAAAATAAAAATTAATAACACTTTCATCAAAATGTTTAATTCGGTTTCTTCAATTTCTACTCCAAATTTTTTTTGAGAGCAAGTTATTTCATTTTCCATAGTTATTTAAAACTGTGTTTGTCATAATAACAATTGCTTTTTTGTCATTTCAAAATAGGAATTACCACACCTACATATTTCTTATCAAAGAACACATGTTACCATAGGTTAGTTACATAAAAGTCTATGGTAGTGGGGTATTTAACACATACAGTTCTTTTTGGTTATTGACAATATTTTTCTTTTTCATTAATGCTCATTTTATTTCCAGGAACTCTAGTAGAGTTCGTTTTCTGCGTTTAGGTTGGCAATAAAGTAATTTACAATTGTTTATATCTATATTGTGTTGATTTTTTAAGCAATGTTCAGTGAGACCTGTAGTGGTTTTTTTATTCTTTATACTGGTTAAATGTTCTTTTAATCGTACTTCTAAGGATCGGCGAGTTTGTCCTATGCATAAGGAATCACAGTCCTGATAATTTAGTTTATAAACCCCACTTTTTTGTTTGTAATCTACTTTTTTCTTGTTGTTAATTAACGCAGAGCCTAAATTAAATTTATTTATTTCTGTATGGTTATATTGAATTTATTTAGAAATTTTTTGAATTTGTGGCTTGAGTTTTTAATATAATTTATTGAACAGAAAAGGTTATCTAGCTAATTTTTTTGGTTAGCATTTTTTCTATTGTTTTTATACTGTAGCCATTATTTTGAGCGATATGTTTTATTATGTTTATTTCCGAAAGGTAGTCCTGTTCTTCAAGTGGAAAGTTTATTATTCTATGTAAAAGACTATGAAAAGAAGCGAGTTTAATATTTAGTGATTGGTATGAACTTGAAAGTATTACTAGTGGGAATGCTCAAAATAGAAAGAGATAGACGATGTATCTTCATTTTCTGTTTTTTTATATTGACAACACATTTCCGAAGGCTTGCCTACTCTAATTCCATTACATTTAGGTAGGGCCAGGACCAAGCGCGATGTGATTTTGTCCACTAAACAATATTTATATCACAATAAGGCAGGTCTGTCTCAATTTGCGATGCACTACTCATGTAATATACGTACAGCATTTAATCAATTATAAAGGGGTTTGTAAACTTCAATTAACTTTCACATTACTGGCAATCACTTAAAGAGCGCGAAAAGAAAATTATCCGTAGTATCTGTTTCATCGTCAGTATCTCTTAAAAGCATACAGGTACTGAATTTATCTACGTGGTCGTAAAAGAAACAGTTTCATTATTTTATAGTTTTAAACGTGTTATTTCAGGATTTAAATATCGTTTATAAAAGGTATTAAGAGATGTAACATTACAATTTTACTAATGGAATAGAAAGCTGATTGATATCACCTCTACACTCGTACTACCAGAGCAAAACTGATTGTTATGCGACACTTGTAAACATAACAAATAGACTATCAGTTTTTGTCTTCAAATAAAAATAAAGTATTTCACACACATCTAAATTACGTGGTTCGCAATCAGATTCAAATTTCCACTAAATAACCTCAATGTGCGGTACGATAAGCTAGATGCAAGTTACTTACATACGTATATGTGTAGGTATAGTACGACTAATTTACTTGGTCTGAAATTCAATTAACTATGAGAGAGATAAAACGGTATACCTCTGTGATTAATTTAACCCTTTGAAGACAAAATCCTTTTAGTTAGTTGGCTTGTTACGGAACTAATCTGTAACGGATTTCAAGAAAGAGAAACTCAACCAGATATGCAATGAATGCATCCTTACGATATCAACTATCTTTTGAAATTTCCTTTAGTAGAAGGTACGGAAGCTGATAAAACTTATTCCAACACCAAGCAGGGAATAACTAATTAAGAGTCTTACATATAGAAACAACTTCAATGAGAAATAAAGAATATGTACAACCTACACAAAAATAAAACTAGATTAAATTTTGAGACTAATTAAGGAAAATAGTGAATATACAGAAGAGGACATTAACCATCAGTGGTAGCCTGTGCTCACTGATTACACAGGTCAACGATATCAACAACCGAAAAAAAAGCGCAGTTATTTACGGCGTAATTTGGGACACTGAGTTGAAATCCAACCTCATAATTACGTCCCATGTAAGAATTTTGAGAAATCCTAACTTCAAATCTCAAAAATTGAATTTTTTTGCCTTTTCGAGATGATTACTATATGAAAAAACAGGACAAAACAACCAAGAAGGTAACTATTTCCAAGGTATCTTTTGTCGTTAAATTTGAATTTGGGTTACAAATTGCCCCGGCACATCAAAATTTAGAAATATTTTAACTTCAATATATAAATCTTGCTACTTTTTCTTGTTTTGATTTTAGATTAGGGTATCAGGACACAGGACTGTATAAGAGCTAGATCAGTTATTACATTTTCAATGTATTCATCGACAGCTACCCCAAATGTTGCCCCAGAATAGCTCTAGCGCTTTGCATTTTCGAGAAATCCTAGTCTCAAAACCAAACAAACCAAATTAGCATCATTCCAATTATTAAATTAAGATATATCAAAGTATTAATGTGCTGCAACAAATCTGATACCACATCTGGGGTCTTAGTTTCTTAATCCGCGTTGACCTATTACAAATGGTTTGAAAACAAAAAATGATAAACTTGCCAACATCCACCTCCCCACAATTCCTAAAAGGTGGCTGAAGAGGGTGTTGCGCTCTACCCTTTGGCTTTGCACCACAGTGTAGGTCCGAGGGACTGCCCGCCCATCAGCATTAGTAGCTGGTGGAAATGAAACACCCAATGTTTTTTAATACCTGTTACCAGTGCCGGAAAAACGAGCTAGTACATACAGCGCAGGGAACGTTTGAGATGATGAAACTTACGTCAAGTGTCCGAACTACCTTCTTTGTGTTATTATGTATCAGGTAGTTTTTCCTCTTTGTATCTATACTTGCCCATTATGTATTTATCTTCAATTTAGGGTAGTAGTATACTAATATTGGTCAGCGCTCTTAGCTTCCTTTTAAGAGTCATGGGAATGAGTGGATGGTTGTTGGGGAATAAAATATGATACGGACGAAATGAAAACAGAAAAGAAGTGAAAGATTATCTGTTGCAAAAAAAAAACAAGACTGCATATTAATATAGACAGCATAGTGGTTGCCATCTGTTGAAATTCTTTAGTTATAATAATCGAAAAAAAAAACTGTAAACTACTTATAATATTCTATGAAACACTTTTCCCCACGTAGAAATAAAATTATACATAAAGCTATATTTCTTCGGTGATTATATTTCAAAGGTAAATGGTTTAGGCTTACTACACATTCTGTAATGTATAATTGATACCTACTCTTAAATTACAAAATTACCCACATAACAGACTTGTAATAAATGCTCTCTACTAGATTCTTGAACATCGTGAACAGGATAAATACATTAATGGTTTACTTTTATTTCTTTTTTCTTTTATCCATAGGCCTGAATAAAAACAGAGAACGACAAAATATTCTTATTAACAATTACAATTAAACCATAACTTGAATTTTAAATTCTTTTTAACAGTTCCAAGCACAAATTAAATTAGCATTACCAGAATCGATATTATTATAGCGAGTTGAAAAAAAAGAACGAGAGGAGATAGCTCCACCAAATTAACTTGCAAAACCTACTCATACGCTAGCACCATAAGCATATAGAACTGTTTACGGAAAAAATCCCTCAATAAAATGCTACTTCGACAGAAAATCTCCAAAAATATTTTAACCTTAGAGTACAGGACGTTCGCAACTTTTACTACGCTCCTCGGACTTTGTGCTTTTTCGCCCACTCTCAGTTAATGCATCAAAACGATAAGGGTCTAACCGTCATACCGGAAAAGCCAAGAATGATGTAGAATCCTTAATGAGGTTAAAGAGGAATCGAATGAAGTTAAAAACCCCAGTTTTAGACCATGTCTGACCAATATAAACCTATTCACAGTCATTACAACTTTATAGATAAACACCTAAGTTTTGGCAGCTATGTGTTTTGTATTTATTATTCAATATAAATTTTAATTAAATTATTATTATTTTTATACGCTATATAACTATTATTAATTTGTTGAATGTTTTTTCTAATTTAACAGAAACGTTGTCTAGATAAGTAATACATTTAAAATAACTAAGTTTGTTAAACAACTAGTTTGTTTATCTACTCTTTGATAATGACAGTCTCGTCGAAACGATTGTAAGAGGTTTTCTTTAAATATAGTGTTGAAACTTTTCATATTATTTTTATCATTTATCATGTTTCATCAAATATGCATCAAAACTAGTTTAATAAATAACTAGGTTTATGTTTTACAATAGGGTAAATGCAGTTTAAGGTTTCATTTTCTAGTTTTTTATTTATGATTGTAATCAATATACATCTTCATATACACTATAGTGTTTACATTATTTACAGTATCTATACTTCACATTTGACAGTCTGCGAATACTGTTTTATTATCATTAGAAACTGATTAAATAACAGAAGTTCATTTATTGCATTGTGATACGTTTGTCAGAAATTAATGCAATTGTCCAGTTATTATTTCTGCCATGTTATCATTGAAAACAGACACTTTCATAATATTAATCTCGTATACAAGAAGCTTATCAAACATAACACATTTTTTCTAAGATAGAAGTTGAGAAGAAAATAGTTAACAGGTATCTGTTGGAAAAGCATATCCATACCACGTGTTTATGAATAGCGACGTCGATAATGGCTAAGATATCGTTCTACCTGACGTTGACTAACGGTCTTAAGAATGTACAAATGCAACTACCCATACCTGGCACCGAACAGGTACCATAAGCCATAACCCAATAAGGCCTTTGAAGAACCCGACCGACCATAGACTAACGGCCACTCAACCAATTCATAAGTTCCAAAAAATGCGTCGGTTGCTCAATGCACAAAGAATTTCACAAATCACATTATCTGATTCTCGAGGACTGAAAACAAAATTTTATACGAGTCGGACATGATGGGGACATTCGGAACTACTACGCGGAATGAGTTATTTTTATTGTCAGAAAAGGGCTCAGAAAGGCACTTTAACTGCAGCCATATTTTACCCTTTATTGCTTACCTCAATTTGCGCTAATAAATTTGTTACTGTCAACATTTGGTTTGCATAATAATAATCGTGGTCAAGTAGGCGAAACGTTCTCACATTTTGAAATGTTACAGGTAACTAATACGTTAGATCCTTGAGTAGAACTTCAAGTGATAAGCAAACAAAGACTATTTTACTTTTCAACAGCTTAAGGCAGCGACGAAGGTAACATACTAGGCGATATTGTTATTAGAATAGATGGGCAATTTGAAATTCTTAGAAGTGAAGTACCTGACCTAGTTACTTCATCTCCTCTTCAAAATGTTAAACGCCTGCGCTAATAACTTTATTAGGCGCTTACAGGAAAAAAAACAACAAAAGGAGTTCACTGTTGGCTACACTTTTCGTTTAATTTTGGGGTGTCTAGAATTATTACAAGTGGTAAGTTTTGTATAAAAGTTGATAAATTATTAGAAAGTACGAAAAAGTAATAAACATATTATAAATTTAAAATAAGTGAGGTTAAAACATACCAAATTTGAGCGCTAATAACCGTGTCTAACTTTCATTTTATATTGTGTAGGGACATACTGACAGCAGTCGTGGCATACGCGTGGTGGGTGCCTACTTTGCTACATTGATACCACATCTGTCGGTGTCGTACGATTTTTCAAGAGAATCCCTAGTCCAAGAGAGTAAAGACGTAAGTGGTGGAGAGAGAAAAGAATAGCGGGGGGCATAAGAATTCACAAGTTAATTCAACAAAAAAAAAAATCCTGAGTAATACACACAGCTGATGCCCGCAGCTTCGCCAACTTGAGGTGAATGTCTTCAATTACATATCTGAACCCTCATGAGAAATATTATAATTCAATTCAATAAATGGACAAGTTATAAAATATGCAACACAATATTGCAGTAGAATATGTGCAATAATCTAATAATAGGAAAAACCTGGTAATTATTCTATTTATACTTTTAGATAAACGTAAATAAGACAGAATGAAACTCGTTTGGAAAAAGTGGGGAATATGGCAAGTAAATTCCGTGCGAATTTATATATTTTATGCATTTTTGTGAATATAACGTATAAAAAACGTGTAGCCAAGCAAGATCCTGCATACAATTTCGATACCAGGCACAAACTGCAGCTATTTGTCAAGAAACTGTAACTCTTGTAGTTCTAATTGTAATATGTAGGCTTTCACGACCGGCATCAGTCGAATTAAGATAATTTACCGGGCTTTTGGTCTATAGGCTTTTTGGTTGCTTAACGTTTCGTCAGCGGCTGCAGCTGACATCTTCAGAAGCGTTTGTGGTTTGGTCGTTTTATCAGCTTTCGATCTCGAAAGGTAGAAACGTATGCCAGAAGTATCTAATAAACATTTTGTAAAGAGGTTTCTAGTTTAATTTTAATAAATAACTAATTGTGAAAAAATTTTAATGACTACGTTTTTACTGAAGACATATATTTTTAGTATTCAGTACATAATACTTGACGTGGTTTATTACGCACAAAGTAAATATATTTATCAATCACAAATTGGTATTGAAGAAATAACGATTTCAATACTATTTAAATTCCTATTATAGACAATATTTACAAGGAATTAAATTAAGAAAAGTTTATAAGATGTTCTAGGGAAATAAACCATTAACTAAACGTTTAATTAAAAAGTACCTTCTCCATTATATTCTTCAATGTCAAATACTTTTGGTTTGCAATTAGAGTAGTGTACAACACACGGAGTGTGATTTATAATATAAAAAGGTTAATGTCAAGTGAATATTGGAAATTTTGCTATTTCATTCTACCGTCAAATTCATAAAATACTTTATGCTCATTGCCGGAAATTCTTGCGGTTGACCGTCACGTCAGCAAAAACTGTTCTTCTTGTTAAATGGTGTTAAGTTCTCATGATAAGTTAGATAAAATAAGTTTCTGAACCGGCACAGCACTTATCCATTGTCAAATAATTTTATTTAGAATGTCTACAGAATCAAACAACAGGAGGTAAAACCACCGCTCACTAAACGTAAACTGCTAATAATGCTAAAAGGATGGGGTATGTCAGAAGGAATAATCATCCATCATCAATCAACTTCGGACAAGCCTCTGTAGTTCATCAAAAAGATTGTCTTATAAGTTCCGAGGAGGGTAGAATTAGATAGATTCGATTAATTTTTCGTAGCATGTTATAGCAACTTAATGCAGTAATATATTTCGATTAAACTCCTTAACTTATATTTTAGACGCAACAAAAATAATAAATATATCTCGTAGCTTAGTGACAAAAGCATTAGCGTGTAAAGCCAAAGATCCCGGTTTCGAGTCCCAGCGAGGGCATGACAGCAGTGACAAATTTTTCCTCACTGTATGGGGTAATCTGTAATGGGTACAAATTAATTCAATAATTAATATCGCATTAATGTATTTAAAAATAAAAATATGTTCTTGGTTAGTATTCTGTCGAAACTGGCAGACATATATCGCTATTTCGAAGAAATTAGTCGTCATCAGCAAGCCCTAGATAGCTTCGATAGTACACCAACCAATCTACCTGCTGTCACTAAATAGTGTTCGATTAATAAGTACAGACAACTGTACAACATTAAAAATAATGGATTTTTAAATATTGCATTACATTTAAAATAGTCATCGGTATTATTAAACAGAACAAAACCATATTTTTAATAATTTCGAAATTATACAGGAAAATTGGATAATTCAAACATCATTCTTTTCTGGAAATAATAAGAAACAATAGGAAGTCTAATTTTAAAAAATCAAATAGATCTTAACACGTTACCAATATTAGACTTAATTTAGTCATGTAATTGAAGCACTTCTTATCATAGCATCTAAAGCTTAAAATTTTCACATGAGAATTGTGCTAAGTTGTTCTTAAATGTGCTGATTTTGTCAAAAAAATGAAAATTCATCCCGCCATTTTCATTTTTTTTTTCATAACCTAACCTAACCTACCTCCAAAATTTAAAAACTATTACTAGTACACCAATTTTTTATTATTATACTAATTTAGCATTGAACCTGTTCTTACATTTTTTAAATGGCGGGGATAAGTTACTAGACATTGAAAGAGATCAAAATATGACGAAACAATTTCCAAGAAATATAAAGAGGTTCAAGGAGAACTACAGATATTCGCATTTTACAACAGATACTATAAAAAATATTAGTGAAAATCTTGATAAATCCATTGAAATTTGACGGCCATGTTTCAAAAGATCTTTAGATCTTAGTTTAGGAAAGCGCTGTATTTACTTATTATTATTATTATTTTTTTTTGAAAGTCTGAGACTATTCAACCATTTTTCATATGTTTTTACGGCCGGCATTAGATACAACAGGTTAAGTGTTTGGATTGTGTGTCGTGTCGTTTACAACTGTACAAGTTTCGCCCTGCTCAGCAGTAACATCCTCAGTGCGTTTTGCAATCATGGTCACCGGCTCTCATTTGCACACCCCTTTTTTCAAAAACCATTTCCAAACAGAACTAAACGCTGTAAAAACCGAAATATTGGCAAATGGACACCGATACACAAATAAACAAAACTACTACAAAACAAATATATATCCAGAATAAAACAAGAGTAAGTATAGGTACAACAATCCACTTATCCTCAACAAAAGAAAATATCTAAACAATTTTCAAGAAATAGATCAAACAGATCTGAACAATAAAATATCACACTCCACACCCTACGAGTGTACAAGATTCCATGATTCTATGAAAATGTTTACATAAAAAAACGAAAGAACAGTCACAAAACGAATTATAGAGCATTAAAGAAGTCAGTTTAAAACATTTAAAAAGAAAAACACAGTATGGAAATCCAAACAAAAAGGTATTAAAATCCTTTTTTGTCTAATTATAGATCCCACATTTGGAACGCGTCCTACACAGTAGGCACAGGGCACCGAAATCCATATCCCACGACCGGTTTCGACCTATCAGGTCTCATCAGGTGGGCGCTGACAGTTTAGAAAAGTTTCACCAATTTATTGACTGATTCGACAATACTATTTCGATCCACATGGACCATTATAAAGAGTATCAGTCAATAAATTGGTGAAACTTTTCTATACTGTATTTTTCTTCTGAATTTATATCATGTTTCACAATCCCTACACAAAACAAAGTCTAAATAGTATTAAAACATTTTATATGTTTCAATCAGCCTTAGCAGAACACCACACTGAAACAGGTCTCCTATGCATTTTGATAGAATTACAATTTTCGCTAAAAACTTTGTAACCTGTAAACTTCCCTCGAATGCATCACGAGGCATTATCAAACATCCAAGCAATCTAAACTGAGATACCTGATACAAGACCAACCAGATTTGACAAACTGTCCTATCTTTGCGCTTGACTGACCGACCAAAAATCCAATCAAAAACGTCACGCATTGTACACACGACTACATATATAAATAACCAGATTCGAGAACGTTAGTACGGGTCTGCCCTGAAGAAGTTAACTGCAAAGCTCACGATACGTCGACACAAAATAAAACCCATATAGCAGAAATCCAAAAAACCACGATACTATGACACAATTATTTCACTAAACACTGTAGTAATTACTCGAAATAAAATGAAATAGTACTACATAAACCGGATCTATCTGTGTTATTTTTGTATAGACAACCTTAATTAAAATCAGGCTATTGTTTTTAGTCCTTTATGCACGTTATTTTTCTTTTATAAACCAAGTACAAGGAATTTCGCGTATCTATATGTTACTTCAGTAATCGCCTCCATATTACATGTATTTACCAAATTTCTATTTTCTGTCTCATTCAATATTACACCATAAATGTGTACTTGTAATTATCAACTTTAAGTAATGAGGCCATATATGTGGTATCTTGAGTTTTAGTGTTTGATTTAGTTCAGTTCCACAGAACTTTATTTATTTTCTAATATTCCCATAATCTGGTTTTTGATCTAAAACACCTACAGAATTGTTTGATGACTCTCTTTTGACTGTACCATGCATATGTACCAAGTTTATGTGTATAACATTAGAACAAGTTGCTTCATTACATGTATTCAATCGATCGCATTACAGTAACAAGCGAACTGTTGACTACGAAGGTGGTTTGATAAGTCCGTGACTTTTAGAGGAAAATATCAATTTTCTGGCAAAAAATCATTTTATTTTTCTACATATTCTCGTTTTAACTCGATGTATTTAGTCATCGTGTTTCTAATTTTTTTATTCTTTCTAAACAATAAGATTTCTCAAGGCCCTCAATATAAACATTTGTTTTCACGATGTTTTCATTCGACTCAAATTATTTCTTCAGGTTCGGAAATAGTCGGAGGGGGCTACATCCGGGGAATAAGGTGGATGGCGTAGCAGTTCGTACCCCAATTCATGAAATTTTACCATGTTGACTACATACGTATGCAACCTTGTATTGATGGAACAACACTTTTTTCTTGGCTAAATGCGGTTGTTTCTGCTTCAAAACAGTGTCAAATCTGTCCAGCAGCTGCAGCTCTCAATAAAATTTGCCGTTGAATCTTCTAATATTACCTTCTAATATTATCAATTGTTAGCCGATAAACCCATCTTAGCCTCCTTCGGTGCACGTTCACCCGTAGAAATCCACTGCTTCAATTGCTGCCTGGTTTCTGATCTCTGGTGTGGCGTGATGGATCCATGTCACATCTACGGTAACGAAACGGCGCAAAAACTCGTTTACTTGTATTGATTACGGCTGTACATCTCCAAACACTCCTTTGAACTTGTCACACGGTGGTGTTTATGGTCGATCGTGAGCAATCGCGGCATCCATTGTGCTGACAGCTTTTTAGCTTTTCTATGTCCACATATTCATGCAAAATGTGATGCACTCGCTCAGTTGAGATACAGCCTCAGCCAACTCACAACTCACGCACATTCAACCATCGATCATCTAATATTATTCCATGGATTTTGTCAACGATTTCTGGCGCAACAACTTCTTTTGGGCGATCTGAACGTTCAGCGTCACTTGTACAACGAACCACTTTTTAACCATTGAAATGGACGGTACTGAGTCTTTACAGTATTTATCAAGCCTCTCATTGTTTTTTAACGGATTTTTTGCGTAAAAAGTAATGCTTAATCAGCACACGAAATTTACTTTTTTCCATTATTGTGGAAATTAACGAGGTTAGCTGCTTTCAGTGGCTGTCAAATATAAACTAAACGTCGCAGCTTGCTCAAAATTTTACAATAGTCTACCGATAGATGAAACTTAACAAAAACAGTGTTGCCATTACAATTACTGTTTATGTTTAATATTAATTAAACGTGTTTAAAAGACATTAACCATGAGTGAATGAATTCTTGGGTTAATCGAAGGAGAATTCCTGCAGAGAAACTTCCGTATCATGAAAAAGTTCCCTATAAATCTTATCGTGATTTATTAAATTCAGCTGCTAACTGAAGTATTTCATATCTTATACTGCGTTTATCAACACCTATTTAAATGTAGAAACAAGTACTTTCAGCAAAATCGAGATGACACACTAAGTTTTTCTAAAAGCGAATCAACTTTCCTAAACAATTGTGTAATTCAAATTGATTTCCGCGATAATTTGAGTAGAGACACTTCGGCAAGAAAAACCTCGACACACCCGATTTATTTTGTTCATATGATTTTCTACAGTCAATTTTCACTAGATTTTCTCAAATCCGCGATGACAGGACTGTTGATGTTACCGGCTCCAAAACTATTACGAGAATGTGATCTTTCTAACTTCGCAGAGAATCAATCAATAAAACTTTATTAACACCTCATAAAACACTAATAATTACCGTAGAAAGGATATTGTATTGATAATAATGTAGGTTGCATATTACGAAGTAATGAAATTATCACTTGGCACTTAATTGCATTTAATAGTTCATTAATCGAGAGCTGCTAAAACACTTGTTCCCTGTCTTTATCTTTTATCGGTTGCGCTAGTTGTTCGAAAACGGCCTTCTCCATGGAACCAGACTCTCACCAGACTTGCTGACTAATTGCCATTCAGGCAACAGAGCACAACGGTCGCAAGCAACTAATAACATTTACTGCTGACATAAGGAAAATCACAAACAACCATCGTAGCATTAAAACTATGTATTATACACTATTTACTGTACTTAGGTACTCAATCGGAAGCATTAATCGTAGTATGAACGTACTTCTATTAAATAGGCAAAAGGCGCAAATATGTTAATTTATAATTAATTGGTTCAACTCTTACTTGATGGAAGTTCATTTTAATTTATGATAAATAAAACAATTTGTCAAACTTCCACCCTTTTAATTGTCTTAACAATGTTTCGCCACTTTGTGGCTTCATCAGAAGATATACAAGTTCTTAAACTTAAAGAAGACTAACATTACTTATATACGAAAGTACATAACTAAAGTGGGGGTGTAGGGTGTAGATTAAGTAGAGGGGAATTATTTATTTCTAATTGTTCACTGAGAAGTACATTTTTATGTTTATGTTTATTAATTTCCATGCTTTCAAGGAAATTAAGTTTATAGCCTTTACTTTCAGTATGTAAAATAGTAAAATTAGTGTTGTTTTTCCATAATTAAATGTGTTGCGTTAATATTTCCCTCTACTTAATCTACACCCTACACCCCCACCTTAGTTATATACTTTCGTATATAAGTAATGTTAGTCTTCTTTAAGTTCAAGAACTTGTATATCTTCTGATGAAGTCACAAAGTGGCGAAACATTGTTAAGACAATAAAAAGTGTGGAAGTTTGACAAGTTGATGTTAATTTAATTACACACTGACAGCCTCTTCACAAAAGCAATAAATTATATATTTAAAGGGCGTGTTTCGTTTCTGGTATTAAAATATTTCAGACAAAAATAAAAACAGGTATTTCCAAATGACTAAATAGTCAAATGTAACGCTGAGCAACATGCAAAAAACAACTATAAAATATACAAAAGTATCTAATAGGATTTTAAAGTTAATAATTAAAAAGATAGTGTGTGTACTTATCAAGGACGTGAGTCAGTATTATTAGATAGACTGATCATAAGGCACAGTGAGCATGAAAATCAATGAAGCTTGCACAATAGGCAACCAAAATTACCTGTAGTCGCAAAAAAATCCCCTCAGTTTCATCTAAAAAACATTGAGCGGCGAAGAATTTACGAAATAATTAAACAATTGGAATTACTGAAAACCTTTGATCATAACAAATACTCATTGTAATGAAGAATTAATAATATTTAGCATATATTTACGATAAGTTGAACCATTACACGAAGCAGGCAGTGAGTAAAGTTAACGAAGTTTGCTGAAATCGAACATTCTTTGGATGTTGAGAGTTTTCACGTATTCTGTAAAATACAGTAAGGGTTTCTAAACGAATTATTTTCCCGAAAAAAACTTACTTACACATCTTGCAATTAAGTTT
Source organism: Agrilus biguttatus (assembly GCA_963921985.1). Taxonomy (NCBI): domain Eukaryota; kingdom Metazoa; phylum Arthropoda; class Insecta; order Coleoptera; family Buprestidae; genus Agrilus; species Agrilus biguttatus. The sequence goes on along the minus strand of OY998117.1, from coordinate 22,337,003 downwards.
TTCATATGGGTCGTCGAGGTAGTGATTATTTAATTAAACGCTTCGGAAAATTCAGAATAGAGGGTAGAGCATCCTTCGGTAGTCTCCTACGTCCCGTTAAATATAAAAAACCAGTACCTACTTAAAAAGTTGTCACTACAAACTGCTGTCCGTTCTGAAGGGATAAAGTTTACGCGCCTGATCGCATTAATTCACTTTTTCATATTTTGGACTCGAAGGAAACCTTAACACAGTTTATTCATAAAACAAAATGTTACGTTTATTAATTGAATGCTTACGTATAAAATAGTAACTTTGCTAAATCGTTTTGTGCAACCATTTTTTAATTATTATATATTATATATAAAAACTGCAATCGCGTCTATTAAGTTTACTTTATTAACGTGACTATCACACTTCATCTAGGACGTCCAAATGTGCGTATTCCATGGTTTTTTTCTCGCATTACCGTATTGTTCTTTTTGCCAACATACGTATAATGTGTTGCCTACCATATTGACTTCAAATGGTTACATAAAGACGTAGTCTGGTTTATGCAGATATCTCTGGTACTAGTATACACACGTAATAAGTTATATTTATATTTAATACATGAACGCATCGACAATTTTTTTATATAGTATTTAATAGAATACGTTCGGGTTGCCAGCGTTTAAGTGGGTAGCTGACAATCTGCAGCTGCAATCCTACTTTTTCTAAAAGAAGAAAGTTCAAGTTTTCATTTTGTGTTAAACTCACCCTTTAATAAATAGGGTATGTAATTTCATAATAACCTGACATTCGAAGGGCGGTTTTGCTATGTTACTTGTTGGGTCTCGGGCTTTTATGATATTGCTTTTGTCTATACATATCTATTAATATTATTACTATCTTTTAAAAAATACGTTTTTTATAATAAATGCGGTGCCGTTTTTCGCAGTCGATTCTTCGCATATAAGAACACATGTTACCATATTTTTTATGTTTATGAGAAGATAACTATTATATAATAACTATCTAAAAGGAGCGCACAACACAAAAACAGTCTAGGCCCTTTGAGAGAAAGACAGCTATACCCATCTGGATTTAAGATTTTATGATCACCAAGAAATAACCAGGAAATAATCCTATTAGAAATATTGTTTGTTTTTTAATTAAGACTTCTGTTAGAAAACTGAAACTCGTTAATTCAAAAGAATTTAAAAGAAATTATTATTGAGAATGCTGCTAAAAGTAGAACTCAGGAAGTATTTGATAAATTAAAATATTCATTTTGCAGATTAAAAATGACTAACTGTTTTTGTAGCTTTTTTAATATATAATGTTCATAGTTATTTTAATTTAAATTATTGAAGCAAGTATATTATTAATACTTAATATTTTTTACTTCTGAAATGAGTTTTTTTAATTCCTACACATTTCCATAATTTTTTATTAATTAGTGTTTTAGATTACTTGTCTCTATTATTATTACGCGTAAACAACTTTTGTACTAAATTTGTTTCACAGTCTTTGGTTTTTGACTATCGGTCCGTTACGACCCTTTTGCTATATCCTGCATATAATTTTTCCTTTTTAATGTACAAATTGAAATGAAATAACCATCTTAATTTGACAACGTTCATGCCCATTATAATTAAATCCAATATTTTTTTTTATAAAGATCAAGTTATCATTTAATGATTTTAAATTTCCAAAGTGGATTGATCGACCTACTAATATGGTTAATTGCTTTAATAACGGAATCGAATTTCGATGTTATGAAAGAAAAATTGACCAGTTACTTTTGTATCAAAAGGAAACGATACGTACAGAGTTTGCTGTTTTATCTTTTTGTCCAGTAAAGTTTATTAAAGGTTCTTCAATTACTTTCAACTTCTGTAAAAGGGAACCCATGTCTTTGGAACTTCTATTGAGAGTATAGCGCAAACAGTAACTTCATGTCGTAAAATCGTGGGTTTCCAATAAGCCACCAAACTTCCTGGACGGTTCTTAACGAAAAATAACTTTTTACCTCAAATACCCAATAAACACTTACAGTACGAAGAAAACATTAAGACGGCGAGACGCTATATCTTACACGTGTCAAAATCAATTAAATTTTCTTTAGCATTACCATAGGATTATAAATTAAAATAAAGGCATTTCCTTCAACTTCAATAAATAAAAATAAATTTTATAATTAACTAATTATATATTAAGGTAAGGAACATTTACCTTTTGGTCAGAGATTTATCGAAAATACCAAATGCAGGTCGCGATTTCGATCTTATTAGTTCTCATCAGCACTCCATGCGCAACACTTTACTAATCTATTAAACTGCGTCGTAGATTCAAGTAGTTTATCAACCAGATACCTGATAGGCTCTTGTGAAACATATGAAATACTACAGTCAACAGTTGATACCAGGAGATGATGCTACACTGCCCATAATACGATATTATATCCTTTTACGAAACGAATTCGATTTGGTCAGCCGAGACTTCGAGGTATAATCTTCGCCAGCGTAGTCAACGCAGCACCCACTGAGGATGTCAGCCGCAGTTGCTGACGAAACCGTTCAAATCGACCACGGCCTACAAGCCCGAAGCATCATTCTACTATGAATTCCGGCCGTGAAAGCTTATGTTCTTATATTGATCAGCTAATTGCAAAATTTTGTATCATCGGCCGAGATAGCTCCCCCAATTTGCTTTACAAACACTTCATTATATAATGATTATTTTGTCAGGTTACGGCGTGAACACAGTACATATTTGTATTGTTAATGTTTGATATTATTGATAAGGTAGTCTACAATATAAAACGAATCAATGTTGCGATTCTTTAAATGCATGTTATGATCAAGTTTCACTGTATTTAAAGCAAAAAAAAGCATTTAAATTATATCATAACAAAGCCTTTATCCTCGAACGTGGTATTTAATTTACATTTCCGTTTGTTATTCGGGTTCAATTGAGAGAAGACCTTTCCTTGTTATGTTTACTCTCTATAATATGTTTTGTTGGCCAAACCGTCAATCACAAAGGATACAAATACATCAGATGAAAAGATCACAAAGACTTAAATACATAAAAGCCCACTCAAGAAAAAAATCTGATGACTAAATATCCTTGTTTTTATTACACACATTTACATAAGCCTATGTAAATGTATTTTATTACAAATTAGTTCTGTAACATAAACTTTGTTATTTTAACATTTTTTTTACAAAAAGAAAATGAGCGGATTTCTAGTTATACATATATATGTGTAGCTGTGTATGCGCATGTGTGTCTGTATGTGTATGCTTCGTTACCTTTCAGTTACCATTAATTAGAAATCTGAATCAATAGCATTTTTTAATTACTATACGACAACGTTCAAAACTACATTTTCCATTCGGTAATGGAAAAAAAGGAACAATCCTTTATCTAGTGAATCAGGCAGGGGCGGATTTAAATTAATGTATACTATAGACCTTCTCTCATTCAGAACCGGACTGGTTCGTGTTGGCTATGGAGACTATACAAGGCATTTGAGTTTCAAAACTTAACAAAAATACAATAATTAAAAAAAAAACATTAAACTTAAGCATTTTAAACTCTACAGCTCCCGCATTTAAAACTTCATAGCTTCATAACCCAAGCGTTTTAAACCCAATAAACCTATATAACTTAAGTTTTTTTAACTATATAACCCGTAGGCCTATAGCCAACGCACTAAAGCAATTTATATATTTTTTATAAATATAAATATAAATATGGAATCAACAGAAACAACTACTCCGAGAGCTAATACCCCTACCGGCATTGAATTACACTGTTGATTTCGATGGATTCTTAGACGAAAATATAAATAAATAATTATATATAAGAAAATAATATTATTTATTCAAAAAAGAAGAAATTAAAATCCTTATTCGTCTAAATATTAAGATCAAAGATCTCACATTGGGAACGCGTCCTACCAAGTAGGCACAACGAACCGAAAGCCATATCCCACGACCGGTTTCGACCTATCGGGTCTCATCTCTTTTTTGAATATATAACTTTTTTGTTTACTTTTTTGCTTTGGGCCTTAATTTTATTTGGTCGGTTTTGCCCCCACTTCCATTTAGCCTTGCTTGACTGGCGATCGGCCAGCCATTTGAGCCAATCTGTCTCTGCTCACATTTGATGCTTTGCATGTTTTAAAGTTAATTGTTTTCATCACTATCATTAAACAATGTTTTAAAAATATTAGATAGATACTGAAAATAATATACTACACAAATACATTATTATTATTATTATTATGTAACAGGTTCTTAATACTTATTGCAGATCAACTTGGCAGTTATTGTTCTCCTTCATCAGATGTTTGTAAATTTTAATAAATCGTACTGACAAAATTAGATATTTCGAGAATATTTTTCAATAAATTATGTATAACTTGCATTCTATGTTTTCAGTACGGCTGACCATTTTCTGGCAAGAACTCGTTTTTAATTTTGTGGTGTTGCGAATAATTGCTGATAATAATTCTCTCAATTAACAAATAAAGTGAAGGTTATTTCCTGGAAATGCTGAGTGTAGCAAAGGTATGAAGAGGTAGTCTCAGTCATTGAAAGGGAACATAATTTTCATGATTGATCATTGCCAAACAATTGAAACCAAAAGAATAAATATACTTAGAAAGCCTAAGCCTCTTCATTATACTTAGAAGAACGAAAAATGTGCATCTTTTTGATTTGAGATTGTGAATAAAACGAAGACTATTTTTGAGAAACAATAAGAGGCAAAATTAATTTTTTATTAGTGCCCTAAACCCGGGCTTTCTCGACTTAAGTGTAAATCCGTCGTTGTAATGAATGTTGTAACAAAAAGTCTCTTCACAGTAACGATAGCAAAACTATAGAACAATTACAATGCTTTGATATAAGGGATATTCCACATCAAATCGTACACTATTTTTATTTTTTGGTCTTGGATTTTTTTATTGTTTTTATCACTGAGTGCCATAGATTTGGTTTAAGTATAGGTCATATTTATGACTCTCTTTGAAGATCAAGAAAAACATATTGTTAGTAGTAGTAGTAGTACCTAATTATTTTACAGTGGAGAAATAGAGTACAATTTCTGCTCTTAATAATGCATGCAAATAAATATTTCTTGGAGATTTGCCGACTACATATTTATTAATAGAAATCGTGCAAATAAGTAGACGAGATTTTGCCCGTGGCTTATTTAATACCTCTAGTATAAACAATTATTCTTCGTTTTTCTTCAAGAATAATAAAAAACAAGTCTGTAACAAGACATATTTGAAAAATAGTTTAAAGATATTAATTGCAAATGTTATTTTATGATAACTAAAATTCTTTATTATGATATTTTTCAAATTTTTTATTTTGTTATTGTTTTATTAGATTTTCTTGAATAATTTATAGATTAATAGTTTTTTTAGAGTAATTATTCAAAAATAGAGGTATTTTATTAAGTTCACACTGTCAACGCAGCACTACCACTAGGGATGTCAACCGCAACGAAACGTCTGGACTTATTCACTTAAACAATGTCCCTACAGCCCGAATCTTTATTCTACTATGGATTCCGGCCGCGAAAGCCTTTTTTCTTATATTTCTAGGGATAATTAATTAAATGTGCTTATGTCTTAATCTTATGATTAGAGTTTATTACTTAATACTCGCACTAAATATGTTTAATAAAACATGTTGTAATTTCAAAGAATATGTTTTTTACGTTATCAACACTCTATACGGATTGGACCAAACGAAAAAGTAATGGTGACGACACTTTGAACTTGTAATACAGAAAATACAGTAGTAGACGTTCAACGTATTCAACGTTTAATAAAGATTTTAGAATAATACATGCAGAAAATAGTTCATATAGACTAAAATTATTAGAAGAATTAGAAATAAATAAAAACAAATACAGCCCTAATATTATTGATGAACAAACTGAAGTCAACAATTCTCCATTACTAAATTTATTTCATTTCCCATCCCCTCCTGGAACGGTTAGAATATAAGCGAATAATATTTGTAATAGTATAAGTTTAGATATAACTTCCGAAGAAGCTACAGTGTAGCGAAACAATATTGTCAAGTGATAAACAATAAACTGTGAAATTCGAAAAAGTGTTTTTTATTCATTAAGTATTTCCTATAAGGGAAAGCGTTAGCCTTGCAAAAATGCCGCTGACGTCGCCATTTAGGCATTTATTACACACACTAAGGGTTATTTAAAACATTAGAAAGCGCTTCAAGACAATTTTATACGCTTTCTTACATGAAATTTCTTCGTTTATTGCAAAAAAAAAATTACTGCAAAAAAAATATATAATCTCGATACTCTCTAGAAAATAGGTGAAGAGGCCCTTCATCTGAATAGCTACCACTGGTGTCTACCACTTATCCATTACAGCGTTTACTAAGAGCCCCGGGTGAATCATTTAACAAAATGAATCACAGATTTTAAGTTTTCACATAGGGATGATATCTGACACATAAATGGTTTCTTTATGTATTACGTTACAAAACATCGGTTAGGGAAAATTACACGTTTGGATTCCCTACGTGAGGTGTTTTTTAAGTACATATCAAAATAGCCAGATGGCTGGTTCAGGATAATTATTAGTGGTGTAACATTCAAACATGTGTAACCTCTGCTGTCTATGCAATTAATTAAGATTATTATTACAGCCGGTGCGACGCATCTATATCGCTGTAACATCAAAAATAAGTGCCAACAAATTCATTAAACACGACATAATTATACTTTTCACTGCCGGCTACTCGAAATTCAATTCAGTTTTATCACTTTAATATTGCCAACATTGACTAACCAATTTGGTAACTGCTAATATCTTGTTTTTACGTTATATGTATGCTCTGTATTCATGGTTTATGGGGTAGTTATTGGCAGTAGAGTTTTGTAATATTAAACCTGCTAATAATTAGTTATTAATACATTTCAAATAGACAATATTAGTACAAATATAATTAACGTTTTCAACATTTAATCGTATTTATTGATAAACTCAAACAATGATCTGAACTGATACAATGCTCAAACTAGCCATGTGCTGGATATCCTGCTACTATGAACAATCACTGTTGAAATATACGAAAAATCCACTACGAAGTCTGCGAGTAATCTATCGAATTCGACAAGTCAGCCAGTCAAATCCGGGTGTAATATATGAAATCATTTGAAAACCAATGCAATCCGAATGAAATTTGTATGAAATCCGAATGAAATCCGGCCAGCAGTATAAGAAGCGAGTGAGAATTCGGTAATGTGTACTGAATTATACTATTATGTATTACAGGCAGAAATATATATTTTTTATTAATTTGGTTTGCGTACCAATCTGCGTCGCGGATTCAGTTTGTCAAGTAGGTATCTTCGTAAGGCCGCGCGAAACATATGAAATACCACAGTTAGCGGTAAATATCAGTAGATGACGACATACTGCCTGTAATAGTATAGTATACTTTGTTGAGATTATATTTTTAGTGAGTTGATGGACAGAATGAAATTAGATCTGGTGTGAAGTGGTAGTTAATTTCCTGCCTGAAAAGGTTAAAAAAAGACAATAAGAAACGGAATTGCAGAGAAAATGATCCACATGAGGTTTTTGAGTCGATTTTACAGAAAAAGTCTGAAAAAAATAATTCAACAAATTTCCGAAGAAATGTACCAAATGGTGGCATATTCGAGTCGATTTTACCGGAAAAGATAAAAAAACACAATAACAGACCGAATTTCAGTGGAAATGATCTAAATAATTTGGGTCGACTTTTCAAAAAAAGTGGAAAAAAATAATTCAACAAATTTTCAAAAAAATGTACCAAATGGTGGCGTATTCGAGTCTATTTAAAAAAGAGGCCGAATTTCAGTGGAAATGATTCAAATGAGGTATTTGGATCGATGTTACAGAAAAAATTGGAAAAAAAGATATTGAGGAAATTTCCGAAAGAATGTACCAAATGTTGGCGTTTTCGTCTCTTTTTAACCGGAAAAAGTTAATACACACAATAACAGACCGAATTTCAGAATTAACATTAATTCGTAGTCAATATGTACACCGACATGTTACTGAAATTGGTTCTCATCACCTATAAACCTTCATGTTTTCAAATAATTTCAATACTTATACCTATTATACATAATAAATTTGTATCATTTGTAATATTTTTTATAATTTAATATTTGGTGTTGTGTAATTATGAAATGTAATATTATGCAATTCTTAATCTAACGATCAAAGCTAAACGGTATAATTCGGTATATTGTCCATTTTGATTTTATTTGCACTAGTATATTAGGAGTTGATAGTTGAATTATGCCAATTGCAACACATACAGTCGGAGCGTAAAAGTGACAGAGTAAAACTAATACAGGTTTCCATTAATGAACAAAGATAAGCAGATGTTACTATCTGGCTGTCACTATGTTTTTCATAGTTCTAAAATTTGTTACAACCCATATAAAATTTTCCTTCTAAAATTTATGATTTAGACTCTTTAATTTGACTTATACCAGGCTCTAACACAGGGGTGGGTTTTGGGGTTCAAATGTCTGAGAAAATTTGAAAGTTAGATTTAATAATTTCACTTTGGTAAAATTTTTCTCTTATAATATTCATAGACATCTAGAAGTCACCAATGATCAAATATTAGCTATCATTGCTAAAAAAAACAGAAAACAATAGCTCAAGGTTTTCTTATGTGTTTTTTATTACATTGGTCATGAAATTTTTACAATGCAGTTAAGTACATCTTAATGTTTGTTAAGATTTAATTTTTGATCAATATCTCTTAAAATCTGTATTAAATAGTGATGTTTAGTATAAAATTTAAAAATAAAATTATTATATGTGCTACAATTTTTATGAGACCCCTAAAATATTTCTTCGCCACTGGACTATACATTAAAATTTAGTATATACTTATTATGCACTCTTGATAAAAGCCTAACAAGCCAAAAAATATTCAGATTAACAAGTTGATATCCTTATCAGAAAAGGAGCATGTTGGGCACTTCTGAATCCCGCAATAAGTGGCAAATTTCTACACATGGCGTTTACTAAGCTGTCTTTATTTATTCGTTAGTACAGCAATAATGGTCTTTTTCGAATAATATTTACACACAAGTAAATCTCGCTCAAATAACCCTGAACGTTTTTCTGGCACTTATCAGTTTCATTTTTTACTGCCAACACTGTCTTTCGACGATGTAATAAATAATTGATAGTACATAAATTGCGCGAAATTTCACAGAAAAAAAGACCAAGCTCCGAAATATAAACGGGCGTTTACGAATTCTGTCTGCGATTCTAAATTTGTGAACATTAATAAATAAATGTGACCACAAAATTCCGCTCAGGAATTTCAAGGATACTAATTCCAAATTCAACGGTCATGTCAATGGCAACGACTCCCACTTTATTATACGGTGCAAGATGCAATGTTAAAAAAGTCCAACTGCAGCAACCAAAATGGAAGGAACGATTTATCAAAAACAAGACCAAACTAATCACTTAATTAACATAAAATACACTTTTGATGTAATGAAATAGATTTTGTTGAAGGTGAACGCATTATTAATGTCGGTTATATTATGACATTCGCAAAAACAAATCAAATGTTGTCTATTGTTTACAAACATCAGATTGAAATCACGAAATAAATTGTTAGTTAACTCTATTTAGTGACAATATTATAATAACGATAACTTGTACACGCAATGCCGGTTTAAGCGAACGTTGCAAACATATTATTGCAAAAGGTAGCTTCCTAATATCCTAACCTCAAAATAGTTAATTCACTACTTACCTACCTACCTGTGATGGAAAAACATATGTGTAAATATTATTTATTTATATCAAGTTAAACATTTTTCTAAATTTTATTTCTAGTTAAATTCAACTTCATTAATTGTGCATGCCTTTGTTTCCTTTATACCAACACGCTATTATTTTCACTATAAAGAAATTTATTTTCTCCTATACCTTCATGTACCCCTTACTAATAGCTAGTTTTCCGTCAATTATTTTAGGTAAAATTGTGTACTGTTGTATTAAATTGTAAAATAATCAGAGTTTTCTGATTTTCCCAAAAATGGGATTGTTAAATTTTAATAATAATAAATAATGTAAAATCGAATTCCAAAACATCCCAACCCTGTGAATCTCGTCAATTTCTTTCAATCCGTTTTCGAGAAATCAATTACAAATTTATATGTGTATTTTATGTGCATATGCAGGGTGGCCAAAAATATATGTAAATGACATCTGAATATCGCCGAAACCTACTGACCAGGGTGTGAATTCCCTTCAATCCGCGAACAGCGGCGACTGCCAAGACTAGAGATACTAATTTTGATCCCATGAACTTTGCACATTGCCGCTACCTTGCATCGTGCTACAATTTTACTCTCAATGCGCGAAAAAGAGTACAACTTGAAAAATTGGTTTAACTGTGGCAGCAATTGTACCATGCCCAGATGCAAGCAATGGTCACAGCAATGCAGCGATATTCTGTTTACTTTTATTCAAATTTTCTCGCATTCGCAACCCGAGCGTCGCGCCGCCCGTGTGACCATTCTGTTTGAGTCAGGTGGTGTATTTTATATTACTGTCACGCGGTGGGATTAAAACTAGAAAATGTGGCCGCATTTTTTACTATGTTTTTTTAGCATTATGGTTTAAAATTGTTCAGCACGATTACATAAAAACTCAATAAGAAATATGCATTGTTATCGACTTCTATACACAAGCTGTAATGTTTTATTTCACTAAAATTTAAAAAAAGGCTGCGTGACACATCATTGGATAAGATCGTGAGTAGGGGAACACAATAGAGGAAGTTTCAATCATGAAAATGTTATAATAAAGGGAAATAAAAAAAAAATCAAAAGAAACTAACCTAATGTTACCTAACATAAGCAAAATATGTAGTAGGTAAGTCCCATGCAGCTCTGTAAGTGACAGCTTTATGTGAGATGAAAAATAGTGCTACTCTTTCTATCTTTTTAGTAACGCACTTAATTGGCAGACATACTGTGAATGCGCAAAATAAAAAGAGCTAGTTAATGTATCTTTATGTTATGTTTCTTTCTATTGACATAACACATTTCTGATAGCTTACCTACTCTAATTCTATTATCTCTATGAACCTAACCTATCCTAGCTTAACCTAACATAACGGAACTACCTATCTAAAATACTAAATTCATGGCGGTTTCGTTTAGGGCATATCCATCTGGAGGCAGGGTCATATAAATTGAACGCCCAAAACACAATAGGAAGAGTTTCAATGTGCAAAAATGTGACAAGGAAATTTTTAAAGCAAAATTTTTATTCTGTTTCTATCATTTTAATATACAGTAAGGTCATAAGAACATAACCTAATCTAACCTAACCTTAATGTATCGTAACGTAACTTAACATAACTTTAACGTAACCTAGCCTAATCAAATTTATTCTAATATAAACTAAAAAAATAATTATTTGTACATGTTATTTCTCGTCTGGTTGTGGATAAAGTTTTTTTTATCAAATTATGAAAATGCAATAAAATTATTTTTATTTAATACTTAGTAAAGTATTTATCGTTTTTCAAAGATATTTCTTTTAAACAAATTAGGTACTTAATTGTATATTAACTATCTCGACTATTACTAACTACTCATTTAATTTATTATTAACAAAATAAGGAAGGAAGAAAATTTAGTTATTTCAACCAATGCCAAGCAACATACGGTCTTATGACATAGGGTACTTTTTGAAGTGGTTTAATTATTATACATATACTAACAACCTGTCCTGCTTTTCCACGGACAAACTAAGATATGCTAAAATATTTTTTGTATGTCAGATATAGTGTCAAACGACCGCCACTTTCTCAGAAACATCTTCATAACTTTTAAATAAAGTAATGATCGAAATTCCGTTCAAAATTGATTAAATTAGATCACTACAATATTTATTTTAGTAATTAGTCATCGAATGTTTGACAAAATACATTACAAAATTAATTATAATTAATTTGTGCGACACTGAGAGTTTAAATTCGGATTTTCTGACTTGAAATATTTTTAAATTTCCATACCTACAACAATTCTTCTGTTATTTCACTTCTTATGAATTAATTTTGCAAAAACACTGAAATACATAACTGTTTAATTTCTGACTGAAAATCTAAATACTTTTCATATAACACTGACAGTCAATATCCAGATGTTAAAAGTTTCATTTTAAATTTGTAGACTTCATATTTTCAAAGACAGGTTGTTTCTAGTCTGTTCACAATTAGAATTCAAAAAGTATTAAGTAAATATAAATAATTTTGTTAAGGTCCAATGTCCATCTCTAGTAGTTTGTAGTCTTATGATCATAGATGTGTTTAAAGCGAGCCATAAAAAGTTATTAGTAAAACCAAGACCTTTTGAATGAAAAAACAAAATGAGTTGTTAGTTTGCTTTTGTGTAATAATAAAACGTAATTTTTAATAAATAAGTACAAAGCTTAGAGCATTAATAAAAACATGGAGACAGCATTTAATATTATAATCGTGATCCTGAAATAAGATATTAAAATGAAATTGCCTATTTTATTTGTAATTTGAACTAAAAAGGTAGCATGTGGAATTTGTATTTGGCTTTTGCCTTTTAGATCATTGTGTGAATAAATTAAATTAAAAAGAGACTCAGCCTAATTACCACAAAAGCTACTTTAAACGAACACGTAATTAGGATGAGTCTCTTTTTAATTTAACTTATTTATTATCTTCCTATAATCTTCAATTTCTATCACTGTGTGAAGTTTATATTCCAATGAATAATTACAATTATCAGTATCATTGTAACAATACCATCAACATTATGGGTCACAATTTTATGTACTCTAAAAAATTTAAAGAGGTTTAAACTGAAAAATATATATCAACCCAACTGTGAGCCTTAACAGGTTATAGCAAGTTGGTACACGTTTCAGATTCATTCATTCCTTTACAAAAACACATTCGTTCATCCCATAATGAAATCCTACATTAAATAAGATCAAACGACTTTATAAAACCGGTTTGATTTATTATATACATGTGTACAAAAAATAATAAAAATTCACTTTACATGTTATAAAAAATTATAAATACCATAAACTCTTCTAAACATTGACCTTTATTCTAATGATTGAACATAAGAGAATATAAATAAAGGAAATAAATAATACTGCTTTTTTGTTTCACACTTGAAATTTTATTAAATCTCGACAATTGTTTCGGCTGATTTACACTGTATCATCTTAATCTCTTGAGAAAGGCTTAAATCAGCCGAAACAATTGTCGAGATTTAATAAAATTTCAAATGTGAAACAAAACAACAGTATTCAAGTTAATAAAAGAATATGTGTAGTGTGGTGAAATAATTAAAAATTAAATACATTAACATGATATTAATTTTATTATCACTATTTAATAAATAAATAATTAAATATTGTTGTAAACAAACATTGTAAAGTAGAAGGTATAGTTATTTCAAAGGGAAAATTAACAGAAATATACAATTCAGTAACGTTGTTTTATGACCTACATATGTAATATGTTTATACAGATTTAATTGCGCATTTGAAAACATAAAAAAAAACGAAGTAAGTACAATGGGCAAATTAACAATGACGGCAAAGTTATTTTTTGAAAAAGTTTATTATTTTCTTTTGTTTTTGGATATTTACAGAATTTTTAAATGCAAAGTCTCTGCATTTTATCATTATTAGAACGTATGTAGCAATTTCTCACTAGGCCGTTGCAATCAGTATGTATTTATTTTTTGTCTTGCTTTCTGTAAATCGATTTCAATCAAATAATGTATGTTTTATCAATACAAGTACCTTCATTTGCATGAAGTACCTTTTCTTAACTGTTTTTATGTTTAATTATTGTTTGTCAATTTTGATCCATAAATATCTAATCAATCAACAACGTATTTTATGATCACTACTTTTTTGAATATCATAAATAAATAGAATTCATTAAGATGTTTTTATTTGATTCAATATGTTGCAAAACTACATTCTCAATTAATCAAATGATAAATGAATGATATACATGGAGGGATTTTCCCTTTTAAGAGAACGATTGTCAAAACCCGAAAAAAGTATAATGAAAATTTAACCAACTTTTTAGTTAATAGTAGCATCGTGAAATCAGAGGTCCGCCGATCGTATTGCTTGGCGATGAATCGTAGCTAAAAGTATCAGTCGCGTCGTTCCGTTTTTGTTCAGCGCGGTCGTTCGTGTTTTGTTCATTTTGCGGTTGTCATGCTGATTCAGACTAGATCTATGTCTGCCGATTAAAAGGATGACTTTAGCAGCATTTTGTTTGAGGCAAATATGCGCGGCATAGTCGCGCACCGGGCCTTTCACAACTTCCACATGAACTGGTGCAACTGGTGTAGTGAATATAGCGATGGTATAAAAATGATGTACTTAGTGTTTGTAATAGCCCCCACGCACTAGCAACTGTTTTTGAAGCCACTGTTTATTCACAGAAATTAAACAGACATACCTATCCAAACCTAAACTGGCGCACATGCGATTTTTAAATTCAAACAACTAAAGAACAACTTATAACCTGGACACCGTCTATTGATATTTACTGTTAACTGTGGTATTTCATACTGTCTGTAATACAATTTTAAATAAACTTCCTTCCTTCCTACCTGTGTTGCGCAGATGCGATCTAATAAAGTCGAAATTTGGTAATTTCAATAAATTTCTGACCAAGAACTAAACGGTCTTCACTGTTGGTTGTAGACTGGTCTACAACAGCGAAAATGGATAGACCTCTGAAGAAGCTCGCCACTCGTCTTAGCGAAACGTTAGGAAGCAATTCCAACCGACGACGGCCTGTACACCCGAAGAAGGACAACATCAGTTCATCAACTGGCCGCGAAAGCCTTAATCAATTGGTCTTCACTTTGTACCGAACATGTACGTGTATGCGGTGAATCGATTAATACTGACGCACTCCGGGGGTGGCGCGTTTGATTTAGACCGATCGATGCCGAACAAGAGACGCTCCAGAATATTCTGTTGTCATAACAAGTTGTTTTCTTTGGAAAACGGTCGAAATATATTCGTGTGTTTTCTAGTATTTTTTTTCGGTAAATACATACAGCGAGTTTATTTCCGGACGCGTAATATAAATATTCAACGGCGAGATACAAAGTGATATAAATAAAGTGCATTATTGTTTGTCAGATAAATAAGTAGTTTAAGTTTGTTAGTAGTGTCAAGTGATAAAATAAATAGTTGTAAATAAATAATTGTTAAATAAATAAGCGAATTATAAAATTCGTTACAAACTTGTCCATACAATGGTCGTTAGCTTATTAGATGAATCTAAAATTACATTTGTTTTTATTAAACTAAGAGCACACATGCAATTTCTACAAAATCCATGTTGAACTGACCTGAAAATGCAACTATTGAGTAGCTATTGAGGGCTGCTACAGATAACGGGCGACTTTTCAGTTAACCAAACTATTTAGTTGCTTGTAAAAAGAGTTGCTAGTGCGCTAGAAGTGGGCAATGATTGAGCGAATCATTCATTTGAACGACTATTACAAAAAAAAATCGTTCGAATCGTGAAGTATACGAGACCACCGCTACAGCAACCAGAGCAGCACATAAGCTTGCGATTCCTAAAATGAAATATCCTCGAAGCATCGCGGTTCAAATTAACGTATCGTGAGAATCTATTTCGTTTATGAAATCGAATCGTTTGAATCGATTTAGCAGAGAGAGTCGTATTGTCCACCTCTAATACGTATGTGAATCAATTTTGGTTGCCAGATGGTCGGGATTCCCTGTAAAAGTGAATATACGTGGGTAGCAATATTTAATAATGTTTCTTTCTCAATTTTCGATGTTTGGGAATTGGCACTCTTTTCTTTTAAAATAGCTAAGGTTTTAAAAAACGAGAATGTTAAAATTGCTTTCAAAACAAATAACAACTTTTTTAATTTTATAAAAATTGTAGAAAAGATAAAATTGATTTGTTACAAAAATGTGGTGTGTATGAATTATGCTGTGATTCATGCAATGTAGTCTATATAGGACAAACGGGTCGGACTTTTAAGGAACGAATATACGAACACAGCAAAAATTACAATGGTAAATCTGCTTTTATGAATTATATTGTAGAAATGGAACACAATATTGACAAAAAAGAAAATGTAAAAATGTTGCATGTTAAAGACAAAAGTAAAAAACTTACTCTATTAGAATCTATAGAAATTAAGAAACATTTAAATTGTAATTCGGAAAATGTAAATGAAATCGAAAATGTCTATAATTCCCCAATTGTAAAACTTTGTGCAAAATATCTGTAACCCCCCACCATAAAGAATTAGTATATAAGAACCAAAATTTGTTAAACTTAAATATATTACCTTCTTCCGAAGATGACCTTGTAACGAATTTGTCAAGATTCAATATAAATAAAATTTTAGTGAAAGTTAATTTTCAAGCGTTTTATTTCAAAAGAAAAATCAATCCTAATTTAATATTAAATATACGATTTTCTTCTATTATATGATTAGCAAAATTGGAATTATTTTTTTCTAGGTAACCTTTATAAAACCAAGTTCATGGTATGTCTAAATATATTTATTTTATGTAAAGTAGGTTATTTGAAAGCATAAAAGTTTAATATCTTTAACTACGTATACTTTAATATTTAAATACCTATAACAGTAATAATTGAATGAGTTGTTGCATAGTTTCCTATTCAACATTGTAAAGTGCAAAGTTAATTAATGGGAGACAACTTCATAAGCGAATTTTCTTGAAACTAAATTAATTAAATGAAAAGCAAAAGCAGCAGATTTCAGCGATCCGTTAAATTGAACGGTGCACTCTTTAAACTATTACGAGGAAACTTTATTAATATAAATAAGTTACGATTAAATTTTAATTACATTCAAATTCAATTATAATAATCGGTGCAAAAACGAATACTTTAGCTCACAAATGTAGGTAGGTCCCATTTGATTACCTACTAATTAAATATATGTATTATTAATTATTTCTAAATGAGACTAGACGCAATATTTCAAATATAACTGTTGTACTTGCATGTATCCGTCTATGTCTAGTTTTTCTAACGATAAATTCTCTAAACTTGTGAATTTTGGAATTCCATTTGATTTTATATATGAATTTGTAAAGGTATTAACCAACCAAAAATCAATAAAGAAAATGCTTTTTAAAAAATATAAAAAGGTTATACCATTACTGTACCCGGTATACACTCAGTATTTAATTAATTTTTTAATTTTGGTGTTCTTAAAATTTTTAAATGTTTACTTGTCGAATTTTTACATATCTATATATTTTTTATGCAATTTAAAGAATTATTATTTGATTATTTGGTTCAAGCTTTCGCGGCCATCGTTAATGTTGTCGTGGTCGTTCGAGCTTTCTGGCCGTCGTCTTCCAAGGTTTATCCTCGACGTTTCGTCGCCACGCACGGACATCTTCAGGAGATCTACTGACTACAGCAGCAGTAATATCTCCTCGAACTGATTGGTTCTCATCAGTACGTCGTAGACAGCTCCGATAGAACAGTAACACACCTATCTGCTATCTTTAAAAAGTGTTCAGTGAATAAATACAAATGGCGTTTACTACACTATTAAAAATTCCACATTAAGTAGCTGTTAATGTCTATAAATTTATCAAAATATTTGGATTTCAGTGAATATTTTTTTAATTATTCCCGTCTGAGTACCTACTAAAAATTGTAATTAATTGAAACTTTTATCAGGACAACGATAACACAATATAGACGATTTGGTTGACTACTCAGTACGAGACAGCTGGTAAAAAGGGTTTTTGCACAAGCACATCAGCGTCGAGTGTAGTAAAGATACACAACTTATTAAATTAATGAATTTAAATAATTAGGTCGCATCTATTTTTTTTGTAGTTTTGCAGCAGA
Source organism: Agrilus biguttatus (assembly GCA_963921985.1). Taxonomy (NCBI): domain Eukaryota; kingdom Metazoa; phylum Arthropoda; class Insecta; order Coleoptera; family Buprestidae; genus Agrilus; species Agrilus biguttatus. Next base: position 22,319,028 of record OY998117.1, on the reverse strand, counting down.
TAAAAGTAGCCTCTGTCTGCGATATACATTCATTAACATATGAACAACTAAATTGTTTTTACTGTAATTTGTTGAAAATACACTCGTAATATACTCATATTATTCGGATAAAGTAAGGAAAAAAAACATGACATACAGTAAGGTATGTAGACAGTTTATTACAGTATGAATTGCTTACGTTGACATAAGGACGCTTAAAATAGCATTACCGTCAAAATGAGAACGACCTTTATAAAAGGTTATTAATCATCATCATAGTTGGTTAAACACAGCAATCAGAATGCCCTTCAGTTTAATAAATAAATATCTCCACTCTATTAAATCGGTCGCACAAAACATAGATGAATTTAAATTAGTATCAGAATTGTACCGCTTCGCTGTGGTTAGAAATGTATTTTAAAATACGCGAAAGAAAAATACTAGGGATTACAGAATAAGGGAGCTAAAACAGCACTTTAAGAACCAGTCTTACAAAATTGATAAAACACTCTAATGATAAGCAGAGGTGGAATTACAAATTTAAATTGTTGAGCTTACAGTCTGGCTTCCATTAATTTGTTCCGTTCAAAATTATAGAAACGTTAAATCAATAAAACTGTTTTAAATAAATGTATATTAATATTAGCTTTTCAACGTCAAAGTATTTTTTTTTTCACTGAAATTAAAAATTTTTACATAAGTTTTAAAATACCGAAATTATACTTACAACTTAAAATACAACTTTAATCGTTTTTTTACTTAACATAAACATGATAGTTATTGTTCGGAAGAGGCTGTAGAAATTTGAAGATTTTGAATATAATAGTCAACTTCTTAAAATATGTATAAGTACTAACGCAATTGAAACGTATAACTGAAACTTATTAAAATAACTAATGCTATTAATTATATTAAAACTATTACAAATGGAATGTTACCACACCTCACTATTTACAAAATTATATCACGATCAGAATATTTAAATAAACAACAAGTAACAATCTGTACAATTACTAAAAATCTGGTCACATGCGAGTCGGACTTGCGCACTAAAGGTTCTGTACTACGCAAAAAACGAAAAAGTATATAATGGGAATTTTTAACTGTAATCAGAAATTACTTTTCTGAACTTAGTAGGTATTCGTAATGATTAAATTTTAATCATCAATTCTAAAGGAAGGTCTTTAAATATTTTTGAAATTATGTATAACTTTTGTCTATTGCCTAGCTTCTTTCCTAAAGCAATTCTTGGGAAATACAAAATAGGTAAGTATATACCTATATCTAAAAACACAAGTGTTAAGCTGAAAAACGTCAATGTTCTGAAGTATAGGTACAAAAAAAAAAGAAAAACTGTTCCCTGTGTGCATGCGCGGAACCCAAAAAACCATTAGTTATCATATCGATATCGAGTTAAAAATTAGTAGGATATTGATTATGTCCTTACAACCAGGGCAATAAGGATCTTCTACGTTCAAGGATTCTTATTGGATGAACGGTTCAATTAATCCTTAAAAATGCATCCCTTTTACTTTTAAATGTAACTTGAAAACTAAGTAAAATTCAAATAGGAGTCAATTCGAATATTTTTGCAGAAAATAGAATTTCCCATATGTTTTATAAACAAGGTAACAATAATAATGTGTACCTATTTAGTACACGCTTTTCTGTGGGATTAGTTTTTATACGATTTTGAAAATATATTTATTAATAATAAATTATCACAAAACAATTTGTCAATTGAATGAAAGTTAATTATGTTAAATCTCCGCTCAAAAAATGTTTATTATTAAAAAGAAGTTAAAATAGCAAAGAAATTGGTTTTTTACCTTTTTTTGTGTATTGTTTTATTGAAATAAGTTGTAATTTTCTTTTGATACAAGCCAATTCGATGGGAAATTGTATTATCTGCAAAAAAGGATTATCTCTATCTGAATTTTGCTTCTTCTTCGAGTTATATTGGAAAAACTAAAAGGGACCATTATTATCCCGTTTTCCAAATTGCACCCTCTAATTTAATAGCACTCCTTGGCTGATAAAGATGATAAATCTTTTGTGCCTAATTGGACTATTCATCGAATAAAAACCCTTGACGTAGTAGTTTTTTTTAATGATATAATCAATAGCCTATAGGAAGAGCCCTCAATTTTAAATTGAGTGCAGTGGTACTGCATTTTACAATCAATTTCAGTAAATACTGCAAGGTTAAGGGTATAACAAATCAGTCAATTGAAAAATAATTTGTACCGGTGGCAAATGATACTTTTCTAATAGCAAAAAAATGCAAAAGAACAGTAAATAATTTGCATTAATAAAGGAGGGAATTTTATTAACCTTTCATAATATTCTATACTCATTACATCGGGAAATTGGCTGTGCGGATTCTACACAGTGGACCTTGAGGGCCGCACTTAGGTCGCTCGTAAACACGCCTTAGGTGATCGCCACATGAATTGAATATTAATAAAACACCAATTTGGTTAATATCCATATAATCTGAAGAAGCCGCAGTGCGCGCGAAACACGTGTTAAGTGATTATACAATTATATGGAAATTCACAAAATTGGTGTTTTATTAATATTCATAATGAATTTTCATCAAGTAAATATAGATTCGATTATATATTTAATGAATTGTTTATGTTAGATCCGGTCTTTAATAAATTTCTATATAAACATCAGCATGGAAATATTTGTTACAATCCTAGTAGTAATAAGACGACACAGGCAAACCACAAACGAATGAAAAATGAAGTAGTGTTTAAGTTGAATGAAGTTAAATAAATGATTCCTATAAAAAAATATTAAATCCGTCACCGTTTAAACGGTGGTGAGCAACTGTGGTTAAGATTGCATCGAAGCACGAGTGGCTGCCGCAAGCTTCAAGTAGCAAGTGGCTCGAAGGAGTCACTACTGACACCGTATTTGCACCGACACCATTCGAACTGGATATACATACCGCCTAAAACGTGTAGCAGTAACCAACGACTAATACTGAGTATTCAAGCGATCTTAGTTGTTTTATAATATTATCACTATATTTACCAAATATGAAACCCTCAATTTGACATCATAATTCAATCATCACCTTCCTTGTACTGTCTATACCAGTGTTTCCCAAGTACAGGGGGCAATTCGATGGTTGGAGGGGGGCAATTTAAGAATTGACCCGACATGACTTTACCCCCTTCGCTATGGGCTTTTTAAATGCAATGCTTGATGTAAGCGACAAATTTTTTGAAAAACCAGTTTTTTTTTAAATAGGGGACTTAATTTATTAAATATAATTCCTTAATCTCAACTAAGTGAACTTGTCAGCTATTTTCACTATGTTGGGTCTCTTGTCGCGGGAACCGTGGATCTTTTAAACTCGTTGAGTAACGACGATTTTGCACAAAATTGGTCAACCCTTTGTTATAATTTTTGATTAAAGCTTACCAAGCTGGAACCAGATATAAAATCTCTGTGCACTAAGCGTCAAGCGCACAGATCACACTAAATTAAGTTTTAAAGATCAATTTTTTTCAAATTTAAGTGTTTTATCATATATTAGAAGTTCATTTTCTTTGTTTTAAAAATAATTTCACAGAAATTGATTCTAAAAACCATCATTTGTATTATATATATTATAAAAGGGGGACATGGAGATTTTGGAAATGTTAAAGTGGGGTATGGCCTAAAAAAGTTTGAGAAACACTGGTCTATACTCTAGTGTTTCTTTATTAAAAAAATAAAGTGGTAGAAAATGTGCTTACCCTGATGTCGATGTCACGTCCTTTTTCCATGGCATGCATGATGGCTTGAGATATTTTGGTATCCAACGTGCGAATCACCATATCGGCGTTAACACCGGCCTCATTGTTGTGTTGTTTTATTGCACTGATTAGTCTCTCTAACGCTTCGACGTAAGAGTTCCACGGCGCGTCTAATTCCGTCACATACTTTGTCAAACAACCCCGCAACACGTTTAAACAGTACCCCGAACACGGTTTCGTATTCACCTCTAAACCTTGACATTTAGGACAATATGTCATCTTTAGTAGAGCATTGTGACACTCTGCGTGCCTTTTGCCACCGTCTTCCGTGAACAGAAGATCCGTGGTATTAAGAACTTCCATCTGGAAAAAAGAAACATAAATAACTTTATTTGGCAAGCTTAAAGTCTACAATAAGATCATATCTACTCCATAATAGTTACGAAGCACCATTTCTCCCGATTAATTTTCTTTTTTTAATTCTGTATGAATATTTGTTGATTTGTGACGTAGGTATTGAAAAAACCACTTCAGTTATCCAATTAATTAAAAATCTTAAAAGGTCCACCAAAAAAATTGTCAATATCGTATGTTACATTTAATCTTATTATTTTAAAAAGTTTAAGACGAACATTGTATAATTTTGGAGGGGTAATTAGACGGTGACCTTTAGTACGATCTTGAACCTTACACGCCGTCATTTTATCTATATGGGAATGCATGTTTTTAAATCCAGCAGTGGAATGAATAAGAAATTTAGTAATTTGAAATATTCTTAAAATTGATTTGATCTTAAGGTTTTATTAATGAGAAATTAAGAACGCTTAGGTAGGTAGCCATCATTTTCAAACCACCTTAAATATCAAGGTCAAAATCACATTTAAGATTGCCAATTGATTGCTCCTTTGAGAACATACAACTTTTACCTAAAACTTTTTTCAATATAAAAAGATTCAGTCAAGACATTTCGGATATTTGATTGTTCTTTCTTTATTGTACTAAAAAATTATATTATATTTCAGTGTCTCAAAATAAATAGCTCACCTTGTATATGTATATACTGTAGAGTATATATATAATTGAATAAATACACGACACATATATAAAATCATTTTAATTACCATTACCTACATATATTCGTATTAAAATAAATTTTACAATAAGACTAGAGATTATTTCTAAACTTCCAAATTTCGAGAAATCTATTCAGCGTGAAGTAAGCCTTTAAAGTTTTAATGGGTTTGTAAAAGGACAAGGATCAAGTTATAGCGGTCTATTGTGATCTCGGTGAGTATTATTCCTCAAATTTGAATCCTAACGAACATGATGGTGGAAATGAACTTTAGGGTTCTTTACACAAAAGATTCAAAAGGAACCCTTACTCGTATGTTGAAATGCCAAAACAGTTACTAAGTCATAATACTATATATACTAGTTGAACTACTTATATTTTAACCATAACATTCATTCATCATACCACAATCTAATTTAGTTTAATGATTGTGTCAGCGGATATTTAGCCACAGTTACTAACACATCCTATCTATCGTCGATCGAATATTTAAATACGTTTGAGATTGGTTATTTTCAATTAAAAATTTCAATTAAACAATAACATCCTGGATGTGGACAGTAAGCTATTTAGTTAGTTCATTCTTCTTCTACACTAATTCTATCTTATCTTTTTCATTATGATTGTGTGGACACTCCCATAGCTGATGCCGAGTCCACCAGATATCTGAAACACAGTGGCGTGGCGTGGCGATCCCCTTCAATAAGGTTTCTAACGCGTGCAATGTTAACCGGTGAAATGCTGGTGCGCGGATGACGAAGATGATTTAGACACTTTCGATACGATTACGCTTACCTTTAAGTTCTTTGCACCAAACTTTTACATGTGTCCACAAAAGCGTTTCGTTTCCGAATTGTGAATTGTGCTTGCAATCTGCGCAAAATTTCAGCTGGTTTCACGTTTTCGTGTGTAAGAAACTTAAATAATAATTCGTTGTGCAACGCTGCTATGCATCTCTTTCTTACTGATTGTGAAGCGAACGTAGTTTCCGTGCCACCTAATACCCTTCAAGTTCCTAACGCCCGGATGCGCGTTGAACAACAATCGGGCGCAAAATTTAAAAAGGCTCGTTTATATTTGATCCACCCTCGTACTTATAGAACGGAATTCAAAAATTAATTAAAAAACAACTAAAGTGTGTAGGCTTTCACGGCCGGCGTCATTATAAGAATGATTTTCCGGACTTGATGGCCGTGATCTAAAAGCTTGTTTTCTGCCTGACGTTTCGTCAGCAGCTGCGGCTGACTTCTTTAGAGATATTGAGGTCGTAGAAGTATCCTGTCTCGAAGTTCTCTTCTCGGTTCGGTTCGGTTCTCTTGAGCAAATAATATAAGTAGCGACGCATAGCCCGGAAAATCATTCTTATAAAAATTCGATTTTTCGACTAACATACCATTTTTAAAGAAACAATTTACAAATACTTCTTTTGTTTACTCTTTGACCTGACAGCTTTCAATTGATTGTTTATAACTGAAAAGTCGGGGAAAACGCTGAAAATGACAATTTGAAGGCAAATTTACTCAAAACATAATTTAGTAAAAATTGCAATTTATTGAAGGCATGCCAGAAATACTTGCAGCCGATATTGCTTCTACGACTACTGATTAAAAATCTTTTTTTTAAAAAACTTCAAAGGTTCTATTAGAATTGTAGTACTAATTTTAATGTCTAATTGTAATAACTAAAATTAAATTTAAGAAACGACAATAAAGCATTCAAGAGTAAAATATCTGGAATTTTAATGGGATCGGTATCCGCTCAGTAACAAAATTTACGTCTTTTGTATTACACTGAAGAACGCTGATTTTAATAAGAACATTTAGTTTTTGATTAAAAATTTATTGATGTATGAAGGTATCTGCTAGACAAACTGAATTAATGACGCAGCTTATATTGATTATAAAATTTGTAAGAATAAAACATACACAATGATGTTACGAACTCTTTTGTGGAATTTCCGAGGCTGTTGTTTTTTCCTACTTGGTTGAAAAAAAGACCGGGCTAATTTAAATAAACTTCATATAAATGGTACTCAAAAATCGTCACGACAAAACAATCTATGCACATGTGAATCCCGCATTGAAATAAACTCGATAGCAGTGCCATTGTTTTAAAATTGTGTAAAAGGAAACAACCGTACACGGTTTTTAAGTACAACACACGCGGAGTAAATAAACTATTTTCCATTTACATGATAACGCAGTACTGCGGGAGCAACAGTGTCTTTCTCCGTCGCAGCCTCGCGTAGTTTTATATGTGCGCATATGCACAATAGTCAAACACTGCGCCGCTGAGCTGCGAAGCGAACAGTTCCATTCAAAGATACTTGTACCTTCTTATAAACTGACGGGTGGCTACTGAGATTAAGCTTGCGGATTACCTATTGTATACTAGCATAAATCGTTTAAATTAAAAATATTTAAGTAGATAATCACAATGATGATCTAATTAGTGAAATATTTTCACCCTTTAAGTTATTTGAAGTACTAAAAATTATTTACATTAAAACCCTGCTTCTATTCTTTAATTAAATGTTTTAATAATCAGAGAACTCCATAATTTTATACCATGAGAGGAAATAGACAACTATAAAGAAAGATTTAAACAAAAAAGCATTTAACAAAACTACAAATATGTTCATGGTTAGTGTTCTGTCGAAACTACCAGATGCGATTTCGAACTCATTGGTGCTCATCATCACGCCGTAGACAGTTTCAGCAGAACCCCAACCAACCTGCCTGCTGTATATATATATAAACAGCGATTAATAAATAAATACTGAAAGCTTAGTGAACGTTATCTGTAGATATTTGCTACTAATTTGTGTCCTTATATAAGGACCTCATTTAACATTACTGAATCCCAAAAATTAGTTGCAAATATTTACATATGGCGTTCACTACGCTGTCTGTATTTTTTTTCAAAAAGAATTTATTGCTGCAGTTCCACAGTGTCTACGCGAGTCGCCATACTTACATAGTTCTCGTGTTTAAGGAGAAAAATAGACTCGTACGGGAACTTTGTTTGCTACTACTAGTGACAATAAATCAATGTCAATGAAAACATGAAAATTCACAATTAATTTTAATAAAACTATCAATTTATTCAATATCACATAATCCAATTATAGTTTACGATTAAAAATCTATCCAACTTTACCATCTGTTTTTATCAATAAAATCATAAATTCCTAAAATTACATTTATCTGTTTGAAATTGCTGTTTCTAAGTTCATAAATAGTAGGATTTCAGCTGTGCTTACATTTTATCATTTAGTCTTTGATTTTTACACGGTTTTTATAATTTATTAACTGAACAACTGAATGAATCTAAATATTACACGAACCACATCGCAGATTTTTATTATGTAAAATAGTCACTCCACAAATATTCGTTAATATAGGTATGTTATGTTCACGTTTCAAAATATTCATCATGTGGATAACAACACTTTTTCAGTTTCGTGATTTGAAAGTTAGCCAAATGTTGGTACTTAAAATAGAAAAAAAAAATAAAGTAAGTAATTTCTTACCCCAACATTGAATGCTTGTAAAAGAAGTCTGGTTGCTTCTAAACTTTTAGATAACGACTGGGCAAGCTGTCGTGGGATATCTCCAAAGGGCTGTATCTCAGAGAATGTCATCTTCACACAAACTTTATAGTCGTGCGAGAAATCTCTCGCCAGTGTGCTCAAAATGTGATGGTAAACGAGAGGAAACAAGTCAACGAAGAATCGTGAAACGCTTTCCTTTAAATCGGTACTATCTGTCGAAAGAGCATCTTGCGAAGAATTTATCTGAACAGAACGTCTGACGTCTCGATAGAGGTCGCTAATCGGATCTTTTGACAACACCGCCATCTGTTGGTACACTTGAGCGAACAATTGCAAAGTGATGTTCTCCGACTGGGTGGCCAGCTCCAGAACGTGACCTGAAAATTCAAAAGGTAGACGTTAAATACACATTCGACTCGACACTAAATGTCAAGCAACCGTCGCATCGCTTTGTTTTCTTATTACGTTGCTTTAGAGAGAATGCAAAGCAGAAGTTTATTACTTAAACATTTAACATTTACTCCACTCTGATGCGGGTCAGATCACATCGGTTACAAGTTATTATATGTATATTGTTTTTCTTTAAAGTTCTTGCGTTCTACGACTGTTTTAAAAAGTTTTTGTTTCTTTTTTTCTGGGTTTGTCAATTATTAATATTTGTATGATATAAAACACTATATAACAGTCTATTTCAATATTAAATTCGATAGAAATAAAAAAGGAATTCATTTCTTAACAATGCGGTTGGCTTGTAAATAATTTTCAACAAAAAATAAAAAAATAAAACAAACTGCACTAAAACGTGGACGGCTTCAACTAATTGTACAATAATTTACGAAATTCTATTATACTCGTATTTTGTGTGCTATAATAATGTGTTCTTAATCTTATTTTTATTATGTTAGCTTTAATATTTTAATGTGTTCAATTAATATAATTTCTCAGTTCTTACCCATTCGTCTTATAAGGATTTATTTTATAACGGGCATTTCTTTTTTATAGGTATATCCTGTTATTGATTATCATTCATGCACATTTTACCTAAATTATCTTTATCCATTCATTGAAATTGGATTTATAGCTCGCCTATTCAATAGTTTCTATTGTTCTGGGTTAACATTGAACTAAAGTTAGAATTTCCTTTACCATAACCTGTACATATATCGTTTAATAAGCATTTCGATTTCTTTTTGTTCAATAAATAACTTATAGCGAAAAGTTATTAATTTAATTTGAAAAATTGGTTATGTTAAGGGAAGTTATGTTTTACGATTCTATAAAACGAGTATCAAAACAAATATCTCAATAATAGTGCGAATGAATTTGCTTTTAACAGCCTCAAATGATCAGGAAATAAATGAGAATAACTACAACGTAATTAAAGAAATGAGCATAAAATTCGCAGCACTCACACAACTAATATGTATCATCATCGTCTCTAAATAATAATGTATATAATGTAAAAGCCTATAGGTGCGTTACAATACAATACAAACTGCAATTTTTAATGGATAATCACCAACGTCTTATATCTTATATATACAGAGTTTTTCAAGTTGAAGGGCTATTAGAAGAATATGAATTAGTAGAATGAATACAATTCTGAAACTTTTGCTCATTTGGTTATTGTTTATGCCGCTTCTTTTAAAAATATTTTCAAGTTCGATTTACATGCGGTTATACCGGAAGTAGATGTTAACTTTCTTATTTTAAATGGAATTACATACTTTTTTTACATTTTCCGATAGAAAATCTGAACTCATGTATATTTTATAGGAGGCACAATCCCGAAAATATTTATGGATTTTAAGTTACTTATTTTTTTTCAAAATTTTTGACATTTGCACGTTAACATTTAAAAAACCGTAATTCAATTAATTTTTGAGGATTTGCTTTATAACTCGTAAAAATTATTTATAACTATTCACATTATAAAAAAAAATGTGGTGTTTAACTAAAATGTAGAGGGTGTTCAAAGTTTGTAGTCAAAGTTGGTCAACTTCAAAGGGACATAAGTCATTTTTTTTTTAATGGAATGACCCATTTTTGAGTGTATTTTCGAATTCCTCACTGAATTTGGCATCTATTGATATGGGACTATCGTATACCTTTGTTTATACTTTTTCAGAAAATTTACAGTTTGTGAAAATGTTGCTTTTTTGCACTGCATACGTATAATATTAATGAAAGCAGTGTGCTTTGATTTCGAAACAATTGAACAATCAAGTCAGAAAGCGTAAGCCGTCTTCTAGACCCACAATTTTGAATTGTTGCAATAAAGCATCAACAATGAATAATTTAAATGAAAATATATATATTTATTACTTAAATTTATTTTTTATAAATTTACGTTACTACATTTCATACATTAATATATTTACATCATTTTTAAAATCCAAGAATGCAAACAGAAATAAATATTACGAATTTGTTTCGCAACTTAATCCAATTTATATTTACATAAATTTGATTAAGAAGTGGGTTACATAAATAACAAAGAGATAAACACTAATATGTTTAAACAAGTAAATAAATAATAGTTTAAAAGCAATAGGTTATGCTCTATTAGGTGTTTGAAATGTGCATTATTGTTTATATGTAAACCACCGCAAATGTCATAACGCATTCTTTCTACACTGTTCAGTAGCGTTAATTATAAGTAGACAACAAAACGATAAATCGAATATTCAATACCTTCCCATTCATGGACAATAAAATAAATTTTGCACGTAAGATAAACATCCTTTAGTAATGTAGTAATGGGTACTCATGACGCAACTTTTTCTTAAGCAGCAAAAAATATCGTCACGTTAAATTTGTAGAATGAAAATAACAGGATACTTTTTTAACTCGATGTTATCAATGACGTGTATAACAAATATAACACTTAATAAAGCCAGTTAAAACTAGGACGTGTGTTTTAAGTTTAAACTGGTACAATCTCCGGCTAATTTTTATCTTATCACTAAAGCTCGCACGCCTGCTACACATATGACGTCCGTACTTAAGCCGTCGAACAAAATTTTATGGTAGTTAAACAGGCTTTGTTTTTATTTGAAGAAAACCGCTAGTGAAAACATTATATTATAAGTGAGAGCTAATTGACATGTTTGTAAGTATCACGGTAGTTGGTGTTTGAATGTTCGATGTGTGGCGGTATCCCGCCGAAGGTTCTGTCGGTTAAGTTTTGATAAAAATGGACCGTTTATCTATATATACACTTTATTTTTCACTATTTACACTTATTTTGATTTTTGTTTGCTTGATTTGATTGGGTTATATTGATTATGATTTTGGATGTTTGAATATTGATTTAAATCGAATAGAGTCGAATAGAATAGAATATAATGTAATGGGGTGAAATTTCGCTTATTTTTTACTTAAATAGCCTGCAAAAATAGACAACGCCCAAAAGTGAAAAATGTCCCCTCTTGAAGCTAAACACCCCCAAGCGCAATCTACAAAACCGGTGGTGGTGTTTTTAAGGCTGATTGCCGATGCATCTGAAAGTATTTACAAGAGTGTCATAAAGGGGCCAAGATCTATTTTTAGAATTTTAAAAACGGATTTACAATTGAGGACACAAAAGATACCTATATACAAAAGAGAACAAGTACAAACTAAACTTAACAGATATATACACAAACTAGCTGTGCCCGCGACTTCGTTCGTGTAGAATTTAATAAAAAAGTTATTTTAAAAATATTAAACGAAGTCGTTGAGACACAACCGTTAGCAATAGTCCGCGCGACAGGCAGCCTTTGTGATATTAAGTGGCGGGAGGCTGTTTTACAATTTTTGTCTTTCTGTCTGTCTGTTTGTTCTGGGTAATCTCTAAAACGGCTGGACCGATTTTGACGGGACATTCACTGGCAGATAGCTAATGTAATAAGGAGTAACTTAAGCTACATTTATTTTCATTTGAATTAGTTTTTAATGAACAAAAATTCGGTTGTCAAAAATAAAACGCTTATTTTAATGTTACTATAAGACCATGAGAAGAGGTAACATGCTTTACAAAGAATAACCATCAAAATTAAATTCAAAATTCTAGCATCAGGTAGATAACATTCTGTTTTTTATTTAGGTAATATAAATAGGTACATTAAATGTAAGAAGAATGTTTTGTCTTCAATAAGCAAATGCAGTATATGCTGACATTAATTGGGCATTATTTGCTAGCAAATTACTTCTATTGTAAGGAACACCATATGGAACAAAGTGGGGAAACAAAGGACTGACCAGTGATGGCTATGATGCAATATGACGTATATGGCCGGTATGGCAGGTTCCTTTCATATTTGAGGAATAGAAGACACAATTTACAGTAATTTTAGATCACAGACTAATAGTGTTTGTCTCATTATTTTTACATTTTCCCCAATTAACCATATCGGTATATTTTTTTAAAATAAATATCTACTTCATAATTAAGTATCGAATTAATAATACGTTATCACAACAAAAGGTATGTTTTTTCTAAAGTGTTTCAATTTCCGCTTAGAAAGGAAGCAAAATACGGAATACAATGTGTCTCTTTGCAATTACTTATTGAAACGGTTTGTATGGGTAACCAAGGAAACAGTAATTAACTTCTATAACATTTGTATATTTGTACGAATCTCCATAACTTGTTATGAGCAGATGTTAGAAACGTCTTATTCATAACCACATCTTTGAAGTAACTTTAGAGAAAAATGACGACAATAAAGATCAAAGGATAACAGTAACTTACGATTTTATTGTGTTTTCCGGGAAAATATTTAAAATGACAGATACTCTAACACTAATACTGCTCCATAAAGAGAAAGTATTACTGAAAAAATACCTTAATAAGTTTTGGATGTAATTTATTTTACCGATTTTCATTATCGAAAGTTGGAGTTTCTGAGATGCAATTTTATCGAGTTTGTGACGACAAGCGAAGTGAAATATGCGCCGCGTGAAAATTAAAACGCCACAGCTTGTTTACATCAGAATGAAATGCGGTAATGTAGACTTTTTGCACAAAACATCCAAAATAGACTTAACGCCGTTAAAAATAAAACTTCCTTGATAAAGGAACAAAATGTAATACGATCTGCGAAAAGAGTGTTCTCAGGAAAGCCATTAATGTTGTGAGGATGGTGTAATTGGTGTCCTACTACAAGCCACATGTTAACATCATTCCAAACAACAAGGTAATTACATAAGAAAAAGAGTAAACTATATATTCAAAAACCTAACATTGGATCATTAAAAGCTCATAATTTTTAATATCGTACTATGGGTAGCATGTCGCCGCCATCTACTGATATTTACTGCTAACTTTGGTATTCCATATGTTTATGAAGGTCTTACGAAAATATTTACTTAAAAAATTGACGCAGCTTATATTACGCGACAGGCACACAAATAAAATTAATAATGAACGTGATGATATTGATGCCCTTCGGCATTAGAGACTTACAATTTCAAAAAAGTCATGAAACAAATATACTGGGTGGACTTAAATAAATCAGCATTCTTTATTACTTCTTTGTTAATAACTTTTCCTTGTATGTAACATTAATAGAAATAGAATACATACAACCAGTGTAGACAATGCAGTCTTGACCAGACTGTACGCACCTTTAATGCTTAGGTCTCGGCAAATGTTACTTTTCCTTTCCGTAATTGAAACTATAATCTCATCAAAGTTCTTCATTCTCTTTTCGATGGCTAGGATCACGAGTCCAGATAAACGTTCTTGACTCATTGTTGAACGCAGGTAGGTTTTAATTATTTTTAGTTTGCGGGAACTTCGCCCACAGCTTATAGATGTCGTCAGTAATGTACAGTATATCCTTAAAGCTACTCTAATATTGCGAAACCTTTTCTAAAAGTCATATTTTCGCTTAGAGACGTAGGGATTTTCCAACAGGAATGCTGTTGTCTTTCGTTGATCCCAATTTATAAATATGGTAGTTATGTACAGAAATCAATTGCGTTTAAGTCTTTGGAATAGTTTAGAATTAGATAAGCTCCATTTTTCTACACATTCTACCCTTGTTCCTGTTTCTTTTTATCAAACATAATTTTTGTATCTTTGGTAAACAGCCGAGTCGGGTCTAGTATCTTGATTAATCCTCGCATATTTCACCGTGTTGCCTTTTCCTGCTGGAGATTTGTTTGCTTTTGAGGACTGACGCGATTTTCAACTTTTCTGATACAGGTGTAGTTTCTTCAATTTTTTTTCTCTCATTTCATGCTAGATTCAAATAAGACCAAGTATAATTTTTTTAACAAATTTTTGAGTGTTTCATTCCTACCATCAATTAATACTGATGAAAGGGTAATTTCTTCCACCTACATTGTAGTATCGGAGGTTAGTGTGAAAGACCCTTTCCCGAAACCTTTTAGGAATAATAAAAGTGAGTAGATGAGATGGACGAAATTAAGACAGAAGGGAAGTGTAACTTTATTGTGGAATATTACTGCACCAGAATTTGCCTAAGTGATCCAAGGAAACCACAGACCAGGACAGGCGAATCCGGAATCGAACCTGTCTCCTCCCGAATAGATCACCAGACCACTCTGCTTGGCGCACAATTAAATTGCTACCTGGGCCAGGTAGCTTGGCTCGCCCCCACCCCTGGATCCGAGTCTGAGTTAGTTTGTCAGATACTACTAACTTCTAAACGTCCTTGGCCCACACTAATAATTTGTACTTAATGTTATTAAAAACTTAATTTAAAGAGTGCCCCATAAGTATATGTGAACTAGGTTCAATTAAACAGAAGAAATTAACTCCTTCTAAATTTAAATTAATTCCCTCTCCGAAATGTTTTCCTACACACCCATTCTTGGGAGAGAGTCCTTTAAAATGTTGCAAAAAGGATTCGCGGGCTAAAAAGTTTGAGAAACACAGTCATACTATGCTCAATAAGAAAATGATTAAAATGTCAATTTTATTCTCTTGCAAAATAAGGTGTCTCTTTTCATAGTTTGGAATTCTTTTGAGTTTTTATATTTTTATGTTTTTACTAAAATTTCTATTTACAATTTACGTTCAAACCATTTTACAAAAAATTTTATTCCCGACGAACGGAAGAGGATAAATAAATAAATCTTCAAAGGTAAACTCAGACCCCTGTCATGAGAAAGTAAAATCCCACTCATGTTATGAAAAGGAAAGTTTTCCATGTTTTTGACGGATTCGCAAAAAAAACTACTAGTCCAACTCACGGAATTTTCACAGCATAATATCTTACATTTTCCACTTTGCTTATCTTCTGTATTTATGAACGTTGTTGATGTACAGGATGGCCCCAAAAAATCGTAATATGTTCATTGTGACCAAATCATAAGTAAAATTGAATATGTGTATTTTGAGTAACAAACAAACACTCTCGAAAAATTTTCGTGAAATGTAACCCAGTGTTTGTTTGTTACTCAAAATACACATATTTAATTTTATTTAAAATGTTTCACAAAGAATGCGATAAGCAATCTATCAACCTTAAATCATAAGTCTAACCAAAAATTCTTTATATTCAAAAAAGAAGGAATTAAAATCCTTATTCATCTAAATATTAAGATCAAAAATCTCACATTTGGAACGCGTCCTACCAAGTAGGCACAACGAACCGAAAGCCATATCCCACGACCGGTTAGACCTATCGGGTCTCATCAGGTGGGCGCTGGCAGAAAAGCCTTTACAGGCTATATTATAAATATAAATATAAATATGGAATCAATAGAAACAACTACTCCGAGGGCTAATACCCCTTCTTTTTCCACTTTTTAACACCTTGTATAGTTAATTAAATTTAGCTTTG
Source organism: Agrilus biguttatus (assembly GCA_963921985.1). Classification (NCBI taxonomy): domain Eukaryota; kingdom Metazoa; phylum Arthropoda; class Insecta; order Coleoptera; family Buprestidae; genus Agrilus; species Agrilus biguttatus. The sequence continues at coordinate 22,302,870 of OY998117.1, read as the reverse complement.
CAAGGCATCTCATACTAAACTGGAGAACATGTTTTGTTTAGACGTATAGTTTGACCACAATGAGCATATTACGGATTTTTGGGTCATCCTGTATATAATGAGATTCAGTCATACAACAACAACAAGATAATAATAATAATTTAAAAAACAAATTTTGTTACGAAAAAATCTTGCAATCAAACAAAGAATCAATAATTCTGTCCAAATTAATTTTACGATGGAGCCTAATTCCAGTATTCGGACATTAATAATATCGTTTTCTTTTGTTTTATTTCTGCACGCCCTTTCTTTTATTTCCAAGACAAAAGCAATCAGTGACAGTTGATAAATTTTGCCAATTACAAAGTTCATTGCCCTAGAATAAAAGATAAATTAAAATTGAATTCCTGAGATATAACAGTTGAATTTACATAGTTAATAAGAGCATTGTCAAGAGACGAACTTAATGTACACACTGTAATTGTCAATTGTTGAATGCCTCGCTAATAAACGATAACGTTTGCGTTTAGGCCTACATATAAATATACGTCTATGAATTACATTATACATGTATAAATATACTTTTAATGCAATGATGTATAAAAATAAACGGCAAGGTATAAGGTAAGAAGATAAATTTGTAATGCGTTTTGAATGTTGTCATGTAATGGAGTGTGAACGTCTGAAATATCAAATCTCTATATTTACCGCATTCTTTTAACACTAAATTTAATGCAGATAATACACAATATAAACACGACACATAACACAAATAAATCATCTTTTCAGAAATTGAAATGTCTGTCTGTAATATCGAAATAACTCCTATTTTTTAAGTTCATGTGATGGTTATTTGTAAGCTAGTAAAATCCAAATGAAAAGTAGCATTTTGATTGCTACTAGAACGTTTAATAAATTACCAAAGCACCTTAAAATGAAAATATAGAAATATTGGATTGATTCAGCCGTTACTTTGTGATAATTCATCTTAACGATAAATGAATAAACACTATTTTGTTTATTATCACTTTTTTATTTACAAATCCTTTTGACTATAGTTTCGACAAATAGCTTGTCAAAAGGATTTGAAAATATAAAAAAGTGATAATAAAAAAAGTAGTGTTTATTCATTTATTGTTAATATAGAAATAAATTAAAACATTGGATTCTTAATAATCAATAGAAAAATGACAAATATTACAGATATTCATGTGGTATACGTTGGCTTGTGTGATTTCTTTAAAATGATATTGTACATTTTTAGTCGATTTATTTTTAATCTATCCAATTACGAAAGATTTGAAGTTTAAGCTCGGTTGAAACGATTAAATTGAAAATACAAAACTACTTCAACAAGTAGGTTAGGTAATAAATCTGTATAGAAATGACAAGATAAAATATCTGTGTAACTGAGGACAACAATTTTAAAACAGTCGTTTCTCAACGTTTTGGCCACTGTACCCTGTACTCAATCTATTTTGCAGAAATGTTTAATATTCGAGAATTCTGTGGTGTATAAATTCGATTTTTCAGATACAGTGTAAATAAAACAGATTACAAAGAGAAGGCAGCTATTGCCTTCTGTTTACTCGAATAGCTCGTTGGTCTTTAACTTGATTTTGCTGTTGTAGAAGAGAATTCACTAAGATGTATTGGAATTTCTCAATTAAGTTACTTACTTCGCGAAATCACCAATGAAGTTTTACATTTTAAAACAAGTTTCAGCGTTTCTTTGGAATGAAGAAATAGTGGGACGAATGCTTGGGTCGAGAAACTTCCTTCGATTCATTTTGAATTAATCAATTTCGTTGGCATGATGTTCTTATCAGACTTCTCCTACCGACTCTTTCAAGTACCTCTCTGATCGATTTTTTCCTTCTTTTTCAATGCAAATGATGTAATGCGTCTTTTGCCCTATAGCGACGTCGTTGTTCTATTAGGGAAAAGACTTAAACTTCGATGTACAATCTTATCACCCAAAATAAAAAGATTTTCGCATTTTTCTTCAGGCACGAAATTGTCGAGTTTTTATCGTAATACAACTTTTTTAATTTTAAGGGTTCCGTAGCCGAAGGGTCCACTGAAACTCTATTGTTGTGGCAACGCTGTCCCACAATCCGTCTGTCAAAGTTTTTTTTTAACTTTTAAGAGAAATAATCGTATTTACATTTATAAAAACATTTATTTGATAGGACGCCATACTTGCAAACTGGGGATAAACAAGTTTTTAATTCTAGCTACACTTATGGCGTATCAATTGTTGAGAAGAACTTTGCAAGGAGAACACAAATATTTCCATTTAATTCTTTTTGGCTTATATAGTGCAATCATTATAGCACCAAATAGGTATTTACTTTTTGTAATTTTTTTTTAATAGTAATTCATCTATACCACCATGTAAAGTAGGTTCCAAGGAGTAAAATATCAAAAATGACCCAAACAAGTTGCTTTGCAGGCGCTTGGATGAAAGAGCAATGTTTGCACGCATCTTTTGATCATTTATAAATATTTAACGAAAAAAATGCAATATATGCATTTTGTTCTTTTAATTTTTATTTTTAATAATCTGTTCGACAATTTGACATATGTTAATCGAGAAAGGTAGAATAACTTATGCAAAATCACTTGTAATTGCAATTGTCCAAAAACTTTGGTTCAGTTATTATGCGCAAATACTTTTTCTAGGAAGTACGATGCTGTAATCATTAAGTTAGCTAAAGTATGAAGTGCACATTTTTCAGAAGTTTTTCACGTTCTTTTCGATAATAATTAAAAGTAATTATACTAGAATAATAATATCTATAATATAATCGCCCTGTTAAAATAAATACAAAAACATCAATTGTTAAAATTATCCAAAGATGCTAAAAGTCATTCTCCATTGTTTCAAAATTAAGTAAAATCTCCTCTAAAACAAAATATCCCACAGTGAAATTTGGCTATTTTAATATTAATGCAAAATAATTTTAAACATTGCCAAAATTAATTCCTCTTATTATGATTTATTGTAAAGAACAAATTCTATTTACACTGAAATGGTCCTTAAAGGCGGTTCTTTATTTATGGAATGTAATCTCATCGGAACATTTCTAAAGATACAATCTCCGACAACAATTCATGTAGCTGATTGATAGATAGATAGACATATATCCAGTTTTGAGAGGATTCTTTTTTAAAATGTTTTATAGGAATCAGCTACTAATTATGCTTCGAATTATATAATCTGTAAAACCACTTTTAACAATATATTACAGGGACAAATATTACCGAGATTCTAATGATGAGCTCAAAATCGTATGATAAAAAAAATCAACTCAGTTGATGGGAAACAATAATTATTCCACCGAAAATCACAAAAACCTTATAGAAATAATAAGAAATTTAGAAAAGTAATCTCCAAATCAGTCAGTTCCACTTTCTACCCGGAGTTCATATTATCTTTCGTGTAAAAATGGGTCAGCTATACAATCATGAATTATAGCTTTTAAATCTCCACGCAGAATTTGCATAAAGTGCGATTTTACGAAATCGGTAAAGAAGTTTTATGTACCCTGTAAATGGAACAATTTTATTTATTGAGGTACCTAATTTATAACTGAAATTTTAATGTCACAAAAAAGGAACAAATTACTAAATACAAGAAGGTGAGGCCCTAGAGATCCACAGGAACTACTTCCCAGTATGACAAAATAAATTAAAATAAATAAATTCAAAACATTTTTATGCTTAAAGATCACTACCTGCAGTATTTTTATATTATTTTTTAGAAATGTATGTGTGGTGTATTATATAATTGTTAAAATCATTGTTCAATTGTTATTAACAATATTTTGTTGATGTTAACAAGTCCAGATTGTTAATATAATGATTAACATTCGATTTACTGTTGCTCAAGGTAAATGGGATAAATTTGTATAAAAAAAGCCCAAATCTACTGTTTTGTAATCTTTTCGTTTAAACAAACACACGATCGACCGAAAGTTATGAAATTTGTTTCAGATTGTTATATACAAATATATCATTTTTAGACCAGGAAATAACATACAGAAAATAAAAACGTACATACACACACGCACACATGCAGTTGCGATTTTTATTTTGTCGAGAAAGTTAAAAAGAAGGCCCTAACTTACAAACCCCCTCCCCTTAGATCCTTAGTACAATGCCCTGTTTGAAAAATTTGCGAAAATGAGGCATAATATTTCGATTAGAAAGTATTTTCCATTTAGGAAATTGATTTGACGTTTACTTGGTGAAAGTTCTACATATTGAACGATGTAATAAAAGGTACACAAAAACTATTCACAAACATATCTACTAATTACACGACTATAGTTTCGCTATGATGTAGCTTTTTCAAGTGTTGGTATTGTACAAACTAACTTTACAGAGTTGTTGTTGTTTATATCTAATTCTATTGTTAAGGGAGGGGGTTGATTTTTGAACACAGTTAAGAGAGGTAAACTGCTTAAATCTAGTTTAATAACAAATTAGGATTACAATTTTTTATTTTATTTATTTCTAATGGATCTAATACATTTAGTTTTTTACTTTTTCCTAAGATTTATAAAATTTTAAATTCGATATTAAATAAATGATTTTCTGTTAATAGATGGTTTGCGTAATTGGAGTTTTGTTTTTTTATTTTTGAAGCTATTTAGATGTTCTGAAATTCTCGTATTAAAGGCTCTACCTGTTTGTCCGATATAACATTTATCACGCGAACCACAGGTCAATTGGTAAATACCTGACTGTTTTGTTTTTTCACATTTATCTTTATTATTCTTAATAATATTTCCTAATTTGTTATTTGTTCTATATGCTATATTAATAATATGTTCTTTCTTTAATTTGGATGCTATTCTTGTTGTTAGATTACCTATAAACGGTAATGTATGATAATATTTGGGGTTTTCTCTGAATGTAGGAAAAACTAAATTGAGGGCTTTTTATATGGTTTTTTATTTAATAACCTGTCTATTATATCTATTTTGTAACCATTGTTAAATGAAATTTCTTTGATGATTTTTACCTCTTTGTCATAATTATCTTTAGATAAAGGGATTTTGGTTAATCTGTGTATCAATGAATGGAATGCTGCTAACTTATGTTGTTTTGGGTGAACTGAAGTGGAGCGAATAATTGTATCGGTGTGTGTAGGTTTATGGTATATGTTGAATTCATGTTTAGATTTATTTCTTGTTATATTTTCCATTTAATTATTCGTGTCTTGTATTTAGGGTGTTCATAATGAAAGTTTATGTGTGAATTTCTATATTACACAATTATCGTATTCATTTAAAAATACAGCGTTACAAAAAAGGTAAGAGTAACACTAAGATCATTTTATTCACTAAACAAACTCTCGCTCGTATATATATATATATATATAAACTCTCGCTTCACACCTTGTGAACGACGAATTATTCCAAGCAAGAAAGATAAGCCTAAATTATACACAAACAAAGATAATTTCGACCCAAAAACACCTCATATTTTCCGGTGGCCAAGGAGTGTCAAAAAAGGCGACGATGAAGATGCGGCAGTTACTATGGTTGCTATGCTACGGCACCTTAATTTCGGAGTGTGTACACAAATTCGGATGTTTAAGGTTATTTAAAGACGGGAACCACTCATTCTCAAACAATCCGGTTCGGCAATACTTAATCCGTCCTCTTTCATAGAAATGCACTTGCGCATTAATTAAAAAGTCACTATTGTCGATTGTTATTAATTATTTATACATTTATTTAAATAATACGATTTTTGTAACAATATTAAAACTTGCAAAGTTTTACCAACAATAATTAATACAAATGGGAAAATGACTAACTTTTTTAGTTAAAAAAACGTTAGAGGCAGAAATAGGAGTAAATAGATGTATTGTTCGCAAACAGTTAGGGAAGTAAAATGTTTTATTTTTTGGGAATTGCGAAGATTGGCTTAGGATAAGGAGTGGAGGTGTGTGTCCAACCAGTCTTCGGATTGACGAGTCTATGATGATAAATAAAAATGACTTCTTCTTAATTAAAAGAAATAAACAATTACTTTTTCAAAAAAGAAGGAATTAAAATCCTTATTCGTCTAAATTTTAAGATCAAAGATCTCATATTTTGAACGCGTCCTAGCAAGTAGGCACAACGAATCGAAAGCCATACCCACGACCGATTTCGACCTATCGGGTCTCATCAGGTGGGCGCTGGCAGACATATGTATGTCCGTGTATGAAGAAAATAAAATTCCTACTGTGACAGTTTGTGTAATGGAGTAAAAGTATCTTTTTAGGATAATCTTTAAATAATACTTGTTATGACTTCTGATCGTCTGAATATTTGTATTGTGCTTATATTATAGACAGACATAAAAAAAAATTAACATTAGAATCTCCCAAAAATTTTTATTTTCCTTCAAACATACAGTTATTGTTTTCAACTTTAGTATTCTGTTAATACGGAGTAATTAATTTTATATGTTCTGGACCATAACATAACCTTCGGTAAGTACACAACTCTAAAAGCATAAAACAAAATAAATAAAAATGTATTTTCAACCCTTTCTGGTTTGAGTCATCAATAAATTCTTTTCCAACTGTTTAATTTTAAAAGGTTTTTAAACCAACATTTCAGAAATAAATAATTTAATAACACACCATATCCGAAAATTCCACAAAAATCCTTTCATGACCTAAGCGTTCCGGCACGGAAGGTGTCGTCCTCAGTTACAGACCAAATAAATTAAGATTATAAAACTTATTATATAGTTAAAATCCCTCTCTATGATAGTCTGAGAATGCCAATGAAAATAAACAATTTTACTATTAAAAAAGATGTAGGGTTTGAAGGTCACAGTAGTGAATCCAATTGTAGGTTAGGAGAGCTAAGAGTCAATGTCAAACAGAACATAATGAGCTGTATCTGTATATTGTGTATTCTTCGTTAAACCACCTGAAAATATATGTGATGGAGTCGTTCAATAACCACAAAAACTGGGTAAACTTGTAAGAGTTTAATTTTAATTCGATAATAATCTGAAAAGAGTCTATTTTGCGATAGGACCACTATCTGAATCAATTAAATTATTTTTATTTTTACATATTACGATACTTTCGTAAGCTGGGATCTATTTCATGGTTACTATCGAAAATGTGATAAAATACGGTAGATTTTTCTATTCTATTAAATATAAGATGTGCCAAATGTTCTTTAAATCTGATATTAATTACCTTACGACTCTGAATTATACATTGTTTGTCGCAATTTTCACACCTAAATACTGTAAATTCCTACTTTCTCTTGGGTTTTTATTTTAGCATTAGAGTTAACCAAACGACTATTCAAATCCGTTGTATTGGACGATATTTTTTTAAATATATACTAATTCCTTGTGACAACCTTTTTATTTATTGGATAATTAGTAAGTAATTTGCTTATGATAATAAAATTAAAATTAATTGGGAAATATAGCTGGTGAAATTGGTACGTTCCTTTTCAACAATTCGGTGTTGTAGCTCTACCTATTCATTCGTTCAGCGCCGCTGACCGGTAACAAGGACGACTGTGAAACAAAAAGGGTTAAAGAGAGACAAACGACGGTCTGAGGAATGTCTAGACAGAGAAAATGTAACTTTTGAAGAAGGAGAGTCGACCGTTTTAGGATTGGAATTTACAAAAGACTTCGTGGGAACGGTTCGCACGTTTGTTACATGTCTGCCGAGAAAAGGACAAACTTACTCGAAACGACATGGTTGAACAAAGATGGGAGATAAGGGCGAGCGCGGCATTCCTTAGACTGCCCTATGAATTAATTTGGAGGTAATCTTGTTGTATACGTATGATATAAAAATCCGGTTAGATGGTGGTAGACTACTCGTCTAGAAGGTATTTCGTTCTCGAAGTGTGGGCAATATTTAGAGATTAACGCCGATTATATCTCTAAAATGGAACCAAATTAAGACATTAAACCTGCCTTCATACGTCTAAGGACAGGTTGTAGGTACTCAGCGGTAAACCGATTTAACTTTTAAAGTATAAAAAGGAGACACCTGTAAATAGAGCGGAATGAGTCACAAGCTTCAGATTTTACTATTTTATATACTCCAAACTATACACATCATCACTATATAGAAATATTCTAATTTAGTAGTAGTACTAATAATATCTAAAATATATGGTTGCACGCATATGTACATTTATAATGGAATGATCTCAATAGATAATAACGTTTTACGTATCTATAGTGCAAAATTTATTACGTTATCTTGTAGAATTATCTCCTGTCCTTTTACGAAATTATGGACCCACCTGACGATTAAAACGCCTAATTAAAAGATGGAGCTGTGCCTTAGACCTACTTTCGAAATCCAGTACGTTATCGTTTCAACAGATTTATTTCTTAAAAATCACCAACAGTTTTACGTGTTGAATCTGTTTAAACGTCAATCGGTACAATAATGCATTATATTGAATAGGAATAGGACATTTCACATGACAATGGTGCTACAATCGAACAGACTGATGCACGCAATCACAATTCACAGCAGATCTCCTGAAGATGTCAACCACTCGTGTCGGTGAAACGTCGAGAATAAAAACCTCGAAACGACAGCCAGTAAGCCCGAAAATCAACGTTTCAATAAACAGAGAAAGTTGATACGTAAAAATACTACTACAAGCCTTTAAATAATAAGATAAATATACTCTAACTGTTCTGGGCAAAGCCATCCCTAAAAGAACTGCGAGCTTTAAAACCTTTTCATACAGTACTTTAGTCCTTGAAGCCCCAATTATATTGAAAATAACACTACATACTTATTACGACGAATTACTAATTACAATTTATTACAAAGTAACTAAGTGAAAGACCTAAACATTTGTAAAAAAATCTGCAAGCACACCACAATGGCTTGATTAATCCAATGTGGTATCGCACAATTCCAAAATATTAAAGCTCTCTTGATGCTTTACTTTATTTTTAAATTTAGCTCGAAGTTCCGATTTTAAAATACTAATTATAAAGTACTTGTTCGTGAAAAAGCTCGAAGTACAGTGCTCCTAAGCCCTGAATGAGATGAAAGTATTTAACAAAGCATTAACGACCTGTCCACGCCGTACCATTCATTACAATTATGACCTTTTAATCGTTTTACGAAAAGAAAGAAAAGTAAAATCTGATACATTCTTTCATTTCCTGACATTTACTCGTGTGATTTTAAAATTCCGTCAACTTCATTTCGAATTTATATTTATAAAACGATAACTTAACGTTTTTATTTTAAATATTAATTGTATCGGCACTTACTTGTTGAAAATTCATTATAAAATTGACGAAAATATAATACAAAACTTAAGTTTGAAAAATTATTTATTTGATCACTACGATCGTTTCACCACTATAAATAATAACATGAACAATAAAGATAACCCTATATATATATATATATATATACAACTAAAGTGGGGAGGGAAATATTTGCATTTTAAATTTAGCAAATATTTAAGTAATTTAGATCTAATAGTTTCTTTTGAAACTAATAACTCATTAGGCAAAATTATTAAAAATTATAAGGACAAAACAGATAAGAACTATAATTCAGGAGTATATTTGTTAACGTGTGGAGATTGTGAAAAGATTTACGTAGGCCAGACGGGCAGAAAGTTTTCTGATAGGATTAAAGAACATTTTAATAGTTTTAAGTTACAAAAGTGTACCTCGACTTATGCCGAGCACCTGATTAATTGTAACCATAATTTTAATAATGATTATAAAATTTTGCATATAGAAGACAAAGGACAGAAACTAAATCTTTTAGATAAATTAATAGATATTTTAATAAAAACGTAATTTCAAACGATCAATTAGAAATAAATAATTCTCCGTTGCTAAATTTGCAGTTTCTTAATTCCTGTTCGCTTTAAAATTACGTTCTATTATAAATTATTCCTTATTTATTACAATAATGAATAAGTATGGAAAAAACTGGGTAAAAAACAATGCTCAAATTAATATTGGATCGACTAAATAAAGTAAAATTTTGTTTCCTAATGGCGCGGGCACCCATAATCAATTGTTTTATGATGGCGGCCATCACGCATAATCAAAGCCTACTTTATAAATAAAATAACTTCGGATTTTTGACCTTTAAAAAAGAATAACCCAAGCTTGTGGTACACCGATGAAAAGCTCTTAACGAGCTCTCTCCAAAAGTGCAAAAATCCAATATGGCGTCCATAAGAAAATTAAAATTTTATGTAAGTATCTCAAAAACAAATGAAGCTAGAAAATTACTTTTGCTTTTATTAGATTCCTTTAATAAAAGTGCTCTAATAATGTGATAACCATAAAACCATAGAACCAGTAGTTATCGAGCTACGGGTAAAAATTAAAAATGCACCATTTTGGTTTTCCTTGTTTATTTCAAAAACCAAAAAATATAATTTAAATCTTAAGGCGGATTTACATTGGTAATAAAATTTTCTAAAACTTCTCTAATTTAGCCAACCTTGTAGCTTTAACGGTTTGTGAGATAGCCATACATGTAAGCCAAATCTGGGACACACTGTATATAGGGTTATCTTTATTGTTCATGTTATTGTAGTCTTCACCTGAAGAAGCCACAGTGTGGTAAAACGATCGTAGTGATCAAATAAATAATTTTTTAAACTTAAATTTTGTATTATTTTTTGGTCAATTTTTATTTTAATCACAAACAAAGAACGTTTTTAAACATTAAAAAATACTAATTGTGAGTATCTATATATCTCTTTAAAATGAGTTATGCATAACAGAAAAGGACGTTTCAAAATTTAATTTCATTTTTGGTCCAATCATATGTGATATAGTTTAATGTAAATTAAGCTGAATTCGTATATAGTTAGTAAGTAATCTACCTAAGAGAGTACAATGAACACGTTAGACGGTTTTTTGTCATGCACGGTCACGTTAATCACCGTCAGAGATTCATTTTATTTTTTCGTAGAAAAGTGATGAGGTAAGTACAAGTTCATATAAATTCCGCAAACTTGGTGTCACAATGAACGTTTACTCGACACGCTGCTGCCCCTGGTAACTGGCATTTTCGGAAGTTTGTCTGCTACAAGCGAGAGACATCGGCATTGCATCTCGACACCTCGACCACGTTGTACCCGCATACCTTTGTCTTTTCGGTAATTGTAAACTGCAGGGAATTATTTTTATTAACGTATAAACTTCACCTAACATCGCTGTCGGGTGTGGTGTATATGCACTAAATTATTATATCTGTTAATAAATTTTAGTAATTAGGTCGCAAAAATACCTATATACAGTGCGACCCAAAAACTACACAATATGTTCATTGTGGTCAAATTATAAGTTTAACAGTTTTTCTTTTTTTTTTTAACAAAACCTATTCTCTATTTTAATAAAGATCGCCTCTAACAGTAACAATTTAATTGACAATACAGGGCGTTCAAGAAACGGAAAAAGAATGTTTCGTTTAAATGACGTCACTGTTAGTTGTGGATCCAATAAAAAGATTATTCAGAATGCTAAAATAAGGGGCTCTGTAAATATTTCTGGCGATAATCAAATGTTTTTATTATCTTAAATTATTCGACTAGACATAAAATTTTCATTGGAATATCGCAGATTGTTTTTGCGTGGACTCATATTTTGGCATTCAATAACTCCTTCATACAACTTTCTTGAACACCCTGTATAATAAACTATATTAAAATAGGAAACACGTTTTATTAAACTTATAATTTGGCCACAAATGAACATATTGCATACTTTTTGGGCCACCCTGTAGATTTCTACTTTTTTGATAGTTTGGAAGCTCTGCGACAACTCTACACCAGTCGTCCTTGCATATTTATAATAAAACCACTTTAACTGTTAATTAAGTATTGTGGAATAAAAATAAAAAATTAGGCGAGTTTCCAAGGGAATATGCATACGCAGGCATTTTTAACTTTGTCTCAGAAAACTAAGCTAGATAAGTTATAAATGGATGGGGTCATTTTTGTAGATAATGAAATTTGCTACAGAAAGTCCGAGAAAATTAGCAATTTAAACAGTAGACTAATTTAAAGTTTCATGTTGCAATCTCATGTTTTCTAATTTACTTTTGCAAGCCCTGATTCCAAATTAACAAATAATTACGAGTGTACGTTACAAATAAAAGAGTGAAAAACATATCGTCCTATTTAAAATCATAGATGTTTTGCAAAAAAAATTATGGCGATTTTCGTTGATTATTTTATGGCACAACAAACCACTAGACAAAATGATCATCTAAAGTGTAATAAACATGTTTATACAATCCCAATTATTATTAGACTGCTGCAGTTTACATGGGTCAGAAATTCCTTTTTCTAGTAGTGACACAGCCAATGCGGAGAACTGACTCGCAGACTCCTTCAATTATTTAGTCTCCAACGCCCACAGTAACCATTCCGAAATGGTGTCGAACGTGAATACGAAAACGTATAACTAAACTAAATACGTATACCTAAAAGGTTTAACACTAAACTCACGTTATTGTACCATATTAAAACAGGAAAATGGTGCACATAACTGTGCAACACGGTCTACATCACTTGCTAGAAGAAACACCCAGAAATATTGAGTCCTAATGCCCTAACATATACTTCAAGTTATTTAGAATGACTAAAAATTAAAGGCTAAAATATTTAATAAATTATTTTTTAAGTAAATATTTTTTACCTATATGGCAGCGAATCAAAAACAGGATTTAAATTACAACAGTGTTCTCTTCAATTACTGAAAAAAGTGACTTTGTTATCTAGAAGTAGTTCGGACGTTTAGTGTCCGGTTTTAGCGTCAGAGTTTTGAGCTATTTAATGTGTTATACAACACCGACAAACCCTCCAGTCTTCTTGATACGATTTAAATGAAAAGCGTTAACCTATGGCGCGTCCATCCCATTACTTTATATTAGTAGACGTGGGGTACAGGGAGTTCTGTCCGTCGCAGTAGTGCCTAGTATCAAGTTGCATATTACAGCGAAACAATCGACTAATACAACATTTTCGTTTTTTCGCCCTTCTATTCACTTCGGCCGTGTGTAACGTAACACACTTTTGAAGTTTAACTTCTTTTGAGTTGGGAGAGTAAATTAAATTAAATCAAATATTAAATTAATTTAACTTAAATTGTGTCTTGAAAATTTCATTAGTGCAAAAAAGGGTAAAATAAATTTTGAGTGTTTTCAAATATTTGAGGTTAATATTTTGAATACATAATTTAGAACATTGTCTACATAAATACATAATATAATTATTACGTTGATACATACCGGCTATATAAATAAGTAAATAGAAGTTCAACCTTTTACGCGTGTACATAAGTATATACACCTGATTTTTTATATATACTGCTATGTTTTAAATAGTTGACGATGCGACCTTTTTATATCCGTACCCATAATCATTCATGACTTCCTTTACTTAAAAAATTGATATATTTCGTAATTTTTATGACATTTATTACATGCTAATGCTAGCGTTCCTTGACAAATATTGTTACTGAAATGTGGTAGAATGGAATAAAAAGTTGTGTTACATATTTGTCCGGGTAGTAATCAACGTGCGCTTCTATTTGAAAAAAAAACTTTTGTAATTCGTTCGTGCACTACAATATATACAGGGTCATTAAAACTGAGTGGTACATTTAGTCGTTTTAGGGAAACTAAGCATGTTACAGATTTGAAAATTTGAGAGTAGGGGTTGGTTATCAAGGATAATCTATTCAACTAAAATAATTGCAACTGTCAGGCACTTCCGGTTATACCGGAAGTTGATGTTAACTTTATTATTTTTAATGGAATGGTATATTTTTTACGATGCATTCGTATGAAACATAAAATTTTAAAGTGACCTTGATAACCAACGTATATGCCTACGTGAATAGTATAATAAAATATATTTAATTAATAATATAATTTAATTTATTGGAAAAAAGATTGCACCGCAACCCAAACTATAAAAAATCATAATTCCATAAAAAATGACTTAGAATGTTGAAATTTTTAATAGTTATAGCCAATTCATAAGGCTAACGTCATGCTGAAACTAAGCTTTATAATTTGTACAGGGCATTCTGAAAAAAATCCAAAGTTTAAAAACTTAAAACACAAGTAACTTCATTTTTTCAAATGGCATTTATTTTGTCATTCGATTTCTTTTTTTTTTCCTAATTTAAATTATTTCCTTCCAATAAACATCAATTTAACAATGCGACATGTGATAAATTCCATAAAATTCGCTTAATTGAAGTATAAAACAAAACAAACAAGTAATCTTATTGAGATGACAGGCTCTTCAAAAAATTCAAATTTCTTATATACCAGTCACATCATCCCTTGTAGCATCATGTTGGAACAATATTACAGAAATTGCTTTTTCCGCTATATTGCTTCTCTTAATATATTATGGGGTGGAATTTCAAATCAAAAATCAGTTCAATATTTAATTCCAAACCAACAGACCCTAACATTTTAGTATAAAACCCACACTATTGTTCTGTATTGTATCTGCTGCTACCTGAAGTATTTCTTATATTAAACAAGGTCCTTACTAAGGTATCTACTGGTCCAACTGAATTGACGATGCAGCTTATATAGATGACAGGCATGTAAACCAAATAAATAGAGATCAGATTATATACAACATAAAAAGTTTTAAATATGCAAATAAGTGACATAAAGTAACATTAAATAATAAAAATCAGCTTGCAATTAATAATTTACCGATAATAATTAACAATTATTGAAAATATTGTTACTCTTGTAAACCTAACAATCAAATCACTCAAAATAAGTGAGATAACTAGGTAATATCTGAATTTGAGTACTACGTTAGTAGTTATTGTTCCTATAAGGTTCAGCAGTCTTTTTAATAAAGCCTGCTTTATTGCTCAAAATGTTTTAAAACTTTTCTTTAAGATTACACTGGAATATTTCGGGCAAAAATATATACGGTTCCTAGTGTATGTACATTTATAATGCAGTGATCTCACTAGATAATAACGTTTTACGTATCTATGATGCAAAGTTTAATACGTTATCTTGTGGAGCTATCGCCTCTCATTCTACGAACTTATGGACCTACCTGACGATTAAAACGCTTAATTAAAAGATGAAGCTGAGACTTAGACCTTGCAGATTATTGGTATAGTGTAAGACTAATAATGATCAGGTGCGTAGACTATATTAAATAAAATACTAAACGACTCTCAATAGTTTAATACGAAGTACGTCAAGTACAGCGTAAACAAAAATTGCCTGCTAAAAACATAAGATCGAATGTTCTATTATCTCGTCTAGGTACGTTTTTTTTTTAATACTACCCCAACAACACAACCCAGCTGATATACGCGACAGGAACATCTGGTAGTTTCGATAAATTACTTACCAAGAAGATATTCATTTGATTTGCGTGGCTTACGTCCCTATCATGTATATGGGCTACGTCGTCGATTCAGTCGGACAAGAAGATACCTTGGTAAGGTCCTTGTTTAATATAAGAAATACTTCAGATAGCAGCAGCTATCAGTATATGGCGATTTACTGCTATAACTAAATATTATATCAACCTGCTTTTAAAGTACTCCTTCGATTTGGTCGACGATGAGATATAATAAGATCGAAATCGCGATTTATATTTGGTAGTTTCGATAAATTAGTGACCAATAACTTATACTGTTCTTATTATAATAGATTGTTGACTTAAGGCAGTTTTACGGACGGACTCAAAAATTGCATACAGTTATTTATTAATATTTGGTTGAATTCCAAAAATATACGTTTTATATTATACAACAAATATTATTGTTGATTTTTGTACTCATAACATGTTGAAACTTATTCATAATGAATCAAACACAAATTGATGTAAGTTTCAAGAAATTTAATATATAGATATGTATCACTAAATTAATGTTTCGCTATAACAATATTATCTTATCTTATATTATCTCCTCCTGAAGAAACTATTGCTGTAGCGAAACATTAATGTAGCGATACATATATATTAAATTTCTTGAAACTTACATCAATTTGTGTTTTATCCAAATATTATTGATTTCTAAATACATTATGTGGAATTTTAGGTTATAGTGTTTTGCTTTTTATGAAACGGTTGTTGCACAGTTCAGAAAATGAAACGGAATTAAAATATTCGGGTATATACTGAAATGCTGAAACTCGTTAACATTTCAATCAAGTCTCATCTGGTCAACGTAAGGCTGCAATTTTATGGGGTAACGAACGTTAAAATCCGAAAATGCTGCTTTATCGCAAAAGCGAAGTCGATTCATCGGGCACAGGTTAAAATTAAGTTTTCGAAAACTGCGGAGAAGAGAACTCTGCAAAGTTTATTGCACCTTTTATGTCAAATAAAAGAAAATTGAAAACGTAATTTACCTTTGATAGACATACACTCCCCATCCTTCTGCTTCATCAGATGACTATTTGCGAGTATAATTAACAACGAAGCCTCGAGCGACCAGTGGCGGTTCGTGCCATCAAAAATAAGTGAAGATACTTCACTAAGGAGTTGTAAAACCGACAAAAATTAAACTTAAAATTAGGTACAGTATGTTCTCTAATATCCTTCAGAGTGTGTCAAAAGTATCTCCGAGACTCCTGAGCCAAAAATATATACATAAAATACACACACACACACACACAGGATCAGAAACAGTATATGCTACCATTTATATTTGTATGCGTACAAAGACCACATAGGTGCAGTAGAGTGGTCGACCCTCCGTAATCTCTTCGCTATTCGGGGATGGACAGCGAGCGCTAGGACTGCAAAATCAGCCTTATGAATTGGCTATAACTATTAAAAATTTCAACATTCTAAGTCATTTTTTATGGAATTATGATTTTTTATAGTTTGGGTTGCGGTGCAATCTTTTTTCCAATAAATTAAATTATATTATTATTATTAATTAAATATATTTTATTATACTATTCACGTAGGAATATACGTTGGTTATCAAGGTCACCTTAAAATTTTATGTTTCATACGAATGCATCTTAAAAAATATACCATTCCATTAAAAATAAGAAAGTTAACATCAACTTCCGGTATAACCGGAAGTGCCTGACAGTTGAAAGTATATTAAGGCCATTATAATAAGGGCTATTTAAATAATTTGAACGCGCTTTAAATATAATCTTTCATTCCAATATGTGAAATGCGATAAAAAGGTGATGGTATTTCATTCTAAATCGTTCATTAGAAATTTATAGAGAACGAAGAGTTATCGATTTCAAACTTGTCATTTACTTCTACCAGCGAAAGATATATATTCAATCATAATATTCCTTATTTTATTTTTGTAAATATTTAAACCAGGGACGGCTGGTGTGTGTATTTGCTGAGGTACATAATTTCCAAAAACAATTAGATACGTACGTATTTTTGCGACCTAATTACTAAAAGTTATTAATATATTAATTTTATATACATATCTACACAACACCAGACGCTAAAGTGCTTATGCAAAATAACCTCTTTCCAGCAGTCCTGTCTTAAATAAAACTGGACTAACAGACTGGTTCTGCCCACACAAAGCGTAATTTAGACCGCGCCTATTCCCCTCAGCAACCGCAAAAAGCTTCAAATTATTTAGCTGTATTGTAGGCATCCTATGCAAAAAATAGTTACGTAAATATTTGCAAAACAATCACATCATTTCATCACAATCTACCACTATTTGCAACCATGAGTCTTAGTATTGTAAAATGAAAGATCCATATTAATAATTAATGTTACACACTACCTGTATTGTGTTTATTATTTTTTTTAATGTTTATATTTAAACAACCAAATAATAGCAATTTATATATTACAATAAAACTTGTTTAATGGTAGGCTGCATTTAACACAACCCTTTTTAAAACTACAGATTCAGTTAGAGTGCAATTTAAGTAGTCGTTGATGCAACAACATCGACAATTATACAGTCAGATCATTTGTTCATTTTTACTCACACTATTAGAAGAATTTAGTTCTCTGAACGACATTGACAGTCGAGTTTAATTCTGTTAATGAGTATTTACGACAATTGACATAAAAAACGATTCGAAGTTAACCCTGTTCAATTGATTGCCACTAATTAAATAATGATCTTCACAAGGTGTGCCGTTTTTAAGCGACTTCTTTCTTTAAAATTTATTTAAATTAGAAATGACAGTGGGTATAGGGTCCTATGTCACTATAAATTATTGCAGTTGGGTATCTTATCTCTTAAACCAATGACGATTGTCTAGATAGCTAAGAAAATTATTAAATTTTTTATAAACTGTATAGTATATTCGCAAAAAATGAAATAATATTCTCAAGAGTTATAATTTGGTGAAACTATGTTATGTTTAATTCATTTTTTAAAAGTTTAAAACAGCTTTTCTGAAATTATTCGTTTAAAAATTATTATAATGATAATTATATAACTTCAGTTTGAACAGATTTATTATTTGATATGTATAACTTCAATGTAATATTTCTTTTGCTGCCAAAAGTTACACACATTAGCATTTTTAATTTGAAAAAAATGTTGCATTAACAGTTTAACATATTTCTACAAAATAAAATATTTAACTCATAGCGATTTAGAATGGCAATAAACAGATATTATTATTTTAATACAAATCCGCAACCCACAACGTGTGTGGCTTACACTAATAGCACTCCAGGGAGGATGAGGAAATATCTATCTAACACATACTTTTATCAAGATCAAACGGGAAATATAATAACAGATTTTCTTATGAGATGACAGCGGATGTAAGCTTATGAGTCGTGATAAGAATCTGAATTTAATTTCATAGAATCAGCTTTGTAAGGTAGATAAAATTGCATTTTTATTATGCAAAATGCATTTTTGAAATTACTTCCGGTAGTAATAAAAGCAATTGGTGTAGTTGCCTACATATTAAGGAGGATTATAAATGAGACGTTTTTAAAGGTTAAAAAGGTTTCCTTTTGGGTTAAGTTGCTTTAAAGAAATGTATTTTTTAATTTGATATTGATTTCTTTCAGCAACGACTTCACACATAAAATTGTTCGGAACGTACAATTTCTACAAAAATGATATACTCGTAGGTACCTAGAAATCAGAATTAGTTGTTACCTACAGATGTGAAATTAAAACAAATTCCACTAATAGTAGCCAAGTAACCCTTTACAAATAACACTTATGTATACGGCTGTCACCGTACCATGAGACAGGAAGTACTTCAGTCTCGCATGCGAAAAGAGTGCCCCTATTTTTCGTGGCAAAAGAACATATATAATTGCAATAGTATGATAATTTGATATTAAATACGAATATCGTGAAAAAATTTAGCAACAATAAATACCAAACGTCTAAGGAATGATTTTATTGATTTTTAATCAAAATATATCCAATAGTTTTTGCGTGATGGACTCACATAGAAAACATAGCTACCATTTTGTTTATAAAGATAAATATCGGCCTTTTTATCTATTATTAAAACAAAAGTTAATTTTGTTTGTTGAAAACATGTCTCCATCATAATAATTGTTGAGGCGCTTAATTTTTGAATATCAGTATTATGAAGTGAATAATAATAAAACATTGATTGTTAAGTTACAAAGTTTCGAAGGTTTCTGCCGTAACATAGTGATTTATGTTTAATATAAAAGATATATAAAAAAACGCACTTGAGTAAATCACTGAATATTTTATTATACTCTACGTATACATTTCGCCTTTTGTTTTGTATAAACTCCTGATGATGCCCTCAAAAGACGAAATGTAGGTAAACATAGAGTTTAATAATATATTCAGTGATTTACCCAAGTGTGTTATTTTATATATCTTTTATTTTAAACGAATTCAATTACTATCATTACAATTGTTTCGTTACCCAGTAATTTCATTAGGTGATGAATTACATTGTTGAAATGCACCTGATGAAGCTACTGTATAACGAAACAGATCAAGTGATAGTAATTAAATTCATATGAAACATAACAACCAGTGACTTTTTGGTTCAAGCTTTCGCGGCCATCGTTAATGTTATCGTGATTGTTCGGGCTTTTCAAGGTTTATCCTCGACGTTTCGTCGCCACGCACTGACTACAGCAGCAGTAATGTCTCATGAAGATGTCGTCCGTGCGTAGCGACGAAACGTTGAGGATAAACCATGAAAGATGACGGCCAGAAAGTCCTAACAACCAGTGACTTGTTCATTTCAAATTGCACTGATGTTGAAACAATTTTATAGCTTTTAGGGACACTACAGTGTTCTCTGCGAAATTACAAAGAGATACATGACAACATGAAAAATTCTATAAGTCAATAATAATTCATACAACACTTTTCTTAATATTGGACAACACAATAGCTTAATTTTCTTAACTAATTCGAAATAAACAACAAAAACAATTATAAATTATAATAAATAAACTATTTAATATATCTAAAATGGAAGTTACGAAGTTACAAGGCTGTTAAAGTTCTTAAATATAATAACATAACTTCTAAAGAGAGACTGTTCGAATATTGATTCCAAAAAAAGTTCCAAACATTGATGGGCCTGTTCAAAATGTTATCATTTAAAATTTTGTCTGTAACGAGGGGAAGAACAAACCAATTTTCTGAAAAATTAAACTATATAGGGTAGTAGTTGATACAGGAAGGTAATGACTAACATAATTATTTAGGCTGGATTTTAATACAAGGTTACGCGTTATTTTGGATACCTGAATTTACAACGATTTCCAAATAAACCAAAAATTTACCTTATCTACCTGACGTTAACAATAGGATAAGTTTCATATTGCATTAACATTTTAAATAAGATCTTTTAGAAAAATTGCTATGTCCACCCGACTACAACATTTTTATTAAAACTTTTCACTGATATTTTGCACTGCAATCTTATTATTTATTTTTTTTTAACCGTTAGCAAATCATTTTGTTTTTGCCAAATCTTTCTACATTATAGTATTTCATGTCTTTTTAAACACCAGAGCATGATATGCTTTCTCATTTATTTATGTTTAATGAGGCTTACATTTTCATTAGTTAATTGTAAAAATCAACTATTTTAAAATAACGACTGTAATTTTATAACCGTTTTAAAATTAAACACAGCATCAACATTTACAACTCATTTAACTCAAATATTTGTACGATATTCATTTAGAGCCAACCTCTCCCTTTTATAAAATGTTTACAATTAATCAGCACGAACAACTAGCAGAAGTCCCTGACCCACGAAAATTTCGAAACGCAGTTGGGCTACAAAAATATTTTTAAGATGTATAGCATACCTCTAAAACGTCATCAGCAAATGATCTGGTGCCAAACTCGTAAATAGTCACTTTTATAATATAACTTCCGGATCATAAATTCTAGATAAAAGTTCTAAAAAACAAAAATACTTCTCGTGACAATAAAATTGTTTTACGCGATAATATTCGTACAAGACATCAGATAGCAATTCATTTCAATCATATGATGTAGGTGTTCTTGTTGAAATGTAAGTATTGTTGACGGTATTAAAAAATAATTGTTAAATTTGTGGAATTTATAGGATACAGAATCAGCTTCAATCGTAATTGTAATCGGTTGTAATAAACCAATTCAGTGAGTTATTTATAGTTAACCTACCTTCCGTCTGTAGCAAAATATTTGATTATAAGTATTTTATACATTTCGGCTTATTTTTAGTTCAGACACGGACGAATCCGCGTGTTTGCGACAGCGTGGCCCAAAAAGTACGCAATTTACTCACTCTAGCCAAACTATAGGTTTAACCGAAACTTTTCTTAAACAGAACATGTTCCCTATTTCAGTTGAATTTGCTATACAACTTACTCAAAAATACAAAAATTAGGTTTCATTTGGGTCCAATCAAAAAAAGTTATGTTAAAAGTTGTCGGAATTCAAAAATATTGGGTGGTGCAAAACACGCGCCGATATTTCAGTATGTTATTTACTTGTGAGAAATAAAAAACCACAAACGATAGAAAAAGATTTACTGTTTCAAAGACTAAATTCAAAACCATTATCAGGCTAATGAAAATTTTCAATTTAACGTCAATTTAAAAAAAACTTACATACACATTTCAACGTAAAATTTTATGCTTAATCAATTTCTGAGGACAATTTAAGTTAATAAAAACATTTGAAAATCGCCGTTATTTTCTGCATGTTTCCATATCTGATCATTCTAAACATTTTTTTTTACCATACCTTTTTTCAATTAGGCCAAAAAATTAACAGTATTGTCATTTAAACGAAACCTTATCATTTTTATTTTCGAACAACATGTATAATGAACTAAATTTGGATGTTGCAAATCATCTTATGTTAAACAAAAATTGATACTTTATTTAGATACAACTACCAAGTTTCATCCTTACTATTACATGGCATGTTTGTAACCTTATATCCTAAAATCATTTTCAATATTGCAATTGCAGTGCCCCTGTCATTCCCAAATTAAATCTATTAAAAACTTAAAGATCTTCGCAAAGAATTGCTTTTTTTCTGGTATATTGAAGTGGGGAAGAAAAAACACATTGTCATTACCCTTTTCTAAATTTTGGAATAATTAATTTGAAACCTACTCTATACGTGTTCGACATGCTTTTAAGCATTTCTTTAAAATAAAGTTGGATACAATATTATTTAAAAGATATACTTTTATTTACACAGAAACAGAAATGTTTGTTCAGAATATAATGTTTAAACGAACAATCAATATGGGAACTGCATGAAAATTGTTTTACAAGGTTAAAAGAGTAATAAATGGGAAATTTGAATGTATCCTCTTACTACAAACGTACAAATAAAAATTAACACGTTCGAATATTTTTTAATTTATGAAATTGAATTGAACGATAATAAAAACAGATCTGTTCGAAACTTTGATATGAGATTTGTAATAAAGATTATTTATTTCGTCACTCAATTAATTTAAAATGTTTCTTATTCAAAATAATTGAACATGCAAGTATTTAGAAATCTGTGGAAATTTTATAATGGCTATGTTTTCTATTCTAGTCTCATATGCCTCAATCAGAGGCTATCAGATATTTTCTGTTGTATAATTATTATGTTGCAAAGGTACAATGCAACTTTTTGAGTTGAAACCTTAAAGCACACAAACATGGAGACAAAATTTAATTTTGAAATAGGAAATAATTGTGGTTAAACCTTCTCGCTCTGGTGCGGCCTGAACGCGATCTGATTGGTGGAGAGAGATAGAACTAGGAAATAGACAGCCAAATCAGTCCGCGTTTCTTAGCCCTAAGGTTAAAACGCTTCGCCAATATGTAATTATTTTTTAAGATACATTGTAAACTAGCAGTGCCCGCGACTTCGTCCACGTGGAATTTAACAAAAAAGTTATTTTTAAAATTTAAAACGAAGGCGTTGAGACACAACTGTTAGCAATAGAGCGCTTTTACAATTTTTGTCTTTCTGTCTGTCTGTTTGTTCCGGCTAATCTCTGAAAAGGCTGGACCAATTTTGACGGGGCTTTCACTGGCAGATAGCTAATGTAATAAGGAGTAACTTAGGCTACTTTGTTTTTAGAAATTAATAATTTATTTTAGGAATTAATAACTATTTATTAATAATAATAATTAATTTCTAAAATAAAAGTACCCTAAATTACTCCTTATTACATTAGCTATCTGCTAGTGAAACTCCAATCAAAATTGGTCCAGCCGTTTCAGAGATTAGCCGAAACAAACAACAAACAGACAGACAGACAGACAAACATTTAAAAAAATGTTATTTCGGTATATGGTTATTTTAATATTACAAACGGACACTCCAATTTTATTTATCTGTATAGATGTCAAAAATGTAGATGTTCACTTTGTCTTCCCTATTTTTAACGCACATCTTAAAACAACTTCGTTATCGACATACAAAGTTTTTGTTTTGCTAGTCAACTTTACTGCTCATGTAGAGCATATTGTTTCTTTTTATGGCATTTGTAGACATACATGGATTTTTTCGTAATAATGAGTTTCGTTGTTAAAACTTTACAGTTTTTTAATACATGTATATTGTAGTTTTGAAGTTTATGTGACGTTTCCTCCTATGAAATGACGTATAATGTTCTTTCGTTATAGAGAGTAAGTGGTCGGTATAATCCAAATTAAAGTAGTGCGTTTCGTTATTAAATTTTTTCATATTTTTTATGTACATACATTGTTTTTTAAAGTTATGTAACGTTTTTCTCCTATGATGTGACGTTGCAAATTGTGATGAAAATAAAAGTAAAATCAATAGCTTTTACATAAAAAAATAACGTTACGCTTCTTTGCTTTAGTCGCAACATTTTTCAGATTAGTATGAATTACTGCTTCTATACGATAAAAAGAAATATGAAATAAATCATCCAATTCCAATGGTAAAGCTTTGTATTGATAAAAACCCGTATGTACCTGTAACAGATGGAGATAGATGCCAGCATACGTGTGTTATACGTATGAAAAATTGCCATTTTAAATCTGTCAGCGAGGGACAGTTAAAAAAACTTGATTTAGAATTGAATAATAAAAAGGACATTCCTACATAAAAACCATTAATGATCTGAATAATTTAAGTCGAAATTTCTAAAAAATAATATTCTTATTTTCGAATATTTACTTCGTGCATTTACATTCCTAAAAAAGGTATGATAGTAATTCTTTCTAATTCGTTGAATTAGAAACACTTGGTATAAGTTTCATAAAATTTTATTTAAAAGAGCCTTAACAAGTGTTTCGACTATGACGTCGTTTTCAAAAGGATAAGTAAACGGTAATTACGTCGAAACAATTGTTAAGGTTCTTTTAAATAACATTGTATGAAACGTATACCAAGTGGTTCTTTCAACTAATTAGTAAATATGTTTCATCAAGTGTCGAGCAATCAATCTATTTCTAAAAGTAATTCATTCATTACTCTGTTGGTTCCAATTTGTTCTCTTCACAACTAATTTGATATGATACTAGGAATGAAGAAAAACACAAACAGTGAAAGAAAATCTTATTGCAAATATATTATTATATTTATATTATATACTCATAATTGGTATTTGGTATTACGTCACGTACATTCGGTAGTTTATCTATTACAATAGAAAAAGACATTGGAATTACTTAGGGGCATCTGTCGTTATCACTTGGTGAAATTTCACTTAAAACATTATTACAAAAACTCGATACGTGTTTCGCCTTATAAGGGCATCTTCAGGAGTAACAAAAATATACTAAGTAAGAAACAGCAAATGAATTAATTTATAGTACATCCTATGAGGGTGGGGGTTGAACAATGTTTAGGTCCAATAGAGGATTGTTGCCAAAATCTAGTTGCTCGTTGGTGATATTTTTTTTAGCTTTTTCTATTTCTAAAATTTCATACCTATCTAGTATTGGACCTCCTTTTAGATGATGTAATAATTTTATATTGCTTTTATTCGTGCAATGGTTATTTTAATTAGATGAGTGGCTAAACCTGAGGCATGTTTATTGAACTTTACATAATTTACGTGTTTGTTGTATCTGGTTAGAATATCTCTTTTTGTTTTGCCAATGTAAATAGCCGGGCAGGGTGTCGGGTTTTCCAGTCATCTTATTGTTAACCAGAAATTTGCCTACAGTGAAGTTATTAAAATAAGCCGCATTAATATTAAACTGTCTAAGTGTCTTACCTACCTTTTCGCTAATGATACCATAATATGGATTTTTTCGCCAAGTATTATTCCCTTTATCTGACTCTTGTAATGGAAAAATAATATTATTACTGAATAGTTTAATTTTTTATTTAACATTTTATCAATGATTATTGAATGATAACCATTATTTCTTGCGATGGTTTTAATAGTATGTAATTCTTGACTGAAAGCTTCGTGTTTTAAGGGAATATTTACTAACCTATTTAACATTGAGTGAAAGGTGGCTAACTTTATATTGTTAGGAAGATTAGATTCGCTTGGTATGATGCAATCTGTATATGTATTTTTCCTAAATATACTGAACTTTAATTTATTGTCCTTATTTATACAAATTTTAAGATCAAGAAAATTTATGCTTTTAAAACCTAATTCTACAGTAAATTTAATTTTTTGATTTAATTTATTAAGAATTTCTAAAAATTGACGTATTTCTCTTTCAGTGCCAGCCCAAATAACTAAAATGTCATCTATATATCTAAAACATTAGAATTCTTTAAATCACCGCTCTAAGTGAACAGAGCTTATGTAATCGCACAATCAAAATGAACTTCACACATGGCAGGTTACTTTTTTACAAACTTTATGTAATTGTATTTAGCTGGAAGAAAATGAAGTAGTAAAAAAAAGGAAAAAATCGGATTGAAACCCAAAAAATTACACATAATTTGGTTGGCTAGGAAAAGTTACCTTGTGTAATATTTGTTTTTCAACAATTTGAAATAATTTAGAAATATTTTTAACTCCATATACGCCCGTAAATTGAAGAAATTCCTTTGTCTTATTAAATTGAAAACACTCCTTTTCTCGGAAAGTAACAAAGCATTGACAAATTGTTATCACTTTGTAATAAAATAAATGAAAAAACGATAAAAGTTTCAAGAATTGTTTATTTGTAACATTACAGCCGTTTCGCTATACTATAGCTTCTTCATTTGAAGTCTATCGAAGCAGTATTTATACTTAAGAACTAAACTATTTGGTAGAGGGGAGGATTTTGAAATTTAAATTTAAAAGTGGTGTGTTGGAAACCTCTAACTGATCATTGAGAATTACATTTTGTTTATTATACCTATTTATTTCTAATTGTTCTAGAAGATTTAATTTTATTCCTTTATTTTGTACATGTAATACTTTAAAATCTTTATTAAAATTGTGTTCACATTCAATTAAATGTTCGACATAAGAAGACAAAACTTTTATAATGTTCTAAAATACGAATATGAAAGGCCCCTCCTGTCTGCCCTACATTAACTTTTTCACAATTTCCACAACTTAATAGATAAGACCTGCTTTGGCCCCTATTGGTATTTTACGTTTATTATTTAGATAAAATTTACCTAAGCTATTATTAGTTTTGAAAGCAATAAAACTATTGTTTATACGTTTATTGGAAATATTTTATTGGAAATATTACCTAAGTAAGTAGAACAATTAAATTGATTCGGTTTATTTCTAACTATAGGGTAAATACAATTGATAGTTTTTTGTTTCAATTTTTTATTTAATATATCATCTACTAATCTAACCGTGTAACCATTATTAATAGCAATGCGATAAATTCTCTCTAACTCCATGTTATATTGATCAATTATTAGGGGTGTTTTTATCAATATATTGATAAAAGAATGAAAAGATGCTAATTTATGGGAAATTGGGTGAAAGAATTTTGCGTGGATTATGGTATCTGTATGGGTGGGTTTGTGGTATATCGAGAATTCATGTTTAGTATTAACTCTTTTAATTGTAACATCTAAAAAATTAATTGATTTGTCTTTTTCGATTTCTAATGTGAATTTGATTTTTTCGTGAATACTATTTATCAAGTTAAAGAATTTAGATAGTTGTCTATCAGACCCGACAAAACATATGAGTATATCATCGACATATCTATAATAATATAAACAATTTTTAAAAAGTTCATGTGATAATATTTTAATTTCTAAATGGTTCATTAAGATTTCTGCTAAGAGAGGGCTAATTGGGTTTCCCATAGCCAGACTTTCATTTTGAATATAAAATTTTTCGTTGAACTGAACGTAATTTTGATGTAAACAAGTTCCCAGAAGTTTCAAAATATCATTAGAAATAAATTGGTTGCATTTCGCTTATTATATTAATATTATATAGTGTGTGTAGGGAACCTTTCTATTATTGCTGCTAACTCGGTTATCCGTAACAATGCGAAGTGTCTACAAACTAATGAAAGTGATATTAAAGTAGCAGCTAGTCGCGCTTTTGTTTCTATATTTTTGTACATGATACATCACGTAGAATACACCTAGAAAGCAAATAAAAAGCGTACATTTTTGGGGCTCATTCGCGATAGAAACGAGTTTAACGGGATAGAAAGGTGTTTGACTAAATAAAAAGGAAATTGATTTCAAAGATAGGAGCTTATTTGATAGAAAGGAGTTTGATTTGAGGTGCTGTGACGTGACAGAGAAGGGAAAAATTGTAGATAATATAACTCGAATGTGACAAAATGGACTTCCAAGAGAGAACAAAAGAGCAATGGAATGAACTTGACCCTACGAACTGTGTTTCAAGAAATGATGATAGTCCTATTGATGAAGAAAACATTGGAAAATAGAAAGTTGATGTTAAGATAGGAGAGGTATGGAGAACTTGTATAGAAGATGGTCATTGGAAGTACAGGTAACGTAGAAAGTAGAGTGGTGATATAGTTTGTTGAATGTATTAGATCTGCGAAAGAGAATTCGAGTCGGATTCATGTTCAGGATGGACGAATGTAATAAGGCTTTTCTATTACTGAACCAAATTAGGTATGGTCACAAATAACAACAGTTGTTATTGGCGGTCAAGGCGAAGAATAAACAAATTCATGAAAGAGATATAAAGTACCAAATATTCTCGTTTAAGTTTTTATATTTTTATAACTTATATTTTATATTTATACTTCACATAACATATAGCTAGACAACAAATAAAACGCCTACAGTATGTCTATATATCTATAAAGTATAATCAAAAAGTGAGAGTTTATTACCAACTGGTTCAAAATAGATCGATTTTTATTAATATGTAACTATGTATATTACAAACACGTCCTACTTACATTGAATATTTTTTTATAATAATATAATCATAAAGAAAAATGTATATTTTTTATTTGAGGCATGTGCTTGGGGATTACCTAAAAGGATTCTTAAATTTCTTTTTGAGCTTAATGCTGTTTCAGATATAATTATGTACATAATATTTACAATAATTTTATAAAGTAAAGTCTAAAATGATACCACAGAGATTAACAATATAATCAATGAACACGCGTAAAACAATTTGCAACAGAGTATCTACATTTTAACAAAGAAGTTAAGCGTGTGCTTCAACCTTATCGCGGATTTAAGTAGTTCAGCCGAATTTTCATAATGACAATAAATTTTATTCTAATAAATGGTTAAAACCTCATTGTTGACAACGGTGAAAAAGAGGTTTATAACAAAGTTATAATTTAAATAATATTAGTTTATAAAAGGAACATAAAACACGTAACTTAATGGAAACTCATACTTCGCCATCTTTGGTAATTGAATTTTTATGGTACACTTAACAAAAAATTAACTTTTCAACTTTATATTCCAAATAGAAGGAATTAAAATCCTTATTCGTCGAAATATTAAGATCAAAGGTCTCACATTTGGAACGCGTCCTACCAAGTAGGCACAACGAACCGAAAGCCATATCCCACGACCGGTAGGAGTATTAGCCCTCGGAGTAGTTGTTTCTGTTGATTCCATATTTATATTTATAATTATAATATAGCCTGTAAAGGCTTTTCTGCCAGCGCCCACCTGATGAGACCCGATAGGTCGGAACCGGTCATGGGATATGGCTATCGATTCGTTGTGCCTACTTGGTAGGACGCGTTCCAAATGTGAGATCTTTGATCTTAACATATAGACGAATAAGGATTTTAATTCCTTCTTTTTTGAATATGTTCAATACCGGTAAGGGTATTAGCCCTCGGAGTAGTTGTTTCTGTTGATTCCATATTTATATTTATAATTATAATATAGCCTGTAAAGGCTTTTCTGCCAGCGCCCACCTGATGAGACCCGATAGGTCGGAACCGGTCATGGGATATGGCTATCGATTCGTTGTGCCTACTTGGTAGGACGCGTTCCAAATGTGAGATCTTTGATCTTAACATATAGACGAATAAGGATTTTAATTCCTTCTTTTTTGAATATGTTCAATACCGGTAAGGGTATTAGCCCTCGGAGTAGTTGTTTCTGTTGATTCCATATTTATATTAATATTTATATTTTCAACTTTAGTTTTTATAAGCATTTTTGTGCTTTGTGGATTTTTATAAACAAAAAAAATAAAAGTATGTTGTCAAACTTGAATTTCGACACACCTATTTTCATTCGAAATTACAGCTCAGCAGCTCGGATACAGTTGGAAAATAGGCAAGTTTTGAAATAACTAATATACAAAAATATGAAATATGAATACATTACGCTAATTCAATTAAGTTTGGAATGACATCCGAATTCATCCGAACGCTTGATCAATAACATTACTGATCAAATTAAAATATTTATTTCGCAATAAAACTCTTTTATAAATTATCTTATTAAATTTATTATGCACTAATATTAATAAAGTATTCTTCTGTGGATTTTAATTTATTTGTATTTATTTTATAAATGTTTAGTAAGTTACTGATTTTACCATTCAAAGATTGGCCAAACAATTTTAAGTCGCCGTGTATAAAAAACGCATACTGAGCCCAAGGTAACTATCTATTATCTGGTCGTAAAAAATTAATCGAAAAATATATTTCAAAGCTACAACAATTGAAAACAAACTGACAGACAAATTAATTTTTAACCTGATTTTCAATTGACACGATGACATTTTAATCATTTAGCGATGTTAACACTTTCTTCTGTTTATGGTACTGACGTTCTATGCTTTAGATTTCTACGGAATTAAATCTTTTTGTTAAACCTCCGACAGTTCATTGATACTTTGCCGTCGTGTACGGGAGAGAAAATTGGATTCCATTTTCCACTAATAGATCAACTTTTATTTCTTGTCGGACGATTAGCACGCTTCCGATCGCGTAAAAGCTTCCCATCCAACTTCCTACTTGTTTTATATTCCTTGAAAAGACATACCCTTTAACAAGCAGTCAAAAACGGCTCGTTTAAGTCTTTGATGAAGTACGCTTTGGATATTAGCTGACGTGGCCAAAAATAAACCCGATAAAGTGCAATATAAAATTAATTGTAAGAAGTACTGCCTCGTTAACTAGAGCAATTTAATTAAAATTCACAACGGAATAAGAATGGACAGTTACTTATAATTAGATAGTTACTGGAACTAACCAATCGGAAATATGATTAGAATGCAGAATTTCGTATCGAATAATCACATAACAAAATTAGGCTTTCACGGCTAGCGGTGATTAATTGGAGTAGAGCATTCCGGGGTTGAAAGTATGGGCGTAGCGGAATTGGGCACCGAAATAAGATAGTTCTTGAAAACACCCTGCAACTGAATATGTAGAGGATTATCCACCCTCTATCGCGAGCAAGTAAGTATAAGCATAATAAGTAACTAATTAAGTAGAGTACGTTTATTTGCATTAGGAATTTAGTTTGATTTCAAATTTGATTATGCAAACCATAGAAGTGAATGCAGATGTTGGTGAAAAAGGGCAACATATCTAACCTGTCAGTGTTTATTTAATATAATCAGTGTTTTTTTTTTGTATTTCATCCCCGCTAGCTACTCGATCTACACTGTAGTGCAAAACCGGAGGATAGGGCGTAAGGCCCTCTTCAGCCTCCTTTCAGGAATCGTAGGAATGGATGGGTGGTGATTAGGGAGAGAAAGATGACACGGACGAAATGGAGACAGAAGAGAAGTGAAAGGTTATCTGTAGAATATTACTGCCCCAGCATTTGTCTAAGTTGTCCAAGAAAACCACAGAAAACATGGACAGAGCAGCCGGACCTGGACTCAAACCGGTGACCTTCCAAATGGTAAGCAATAATCTAAGCCGCTAGACCAAGCTGCTCGGTATATGATTAGTGACAGACAGAATATGGTTTGTTTTTTGACCCTCATAATGTTGTCATCTACAAACAAGGTTTTGATATTACATTAACACCATCAATTAAACTGTGCCTCCTGCAGTGTTGTCCGCCTGCTCACGGTGCCCAATTGAACGGTAAGCTTAAAAGGACTCCTGCTAGTCTAGGCTGATTCTGTTCTTTTTCGCTTCTTGGCTTCTAGACGTTTCGCTAGTCTTATAAGCGAAGGCAGGCATGAAAGTAGGCAATACAATGAAAATACCAAAAGTTGAGACTGGCGAAACGTTTATAAACCAGAAAAATAGAAGATACCACGAACGTTCAGCACGGAAAGCTTTGCTTCTGATATTCACGTCATTGTACAGGTACAAAGTTGAAGTTCTATAGAAGGAAAAAACATGGTTCCATTGAGCTTCTACGATTGGGTAAATGTGGTATATGGCCATGTGCACCGACTGCACTACGTAATGGAGGCTCATCAAAGCGTGACCAGTGACCACCAGATTATCATTAAAATGCGAACAGCTATAAGAGATATTATATTTGTATTTTAAAGACTTCAAGCTCATTCAAAGTGCTTGAAATCTTTATTGTATTTGAAACTCTTTTGCCTTAATTCAAGTCTTTATGGTGTGCTCGCAGCCATTTCACATGTGCTAAGAGCTTTGAACATAATTACTGTTCAAAGTAATTGGTAATTCGGAGTTCCTGGATTTCAAAATGTAATTGCGGTTTCAAGGACCAACGCATTTTAAGTAAGAATTTTGGGCTTCGAGACGTAATATTGAAAAAGAAATCTGGAGTTTACAAAAACTGTTAAAGATATTATGGCCACTTTACTTACCATAATCTTTTGTTTAATTTTTATAATTGTAGTTTTATTGTGTTTGTCTTTTCAAAAATTATTCTATTATTATTTTGTAAAAATTTCAATAGTTCTTTTCAAATTTGGTTTTCATTGTGTCTCTTCAAATATTTCTATTCTTAATACTATTGTCACTATATAAATCTTTTCAAACATTTCTACTAAATAAAATTATATTGTCTTCTATTCAAATAACTTTATTGCTGTACATTCATATAATCCCTTTAACAATTCAATTTCGCATACTAACAGATTCACATCTATATTTCTCGTACCTTACTAATTGGTATTTAATGATGTTGGTGTTTCATCGGTGGTTTGGGACTAAATTCTTTTTCTTAGTATTTCTTATCTTGAGTCATTTACAATTGTACTATCTTCCAACTGGTTCCCTACCTTAATCTGAATAATTTTTTCCCTTCTAAACTGTCTTCCTAACTATTTCATTTTCTAAAATATCTTCACTTGTGATTTCGACCTCAGTTAATTACTACCTGTTTTTTTTTATAATTCATCTCCTACCAGTTTGCTGTTAAGTGTTATTGTTTTAATTAAATTGTTATTGTTGTTAGTGTTTGTTTTATTTAGTTCAATTCTTTGTTCATCTTCATTTAATACAAAGTCGCATTCATTTCAAAGACTATAATTAAATCCAAAGTATAAACAATCAACATTCTACCATAGCAGCACGAAAATACATTAACGATTTGGAAACGTTGCAAGATAACAAACGAGGTCAATCTTTAAATTATCGATAGGAACTACTCCCTTAAAATATTAATAAAAAGAAGAGAAATTAGTAGATTTCCGATCAATTCAAAATGACTTATCTGAAAATATGTTACAATTCAATGTCTAATTATTAATTATATAAAACTATGATTACCATTAAAATAGAATGTTAGAAAGAATATCGTGATTGAAAAGTACGACAAGCATCGATACTCTAAAACACTATTTCATAATATCGTAGTTAATTTAACTATTGTACCTGTTTCAATTTTACTATATCAAGTACATACTAAAACACGTAGCCTACCTTAAGCAATTAAAAAAAATATATATTAATTATTATTATCTATTATTATTATATAATAGAATATAAATTAATAATGCTCATATAAAAGTTCCTTTACTTTCATTTTATTGCAAAATGCTGTTTTACAATCAAAACCAATTATTATGTTTTTGGTCAGAAATTTATCGAGACCACCAAACACGGATCGCGATTTCGCTCTCGATAAATTTCTGACCAAAACTATAATAATTCTTTTTGATAAGCGTTGTTGATTCAACTGGACAAGTCTAAATACCTCAGTGAGGCCTTGTCCAGTTTAATATCTTCTGTTAGCAGCTAAAATCCACTAGATGGCAACAATTGCCTCTATGTTATTGCTGTTTTACAATAATTAAAAATCAATAGGGGATCGTCAACACAAGCATTCTAATGTCGTCTTATTTAGTGTCATTACAAAAAGTTAGAATGTATTGTGTACGCGCCTTCGACACATCCACATTAATTGAGTTTCAATTAAAGGTACAAAAGTTCTTTATTCCACGCACACTTTATATCTCTACAACTGCTTAATTGCCTCTACATTGTTTTAATAATACAAATAGATGTTTGTGTTAAAATGACTTTTTTGCTCTGTATAAAGCTTCTGCTGTTCTACGTAATAGACCAGGAAGTCGTGCGATGCCGTGAGCTTGTATATATGCACTTGCATTAAATGCATTTTGTGTTGGACAATAACGATATGAATTCTACCAAGTCACTTCCGGGGCAAGTGAGGTTATAATCCTTCCGGCTTAGAGAAAGGATATACATACACATATGTACGTACGTTATTACAGCAGCTCGATATAATACCTATAGACTTTCATGAACGTTACGTTAATTTTATTGTAAATGAAACGTTTTAAACAACTGAAAAAATAATCTGAAATAAAACACTGACCTCAATTGGTAAAATAATTCGTTATTAAATTAACAAATTATATTGTAAATATAGTTTAAATACTAACGAGCAGTTTTAAGATGATAAATTGATACGACTTATTTGACTTCGTAATAAAATGGAAAATGTCAACACTGACCGACTAACTAACCCCTGATGTTTGTGTAGGTTAATTAACTTATCATAAATGCGAGAAAATCAATCGTAAATATTGACTGATGTGTTGGAGGTCGGTATATTTACACAGTTTATGCTACCGTATTGACAAATCGAAAATAAAAGAAAACAACTGGGACGTTTCGCAGATTTTATTCCGCAACCTCGAGAAATTGGTCTAGGGAATAGAGCTTTTTAAGTGCAATAAAAAAATAACAGGTATCGCACTCTGCGTGGTTTTAAAACACTAGCCATAGATGAAAAAGTAATAATTATAACAATCAATTATTTTTATAACAAAATCAGTATTGGAAAAACACTATAGAAGTGTAAGAAATATCGTTCTTTCTTTCTATGGTAAAAACTACGAATAAAATAGTTTTGACCAGAATACAAAAGTTGTACAGAATTAAAAACCCTTTAAAATAAGTCCTTGATCAACCGAAGGATTTTTCGCCGATGAAAACGTATAAAACCGCAGAAAAGACATCTTTTTGAAAATTCGTAACTTTTACAAGAAAATTAAACGTAGCAGCTATGAATATGTAAATTGTTTGGACGAAAGTTAAACTGTCAGGCGTACAGTCTTTGAACTATTGAAAATTCAATTTTTTGGGCTATTATTCAAGTGCATACCTTTTTTTTCCAACAGGACTTCTGTTACTAATTTTTAACACGGATTTGGAAACTTTAAGGCCCCTGACACACGTTGGTACTATATCTGAAATACGCATTTTTCTGATACTGCTTATATATATATATACTAAATTTCGTTTATATCTACTATAATAACTAGAAAATACTGTACGCTAGACGTACCTTGAATAAAACACAATGTTGACTGTCCCCTTCGACATCTACCAGAATCTGGTATTAGCATCAATATCTGCGTTTTTAGCCTTTATAACAGCATTTTAGGGTAATATTAGATACAGCAGCCGCTACTTTCTCTACTAAATTCCGTATCTCGCGTTCTGTATCTGAAAAATAGTCTCAGAGGCCTTACCCTAAAATGCTATTATAAAGGCTAAAAACGCAGATATTGATGCTAATACCAGATTCTGGTAAATGTCGAAGGGGACAGTCAACATTGTGTTTTATTCAAGGTACGTCTAGCGTACAGTATTTTCTAGTTATTATAGTAGGTATAAACGAAATTTAGTAAGTGTGCATATTCAAACAGTATAAGATTAACAGCGTTGAAATAGTAACAGCTAACCGTATGCGCTCTGGTCAAGTGTGGAGTATCATGGCCGTAACATCAACAGGAAAAAGCTTTAAAATTACTGAAACTGGTGGCGTTTGAACGATGATAATGACGTTAACTCACTTTTAATCCATTAAAAAAATAATAAATGATGTACCCTTTCAATATTATCATTCTAAGTACGTTTAAAAATCGTTAAGAGATTCTATTCTTCTCGACCCTTGCAATATGCTTTGTTTTTATTATTCTTAATACATCTTTATTTATTTTATTAATTAATTTTTCCTTATTAATGTTATGATTAATGATGGGTGCACTGATTTGAAATCATTACTATTATAATAATGCTCTACGTATCTATGGCGATTTATAAGGTTACATTGTACAGCTGTTTCCTCTCATGATACAAAATTATGGAATTATGACGACTATTAAAACGTCTAATCAAAGGATGAAACTGTGCCTTATGCCTACTTTTAATATCCACGATTTTGTCATTTAAACGGATTTTTTGATTAAAAATCACCAACCTTTCAGTGTAAGTAATAATTAATACGCATAACAAAGCAGCCGGCAGAGATGCCACAGTTCGCTCCATTGATTAATATCTCGATTGTCTCGTCGCCCCCTATTAGAGAACTACGACTGTCAGTATTGCAATACTATTGCAAAAAGTCATAAACAAAAGAGTAACTATATATATATATCACTACTGAAGTGCCAAATACTAAGCTATTTACTAAGGTATTATAGTATTTTAATAAAGTAGCTTTTTTAATGCCTATATTGTTGTATATTTACTTTTTTATTAAGAAAAAGGAAGCTCTGACGTCATTTGAAATAGTGATTAAACTGTTGGAACATAAATTGTTTCCCAAGACATTAAAGAAACAGATTAAGGGCGTGAAAAAGCGGTATTTTATTATTTATAGCGCGAACCCTGGTGACCATTACAAAAAGCTTTAGTCTGAAGGAGGAAATCATCCGACAAAACAGTTTTCCAATTACAAAGACTCTTTTTGGCCGTCGCAAATTCCTTCTTAATTACAAAATTTTCTCTTTAAAACTACACTGAACTTATTGTATATCAAACATCGATCCATTTTTAAAAAGAAGTTACCTTGCTAACAATTTATTTTAAAAACGAAAAATAATAATAGGCAGATAAGAAATGTTCGGTAAGTACTTCGACGGACGAAATACCTACGATCTTTATTAAAAATTTAAATAAGCAAGTGGATGTCTAAAATATGTTATTTAAAGACAAAAAGCTGAACGCATTATTAAATAATAAGTTGACCTAATCACACATAAGTTAAGCTGAGCATTATCTTACGTATGTATTCATATAATTTCTTCTCCTTACAGTGGTGTGCAAGGACACTATCTCTCTTCCTCGCCTACGTTGAACATGGAACACTTTTACTGTTTCACATAAACTTCGAACTGCCTAAAATATTCAATGATTTTGTAAATATAACTAGATAGTTTTTCATTACTTTCATGGACAGAATACACACTACAAGAAAAAGTTTAACCGACCGTAGGGAGATACTTTCATTTGTATTTTAAATGCATTGAATATTGGTAGGGTTGATCACGATTATGACATACCATAGACCGTTCTTGTACTCACTTACAACTATTGTTCCAATGCGACAGAAGAAGACATGAACAAGATTTCACATTTCCGTACTCCCTATTCCATCACTCGTTGGATGTGTCGTTACTCGAACATCATTTGTAGATTTATGGAATATCACCAGACTCACGAAAATTAATTATTATCTACGAATTTCCAGTTATTGCCAAATGCAAAACTGTTTTCTGCAATGAACCAATTGAGATGTTCGTGCGGTCATTTATCATTGTCTTCATCTTTTATTCTCAACAAATTACGTATTTACCATTTTTTCCTAACTTATTGGTTTTATCGTAAAATTGAAAAAACTGTTTTTGCAGCTATAATGTAATAGATGCGTGCGGACTTTAGTTAATGATTATGTACACCTGATTAAATTAAAATGTTCGTTTATTTATGGATATCAAAAGAACAGTAAAGAATTAGCAAATTATTTAAACAGAAGTAAAAGGGGGATACCTTATATAATCCTTACAATATAATGAAAAATAGTCGTTTTTATGAACCTGACAAGCGATGATAATTCAAATGAAAAGTTCAAGTTATTAACTTGCATTAAGGTAAACAACGAAACTAAAGTTTCACTTAATTGATCCCGGCCAAATGCAATTTAAATGCAAATTACTCTTCTTTCGAGATGCAATTAGGGATTTCATAATGAACTTATTAAAGAAGTGTAACAAGTACAATATTTTTGTTTTGAGACGATACAGAAAATTTGACTTACAGTTACATACTTTATGATGAATTTATGCTTTATCATACCCATAATATAAAAGAAAATATCTGCTATTATTTAAATAAGTAAGATACTCCTTACATAATAAAAATATTAATATTTAATTTAACACCAAAAAAAAAAATTCTACAATTTCATCCTTCCACACAAACATTAAAGGGAACAGCTTTAACAATTTTTAATCATAACAAAGCTGCATAATGCACGAAAATTTAACCGTAAAAATAACAAAAAATATTTAAATTAACAGAGAAACCTTAATATAGCCATAATCGTAAGTGTCGAACAATCACATAAAATAAAATTCAAGGGCGTCTCTAACAGCTGTTTACATCTATCTAAAAAAATTCATCACACAGCGAGAAAATTGAAAAACAAAATAGAAAAATAACTCAACTCCGATATAACAAAAAAACATTCTACATATGTATATGAAGGTGTTTCAATCAGCCATTTTGATGCCACTTGGCACCATTTCACTGAACACAATGTATTTATTTGTTATAAAAATATATCTTAATTTTCTTCAGAAGGTTTAACCTAGGAGAACAACTTTTGTTTTCACCTAAACAACGGCATACGATAATCTGGAAAATATCACTTTCCATTTATCGATGTTTTACACCAGTCTTGGTAAACAAAGAATATTTATAGCATCACCATGGTCTTTTAAAATATATATTTCAGATAATGACTTTTTCAAGCCTGTATATTTTGTTTTTGGTTTAATAGTAGAAAAGGAAAAAAGGTATTTTCAAGCGACCCTTATCCCCTCTTCAAACGCGTATGTATTTTCGTTTGTTGGTTTATTTAATGAATGAAACTATCAAGTGTCCTTAGTGAATAATTTTAAATATATTATATGTTAGAATATACTATATGCATTAAACATTAATTATACAAGACCGTTATAAACACAATAACGAATATGCATTAGAGTTTGCTAATCATTTAACGATGAGAACTACAATTGGACACGATGGTGAGGAGTTCAATTGCACTGAATCTACTCTGAGGCCAAATCACTTGATGTTTAAACGTATGTTATATCTGCAAGTATATGTATGTATATACATGTACAATGGTCTACGTACAGATAAAGGTGGCAGATGCAGTTTCATGAGCAGACGCTAGTAACATGTTCCTCTTCAATAACAATGTCAGCGACAAATATCACCGCGTAATCTGTTGTTCGTGATGAAATAATAACAGGAACGTTGACAACAAGATGTGGTGACTTTGATATTGTGGAGAGAATAATCAAAATGCATCTGCGAGAGTTTTTTTATATTTTATTTAATCAAAATCGGTCAGGTCAAGGTTCAAGAATGAATTCGATTCACGCATTGAAGGTCTGAGCTCCAAATGCAACAGTTGGATGTAAAGCATTTTTTATTTACCATTTACTTATATACCTGATCTTTATACAAATCTAGTAACATTATTGATATAAGATTTATAAAAAACTGCAAATTTCAAACTTTATAAAGGTATTAGTCAACTAGTTGAACTCATCCAAGTTTGGACGGATAAGTACTGTTGTTGATTGTGCATAGTAGTTAAATTATAACTATGGTGTACCCTACCTAACCTAACGATCCGTCGACGGGCGTTTAACCACAGCCATTACCGCATCCTATCTATGATCCAACGAAGGCTGACTGTTGACATCTAAACACACTTAATTCGTCAAACCATTAGTGGCTTTTAATCCAAATTTTGATTAAACAACAAGACTCTGAATATCAAAAGTAGGGACGTTAGTTAGTTACATATTTAATTACACGTTTTAATAGTCAGACAATTCCATAATTTTGTACCATGAGAGGAGATAGTCCCACAGAATCACTTTACAGGTAAAAAATCATTATACAATGATTTAATGAAATGTTTTTGTTAGTGTAGTGTGTAGAGATAGAATTTAATTGTCAGATATTCCATCCCTGTGGCGTGCGCTGTCCAATTTTAAGTACTGTTGCAACAGTTTAACTCAATAACTTAACTCAAACTCACCGATTAAATAGAATTTACGTTGCACATTCCTTACCATGCATGAATATGTATTTACTCTAGCAGTTAAGCATTTTAGATGCACACTATTGCTCTAACATGAATATAAGCTGTCTTTAAAATTTAATTGACTTACATGATTAGTATATTTAGGAAAGAATGCAATCAAATTAGAAAATAATATCTTTTTATTCTCTTTAGTATGCACATCAAATACGAGAGAAAAGCAATATTTTTAAGATTCCAACAGTAGTTTTCTATTCATTCCAAATACCTTTGCTGCCATAATATTATCTTTACAAAGAGCCAAGACGTGGCCCAAATCTACCAGCATTCAGATAAAATTATTCAAAGGATTACACGTAGGTAACACGTTAAAAACACATTTTTTCAAAAAAGAAGGAATTAAAATCCTTACTCGTCTAAATATTAAGATCAACAGCGTAATTCAATACCGGTAGGGGTATTAGCCCTCGGAGTAGTTGTTTTTGTTAATTCCATATTCATATTTATATTATAGCCTGTAAAGGCCTTTCTGCCAGTGCCCACCTGATGAGACCCGATAGGTCGAAACCGGTCGTGGGATATGGCTTTCAGTTCGTTGTGCCTACTTGGTAGGACACGTTCCAAATGTGAGACCTTTGATCTTAATATTTCGACGAATAAGGATTTTACTTCCTTCTTTTTTGAATATAAATAAAAAAGCGTTTTTCTTATAAGTTGATTAAATATTGTATAAAGATAGTGTACTGTAATAAACATTTCAATGATTTACATAACAATTAACAAATTTGTTGACTATTTTGTCCAAATCGAGTATTTATATTGGTCACCACATAAATGCTGGAAACTACACCAATAAAAAACACTAGCGATAACTTTTACAGCAGTTACTTCATTTTTCATTATTTTATATTGATTACCTATTGGAATGCAATTTAAGAAAATTTTCCAGTTGTTGTTGTAAAAAACAACCTTTATTAAATACCGTATAACCATTAATGGGGTTGTTATTTACGCCACTGTATATAAACAAAAATATCGCTGCCAATCAAAAAAAAATTGCATTTTGAAATATGACTAGACAAGTAGGACAATAATTATGTTCTCATTAGCGGTTAATTAAACGACTATTGGATTATCAAACGTTACATTTGGCATTAGGGTAGCTGACGTTTATGAAAACTATGAAGGGGAATATACAGGGAAGTTTATCGATTTGAACTCTAGAAACAGTGTACAATAATAATATTGTCAGTACATTACTACTAAACAAAAGGGTCTATTTAATTAACATAATTTCAAAACTGTTGTATTTCCAATTTTATCGCAAGTACGTCATTACTTCGTCATTTCAAATAAAATATTTTAAGTCAATTTCCTTCATGTTTTTGAATACACCATTAATTTTACAGGTAACTAACTTTAATAAGGGTAAAGATAAGTCAGGATAGAAAAAGCGGTGTAGATAAGATATAAACAAACGATAGTGCAGAGTCGAGTAGCTTTTAATAAAAGGAAATCACTTCTGAGCTCGCGATCTGTGAATTTAGAAACTAGGACAGTGAGCACGGCAGAATTGAAAAACTTAAAAGCGTTTGAGATGTGGTGTTATAGGCGGTTAACGAAAATACCGTGAATAGAAAAGGTTAGAAAGAGTAGGAGAATAAAGGGCGGTATGGACGTGAATTAAGAAAGGGAGAAATAGGTTGGTAGGACACATTCTGAGACATGAAAGGCTAAAGATAATATTCTTCAAGTTATAATTAATTCAAACTGAAAACTTTAGTAAAAACATCAGCAATACTTCAAACTTACAATTGTAAACGTCTTTTTTATTTAAATGGCACTAAGCCAATGGAAATAGTAAAAAGAAGATGATTTTTTGCAACATTTTCGAAAATATTTTAATTAAATAGATTCCCGGTTGACTTGTAGAAGTATATTAAGTTTCAAATCGATACCTATTTTTCGTTCGCTATAAACATCTAATGAATGGTTTATATCAATCACCTTGTACAACCACAGTTAATAAAAAATTGTTTTAAATTTGTCACTACCACATTGGTAAAATTATGGTGTGAAATAGCTTCTTTGATTAGTATTACCGTGTTTCTTATTTGTGAGGTACCACACTTAAGCACCAATTAGGAACTAAAAATAATAGTACCCAGGTATAACGATTACTTTATTCGTACACGCTATTAAAACACCCGTAACTTGTTCGCTTCACAGCCCTTCAACCCAAACCTGAATTTGATAATCGTTTGAAAGTGTATCCAGGTCTGAACAGCTCCATATAAAGTAATGTAATATCTGATAATATCTGTATCTCAGATACAAAATTTGCCTCCGGTAGCCGGAGTCGAGATGCAGAAGTTTTGAATCCGAATACTGTATCGGCAGCTCGGCTGCTTGAAAACAGTCAAGTACATGTATAAGCAGTATCTGAGATACTCTATCTATGTTTGTCAGGGGCCTAATTCTATTGTTTATCGTTTTTTGCGTAGTTATTTAGCCATATTTGAAAGTACCTAATGTTTGAGATTGAGTGCAATATACATAAACTAATACGTACTATTTAATAATTCCACACCAGATTTTTTTTACAAATTTAAATCAACAAATGTCTGGGTAACCATTATTAAACCACCAATGCTAACCACCTGCATCCTGTTTGGAATAAAGAGGTTCTCGAAAATTAAACGTACGCAAAATGTAAAAGTATTACATCAGTAGATGCGTCTGATAATACACATACTAATTGGAGACCACTTCAATTTTATTATGTAACGGTATTGATTCATTCTTAGAAGAGACATATAAATATAAGACAAATTACAATTAAGAGCTTTGAAGTAGTAACGGTTCATTAGTTTGGTAGTATTGCATTAACATAATCAATTACTGCAGCTGCAAGATGCATCATGCAAATTAACAATAAAAGAGGATGATGTGCATTGCTAAAAGCTGATTATGTTGTTACAAATAATGAGATCAATCGTGATAACAGCCAACAAATTGCATGATTCATAGATGAGAAAGTCTAAACAATAAAGTTAATTTGTAATTAGCTCAACCCAAACAAATATCTGATGATTCAAATGCATTTTTATATCTATGTAAACATATTAGCATATCTATCAAATTTCACAAAATAGCAATTTTTGATTTATCGTTTACAGTTTGTATACTACACATAAAATAGAAATAAACTATCAACGGCGTGGAGTAACTACAATGAATCGATTTATATATCTTCGTAAATAAATACAAAAAAAACACTCATTTAAACTAAAGGCACAAAATATGTTCAGCACTAATATAATTTTTATAAAAATAGCCATCTTTGGAATTAGGTTAGATTTAATTATGTTATAAAAATAATTTCATATGAATTTTTTTCAAAGATGGTGGGGCTAACTAATTTTTGAAAAGATTATATTAATTAATTTTTGTTGATAACGAATTTAGATTTAGTTATGTTATAAAAATAATTTCATATGAATTTTTTTCAAAGATGGTGGGGCTAACTAATTTTTGAAAAGATTATATTAATTAATTTTTGTTGATAACGAATTTCTTTTTTATTTTACAAAAATGGCGGAGACATTGATAATAGGTTCTTGACAATATATTTTTTTATTATATAAGACGCACCTATGTATAACGATTTTTATATTTAATCTGCCTAGTTAATTCTTACTAGGTTTATGATTAAATTATGGTATTTATTTCTGCCTCTAATACGTCTCTAACTAGCCTTTCATGTCTCAGAATGTGTCCACCAACCTATTTCTCCCTTTCTTTATTCACGTCCATAGCGCCCTTTATTCTCCTACTCTTTCTAACCTTTTCTATTCACGGTATTTTCGTTAACCGCCTATAACACCACATCTCAAACGCTTTTAAGTTTTTCAATTCTGCCGTGCTCACTGTCCACGTTTAGCATCCATACAGAGCCGTGCTCGAAACATACACATTTAATAATCCTTTCCTAGTTTCTAAATTCACCGATCGCGAGCA
Organism: Agrilus biguttatus; assembly: GCA_963921985.1. Lineage (NCBI taxonomy): Eukaryota > Metazoa > Arthropoda > Insecta > Coleoptera > Buprestidae > Agrilus > Agrilus biguttatus. Next base: position 22,258,497 of record OY998117.1, on the reverse strand, counting down.
CAGAAGTGATTTCCTTTTATTAAAAGCTACTCGACTTTGCACTATCCTTTGTTTATAGCTTATCTACACCGCTTTTTCTATCCTGACTTATCTTATTTCCAGAGATGCATTTGTAAAAGCATTATAAGGTAATCCTTACTATTGTTGTTGTAAAAATTGTGATAGGATCTGCGGAAAGAAATGTTACCAAATTCAGAGTCATATTCTTATAAAAAAAATAGTATGTGCAATAAAACAAGCCGTTATTGAATTGAATGTAACAAATTTTATGAGCGTTTAGAGGCAGGAATTCGAAAAAATTTACTTTGGAAAAATCGAGTTTAAAGTTTTTAAACTTGTAGCACAGATCTTCTGGCATTTTTATTTAATGGAGAGAGAAAAGAGTTCACAAGCGAATTCAAAAATATTAAACATTTCATTTAACTATCGGTTCTGTTGCAAGAATAAAATTGACAACGTTGCAGTTATCAATTTTGTGGAGTCCAAATTATCTTTTCGTCTCCAATTTTTATATTAGCTCTAACCCTATACATTCACTGGCATACAAATCAAAATTTTCGTTTTATTCTTAATTATTATTTCATGATCTACTGTCAATACCGCTTATATTTTATTTAAGGTTGTCTCTAACGCCTCCCTACTAGATGCTAATCAACATTTTAAGAATGCTAATCTTTTTCCTCTATATGTTTGTCTCTGAAGTTGTCCTGGCTTTAATAATATTAACCGCATCTTCAATAGGTACATACATTGAAAAGTAACGGTAACAGTATGCAACCCTGTCTAACTCCCTTCCTAATATTTACTTTTTTTCGTTGCTGCCAAATTCTATAACTACCTGTTGCTCTTTATACAAACTATACATTACTCTTCTATCCCTATTTCTCACCCCTATAGTTTTGAGTATATTAAGCTTCTTTCGCCATTCAAAATTATCAAGTGTTCTTTGTCGCTTTACATAGTGCCAAAAATGCCAAAAATATCAGTCTGGACCAAAATTGCCTATTGTGAGATTTTATTAGATTTTAATGCTAGATGTCCTACTATATTGTTTCCCACTCGGTTTTAGTTTAAAACCCGCACACGTAGCTGCGCTAGCAGCGTTTGAACCAGCAAGCTAAAAGATCTATGCTACAATTCTAAAACTTTAAACTCGATTTTTCCAAAATAATTTTTTTCGAACTCCTTTCGCTAAACGCTCATAAGTTTGTTACTTTCAATTTAATAACGGCTTGTTTTATTGCACAAACTATTTTTTATAAGAATATGAATCTGAATTTGGTAAGATTTCTTTCCGCAGATCGTATCACAATTTTTACAACAACAATAGTAAGGATTGCCTTATAATGCTTTTACAAATGAATCTCTTTATTTGGTGATCACACCTCCTATATCAGTCTTAGTCCTTTTTAGATCCACTGTTTGTTTTTAATGAATATTGTATTCACACCGCCGATGTGTTTAATTTAAAGTAAAACAAAGCGCAATATTACTTGCGTTGTTGAATGCAGCCAGCTTTGAATTCATTGTACGATCATGATGATCTATTTGAATAGGCTAGTAGGCTATCTACATGTAATACATAATCTCCGGGTTAACAACGATCGAATGAAAATACCGTGATACGGTAATTAGGTATGTAAATGGGAGAAGCGGCGTATCAAAGCGACGTTCCAGACACTTAATTGCGTCAACTTAATACGCCTTGCTAATTCGAGGTTATGTTTACAAAATAGACGTGGTGAATTTTTTTAATTAGACAACAAGTGTTGTAGTGCATTAAGTAATTTTTAAATCAATTCAGTAGGAATAAAAATGTGAGTAGCCGTGCTACTTACGCATTTTACAATACGCATTTTTATTAATTAATAATAAATTTACAATGCACCTGTTACTACTGCGTGGGTAAGTTATTTTTTTAATAATTTTAAATCATTATGTTTTGTGCAATTCTTCTCAGTTAAGGATTTATATAACTTCAATTAACATACTACATCTAATTACATTTGAAATTTATAATCATATAAAAAAATGTGTTCTGTTAACTTCAATTGCCTTCTATTATAGGATTTATTATTTATATTTATAATTTAATATTATTAAACAAGAGGAGTGTAGTGTTGGTTACACGATAGAATTCGCTTGCGTAGCTAAATTACCAGAAAGTACCAAAAGAGGTAATATACCTACATATTATACATTTAAAATAATTGAGGTTACACAAAATATAACAAAATTCGAGTGAGTTCTAATATGCGTGGCTAACTGTCATTTTTAATGTGTAGGGACGCTACAGTAGCAGATGCATTTATGCAGTCAGCGCATGCGCGTGGCACGCGCCTCTGCTGCATTGGTTGCGCGCACACTATACCAAATCTGTCGGTGTTGTACGATTTTTTAGAGAGCCCCCAGGCCGACAGAGGAAGGGCGCGAGTAATGGAGAGAGAAAAGAGTTCACAAGCGAATTCAAAAATATTAAACATTTTGTTTGACTATTGGTTCTGTTGTAAGAATAAAATTAACAACGTTGCAGTTATAAATTTTGTGGAGTTCAAATTTCTAATACTACTTTTACATTAGCGTTGTCTATGCCTAAATTGCATTTGTATTATCGGCATCATGCGTGCGACATTGTCAGATTCTCGTATTGTAAATGGAGACCTAACGGAATTGTAAATGTATATGTAAAAAGAAAAATAATAGAAACAACATGACAGAAGGATAACTTTTATAAACTAAAGCCATTGATTAAAGGTAGAAATAAAAAAAGAGGAAAAGATAAGGTTAGGTTAAATTAGATAAGATTCATTCTCCCAAATAGCATACCGTTAGAGAAATGTATAAATTAACTCGAAATAGAAAATGAGAGTATGCGTCGAATCAGATGGTAACACCTAATAAACAAAAAGCTTGTTTCACACAACATTTTCGGAAAGCTAAAAAAATAGGGACCCTAGCATCAATGTTAAAAGTATACTTCAAAATGTGTTTACTTGTACTAGATATAACAGCATTGTTAAGAATTTAGTTTACTGTTTTATTGATTGGTGCTGCTGCTGTCAATATTTAAAGTGGAGGTGCATATTGAGACAGTGCTGACCTCAAAAAGTTTTTACAAAAAAAAAAAATGGTCTTGAATTTCCTGTCATTGAGAGAAATTAACACCACTCCTAATTCCAGCATATTTCAATGAAATTGAGACAATTTTACGGATTAGCATTTGTTAAAAGCTATTTCTGTTTACTGTTTAAGACATTAACATTCTTGCTAAAGTGTTTAAGCGTGACTTATAGGCCAAACTCAAAATGAGACGTGACGTGAGTCACGGCAACAAACATTGCAATAACCTCTTGGAAGGATTACCAGCACAAGCCAAAAAAATCAGCTTACATTAAAATAATAAAGTTTGGTTACATGAAAACTTTAAGGTTTAGCAATGTAACATTAATTATTCTTATGTAGAAATTTATGGGAAGCATTATGTACTGATGACACTTTCCGCCGAAAAGATAAATCAATAAAAGACAGTTAAGTTCATTTTAGTAACGATTTTTTGCATTAAAAGGGATGTCTTGATTGTAGGGGTTGGGAACCTTTTCGGCCTGTATTGGTAAACAGCGAAGAAGACGTTTGTTAAGACTTGTATATTTTCATTAGGTTATAGTTATTTTAAACTTTTCTATTTCTATAATTTAAGTTCAGTTTAATTCTTTTTCGTAGAAAGTAGTTTTGTAGTTATATTAAAACTTTTATATCGCAAATTTACCAAAATCGGTAAGCTCACTATCATTCAGTTAAGTGGGTTTTGCCAAAAGGTATTTGTACATTTACCTGAAATAGAGTAATGACCCTGTTGCTATGGAGATTTGCACCCTCTGTACTATAGTGTGCACTATTTTCGCCCGCTTAAATATGCATATTTCATCCAAAAACAGGCATTCACATTCCAGCAGTTGAATCATTAACATTTTATTTTATTCAAGCAACTTCATCATTTTGCATTTAATAATCTTATATAGTTTTGTATTTATTTAGTGTTAAGATTGTAAATATAGTTTTTTTACTGTTACGTCCGATTTTTTATCGAGCTACGAAAACAAATAAGTGTTCGGTGCCATTTTGCTACCCATAATTTACCAACAGCACCGTGATAATCAAAACAACGTTACTTTTCAATTTTTCAATAATATATCATTCTTTTCTTCTAAAAATCCTAATTGGACCAGACTATATGCGTCGTGACTTTAAAAAACTACGACACGCAGGTCACGGTGACCATACACTGTGTCACCCCACGCTGCGATGCCATCTAATCTTTCTGTTGTTTACAAAATGTGACTCATGTCACGTCATCCCACCAAGTTGCGTCTTATTTTGCGCGGGATTATGCAGTTCACTAAAAAATGAATATATTTGTTGCTGTAAAATTTAAAAAAAAGTCGGGCTTGAATAAGAATTTGCTGAGCTGTCATTTTCCAGGTTGTAATGTAACTCACTGTTATGTGGCAGGATTTAATAAAACAAATTTGTAGATAATAATAAAACCTTTCGTTTGAGATATCACCCACTCTTCCAGCTGCTATAGATCGAAAATACTTTATAAAATGAAATTAAAAAAATCTCACAGCGAACAACTACTGATTCGGGGACTCAACCTCAGTTTTTTTACTAAATGAAATTTGAAATAACATTTATAAGGCGAGTTTGAGTTTTTAAACTTTTTATTTTATATACTACCATAAAATATATTTTTCATTTACATATTTTCCAGTTTCGTTATACAGATACGATCCAATAAAACTGCGTCCGTCTATTATCATATTCCACCCTTATATTTCTAAGTAGGAAATACTACCGTCTTATTACGGTTTCAAACGGGAAAACAATTTTTTGCCAAGTATTAAATGAAAACTGCTATCATCTAAAGTGAATTATGAGTGTGTTGAACAGATCTTACGATTCATGAATATTTTTAATTTACGTGCAATACTTAATAAAGAAGAATGTTTATCACGAATGCGACGCGCATATAAAAATAATAACCACTATAACATATATTATACGGACTGTGGAAATGAGATTAAAAAATATGTACACAAACAATTTTTACGATCAGTAAGGATACATTTACGTGAAACAAGTTGACAGTAATATACGACAATAAATACATAGGCACATTTAAACAGGTGTAGATTGTACTCACAGTGATTTTTTTTTCTTACTCCACTAATATCATCAATTACAGTGTTTGTAAAATTAATTATGCACAATTAACTACAAATATATAAATGTAACAGTTGTAACTACATATAAAGGATTCTTTGATTGTAATTATAAAACATTCTTAATAACTTTTCCAATTAAAACTTCAAAGTTTATGTATACAGTGGCTGCTCGTGATGAAATTAAACGAGTATTCTACAAATTTTTACTCGCCTATTTTTTGAAAGTCAATTAAGTCTGTCATCCCTACATCTGTCTGTCCATGCTATATTGCCTCCAGAAAGTAAATAAGGAAAGTAAAATATTGCATCACAAATCCAACTATTCCTCAATAAATTTCTCTATTTAATTGATGCGTACCTATATGTTTTTCCCTGGATAACACGCGAGTATTTTATTGTAAAATCTTTTCACATAAAGCAAAGTATTAACTAAATCCAGTATCAGATTGTCACTATTGTATCCAAACAAGCAAAAATACAATCAAAACGTCACAACTACAACATGCTACGTTATAAAAAATATTTTTTAGGACTTAATTTAAGTGTATCTATTCCCAACGTGCACACTACCTCATTCGTATCCCCGATTAAGTACTTCTTCTCACTGACCAATCACAACAATAGATCTTTGCAGACGACGTGACGGCACCAAACACCAACACATACAAACAACCTTCCAGCTTCTACCAGTCCACATAGACCACAGATGTTGAAATAAAGACATTCACTTTCCTTCAGTATATTGTACCCACAGTTTGTAATGCCCACTCGAGATGAATAAAACCAAAAATGCAATAGGTTTGAACTTATTATTATTGCACGTAGGGCCACTAACACACACGCAGAGGTGGCTGATGTATATGTGCTGCAGAGCTGGATAACTGCCCAAAAAATTATATATCTATATATTTTTGCGACCCAATTACTAAAACTTATTAAAATATTAATTTCGTGTATCTACATCACATTTGATGCTGATGTGCTTTTTAAAAAACGCCTTTTAACGGCCCTTCTATGATGAGTAGTAACCCAAATAAAATCATTGTCTTTCGTAAATCCCTTCTACGTATGCCTAACTGGAGCAGCAGACAGCAGATATATTTTGTGCACCATTGGAACTCTGCCCTCCCCCCTCAGCACCCACATTTACTAGTATAAAGCAGGGAATATAAGCGGATATTTGAACTGCAGTCGTTGCAGACAAGCGTATTTTTATCGAGCGTTGTTTAAAGGTAGCAGGTAGGTTGGTTGGTTGGTGTTCTGTCGAAACTTTCTACAGCGTGTTAAAAAGAACCAATGACTTCGAAATCGCGATACACGTCTAACAGTTTTAACAGAATAGCAACCTAGAACATATTTTTATTTTTGTTTTTAGTAAACACGTAATTCCGTATTCTTAATCATGGGAAGAGATGGCTCCACAAAATACCTTACCTTAACCTACATATACGCAAACACCACAGATAAGTAGAACATAATTATATGGTAATTTCCGGTCGACCGTGATACGACAGTAATATAAATTATTTTTTAAAGTAAGTGATAATAGAAAATGTCGAAACGTCAGTACTTAACAAAATAAGGAACTCTTGGTATGCAAGTCAAACTAGCACTTGGTTGATTTTTATTTGATTTTGAAGGTTCAATTGTCACACCACCTACATTTGGACGTTTTTATAAGGTTTTGATGAATTCGCTCCCATAACTGCCATATCATTAAATCAAAAAAACAAATTAAAGACGAAAGGTGTATGTACGATTGTAAATGAGGAATAAAAATTACGGTTGTATTACCTAAAATAAGTACCCTTACAATATTTATACCATACTACATAAATATAAAGATGTATGTCAGTCGTAATAGAAATCGTAAAGGGTCATACAATACCAAACTCGTTCATTGCAAAGGTCATATTTCAAGCATACGCATACAGACTTCCTCTGACATGACGACTTTTAGATATATATGGAGATGCACGGAAATGTTATAAAAATCCAAAGTTGCGAAGCGAAAATTTATCGTATGCACACAGAAATTGAAGTGAAAACATCCAAGTTTTACTATATGTGCATTTACAAAGTAATATGACACGACACGGCGCTTTGGTCGGGATAATATAAAAACTTTTATCATTGAACTTTTGTGAAAGTTATTTACACTTATTATACCTAGCAAAATAATATTTTCTTGAAAATGATTGGAAATAAAAGTGGAAAAGTTAAATAAAAACTATATAATAGCCTAAAATCCAAAGAAATGACGAAGGTAAACAATAATAAAAAGTGACTAAATAAACAAATAGTATAGTAAGTAATATAAGATTTATTTTATACTGTATTGGTGTATTAGTCATGTTAAATGTGAAAATTGTTTCAAATTCTTTTTATTCGTGATGGTTGTAACTGATACGCGTTGAAACAACTTATTATTCATATTAAGGTGAAATATTAGCCCCTAGTAGTAAATAACATTGCGAATAAACAAATTAAACAAAAAACATCAATGAAATTTATCCTCAAATTAAAATTAAACATGAAAAATACAATAATTATGTATTTCTTTTATAACTTGTAACTCATTAGGTAAAGTCAATCTTAATAACAAAGTATACTCCTAGAGATCTGTATTCAGGAGTTTATCGCTTAAGTTCTTTGGATATATATAAAAGAGTTTATTTAATCAGACAAGAAGATCGCTTAAAATTCATATTAATGAACATTTTTCGAACCTTACTAATAAAAAATCTGATTCTATATATGCCGAATATTTGATCAAGGAAAATAACTATTTTAATTTAGACTACAAAATTTTACATATGCAAAATAATGATTTACAATTCGGCACTTAACTCGTCACACACAATTTTGAACGTATTTCTATTTGCAATAATACCTACATAGCATCAGTTGTGTGAACCTTTCCTGTGTAAAGAGCATTTTTTAAAAACGAACGTGTATAATTAATAGGTTATCCCGGTGCAATAAATAGCGATGGGTAAAACTAATAAATAAAACATGACGAAAACAATATCGTATTTCACGTTACGTTCACATAACTAATGAAAAGGGCGTCTGCTGGTATTATTTATAAGCGATCGGATCATCAAATACTTTTTTGTATGTGACAAAAAGTTTCAGCCATTTGTTTGCTATTATCCATTCGGGGCCCTTTATTTCACTTTAACACATTTTTGTGTTTTATTAGTCATAAAATAATACATTTCAAACTTTCTAACCACAAAAGTTAACCGTAAAATTCAAATACCAAAATTTTATCTACCTCCTTTTTCTTTTTAGCTATTAAAAATTATAGCTATTAGGTAATAAGGAAAAGTGAGTTGCATGATGGGTTATTTTTATTAATCGATTCCGATATTTATTAATAACTTAAATAGTTTAGGAATTTCTAATTCTGTCTTCATCGGATGTTTCCGAAACATTTACTTTAATAAAATTCGCTATAACTTTTGATCAAGAGAAGCTACAATGCTTGTTTTGATGATAATTCAGATTTTTTCTATATAAATAAAATAATAGTTATGTCAGTCGATGTGCGCGCATCACGCAAAAACCACCATATAGATTTCGATTTAAAGAAAATGGTTTTGTTTCTTAGACGCTTGGCCTGTATCTCCAAGAAAAATGTCCATGATATCCCTATTTAATGTAAAGTTATTAAAGTATTCAGACACGTAGACGACAATAACGGCTGTAAATATGCGTGTTTTCTTGCCACTGAGAAGAGGGACAAGCGACGCGGGTTGCATCAGCGGGACAGGAAGGAACTTTCTACTTCTACTTTAAAGTACGATAAGTGACAGCCGCGCATCATGTACGCGAGCGACTTGATGCTGTGCATTCCTCTCTCGAAATTTACCATTATGAAGTTCCTGAGATATTGTGTGTGCGTAATCAACATAATCTGCACGAATCAATCCGGAGAGTACTGATTGAAGTCAAAATCGTATATATATATATTCATATATGTTTATTAAATGCGATATAAGCTACGCCCGACAATTTTAGGTTACATCGTTTTCGCTGCAGTCATGTAGAGTAAACGTAAGCCATGACTTACTTCATATACTGTATATCATACGTTTCAGCTTAATTTCCCGTTGTAACTGCATGAGCTAAAATATGTGCCGTATGTCGTTGAATAATTGGACCACACGCAATCTGTCTTGAACCGTACAATACTTTAGTAATGAAGCTTTTTAAATGCAATCAAAAATAAGAAGTATCGAATTGTGCAGGGTTCTCAATATTATAGTGATCAATAATTATCAAATTTCAATTGTTTATTTTATTTGTTGGAATGGACTCTTCCAGTACGGAATCTTAAAGATCGTACCATCCAGACATTCCTCTATAAACCCCTACTGATAGAGTAAAAATGTAGTTTTAAGAAAGTCTTTAAACACTAATTCTTATAGGTTTCCTTATACGTAGGATGTTTAAAGATAATGTAATATTGAATCGTTTTTGACCGACATCGACGAAAAATGTGAACTTCCAACCAATGTACAGCTTGAAGTTACTCGTACTTTGTTCGGTTATATTTGTCGTTCGGAATATGACTCTGTGGAAGAACTTCAATATCAGTATATACAAATTACACAAGGAATAATAAAGTACTTGCTATATTATGCACCAAAACGCTCATGTGTCATATGAAACGCCATGGAATGTTTTTTAATATTACTGGATATTGCAATATAAAACAGTCGACATTTAAAAACCATATAAGGGAAACGTATTTTCAATGAGACGATGTGATAGGTAAATTGCATAATTAGTAATAAAATGAAAACTATAACAACTAAGTATGCATATAGAATGATAGTTTAAGTATTCGATACTCGCGATGAAGATACTCAAGAAAAATGGAAAAACAATCGTAATTGCAAATGAATTGTAACAATTATCACAACAATTTTTGTACGTTGTTCACGTGCGTATTAGTGCAATTTATAAATGACGTAGTGTTATATATTGGTAATCTTTTACTAAATAATTAAAATTATATAAGAATGAAAGAAATACTTAAGGAATCACTATGTAATAATGTTCTAATATCTGTATATAGGTAGTTCCTAGCGTACGTATCCATGAAAGTATAGATGGGAATGTAAGCCAAATCGGTACAAACGAGATAGACGATTGACTCGACGAGACCTTTATTTCTTGTACCTCCATAATAACACAACAAACATAATGTTTTAGTTACAAATTTTTTATAACAGTTCCGTTATCTTTAAATGTAATAATTCTCTTGGCAAATAATAAATAAAAAATATAACAAACAAGTAACTAAAAAAGTGTTAAAATCAGGAGTTTATTTACTTCAATGTGGTGATTGTGTCAAGGCATATATTGGTCGGACTGGGAGAACATTTCGTGAAAAAATAATGAAGACAGAAAAGGTTATGACAACATAAACACCAATGCTTAATATTTGATGACAAAGAATCATAGTTTTAATGACAATTACAAAATTTTACATTTTGAGAATAAAGGAAGAAACTTAAATTTACTGGAAAGTGTACAGATAAACAAATTAAACAAAGGCAATTATATTAAATTATTAACTAAACTTAAATAAATCACCGTCATTGATCATTAACTATTTGTATTCTCCCTTCAATTTTCATCCCTACTCATAATTTACAGTAAATGAGTATATAAATTCGTTTGTATTGTAGTCTTAAGTTATATTATTCTTCCACGGAAGAAGTCACTGTGTTGGCGAAATAATTATTGTGACTACAATAAATAATAATTTTATAACTAAAACATTGTATTTATTTGCTGAGATAGTCGATAATAGGTAGAACATTCTAGAACTAGCTGACAATTAAAGCGTCTAATTAGAGGATGAAACTAGTTGATGGCCTACTTTCGATATCCAGGATGCTGTCGTTTAAACGGAATTTTTACTTAAAAGTCACAAATTTTTCTACATTTTCTATATTCTGCATTTATTTAATGCTTCTACACTGCTAGCAGCCGTTAGCGGAGATGTCAGGGTGTAAGTGAGACAGTAAACGATCTCTTTATTAGTATTCGACCCGTTGTGCGCATGCGACACGTCAACCAAATACACTAATCGACACACATAAAAGACGTTCGGTAAAATGCTCAATTCTTGAACATGCGTACAAGACACGAATGTACTTGTGAGACAGAAAAAAAAAACATTTTTGTTTCATTCCGACCAGCTACTCGTGCTGATGGGCGGGCGTCCCTCCAACATACACTGTAGTGCATAGCCGGAGGGTAGGGCGTAAGGCCCTCTTCAGTCTCCTTTCAGGAATCGTGAGAATGGGTGGGTGGTGTGGTTAGGGAAAGAAAGATGAGACGAAGTGAAAGATTATCTGTGGAATATTACTGCCCCAGTATTTGTCTAAGTGATCCAAGGAAACCACAGAAAACTTGGACCAGAGCAGCCGGACCCGATTCGAACCGGTGACCTCCCGAATGCTAAGCAATTATCTAGATCACTAGACCACGCCGCTCGGCGAGAGACAGAAATATATATATCTATACCGCAGTGAATTCGTCGTACTCCAGATCCCTTCTGGCAATATAAAAGTATTAAATATTATGATATTCTGATTGTTATCGTAGGGTCATAGATAAGCGGTTGTAGTCGATGTGGCTAAACGCCCACTGACGGAATCATATGGAGGAACGTCATGTTTAAAATGTATATGTCATACACATACCCATCAGTACAAATTTAGACAGGCTGCCAAATGTAGTAATATTCCACAGATAATCTTTTACTTTTCTTCTGTTTTCAACTCAATTGAATCGTCTGTCTCTCCTTCATCACCACGCACCCACCCATTCCCACGATGTCTTATTTATAAATTGTAATACAAACTCTCCTTCGTTAATTCATTTAACTCTGAATAATATTTCAATAAATCATACAGGAAATCAATCTTGTAAAGATTCTGTAGTAATAACACGTTTTTAACATTTCATGTAAAAACTAGCATGGCAACAATTCTGAGCTAATGGGAACGGACGCAATGTAAGACTTAAGGTTTTGACGTTATTCCTAGGATGTGTTCAATAAAAGCACGCGCGAAGTCGACAAGCTAGAGAAACAATCACGTACTTCGTCTGTTGTTCGCATTTAAATTTCAAAACAATCCCCGTCGGACGCCATTACTCATAAACCAATATTACGGCGAGGCAACGTCGACGGACGCGACCGACGCGACGCGCAAAGGCATCTAACAGAATACTCACGTGCCGTTTAGAATACTTGTTCTACTAAAACTTGTTGAACTGCTCAACCTTAATAGGAAATCGGGTTAAAACCAACAGAATACACTTTAACGTTTCATCCTGTCTCGTAAGCGACCTATTGACGTTATTACTTTCCTTTTGCCAAAGATTTATATAATTTGAGAAAATGCAAAAAACAATAATACAGAAACGAATAATTACAATAACCTCGAAAACTTACTTGTTTCATTAAATTGTAATTAGTGTAAAATACATTTTTTGTTTATTTGTCTATATTAAAGGTGTGTGCAAACTCTTCAAGTGAATACTTGTACTAAAATTTCATTTCTTTGAGGTTTCAGTCCTTTTTTTTATTTCCAGCAGCTACTCGTGCTTGTGGGCGGACAGTCCCTTCGACCTACACTGTAGTTCAAAGCTGGAGGGTAGGGCGTAAGGCCCTTTTCAGCCCCCTTGCAGGAATCGTAGGAATAGGTAGGACAGAAGGGAAGTGAAGATTATCTGTGGAATAATACTGCTCCAGCATTTACCTAAATGATCCAAGGAAACCACAGAAAACATGGACCAGAGCAGCCGGACCCGGGTTCGAACCGGTGATGGGTTTCAGTGTTATAAATCGCTCAGATCTCTACATTTGACAAATGTGCTCATTTTTCTCGTGATTAGCATATATATTCTTATGAAATTATAAGCAGAATGGCAAAAAAGTTCACATACACCTGCATTAATATATACTTAAACATTATTGAATTCAACAGGAATTACACATAGTTGCAATTACGTCTTTTTGGATTAGATATCTACCTACTACAAAAATTTAGTCATACTGTGACTTCATCAGGCGAGATGACATGCAAAAATTTTTGTCCTTCTTAAATAGGTAAGTAAGGACAGTTTGGGCTGGAAGAGCAATTATGATTTTACAAATTTAGAAAGATGTGTTGCTTACTTCTAACTGATCATTTAAAATTATGTTATTTTAAACTTAAACATAGAATTAAATAGAATTTACACAATAACAGAAAATAATGGATACAACAAACAATTGATAACTAAATTTCTAAATGAAAAAAAAAAAAAATAAAGAAGAAACATTAAATCTAACATAACCGTATAATAAACATAATAAACAGAAATCAACCATTTCATTAACGTTTAAAGATACTGATAAATCATTTGAAAACCAAACATCAGTGTTTTATTTTTACATAATTATCGACTTTCAAAAATTAAGTACCTCCTTCTTCCTTTCTTATGACGCGTCAGACTCATGAGATAGCCCGAAAGTAGCGTGCAATTATTGAAATGAAATGGTTCAGTTTTCGCAATCTTCAAAATCATTATCATGTACACTGAGTAGTACAAGCAAAATGCTTGTTGGAGTTGCACCCAGACTGTTCTTATCATTTTTGGACATTTTTGTTGATGAAGGACCTTAAGTACGGCATTAAAAGAACGAAGACTGACTTACATAAACTGCTACCTATATGGGGCTACGAATCACCACCCGGCACAGAAACATTTGGTCATGAAAACTAACGATTACTTCAGCGAGAAGTCATTCTGACCAACGGAGAACAACAACCGACGAAATTGAAATTCATCGAAAAAACGGTTATACTGACAAAGAAATCAAGTAAGCCTTCAAACTAAGACTCGGAAGAGGAAACTTCTGCGGGTCAAGCCTTCGTATCCTACATCCACAACGTGATGGACAGGATAGCTATTTTACAACGTCAAAATGAAGTGCAAATCACCTTCAAGTCAACAGTGAAAATGAGTTAAAACTTGCTCAACCCCAGGGGACCCTCTGCGCTCACTACGAAATCCAGGAACGTACTTCGTACTCTATAGGCATTCAAATAATGACCAAGATACCGAATACCGTACACCGATACTTATGATGCCACAGGCCAAAAATTTTGACGAGAGCTACATAGCTTCTAACGAATTGAAACTAGAACAAAACACCTTTACGGAAGGCAATGAAAGACCTACATTTTAAACTAGTACATACAAAACTTACCCTGAAATTTGAAAATGTGTAAGAAAGAAGTAGAAACTTTAGTGCGGACAATGAAATTTTCACGTTCATTCTAAGGACCCATAATAAGTGGAAAGTTAACCCAGTTGCATATATTTCATTATAGAATTTGCTCAAAATATAAAAATATGTTAAGACTTATACATCTTTTAGGAGAAAGAAGAATGTATTTCAAAAGAAGAGTTCATGTAAACAAAATAATTGAAATAATAAAGACATATAAATTTGAAAGAACTATAAAATGAGAGTTACATAACTAACCATTTAATGCACAATTAAGTAATAGTTAAAACTATTTGGTACGTTTAGTTTATGAAGAAATCCTTCTTCGATACGTCTTATTTTTATTCAATCGTGCTTATGCATACGTAAAGCCAACGTATGAACAGCTATGCGGGTATAAAGAAATGCCGCACATGTAATGCGTATAGCGTATACACCTATAGCCGGCAGCTGACAGTCAATTGGTCTTTTACGGTCGAGTCATCCTTGATCCGCCAAGTTATTGGCAGCACTACTGCCGCTTCTTACTACCGTGTAAGCTTTTTGCATTCCTGAAGGCAAATCGAATTTGCAAAACGATTAATAATAATAGCGTTATGAAAACAGTTATAATTGGACATAAATGAATCGAATGTGTCCTAACAGGTTCACAACATCTATTATTATTTGTTCTACTGTAATTTATGCCTCTTAAATTTGTCATAATTTTTTTATAATGTAATATCATATAGCATTTCATGTACATACGAAAAGAAATACAACTATTTAACATATTCAAAAAGAAGAAGGAATTAAAATGCTTATTCGTCTAAATAATAAGATCAAACATCACACATTTGGAACGCGTCCTACCAAGTAGGCACAACGAACCGAAGGCCACATCCCACGACCGGTTTCGACCTAACGAGTCTCATCAGGTGGGCGCTGGCAGAAAGGCTTTTACAAACTGTGTAATAAATATAAATGTAAACATGGAATCAACAGAAACAACTACTCCGAGGGCTAATACCTCTACCGGCATTGAATTACACTGTTGATTCTATGTTTACATTTGTATTTATTATATAGCTTTCTGCAGCGCCCACCTGATGAGACCCGATAGGTCGAAAACGGTCGTGGGATATAGTTTTCGGTTCGTTTTGCCTACTTGGTAGGACGCGTTCCAAATGTGAGATCTTTGATCTTATTATTTAGACGAATAAGCATTTTAATTCCTTCTTCTTTTTGAATATGCTATATCTTCTTCTAAGAATTCATCGGAATCAACAGTGTAATTCAATGCCGGTAGGGGTATTAGCCCTCGGAGTAGTTGTTTCTGTTGATTATATGTTTACATTAATATTTATAACCATTTAATTTCATTTTCCCTAATCTCATTCCCAATACAAAAATGATAAAAAAATAATTGAAGCCTATTTGTTTACCTGTTAATATGTACTGGTTTTAGTATAAAACATTGTGAACTTTTAGGCCCGCCCCCATACATTATAAATTATTATAATTTTTAACCAGAAAAAAAAGATTAGTATGAATGTAATTCCGTTAAAAAATATGTTATGAGCAATGAATAAACAGACATTATTGGATCAATTTAATATGATGTCGCCTAAAGTGAAATTTTCATTGGAGTATACATAAGCAATGAGATGCGATCATTTATTAATACAAAAGACATAAGTAATTAAGTTGGATCAATCTCAGCTCAAACAAATTCCGTAGAAGGGGAACAAAACAGATTTAGAAAAGCACATTCGTGCTTGAGACATAATTAAAGAAGATTCAAATTGGGTGACGATTAATGCTGAATATTTGCATACGTCTCAAATCCTTCAATCTCCTCCTTACACTGATGGCATTATTAATAAAATTGGTAAAATGTTAAAACAATAGAGACCACGGATCTCTTCAGTTTCAAAGCACGAATAAATTAACTCTTTGAATTATATTATTATATATGAGTTACAAGTTAGGGTTATGAATTTATTTTGGTGTATTTTACTTTCTATGTATGCATAGGTGGACCACTACAACCAACGAAAAATAATACACAGAATTTCCTTGACATATCAAAATTACGCAACTAAAATCAAATTTTCTCCTAAAAGTGGACGCACCAGCTTGTATGTACAAGTGCATGTATATATTTATAAAGGATTAAAAATTCAGCAAAAGGTTGCATTTTTATTTTAACTTATCATGCTGTTCGTCGATGATAATTTTGTTTAGAGAAGAAATTTGATTTTATAGTAACAGTAAAATGAATATAAGAACATAAGCTTTCATGGCCGGAATTCATAGTAGAATGATGATTCGGGCTTGTAGGCCGTGGTCGATGTGAACGGTTTCGTCCAGACGTTTCGTCGGCAACTGCGGCTGATATCTTCAGTGGGTGCTGTGTTGACTACGTGTGCGAAGATTATACCTCGAAGTCTCGGCAGCAACTTCACTTGACACGTAGTCAACACAGCACCCACTGAAGATGTCAGCCGCAGTTGCCGACGAAACGTCTGGACGAAACCGTTCACATCGACCACGGCCTACAAACCCGAATCATCATTCTACTATAGTAGAAGGAATAATTTGCAGCAATTTTTGGTCCTTTTGGAACGTGTAAATTTAACTTTTAATGCACAATATACAAAGTAAAATTTGAATAATTTTCACCGTCGATATTTAATAGAGAAAATTTCCTATTGACCTACGCTCATACTTGTATTTTTGCAGTACAAATGAAAAACCTATACCACTCAATTTTTCCAGATCAGTTAAAAGTTTAAAATATTTCTTTAGTAGTTTTTTCTAGTTACCATTTTTATTTGGGATTTGTCAACTAAACGTAGTTTTTGTGCTCTTTTTAGATATTTGATCCAATTTAATTTATTTTGAATTGTATCCCTAATATAATCCATTAATTACTTACTAGTCTGCATTTGACATACTCTTTACAAAAAAGAAATATAGCAAGCTGTTGTATAGACATTGTTTCTTTAATTAGCAACCCTTAAATTAAAAAAAGGATCACAAATGTATATAATAGTTACCAAATTTATTTGATATTTTTAAATTCGGTTAATATTATTTACTTTTAAATCAAGATTAAGAAAATTAAAAAAAATAACCACACCAGACACACTCATTCCACAATCGCGATTTTCAACTCACTATGTTTTCCAATTGTACAACAGAATTTGTATTGAGTTCCAATTTGTAATTTTGATATTAACACAAAAATGCTTTATTACTGATGTTCCTTAAAAACTAGTGTCCAATTATCGATTCCAGCCAAGGATAATTTATTAAATGAAAATAAATTAATTCCAAACAAAAGGTTATTCCAGAGAAAAATAGGAATGACACTTGAAACAGGTTCCGTTACAGATAATTTTATTGATCATGTTTGCAAATTTTCAACAACCCGGTGAAATCTATACTTTAACTCACACTTAACTACTTATAAAGTAAATTTCACATATCTTTACATTTTACCAAAGTCCACATATTCTCAATAAAAAAATATATATGCATCTATAAGTTGTCAGTATTTCAGCTATAAAAAAGTTAAAAACGTGAACTCTATTCTCTTATATATATATATGTGTATATATATATATATATATATATGTATGTATTTACATAGGTACATTTTGTTAGAAACCAATCATTCATTTAATCCTAAATAATATAATATGTTGCATTATGTTGAAAAAAGTAAAAATTAAAAAATCGTATGAAATTAATAAAATAAATAATTGTAATGTAGATTATTAAATGATCAACTAGACTTTAATAGTTCACCATTAATGAATATATTCAAATTTCATCCCTCGTCTTAGTTTTTACTTGTATATACCTTATATACTATACCAATTTTTTAAAACAATTAGTGTATAACTCTACGAAACTTAAGAAAGCTACTGTGTAGTGAAACAATTGTCGTTTCAAATAAACATTTTTGTGGAAAGTTTACAAGTTGTATTTTATTTAAACAGTTTGATTTATAAACTTTCACCATATAAATGCAAACTCATTTTTATCTTCTAGGTTACGTTAAAAGATCAGTTCAAAATTAAACTGAAGCGTCTTTTTGCAAATAATTGCTTTCATTTTTTGATTCTTTATAAAACAATGTAACGAGAATATACATTTATTTCTTCTAATTTGTACTGCAGCATTTAACTGATCATCCTTACAGCGTTATGCAGTCTAATAAAAATTGAATCACCCTACACAAAACAAACATTAACACACTAGGGAACGTAGTTAATGGTGTATAACATTTGTATTTGAAAAGTACCGAATTGGATACTATTTTAACTTTAAACATCCAAGTGATTACTGCTAAAGCACTTAATGCGATTACTTTTGCAAACTTCTTCCAGAAAGAACATAGTCAGTCTGAAAAGTTCCAAATCGACACTTGTAGCGTAAAACAATTATTATGTTATCTAGGTCTAGTACAAATTGGATAGATGAGGCATTCAGCTCTTGCAACTCCATGATAATCACAGTTTAAAACAAAAACACACGTTTTTTGGTTGCAAAAAATTTTTATTGTCTCCACAATAATTATTTCAGCACACAGTGTCGTCTTCAGGTGGAAGAATATTACAAACTAAATTACAATCAGAACTCTTATATATACTAACTTACAATCTGAAAGGTAGGGGTTATTTGTTTTAAAAATTTAATAAAGGTGAATTACAAAATTCCAGCTGGTCGTTCAAAATATTTCCATTTTTACACAATTTATCTACTTCTAATTTTTCTAAAAAATTAAGTTTTATTCCTTTATTTGCATAATGTAATACTTTGAAATTTTCATTGAATTGATGTTTTTCATCAAGTAAATGATCTGCGTAAGAAGATTTTTTATTTTTATTGTTAAAACTATTTAAATGTTTTTTTATTCTTTCTTTAAAAGATTTCCCACATGTTTTCTCACAATCTGCACAGTTAAGTAGACATACTCCTGATTTTTCTTTTTTTTTAGTTTTATCTTTATTGTTTTCTAAAATAATTCCTAATGACGTATTGGTTTTATATGAAATTTTGTTATTGGTAAATTTAGAAATATAATGGCCTATTTTGCTAATGCAAATTAAATAATGCACAAAAAAGTAATAACAAAGTTAAATGAAACTGATTCATAAATACCCATCGTATATATAAACTTTCCAACAACTTTGCTCTATTTTCCTTTCCGTTTGATTTTAAACGTTCACTCTTTGCAAATATATTCACTAGTGTGACCTCCCTCAAACTCCACCCCTAATACGAACCCCTTTTTAATAGTTTTAAATGGTCTGTTTATTCGTACTTTCAAAATTTCTTAATGAGGGGTCTTAATTAACTATGTAATAAGCTTTAGAATTTACTGTATAAATAAAACAACACCATTTAGATTTCTGTTTATTGACGCTTTTTGTGGAATTTGAGGATTTTGATATTTCATTCAAGTTAGTTCCACAGAACTCCATTTCATTTCCTTGTATCTAGTTTTACTATCTGCAGTGTAGGTCTTGGTACTATTATTATTTGTTTTCGTACCATCCACACCTACTTGTGCTGGTGGACGGGCAGTCCCTCCGACCTACACTGTAGTGCAAAGCCGGAGGGTAGGGCGTAAGGCCCTCTTAAGCCTCCTTTCAGGAATCGTGAGAATGGGTGGGTGGTGTAGTTAGTGAGAGAAAAATGAGACGGACGAAATGAAGACAGAAGGAAAATGAAAGATTATCTGTGGAATACTGCTCCAGCATTTGCCTAGATGATCCAAGGAAACCACAGAAAACATGGACCAGAGCAGCCGAACCCGGTTTCGAACCGGTGACCTCCCGAATGTTAAGCAATGATCTAGAGCACTAGACCACGCCGCTGGGTGGTTAACTAATAAGTAAATGTAACCAAGTAAGATAATTTGAGTCAGTAAGTAACAGTTATCTCAAGCATAAGCAACGTATTAGCGAATTAACGTAGTATCATATGATTTGTTTATATCAAATATCTATAAATATCTACTGGAGTGTCTTCCTAATACATCAAATCCTTCCATAGACAAAAGAAGTGGCACAACTGTGCAAAACAAATTCGTAAAGGTGCTGCAGGTTTTTGTTTTTAATATTGGCTGTTTTTGCTAGGTAATATTCTGCTTTTCTAACTAAGGGGGATTTTTGTCTGAGAGACTTATACCCGGGGGGATTTTTTCCTAGATTCGTAATATAAACCTTGAAATAGGTAGGAGAAAATAAAAAAATCTTTTTAAAAAACTGAAATATACGCATCTAAATTTAATTCATAACGGATTTATATTATTATGAATTTCAATATTATATAGCAAATATTTGATTGATGAATAAAAGCTACAACATAAATCTGGTGTTTAATCGAGCAAATATGAAAGCCTCTAAAAGCGACTTGTTAAAATGCTTCGTGTTTTTCGCTTGCAACTAGCAAAATATGCAATAACTGATGAACATCCAGCTGCAGCATGCAAATTCTATGCAAAACTTTTATGCATCCATATTATAAGGCTATAACGAACCCTACAAAACGGGTGTACGTTTGCAAATATCGAATTATAATTTCGGTTTCTTGCAATCATGTTTGATTATAATGAGAAATGGGCCGCTAGCGATTTCCGATAAAGTAATCTTAAAAAAATTGTACCAAGTGGCCAAAGTGTAAAATAATAAAAAATTTCAAATAATGGAAATGTTTTACCTACACTATCTGTATTAATTCCAATAGATTCTCCGGCAGGTTCATTGTGATGAAACACTATAATTATTTATTTAAATAAAATTAGAAATGACTTTACAAAACATTTACTAGGAACGTTTAACGTGGTTCGACCTTTCAAACATTATCAAAGAGGGACGTAGCGTAGACAGGTAGTCTTGGAGAACACCCTTTAATTGGGCACCGAATGAATTTCGAAAGAATTAACCACCCCATCTTGCGAGAAGTAGAGTCATCTGCATTAGGACTTTAGTTTGTTTGCAAATTTGATCGTGCAACAACCATGGAAGTGAAACTAAGTGTTATTGTAAAAGGGTAATACTAACCTAACCTATCAAGAGTCAATCGACTTGTTAGTGTTTCTTTAATATAATCAGTAATAAATATACAGAATATGGTTTGTTTTTCGACCCTCAAAATGTCGTCATCTACAAACAATGGCTTCATCTACAAACAAGGTTTTGGTATTATATTGCTTGCTTAAGAGGACCTCTGCTGACGGCGATATTTGGCAAGTAAAAGTGCCCCATTGCATGACTCCGTACTAAAATTACAAGAAGGTATCCGGCTATTTATAAAGGACGAATCATAGTACAGGTTAAATCATGGTCTGATCACAGTCAGAACAAATACCCTATCGGTCACCTTGTAGGTACGGTCACAGCACCAAAAATGACATTTTAAGTGCTTTTCAACAACACATTCGTCTATTTGACACTTATATTAAAAGAAGAAAAAAAAATGAACGTCTAAAAAGTAAACATAATAAAACTCAACCCTAAACTAAAAAAAAAAAATTACTGTCACTAGTGACCTTCATCTGAAACTTTTTTTAAATAAGAGCAAATCAAATATGTTATGTTTCAGAAAATTTTATAATAAAACTTTACAGTTGTTTCAACTGATTATTCTGTAGATTCTTTTGTAGAGTATTATAATAAAACTTTTTGAAATTATTCTTTATTTGTGCTTATATAAAAAGAGGTAAGTTTCCGAAAAAGTCGTAATACGGAAATTTTGACCATGAACGGGCTGATGTGCGTACACACTTTCGGTTTATCGCCAATGGTCCAGTAACGATCAGATCAAAATATCATTGGAGAAAAATAGTGCGGTCAATTGTCTGGACCGCCATTTGACCCTGAACGGACTGTGATCAGTCCGTGACTTCACCAATAATATGAATCGGGCTTAAAAAATGTCAGACTTAGTTAAAATTGCCTAAACTATTTGTAAGTACACAATATAAAGGACTATTGAACCCTTTAGTTAGGTTATTTAACGTAATATTATATAGCGAAAGCAAAGATTTTTGAATTTCTAATTTTTATAAGAAATTTAGTTTACTACTATTATTTAGAATAAGAATTTATACTACATAGTAATAGTTGTAATATAGCATATGAAACTACTAATAATCTATGTAAATTTATTAGAAATTAAATACATCAGGGATTTACAGATTAAATTGTAAAAATTGTAACATGTTTTACATAGGAAAAACATGCAGAAATTTCAGAACTAGAATAAGTGAGCATAAAATATCTTTTAACAATAGACTCCAACTATGCTAACCACCTCATTTGTAACAACCACAATTTTGACGATAATTTCAAAACTACATATAGAAAACAAAAAACAAAAATTATAAATTTTGGAAATTATAGAAATTAATAGATTTAAAAATAGCGATAGCCAAATATTGTTAATAGTTTTAAGTTGACTACAAACTTCCAACGAAGCCAAAGTTTGGCGAAACGATTGTCAAGTGATCAATAAAAAAGTTGAAAATCAACGCATTTTATTTAGTTATATATTTTGTTTTGTAAAACACATGGCAAGGTTTTTTGCAGCCCTGTACAATTACATTATAATTATTATTGTAAATAAATTAATTATATCATTTTACCTAAATATACACAATTTTATCAAATCTGTATTTAGCAGGTACATGCATTGAAAATAAAAATAAAAACAATAAGCGTGATTCGGGGAAGTGACACGTAATTAGTAATTATGTACAACAATTTTAATTAACTGCTATTTATCGTGTCCTTGTAAGCAATTCGAAATAGATAATTGACCCATTCATTAACACTATGAATTAGTGTTTTACAAACCACAATACTACATATTATATTACAAACAGTTTTCTAAAACGCCTACTTCCGCATAAACAATATATTAAATTGATTATATAGAAATTGAAATGAAAAAAATATTCAAGAAAATGATCCAAAAGTCGAAAGAAATTATGAAATAAATAACAAAATTGTTGCTGCAGATCAATAGTATCGATATTTCCATACAAGGGCTAAAAGAAAATCAACTGTTACATTTTAGAAATGAAGAATTGAGTTTTTATTTAGGCCCTGCTTTATCGATCAGTCAAACTGATTCATTTAATATAAAAGTAATTCAAATTTTATGGTGCCGTTTTGAGAAACGGTGTTACAGGTAACTGTTGAAAATACCGTGGATAGAGAAGGTTGAAAATAAGGTGGTATTAGAGGGATTAGGAGAACAAAGGGCACTATGGAAGTCAATAAGGAAAAGGAGATATACACTGATAGGACATATTTTGAGACAGGGCTAGTTAGATACATATTAGAAGCATAAATAGGAGTAAAAATGGGTAGAGGGAGGCCTAGATTAGATTACTGTTCGCAAATGGTTAGGGATATATTTATAATGTTCTAGTTTTATTGTTAGAGAAATGCGAAGATTGGCTCAAGATAGGAAAGAGTATCAGTATTCGGACTGATGACTCGATTATGATGTTTCATTAATTTTATTATTCAGCAGGTGCTACCTATATCTATTACTAAAAAAAATTCAGTTGAGTTTGGTTTAGATAACTACTTAATAGCTGACATAGATCTGCTCACGTGGTAATTTTTTGCATTTTTCAAAATTGATTTTTTTTTACTTGACTGAAACATGCTATATTTCTACAACAAAATTGATACCAAAAAGCGTTAAAAGCCCCCTTAACTTTGCTCTAGTATAGGGTAATTGATAGACGCGAAAATTTTTATCTAAGATGTAGAATTATATAGATAAATATAAATATTATATTAGATACATATATACGGAAATATTTAGCATATTTAGAAACGAAATTGTTTAGTTTCTCTCTCCCCTTTATGTTTGAATTTTAGTATTCCAGTTAAGGTGCATTAGTTTAAGTTACAGTGTACCGAAAAACATTACTGTGGAAATAATAAAAACATTTTGTAATTGCTTCCAAAATCCGAACCTAGATTACAAAAACTACCACTTAGTCGTTAATGACAATATTGACGTTACTATTCCCATTATTTCATTTTTCAATTAGCAGCATTCAGGGAAATAAACTAATTAGTTATTTTAAGAATAGAAGTTCACATTCTATTTAAAAGTGAAAATATGTAGTTAAGGATCCAAAACAAGAAACAGGTTAAAAACCGCCATAAAATAAACATAATTAATTGCAGGCCAAATTTTTGCAATGCTTAATATAGTATAGACGTCAATCGCGTTAGAAAATACGTCTACTTTTAGTTCGTCATGCTTCTAAAATAAATGTGCACAAAAAACAATTTGTTGTCTTGTTTTTATGATGAAGACTGGAAACTTTGGCAGTGTTGTAAAATATAGCAAATAGCTTAAACACCAACGCCAAAACTCGTCACTAAAGGTCCGAAGCACTTTTCGGTAACAAAGCTACCTTCTTCAGGGACTGAAGAGAACTGTTTTCAGTTCGTTCACCCAAAAGAATTTTCTGTAGAAATTGCGGCAGGATTTAAATACTGGAAACATTTTTATAAATTATTGTTGCGTTGCCAACATTTTCATAATAAAGAAGTTGGTTGACATATAATTTTCTTTGTTATAACCGCTGCAAGAGAAGTACAGAAAAATTCGGGATTACTTACTTCAAATGAAAAGTAAAATCTCTCTTGGCACGAAGAAAACATCGAAATTTAGCATAGCATACGAATATGTATGTATATTGTGTAGATAATGCATTTGTATAAAGGTATGCCCTGGTTTCCCAAACTAACCTACCTTAATGCAGGTTTATACTCTCACATCTAAACTACAGCTAAAAAAACATTAAATTAAGTAGTATCTAACTCTGTAAAGAATAACCTCTTTTTTCGAAAACGTGATAATTCGAATTAATAAAGTGTGTCTGCTAATTTGGTGGTTGACAGTAACTAAAATTAATATACATATTCAATCAATCAAACGAAGTGTAGAAATAAATTAAGACATTGTTCAAATCAGGTGAATTAAGCTATCACAGCCATTGTAGCACACCAAGTAATTAATACAATAATAAATTAAAGTGTGTTCATCGCCTGACTGTCAAGCCAAAACCACACCATCTTATTAATAACAAAAATGTTCAAATATTTGCACATTAGACTCCATAAGTAATTGTAACAAATAGCTTTCTATCAATTTTATGGGAAAAAATATCGTTTTTGAATAGGGTGAGCTAGCTTGACTGTCATGCCAGTGCACCATTCAATTATTAATAAAAATATTTAAATATTTGCACATTAGACTAGGTAACCAATTGTAACAACTAGCTTTCTATCGATTTCATGGAAAAATCTCGTTTTTGAACCATACACCACTGTTTAAAAAAATTACGCCAAGATTGGTTTTACGTAATAAAATTGCAATAAATACACTCTAATTTATTACAATACTTGGAATGCTACAATGGCTGTGCTAGCTTAATACGTTCCTTAAAATCGATTCAAAACTTCAATATTTATGAATTTTTAAGGATAGTGGCGATTCGCTGCTTTACTAGCACAATGCTATGGCCATCCTAATAAGGAGTAATGTAGTCCCTCAGTCACTGGTTTAGTCCCGTATTTACGCTATTTCTTAAGATAATCTTTAATTCAATTTAACAAATAAAGAAAATGTCACCACCCGCCTAAATAAATGCAAAATTGTGTACAATTGAGACTCCTACAAGTACCTACTAAGAGTACGCAAGAGTAACAATCTTTAGGATTCTGTACTCCAAGGTTTCAACGGAACACTGTCAAGGGCAGCTAACATTTAAGTAAAATGAGATTTATTTGAAATTCACACAATATATGTGTAGCTATAAAAAATCTTTTTTCAAGGGATATGGCTATTCACAATCCTTGCACCATATCAGGTCTATCACAAACTGCTTTACGTAACAGGTTGTAAATTGTAAAAAATATTACTCAGCCTATACTTAAACAATAAATACCAAAAACAGTTTACCAATAATTTCAAAATAATTAAAAATTCTAAGTAAATGACAACATCGTTTAGGTAGTAGTTGTAATGATTAGCTAATTGTAGAATATTGTATCTTCGGACGAGACAGCTCCACCGATTTGCTTTACAAATCTATCCACGCTAGCACCATAAATATTAGCCCGTTATTATACATATAGTGATAATAATAGTTACCCATAAAAGAAAAATATTTGTTCTGTTTTTTCAAACTTGTTAGAAATGTCGTTAAAGAGAATGTAACCAACACGCAAGCGACAAGGAAGTGATGATAAATAATAGTAAACTGCAATAAATGTCAAAGAAAACTGATGCCCATACGAAGCTTTTCACAGCCGCCTTTACATTTGTCAGTGAATCAATGCACATTTTCTTTATTTAATGTTTCTACAGATATAAAGGTACCAATTAGGCGATCATCATGCATGAAATGCCCACCATGGTATGGACTATAGATAAACAAAACCATTCAAACGCTTCGCTTATTACAAACTATTTTGTCCCTTAGGTACTTGGTTTATTAACACAAGTCTCCGATATTTCAGTGGTGCGTATAGTATGTTATTAATTTTTGCCATAAAATATTAAAACGATATGTTAGATATTACTCAGTTACATGTACGTTTTATGTATAGAATAGAAATCAACTACATACCATATATACATGATCATACACAATATATCATACATCATAGCTTTCTTTGAGTTGACGCTACTAATTACTTTGTTTATTCCATAAAACTTAAATTATTACTGCATTACTAGTCGATTCCGTCCAACCATAGATTATTAAATCTTAATTTGAATTATGTGAAGCTGTAGCTGTAGTAAGTTTCATAAGAGTAACATGTTAAGATAGGACCGACTACAATGTAGGAATAAATAGTTTAAATATCTGCCCTCTTAATGGGCATTTTCTGTGAAAAGTCTTATCTGTTGAGATCAAAATAACAACTTATTTTTATACTAAAGGATAGATTTCTTCAAGAGCACGTTAAGAGACGAAAATAAAAAAACAGCCAGAGTCCAGAAAAAATGTAAATGGTTTTAAGTACTTCATATTTGAAAATGAAAATACTTTCTATTTACAATTGAGTTATCAAACGTGTCAACATCGTAACCACGTAAAGATCAAATAAACACAATGGGCAAATTTTTATTGAAGGAAGGACGATCAAAATGACTTGCATTAAGATCAAGATTTAATTAACTAGCAAGATTAATTTATTTTAAGTCCAACAAATTCCAAGAGTAGTGGTTATTAAAAATAAAGCAAACCAAACGCTAAAAATACAAATTTGTAAACTATAATTTGTATAGGTATATCGTATATCTGTAGGATATTATTGCCTTTTTAAAGTTTTTTCTCACTATATAATAATGTTCTACACACATATGGTGTTAGCTTATAAGCAGGTTTGTAAGGTAATTTTGTAAAACTGTCTCCTCTCATGATAGAAAATTATAGCATTACTTGAATATTAAAACGTCTACCCAAAGGATGGAACAAATTACTACTTAGAACTACTTTTTACATCCAGCATGTTATCATTTAATCAGAATTTTTAATTAAAAATCGCCAGCGTATTATTTTTTTCGGTCATCTTAGGGTATGTAAGTGGAGATACTATCGCCAACGGTACTCATCTGGACGTGTTATATTAGTATACGTGCCCACGTGAAGATCTAGACGCGTGGCCACTGCACCTCTCCGAATAGAGGTGCCGCAGCGGGACGACCAGTCTACTGCACATGCATATATTTTACATTTATTATTCCCGTACGTCTCGGGGATACTTGTTAGTATACCTACGCTTAAGTCCAAATTTTCATACTGTTTGACACGTTCCGTGGCTCATATTCTGAGATATTCGATGGTATTCGTTTGTACATAACTCTAAGTTTAGTTTTTCTCAGTTTTTTGCACTTCACCTATTTTTAAAGGTACGAGCCACTGTTAGAAAGTAAGTACAGCTTCATACGTGGATGCTGCACGATATTTGTAACCTCATCGTCTGCACTTAGAAGTTATTAATTAACTGCCATTAATAATAAGAGACAGTACAAATCACACTTGTACAGAGAGTAATGAATTGGCGAAAGCTGCGTGTGATTTTAAAATTAAACTCAACTTGTGAATGGGCAACGGATAATTTGGAAATGTGCCTAGATACGCGTTTCTGGAATTCGTGTAAATGTCGAATCAGCTGTCCGTTTATAAGCGTTTATTATTTAAGTCGCATTTCGCTTTCTGTAATGTCGTTGCCACATGTGCGTCAAACGTATGAAAAAGAAGGAAACTGACAATTTCTAATAGCGGTAATGTAGGATGGCAAAAGTGAAATATATTCACCAGCAAAAGACACCTGAAATAGGTTTATCTACGATAAATGTGGCATACATGTGCTATATTAAAGTACTAATAAAAAGTTGTATTTGTTACAAACTAATGAACAAAAATTGTAAAATACTTTAACTTTACCGTAATAAAACATTAAAGTAAAAAACAAATGATGGTGTACATTTTTATTTTAAATATTTATTTACTTTAATATAATATAGGTTTAGATAAAATGTTCGTTTACTTATATTCAACGTATAATATTTATGATACTTATAAAACGCATTATTTTTTTAAATAATTTATCTTTATCAAATCTGTTGGTAGCAATGTTAACAGTAGTTGTTGACAAATGCAGTACATGTGACATTCGACAGTGAAGACTTATTTCAGATTCAGCCTATCGCAAATATACATCCTTCCCATCACAGAACCAACTTTTAAACCAAAAACAAAGAAAAATGTTTTATAAATAGTTTTCTATGAAGATAATAAGTGAAGAAGACTACTAAAAGCCCGACAGCTAAAATCTCGACGAGCCAAAATACCAAAAAATCATCCCAAACAACTTATTACGTACTGTCTTGGTTAGGATTAGGACAGTTTATTTTCCAAAATTTGATTTTATAGTTGTCAGTATTTTAGATTGTCGGAAATTTGAGCTGGACTCAAGATGATGCGAAGGTATAATATAAGCAATATATATTAGTAACCTGTGACGACCCCGTCTATTCCAACTAATCTTACCTTTGTAAAATGGTGGTGTATTTGTAGATAAAAAAGAGGGAACCATAGCAATAACAGAATATTTCGATCTACATACGATGGAAGTAGAAAATCTGGAACTTACCTAGAACAAATATTTAAATTAGCAAATAATATTAACCAACTGTTTTATAAATCGATCTTTACGTGTCGATACTATAACACTAACCACTATATAGTACAAACAAGCACACCTTGATATCTATACATAGCTACTAGTATATAATATGTAAATCCAATTAAATATAGGGAAATAACATTAATAAATTCCACAATAGGAAAATTGTAAAACATATTGAATAATGTGAGAAAACACCAGTAAAATAGTTTTATAGTATAGTGTCTTCTACACTTTCAAAACAACGTGTTTTCGAACTATTTTTGACAATAACTTTTGAAAAAACAAACAAATTTATACATCCAGCCTGGCATTCTCTTTGTCTTTTTATTGTCTACAAATTATGTATTTACTATTTTTTGATACTCTTATTCACTAAAAGAAGGTAATAAAATCCCTTTTCGTCTAATTATAAAGCAGCGGTCGGGGAACTTTTTTAATCATTACCCCAAAATATTTTTGTGTAAGTTGATATTACCCCATGGCGAAGAGCAAAAAAAAACGAAATCGCCTCTTTTTAGCATCTTTCATATTATAGCCCCCATGATAATTTTAAAAAGAAAACAATAACTAAAAAGTTAATTTAAACATCATTTATTCAATTTATCAATGTAATACCTAGTAATACATAACGGTAATAATAGTAATATAAGTAATATACAGTTGAGGAAAAAAAAATTCGCCCCCACAGATAATATAAGTAATTTCTAGTTATTTTGTAATTCATATAATATTTTTCTTATATTATTAGACGAAAAAACTAGTTTAAATTTTATATATTGCTGTGCTTTACTGCTGCAAAGATATAACTCGAAAACACTCTAGTGGTGGGGAGTGAGATGGCGTGGCCTGCATATATCGCTAAATTGTTTAAGTTGAAAAAAATACTAACAGGTTTATAAAATAGCAAATTAAAAATATATACTTTTTACTGACAAAAGTTTCATTTTTACCCCATTTGGGGTAATTTACCCCGGTTCCCCGACCGCTGTTATAAGGGATCACAGATCCCACATTGGGAACGCGTCCTACACAATAGGCACAGCGCACCGAAAGTCATATCCCACGACCGGTTTCGACCTATCGGGTCTCATCAAATGGGCGCTGGCTTTTACAAGCTATATAATAAATATAAATATGGCATCAACAGAAACAACTACTCTGAGGGCTAATACCCTTACCGGAATTGAATTACACTATTGATTCCGAACGATTATTAACCCTCGGAATAGTTGTTTCCGTAGATTCCATATTTATATTTATTATATAATCTTTTTCGTTTTTGCAACAATGATTTGTTAATAATAAATTTTTCGCACCTGGTTAGCTGTATCTTTTGATACGACACTTTTTCTTTTGTCCAATTAAACATTTTCGCGAAATAAAATCTCTGGTGGAATTTGTTGTTTTTTCAAATTCTTATTAAGTTAGTCTATAACACATATTGTACTGAATCTAAAAAGAAAAAAACTTCTAATATATCTTTCGCCGATTATATGACAATATGTTTCTTGAAAAATCCCACTACAAATACCCCAAAAGCGCTTTTCCGGTGGCGGTAGTAGAAAAATTGAATTACATGGTACTTGTTGAAAGTATGTAGACACTTTAAACTTGTTTTTCACTAATGATGAGAATATAGTTAACCTCTTTCGTATAATAATACTCTCATACAATAACGAAAACCCATCGAAATACATGTAATGCTTAAATTCCCAAATTCAGTGTAACCTTTTGAGACTCAAGTAGTACGTGTAGATTTCCTTTTCTTCTTCTACCCCTACCTATAGATTTGATATTTGCTAAGCAGCTACACTCCAGTTTACGTGCAGTGAACCAGTCAAGTAAGGGTCCGTAAAAACACTTTTGTTAACAAGTGCAATAAATATAAAATACGATACTTGAATCGTATTCAAGTAAGTTTTGTTCAATCACTTTGACTCCGGAAAACGAACCGCTATTGAATGATTTAAACGACTTTACCAATTGAGAATGAATAACTTAGTATATATATATAACTTTTAACTACGATTTAAGAATGAGGAAATGTACATATTCATAATATATATACAGGGTGAGTCACTAAGCCGAAATCGGCCATTTATACGCGTATAGTTCAAAATACAGAAAAATATTTCAAATAAAAGTTGTATGGGGCTAAGTGTAGAATAACGTAAAAATATTTTCAAATATGGCGGACTTCCGGTTATACCGGAAATGCACCCTAACTTCGTTATTTTAAATGGAATACCCTATCTTTTATTATACTTTTGAATTCCCCATAAAAAAATAATGTCAATTTATTAACATTAAATTGGACCCGGAGTTATTCCGGGTTTCTTGGAAAATTTGACGTTTGCAATGTTTGGCGCCATTTTAAATATCTCAGAAACGAAAGAACTTAGAGGGATACGGTTTTCACATTCCATTTCTGGAAGAAATTGCCTATGATCTACAGGTATTAGATAGACACATTCATTATCAGTAGTATACAATTTATCCACAAATTGTGAAAATAGTAATAGTATATACCTATTCCTAATAAAACGTAAAAAGTATTCGAAACAATTTATTATTAATAGAAATAGTTTATACTTTGGGTTTGGGCAATTTAGAGGCAAATACAATGCATACTACGAGGTTTGAGCTTGTAGAACATTTAATTTAATTTTTCTTGTTTCTATTCTTATCCATTATTCTTAATGTTTGTTAAGCAGTTTTATCTAATTTTATTTATAATTGTTTGATTCTTTCAAGCTCAAACCTATTTTTACGCTATTCTACACTTAACCCCATACAACTTTTATTTGAAATATTTTTCTCTATTTTGAACTATGCGCGTATAAATGACCGATTTCGGCTTAGTGACTCACCCTGTATATATATTATGAATATGTACATTTCCTCATTCTTAAATCGTAGCTAAATATCCTTTGAAAAAGAAGAACACGTATTCACGTAGGTACATTATATGTGTATATACATTTTAGTAGGCGAAACGTCGATGGTAACGATTGCCGTCGTTGTAGAATGTGGGCAAGGAGTTCGTCGACATAAGAGAACCCTTGCCAAATACATTTGGCATCAAGTACCAATACACACATACACACACTCTCGTTCGCTATTTCTATATTTGAAGCCAAACTGAGTCCCAGCTGCAAACGGCAGACGGACATACGAACACTTTATATCCAACATACATAATACGGACTTGCTATACGGTCCATGAAACACACAACTACGATACAACACTAAATATATCATGCATGAACCTATTTTCGTAATTGAAAAGTCATCATCAGTAAAAGTGAAGATAGATACCAATGAAAATGAATGAGCTATTACTAGATTGCTGAACGAATTTTTGTCTACGGAAAAATACGACATACGAATATACATATTTTATGTATCATCTAATAACATTCTTTATAAATATTAGAAAAAGCGGTATTAGTCCAAGGACTCGGACAAAAGGGGTGGTGAACGAGGGCGAAATAAATATTCAAAAATTATTGCTAAACAAGTCATTCGGAATGAAATGGTTATGATTCCTTGCAAATAGATAAATAAATAGTACAATCGACGTATATATTTCGAAAATTTAATTTAGTATTGTAACGAGTGGCCGCGACGTGTATATCGTAACTGCAAGTGTGTGCGTAATAATTGAGGACATGTTAGCGTATTTGTGTTTCGCGGAGACATGTTCAATATTTCGGCGAAAAATAAAATGGTCCCGACTTTTCTGTTTCTCGGGAGTGTCCCGGAAATTTAACGGAACAGTATATAAGCGGAAAGACGATCGCCGAGGACAGTTCAGAGTGCAGATATAAATTGACGGTCGTGAAGGGTGGAGATATAAATTGACGGTCGTGAAGAGTACAGATATAAATTGATGTTCGTGAAGAGTGGAGATATAAATTGATGGTCGTGAAGAGTGTAGATATAAATTGATGGTCGAGAAGAGTGTAGATATAAATTGATGGTCGTGAAGAGTTTAGATATAAATTGACAGTCGTGAAAATAAAGTGAGAAATAAATCGAGACGCGTAGTAAATAAATAGAAAAGTGAGAAGTGTTATACAGACAGTAACTGTACATAAATAAATAGTGTAATTGGTAGTAAAGTTAATTAATATTAGTATAAATAAATTGTTGTTCCTGTTTAAAAGTCTTCGAGTTTTAATTGTTGAACCCCCGAACGTTACAGTATACTTAGGTCTGCATTTCTATAAACTTTTGAATGCTATGTCGATAACGTAATTAAAAATAAAAATTGGAAACTGTCACACTTTACATTTACTCTCTGTTTCTAAAGAGCTGCCCATCTTCTTACGTAGCGCCCTTCCTATTATCCGAACATATTACCCTAAAATTTGTTCCTATTCCGGATGATATTGAAATTTCGTGCCCAGCTCTCTGAATTTATTGGCATAAAACAAAGGCTAACAAAGTCGAGTCGCTTTTAATAAAAAGAAATCATTGAATCGAGGCTCCATAATAACAAAACAAACACTCGCAATGTTTAGTTACAAAATTTTATTTTATTGTAAAACCACAATAATAATTTCGCTGACTTTCGCGGCTTCTTCAGGTATAAGAATAAAATATATATAATAAGATGCATTTGAGGCCAGTCTTTGGACTGACAATCCTATGATGATGATGATGTACATATAATATAAACCTTTAAAAATACATATGGTGATCTTCTTATTAAGTGTTTAGTAGCATAGCGCCTAGCAAAAGTTTCCTAATTACGAACTGTTTATAAGTTTGTTAACTCTCGGCGAGGTTGCAGTGAATGGAATGCATAAGTAAGATATTTACAGGAGTTACCGTATTCATAACTTTGGCTTCACAAAATGAAATCAGACTTCTATTTACCATTAATACATATAGTTTTAATATCGTTTGCTATTTTACGTATTCTAATTCAAAACAGGGCGTGTACCACAAACAGCATATATTTTTCAACCGTATTTAAAAAAAAACAAATAGTTGTCAGAATTAAAAAATACGTAATTATCATATGAATTAACAAATCACAGCAAAGACATGAAGGCTAAGAGAGACCACCGAAGAAGGATCTCAACAAATTGATAACCAGGTAATAAATGAGAAATAAGACGGATGTTGAAGTGGATCCTGTGGTGGGTCTCAAAACTGGGCCTTACTGGACAGGAATCGAATATTTAACTTAACTTAACAGAAACAGTATTATAGAATATGAGTTAGTATAGGAGAAACAGCCAAAAAAATGGATTAAAAAATTGGAGAGTGCTTGAATATAAAAATAGTACATTACAAATCAAGAAATTATCGTATTGTAACGGACGTGGCGTTTTGGGTGGAATTGACCCGCACTGATTGCAAAACTAGAGTGGAGTTTGACCATGCCGCATTCTAGAAAAATCGAGACAACTACTAGGTCATTCGATTTGGTTCGAGAGTAACCTAGCAACGTCCATTAAACTGTATAAGTGACAGCGATAGACGATTTAGAACAGTTGACGAAGAATAGTTGACAGGTCACAGAGAACAGGCAGTTGACAGAAAGAGAAGTTATCGACAAAAAGTGTTTACGAGAGTTATAAAACCGAAGTTCTGTTAAATAGTTAAGTTTTGTTGAGAGAATATGAGAACATAAGTCAGTCGCTGCCGAGACTTCGAGGTATAATCTTAGCACACGTAGTCAACACAGCACCCACTGAAGATGTCAGCCGCAGTTTCTGACGAAACGTCTGGAAGAAACCGTTCACATCGACCACGGCCTTTGTTGAGAAAGTTAAATGAACGGGTTTAGAGCAAAAACGTAACAGTATATTACAAATTAAATAGTTATAGCTGCTGTGGGCAGAAATTGATAATTAGAAAAGATCACACACAATACAAATTTCCGTTACAACAAACTGGTTGATTTAATTAATGCTAAATCGGAATAAGAAAATTCGTTATGTAATTTCAAAAAGAACTGAATGGTATTCTATTCAAAAGTAACATGTATTATGCAGATGGTTTATTATAGAATATAATACATACTTTTTTAAAGCTTAAGTACGTTTCAGGACCTAAAATCGACACCGCACATTTAGGTATCTTTATGACACAGGGAAAAATTACAAGCAGTATACCGCCATCTACTGATATTTACTGGTAACTGTAGTAGTTAATATGTGTGACAAGAGGTTTACGAAGGAATCTACTTGAATCTATTTGTGATGTAGCCCATTAAAGCACAACAATAACATAATCAAGAACAACTCGTTTCATTATTTAATCAAAAATACCGGGTGGGGAGGGGGGCTAAGTCTCCGAACATTCAGAGACAGCAGTGGTGTTCACAAAAGCGTATTTTTTTCGTAAACCATCCTTTACTATCAACAAAAGTGTTTCCAAACAATACACCACACACAGTGTGAACAAACTATTAACATGAATAGCAATAAGGCGTACTTCTAAATACCTGCTCGAAGCAATTACTTCATTAATTCCTATTTTCACATAAAAAAACTTGTTCAAATTTACGATTAGATAAGACAAGTGCACGGTATGCATACGCCTAGATAAATAATTACAACGCTACCGACTTAAATGGGTTACGAACCATATACCAACTGAAATATGTTCATACACCTTTAACAAACTTTTATTTCCAATTACGTACCGCAGTTTATCCGTATATGCTTATAAACGTACACGTAAAAGTCGTAAAAGCAATAAAGGGACCGTAAACTTAGATGGTACAACATTTATGACATATAGCGTTTAAACGATCGACAAAGCCAAGCGTTAACTCTTCACTGACAACTCTTCTTCGCGATATAACAATGTCGTGTCTTCTAAGTAAGTACATTAAAAAGTACTGAATTTTACATATTATAGGTATGGGTAAGTTACGACTTAATTTACTTACTGTTGATAGGATTTCTCGAAAATTGAAGAAAGACTAGATTTGATGCGCTTTTCAGTGGACCTACTACGGGATTTTACAGAAATTGGTATTCAGCGAGCAAAAATACAAATAATACTACATGAACATCTTTAACATCTTTTCACCAAAATCTAAGGAAATGAAAACAAACAGAAAAAATGTGAATCAACGTAATATCAAAAAAAAAAAAACTTATTCAAAAAAGAAGGAATTAAAATCCTTATTCGTCTAAATTTTAAGATCAAAGATCTCACATTTTGAACACGTCCTACCAAGTAGGCACAACGAACCGAAAGTCACATCCCACGACCGGTTTCGACCTATCGGGTCTCATCAGGTGGGCGCTGGCAGAAAGGCCTTTACAGGCTATATTCTAAATATCAACAACAACGGAAACAATTACTCCGAGGGCTAATACCCCTACCGGCATTGAATTACATTATTGATTCCACCTGAAGAGACCCGATAGGTCGAAACCAGTCGTGGGATGTGGCTTTCGGTTCGTTGTGCCTATTTGGAAGGACGCGTTCAAAATGTGAGATCTTTGATTTTAATTCCTTCTTTTTTGAACATGTTATATATTCGTCTAGGAGTCCATCGGAATCAAGAGTGTAATTCAATGCCGGTAGGGGTATTAGCCCTCGGAGTAGTTGTTTCTGTTGATTCCATATTTATATTTATAAAAAAAAACTATTTAAATGTTTACCACTGAGTAATATCTCCTTTTTATTTTATAATTTTACTATGGAATATTGGAATATTTAGTTAAACAGGCAACGAATAAAGCGCCTTATTGTTTTATATATTTATTTCAAGATGTTATGACTATCGATACAGATATTGTATTGTCATTTTGTAATGATGTATTGTACGAGTAAAAGTGTTTTTAACAAGTTAATTAGTCGTTCTCTTGCCATTATATTAAGAAATCGTTAATGATAATAAAGGTTAATCTCGTTAGTACATTATCGTCTTATTATAATACCACTGTGCATTTAGATTATTCAACATGGAAAAGGTAAAAATGTTGTTCAATCAAGACAAAAATTCATATGACAGACGATATATCGCTATTTACTGATATTTACTGCTAATTGTAGTATTTCGTATGTTTGACAAGGGTCTTACGAAAGTATCTACTTGGGTTTGGTCAGTATCGGCCGAAACAAATTTGGCGAGTTCGATTAAATAATATTGTGAAACTTTCTGTGTTTTTTATTTTATTGATCTAATTTAATCATACAGTTTCACAAAAAAATTTTCATAATAATATCGTTCGCATACTATGTTTAATTTTTCATGATTACATTGATATTTACACTAAAATTTCCCAATATAATTAATTATATTCCATTAAATCCTGTCAATATTCAGTCTCACTTAAATATTTCCTCCACGAATATCAAATCCGTATTTGCCGGAATCAAATTATGAGACCCACATTTTTATGTAATTTTTTGCAATTTACAAATTTAAGAAAACATTTGAATTCTTGATGGTCCGCTATCCCACATACATTGTTGACATATATATTTCTAAATTGAGTTATTTTCCATTGGTGTATCTTTAAAAATAACGTTTCTTATCAAGAGTTAACCATCAATAAGAATAAGGTTTATAACATATATGTTATTGATAACTTCGTTACTATTCATATTTGATGGAGATTGGTTTATCTATTTCTACGATCTTCGAATATACTTTGTGTGTAATTAGTCGCGATTATATATCCGAATGCATGTAAATTTCTTTCTTGTTAAAAGATTCTCATATTTGAATGTAACTTTTTTTAACTTTTACAAATTCTATATTAACTTAACCACAAATGCATACAATTGCAGCAATCGCAAAATACTTACAGATATAAAACGATAACCTAAAGGTAATTAAAAAGAATAGCTAGTCACAGTTATCGGCCACTTCGTTTTTCACTCGAATTAAAATTCATTAACTTTAATAGTAGACAACAATACATTCTGTAAGTACATGCATACCATGATGTCTAACTTAGAAGAAGTCATTAAAGTGTAGACTTGGACAAATGATTACAACTCAAACTGTTAATTAATGAAAGTTAGCAATGGAACTTAGTGGGTAGGTGTAAACGTAATAAATAACTGTAATGAATGTTAGATGCTGGAGGCTTCGCGTTCAGGGTGGTCACTATTTCTCTAAAACAAATAATTACATAGGTATTTCAATTTCCAGGTGTGGAAATACTTTCAACTACCTATATACAAAGTTATTCCAAATGAGTAGTACATTAGATGTTTTAGGAAACCTAAGAGTGTTACAGATTTGAAAATTTGGGAGTATCACGAATGATCTTTTTATACAAAATAATTTCAACTGTCGGGCATTGGAAGTTGAGGCCAACTTTTTATTTTAAATGGAATGATGTATTTTTTACGACGAATTGGTATGAAGCATTAAATGTTAAGGTGACATAAAAAACTTGTATGCCTACAATGAATACCTTCTGAGATAATTTAATTTGTTGGAAAAAGATCGCTACTGCAACCCAAAATATAAAAAATCGCTACACCTATTAAAATGACTTAGAGTATTGAAAATTTTACTAGTTATAGTCAAGTCTGCAGGCTAACGTCATGCCAAAATTAAATTTCATAGTTTATACAGGGCGTTTATAAAAAAAAGTTTAAAACTTCAAACACGAATAACTTCACTTTTTCAAATGGCATCTACCAAATTTTATTTTGTCGTTCGATTTCATTTGCTATAGGAAACATCCGAATGTATCGAAAGAGGATAAACATAGGAATCACACGATAAAATAAAATATGATAGTTTTTAAAGTTTTTTTCCTAAAGTTTTTAAACATTGTTTTTTTCCTCAACACCCTGTATAAATTGTTAAGCTTAATTTTGGCATTACGTTAACCTTAATACTTGACTGTACCTAGTAAGAATTTCAACACTAAGTCATTTTTTATGGAAGTTATGATTTTTTATAATTTGGGATGCGGAAGCTTTCTTTTTTCTATAAAGTAAATTATCTCAGAAACAATTCATAGTAGTAGGCATACAAGTTGGTTATCAAAGTCACCTTAAAATTTTGTGCTTCGTATCAATTCGTCGTAAAAAAATAAACTATTTTGGATAAAAATATCATCCTTAATTTTTGTAAAACATCTAATGTACCACTTAGTTTTAATAACTCTGTATATATTCAAATAACCTATCCTCGCTTGGTTCGTTATTTTCCGAAAAAATATCACTTCATTAATACGTGAAGTTTCTGGTATCTTTTTTCGATATTTATTATAAAAGGAGGATGAAGCTTATATAATTCAAGAGATACTGTGTCATAGATGTGCTCAAAATAGAAAACATTTGTCTATAGTCCCTTTATCACGGGTAGAAAAAAAAATGTATCGAATGCGGTCCGTTCACGTGGTAGACGAACATTTTATATATTAAGAAGATATCCAGGACCAATCCGCACACATCCGAATAGGTACGAACTCTTCCAATTGTAACAATTTAATAATTTTAATTGTTTTTATGCATCAAACGTTGAGGTTAATTGTTCCTCGATAATTTCAAGAATCAAATGAAACTGAAATCTCAAGTTATTTCCAAATTTATTATACATCACCGAAAGCACTAAGGTATATTAACCTCAATAGCATAATATGTCAAAATCACAATCTCTTACGAAGTAAATTTTAACCTACTCTTTACTTTTTACCCTTAAAAGCTGCATATTTCAGACTACGTTTCGCAATAAATTTTTGTCGGCCTGTCCCATACATAGCGACAGTATATGTATAGCCCTCTGGACGGGCGGGATTCGTATAAATCTAGGAGAGTGTTCTATTTCTCCAGAAGTGTCCCGAACCTAAAGTGGATACCTTCGCCTTTTAATTTCCTCCGAAATCCCCCGGCTCTCATTGATGCTTCAACATTGACTTCCGAGTGAATAATGGCCAGAATATTTTTACCATTTTATTACAAGATTGTAAATAATTACAAACAAACAGTTACTTAACTACTAGGAATTATTTTTCGGTATAGAAATATTTTTATAAATAAAACTACTCAGGGCAATATTCTAATAATGGTGGAATCCAGTAAAATGTGTATAATATATTTTACATCGTTTGCATAATTTGAGTCTGATTTTTTATTAATATATGAGTTTCTAAAAACCATTTGATTATTTGTAAACATGATTTCAATGAAGGATTTACAGTGTTACATTTTAAATATAAAAATTGTAAAATACAACTTATGGAAATTTTAGAAATCATTATATTTAAATTTAGTACTTTACATATTAACTAACAAACAAACGTAGACAATTCCCCGTTATTAAACATCTTACCCATCCCTATCTTCAAATAGTATTTAAGAACAAATTTGTCACTTTAGGATTAAGTATTTATGCATACATCTGATGAAGTCACAGTGTCGCGAAACAATTGTCGAGTGCAATAAAATTTAATTGAGAATAGTTTTTTATTTTAATTGTTATTAAATGTGTATGTTTATATCACGGATTTGAATGGGTGCGAACGTAGTTTGTTTGTGGGTGTGACGAAAAAGAAAATGTTAGAAGCGTTTGAAATGTGGTGTTATAGGTGGTTGTTGAAAATGCCATGGATAAAAAGGTTAGAAATGAGGTGGTATTAGAAAGATTGGCTAGTTAGAGACATATTAGAAGCAGAAGTAAGAGAAAAAAGAGACAGAGGAAGGATTAGATTAGATTCCTGTTTTGTTGGATCATTTACTCTCAACACGCCAAAGAAAGTGAAGAATAACTTTTAAAAAATCCCTTATTAAAAACCATCTTCAATGTTATAAATATAAATATGGAATTAACAGAAACAACTACTCCGAGGGCTAATACCCCTACCGGCATTGAATTACACTGTTGATTCCGATGGACTCCTAGACAAAAATATAACATATTCAAAAAAGAAGGAATTAAAATAAAATACCGGTCGTGGGATATGGCTTTCGGTTCGTTGTGCCTACTTGTTAGGACGCGTTCAAAATGTGAGATCTTTGATCTTAAAATTTAGACGAATAAGGATTTTAATTCCTTCTTTTTTGAATATCTTTAATGTTGTTTGCTCGCTCATCTCACAATTCATAAAACATACACTTTGTAATCGTTTAAAAATGCGTAACCGTTACATTTCGGTTTAACGAAAAAGCTTAATGTATGAAGAGGATAACAATTTAACTTGTCAAATTAATTTATATTTTTAATTTCCATAACTAAAAGTGCTTTTATAAAAAGCGTTCTACTTGATAATGTCATTACTATTTAGACACGAGTTGCAGGTAATGAATAAATGCATAGAATCAGTAGTTGCGGAGGCATGGTTCACATAATTCATATCAATTTTGGTTTGACAACTTTAATTACTGTAATAGAATTAGTCACGCCCGATGGTTGTCGCCATAAAAAATACATAAATTGCCTGCTTTGTTAGCATTACATGTATATTTATATTTGTAACGCAGGTGTTCAACACAGGACGATAATTTAAATCACAGAAATTAACTTAAGCTGTTAATCGGAGTGCAACACACTATCCAGAAAAAAAAACTTAAAAATTCATTGTGAAATTGGTTATTTGCATTTTTCATTAATTACAATAAAATATGCTTTTTGTGTACTAAAATCAATTTACGTTTAAAAATTAATATTGCAGTATTAATTTGAACAAATAAGTTCGAATATTCAAATAATTATGTGAAAAACCTACAAATCGTATTCAATTTGAAAAGGATTTATAATTTTGTCACACAGTAGAAAATATTTCTGTGTACCGATTTTTACAATAACAGTATTAGGAATGAACAAATTATTTGAAACTTTGTACACGGGGTGTTTCACACGAAATTGTATGTACACCTTTTGCTTTTGGATCCTCCTTTTTTTTTTTTTATTGTTCAAGAACTATGGAAAATGACTTTTACAAAACTTTTCAAACTCTAATCTTAACCTGCTCATTTTTTTTTTAATTTTTACTTTAAATTACTGTCTTGTCAAAATTGAATTATTGTAATATTTCTTCATTTAAAATTTTAAGCAATTAAAAAATTCATAAGTATTATAGGTAAGGAATAATATGACCACGATCCATCTACCCTTAAAAAAATAATCATAAATTACAATGTAAAAACAGGAATTTATGGTTCAAAATTATTTTTTTAATTGTTATGTATTTTCCACATAAACTTGAAATTAAGACAAACATTTTAAAAGAAGTGATATTGATAACTAAATGTTCAAAAAGTTAGACGAGAGTTTAGGTATGTTAAA
Source organism: Agrilus biguttatus (assembly GCA_963921985.1). Lineage (NCBI taxonomy): Eukaryota > Metazoa > Arthropoda > Insecta > Coleoptera > Buprestidae > Agrilus > Agrilus biguttatus. The sequence continues at coordinate 22,215,495 of OY998117.1, read as the reverse complement.
AACGGATAGGGAGTAGTGATGTACTGAGACCACACTTGCTAGACTAGGTAAATTAAATTAAATTATCTTTGCAATTACATGTAATCTTTGAGTAAATTTGAATAACAAATTGGTTAAGGCTTTCGCGGCCAGTTGATGAACTGGTGTAGTCTTGATTCGGGTCTAAAGGCCGTCGTTGGTTGGAATTGCTTCCTAACGTTTCGCTAGTATGATTGGCGAGTTTTTTCAGAGGTCCTTCCATCTCCAATGCTGGATGTAGTCTACATCCAATTCAATCAGGACTACACCAGTTAAATTTGAATAGGTGTAGAATATTTTAACTATAGAGGGCTATTCAGACTGAGTGGTACATTAGACGTTTTAAGAAAATTAAGGGTGTTAAAGATTTTAAAATTTGGGAATACGGATTATCAAGGATAATATTTTTATCTAAAATAATTTCAACTCGCTGCCACTTCCTGTTATACCGGAATTTAATATCAACTTTGTTATTTTAAATGGAATAGTATATTTTTTACTACGAATTCATATGAAGTAAAAAATGTTAAAGTGACTTTGATAACAAAGTTGTATGCCTACGATGAATAGTTTTTGAGATAATTTAATTTATAGAAAAAAATCATAACTTTCATAAAAATAACTTACTACCAAATTTTTACTAGTTATACTAGTTACGGCTAACGTTATTCCTAAACTAAGCTTTATAATTTACACAAGGCGTTAAGGAAAAAAAAAGTTAAAAAACTTCAAACACGAATACCTTCATTTTTTCGAATGGCACCTACCATATTTTATTTTCTCATTCGATTCTTTTTTATACTGTTTCGATACATATGAATGTTTTCAATTTATTTAAAAAATTTTGAATAATTTTAGATTTTTTTCATCTAACGTTAACTTACCCCACATTTAATTATAACCTATTTGAAAATAATGGTTACAAAATTGAAATATTTCTTGTACACTATATAATCGTGTGTTTAACAGCAATAAAAAAGTATCACTACATAGACGCAGAATAAATGTTTTTCTATTGCCAGACAGTTCTTTTTTTAATAAGGCACGTACATGACGTAAAATTAGTATAGCCTTGATCCTAATTAACTAAACATAAAAAAGCATTCCTTTACTAATTCCGCCTTAGGAAGTGGAATAGAGGCATTATTATAGTTTTAATCATATAATAACTCGTTAAAATAAGAAAATATAACAAGCTTGCCTAATTTTAAGAGTACAAAAAAACATATACCCTTTTGCAATTATTAATGAGAAGAATCACGTCCGTTTATTTATTTTCCTGGAAATATCCGTTATCTTCCCGAAAATAATAAGAAAACATTATACACATAAAATATAAGGCTCATTTTGAAATTATAAAATCATTAAACAAAACAACAATCCATAATTTATTCATAGGTTTATGCAGAAAAAAACATGTGTTTAAAAGTCTGGAATAATTAGTAATTATTTAATTATTTGTGTTGTTATGGGTAAATCATGGGAGGGTTATTGTTAAATAAAAAACAAAAAAGGTAGGATAAGGTCATATAGTGTATATATAGAGATCATAAAGTATTCAATTAACATTAAAATACTAATAATTGGTACATGTATTGAAAGTAGACAACTTATTCTGAAAATTATGTCAAAAGTTGATTTGAAGTTGTTTAAGTACGTTTGTGTAAAGCGGTTGAGAGAGTTACGACTAAGGAAGAGACAGCCAATCAGGCCGCGTAAGAACAAGAAAGGAACATCACTATTATTTTCTGCTCCAAGATCACTGCTATACTATTAAATGCTGTTTACATGCTTATAAACTCTAAGGCTACCACTATTAAGCATTGTTTTGCAATAAGCGTTGCATAATTAGGCGTATTATAAAACGACTATAAGTTTTAAAAAGAAACTAACATAATATAACAAATCTTAACCTAACCTAACCTACTTATCCACAAATCTAGGCATGCTAATCTTTTTCCCCTGTATATCTATCCTTGAAGTTGTCCTCTATAATAATTTTAATCACATTGTCAATACATAAATTAAAAAGTAATGGTGACAATGTCCATTCATGATTAATTCCCTTATTATCTTTTTTACATTGCTACCCAAATTCTATAATTACTTATTGTTCTTTATACAAACTATCTATCCCTACGTATCATGTCCATATTTATAAAAGTACATTTAACATCTGTTCCCATTTAAAATTTTAAAAGGTTTTTCTAGATTTGCAAAAATTAATCGACCTTACTAAAGGTTTAGACTATATTATCTTCTATCGTAAATAATTTGTATCAGAAACGTTACAATCACGTGAAAAACAAATCAATGTCTACAGTTGTGAAATCACCGCCAAGGGTCAAGTGGAAGTTATAAAAGAGCTTTTATAAAGTCAAAAACACAGTAAACAAAAACAGCTGTTAACTAAAAAACGATACAGAAATTTGTTACAAATGGAAAGAAATACATAGAGCAACATTATAATACTAAAATAAAATTGATATTATTTGTAAAACAGAAATTTAAGATAGATCAGTACCGTTTTTCAGCATAATATGATGATTTTACATTTTTGTCCTTTGAACCTTCAATTTTTTCTTCCTTCTTTACAGCCTACTTTTTAACTAAGTATTCTTATTATATTTAGAGTTACAGTGTTAATGATTAACAAATTTTGACTTACCTTGTATAACAGTAGCGGTAGAGTTAAGAAGGCCTTGTAGTGTCCTCGAGTTGTGTCGTAGAAGGGCCGCAAAATCCTTCTGGCCCTGTGCCTTTAATATTGTCTCAGCCTCTGCACCGCAACACTGTCCCTTACATAACTTTCCTGCAACAAAATCGTATGCTTTATTACCTCAATGGTATAATGGAGGACGATCTTTTATAATCCACATAAAATTCGAGTATGTAGTAAATGTACAATTTTGTAATAGCTTTTTTAAAACCGTTTTATTTGTTCTAATCGCAAATGTTTCCTACGAAAAATATTTTGCTCCAAATGAAATCGCTCCAGTCGAATAGCGATAAGCATTTTATTTTATTTTTTACTTTTGTATCACTAGAATTAAGGCTCGGTAAAACAGGAGGCGGACTGTCCGCAAGGACAGTTGTATACCGTAAGATTGTTTTAATCCTGGTCAAATATTAAGGAATCTAGCATACCATAGCCTCAACATGTACGCATTCTGTATGACTACCCTAGAGTCCGCGAAGGACTGCGGTCGTTCTGTGCGCGGAGACAGTTCTCCTGTTTGACCGAACTTTTAATTTTGATTAATTCCGCTATCATAAGTATTTATAATAACGATGCGTTTCACTTCTTCTGTATATTCAAATCTTTTACGTTTCCAGATCATCTTATTTCTAATTATAGATTTTGTACTAGTTTACTATGCCACAATAAATTTATCTTCGAATATTTCTTATAATCTCTGAAAAAAATAAATACAAATTCCATTGTTTTAATTGGTATATATTTTACCAACTAAATTACGTACATATGTACTTGGAATGATATTTTATAACAAATATTTATATTTATTAATGGTAAATTATATTGTTTGACGTTTTTTAATTAGGCACATTAACGATAAGTTAAGGAGTAAGCTATAAACATGACAGTTAAAGTTGAACTTTATTATAGAAGAAATGTTGAACTATCGATAATTATTACTGCCTTAAAATTAATTTGTACTAATTATCATTGGCTTTTATATACATAACATAAAATATTATCAACGGTGACCTACGAATCAATACAAACAATTTAATCTGGTAACTGGATATCCCATGTTCGCTTTTTATTTTCAACTGTAGACATCCTATAAAAATAAGTTGTATTCGCTATATTCGCAAATTACCTACATAAACTTCAATCGACTATTATAATTTATGCATTTCTCACCTGTTCAGGGCAGTTTATTTATATACAGCATAATAGACCTGCTTATTGCATGAAAATATATATATTATACTAACGTTTATTACAATTTCAATTTTTGTTATAAAAAAAGATAAACGTAAAAAGACAACAATACTATTAATATCAACTAACTAATTGTTTCTGCCTTTATTTTACGAAAATTAGGAATCATATTGAATCAAATAATTGAGTGAAACACACTTAATTTCCGCTTAATACATTTATTAATCTCTTTACGATCGTTTCACCCAACAAGGGCATCTTCAGAAAAAGTATTGATACAAATTGGGTTACACTATTTCTTAAATACTATTACAATCTTGGTGGGAATGCATATACTATTTTATCTATAATTATTGAGCTATATACATTTTAGATTTTATTTATTAATATTAAGTTGCTGTTCTTTATGTGTTTTTTGATTTCTAAGGTTTCCAAAATGTCTAGTTTTTTACCTTTCTTCTCTTGATCTAAATTATTGGAATTTTCTTCGAAATTAAATTTGTTTTTTGTTTTTTTTTTTATTATAATGAAAATTCATCATCCATGAACTACGTTAATAACAAAAAACATAAATTTAATTTAGAAGAAAATTTCAATAATTTAGATCAAGAGAAGAAAGGTAAAAAACTAGACATTTTGGAAACCTTAGAAATCAAAAAAAAAACATAAAGAACAGCAACTTAATATTAATAAATGAAATCGAAAATGTATATAGCTCAATAGTTATAGATAAAATAGTAGATGCATCCCCACCAAGATTGTAATAGTATTTAAGAAATAGGGTAACCAAATTTGTATCAATACTTCTTCTGAAGGTATCCTTGTAGGATGAAACGATCGTAAAGAGTTTAATAAATGTATTAAGTGGAAATTAAGTGTGTTTCACTCAATTATTTGATTCAATACTATTAATTTCGTTGGATTAAAATTCAATTTCTGATCTCTCAAAGTTAATTTTGCCAATAACACATGTCAACGAAATCAGGGATAGAAAAGGAAAAGAAGGGCAGCCATTTAGAACGTAATTTACGACAATGAGTCCTAATATAGCCTCAGAATTGCTTCAGTACAACAAGATTTTAAGATATCCAACCTCAAAACTCAAAAAATGCAATTTTTGACCTTTTTGAGAAGAATAAACAATGTAAATTAAAAGAACAAAACAACCAAGAGAGTAGCCATTTCCGATGTATATCTTTTGTCGCAGAATTAGATTCTGGACTCATAATTTCCCCAGAACATCAAAACGTTTAACTCCAACATCCCAATTTTACTATTTTGAATTTCAGATTAGGGCATCTTGAAATTTCAATATTAAAATCCAATTCTGGATCCAGATTCCAGTTCGCATTTAAAAAAATATATCGAAAATTGTTGGCGCAAGTATCACCCTGTGTGTTTTTTAAATTATTGTTATGACGTATGGTTTTACCTAGTGGGTACCGGTGTTATGTTACTTCTTGTTACTGAAGTGTTATTATAGAAATTAGCGATAAGAAACTGAACATTTTTCTTTCAATCTTCCTATGTAGCTTTCTCACATTTTTTGCGTAAGATTCATTCGTGTTCCTACCTTCCTTCGATCAATACTTATTAACTTAATATAAATATAAATATGGAATCAACAATAACAACTACTCCGAGGGCTAATACCCCTACTGGCATTGAATTACACTGTTGATTCCGATGGATTCTTAAACGAAAATACAACATATTCAAAAAAGAAGGAATTAAAATCCTTATTCGTCTAAATTTTAAGATCAAAGATCTCACATTTTGAACGCGTCCTACCGTGTGGGATGTGGCTTTCGGTTCGTTGTGCCTATTTGGTAGGACGCGTTCAAAATGTGAGATCTTTGATCTTAAAATTTAGCCGAATAAGGATTTTAATTCCTTCTTTTTTTAATATATTAACTTAATAATTCTTTATTTTAATTGTAAATTATATTATTATACACTTCATTTATGTATGCACCAATAAAACGGAAAATCATTAGTTACGACTTCTATCAGTAACAAAAATGATTACCCTCATTGTGTTTTTCAGTTTTGAACCCGCCAAAGTAGTGCCGCTCTTTTTCGACGACACGTGTATGACAGTTGCAAAAAAAGAAAATATTGTAACTATTTTCGATGATGACCTCAAACCCAGAAAAGCTTTAGCACTTAGCAGTTTCTAGAAATTTTAGTCTTAAAGCTAAACAAACCAAAGTAGCATCAATGGAAATTTTTAAATTAAGATTATTAAGGGGGGAAATCCCTGTTAAATTTTTTTTTGAATTTTTTTTTCCTTAAAAAATTCATTTATCATCTGTAGAATATATTTTCAGTGATTTGAGTCTTACAGAAAGCCTAAAAAGTCCCTATATAGTTCCTAGAGTGATGCCCTCCAAATCTACCGAAGTAGATAAGCGCGCGTTTTTTTTTCACGCCGAACAATATAACAAAAGTAATGAAGCGATCGACTTGAAATTTTGTACAGACATTCCTTAACTTATTGGCCTTTGCATCAACCTAAAACATTAATTTAATTGTTATAATATTGTTTTTATCAATTTGTGTATGCAACAAAGTGGTTTTTTCGTTTTTTTGGTCGCTAATTTTTATTTCTCACTTTTTTTGCTAAATTTAGTTTCGTACAATGCAGAATAACGTATTTTAATGAGAAAAATCCAACCCTTTCATTACAGATCATTAAAAGGACCTGGGCATTGCCCGGTGCAAACCCGAGGAGTCAACTTTGATGAGCTGTAGCGCCGCCATTTTGTTTTCTTTTTACCAAAAAGAATTTTTTTCTGAATACCTTTAAATGTCATCTGTATCATGTAATTTTCCGAATAACAATACAGACTTTTAATTTTTCGTAAAAAATTATTACAGAAACGGTCATTAGTAGGGATTTCCCTCCTTAAGGGATATCAAAAACTGAATATGCTGGAGAAATTTTCAGGGCAAGTTCTAATTCAGCGACAAAAGATATATCAGAAGTCGGTACTCTTGGTTGTTCTGTATTTTTATTTTACATAGTAATAACTAGAAATAATTTAAATGAGTTCGAGTTGATCTTGTTGAATTACGAAAAATAGAAAAGATGCATCTGTGTTAAAATAATACCGAAAGCAATACATCCGGTGACGTTACAGTAATTTACGCACAAAAACAGTGTGATCTTAACTCGTCGTTTATATTCGCAGTTGGAGAATTCCGTTAAAATTAGACACTGGAATGTAATAAAGGAGGGCCTTAATTTAACCAAACAGCTATTAAAAATAAAATGGGTAAAGTAATCTGGAAAATTAACGTCAAAATATTTTTTTTGGACAGGTATTACAAGAAACTACTTCTTCTATTTTCGGGTATATTCTTTTACTTTTTTATTTACACGTGTTGAGACAAAATATTCAAAGTACGTACAGACATTTCGATAAAAATCAATACGATTTCCAGTTACACGAGTGAGCACAATTTATTGTAATGCGACGTACACGTGGAAAGTAAAGTGAATTGATATTTAAATGTTTAAAAAAACGAACAGCAAACAGTCTAAAAAAACACTAATACATATAAAACACTCCCGAAGTAGGTGTAAGTATTTTTATTGTAATTATATCCAATTTGAACGTCTTGATCTCAATTCAAATATAGACATAAAAAACATTCAGTTCTTGGTTAGTGATTTATCAAAACTATCAGACGTGGATCGATTTTTGAAACTTATTAGTTCTTATAAGCAGTGATAAGCAGTTTCGATAAATCACCCATGTGTCTATCACGTTTATACAGAGTGTCTAAAATTCATAGAGCAACCACAGGATTCTGGGATAAAAAAATTTTATTTTCAATTTTTGAATTAATCATGCAGTTTCACAAAACTTGCACCAAAAATAGCTTAAGTTTTATTTAAGTCCATTGAACCGAACTTATCTATGTACCAAATTGATTCGTTTGTTCAAGAGAGGGTTCCAAAGATACCATAAAAACATAGTTTTTCCACGATAACTTAAAACCGTTTGGCACGATTTTAATAAAATTTGATATGTAAATATGTCGGTAACAGTATTAATTTCTGATATACACATTAAATTATCTTAAAATATGGCAAGGGTGAAGTCATCCCTACTTTTAGATAAAATTGTTCAGAACGTTTTAGAGGGTTAACTAAGTAGGCCAACTATTTTTTCTTGGAGAGGTACATACGTTACGTTCATTTTTTTCAGTTATCTGCAACAGTTTCCCGTTTCTTAAAGGCCTTGAAATGCTCCAGTAAGCAGCAAATATCAGTAAATGGCGATATAGTAGCCATATCTCGTTATCATAAATATAAAAATATAAATATAAATTTGGATTCAACAGAAACAACTACTCCGAGGGCTAATACCCCTACCAGCATTGAATTACACTGTTGATTTTGATGGGCTTCTAGACGAAAATAGGGGTATTAGCCTTCGGAGTAGTTGTTTCTGTTGAATCCAAATTTATATTTATATTTTTATATTTATAATATAGCCTGTAGGCCTTTCTGCCAGCGCCCACCTGATGAAACCCGATAGGTCGAAACCGGTCGTGGGATGTGGCTTTCGGTTCGTTGTGCCTACTTGGTAGGACGCGTTCAAAATGTGAGATCTTTGATCTTAAAATTTAGACGAATAAGGATTTTAATTCCTTCTTTTTTGAATATGTCTCGTTATCATGTTAACTCGCTTTTGTGGATCGCTTCAGTTTGGTGGATAATTAATACCGAGCAGCGTAGTCTAGTTGTTTAGATCATTGCTTAGCATTCGAGAGGTTACCGGTTCGATTCCGGGTCTAACTGTTCTGATCCATGTTTTCTGTGGTTCCCTTGGATCACTTAAAGAAATGCTAGGACAATAATATTCTACAGGTGATCTTTCACTTCTCTTCTCTCTTTATTTCGTCCGTTTCATCTTTCTCTCCCCAACCACCATCCTCCCCTTCCCACAATTCCTGAATGGAGTAGCTGGTGGAAATGAAAGACCCAAAAGTATTTTTTCAGTAATTGATCGAAACTGCCTATGGCGTGCTAATAAGAACTACTTATTTAGAAATCGCGATCCACGTCTGGTAGTTTTTATAAGTTACTAACCAAGAACTGAACTTTCTTTATCAGTTTGTTTTACGTGCCTATAACGTAAATAAACTACATCGTAGAATAAGTTACCAGATACCATGTGAAATACTGGTTAGCAGTAAATATCAGTATATATCATCAACAAACGAAGTAAGCAGACAAACCAAAACAGCGTTCTGAATAAGAAGCCCGGTAAAAATTAATCACATCTCACCAAAGTATGAAACGATTCAAGTAAATATGAGTACAAAAGTTACTCGATTCTTTATTTTCGATACCAAGTACTTTTGGTATCAATTATTTTAAACCAAGTAATGAGTGGGTTCGATAAAAACTACTCGTATTTGACATAACTGGTTTAAAAAAAGTATTTTTTTCTTGGATCGTTTGTTTAAAATATTGATGAACGTATTTTCACTTGTTTCAGAGGTAGCAGCCTTCACGTTTTTATTATTTTTTTTATTCCGTTTAGGAAGCCATCTTCAAATTTTATTATTTTTCAAATCGTTGTAGGTACAGACTGGTCGGCGTAATTGTTTACATAATGGGCCGTATCGACCGAAAGGCGAAATACGAGGGTAAAGATAACCTTCTAAAACATTAAAATGATATTGATAGGTGGTGGACGCACGGGAAGCGCGGGGTATAGAGGTAAGAAATCGAATCTTGGAAAAGAAACTAACGTAGCTTAACCAAAACATCACTTCAAAAAATTTTGAGGTTATGTTACGCTAGTTTCTTTTGCTAGATTCGATTTTCACCTCCTCCCCTTGCATCACCACCTCTACATAACTTTCTACCTGGTACCTGATTGGTAGATGAGGAGATTAAGAATCGCATTAGAGTTGAGTTGTTTAATAAAAATAACATTGCTGCTTATTATTACTAAATTTATTCTATATTATTTTTTACTGCAAATACAATGTTTCTGTAATTTATTAGTATAATGATATGTATACACGTATTTACTATTAGCTGACATTTCCCACTTTGGTTGAATTCATTCCGATAAATCCCGGATTAAATAGTTGTTAACATCATTTATAAAACCGTTACATAACTCACTAGAAGCGTGTTCGATGGACATTAAGTAAAATTTATTGTCTACTTTAGTCGATTATCCATGACAGTTGTAGATAACCATTTTAAGCAAAACTCTTCCACTAAACGCTAAAATCGTCTAACTATGATCTTGTACCGACCTATAAAATCTCAATATAAAAATTTATTTAAAAATACTATACCACATAAACCAGACAAAGCGAAATAAAGAACAATATTTAAGAAATTTTAATAAAATCTCATTGATAAATGTATTAAGAGATGCAATAAAGTTTTTATTTATTTTACAATAAATTTTAAGGAAAATTTATAGATCTAAAACTAAAAGCATTAAGTGTGCAAAACTGCAAATTTTAGTACAAATTATATTTATTTAAGTTTATTTGGATCGAAAAAAATATTTTACTCTTTTTAAAGTTAATTTTTGCATTCTATTTAATTAGTAAATATCTGATTTTGAACTATATAAATTTCTTCGAAAACCGGAAAAATATTAAGTTATTATTAGGCTTAGGCATTCTATCGTATTATATTGCAACAATGTTATTTTTAGAATTCGCTTCCTGCAATTATAAAAATAGAACAAATGACTTTCTCGTGTATACATGTGATTAATTAATACGTATGTCCTTTTCCAACAATGGAGAATTGACAAATGAGAATTGTTCAGACAAATCGTTAAATGTACATGCATATTCCTGGAAAATATAAAAGGTAATGTTGCGCGAATTTAGGAATTTTTATTGTGGGTATTTTACAAAATGCGAAATCATCACATACAATAAAAATAAAAAATCAACATTTTTATTACCAGGTGGTGTCCCAGGACGACCATAGGGTAAGGTACAAAACATATCTCTATTGAGGTGGTTAAATGCTAATGCGATTCTAAAATTGTTAATCTGATTGAGTAAAAAGAACTTAAGTTAATTTTGGTGAATTTTTTGTGAAACTGCATGTTTACAAATACAAGATTGCAAAAATAAAACAAACGATAACGTTTTCTTGCATATTGTGGTCTATACCAATAAATTTGTTTCAATCTATTTCGGCCATTTACAAAAGAAATACCTCAGATTACTAAAATTTAAAACTAAGGGCTCACTATATAAACTGTTCCAGATTAGAGGCAAACTTCTACAGATGTCGTTCATCACGCTGTACGTAATTATTCGTTGAATGTGTTAGAATTTTTGTTTTATTAATTTATATATTAATGGCAACAATTACAGTATTTGTATTTGAAATTCATTAAATTTATTTGTATTTGTTAGAAGATATAAATATGTACTTCACCAATTTTCTGAAGGTTTTGCCTTTATAGTAGTTTAGGACTACTCCAAGCTGATGTAATTGTATTAAAGATATTTTTAGAAAACGCAAGAACACATTTAAGAAACGAAAACGGTTATTAATCACAATAATTAAAATACTGCTTAAGGTTTGCTCTGAATTTCTCATATTACGCCAACTCTTTTCAACTACACTTTTCGCTTTCTTTCTCGTAATCGCGTTGACTAATACAAATGAGTCGGCTCTTCCTTTACTGATGATTTTAATTATACCTTCTCTTGAATATATTCGTTTTGCAGTTAGCTAACTTTTCTATTGTATAAAATATTAATAACCGATATTTATTAATTATAATTATTTGTTAAACCCAAAAATTTTTATGTTGTTTTAAGTGTTATTGGTAATATGTACTATGATTTCAGAAACATATTTTTTAACAGATAACCTTAACAAAGGTACTGATGTTCCATAGATATTTTAATTATTAACTGTTTGGTCATACATTGGCAACACAAATATTACTAAACGGGAAAATAATCACAATAGGTTCTACTGTTCATTGGTTACAATATATACGAAGGTGGTTCAAATATAAACGAGCCTTTTTAAATTGCGCGTCGGACAGTTGTTCAATGCGCATCCGGGAGTTAGGAACTTAAAGTGGGGATATTAGGTGATACGGAAACGACGCGTCTTATTGCTGCGTTCGCTTGGTTAATAGCTATCGCAATGAGTGAGAAAGAGGTGCATAGCATGGTTGCGCAACGAATTATTATCAAGTTTTTTACACGTGAAAACGTTAAACCAGCTGAAATTTTGCGTAAATCGCAAGCACAATTCGGAAATGAAACGCTTTCGTAGCCATGTGTAAAAGTTTGGTGCTTAATCGTGTCGAAAATGTAAATCATCGTCGTGGTCCGCGCACCAGCATTTCGCCTGTTAAAATTGCACGCGTTAGAAACCTTATTGAAGGGGGCCGCCACGCCACTGTGCTTCAGATATCTGATGAACTCGACATCAGCTATGGAAGTATCAACACAATCATAACGAAAAACTTGTGATTCCGAAAATTTACCAGATTAATTTTTACTTCCGTTACTTCAGTAGCATTTGTAATAAGCAATATCGGAATTGAAATTAAAGCCATACCTTAAATTGACTATCAATAAACGATGCAAAAAGTCTATTTAATCGTTGAGTGCCTTCGTTATTTAAGTGTCTTGATCATCGTTCAATTTACACCGCATAAAAGCCCTGAAAGCATATTCTATTCGACTCTCTTTAATTTAATTTTCGCAGTTTACTCACTTCTAAGCTTACTTGAAATGGGGATACGAGGGAATTAATTATCCTCATTACGACCCACACTTACCAGTTACAATGTAACTCAGGGATATCCAACTTTGTGGCTTCCATGAACCACATTGTAGGAAGACGAGTTGCTTTGGGACAAGGGAAATATACCTAACAATAAATGGTTTTGCCTATGGTTGTTCAAAAACTCAATTTTTTTTTTTAATGAAAACCCCTACTTTTTGTTTTATTTTTGGGAATTTAGTGTTGCCTTGAGTAAATCCTATGGCATACTAATATCTATAGGGTTAAAGAGGAAATTTTTATGTAAAAATAGAATTCTTTGTCATCGTACCTAATTAAGGAATTTCCACGAATGCGATTCACTGCACCTATATAAAGAAGAACCTTCAACATCACAGATTTGCTTCTGAGCAAAGTTTCAGAACAATTACCTAAGCAAAAATAATTGTAGTATACTAGACTAAAGGGACACACTGAGTAGTATTTCTTTAAATAATTAATATTACTGTAACTGTTATAACTATCTACCAATTTTTGATCAATTGGGCATTTTTTCTTCAGAATTCTCTAATACATACAAGGTATTGTATTTTTCATATCACAAATGTATTAGGAACACTTAAATACGGAAAATATTCACGAAAGATTCATAACCATCCTGTAAATCGAAAGGAAATGCAGCCACTTAAATTATATTATTATAAAAAAGTTTTGTATTTTATTAGATTTCTACTAAAAACTTTCTACAACGAAAAAATATTATTATAATACTATCATTTTACAAGTCGTATATCACCATCTACTGATATGCAAATTGTGGTACTTCAAATAAATTAAAGCTCCTACGATAGAAGTTTACCAAATAATTTTCTAAGAAAAAGGGAAAGAAACAAATTATTAGCAGTAATAGGGAAATAATAGATAGTTAGATCGATAAGAAATGAAAAACGACACCAAATTTTACTGATAATAGTTTATATAGGGATTTAATACTGGAAATAAAGGGGACAGATATTTAAACCGTTATATCAACAATAGATAATATAAAAAGATATACAAGTCAGAATAAGGTGCGGCAATGTAGGAAGGACTTTTAAAATGAAATTATAAGGAATGTGAATGTATTTGTATATTATGTGAATTTAGGGAGGGGACCCTGTTCCACTTGTTTTGCTGAACAGAAGCAATAGAAATGCAAAATGATGGGATAAAAATATTCATGAATAAATCTAAAATGATGACAGGGTAGAAGATAATACCAGGGTAAATCAAATATAAACTTTAATTTTGTAAAAAATAAATTTATTGATTAATGGTACACTCAAACTAAACATTTAACATTTTTCAATTTAATCACCTCCGTGCTCTAAACACTTTTGCCACCGATTTGGAAGCTTGAATATTCCTTCTTCATAAAAATTTTGAGGACGAGTTGTCAGCCAATTGCGCACATACTCCTCTACTTCTTCATCTCTTTCAAATCATTTGCCTCCAAGTGATTCTTTCAAGGGTGCGAACAAAAAATTATCAAAGGGTGACAAATCAGGACTATAAGAAGGATGCTCGAGGGTTTCCCAGCCCATTTCTTCCAATTTATTCCTTGTCAAAACTGCGGTGTGTGGTCTGGCGTTGCCATGAAGGAGGATGACGTCTCGAATACCCCGTCATTTGCTTCGATATGCGATTTTTATCGAATGTAACAACTCAGAATAATAAGCATAATAAGCATAGTAAGCCGCATTCACTGTTCGTTTATCCTGAAGAAAATCAATAAGTAAAACTCCCCTTGAGTCAAAGAACAAAAAAGAACAGTCGCAAGCATTTTTCCGGCTGAGAGACGGGTTTTGGTTTTGTCTTTGACAGGGCACAGGGTAGTCTTTATCCCTTCTTCGCCACTCCTTACTCCTTACTCCTTACTCGCCATTTTTGATTCGAGAATGTAGTGGGAGTGAGTGGACCCACGTCTCATTACAAGTGACGATACTCCTCCAAAAACTTCCCTTTCTTGTCGAAATCGATTCAGAAGACTTTCACTGATCTTCGACCTGACCTGTGTTTGATTTTCATCAAAGGTCAACAACCTTGGAACCCAGCGAGCACTAATTTTTCTAAGGACAAGTTCATCAGTGATGATGAATTGAACACTCCCACACTCCCATAACTGATACTCACATACCCACTTATAAGGAAATTTGTTCAATAGTTAACCGGCTGATGGTGATCAGCTTCAACAAGCTCTCGAACAGCACGGATGTTCATCATGTCATTTGTGAGACTTGTTCTTGGGCGTCGATCATGACTTTCATTTTCGACACATTCTCGTCCATCCCTAAATTCTCTGACCCACGCATACATTCGATTCTGAGACAGTGTAGCGTGTAGCATCCCCAAACTGTGCTTTCAAACGAGTGAAAATTTCCGATAATTAACACCTAACGTCTTAATTGGTTAAAAATTTTAACAAACTTTATGATTATGCCTTGTGTAACAGGCGAAGGTACCTTGCGCTCAGTCATGATTGCACTGCGGGCAGAACCGAGCGTAGCTGCTACCTAAGCCGGTTTACCCCTCCTCATAAACCAAACAACACTGGAGCCTCGAATCCTCTAGATCGGAATTACATGCTAAGCTAAATAGTAAAATTACCGTTTATATTTGATTTGCCCTCGTATGAGAGATTTAATAATTGATAAATTAAAGAGATTCAAATTATAAGACAATCTGTAGATTAAAGTTAAGTAAAGATAAGAGAGAACGCATAAAGTTTAATTGGAATATAGGCTCAGAATAAAAGGGTGTAAATCAGAGTTCAAGATTTAAAAATCAGAAAGTAAATGTAACAGAGGAGTGAGGAAATTTAGTTGTTTCAGTTTCAAGAGAATTTATGTAAAAGCTTGTGTAAACGTAAAAATAAAAATGACAATGGAGCAATTTGCAAAAATCTTTATGGAATACAAACGAATAAAGTATTATTGAAGTTATACTTTTCTTCGTACTCGTTGAATGTAAAATAAAAGTTGAGCAAGCAAGCAGGCAATGGAGGTATTATGCGTTCGCGTAGCTAAAGAAAACTCGACAGTATAAAGTTAACAGCGCAGGGTGACTGCGAGTTGTCGAGCACGTGGCTAGTTCAAGCGCGGAATCAGAGCTGGTGTCAGCACTGCATGGTGATAATAATCGAAAAAATTGTTTGAATAAATACATAATTGTTATTATTTAAATACAGACTAAATAAATATGTAAATAGAACAGTATAACTTTTAACGTTTATATAAGTACCTACCCCATCCCTTTTAGTATAATAATAACCTCTAAAACTGCCTAAATAGAGGTTAGTTGGAGAGTTGGGGACGAGATTTCAACGTCATCCGGAATATGAACAATTTTTGCGGTAGCATGCTTAGTACCATAACCTCTCCTATAATTAATTCTAAGCATTCGGACAGCCAACTAGGTTCAGATGGTAGATACAGAGGGATAAAATATCCAAACTTTTTTGAAATTACGTCATCGAGATAGTGCTCAAAAGTTTACGCAAATGTTGACCTCAATATACTTAATTTCACCCTCTGTATGAACTCCTTGCACCGGACGATCAGTCGTTTTTCAAGAGTATAAACGTATACAATTGTAGAGTTGAATTTAATATATGTTTCTTTAGTGTTTTGGTTGCGATTTTTACAAGTAGCCATAGCACAATTTGGCATTGTTCTATAATAATTAAATCAACATTACTTATACATATCTCAGATACAGTATTCCGATTCAAAAATTCTGCATGTCGACTCTCCAGCAGCCGGAAACAAATCTCTATATGGAGTTGTTCAGACAGACATTTCCAAACAATTCCGCGAAATAGCATGTTCGTACATGGAAATTGAATGAAAGGAACAAAAGATATAGCGTACCGTTTTCGAAAATGAAAAGTTTTCTGGTTTGGTGGAGCTGAATTCTTGTCACATCCCATAGACAATATTCGGACGAGAACAAAAAACAGCAGTGCTTGGTGCATGTTTCCCAACAAATTTTGAAAAGTCTTGAAGCAATTCTTCATACCACAAAGTAAAGGTTCCCTTGGTTGCCCTTAAGTGTACTTTTGAATGGACCCACACAGTCCCTTTTCTTTTCTGTTTTCTATTTTTCGTTAAATACAACAAATGAATTGGGATGCTAGTATCAGTTACAACAGGAGATATTTTCTCTACTAAATTCCCTATTTCGCATACTGCATCCAAAATGCGGTATCGACGTGTGTTAAATACCTAACTACTTGTAAGTGCAACTTTCTAAATATTACGATAACAACAATGAATGCAATCAAATGATTACACTGTACATTTACCCAAACAGCCATATATGTAAACGACAGCGCTCGGGAAATGCGAGTAGCAGTGTACCGTGTTCCCGATGACTTCCAAATCTCGTGCCCAATTCTTGGACTAGGTGTTTCTATTAAGTGTTTCAGGTGTGTCTGTGTACCGATATCATATGAATATTGCGTAGCAATAATCGCTACCAGCAGAACAAAAAATTCTACATACTTATACCTACCTACATAGGGAAGTAAAGTAGTTCGAATCCGAGAGGAAGTTCAATTAGCATTACGTGTTTTAATGAATAAAAGGAAGAATTACACCATTCCAGTTAAATATAAATGGATAGAAGAGGCTCATTCCGTTCTGCTATAAAACAGAGGAATTGTGAACGCAAATGGCACTTGCCGAAGCCGTAATAGCCGCCTATCAGATGTTACAGAAGCACGTTCGGCACATATTTGAGCGAAGAAGCGTTGGCTGTTCCAGTTGAATTACAATTAATCAAAGATTAATTAATTGTAGACCTAAACTAATTACATCCTCCACATACAATGGCATAAACGTTTCAAACGCACGCTGAACAATATCAGAGTCATTAAATTAATTATGACGTGTCTTTCACACCTGCCGTCGTGCGACCGGTCAAATAATAACTTAAACTTTTCATTTACAACATCGAATGCTTCGGGTACTAAACTTTATATTGCTTTTTAAATATTAATACCCGCCTATATAAGAATTCGAAATTGTTTAGTTTTATATGTTTACATTTCCTACTTTAACATACACAGGGGCATCACTACGTTTTTTTTTAATTCCTGGTCAAATTATATCAAAAATAAAAAGGAACCCCCCTTTGCGGGCGCACTAACTTCCTAATAACCCAGCGCGCTGTAACGCCAAGGTCGCAAACATGATGTAGCGAAGAGTTTTCGAAACAGTCAGCCTTTTTTCAATAAAATTTGATCAATCAATACAGTTGTTAAGTGTAGGGTTATCAAGTAATCGAGAGCTTGAGCTTAAGAGATTTTATTATCTCATTCTGTCCGGCGACTTACACGTGAAAAACTAATTATGATTTTCGAAGTATGTAAATCCATAACTATGTCGTATTAATCCCAGGATTCGGCCAAGGCTACCATACAAGTCAACACTAGCAATAGTAAAAGTTTCAAGAAAATTTATCTGTATCACTACAATATTGTTTTACTATACTATAGCCTCTTCAGCTGACGATAACCATAATCTCCAACAAGTGACAAATGCAACAATTAACACCATACATGTACTAACGCCCCTGGCCATACCTACTATTCGTTTTGTAAAATGTAGCCGACTTCGCTCTAGATCATAACAAAAAATGAGAAGCGTGTCGAAGGCGCACACAACACGGCTCGTAGCTTTGTACCAAACAAATAGAGTGAGAACACAGTGAATAGTTCAAATCCCAAACCCAAAACGCGACACTAAATTCCCGAAGTACTTTTACTTCTTTTCAGACCCTGAAGTAATGGTGTATTTTGGTATTGGAGTTTGAGGTATTTACTGTGATCTGCAACACCGCTAAAGTATCCAGCCTTCTTGAAGTAGACTGATGCTAGATTTTCCAATCTTTTAGATGGTCTTGTTTGGAAATGGCAGAGAGGGACATACGGAAAACAATTAACACGATAGTATGTTTAAATAGTTACTTTATTCGTACATTTGAAGTTTTAAGTTTTTTAATGGTTTACCTACCTCAGTGAAGTAGCTAAATTATTTAGGGACTCTTTTAATAATTTCTCGTTCTCATTAATGCTACCCAGTTATTTGAAAATCCTCAAGTAACACGAATGTGCATAGTGCGTATACAATAATATACAATATAATTAACATCTTTTTTTGTAAACAGGTTACAATTCACTGTGAATTTCTGGAGTTTTTAAAATCATACTACCCTATAACTTTTTTATTATTAATTAATTTATTTATTTATTTATTTATTTATTTCAGTATTGATAAAGTAATTTTAAGTAAGGTAACAACTTATAGTTTTGTTCCTTAATTTGACAAATATATATCATATATATGTATATATATATATCCTTGTTACCACTGATATAGCCCCTGGTATACTTTCAGCTTATTAATTGTACGAAACTGTTGGATGATGAATGGGGTTAGATAACGAAAACCGTAACAAAGTTTACAAGAAATTTATTTCCATTAACAGGTTTCCGATTATCTAAAGTATGCACGTACAGAGTACGTTATGGTTATGATTCAAAAGATATTAACTTCAATTTCTTCAATTTGCAGACTTCCAACAACTTTTTATTATAAATATAAGAATATAAATATAAATATTGATTCAACAAAAACAACTACTCCGAGGGCTAATACCCCTACCGGCATTGAATTACAATGTTGATTCCGATGTATTATTAGACGAAGATATAACATATTAAAAAAAAAGACATCAAAATCCTTTTTCGTTGAAATTTTAAGGATGACAGATCCCACATTTCTGGCAGCGCCCTCCTGATGACACCCGATAGGTCGAAACCGGTCGTGGGACATGACTTTCGGTACGCTGTGCCTTCTGTGTAGGACGCGTTCCAAATGTGGGATCTGTGATCCTTAAAATTTGGACGAAAAAGGACTTTAATGCCTTTTTTTGAATAAATCCATCTTTTTTTTGGGATGCAGTACATTTAACACATTTTCATAAAACTCTAATAAGCACTTAAAAATTCATTATTGCTCATTACAAAAGTACATGAACATAAGAGGGTTTTAAACTACTGATTTCTTTTTTCTGTATCCTCATTTGGCTCTCATGAATAATAAACATTTAACAGAATTAAGAGAAATTTGATACAATTTGGTTCTTTTAAAACTCCGAATACCACTTCTAAACGTGTTACTGGAGATGAAAACAATTAAACCAATGTTCCTGCATTTTTTTGTTGCAAACTCACGTGCGTCTAGCAATAACGCTGTAGTAGATTTGAAAACAAGTTGACATTATCGGTATAACCGAAAGTGCTCGACAGTTAAAATTATTTTAGTTAAATAGATCTACCTTGATAACCCCTACTCCCAAATTTTCAAATCTGTAACATGCTTAGGTTCCCTAAAACGTCTAATATACCTCTCAGTTTGTATGAACCTGTATATCATCCCATTTTTACAAGATTGCGTGTGTGTAATCAACGTAATCTCTACGAAGTAATCCGATTCAATATTGACTGAAATTAGCAATAGTTCATATTGAACTCACATAAAATATATAAAAAAGTAGCTAGTTAACTACAGAACTTGGAACGTGAATGATGATCGTGATTCTGGTATTTTAAAATAACTAAAAAGATAATGTTCTAAGTGTCGTGATAGTAAATTAATTTAAAAATATTCTGAGGCTTATTCCTAGAGCTGCAAAAACTTTCCCTAACAACAGTAGTTTTAAAAACATGTCTTTTGATAGTGTTATTTTATATATGTATATCACTGGTAGTAGCGGACCACCGTTTTCATTCTCCTACTTAAAGTAATTTAATATTATTTAATTATTTCTCACCTTATTTTCACGACCATCAATTTATATCTGAACTCTTCACGAACATCAATTTATATCTGCACTCTTCATGACCATCAATTTATATCTGAACTCTTCACGACCATCAATTTATATCTCTACTCTTCACGACCGTCAATTTATATCTGAACTGAACTCGGCGATCGTCTTTCCGCTTATACACTGTTCCGTTAAATTTCCGGAACACTCCCGAGAAACATAGAAAAGTCGGGACCATTTTATTTTTCGCCGAAATATCGAACAAGTTTCCGCGAAACACAAATACACTAACATGTCCTCATTTATTACCAATACACTTGTAGTTACGATATACACGTCGCTCGCTCACATACATGGGCATTCGAACGCACACAAGCAAACACCCACTCGTTACACTAGGGTTAACTTAAAAAGACGAAATCTATGAGAAATTATAGAATATTAGTGTTTTATTTATGTTACATCCTGCAAATACAGAATATTCTTCTAACTGAAAAACAGTGACTTTTGCGTAAGTTATTTTTAATAACAAGTTTCCCTATTTCTAGAGGAAATACCACAGCTGCTATAACTTCTGAAAAGCACTTTTCTGTAATGTTACTAACGAAACCTTAAGCAAATTAGCTCTCCCCAATTTTCGTTGTTCTTACGAATCGTTACAACGCCTTAACATTTCGACCTTTATTATTTTGCCGTCTCAAGGAGTTTAATTTCTTTTCTGGCAGGATACATTACCAACCAAACGTTTATTTTCTTACTTAGTACCTGATAACGAGTGTAGTTTACATGAAAAACAATCTTACAGCCTTCACTATAACGGTTTAATGAGCTCATTAATTCTGATAATTCTCCCTACAATATTTACTATCGTACTTAATACGTGCTGGAAATTACATCCTTATTTTCAATTTCCCATAAAGTTTTCAGAAATTTTACGAAAGAAATGATATAACCATATGATAATACTACACTAATAACTATTTATTTATCAACCAGCATATAATAAAAATTAATTAAAACAAATTAAAAAGATAGTTAGCCGAAAAGTCTTGGTGAAGCATTTTTCAAAATAAAAGAAAGAAAAACACTTGGAGAGGTTTCACATATATTTATTCAAAAACTCTATGCACATTTCGCCTTGTTAGGGCATCAGTACTGAGTAAGTACAGAGTAATTAATCATACTCCTTTTCTATATATATATATATATATATGAATTTTTGACGCATCAGGAGTTTTTGGATGTCAATATTCGGTCGTAGCGGTCATAGAGAGGCTATAGCAGTAGCTGTAGCTAATCGATGGCATCTCACCATTATTAAAATATAAGAGCTGTGCATCATGGGTAATGGTACCCATCCGTCCAAATTTTGACGGGTTCGGTTAGTAAAGTTATAAAAAATCAACATCTTATGCAATAAGATTGACGTCAAATTCTTTTACACAAATTTTGTAAAATAAAATGACCTAATTTAAACATTTTCTATAAGTAACAAAAGAAAAGTAAGGGACGATTACCTTTATATGTCATTGTTGCTTGCAATTGTCGTACTGCAACAAACAGACAGCAATTCAAATCGCATACGTAATACGAATGTTTAACTGACGTCTTTCGGACTTATATTTTCGTTTTACAAAATGTACAAAATGATCATGAATGATGCTAAAATAATTTACGCAAGCAATTTCACTGAAAAAAAAAAACATAATGTTGGTCGTAAAAACTGCAATAAAACTGTCGTGAAATGCTATGTCCTTCTTCTTTTTACTATTATTAATTTTTATTGGATAGAAAAGGTACATCATAAAATTGAACCTTACGGCTATGAAATACAAATTGTATGATATTAAATCTTGCATGGAAATCAATATTAGAGAACTTCCACTTAAAATATAAGTACAGAAGTTAATTTCTTTCCTGGTTAGTTAGAATTTTAGCATGTTTTAAAATTTAAACTACATAAACATACATTTGTTATTTTTCTTGGTACTAAGTAAAATATATTTGAACTAAATTTAGGATGAGATCACAGTTAGAATACGTTTTAACCAATCAAATAAACGATGTAAAATAATGAAGAGAACTGTAAATTATAATCGATCAATAATTGTTAAGTAATGGCACTGCCTATTAACGTTATTTTCAATAATTTTATAACAATACTGTAAATTTCAATTCAGGATCTATATAATTACTTACGTCTTTAATAGAGATGTGCAAAATTGTACTATACGTTGCAGGTAAAATTTTAACCGACCATAGGTAAATTCTATTACATATCGCTCTAACGCGAACTAATTGAATCTCTTTTCCCCACCCGTATCTATCTCTACCAATCAAGCCGCGTTAGAGAAAGAAAGGAGGAATATATTTTCTATCTCAATCACACTTAATACACACCAAATAGTGTGCTACTAAATTATGTAAGTATTTTACACGGTCGTATATATTTCTACCTTTAGTGTAAGTAAAATGGTCTTAAAAATACATTCAAAATACAAAATGCAAAATAGGTATCGTTTAAATTGTTATTCAATTAAAATGGTTTCGTTTTTTAATAAGGTTGACATATTTTTATTAATAAATTATTACATTTATATGTAGTGACAGCATTAACCAATTCCGAAAAGAAAAACAAAAATTATTACAATAACTGAACCATTATTATTACAAGGTCTTACTTGACGAAGATTATAAAAGAAAACTTTGTGTGTTTAATTCCCAACAGCTACTCGTGCCGGTGGGCGGGCAGTCCCTACGACCTACACTTCTGTGCAAAGCCGGAGGGTAGGGCGTAAGGCCCTCTTTAGCTTCCTTTCAGGAATCGTGAGAATGGGTGGGTGGTGGTTAGAGAAACAAAGATAAAACGAACGAAATGAAGACAGAAGAGAAGCATTTGTCTAAGTTATCCAAGGAAATCACTGAAAACCAGAGCAGCTGTACCCGGATACGAACCGATTATGTTTCCACTGGATTCATATATACAGGGTGTACGTTTTCAACCTGACCCCTAGACTATCTTCGGACTGAATTGGAATATCGTTTTGAAATTTTGGTTGAATGAGTTTTCACAAAAGGCCTACCATTTTAAAATATTTTCGAATTTCTATCACTTCCGGTTATATCGGAAGTTGACTTCAACTTTGTTATTTTAAACGGAACCCCTATACTTTTTTTTACATTTCTGGATTCCCCATCAAATAAGGGTACATTGTATTAAATCAGTTTTTTTAAATTTTCTCACAATATATCAATTTTAGATGCATAGTGTCTTATACTTTTTTATTTAGGATTAAGCGGTTGACGTAACTGTATAAAAAAATATGGGCTGCTAATAAAAAAGAGTTTTTCTTATTTCTAGTTTATGATATTCAACACATGTTTTGACTCCATTTCTGATTTTTTTTTCAAAATTTTTTGGATGAATTAATACCTCACTAAAACATTAAGAACATGTTGAAAAATCATTAAATACCATCAATTAATTTTGAATATAACCGCGATAAAAGTAAATGCGGCTAACGGAATAATTAAAAAAAAAATGGAATAACTCAAAAACCGTTTAGAATAAAGGTAGGGTTGTATTATCATATGTACCCTTATTTCTGATGGGGAATCCAGAAATGTAAAAAAATATAGAGGTTCCATTTAAAATAACAAAGTTGAAGTCAACTTCCGGTATAACCGGAAGTGATAGAAATTCGAAAATATTTTAAAATGGTAGGCCTTCTGTGAAAAGACATTCAACCAAAATTTCAAAACGATATTCCAATTCAGTCCGAAGATTGTCTAGGGGTCAGGTTGAAAACATACACCCTGTATATATATAATATTATCCAATCACAGAATTTTGCTTAAAGCACAAATACATGGAGGCTGCATACAATAGCATGTTGCAATAACGTTCTTGGAATAGGAATTGTTTTTGAACATTCTTTCTCGCTCTAGCGCAGCCGATTGAATCTCTCTTCCCCAACCGTCTCTCT
Organism: Agrilus biguttatus; assembly: GCA_963921985.1. Classification (NCBI taxonomy): domain Eukaryota; kingdom Metazoa; phylum Arthropoda; class Insecta; order Coleoptera; family Buprestidae; genus Agrilus; species Agrilus biguttatus. Next base: position 22,190,948 of record OY998117.1, on the reverse strand, counting down.
ACCAATCAGATCGCGTTAGAGCGAGAAATACATTACCAATCTCAATCACGCTGGTATAGTTATTGTACGCAGCCTCAATTTATTTGTGCTCTAAGGGATTTTAGCATCCATTTATAAGAACACTGTGATAGGATAACTCAATTTGACTCGACTATTATGGAAATCAAACCATTGTGTTTGCACTTAGAATAAATTATTTTTTCTTTTAATTACCGTATTTGCGAATCAATCCGTGTTTGTTTAATATCTTATTCCTTTAAAAATGCCTATATTTTTTAATGTAATAGCGATTAGGTCCATTACAGCACGTGCGCGACGAGCGGTCTGGTCATTGAGATAAAAAGATGATTAAAGGCTTCCTGGCGACATTAAAACGTGGTATGTGGAAAGTAACAGCAAAAAGTGTGGCTATATTACGAGCGCATTGTTATAAATTTGGTGTTTCTCATCGTCCGTTATGTAAAGGTTGTTCCGGTAGTAAGGCGAAATATCTGTGGTAGCAAGCAGGAACTTATAAAACTTTTATAATGTCTTTTTTATGAGTCGGTGCGATGATGGTGGCGCGTCGCGACGCGATGCGGCGGCTGTTGTATAACTATGGAATGAATATTTTAAAATTAGATTTGTTAGCAGAACTCCTAAGGGATCCGGCCGAAACTTTCCTCGGCAAATAAACGTTTTTGATATTATAATGCCGCCCGAGAATTATTTAAGCATAAATGTTGAAAAGTTGGGAGCAACTGTTTCCGATTCAGTGAAGACGCCACATTTCCCTGTAAGCTCTCCGCGACTTTTAAACATAATATTAACTAAACATATACAACGTCGCGCGCTTTCTTCTGAATCCAAACGCTTCTTATTTGAACCATAGGTATATTTCTATAACAGTGTTTTGCTTTCATTTCCATATTTAAGTCCCGTAAAAAAATAAGCATGGTTCTGGTACTTTCTACTTTCAACTTTTGCTTTAATAAATCTTCTAAAACAACCAACTCGATTCAATTCTTAAACTTCAGTGGAGTGGCATTAAAAATAAAAACCGACGAGACATTGTTCCTAAATTAGTTAAAAACAAAATATCTTAAAAATATATATTTATTATTATTACAGATGTGTAGACTAAAAAAATTAATAGTTATCGGCTGAAACTCAATATTCAATAGTAATAAAACTACAAATTTCAAAAAATGCTATAATATGAAACACAAGAATTATTTCGCTTCTTCATGTTGAAGAATTCTAAATAAAACTTTTACAAAATATTGCTTAAATACTACAAGGGACGATGGAACAAATTTTGAGAAATTGCTGTAGACTACTGTAAATAATTATAATAAAAATGTAAACTTAAAGATGGAGATTGGTTTGTTTCAATTTAATCATTAAGCACAATATTAAATTTGCGATATTTATTGATAAACATACTTTGTGTTAAATTTAATTTTTAAGCTTGGTTGAATATATTTAAAACTTTAAAATTGTTATTCAAATTGTTTTTCTGAAATTAAAGTTCAGCATATGTGGAATCCGTTTTCCTTGTTTGAAGGTTCTTTCATGTTTTTGGATCCTTTGCTTGAATATTCTACCAGTTTGCCCATGCCCATGCCTTATTTCCTGTTTGAACTTAAAAAAAACTGAACGCCCTGTATAAATTATAAAGCTTAATTTTATCATGACGTTAGCCTTAAGACCTGACTATAACTAGTAAAAATTTCAACACTCTAATTCATTTTTTATGACTTATAGTTTGGGTTGCGGTAGAGGTCTTTTTTCTATAAATAAAATTATCTCAAAAACTATTAATCGTAGGCAAACAAGTTGGTTGTCATAGTCACCTTAAAATTTTATTTAAAATACTAAAGTTGACATCAATTTCCGGTATAACCGGAAGTAGCAATCAATTGAGATTATTTTAGAAATCATCCTTGACAAGCCCTACTCCCAAATCTCTAACACACTTTTCTAAAACGTCTAATAAAAACTATTAGCACTAAGTAAATTTTATATAGGACCTTTTCAATACAGATTGATACAAAAAGTAATAATTTGTCAGTTTTCTGTCGGAACTGCTTACAGCAGGCGTGCTCATGAGACCCAATGTTCGAAATTGCGATCCACATCTGATGGATGTGACCACTAATCAAGAACTTATGAACTATTGCATGTAGGTGCCTATCACAAGTCGATATCCTTAATTGAACAGAACCATAAATTAATTTGTAAAAGGTGAGTAAACATTTGAAAAACATACGCTTCATTTCATTACGAGCCGCCACTGCCTAGAAGGGTACTGTTTTTTATGTCGGCAATTTCACCGAAATATTTTGTACAATGGAATCCCTAGTTCTATTTTCCAGCCGCTGCAGCAGTCAACTCTAACTTCGCCTTTTTAAGGAAACATTGCCGGACAACATTTATCAAGGAGAAAAGGAAACGTAACCGAGGAAATTGAAACGATATATTAGACGTAGCGTCACATTTCGCATCATTTTTTAAGACCTTCACGATAACGGGTTTTGGCTGCGTACGATATTGTCATCAACACGTTCTACTCCATTTGATCGACTCTGAGAATTATTCAGTTCTGCCAAACAACGTATATTTTACTTACTAAAGGAATCTGACAAACGCATAAAATAAACCAAAACCTTTTAGAATGTGTCTCATAAACAAACAGCAAAGATACTTCAAAAGAGAAGTAACTTTCAATGGTGTTCGGGTTTTTAATCTTTTAAAATCGATAAAAACTTTATTACAGCAATGAAGCTAAGTTGAAATTAAGTTAGACGGAAGCAAAAAGTTTCTTTTCAACTTACCCTCATTAAACTGAAAACTTTTGCGGTATAAAGTCAAATTATAATAGATCAAATACTGCTTGTATCCTTAAAAATTGAATAATTATTAATAATTTTAAAGAGGGGGGTGTTGGTTTTTGAAATATGATATCGCATTCTTCCACAATTCCTTAAAAAATAATATGTGTAAATCTACTTTGTTAGTACTGTAGTAGCAATAAATATTGCATAATAAAGTTATATGCAAGAACTAGTTACTAAATTTATTAGAACAAAAAACTAATTATCACTATATAACAATGTTCATATTCATATTTCTCTCTGATTAATGTATAAGATGAAAAGATCTGAACTTGTTCAGGGGAATATTTTTTATATTTTAACAAAAGCCAACATTTCACTCACTTTTTGTGATTCTTTAAGAGGAATTGTAGTCATAAAAAAATGGTAACACCAATACTCTTCTTTAAGAACAATCTGTAATTTTAAAAAATATTTTTAACAATATCACAGAATTTTAGTTGAGTTGTTACTAGCGTACGTATATTTGTAAAAGAGTGATCTGAGAATATAATAATATTTTACGTCTCTAATATGGAGGTAGCGTAGATAGTTGTAGTAACGAATTGTCTAGTTGTGGCTATTTATTTAAATATAAATATTCTTGAATAAAGCTGATTTATCTAACACTAAATTACAATATATATATATATATATACACACTTATTTATATAACAACTGTGATTATTTATTTAATTGTATTTACATTACTTATTTATAACACTAGGATTACTTCGTATTTGTAGTATTTACTAACATTTGTCTATATTAAAATATATTCGGCTGTTTGTCAACAACTTCTTTATATTATCCTGCAACGTTGCGTTTTCTCGAAGCAACCACTCAGCTCTTCACTATTCTCGCACTTTCTTTGTCATACACTTTGTTATTTGTCATATACTGAATGATTTAAGATGCTGACAATAAACACTACAAACGCTTCCGTTTTTTGACTTTTGCCTTGAGCTCTCGCTCGCAACAGTATGTAAGCCAAATCGGTACGAATGAAATAGGTGATGATAACACATTCGGCAATAAGCTGACGATTAAACGTTCCGAAAAAGGAATGGAACTAACTATAACGCTTTCCACTATCCAGGATTGTTGTTGTTTAGTCTGAATTTTTAATTGAAAATCACCAACTTTTTCACCTATTGAGCGTGCTTAAATACCAATTAATGTCTTAAAGCATAAAACATGGAAATATTAAATGCAGTGATCTTCAAATAGGAAAAAATTGTGATTCGCCTTTCTCATTCTAACGCAGCCTCATTGGGTCTCTCTTCCTAGCTTATCTATCAATCAGGCCATGTTAGAGCGAGAAAGTCGGACCACAACTATTTCATATTTCAAATGATGTCTCGCGTATGTTTTTATCTTCAATGATTGATATATATATATATACAGGGTTGCTCATTAGTGCGTCAAAGTCCAATATAGACTTTATTAAATGAAATTAGAGAAATTTATTTTTATGATAATAATGCAGTATCAAAAAACGCATATTTTAAAAATAATTTGATATATACAGGGTGATCCGCTAAACCGGAGCACGTTCCAGGACACTTTTTTTAAATGAAACACCCTGTATATTTTTTGTTTTTATAATCTACTTAAAATTCTCTTTTCAACTATCCCTTGGTTTTTGGTTTTGGATGATGCATTGTTGAGTTATTAATAAAAATGTAAAAAAAATGGTTGCGACAGAATTTGACATATTAATTCAATGCGAGAGTATTACGATTAGTTAAGACGAAATATTTTGAAGTTATGTAGCCAACAGATGTACTAACCATAATAAGTAATTAAATAATAATTTTATTATACAGGGTGTTTTTTACGGTGCAGTCAATTTAAAGATTTTCAAAGAGCGATTTCTCAATTTCTTCAAATGGAACACCCTGTATATTATTGAATTTTTGTAATAGTGCGTTAATTATGTTTAATTTTTGTTAATAATATCCTATACTTAAACCTGGTAATTTTAGAGATATTTTTACTTTTACATTACTACCAGCTAATTATTTGTTTTTGATTTGATCTAGTGTGCTTACGGGACAGATTTAACAAGTTCAGACAAACAAAAGGTAATAAATAAGTACAATAATAAGTTGAATAATTTTAAGACGTTGGTGATTGTTGAGTGTTGGGTTTTGTATTAGTGATTTTGACAACTTTTATCTTCATTATTGTCATTGTTGTATTATACCAATTTGATTAGTGACTGTCGTTTTCTTGCACAGCTTTTGGATGTTACATGCTCTTACGGTTTCTAGTTAACTCAACGTTATGCAGTTTGAGAGGAATGATCTCGTTGACATGATTTTCATTATGGGATCTGATCAAAAAAATTGTCTGTTAACCCAGAGAATTTATGCCCAACGATATCCTAACAGAAGACAACCTTCAGTTAGAAGTTTGGAAAAACTTAAAGAAAGGTTCATTAGGACGGGAAATGTTAGTTACGAGAAATATGAAAGGGGAAAGAAGACAAGTGACGAAGAAAATTTGAATATCTTGTTATCAGTAATTGCAGAGCCATCTACTAGTTCGACCAAAATATCACGAGAAATTAATATACCACGATCTACTGTTAGCAAGATACTGAAAAATAATAAATACCATGACCACAGTATCTCCTTTCATCAAGAATTGTTGGAGACTGATTTCGAGACTCGAAGGACATTTTACGAATGGGGGTTGGAAATTGAAAGGATAACACCTAAATTTTCCAAAAAGTGTTATTTACTGACGAATCGACATTTACTCAGAGTGGTATCCCGAACCGTCATAATCTTCATCATTATGCAACAGAAAATCCAAGAAGAGTGAGGTCGGTTGATAAGCAGAGACAATGGACGGTAAACGTTTGGGGTGGTATTATAGGAAACTTTATAATTGGACCACATTTCTTTTATGGACGTTTAAATGGTGCACAGCATTTGTATTTCTTGCAACATGATTTACCTCAGCTTCTGCAAAACGTTCCTCCAGTTGTAAGGGAAAATATGTGGCTGCAGCACGATGGTGCTCCAGCACATTTTGCGCTAGGTGTCAGAGAATTCTTGAATCAAGAATTCGGAGGTAGATGGATAGGTCGCGGGGGTACCATCAATTGGCCACCTAGATCGATAGATTTGACGAAACTCGATTTTTTTCTATGGGGCCACATAAAAAATATTGTATACCAGACTCCTCCAACTACACCAGACGACATGAGACAACGTATAATCGATGCCTTTAATGAAGTTTCCGATGAAATGTTACAAGAAGTTAATAGGTCCTTTCTGTCACGGCTGCTAATGTGTTCCAATCAAAATGGAAGACACTTTGAAAATTTACTTTAAACAAAAAACCTGAACTGAAATTAATGCTAGACCCTTTATTTATTTAATTACTTTTAGTTTGTCTGAACTTGTTAAATCTAGCCCGTAAACACACTAGATCATATCAAAAACAAATAATTAGCTTAGTAAAAATATCTCTGAAATTACGAGGTTTAGGTATAGGATACTATTAACAAAAATTAAACATAATTAACGCACTATTACAAAAATTCAATAATATACAGGGTGTTCCATTTGAAAAAATTGAGAAATCGCTCTTTGAAAATATTTAAATTGACTACACCGCAAAAAACACCCTGTATAATAGAATTATTATTTAATTACTTATTATGGTTAGTACATCTGTTGGCTACATAACTTCAAAATATTTCGTCTTAACTAATCGTAATATTCTCGCATTGAATTAATATGTCAAATTCTGTCGCAACCATTTTTTTTACATTTTTATTAATAACTCAACAATGCATCATCCAAAACCAAAAACCAAGGGATAGTTGAAAAGAGAATTTTAAGTAGATTGTAAAAACAAAAATATACAGGGTGTTTCATTTAAAAAAAGTGTCCTGGAACGTGCTCCGGTCTAGCGGATCACCCTGTATATGTCAAATTATTTTTAAAATATGCGTTTTTTGATACTGCATAATTTTCATAAAAATAAATTTCTCTAATTTCATTTAATAAAGTCTATATTGGACTTTGACGCACTAATGAGCAACCCTGTATATATAATATATAATATTCGGTTGTTCTATTATAGGATAGAATGTGATAGCAGATGTGGCTAAACGTCATCCCGCCTACGAGATCATAAGGTTAAATTAGATTGCGCCTTACTTAAAATGTAGTTTCAAAAAATAGATGAGTAAGGATAATATATAAATGTAAATTAATAAATTTCACATTCAAATATTTTTAATATCGTGAGAAGTTTTCAAATCACACGGCCTTAAAAATTTACTCGTTAAAGTTGCTAAATAATTTTATTCCAATACAATAGTTGATAAAGTTTCACCAATTGTCTTCCAGACAACATAATTTATACTTCAACAATGAAGTAACAATAAGGGTAACAAGAGTATTAAAATATTATTAAAAGGCCGTTCGAATTTAATTGGTCGCATGTAAAAAAGATATTAATTTCAATTTCACAATTGTCATACATACGTAACAACGACAGCCGTCATCTAGTGAGATTTATGCGGTCTGTAATTACCCTTCAAATTAACAAATCATTGTTATAATCTGTTAAATTCATTTTAACAGACACAAAAGTTGAAAGGAAATTGAATTTACGTTCACTTATAAATTTTTACATATTTTTATGGTATTAATAAAATTAAAATCCGTTACAAGAGAAATCAGTCAGTTACAAATATTGAAAAAGAATCAACTGTTTGATTTTTAAACGCAAAACTAATTTTTATATCAGGCAATAGCAAAATATATATGAATGGGAACATCACGTCAAACTGATAAAAAGTGGGAAAGTGCGGGATATTTTCTTCAAAGTAATTGTTTCCAATATACCGAATAAAGAGCATTCATAGCAGAGCAAACTTTGTTCCCTATATGCAAGTGTCTGTTATAAAGGGCCGTACTGAGCATGAACGTCAATAATCCGATATGTAACGTAATAATTCCGATACCTTACGGTGCACTCTTCTGCTATAAATAACTGTAAATAATATCAGAGTACAAACTATTTGTTGCTTGATTGTTATTAACATCAAATGAAAGACAAATTGATTAAGGCTTTACACCCGAAGAAGGATAACATCAGATCAAATGAAAGGCAAACAAATCCGTAGTAAATATTTTATTTCTTTTAGAGAAATAATTCTTGGATAATTTATTATGACCCTGTCGCAATAAAGTTGGCCTAGCTCTTCAAAATATACCACTTGTAGATTTCTGTCAAAAAAGAAACCTTATTTGAAGTTTTTTGGTTTCCCTAAAAGCTATGAAAACATTTTCAACTGTATTTAGTTTCAAGTACAATATTTACTATAATAATTTTGTACATTTGTTACATGAAAGCATTTGACGTTTTAATTGTTGCATGTAAGGTGACAGTGACATTTCCTCAAAGCATTACAACATGCATGCAAAACACAATATACTTTAGCGGCGTGCTTACGATAGGAAAATACACTTTCTTCTCAAGGTTACTTTATTTATTCACCTAGTCGTCTATATCCATTTTCTTTAATTGCATGGTCTTATTTGGGCTTTTTTCTATTAACTTCATATTTAGGTTAGGTTAGATTAGAATATGTTAGATTCTAATTCTTTAGACTAAGTTTCATATTGGGTTCCGATAAGTTGGACTACGATCCGTAATATTAGCTATACAATTTAAGTTTATACGCTAGTAAAGAACATTTACTTCTTGGTCCAAAATTTATCGAAATCACCAGATGTGAATCGCGATGTCGAACTTGTTAGATCTCATCAACACACCATAGGTAGCATCGATAACTGCTGCATCGCTTCACTTGACTTGGCAACGTCATATATTTCAATTGTCTCTAACTGGGATGTGTTCAGAAATATTCCAGTGGAAATAGTCAAATGAAGCCATGGGAATGACACGTGACCCGTTTCGCATCCAGTGTAATCCATGGAAAGTAAACTAACTACTTTTGTGGGATATTTCAAATAATAACATTTCAATAATCGAATTATAAAATAAAATATGTTTCACCAAGTGTCCAGCGAAACATCAATGTCTACTATAATAACATTTCATTCCTAATCTTCAAACAAGATGCCTTCAAAGTAACAATGGGCCATAATAGAGAAGTAGTTGCTATTTTTAATAAATTATCACACAACTTATATCAAGTGATTTTTGATTATGATTTCGAGAGTAATAAATATGAATAAATCAGAAATATAAAATATCTAATTAAGCTGCAATTAACGAAAATATATATTTTTTGTTTTATTTAATAACAATACCAGAAATACTTACAGTAATGTCTTCCTATCTGGAAACTTTTTGAATTAATATTCCTGGTAATTTCAGCGTTCCTCGAGGAACAATTACTTAGGTTTCTGAACGCATTTAGGTAATCGTTCGCCATTTATGGATAACATTTCTGGTCTGTCTAAACGCGTTTAGGGAACTTTCACAGGGATATTTCTGAACGCATCCCTGATCAAAGGAGTTTCAGCTAATGCACACATCTACAGATACGAAACGAGCTGTTTATTGTTTATTTGTGGTGAATAAAATTTCAATGTCTCGCGTTATTGTAACGTTGCCAAGTCACAGTCTTATCAGTAGGTTATGCGAGGCAAACTGAGGCTATCAACAAGTCATTAATATTTAACATTGTTTTACAGGAAAACGATGCCGCTTTCTGCATTGATTTTGCTTGAAAAATATTAGTTTGAATATTATTTGTCAATTCTCAGAATTTGAAAGAAACCGTAAAAACATTACCCCTGTTTAGAATAAAACATACATAAATCAATATTAAATTCATAAAATGTACTACGTTGAAAATGGAAATTTCTAATTAAATGCTGATATTTTGAACTACATTACCGCAATGGATTGAAATTTATGAACTAAGAATGCTATTGATAAATAAATTTTAAACATAATCATAAGATAGTTTTGGGAACGTCCTTATGTCCATTTAATATCGTATTAAAGGCAGTATGTTGCCATTTGCTGATATTTAATACGATATTAAATCAACTTCATTGTATGGAACAGTTTCGATTTAGTCAGAAATTTATCAACGCTACCTATGGTTTACTGATGAGACCGAAATCGAGATCCACCTCTGGTAATTCGATTAATTCGATAAATTTTAGTGTTAATGTAATGTTAACCAAATGTTCTTTGTCATTAAGTAGTTTTAGCTAATACATATTACAATCTAGCCTAATGTAAAATAAAAAATTAAATCAGAATAAGTGGGGTGTTAAGAAATTCCTTTTGATTGTTTACAGTGTTTTTCTTTTCGGTCATAGCTGTTTTGATTTATAAAAATTCAAGAACTTTTTTTGTTGACAATGTAATAATTTAATATTGTTAATGTTAATGTTGTGATGTTTTGTAGACAGTGTTCTGTTATACCCATTGCATCTTTTTTGTTTTTCGTGCTGGCTAGATGTTTTTTAAAACGAATTTCTAAAGAACGACCAGTTTGTCCTATGTAGATTGCATCGCAATCCTAACAGTTCAATTGGTAAACTCCACTTTTATGTTTATTATCCGATTTGTTGCTCTTATTGTTAATTAACACAGTGCCTATACTGAATTTATTGAATTCTGTAGTAATAATGTTACATTTATTTAAAAAGTTTTTGATTTTGTAACTTGAATTTTTAATATAGTTAATCGAACAGAAAATATTATCGGAGTTGGGGACCTTTTTATCATACATATAAAGCATGTTTTGAACATTTTTGTGCGTTTTTTGAAATAATAATTCGTCAATTATATTTAAGCGATAACCATTATTTTTTGCTATATGTTTAAGTACATTTAATTCTGAAAGAAAGTCCTCTTTCTCAAGAGAGATGTTAACTAACCTGTATAGAAGACTGTGACAGTAGCGATTTTTATGTTAAAAGATTATTATGAATCTGCGGATATTATTATATCCGTTGTGGTGGGTTTTCTAAAGGTTTTATAGTCAAGTTTGTTATTTTTATGAGAGATTTTTAGATCAAGGAAATTTAGTTGTTTATCTGATTCTACTTTCATTGTAAACGCAATTTTTTAATTTAATGAATTTAAAATATTTAGAAAATTTTGTGATTGTCTTCGAGTCCCTGACCAAATGCAAATGATATCATCTACATACCTACGATAGAAATCAATACATTTTGTGTACTGAGAAAAATTGTAATTGTCAAATAAATTACATTCTATGTGGTCCATGTAAATATCGGTTAATATCTTGATAATAGCTGCTTAGGCGAAACAATTGTCGAACATAATTGAATATATTTGTTGAAGTAATTTGTGTTTTTGTTTTTCTACTATTAAAAAATTAAACTAATCAGGATAATATTAAATACTGAATATCTTTGACGGTTTATTAGGACCTTATTTTTGAACTTCGCATCGAATTAGCCCCTAAAATGTTCCTAATTTCAGCATTTTAGAAATTCAGTTTGGCCACGATTTGTTGTTTTAGCTTCATGTCATAAATAAGTATATTAAGAAGTTCAAAGTCTGCTATATTTTCATTAAGTTAGCCATAAAACTAAAAACCTTTATATATAGCTATATAAAATTTGATTACGTTTTCCAAAATATCAAAACCCCTTCTTAACGATTTCTGATAACACTGAACATTAACAATGTACGTATAAATAATAAAAACAAAAAATTTTTGTTCAGAACATTGGTTGTACATAAAGTTTTAACGTTTGATAAAAAGTGGAAAGTGATTTATGTTGTTAGCGGCAACGGGCCAATTAGTCTTTTTCTAAATTCCGTTCAAAATCAACACGCTTACGTAAATCTGGTTTTTATCTCCAACCACTTTTCCACTTTTCAAAATACCTATAAATTATTCTTTATTTAATTTAAGAAGGCAAATAATCAAAGGCGAGCTTAAAATACACCACGCGAATTCTAAGAAAAGACGCAAAACACATTCTTGCAGCTTTACACTAAAATCTAAAATCAACTGCATTGATTGCATTCTACTTTTACTTACCAGTTTTCGCTATATAACATTAAACAATAAAAATTTGCAAACTAAAGAAAAGTATCAGAATTATAATTAGTTTTAATTATAAATAATACCCTTTTATAAATTATTCGTACAGTTAAAGAAATCTAAATACACTCGTTTATTTATTTTTAAAGTTCTGTACCTTAAAAACAAAAACGAAGAATGCGATACGCAATCTATTAACTTTACCTATAACATCAGCTACGTATTCGTCTATTTGTTTTTCATTTGCTTGTCAGCCGTATTTCCCAGAAACTGTTCAGCATATTTATTGACCGGTAATAGCTGCTATTCGATAATAGTTTAAAGAAAAAATCCTCCTGTAAAAAAGTCCCGAAAATCATTCCCAGAGAAAAAAAGGCTCCTTAAAAGAAAACTTTCCGAAAATTATTTGAACCCTATAGTACGGGATATTCGTAACTTTTACCAGCTCGGATCGTAATTTTAATGTAATGCACCTACTTGTATGTTACTGTGTTGTATTTCTACAAAATAATGAAAAAGAAACATAATACGAGAAGATTTTGGGTATAGCCGTTATTAACAAATCTCGATGAATTTAGTGTTTTTGATGTCAGCCGCAGTTGCCGACGAAACGTTTGAACCTATACAAATATGTTACATTACATTAGAAAAGTATAATGAACAGCAGGTCAAACTCGTATTTATTGAAGACTCGATCTCAAATAGATATTTTAAATTTCACTTTTCCTTTTCCTTTTCCTCAAAAACATTTAACAAAATACAAGAAATTCTTAGGTACTTTTACGAACAAATCAAAAGCCCTATTTCATTCATGCAGAAGCAAAATTCAATATGAACAGTATACGAACAATATCTGTAACAATTTTATCATATTTCAACAAATAACTCAGCAACCAACATAAGAATGTATTGTATTATAGTATCAATTTATTCAAGGATTCTACAAAGCAACGACCCAACAACTGCAAACTGGGTCGCTTTATCCGATTTATGCAGAGAAATAAATAGAGAAATGACTTTTCGTAAAGAACCGGAGTAAGCAGATGTCATTTCCGATTCTGCACTCTTTCCTTGACTGCATTCGTTCTCTAAATTCCCAGTTTCGAACAATACTCGTAGAGCCACTTTCAATCTTCATCAAACACGCTAGTCGAGTTATTGTTTCCTGACGCTCTAGAAAAGGAAGTCGACGAATAACAACAACAACAGTACAATTCTACTTCAGCCCTAACCACTATCGCAAACATAAAATTTCATACATTGCAATACTTCTTTTTTGAGATGCGAATAGGACACTATGTCCACCAAGATCTCTCTGTGGTTTTTCGCTAATACGATTACCTTTTCAATCAATTTTTTAGTAAGTGGATAGTACTGATGTTGTCTTTCTTCGGGTGTACAGGCCGTCGTCGGTTGGAATTGCTTCCTAACGTTTCGCTAGCACGAGTGGCGAGCTTCTTCAGAGGTCTATCCATTTTCGCTGTTGGTTGTAGACACTCGTGCTAGCGAAACGTTAGGAAGCAATTCAAACCGACGACGGCCTGTACACCCGAAGAAAGACAACATCAGTTCGTCAACTGGCCGCGAAAGCCTTAATCAATTTGTAAGTGGATAGTTCTTTGTATTTTTAGAGTTTTGTACATCGAAGAAAATTTTTAGTAGGGGTAGATTTTAAATACATTAATGTGATATTAATTATTGAATTAATATGTACCCACTACAGATTGCATCATTTTAACGGGGGAAAAAATGTTACTGCTGTCACGCCCTCGCCGGGACTCGGATCCGGGATCTTTGGCTTTATGCCATTATGATATTTCATTATTATAATGATTAATAAATATACATTGATAACGACGTTCTGTGGCTTAGTAAGTACGTTCATCGTTGTTACTGCTGTCACCTCTCGTAACTTAGTGGCAAATGCATTGGCCCGTAAAGCTTAAGATCCCGGGTTCGAGTCCCGGCGAGGGCGTCACAGCAATAAGAAAATTTTCCTCATTAATATGAGGTAATCTGTAGTGGATACAAATTAATTCAATAATTAATATCGCATTGATGTATTGAAAATATTATGATACATTCAAACAGGGAGCAATAAAAGTATTATAATTCAAGCTATCTATGCAATGCAATCAAAATGACTCTTTGGTTAAAATTAGAGATTATTGGGTACCCGATTTGGACAATAGCACCAGGTACACCAGTGCCGGGTAATTTATTCACTGGAAAAAAAAAACAACAGTATAATAATAAGTACACACAATTAGTAGAAAATTTCTACACATGACGTTCAATATGAAGTTTGAAGTTATTTGTTAAGCGCTGTTTCAGACTACAACTACATACACCTTAATAACCTTTTAACCTAGTGTTCATAATTAATTTTATTTATAACAACTCAAATATGTATCTTTTGTCCGTACAAGCCGTAATGCATATATCTATAGGTATACCAAAAAAGAATGATAAGCCCATGTTACATTTCTAATCCAATGCAATTATGGGTTGTAACAACTATGTCCTTTTATGTACAAAAACAATTGGTGCAATTAATAATTTAAAATAATCTATTCAAATAAATATTATTGAAAGAATAAAACAATGAAGTATAATATCAGAAAAATAATTATTATTTGTGTCTTAACTTTTCCTCTACAACATTTTCACGCATTGAAACCTCTCCTGTTATTATCTCTACTTCCGTCCAACCATATCGGGTATGTATACAGGGTTTTTCAAGTTGATGGACTATTAGAAGTATATTGAACTAGTATAACGAATTCAATTCTGAAAGTTGGGCTTCTTTGGTTATTGTTTATGCCGCTTATTTTAAAAATATTTTCAAGTTCGATTTACATCCGTTTATACCGGAAGTAGATGTTAACTTTCTTATTTTAACTCTGAATTCATTTATATTTTGTAGGAAGCACTATCCCGAAAATATTGATGGATTTTGAGTAATTTAATTTTTTTCAAAATTTTTGACATTTGCACGTTAACATTTAAAAAACCGTAATTCAATTAGTTTTTGAGATTTTGCTTTATAACTCGTAACAATTAAGCAAAATCTCAAAAACTAATTGAATTACGGTTTTTTAAATGTTAACGTGCAAATGTCAAAAATTTTGAAAAAAATTAAATTACTCAAAATCCATCAATATTTTCGGGATAGTGCTTCCTACAAAATATAAATGAATTCAGAGTTAAAATAAGAAAGTTAACATCTACTTCCGGTATAACCGGATGTAAATCGAACTTGAAAATATTTTTAAAATAAGCGGCATAAACAATAACCAAAGAAGCCCAACTTTCAGAATTGAATTCGTTCTACTAGTTCATATAATTCTAATAGTCTATTTCCATATTAAAAATTAGCCTCACTTTTAAAATTACAATATTACTAACATATTTCAAAACACTTTCAAAAAAATAATAGTTACAAATAATTTCCATTTGTAACCATTTTTTTGGACTTCCATTCTTTTAAATCAAATTTCTGAAAATTGTGACATGTGAAAAACCTCTTCTGTCAAATGGAATTTCTGTATTCTGGGACTAAACCCTTACAATAAGCGCGAATATAAATCGATTCGATTTAATTAACTGAGAGTTTTATACGAATTTCCATCAAAAATTGTTACACTATATACCAAACAGGTCAAGAACTTAAACAATTCAATTAATCTGGATTTATTAGTCAAGAAAATAACGTTATCTATCATCAGGTACTTACGTATTGGGTGACAATCATATTCCCATTGAAGCAAGTAATAGTAGTAGTACAAACAGAACAAACATATTAATTGTTTTTTTCTGAAATATAGTTATATGGGTTATTAACGAGAATATAATATGAGAATATTTTATCCTCACTAACAGCTATTAAATAGCTGTTTGTATAAAAAATTCATAATACTAGTATATATTATAAATATAAATAAAATATAATAAATTAAATGAAATAAATAAACCGTTCAGATAGCAGCGATGGCTGGTTGTGTGAAACACAAACAATTCCATATTGAAACCTTCACCCTCCATATTTTCCATCTGAACATCGCCAAGTACGCGCTTCATCTTAACGCTTGGATGCTTATCAATTTCATTTCAACGTGCGTGACAAATTTCCGGCGTTGCTGTCTTATATAAACAGAATTATGCAATTTATGTGCATTTCTATGCGCGGGTTGCACAAACACGCCCATCTAAACACAGCTTTAACTACTTAATATCACATCACAAGTCTTTACAGGTAGTCCTCGAAATGTAGAATGTGGGTCAAAATTCAAAGGACAAAATATGTATCTAACTTTTTTTAAATAATCACACCTAATTAAAAAACGTATGCGAACTTTATTTTTCCGTCTCCCCCTTTACTCTTACATCTAAGCTCTTCTAGGCATCCGAACGAGGGACAAATGTTTTCATGCATTTTTTTATTAGTTATGAATATTAAAAGAAAAAATTAAATATTTTATTTTTTGAATTTTGAACACAAAATTATTTATAAATATAAATATGGAATTAACAGAAACAACTACTCCGAGGGATAATACCCCTATCGGCACTGAATTACACTGTTGATTCCGATGTATTCTTAGACGAAAATATAACATATTCAAAAAAGAAGGAATTAAAATCCTTATTCGTCTACATATTAAGGTCAAAGATCTCACATTTGGAACGCGTCCTTCTTTTTTGAATATGTTACATCGGAAAACCGGTCGTGGGATATGGCTTTCGGTTCGTTGTGCCTACTTGGTAGGACGCATTCCAAATTATTTGTCACAATTTTGTAATTGCATTTGTGCAAAAACTGCAAGTGCAACCGAATTGCTCTTTGCGCACTTATTGTGCACAATAATCACTACTTTTTTCCGGGAGGGCCGACGCTAAAAACGTTAAATTAACGCAGTTATGAATTTTTGAAAAATATCTTTTTTGTAGAAAGTTTTCACGTTTTTTTCGGCGAAAATAACTCCGATCTAGACGCTTTAAAATTTATTTTAAAGATCTTGCAATTATCTACGTATTATCTCATTGGGCCATTACGATTGGTCTGATATTTATCGAGATAAATGCAAAACACCAAGCAAAGTTGCAAATTGCAATGTTTAATAATTTTTTACTTCCAAGAACCTACTTTACATGATGGTACTCACATTGTTGTTAAAAAAATTTAATTCGAAAAATTTATTTAAACTAAAGGTGATGAAGTAGTAAAATAATAAAACATACGTACTTGGTTAGTGGTCTATCGAAACCGACAAACGTGAATAAAGATTTCGAGCCTCAGGGTTATGAGGACCAAACAAATCAAAATCGCGATACGTACGTACGTAATTAAGTTATTATTTACAAAGTAGGTAAGGGGGAAGTAAATACCTTTTAACACAAAAATTTGAAACGACCACACCATCATTTTTTCTAGTTAAGTCGTTTCTGTTTACATCGTATAATCAAAGACCATATTTGAAAACAAAATACACTACGATACTATAATTGCATATCGGCCCATCTCATCATCTAAATCGAAAACAGTATTATCTTGTGTGTTTAACAATCTAAAATATTATCGAAACTGTAAAAAGTCCATATAATTTCAAACATAAATATAAATCTTATCACCTTCTTAACAAAATATCAGATATCCTACTGAATATTACATAATATCGATTGAATGGGTGGTTTGATCAGATCTTCAGACTGATACATCGCTAAAGTTACTGAGGAAATAATCTAGGTAGATATATATACATCTATACATAAAGATAAATAAAACTGGAGTGTCTGTTTGTAATATTAAAATAAACACTTTTTACTAGATGCATATGGATGAATACACGGTACATATACCAAAATAACATCTTTTATTTTTTTTGTCTGTGTCTGTTTGTTCTGAAACGGCTAGACCGATTTTGACGGGACTTTTACTGGCAGATAACGTAATGTAATAAGGAGTAACTTTTAGAAATTGATAATTTATTTTAGAAATTAATATCTATTTATTAATAATAATAATTAATGTCTAAAATAAAAGTAGCCTAAGTTACTCCTTATTACATTAGCTATCTGCCAGTGAAAGTCCCATCAAAATCGGTCCAACCGTTTCACAGACTAGCCGGAACAGACAGACAGACAAAAATTGTAAAAGCGCCTCCCGCCACTTAATATCACAAAGGCTGCCTGTCGCGCGGGCTCAGAACGCGCGAGCGGGCTATTGCTAACGGTTGTGTCTCAACGACTTCGTTTAAAATTTTTAAAATAACATTTTTATTAAATTCCACGTGGACGAAGTCGCGGGCACAGCTAGTATATATTATATTCAAACACATCAATGACAAATAAAGCAAGGATTGGTAATACCTTGATCTCAATAAGGATAACCGAACATAGAACAATCTAGAACCATCTGCATAAATTTGTTACTTATTGTGGAATTCAATAATGTTTAACAAGATCCTTTTCTAATACGGACATACACTTGTCAAACTGAATACTCAGCATAGGTATCTTCGTGATAGGCACGTAACCAAATACAACAAAAATAATTTAAAAAAAGAATAATAAAAAATCAGCTAAGAGTATCAACATGTTTTACTTACTGGTAATTATGATTTAGTCATTGATAATGACATTCTCGTCGAAACAATTGTAAGAGTGTTTTTTATACTATATGTTGTTGAAACTTTTAGCTGAACTTTTATTTAATTAATTATAAATATGTTTCATTAACTATGAACCAAAACTGGTTTGATAAGAACACAAATATGTTCTTGGTCAGTATTGTCTTGTTCTATTTGGTTACGCGTCTGTCACGTAAATAACTACGTCATGGGTTCAGTTTAACAAATAGATATCCATATCGAAAAGGACCTTGTTGCACATTACTGAATCACACAATAAGTATCAAATTTCCAGAGATGGCGTTTACACAATGTATTTATTGATTTATAGAACTTTCATCGATCATAACTTTAAAATGGTACGTGTTCTGCAGGTCCAATTGGATAAGAAACAGCTACTTAGATTAATGTTATAAAGAAAAATAATTATTTAAAGTAAAAGAATTAAAACACTTGGCAAGTTTCACAATCTTAATTTATTTCTCTAACGATCGTTTCGTTTTTTTTTTAAATGTTTCACCAAGTGCCAAGCGAGTCTACAATTTCAAATAAAAATAATTATTTGTCACATGGTGTAAAAAAATGTTAATTTAACTAAATTTATGCGACGAATAATTGCAAACCAGAGTATTTAGTGTGAAACTGGTGATTTGCTAACGCGTCGTTAAAGACTTCCTCGCGGAAAGTTTTGAATCGCAAATATTTAGCAGCGGTGTGGAGAATACTTTAACTTAAAACAATGAACAAATGTAGTAACAAACATTAAAATTTTATGATATTAGTGAAACATTTCACGTAATGAAGTGTTTAATGTAGTAATACAATGTATGAATATAATATATTATATGTATTTATAAAAAAATAACTTGCAAACTTTATGCAATAAATGCAACGCTTAAATTCTTTCATTAATAGAGACATTGTTTCCTGTTCGTACATTGTGTCATGTTATATTACATATTGCAGTTCAAGGTAGTAAATAAACGTATTATTTCAGTTCATTCTACCTTGAAACGTGATCTAATTTGTGACTCGTTCATATTTTCCCCTATAAAATTTCGCCACATAACGATTAAACAAGTATTTTTATATTGTATATCATGTCATATACATGGGTATAAGCTATGTTAAATTGCCTGAAACGTCAAAATATTTCCTGAAAACTTTAAGCTGGCATTTTCAACAACAAACAATCTCCTGTCCTGAATAACACCCAACTGAATTAGGTACGTAGGAAAATTTATGAAAATCGAATAATATTTCTGTTAAGACAATTATTTAAAGTAAACTACCTGTGAGTAAAAGAATTACGAAATATCGTATGTTATTCTACTTTTCAACTTAAAATTCTTTGTTTTTACAGGATTTTGTTCAAACACCACCTCCTCGGGGGTATTTACTGATTGTTCATATGTATACATGACAGTTTCTGAAAACTTGTGAATACTGGTAAATATTTGGATAATGTAATAGTATATTTATCATCTGTAGAAACGCATAAAGCACAAATGTTATGGAAGGACGAGTTTCGCTAATTTTGCTCATTTCGCCAAATGATGTTATACACATAATTCCGATCAAAATTTCCGAAAATTAAATATATCCTAAAGCAGAGACGGATAAACTAGTATATGGTTTATGGGTTCTCTTTTATAGGTTTAATGTTGAGTCTTCTATCACACCGTGACTTCCCTATTTCAGTCTACTACGCGACCCAAGTCCTTTTATAATAAGTAACTTCATCATCGCTATCTACCTGACCTGATGCAAGTTTTTCTATGGTTTATACAAATGCTGGGGCAACAATATTCTACAGATAACCAACCATTCAATTACCTTCTGTATTGACCAATAGGAATATGGAACTCCATCTAAAACCACACACATGTTCATCTGTCTGTCGCAGACGGTTCTTTTCCTTGTGATCTTGAAACTAGTACCTTATACACCTTATCAGACCGCATATTTTGCACTTGTTAACACTTTCAAATATACATATAATAATTAAAGAAGGGGCGAATTAAATACATCATCATCTTAATCTCCAGTCCTAAGATTTGTTAGACACGCACCTCCACTCCTTCCTATTATGAGTCAATCTTCGCATTTCCCAGAAACTAGAACATCTCAAATCCCTAACTATTTGCGAATAGTTATATAATATAGGGATTTTTCTGTCTCTTTTTATTCCTATTTTATGTTCTAATATAATTGTTATGTGATTCCTGTAATAAATTTTATTATTATAATATTAGAAAAACTGACAGAAATTTTAAAATAAGAACCAATAAATAATAAATTAAACGCTAAGTACGCTAAACACCTTAATTTAAATAAACACATTTTCTATAAAATAATCCAAATGGTTATTACTATTAGAAGCGATAAAAATTAACAATAACAAAAATAGTTCTATATAAGAACATAAGCTTTCACGGCCGGAATTCATAGTAGAATGATGATTCGGGCTTGTAGGCCGTGGTCGCTGCCAAGACTTCGAGGTATAATCTTCGCACACGTAGTCAACACAGCACCTACTGAAGATGTCAGCCGCAGTTGCCGACGAAACGTCTGGACGAAACTGTTCACATCGACTACGGCAAGCCCTAATCATCATTATACTACTAAAAATAGTTCTGACATTATTAATGAATAATTAGAAGTCAACAATTATCCCTTGTTAAATTTATTTCAATGAACTGTTAATATATAAGCACCGAATATTTGTAATAGTATATGTTTAAATATAACTTACGAAGAAGCTACAGCGTAGCGAAACAGTATTGTCAAATCCAGATAATAAATTATGAAATTCAAAAGCGTTTTTTATTATTTGTGATTAGGGAGTTTTATTCTAATATGTCTCTAGCTAACCCTTCTTGTTTCAGAAGGTGTCCTGCCAACCTATCTCTCCTTTTACTTATTAACTTGAATGAATACTTTGATGTCATTTCTAACCTTTTCTATCCACGGTACTTTCAATAGAATGATCCCGATTGTTCAGGTACGTTAATAGGCTGTAATGGTTGCCCTGGCGTTGGAGTTTGGACAGGTTGCTGAGGTTGACGGCTTGCGGAACCATAACACCACATCTCAAACGCTTCTAACTTTTTCTTTTCCGCCGCGCCCACCATCTACGTTTCGCACCCATTTTTGAGTTTCTAAATTTTCTTTTTCCTGTACGTCTCTACCGCTTTTTTCGATTAAGTACATACATACTCGAAAAAAAAAATAAAGTGAAATTTTTTATGCATATGGTAGCGCTAGCGAGAGTAAACCAAGGTGTCCATTGCAAATACTAGAAATAGAAAAAATGCACTAGCTTTTCCCTGAATTTCCCTGATCATTACGCAAAATTTCCCTAACCAACTCTGTCCAATTTAAAATCTTCTTCAATTTTTCAAGAATTCATGAAGAATTTCATAAACATAATGGTATTTTTTTGCAATGAGTGTTCTAATTTCTCGTTTCTTCACTTAAAATATTTGGTAATGTTTTGCGATAAGCCTACGTAAGATCCACATTAAAGACTTTTCCCTATTACACGAACCCGACTGATTAATATAACATTAAAGTTCCAATAAGAAACGCACGCTACGGAGGCGATTAAATTGAAATGGTGCCGAATGCGCAAAGGACTTTACAAAACAACTTGGGGTTAATTCTCCGCCCCAATTTAAGCACATAGATAACCCATAGGCGGCAATGCAAATCAGTATATTGTGAATAATTTCACATTTATATTACAGAAAAGAACGAATTTCTTGTATTTATTTTTTTTAAGGACATTCAAATAAGAATTTGCAATTTCAAGTGTACAGTACAAATTCATTGTCTGTTGAAGATGTTTATCTAAATATCTATTCAAATCTTGTATATTCAAAATCTTTTCTTTCTACCTTTATAACTATGTAAATATTTTAATTATCAAAATTCTTTAGTATTGTATTTGTTTGTGTAAACATTTTGAATATTCTATTCTAAATCTTATAAGAGCTTATAATAAACACTTGTGGCGAAAATAGTTTAAGTGGAAGTTCTGACGACTCCGACAGTAACTATTTGTGTTTTGTTTTCCTTAAATTTATTTTTATTTTCGTAAATATTCATTTTTATAAATATTCTTCTAAATTTATTGCTACATGTACTTAAAACTTCTTATCTTGTGCCTTGTTATTTTTTATATAAAATATTTCACTGCTTTCTTTTATTTATTGTTTCTATATTTTTTTGGGTCCTGTGTGTTCTTGTATTGTTTCTTCTTTTTGTATATATTATTCATTGTATACTATTCGTGTGTTAATTTCGTATATAAAGGTTTGTTAATTGCAAATTATTTGTTTTTTTTATATTTGAAGTTTCCACGTCGTACGAAATGATTGTATGTTTTGTGGTTACTCTTGTTTTCTATTTATTTATTATTTGTTTAAATTTAAATAATAACAATTTATTTCCATAAATATAATATAATATAGCCTGTAAAGGCCTTTCTGCCACCGCCCATCTGATGAAACCCCATAGGTCGAAACCGGTAGTGGGATGTGGCTTTCGGTTCGTTGTGTCTACTTGTTAGGACGCGATCAAAATGTGAGATCTTTGATCTTAAAATTTAGACGAATAAGGATTTTAATTTCTTCTTTTTTGAATATGAATTTATTTCCATCTATATTATAACAAATTTAATAAATTGGCACTACGCCTCTCACGAACATCAATCCATATTTATTGCATCGGCAAGATTTGTTATCTAAAGTACAACTTAATTGCCTACAGCCCTGCCCACCTCATAAAGTGACGCAGTCCTTCTTGTTCGTCCGTCTCCTAAACGCGCGCGAGTTATATACGTTACAATATGAACAAACTACGTTTATGCAATGTAAAAATGTGTTGTGGAGTTGGAGTTGATATTTTTGGTTTTCGTACGTTCTTCTTATTTCATATAAACAATTCATTGTAGTCATTGGATATTAAAGGAAATGTTATCAAGTTATGTAGTTTAAATAGCTCTTAAGTTGAATATATTTGGTTTTCGTACTTTCAAATTCCGCTCTTTTTATCGAATAATAACTACAGATTACCTCAAATAAGACATTATTTCATTAAATCTGCTTGTCCTTTTCTAATGACCGTTTATGGGAGCAAGGATGTGATAAAGAAGGATTGTTATTTGTAAAAGCTTTGTACAAACATGTGAAGGTACTGTAGGATTTAAATCGAGATTATAAATAAATTTCACCTCACAGAATCAGCAACCTTAACCTTTCATCTATATCGACTCTCATTACAATCAATAGATTCACGTGTATAGAGTTGATTTGAGATTCCATTCCTGGTTTAATATCAGAACGTTCCGAATCTCAGATACATTTGATTTTTGGAACTGAACGTATATCTTTTATCAATATTTGATTGTACTGGTTAAAATTCAGATTCAAAAAACGTACTAAAATAAAAGTCCGAACTTTGTGAAGTTTTGTTCGGACATTGATTCTAAAACATTTTTTTAATACTTTCGATCGGAATCAAGTATAGACGTCGTGTACTAAGAATGCGCTGACGTGTCATTTTTTTCGTAAGGTTTGTGCAAGGTCCTTTGTGAAATTAGTACCAAAATGACAAATGACGGTCACTTACCATTATGACATCTAATAGTGACCTAATCCAATGTCATGCATATAAAATACACGTACAAGAAATAGATGCAAATCAGTAATAAAGTAATTGTTGTATGTAAAGCAGTGGTCCCCCGGACCCCCAGGATCTCAAAGAAATCTCCGGCCGATCATCAAGCCCTGTCCATTAGAAATTACAATTGAAAGAAATATCCTATTAAATTTTCTTATGAATAATTAATAGCCATAATAAGGCGTAAATCACATCTGAACAAAAACATAACACATAAAAAGGAGAACAATAAGTTCTGCGTTATAAAAAATTGGAATCTGCACGGGTATCAAGTTCCATAAGAAGTTATAACAATAACTTTCAATAGGAATGTACAATGTTCTTTAATTGATTTAAAAGCTTGGCAAATTTCAATAATCAATAAATTATGTTTAACGTTATAATATTTAATAATACAGCCTTAAAATTTAACTTTGCTAGTTCTATTTTATACTACAAATAATTTAGTTGGATATAAAACTTGTCAAGTTATAAATTCAAAATCAAATAATATGACAATTTTTTTAATACATTGAATGAAGAACATTGTACATTCCTATTGTAAGTTCTTTTATAAAATTATAGAAAATATAAAATAATATGACTAGAAAAGAAAACACTGGGTTTCGTTGCACTAAATATTTATTGAAAAACTCGACAAATTTGTCGAATTTTTTAAGAAATATTTAGTGCAACTAAACCCAGTGTTTTCTTTTCTAGTCATATTATTTTATAATTTATAAAATGTTGCACAACGAATTTGATATACATTCAATCAACGCTATGAAACTTGGCACCACTTCATATATCAAACCGACAATCCCCAACGTCGTTTGTAATGAACTTAGCCCCCTTTTCACATTTATATTTTTGTTCAGATACCATTGATTTTTAAAAAGTTTTATCCTTTTTGCACTCTTTAGAGAGATTGTACTTTATTATAGACTCAATGATCTATCTTAACGTTCAAGTTCCTAATATTTTGATAAACGAGTCAGTGAATGAGTGAGTGATATAAATATCACTTTCTAGACTTTAGCAACTCAAAAACGATGGTATACTTATTCACCAAATTTTGGAAGCGTTCGCGGAAGAACTTATTAATAAACGTGCAAAATTTCAAGTGTTTAGGTGTAACAATTTTTATTGTGGGGGTTGAAAGTGGCTCGCAATTGTTTGTGTGCTAAACTGCCGATGTCGCCCATTTATTTTCCGAACTTGACTGGACACATTGCATTACACCGAGACCCCCGATCACAAAGCTACGCCACTGATTACGTATTTAAAAAAACACTGACTATTGTGTGTCACACGGAAAGTGAAAGTAGACTATGTGATTTATTATACTCCTTCGTGATATTACAATAATAAAATGCACACTGACTTTGATTGTATGTGACTTTAAATATTGAATTATGATGTCACATCAATTTTCACCTCGTCTTTAAAATCAATTCCATTGCAGTTCACTACTACGTTTTTTTTTTTGTCTCATATCCTTCTTTGCACCGTATTCCAAGCAGGTAACACCTTCTGTTGTCATTATGTAAAATTTTGTTATCTTATGGACATAGATTGTGTAAAAGTAGTTTATATAATACCCGAAACAACTTTGGATTTAGCAAATTTCAAATAGAAAATATATATACTGATAACACATCAAGTTTTCATAAAATAAAATCTAAGGTTATTTTTAGTGTACAGGTAAAATCAAACATCTGTGAGTAGATATAAACATTAATATTTACTGTTTATTTTGAATTTATATTGTGAAGTTTAAGCTATATTTTGATTATATTTCCTACATTTATTGGTAGATAGATGTTTTTAAATATACATATAAACACTTATCACATATGTTAGATAACGAATTATCCGATAACGTTTCCCCAGCGACAACATAAATAAATACAAACAACATTTATCGGAATGTTTAATGTTTCAGTGAAAATTATTCCATATACACAATATTTCTCTTTAATAAAAGAAACAAATAAGTTAAAAATTATTGTGACAATTCTAAATGAATTTTCAATAAAATGATTGGTAGCTGTGTAAATAACCCTTCACAGAAACATAAAATGTTGCAAACAGTAAATTTACTGTCGTCTTTGTATAAACTTTAAAAGAAGAAATTCTCTTTAAGGAAAAAGATGTGAACAATAGCGATACTGCTACATACACTTTCGAAGAAAATTAAAACAACTATTAAAAAATAATAATCCAGTATCGTAGTTTTTTTAAATACTCGGCAAAATGTATTTTCCTTTATTTTGGTATCATATGTAAAATATAATTTAACATATCCAGACACATTAGTTGTCATTCACTGATTCACTATTTTAAATGTTTAATTTAGTGAAAGGGAGCAAACTATTTGGAGACAAAAAATGTGAAGCAACTTTTACAAAAAGATTTTTTGTTTAACTTAACAACAGGAAACAAATGCGGGTAGAGAGTTGAAGAAATAACATTATTATAAAAGTATTAATTTGATAATTAATAGAATATCCGTTGTTAATTTTTGGGCCTTAATAATTGGCAGATTCGTTCAAACCTCCTTAATTTAATCATAGATGATTATTTGCTTGGGAAGCTTGTGGTCTCAAACCAGCATTCAACCAACCTCTTCCCACAGGTTCTCTTTAGCATAAGCTCTAGTGATTGTGCCGGACAATGGATAACCTAGACTAGTCCAATCAATAAGTAGAAGGTCACCCCACAATTTGTAATAGCAAATAAAAAATATGGTCATATAGGAAAAAACATTCTAAGAAACTTGCACTTTTTGTTAATCTGCTCACGAATTCTAAACATAAAAGCTAAGGCTCGTAGTGGAAAAAGTTAAATGAGAATATTATATAAATTTTTATTAATAAAATTAATTAAGGTTTAGGAAAATGTTACTTGCTGTAAATAATTTTTCGAGATATATCGATTTTTCGAAAAAAATGTCGTCTCGGAAATCGGATCCTGTGACTCAAGGCTCATTGTTTTCGTTAACAGTTGTACTTTTATGGAAATAAAAAAACGTAACGAATTTTGTTAATTTAAGGCTCCAAGAACGCCTTTAAAAAAATTTTTAAAATTCGGTCACGTTTTTTCAAAATAACTTCCAGTTTTTACTCCTCGATAATTCTGTTACAGAAATCGAATTCTGGCACTTTTGCGCGTATTTTAAAAAAATATATAAAATTCTCATTTAACTTTTTCCTGTACGAGCCTTAGTTTTTTTTATTCGCAAAAAACCGTTTTTTTTTTCGACTTTACGAATATTTTTGGTTATGTTCAGAATTCGTGAGCAGGCTAACAAAAAGTGTAAGTTCCTTAGAATATTTCTTCCTATACGACCATATTTATAATTTCTTTTTGCCTGCAATGATGCCTTACTACGATCCTTTAAGCTGAAAGGGTTTTCGGCGGAAACCGTTTAGGTCTTAAATCCTTAAATGTTTGATTTTACCATAGGAGTTGCTTTACTTTTGTCCGACAGTATAATATCATTTGGATAAAAATTACTGTTAGAATGAGTGTCTTTTAATATTACCTTTGAAGTTCCACAGTGCAAAACCGAAAACCGGAACTTTCGTTAGTTGTGTACCTTCACTTTACACTTATAAAGCACAGTCTCTTCAAAGCATGCAAAAAGGATAAAATTCAAACAAAAATGTGAAATGGGGTTCACAGTTCGGTACAAACAATATTCAGGGTTGTCTATTTCGCGTGCTAAGTTCCGTAGATAGAACTTACAATAGCAATGTTCTTCAACAGAATTAAAATAAAATTTATTACGTTTTTCGAAATTTAATTTATAACTTGGCAAGTTTTATATACAACTAAATTATTTGTAGTATAAAACAGAAGAACACGCAAAATTAAATTTTATGATTGCATTAAATATCATCACGTTAAGCGTAACTTATTGATCATTAAAACTAGTCAAGCTATAAATTCAATAACAAAGAACGTAAAAAATTTTCTTCTAAATCAATTAAAGAACGTTGCACATTCCTACTGTAAGTTCGTAAGGGACTTGGCACCCGTTCCGATCCAATCCTTTTATCGTCGAAGCCGACAAACCCGTATGTCGTCGTTCACATCCTATTTTCGTATTTTTGTCCGTGAGCTATATTTTTTTGTATCTTTTGGATGGTTGGTTAGTTATTAAATTCGATGGTAAATAACGTTTGTAACATAAAAACTGGCACGAGAAGAAATCACAATAAATTTCATCGTATTCTATCAAACAAATCAAATATTTTTTCACCGTCCCTTTCTTTGTGTTAAGTTTTCTAGTATCTTAGCCAATTGTTTATTGTGTTTATAGGATATTTTTTTTGTGTGACTGTCTATCCGTCAACACTTTTTTCTCAGTAACTACTAAAGTGTACAGCCTCATAAACCTTTGATACCCGTTTGCACATAAGCCTTACTAATTTCCAATTAGTTTGCACCGTACACTACCTGCCTACATCTTAAGTAAGTACTGCTTAGTTGTCCCAAGGTTTGGCAACAACGCTTACATTTAGTAATTTGTAGGGATTTTGTGAAAAAGTTCCCAAATATTCAACAGAGTTGTGTTGTTATGGTTATGTCAACTGTTAGTGTTGTTTACCACCACTACCCGTTTATGTTAACGATTTTTTTATTCATATTTAAAAAAAGTTGGGCATTCTAGCTTAAAATACAATGAAAAAATAATTTAATAAATATTGTGTGTGTTTAAACAGCTTAATTTTTGGATGTGTCACCAGAGATATAAAAATAATTGTTTATAACATTTACTTTTTAACAATAATATATTCATGAAATGCTAAAAAAACAAGCTTTATTCTTATTATAACAAAAGTATAATTTAAGTTTTCACAAGATACATGAGAATATCAAGCAAATATCTTTTAGGGGTATTCTTTTTCGGTATATGCACAGCATTTGCTTGTTTCTTTTGTATTTCAATAATGATGGGCTTCTGATTCTTATCGTTATGCACAAGCCATCAAATCTACATGATTTCGTAACCTCCCCGACTTTAATCACATTTTCATATTATTTTTAACCTGAGATAAATTACGTACAATTCCGAACTACTGCCGAAAATGTTAAGATATGCTAAGTGTGGCTTAAACCCGGAACAACCTTTGCTTAAAGTTAAGCATCTGTTCCGATTCTTAAATGCAACTTAACCTGCGGTACAAACCGTTAATGTCTCTTATGAACTACTTAAACATAAGTTGTGCTTATTTACTTCGGTGTAAACGGGCATGAAAGTTCAAGTTTCCAACAACGAAATAAAAAGACAATACAGCCTATTGAGGTATAACAGGCGGGCTGAAAAGTTCGTAGGCTGACCCATAGATGGCGCTACTAGTATCAACTGCATATGATTTTTAGTTAGCCCTAACCTTCAAAAGACGCGTGTATAAATTTGACAGCTGTTGCACTATTAGTATCTCAGTTATACCATTTTTAGTAAAAGAACTTTTGTTACATGTCGATATGTGAAGATGGATGAAACATGGTTCCATCATTTCACAACGGAGTCCAATCGACAGTCAGTCGAGTGGACTGCACGTGACTCCAAAGCGTGGAATGGCGCAAAAGTCGGCTGGCAAGGTTATGGCATATGGCATCAGTATTCTGGGATGCTCATGCTCATGGTACAATATTCATTAACTATCTTAAAAAGAGGAAAACCATAAACAGCGACAATTACGTAGCGTTATTGGAGCGTTTAAAAGACGAAATCGCGGAAAAGCGGCCTCATTTGAAGAAAAAGAAAGTGTTGTTTCGTCAAGACAAAGCACCGTGTCACAAATCAATGAAATCGATGGCAAAATTCGATGAATTCGGCTTCGAATTGCTGCCGCATCCACCGTACTGTCCAGATCTGGTCCGCAGGGTCTTTTTTCTATTCTCAGACCTCAAGAGGATGCTCGTTAGACAGAAATTTCGCGCCGATGAAGAGATAATCGCTGAAACTGAAGCTAATTTTGAGGCTAAAGACAAATCGTATTATAGAAGTGGTATCGAAAAATTGTATGACCGCTATAATCGCTGTATCGTCCTCGAAGGAAACTATATTGAATAATAAAATCAAATTCTAACAAAAAAATTTTTTTTTCTATGCTAGCCTACGAACTTTTCAGCCCTCCTGTTATTTTGAAACTGATAAAGTAAAAAATCCGAAAATCGTTAATTTCTATTTCTATGCGGAATTACTACATGACAGACTTAATTTTGAGATTTCTCTTGTATAGCGTACAACACAAGTTATTCTATGAATCTTGTGCAACAATATCCGATACTAACAATAACCTCACATATTTTAACACCCTATACAACACTTGGAAACCCTCAGGATTCGAGTTCCCCAAAAGAAAGACAATTAAATAATTAAGTATGTAAAATTGATTGAATGTATATCGCATTTGTTGTGCAACATTTTATAAATTATAAAATAATATGAGTAGAAGAAAAACAGTGGGTTTCGTTGCACTAAATATTTTACTACTCGTAGTAGAACTTCTCTCTTGAGAATGGCTTGAAAAGGTGGAAACAAATTTGTCGAGTTTTTTTATAAATATTTAGTGCAACGAAACCCAGTATTTTTCTTCTACTCATTTAATTTTATAATTAAGTATGTCTTTAATAAAAAATGTCTTATACGAGAAAAATATTCCAGTAAAGGTGATGGACTGATAAGAATCACTTTTGGTACATTTTAAGCTAAAAAATATTTTAAAGTTGAACTGAATACTTGTTATAACATTTCAGGATTGTAATTTCTTGCCCGAGACTCATTGTTATTCGTATGCAAGTAATGTAATGAAAATGTCACAAACATGAACCGGAAAACTTATTTTGATTATTTATTACCATTTTTTGGGTATCTGACTTTTTGCAAATAACAATAAACTAAAATGGTGCTACATGCACTTCATATCTTAGTCCCGAAACTCAAAAAATACTAATAAATGGTCAAAAAAACTTTCTAGCCTATGTTTGTGAGATTTTTCAGTTCATTATTTGTATACGAAAAGTATTGCGAATTTCGGGTAAGAAACAGCTCATCATATATTATATTGTACCGAAATATTCTAGATGTATATTTAAACAGGTCGCGGTATCGTATACACAGAGGTTTTCACGCAACCCGTTCATGAAAATTTAATAAAAAATTCAAGTGCCGATAGAGTTTTGAAAATGTTGCGAATAACGTAAAAGCGATGCCCTTAAATTAAATTAAAATCCTTGTAGTCATCAGTCACTTCCGGTTGTACGAGAAGTTAATACCAACTTTGTTATTCTAAATGGTATGTTTAAGTTTTTTATAACATTTTTGGATTCGTAAAACCTTTTCAGATCACCGTTGATTGCAGAACGTTATCCAAAAAAATCAATGTTGATTAAAAAGGCTCGTTGAATCCAAAAATGCCATAACAAACACAGCTTACCACTTAAAATAACAAACTGGGCGTCGACATCCGAAACAACCGGAAGTAATCGATGACAAATTTATACACGCGTCTTTTGAAGGTTAGGGCTAACTAAAAATCATATGGATTTGATACTAGTAGCGCCATCTATGGGTCAGCCTACGAACTTTTAAGACCGCCTGTTACCTTCGTAAGGCCTTGTCAAACACATGAAACATCCCAAGATAGCGACATACTACCTGCAATACAATATATTTTTATTTATTTGTTTATTGTATACAGTTATCCAACAAACGAGTATCTCATTTACAAATCTTTTCAATATAATCAGTTTGATCGAGGCCTAACGAAACCGGGCCCTAGACATTTGTTTCATTCGTCTTTGCGATTATCCGGCCCTGCACCACCTAACTAAATAAGTAAATACATTTTAGATTAAATTACACTCTTCCATCAAGCGCAAGGGTTTTTATTGAAAATGTGAACAGCACAGTCGCTAAATCGCAACTTTTTTTATTATCTGATGGTACAACAATATTTCATCTCATCTGTTCCGTTGGTTGTCCCTGACGCACGCTCTGCGGCGCGGCTGTTGTTGCTATCATCCGTGCTTCCTGCGACGATACCATGCACTTTTATTTCGAAGATTATTCTTGCTGCACATTAATCTTGCGATGCTTGAGGGCAGGCAAAACGGTACCATCGTCGTACTAGTCGTAGCAGCATCATCAGGCAACGGCAGCCGCTTGTATTCAGTTTTTCCTTTAGCAAAACCCGGTCAATAATAAGACAGGCTATGCAAGAAGAAAGACCAAGCTATTCATGTGTATGTAAGTATGTATACGATGCTACTACGTGCAATATCTCAGTTTTTGTGCGAAATGAGCGCCATTAAGGCTCTACGAAAAATTGAAAAGGCAATCAACGATGAATATTGAAGGTTTTCTGAAACAACTACCACGAGGTCATTCATATTATTACGTAAGCATAACTAATAATTTTATGCTTAAAGTTTTACATATTCAACAAAAAACGCAAGAAATTAAATCTTTGAAGAATCGTAGAAATCAAGAACACCATAAATGTTAAAAATTAAATATAATACTGATTGTCATTCAAATAGTATCTAAAAAAATACTATTTTAATAGTTTTGGACCTACTATACCCCGTAATAAAATAATTAGGGAAAAAATGCAACCGGCATAAGAAACAGTCATATATTTTATTAAGGGCAGTATAACGTCATCCATTAATATTTACTGCTAACTGTGGTGTTTCTCATATGTTCGACAAGAGCCTTACGAAGTTATCTACTTGGCAAACGGAATCCACGACGCTGCTTATACATTTACTTCTTGGCCAGCAATATTTATTAAAACTGCCCGATGTAAATCGCGATTTCGAAGTTTTCATCATTACAACGTAGGTAGCTTCGGTAAGTCACTGACCAAACCGAAGTATTTTCGACTTGTTTTTATGGAACAATTTCGGTTTGGTCAGTGATTTATCTAGGTGTGCTAATGTGAACTAATCAGTTCGATATTCCTATCCATATCATGTAATTTCGATAAATTTCTCGCCAAGAACTAATTGTCCTTTTGTTTTTACTTTATTTAGTAAATAAAATCATTTGTCGAAATAATAATTAATATTTATAATCGGTAATTATATTTATTCAATCAAATTTGCTTTTGTGTTCATGAAAATTAAATTGGTTTGTTTATAAATTTGAATAAACATATAAACAATATTTTCATTCCATTCTAATAATGATCGATTTTATTTAAAAAAAATACATTAGGTTGTTTATCATCCACCCACCTATTCGTCTGCTAAAAAATAGTAGAAATCCGAATACCTTCTCCCTAAACGTACATAAGTAATATTAGCAGGATACCCATCAGCTAAAGATACAGTTAGGAAGATGATGACGGAAAATTTATCCAGTTTATATTTTTTATATACAATACTAATAACTAATAATCTAATACTAATAACTAATACGAGTAATATCCTTTAATTCTTAAAACTGAAATCAAAATTTTATGATTCTAAGCATATATATAAAAGTAGCTTTTTACTTTGACATTTTCTGAAAATTATATTTGTAAAACTCTCGTGAAATAATTTATATATAATATATTTTCCATTTCAAAATAATTTTATTTAAACTACTAAAATGTTATCCACTTGAATTAATTGAAACTAAAGATTTATTCTCTTTCATTTAATTTTTGTAGCCATCAATATTATGATAATATTATCACCTTACTAGTATAACTCGTCAATGGGGCATGGCATTTATATTTTAACCATGGAGTTCTTTCATACCGCAACCTAATGTGACAGTTTTATTAATGGGGCGGGTGACAGCTAACATAGTACCCAAATTCAAATACTGCCCAGTTTCCTGATTTATAAACATATTTTAAGTAATCGAGGACCTATGGTTGTTTATGATTACAAGACTAACAAAATTATAAATAAAAGTTGGTTATTATCCGTAATTTGTTAAATTGTCTGCTGATTTTAAGTTAAAAGAAACTAAAATTGGTATTTTTTTAATTATTTAATGTTGCATATTTGTCACTTTTCATGCATGTTATGCATGTTTTAAGTATTTCTCATAAATATTTGAAGCTTTTTATAAATAATCCGGTATCTAATCATGAGTAATCAAATAAAAGCTTTATGTCTATATGTACACAAAATTCGGAAACATCAAAAAAGTTCATAGTGACACTATCCACACTAAAAGTACAAGAATATTTTGAATAAAATAATTTCTAATTTCGCCTAGCGCACGGGCGACCCGGGTTCAATCTATGGTTACTTGCTAACTACTTACTAAAGTTTTGCCAATAAAGAAACAGTTTTCTGACTTCCAGACATACCTGTAAAACAAAAAAACAATGTCAAAACCTTTACAATAACAAAGTTACACACTGAAAATAACCAAAAATAACACATTTATTGTCGCAATACATAACCAAAACATCTTTCTAAAAAAGAATACAATTTTTCAATAATTACTTATTTTTCTTTCTAAGAATATATTTATCATCTAATGAAGTTTAAGTTAAATTAGAATTTTAGAACTAGAAGTTCATTTGTCGCATCAATTAACAATGAAATAAGAAAAATCCAAATTAAACTATGTACGATATGCATAAAAACTACAATTATTTCTTTATACTTTAGAACAGTAGAAGCTTTTTCGATAAAAAAGAATGAGATTGAGCGCTTTACTGTTGTTTTCTGTAGACAAATGCAGTGTGATGTGACCAAGAACGAGATGAACCGTACAACAGGAATAAACCGCAGGCTCTAATCCGTAAAGTCGACGAACGGAGACAACTTTGTTCCAGAAGAATTATTAGAAAAAGGTATTGTTTGTGTTTCTGGGCGAGTTTTGCGTGAAGACAACGCTACGTTTAATTATTTTATTTTCTTTGTCTTTGTATCAGGCAGGTATGGCATACCTACAGCGCCGAAAGATTCGGAGAAAGGCAACCATATATACAAACGTCTGTCGTAAAACAACTAAAACAAACAGAACGATGACGCCAAATGTTCTTGATGTTTAGCGAAAACGAAAGAAAAACAACAAAAAAGTGAAATCGAAAACGTAAGTAATGTGTCAATTTTGCAAACGAAAAACACAAAATCAAAACAAGACGTTTAAAAAACTTAAAACACATTTTGTTATCCAATTTGTCATCCTCAATCAGAGACTAAATTATTAACTCAGATGGTGGTCGGGGATTGGACCACTAGGAAACTAAGATGTTTTCAGGTTATTATCCAATTACAAGAAGTCCCACACATCCCAAAGGGTTCATTACAGAAGTTTCACTCAACCAAGGCAACACATTTTTCTTTAGAATTATTGGTTTAATGAAGCATTTCCAATATACAGCACATTTTTTTTGGTTGGTATTGAACGTTTACCCCTTTTTGTCCTAACGTACAGTTAGCTTCACAAATGTGACCTCCCTCGAATACCACCCCTAATGCAGACCCCTACTTAATAATTTTAAATTGTATGTTTTCGTTATTAATTTCAAAATGTCTTAAGATCTTCATCACCGCCCCTCCATTATATCCTGAGCCAATTTTCGCATTTCTCTAAAACAGTGCTAGTAAAACTTTTTCACTACTTTTTTGTTTGATTGCTTTCAAGATAAGCCTCGTAACAAAATATGTACACATGCTAAAAATGTAACTTTGCAGGCCTCTAAATCATGATGAAGAAAAATTATCGCCATCACATGGTCGTCAATCCGATGACTGGTTAAAACGTACATCCACTGCTTCATATCCTGAGCCAATCTTCAGGTTCCCCGAAAAATAGAACACCTCACATCTCTTACTATGTGCGATTAGTTATCTAATGTAGATCTTCATCTGCGCTCCTTACTTCTAGTATTTTTGCTTATAGCCAACCTTTCATGCCTCACCATACACCCATAGCGTCCTTTAGTCTCTTACTTTTTTTAATACCTCCTCGTTTCTAATCTTTTCTGTCCACACTATTTTCATATGCTTTTCAATTTAGATTAATTCAGTTTGAAACTAAAGTGCAAAAAAGGAAATATTTTACATATATACACACATACATGCATACATACTTACTAATACAAATGAAGCTCTAATATAGTAATTGTCATAAATGTATACAACAATACAATTTGTAATGTTAATCGTCTGATTTACTGATAGCGTCTCGTACTGAACTAAGCCTACGCCAACAACAATGAAGACGATAGGCGCATATTTAAAATTCCCAAGGCGATTGTTATCAGTTAAAATACACCCACGCCAATTTCGTCTTCTCTGTGTATCAGTACACACGTAAGACCCGACCACAAAAACAACATTCATATTATACCCTAGCAATAGTACACACCATCTGGGCCTCACTGCTCACAACAATCCGTTACTTATCATTCATCACAAATAACGACAATTCAAGAATACTAAATCTAAATTTATTAGAAATATTTCACTACCTCATTTAACCCAAAGTTTGAACATCTGGCTGTAAGAATGAATTAATAGGAAATAACTAAGAAAAACTCCTTAAACAGTCTGGGCCAATGAGGATTTTTGAAAATTGTAGGATAAGAAATAATAGTTCCGGTATTTTTTTCGTATTTTCTCCAGTAGGAATATCCCACACAAGGTAAATGTAAAAAAACGCCCTGAAGTACATTTTGGGGTGGTTTTTCGCATTATAAGGGATACTCCATCAACGATACAGATAGAAACTTTTTTAGCTTGTATTGGTAGTCCTTCTAAGAGGTTATTGTCAATTTTCAAGAGATTATAATTTGTTTCGCTATCTTTGCCATAGCTGAAGTAATAAACTGCGAGAAAAAAGCTGCAATCCAACTTGGGATGTTCATTGCCGTGACTGACTAACTCAAGTCTCGTCACGTCACCAAGCTGCGTCTCATTTTGCGCTGGGCCTATTAGCGTTGCCGACATTAAGTATTTAATTATTATTAGTTACCTACCAATGTTAGAAATACACTTAACTCCAAAGAAAAAATCGTTTCATATGCAGTTCTAGTAAACAAACAAAAATACCAATTATATTTAATTTTAAATAGAAAGGATTCCTGATTATTTCAGTATCTCCGAGTTAAAAAAAACGAGTTTTCTAGTAACATGTTAAATTGAATACGTGAATATAAATATTGACCGGTTGGGCTCAGTTAACGTGTAGCCATAAGCGCCTGGGAATAATCTCGCCGAAGAAATTGTGAGAGATATGCTAATTAACGATCGGTCACCAGGCAGCAGTTCTTGCTGCTTTGGTCTTGCTTGTATGTATTATGTGAACGTAACAGGCTATGGACCGGTCAAATAACTTGCATTTTGTAAACGTTATTAGCCGATCTCTTATTACTCATACACATCAAAGCATGAAAAGGGAAAAAACAAGTCCGGCCAAGCATTGCCGTTTTAATTATTGTGTTTTCGTCAGAGGTGGCGGTGCGGCGTACGTGTATATATATATATATACATATATATTCTCAGGGGTCCCCGCCCACCCTCGAACAACAAATGCCGCGACAAGTCTGCGAAACATATGATGCGGGGTCAAGGTCTAGTGCGAAAAGCAATAATTATTGTCCGATGTTACCACTGAACTCCAATCCTATGTAGATTTCTTCTACCACTATATACTTTGAGATTTATCGTTATTTTATTGGCGTCTAACAATTAAATTAAGTTATTATTTTTATGTTAACTGAAACAGAAACCTGCAATCATTCGGCAATCAAAAAGATACTGTGAACAGACAATGCGGCATCACGAAGGAGACAAAGGAGAAATGGTACAATCGTTTGTTTCACATACAGCTATATGGATCAATATGTATGTGTTTCATCTCAAAAAGGGCATATTACCTAAAAGAGATTCTAATAAGTATCCAATTTTCGAAATTTTTACATGTTCGGTTGAAGTCTACATTTGTGGAAATTTTTGCAAAAACTTTTCCTAATATTAAATTGAATCTCAGTTTCTAATTAACCGATTTAAATAATATACGCAGAGTACGTTTTATAAGTACCTAGCTGTATTTCTTTGAAACTACACCAGTCATCTAAAATAATATTTATTTTATTTTTATTTATTATTGCCAACATTTTTCTAGGAAACTAAAAATTGTGCATTTCATCTCAGAATCGTTTTATACCAACTTCTTCAAATTACAATAAGAAAATATGATTGCTATCGAAATAGATACTACTATTCATCAGTTAAATATTAGTTTACTATTGCCTGTCATAAAAACGTGGAGACAGCTATTAATACCACAGTAGTGGTCCTATAGTAGAAAACAATTGTGTTGCAACTTTCTCGCTCAAACGCGGCCTGATTGGTAGAGAGAGAGATACGGCAAAGGAAGATACAGCCAATCAGGCCACGTTAGAGCGAGAAAGGCGAACCACAATTATTTGCTATTTCAAGATAGATATCATAGTATTAAAAATAAATTCAAGAAATAAATAAACACTTGGTTTTGTTTCACTATTTTTATTTGAAAAATCTCTAACATATATAATTTCAAATAAAAATAGTGAAACAAAACCAAGTGTTTATTTATTTCTTGAATTTATTTTGAATAATGTTTCACCAAGAGTTAAGCCAGAACACAATTAATACTATTCATAGTATTAAATGTTGTCTCCATATTTTTATGCTCTATGATCATAATGAATTATTTAATTAATATAGAACTATTAGGAATTTAAAAGCAATAATATCAGAATAAATTATTTTTACACTTTTCCTTTACAAAGATCACTCCCTTTTGTTTTAAGGCTAATATTTGTTAGTTCGGTCTTGACCATGTTTCATGCAAATCGATCCAGTAATTTCCCAGCTTCAATCACATTTTAACTAAAATCTCGACTGTATTTCTTACCTAGAGGTCGTTAAATTATTACATAACGCAGTAGGAGGGGCATATTGTAAAACATTACAGTTCATTACATAAGGGTGGGAGGGTAAAGCAACGCGTTAAGTGTCATTGTTTTAATGATATTTTTATAATTTTCCAGTATTTTGCGCAACGTCATTGACATTATTAGGTAAAGATGATCACTTGAGAGTTACATACCACTTGGGGGGGGGGCAATATCGAAATGTTACGGGGCGTTACAAATCTTCAAAACCTGCGTTACGTAATGCTTAAATAAATCCTTGTTAAACTTTGTTTTTTTAATAAAATTTCGCTCACGTAACATTTCCTGAATAAACTGGACGAAGCTAGGTATCCATTATCTATTTGCTTCTGACCCGTCAGGTTTTGCTTAAGTTTATTGCAATGACATTCTACAATCGATCGAGTTCAATGGAAAGCATCGACAGGCCAGTTAATTCCACTTTTCGGAGGTACGGAATATTCACACAGACACACGGATTGTATCTTATGTCTCGTAGATAGAGAACCACGTCTGTCAGCAGCAGGCGAGAAAAACGACAACATGTGAGACAAAGGACGATTTTCTGTTTGCTAAATTATCCTGTTGACTGAACGAACACAAGAACCCCCACCCATGTGTCGCAACGTTTTCCCTTTGAACGAACAAACAAGGCTGGCGTTATTAGCCGCCTGAAAATGTGTCCGAAAATGTAATTGATTTTTTAAACAAAAAAAAATCTTAATTACAAACCAAGCTATCTACGGGTCCAAAAGTAATGTATATATATATTTGGATGGATGTTACAGAGAAAAATGCGATTCGTTTCCAAATAAGAGTTAATTTGATTAACACCTTTGGTCATATCTTTTAATGGTATAAGAGTATAAAAAACAAATACATGGTATTAAGCGGCATTAGGGAACCCAAATTTTTTTTGAATTAGATTGCCCCATTATCGGAAATATATATAATTCATGAATTTCATATAATTCCTAGGCAGTCTATAAAATACTACGCTGATTTAGGAAATAGGTAAAATATTTTATTTTTTAGAGTTGAAGCTTCTAGTCGTTGAAACATATCCATAATAATTTTATTTGAAAAGAACGCACAAGTTTTAAGAAAAAATATATTTTTGAAAATACACACTACAATATTGTTGCACCACACAGTGGCATCATCAGGTGATGAAATCATCACTCGCACTCGCTGCCCTCGCTGAAATTATCACCTGATAATGCCACTGTGTGGTGAAACAATATTGTAGTG
The DNA here is from genome assembly GCA_963921985.1 of Agrilus biguttatus. NCBI lineage: Eukaryota > Metazoa > Arthropoda > Insecta > Coleoptera > Buprestidae > Agrilus > Agrilus biguttatus. The sequence goes on along the minus strand of OY998117.1, from coordinate 22,150,612 downwards.
TGTATTTTCAAAAATATATTTTTTCTTGAAAATTGTAAATATTTTATATTAGGCACATTTACCATAATTAAGTGGATAATTATATTGGAAACGAGTTTCCAAGAACTCGAGTGTATGTTTGGAGCACGGCCACGTATAGGTGCGAAACAAGGATAGCGAGTGAGTTTGGTGTTATAAGAGAATGATGAAAATAAAAAGGTTAGAAATAAATAGTTATTAAAAAGAGTAGAAGGTGAGATAGGATGGTAAGATATCTTTTAAGGTATAAAGGACCATCCAGTTAAAGACATATTAGAAGCATAAACAGCAGTAAGGAGGACAGGAAGATCTAGATTAGATTTCCGTTCGCAAATACGTGGAAATGTGAAATATTCTAGTTTTCGGGAAATGGGAAATTTGGCTTAAGATAGGATGATTTTCATAATTTAGAAGGCTTCAAAGTTGCAATTTAGGCATATGTACGTTCATCTTGAAAACAACATAACAAAAAAGTAGTAAAGACCTTGGTTCTTGTATAAGGAATCCAATCTTCTCCTGTTGCTTCGGTAAAATTTCGTTATTAGAAAAAAAAACACTTTTATCTACCAATACAAACATTTACATGTTGCATAGATTCCAATGTATTAAGTTTCATAATAAGTAAACCTATAAATGAGATGAAAATAAAAAAGTGAAACACATAGTTGGATTTGTCTCTAAATTAATTGAAAAAGTAGATTTATACAATGTTATAGATATACGATAAACTTTATAAATAAAAAGTCGAAAAAATGGTAACACCTGTTCATTTTTCCTTTAACTGTTTGCCCTTTTTTAGGGTCGCCGTTTTTCATTCAGAATCTTGTCACGATTTAGCAGTTTATTTCTTGATAACAAATGTAATTTTCAATACGTGTCCAGAACATCATTCTCATCACTTTTTTCTCCTATTTTTCGTTAACGATAAAGATCATAAATGAAAAATATTTTCAACACAATATTTATAAAATATTAAACCACTTCGATTATTAAAGCAGTACAGACATGCATAAAAGGTTATCAACAGTTGTTTCAATTTATCAGTAACTCTTAAATAATATGTACAAGAATACAAATTAAATAAAATACAGTACAATCCAGCTATCTCATAATAGCAAATCTTTTTCCGTGCAGTGTCAAAATCATACTTTTTAATCACGGCAATCCTAACCTAATCGTAACATAATCTAATCCCTTGGTGTATAGCACTTACCCCTAATACACTGTAACCTAACCTAAACACTTTATACATGTCACTTCATATATGGCAATCAGAGAAAATTTAAAAAACAAAATAAACAATACAGAAGGGTTACATAAGAAAAAAGTTGCGAAATGTGTAATGGTTTGATGGTTACACTGTACTACTCGATAACTAACTTAAATGTATACAAATCTCCTGTAGGGTGGAAGGGCAGAATGGTCTGTAAGGTGAAAAAAATTAATATAAACACACCCGACACACTGTATAAAGCTAAAGAGTACATAAATGTATCTGTAAAACTGAAAAGTAATTTGGGTTTTAATGTCACCTAGATGTTGTTGATGTTTACAAAAATATATTGCAATGTCGTAACATGACCGTCAGTTATTTATAGTAAACTTCGTATGAACTTTAAGTATTAACAAGCTTTCAGGGAAACCCATTTGACATTGAAATGATTAGTTGCCGCGTCTGTAGCTAGAAATGGGATCTTGACTTGACCCTGAAGGCCATTTTGAAAGTCAAAGCCAAAATCACTATTAACTATAAAGCTACGGAAAATCCAGCAACTTTCAATTACAACGATTTTTACGTAGCCCTTAGTTTTCTAGTTATAAACTCTCCCCAGGATTTTGATACACCCTGTATAATAAAAACCCTTTCAGTATCAATACTATGGTAAACGAAACACTGGTTAGTAACGCTTCGGCCCGGCGCAAAATAAAACGCAGCTTGATGACATGACGTGACGTGAATCACGGTGATTTTTTTTGTTATGGCGACGAACATGGCAAGTTGAATAGCAGTTTGCGCGTTTTGCGCAGTTTACTTCAGCTATAACAATTATGAGGTTGCGGCCAATTTTTCATAAATATGAATTTTCTAAAAATCTGCGACACGCAGGTAGCGGTGAGCATAAACTGCGTCCGTCACACTACGATGCCATCCATCCAATACAATCAATAGTCTTTTTGTAGTTTACAAAATCTCGCCGTAACTCAACCTGCGTCACGTCAAGCTGCGTCTCATTTTGCCTTACATTACTGTCATTTGTTCTCGCTGCATTCTGTCAATTCTTCCCAAACCGTTCCTTACAAAAGTTATGAAACATTCTCAAAACTTGTTAATAATAGTATATTGGAGTTCTTAAATTATGGGCAAAAAACTTCCTTCACGAAAATCTTATTTCTCATTACCCTTGGTAATAATAAATAGAACAAGGGAGCGTGGTACAATCAATAAACTAAAGTAAAATGAAATTGGAGACTCGAGTTGATAATGCCCACAGTAGAAGTGGGCGAAACACGTGTCCGTTTATTAAACAGTGTGTGGTATTAGGGGTGAGTGTCCAATTTCATTTTACTTTAGTTTCTTGGTAATAATGATGTTGAAACAGTATATATAACCAATCGAAAGTACTATTTTACGTACATGGAGATGGAAACGACATCAAAATTGAATCACTCGTTCTTTCGTTACGTGTTATGGTAACATACAGACACACATTAATTTACATAAGTATAGTGACTTTTTTATCTTTAGACAATGAAATATCTCAAGTGGATCTCATAATTTCAGAAAATGTTTTCGACAAAAGTTGTATGTTTTCTCATAAATACCGACTAAAAAATTAACTTGAAAATCTCATGTTTCTTTAAGTCACGAGTAAACGAATTTGAAGGTGGTTTAAGTTGAAAAATCGTTTTATCATATCAATTTTAAGTTTCAATCAACAATAAAAATATAATGTAGATTCTAATTGGGTTTTAAATAATTAGAACAAAGAAATACATCAAATAAACAAATAAATCTGATATTGAAGGAATATTAGTTAGGATATCTGATAATTTTTTAAGAAGGCGATACGATTTAGATTTATGTTTGAAATTATATGGACTTTTTACAGTTTCGAAAATATTTTAGATTATTAAACATGATGATGAGATGCGTCAAAATGCAATTATAGTATGGTAATGTATTCTGTTTTCAAATATGGTCTTTGATTATACGATGTAAACAGAAACGACTTAACTAGAGAAAATGATGGTGTGGTCGTTTCAAATTTTTGTGTTAAAAGGTATTTCTTCCCCTTTGTAAATAATAACTTAATTACGTACGTACGTATCGCGATTTCGATCTGTTTGGTTCTCATAACCCTGAGGGTCGAAATCGTTATCGACGTCTATCGGTTTCGATAGATTATTGCCCAAGTACGTATGTTTTATTATTTTACTACTTCATCACCTTTAGTCTAAATAAATTTTCCTAATTCAAAATTTTTTACAATTTGAGTACCATCATGTAAAGTAGGTTCTTGGAAGTAAAATTTCATAAATTTTCGAGATTGCAATTTGCAACATTGCCTCGTGTTTTGTATTTATCTCGAAAACTATAAGACCAATCCTAATGGTCCAATGAGATAATACGTTTACAATTGCAAGATCTTCAAAATAAATTTTAAAACGTCTAGATCGGAGCTATTTTCGCAGAGAAAAACGTGATAACCCTCTGCAAAAAAGATATTTTTCAAAAATTCATAACTGCGTTAATTTAACGTTTCTAGCGTTTCCCCTCCCGGAAAAATAAGTGATTATTGTGTACAATAATAATAATAATTAATTTCTAAAATAAAAGTTACTTCTTATTACATTAACTATCTGCCCGTGAAAGTTCCGTCAAAATCGGTCTAGCCGTTTCAGAGATTAGCCGGAACAAACAACAAACAGACAAACATTTTAAAAAATGTATTTTGGTATATGTACCGTATACATCCATATGCATCTAGTAAAAAGTGGTTATTTTAATATTACAAACAGACACTCCAATTTTATTTATATGTGTTTAGACTTATTTGTGTTTATATTTGCAAATTTTTAATCACTTAGATATTTTTTTTGTTGTGACGATGTTTGTCATCGGTATATCTTCTTCATAAGACGTACGGTGAAACAATGGATTTGACTATCAAGAATAGTATAACAATGGGGGTCTGTATGGCCTGTCTGGCGGGATAAAGCGGGCAGATCCTAATGAACCACGATACCGACAAGAACACTTTGTATAGTAACATGAAATAAACATATTAAATTTAAATCTTATGACTTTACGTAATTTCACAAAAAAGTTAAATCGGTGTATAATACAATACGCACAATACACCAATATTCAGAAATAATGAGTGGCACAGCTTTTTAATTAAGGTTGTGGAGCAGTGAACACTAACAAGTAATAACTTGATGAAGGTTCAGTGCCTAAACGTAATAAACAATATGTATAGATTAAAAATTCATATTATTCCCTTATGTCGTTATGTACTTATTTATTACACTAATTTTAATTCATTTTCTTTCGTATTACATAAAACCATTTGCATAAAAAATCGCAACTATGAGCTTCACCCCTATATACAGACATGAAAAACGAAATGGTTTCAAATAACAAAAATTGATTAATATCTCACATCAGAGTCATTAATCATCAGGAAATATCAGCATTAAAAATGAAAAAGAAAACGAAACATTCCGTGGCTCACGTCTTAATTTCGGTAGCAGTAATTTTTTCCTCAAACGCACCTGCTTCTTTCACAATTCGGTAAAAGTAAATAATTACTAATAAAAACAGTGATAATATATGCCTAACATCAGGCAAAGGCAGTTTCGCTCCCGCGCAACCGCTTTATAATAAATGACGGTTATTAAATCATTTAAATTAGACCGTCAAATATACCGTCCATATTTTTCGGCGGCTCTCGCACATAATTAGAAACTCTACGCGACCTGCCAGAACGTACCACGTGCGTTCTGTTCGTATTTTAATAAAATTATGCAAATAAACACACTTTGAAACGGCAGGCATCACGTATACTTGACATGGAAAAAATGATACTTACACGGCGGCATTTTTGTCGGCCAGACTTTTAGTAGAAAATAACATTTTTCTCTGTCTGCTTGTTTACAATAATATCTTCAAACACCAAAACACATTACAGATATAAACAAACCTCTGAATATCGTTACAAGTGTATTTAAAATTGTAAAACTACAATACAGGAATTGTTATAATAAACACAGTTTTTTGATATCCAGTAGCGGCTCACGTATAGGTACTGTGAAACTGCAGCACCCCCATCCACTTGACAATATCAATAACATTTAATGCAATAAGTCCTTCTTTCTTTAATTATTTCTTTATGACGTATAATATATAAGCAATCCAGTAGACGTGAAAAAGATACAAAAATCTTTATATGAAATTGTGCGCGCCGCGTGTTTCATTGTTGTGCGCATGCGCAGAAAGGAAGCTACACTCTATCCTACGAGGAATAGAGTGCACTGTCGCTTCTGCAGCGCCAACTCTGTCGTACTAATAGAGGGTAATAACAATTTAGGTTAAAAAAAGGAGAAAGCGTTTGATTTTGTGCTTTTAAATTCTTCTTGACCAACAGTTCTACTAATTTTAGCTACTTGTCGCCACTGTCAATATCTATGAAATGAAGGAATAGTTTTAAACAGTAGAAAAACTCGTTTAAAATTTCACACATTTTGATCATGTAATAGCACTAAAAGATTTTACGTTGTCGAATTGTTAAAATAACAGGTATTCAAAAAAATATTTTGTTTTGGACTTTCCTTTCAAGTTTTAATGTAGGTAAATATAAATTTTATTCCAAGGTACCTTTCAGTGTTTATACAACAAAACTAAGACTTTTGAAAGCAATTGAAAATATTTCTTTAAAACGCCCTTTGTATTTCTTCACGTCAAATACAAAGGAAAAAATATAAATAACTTATTGGTGCGTTTAAATAACGTTAATGATTATTTGAGACAGGTGGGCAAAAAAAAATAAAACTTCAAAAATTAATGAAATCTGAACAAAATTAAAAATGAGAAAAAGGGACAAAAAAGACACAAAGACAAAGGTAAAAATAACATTCAGAGTTGAAATCTGAATGGGTGCTAAATTCCATGGGAAATTACAACAAGAACTTACAATCAGAACGTACAACGTGCTTCAATTAGTTTAAAATAAAATTTAGAAATTGATTGGTTGCTCGACAGTTGATGAAACATTTCAAATAGAGTATTTATCTGTTACTCATCCCTTTTGATAACGATGTTACTGTCGAAACAATTGTTAAGGTTTTTAAATAAATTGATGAAACATCAATACCAAGTTTGTTTGTTACTCAAAATAAACATATTCAATTTTCAAGTGTTTTTGTTATTCATCTAATTAAATAAAATTTGTTGGGTTCATTGATTTCGAATTTATAACTTAGCAAGTTTTATTTCCAACTAAACTATTTGTAATATAAAATAGAACAACTAGCAAAGTTAAATTTTATGCTTGTATTAAATATCATCACGTTAACCGTAATTTGTCGATTAATAAAACTTGTCGAGCTATAAATTCAATATCAAGGATATATTTATATCTACAATTCCTGTTTTTGGAAAAAACCCAAAAGTACTTCCTCAAGTATTTTCTTAAAGGTAATTAAATCTTCCGTTTCAATAAGTCTACTTTTTTGCAACATTTTATTATCTATTTTACTTCTCTGTTGGGTATCAAAATCAAATTCAAATTTCCTTAGTTTTTTAAATAATAATAAAAATCGATTTATCATTATTAGCGATGCAGAACGGTAGCTTCCTTCTGATAACAATCGTGAGGCAATCTCATTTTAAACGATTCCGACATCATTTCGTCCGAAAGTGACATGAGACGTAACGTGTGCCGAAAAGTTATAAGAACTTCAATATGTCTCTCGGGAGTAGCAGATGTTTCCGAATCGAATTTAAATAGAGAGCAAGATCCTGCCACTGCCACCCATTTCATTAAACCAATACGACGAAGAAGAGCGCGTCATCGTTCCATGTAACTCACTGCAGAAATAGACGAGTTGGCGTCGAAACAAGAGAGTAAAATAGAAGTACGCATATTGTTAACATATCAAGCATTATCTCAAACTCAACAGAACCTACATATTTCATTTGAAAGTAAATGTAGAATAAACATTCGTTATTTTTAAATTGTTAAGATCTTTTTCAACAAAAAATTGTGAAAACTTAGCCAAAAGATTTGTTCGTTATTTTTGACATATAATTAAGTCTATCGTTACTTGGTTGAAATTCATATTAACTTTGAAGAATAAAAACAAATACAGGTTAAAATTTCAACAGATTCAATTATTATCATTGCATAATTGTCCCGCCAAACTTTGTTTCATCAGAAATTTATAAATAACTTGAAAATGTTACAAAATTGTCTCTACCTTATAAAAAAAACAGCTTTCCTTCCTTATATACTTATTGCATTGTTCTACACGAAACATCTGTATGCACTATGTAATATGGGTACATACCTACTCGACAATAGCAATAATTACTTTCACATGGTATTAGAAACAAGATTACTGCAATTTTTTATTATTGTTCCATTTCAAAAGCAATTTCACTGAAAAATAAAACGTACCAATTTCAAACTCCTATTTGACTTGATCGATTTCATAAAAGGATTTAGCATGGAAAGCTAATGCGAGCTTATTAAGTAGTTTCAACATTAAAGTACATAAAATAGGGGTAGAACCACTCAAACGTTTTCTGAAATGTATAATTGAGAACGCTTTCATAGCATCATGTATGTATCTACACTGTTTTACACAAGTAAATACATTTACGTCACAAACTTCATGAATGATCTAGTTAATTTTTATTCAACATATTTCAAAAATGGACGCTAAATATTATAGTGGAGGTTACTCAATTCTTATTTGTTAGTAAAATACTGTTTTTATAATTGTGTGAACCTACAATCCGACTTAAAATAAATAAAAAAGAATAAGTATATTCAGGTACTAGAAACGTCGTAGATGATTGTAGTCACATTTATTTTTTACTTTAAAACTTAATAAAAAGCGTTACTTTTAATATTTGTTTAATATTCTAAAAAAGTTCCGAAAATTTTTTAGAATCGTTTGTAGTTTCCTGTAGTAACAATACTATCTAACTGAAGTTGCATAGTTGCGATTACTTGAAAATTCTATAATGTCGTGAAATTCAGCAGCTCTTTTAATACGTAAAGAGAAATACATTCAAAGCACAAATATATTTTTTACCCATACCCTGCACTTAAACAACAAATTAATAGTAAAAATAGTTACAAGTAATTTGACTGATTGTTTTTTTACAAGTGACTCGCCCCGGCTTTGCTTGATCACATTTTTTTTAACCTGATTAGAAAACGTCGACATTTCCTTATATCCTTGCATTAAATACTATTTCCTATCCAAATTTGGATGGATGGGATTATGCATAGCATTTTTTCTACATAACGTAAACCAAACCAAACTCTTCGTGCGTAGCACTTCACATAAGCCAATCAAGGAAACCTTTCCTACCATAACCTAACCTAAACTCATCATGCATTATCCTTGCTGCATATCCTTCAAATATGCCAATCAAACAAACATACAAATAAAGTCAGTCGCGTTAATTTTTACAACAGATAAGGTGATTACACCCGCGGAAGTGTAACCACATCCTATATCTGGACTTAATATTGACATTTTGACATGCCCACGTCAAAATATTAGCGACTTTTAATTAAAAATTCCTATTAAACGACAATATACTGCATATTCAAAGTAGACTAAAGGTTCAATTCCATCCTTTAAATAGTGAAATAATTGAGAATGTCGTATCAACAGAGTAAACAGGACCTATTTTGCTCATTAGCATATTAGCACATGATTATACAAGGTGTCCCCCACTCAAGTGATAGCCCGAACCGACGTGATAGTAGGAAGAGGGGAGGGGCGGAGCTATCTCTACCGATTAAATATAGGCATTTGGATTGTTTTTTAAAATGTTAGTCCCAATTCTAGATATTGTTTAATAACATTATTAAAATCAAACTAGATATGATACATAACAATAAGCTTCAATGACTTCATGCTAAAAAGCTGTAACCGAAAAAGGTGAAAACAAAGTGCAAATTAAGTAAATATTTTTTATCATTTTTATTCTACCCAATTTTTGGCCATAAATATTTCTGCTAAAACTGGGGAAAGTGGCGATCCCATCGGTCGTCGGTAAAACTGGTTATTGAACGTGAAATAATTTTGTTGCAAACCTATTCTTATTGAACTGAACAAATAGCTACTTTGAACTGAGTTGGAGATGTTTTAAAATAGTAAACCCCATACTTTAAACGTTAGTAATCACGAAACATATAGTCGAGTTTTCGAATAAAATCTGTGAATCTTTTCTATTGTATTCTTGTGATGATTATTAAATTATGTATTTAGGTGTCTGAATCCTCAAAATAGTACCGCTTTGATGCACAGAGCCGTTGTTGCTGCTACCATTATCCACCATTCTGCGCATTCACGTATATTTGTTGTATTGTACTCGATGTTTTACTGCATGTACACGAGTACTTGATTTAATTTGCATTCTATTACAGATATCATAGCATGCCAGTGTTTCGTCGTCCATTACAATTGCGGATTAACGGTATGTAAAGGTTATGTAGAATTCAATGTGAGATCTCATCACCGCGAACCGAAATCGGGAGCCTTTAACTGAACGATTCGCATAGTAGAACCGCAAATTAAACGACAAAAGAGACCGTATGATAATGTCAGAACAGTCAAAAGGAATATTAAGCACCAACAAGCGCATCATTTCATTTGCACAACGGAACAGATCATGCATCGGCTGACGTCGCCTCCCAAAAGTGAATGGAAATCGTTTATCTAGCCGTTCGACTGTTAACACCAAAAAATGTAACTGCAGACGACGGCATTGCAAAAAACCAACTTCAACGGAGTTAATTCCTCACATAAAATTGACAAATGATATTGTACAATACGCTTAAGCGCAAAATAATAATAAAAATAACTAATTAATATATAATTAATGCAATATTAATTTTTGAATTAATTTGTACCTACTACAGATTACCTCAAATTAATGAAGAAAAAATTGTTACTGCTGTCATGGCTTCGCCAGTAATCAAAACTGAATCCTTTGACTTTACACGCCAATGATCTTATCACTAAGCTACGAGAAGTGGCAGCAGTAACAAATTGTTCCTCATTAATTTGGGGTAATCTGATTTAAATTAACTGAAATTTCAAATGGAACGACATTTTTAAACAGTCATAAAGTAATAATATTGAAATTGATCCTTATTAAGTATTTATAATTTCTACTTTCAATAGCGCAACGTTTGTGAAAGATAACTAAAATGTGGAATAAAATACGAGTGTTGTTTCATCGATTTATTATTGACATCTCCATAAAATATTGCTTCCATCGAAAGCGATCAATCTCAAGAATAATTAAACAACTTAAACTTAAACTATTGCCAATGTAACTACTACAAATTACATAGAAGAAATAGGAAGTCCGTAAAACGTAATTCTCTTTGATTATTTACTGGATCTACATTCTTGTTAAGCGTTTATATTATTTTCAAGTTTCTAGCATTGCTAGTTTTCTGCTGTTGTTTATGTTTACATGTAGTAATTTAGAATTTTTAATATAAAAGGAATAATTTAAATGAATACAATGTTTCGCAAATCCTATTTTTTTTTCTTATTAATACTATAACTAACAGGCGTGCTGAAAAGTTCGTAGGCTGGCCCATAGATGGCGCTACTAGTATCAAATCCATATGATTTTTAGTTAGCCCTAACCTTCAAAAGACGCGTGTATAAATTTGACAGATGTTGCGCTATTAGTGTCTGAGTTATAGCATTTTTAGTGAAAGAACTTTTGTTACTTTGAAAAAATGGATAAAAAGGAATTTCGTGTTAATAAACCATTACTTTTTGGCTTTTTGGCGGAAAAAAATACTGTTGAAACCGAGGCTTGGCTTGATAAGCATTATTCGGACTTTACACCAGGAAAATCGACCTTGGAAAAGTGGTTTGCTAAATTTAAAGGAGGCGAAATGAGCACCGAGGACGATTCACGCAGTGGACGCCAAAAAGAGGCTGTTATCAACGAAAACATCAAAAAAGTCCACAAAATAATATTTGATAACCGTAAAGTGAAGTTGATTGAGATAGCTGAGACCCGACCCTAAAGATATCAAAGGAACGTGTTGGTCATATCGTGAATAAATATTTGGATACTCGAATGCTCTGTACAAAGTGGGTGCCGCGCGAGTTCACAATCGACAATCGACCAAAAATAACAACGGATCGATGATTCTAAGCAGTGTTTGGAGCTGGGAGCTGTTCAATCGTAATAAATCCCAATTTTTACGTCGATATGTGACGATGGATGAAACATGGCTCCATCATTTCTCTCCGAAGTCCAATCGGCAGTCAGCCGACTCCAAAGCGTAGAAAGACGCAAAAGTCGGCTAGCAAGGTTATGGCATCAGGCATTAGTATTATGGGATGCTCATGGTATAATATTCATTAACTATCTTAAAAAGGGGGAAAACCATAAACAGCGACTATTACGTAGCATTGTTGGAGCGTTTAAAAGACGAAATCGTGAAAAAGTGGCCTCATTTAAAGAACAAGAAAGTGCTGCACGATGTCACAAATCAATGAATTCGATGGCAAAATTCCATGAATTGGGCTTCGAATTGCTTTCTCATCCACCGTACTCTCCAGATCTGGTCCCCAGCGACATTTTTCTGTTCTCAGACCTCAAGAGGATGCTCGCTGAACAGAAATTTCGCGCCGATGAAGTTGTAATCGCCAAAACTGAAGCCTATTTTGAGGCTAAAAATATATAAAAATGGCATCGAAAAATTGTATGACCGCTACAATCGTTGTATCGCCCTCGAAGGGAACTATATTGAATAATAAAATCAAATTCTATCAAAAATAATATTTTTTTCTATATTAGCCTACGAACTTTTCAGCCCGCCTGTTATGTTCATTTATTCTGGGACAGCAGACGAAATCAGATTGAGAGAAATGTTAACTAATTATCTTAAACTTTTAAAATACAAAATTATAATAATTACAATACATTAAACAACCTTCAGAACTAATAGGTACACGAAAAAATGTCATACGTATGTGTTTATTTTTTCCGAAAGTTTAAAAATACTCAGTTCATGAAGAATCAATTATTAGTCAGAAGTTTATGGAAACCACTAGGTGTTAATAATAATGAATATTAATTTATTTCTATCTGCTTAAATTTTCTATTTACGTATCGTGAAAGCCTTATCACCGACATTCTTTACATAAGAATATAATAGCGGATACGTCCACATTTCTTTTCCCCTGTGGATGAACAGAACAAAGTTAAACATAAACGGCACAAGCCTAATATTACCTTCTTCAAACTTAACACAACCTAAACGAAATTCCGTGAGTTAATGAATGTATAAGATATTCTTAAATGTCACATGACATGACATATTTATTTTGCCAGTTGTTTAACATCGTTTTACGTAGTCATTTTGCAATATGCAAAATATTTATTGAATCGCACAGATATTAAAAATAATCCATTGAGTTGATGCCAAGAAGCTACTTAAAATTTTTTCTAATCGATTGACAAACACGCCCCGATCAAAAAAACAATAGTATTCCATTTAGTTACAATTACGTAAACTCATTTCATCTGTTTCCTTACTAAAATAAACCACGACGCGCCTTCAAGCGCCAAGCAGGAGATATATCCACCGATGATCCAATAGGAGGGAGGCTATCAATCAATAGTTTACAGGGAGATATACTTGTAATAAATCCTAAACGTATTAATAAAAACATGCACTTCATATATGAAGGTATGTAATTTATAAGATTATATCTTAATTCTTTTAGTAATGATATGTAGAATCCATTACTTGAGTAACATTTTAGATTCAGGCAATAATAACTAATCGATTAACGATAAACTTCACTACAATGACAAATGTCAACTGTAATTGAAGGCACTGTTTACATAAATACATAATAGTTATTATAAAAGGCTGCTAATATAAAAATTGGAGATGAAAAACTAGAAGAAGCCACCGATTTTCGATTTCTAGGAAGTTAGGGCCAGGATGAAAAACCGGTATAGTCTTAAAACGAAGGATAATGTAAGATCGAGTCGCATTTAACAAAAGGAAATAACTTCTGTAATTTAGAAATTAAAAGTGATGTTTGAAGCACGGCTCTGTATGGGTGCGAAACGGTGGGCGAAGTGAAAAAGAAAAAGCGTTTGAGATGTGATGTTATAGGCGGCTGTTGAAAATCTTTAGAACAAACAAACAAACAACAACAAATTTTACAAACTAAAATATGGCCTTCCAATGGGCTCTCCACTTTCACCACTTTGGGCAGATATTTACATGGACTTTTTAGAGAATAAAATATTCAACTCATCATCTAAATCGATAACGAAACTAATTTTCAGATGGTTTTGATATGTTGATGATGTTTTTTGTATATTCAACGGTTCAGATAGACAATTAGATAGTTTACTTAACATTTTAAATAGTTTCAATAAATCTATACAATTTACAGTAAAAAAGGAAGTTAAAAAAAACTAAACTTTCTAGATTTACAAATATCTCTAAATCAAAATAATCAATTTGAATTTAATATCTTTAGGAAACCCACATTCACAGACACAGTAATTCCATCTTCTTCTAACCATCCATATAATATAAACATATCCACTTTTAACTGTATGATACATAAACTTCTCTCAATACCACTTTCAGACTCTAACTTTAATCAAGAATTAAATACAATAAAAGCAATAGCCTTAAATAATGGATACAATAGAAATTTAATCGACAGAATTTTATATAAGGAACAGAAATATTTCAACCTGAAGTCTGTATATCCTACTACTGTCAATCCCACTAATGACACCTATAAAAGGCTATTATACAGGGTTGCTCATTAGTGCGAAAATCAACTACAAAAAGATAACATTAGCAGATAGCTTTTTATACAGATCATACGATAAAAAAACAACTTGTTAATAATAAACCAAAAATTAATAAACTAAACAACAGTGGGGTATACAGATTAAATTGTCAACATTGTAATAAATTCCATTTAGGTCAAACGGGTAGAAGTATCTCGGATCGCTGTAAAAAGCATTTAGCTTGTTACAGATTAAATAAAGATAATTCTAATTTTGCTAATCATTTAATAGATTCGGGACACAATTTCAGTATTACAGATATTCCAAATAACGTAAAAATTTTACACAAAGTTAAAAAAAGTCAAAAATTAAACTGTTTAGAAACATTGGAAATTAAAAAAGTTCTTTACAGCAATAAACGAACAATTAGATTTAAGTAATTCCCCGCTGTTAAACCCATGCCTGTTTACATCTGAAAACTTCACTCATAATTTTATACCTGCAAAATTGTTATGAATACCAATAGTTTATGTACTTTTACCTACTTTAGTCTATATTTGTTACTCCAGTTGATGGCATAACAGCCGAAATACGTATCGAGTGAAATAAACTCAAAATTTATGGAACAAATTACCAAGTGAATTTTATTTATTTTGCCTTTATTCCTTAGAATATGTTAGAAATGAGAAGATATCAGAGAGTAGGAGACCAAAGTCTACGGAAGTCAATAAGGAAAAGGAGAGACAAGTTGGTAGGACACCTTCTGAGGTTAGTTAGACATATTAGAAGCAGAAATAGGAATCAAACGAGGCATAGGAAGACCTAAATTAGATTGCTGTACTCAAATATTTAGAGTCGTAAAATGTTCTAGTTTTAGAGAAAAGCGAAGATTGGCTCAGGATAAGATAGAGTGGAGGTGGGTGTACAACCAATCTTCGGACCGACATCCTTACGGTGATGTAAATAAATTTGTAAATACAAGTATATCTACAGCGTAAAAATTAAATACACACCTCTTTTTTATATGTATCAGTTGGCAGCTTTGCCGACAAAACGGTAGGATTCCCATTTTGTTTGCATTTGAAACGATCTCGATAAATAACAACCAAAAACCTGTTGTTTTAAGGACGAAAGCAGTGTGAATAAATTAACCTAACGTAATTGTTCTCCGCATGATCTGTGGATTTCGAGAGGATTTGTTAACTCTGCATGATTTGATATGACGAATTTCACTTTAGCGAAATAATATATAACATGCATCGGTTTTTGATTCACATGAATCATTAATTACTGAAACTTTCCGTGCTTATGGTCAAAGGTAAACATGGAATATCAAGTGGGAAATTAACCAAAAAAAAAAATCAGATTTATATATATCGTACACGATATCTCAAGTACAGCAAGGTACTTTAAAGAACGGGACTGTTTTAGTTCTTTCGCGGCTAATCAATTTTGACAAATAAGATATTGTTTGATTTGTCTTGACTCCATAAGTCCCTGAATTCCTCAAATAAAAAAAAAACAGACTGCCCACTTTACAGGTTATATTGTGCGGTCGACAACAATATAGCAAAAAATAGATCTTAGATCCGTTTCAGGAACTTTTACGAGCTATTAGATTAGAATATGGGGATTTTAGAGTAAAATAGTTGGTTAGGTTACATTAGGTTAGATTAAGTTAGTTAAATTTTAGTGTTTTTATGTTTAACGTTTATATTCAAAAGGAAAAAAGTTTTAATTTAACTGACTTCGGTTATTCTAAAGTCCGGAAAATGAAAATGACAAATTTCCACAGGAAAATTGTTGTGATTCACTGTTCGCAAAGGCTCTTAGAACGCAAAATTTTATTTTTTTAGTTTATAACTCATTTAAGCCCTATCGTTAAATGAAATAGCAT
Organism: Agrilus biguttatus; assembly: GCA_963921985.1. Classification (NCBI taxonomy): domain Eukaryota; kingdom Metazoa; phylum Arthropoda; class Insecta; order Coleoptera; family Buprestidae; genus Agrilus; species Agrilus biguttatus. Next base: position 22,134,647 of record OY998117.1, on the reverse strand, counting down.
AAACCGCCACGCCCATTTTTGACATGTATTAATTTATTCATTGGATATTTCTGTAGTTATATGGAATATACATATTGATGGCGTGGTGCAAAAAAAACAGCCTTCATTTTATCGAGTTGGAGAATTTCGGATTTCCCGTCCCACCATTTATGTCTGTCGAAAAAGCCACTTTGCAATTTTTATGTGTACATCTCCACTGTTTACCACATTTGGATATATAATCTTCTCTGAATTTATAATCTTTCGCATTTAACATTAAATACATAATGACGCAAAATAATTCAATTTTCTTTCAAACAACACTTATAAAGACTGAAATCTATAAAAAATATTTTTCTATGTTGCAGCTCTTATTTATTGCAAAATTACATCCCTTCTCTGTTAGATTCCATGATTGTTAATAAACTTTGGAAAATACAGGTGTTCCAAAACTTCTTCACCTTGTTTCTTATCCATATAAATTCCATACAACAGTAATTTGTAAATAACCATTATTAAGTAATTCCAATTTATAATCAATGAATACGAAAAAGTCATATCGAATAAGATGGACAAATCCCCCGCATGGATAGCGCTGATTTTCACTACTTCAATTGCCACAAATATGATTCATAATTTCCATAAATTTCAATCCTTAATTTACACAATGCATTCGCAGAAACATATACATGTATCGTATTTATAAATATACACTATACATTGAATTAGAATTATGATAACTTACCGAGCTTTTGGGTCATAGTTTATGGGCTTTTTTGTTGCCTGAGATCGAAAGTTGTTGCAACGACCATACCACAAACGCTTCTGAAGATGTCAGCCGCAGCCGCTGACGAAACGTCAGGCAACAAAAAAGCCTATAGGCCACGACCCAAAACCCCGTAAGTTATCTTAATTCGATTGACGCCGGTCGTGAAAGCCTACATACTACTATACTTTGAATTTATATACATATTGCAAACAAGATTACTTAGCAATACATAATATAAAAAAAACTAAAGGTATTAAGACAGGTATACTGAGAATAAAAGGGGCGTGGAAATCTGCTAATGACGAAGAGATCCGAAGTACTTGGTATTGAAATTAAAGTATTTACTTGTATCATATTATCCGTGGCAATAACCACACCTTTAAAAATGTCTGACCAAAGATACATGCGAAACGTCAGGAGGAAATGCCAGAGATTACAGCCAGATAGATCGGACATTAGGGACTGCCCATAAACCATATGGATCTGTAAGGAGTCTGATAAATAGTAATTCTGAACTATGTACTCGGGGAAGGTATAATACGTGAGCAACGTGGTTTTCTATTGTTAAAAAAATGAAGATTTTGATATTTTTTGGTGTGACATTTACCGTTTCAAATGATTTTGAATAAAAAGACAAAACAAAAATGAAATTTCTGTAAAAAAATAATTTCAAAAATGCCAAGACTAGGAGGGCGTTTAAGAATAAAACCATGATAAACCATGTGGGGGAAGAGATGGGGTGGAGCAAAAAGTGACAAAAATAGACCCATATGGTTTATGAACATATCCTTATTTATATTAAATACTTGAGTTCTTAAATGTTATCTGTTTATTATGGTTCACCAAAATTCAAAAATCAATTTTGATCGCGCCCTGTTTTGCTTCCTTAATTGCAATAATCTTTTAAATAACTGAAAATTTTGACATGTATTTTATACAGGCTACGAACATTATAAAAACTATTCATACATACACCTTCAACATAAGTTAGAAGTGCTTATCGCAGTTATTAGCACTGTAACATTGAAATTGCCAGTTTTTTTATCAAAGCAGACGTAAATAAAATTATTTCTACAATGGTTATCTTTACTTACAAGGCACTACAACATAATAATCTACTGATATTTGAGGACAGTACCAACCAACAACAGATATTGTTATAATGTATACAAACATGGATTAAACAAAACAGATACACGTATGTGCCTAAGAAAGAAAAAATTGTATGATAAAATTTTATTTAGTAGGACAGTAGGAGATAAACAAATAATTGTTGTATAATAATATATGTTGTATTTATAAATAGAATATTAACAATGGAAAATAACCGATAAGTAACAAAATTAGGAAACGTTTCGAAAAGTAAAAAATGAATAGCGAAACATCTAAGTATGAAAGCTGTTACTGTAAATTTAAAAAATGAACAGGTTTTAGATCGTTTCGACATTAACTTGATGAAAATCCACGTTAACGAAGAAAAACACAGCCTAAATTTTTTTCACATAAGATATTATTATGTACATATTATTGTAATTAGTAGTGACTATTGCTCAAGGACGTCAATATTTGACGAAATAAATGTAAGTAAATGAAGTATTTTATAAAAATAGTGAAAAAGACGTCCTTGGCCCAGCCGTCGCGTCGGTCACTCTAGTGGAGACACTGAGTGACTGAGTGAACAGGTGGCAGATCAGTTTCTTAGATGCCTATCTCCCATCTAACGTGAATTCTCGATGTTACAGTTAGGCAAATTTTCAGATTAATCAATTATTTTCTTTTTTTTTAATAATCGATTATACTGGGCAGTGTTTCTTTGTAAATTCTTATTATCTTTATATACATAAAAACACGAATGTTCCTGTGTGTTCTAGAATAGCTTTGTTTGATTTTGAACATTTTCGGTCAACCTCATCCAGAAAATGTATTATCTTCAAATAGTTATTTCCCTAATGAACAATTTGATTAATCGATTATTCCGATTAATTTACATTATTTCTCATTCCGATTAATCGATTACTTTCTAACAATCGGTAATCGATTGTTAAATTTATTAAACTCTACTCGCTACTATGGGGCCGGGAGCCGACGTGTCACGGCAAATTTTTCAGTCACGGCGACAAACATCGTAAGTCGGATCACAGTTTCTTTTTTTTTAGCAGTTTATTACTTTAGCTATGATAAAGATAGCAAAAGAAATTATAGACTTTAAATTGTAGCAATAACCTCTAAGAACCATTATCAATATAAGCTATCGTAGATGGGACATACTTTATAATGCAAAAAAACACCCCGAAAATGTACTTAACCGTGTCTTCTTCTCGTAAACGATGACTTTTGCGAGAAAGGAATTATTTGATTTACTGAAACATACATACAGGGAAAACCACGAAAAGAAAAATCGAAGCTATAATTATTTTCATACGAGTTTTTGCGCAAAATTGCCCAGTTTAAAAATACTTTTAGTAATCCTGCACAACAATTTTCCTGCACACATGCATTATGATAAAATTAACCTTACTTTAAAGAAATAAAATTCGCTTTTAAAAGAAAACTTTGAAGGTTAGCAATGTGATATAATTATTCTTATGTAGCATATTATGAGCATTCCTACACTGATGACATTTTTTACGCCGGAAAGACAAATGAAGAAAACACCGTTAAGTTTATTTTGGGAGTGATTTTTCGCATTATATTATAAGTATTTTCGGATATTCCATCCACGATAAGGGTTTTTAGCCCGGATTGGTAATCCTTCTAAATAAGAATTTACTACCAAATTTTCAAAATTTTATTATATTTAGATAAATAAAATTATTTTCTTCTAAAAATCCTAATTGGACTAGACAATATATAAAGAGACGCTGGGACTTTCTAAACAACTACGAGCATAAACTGCACACGTCACGTTACGATGCCATATAACGCGGTCCTTATTCTTTCTGTGTTTTACAAAATTTCGCCGTGACTCACGTCATGTCATGTCACCAAGCTGCGTCTCATTTTGCGCAGGGTCTTAATATTGTCACTCAAAGCATAATTTATTTGCCTCATTTTATTTAACCATTCGTGGCAATTTTAATCTCTTGATATTGTGTAGTTGATTATTTTATGATTTTATGAAACGAATATGATAAACATTCTAAATAATTCTGAAGCTGATGTTATAGGTACCCCTGTTTTAAATCTGTAAAATATACTAATGCCATATTAATTTTTACAGCTGGTGATAATAATGATTATAAAAAAAGTACTTTATTTAAAAAAAGATTTCATAGTAGGTGATCCCGATTTTTACTAGACGGTCTTGATTTTTTTTTTTAATAAAATCCCGAAAAGCGAATTTTTAAAGTTGGCAAACCTAATTAAATGACATCAATTTCACTGTGTCAACTCTCGTATTGCCTACCTAGCCTACAAAGTTACAATAAGAATGATCACAAATATAAAATATACCAAAACCACTGTACTTTTGCTGCTTATAGCCTCCAATATCCACATAAATTTAAATGATAAGTAATGTAGATTTTACACTGCGAGTATACTTTTTCAGTTCTTTAATTCGCTTACTACGTAGTTGAGTTATTTTTCATTAATTTTTTACTTTAGCAAGAAATACTAAAAAGATCACAGCGTAAATAAACCATAGAGGTTGTTAGTAATACGTATAGAAATAGGCTAAACAAACTCGGATTAACAGTTCTAAAAAATTAAGAATTTAACATTAAAAACTTTACTAGTAAATAATAAAAAGAAAACAGACCCCATGGAAAAAAGTGATGTTTATATGTTACCCTGTAAGTCATGCGATGCAATTTATATTGGACAATCAGGCAGAGCAATTTCAACAAGAATAAAAGAACATGTATATAGCATAAATAAAAATAGCTTGAAAACAGGAATAGCCAAACATTGCACCTTATTTAAACACAACATAGCCACTAGCAATGTAAAAATCTTATATTCTAATACTACAAAAAGTAAAAAATTAACTATGTTGGAAAACTTAGAAATAAATAAAGGTCTACACAACAAATTGAATATTGTAAATAACCAACTAGAACTAGGACACACTTCATCCCTACTGTTACTTAGTGATCTGTAGTTGTATATAAACATGTAATCTTCATTACTTAACTTAACGAATACTCTTGAGAATGGGCAATGTCCGAAACAATTGTCGAGGTTAGAATAAATCGTGAACATTTTATTTGTGTTTTATTGAAGTTATAAATATGTTTCACAAAATGTGCACCGTCGAAAGTTTAGATTTAAACCAAAGATTACTGACCGTTAATTTTAAAGTTTATTGTTTACATCCAGGGTGGCAGACAATTAATTAAACAGAATGTTTGTTTTTTGTGACCACCCTGAAAGTAAACAGTAACCATTAGTAATAAGATCAAAAATAAGGTACCTATGTAAATATAATCTAAGCGCCATGGAAACTAACAAATGTAATTTAGGATCACTAATAGTGAATAACAAAAAAAAAATCAGAAAAAAAACTTAGGAATTGCATTGTAAGTATGTTTTGCTTCGTACATAGGAAAATCTGCCAGAGTCATAAAAACTCAGTGAACATGAAAAAAGCGTAGTAAAACAGTAAAAGTAACTGGCTTAGCAAAACATTGTATCGATAAAAAATACACACTATATTTAGATAATATTAAAATTAATTAACAAAAATAATGTACTGGCACTAGATATTTAAAACAATCAAAACGAATTATGCTCAAAGCCCATCCCACTGTTATTGTCTGATCTGTGAAATATACCACTGTGACGTCACCTTAGTTTTAAGCTATTTAAGGATTGTACATTATATAGTATTAACTACTGTTTGATAATGACCCTTAAGTCGAAATAATTGTAAGAGAAATCATTAAATATATGTTGATACTAAAGTGCTGTTTATTCAAAAAAGAAGGAATTAGAATCCTTATTCGTCTAAATATTACGATCAAAAATCTCACATTTGGAACGCGTCCTACCAAGTAGGCACAACGAACCAAAAGCCATATCCCTAAACCGGTTTCGACCTATCGGGTCCCATCAGGTGGGCGCTGGCAGAAAGGCCTTTACAGGCTATATTATAGTTATAGATATAAATATAAATATGGAATCAACAGAAACAACTACTCCGAGGGCTAATACTTATATTTATAATATAGCCTGTAAAGGCCTTTCTGTCAGCGCCCACCTGATGAGACTCGGTAGGTCGAAACCGGTCATGGGATATGGCTTACGAATAAGGATTCTGATTCCTTCTTTGTTAAATATATTATATCTTCATCTAAGAATTCATCGGAATCAACAGTGTAATTCAATGCCGGTAGGGGTATTAGCCCTCGGAGTAGTTGTCTCTGTTGATTCCATATTTATATTTGTATTTGTATTTATAAAGTGCTGTTTGTTTTATTAGTTTATATAGTCATAATGTTTCTTTAAGATGCACCCAGTTTAGTTTACAATAAAATTATTCAGACTGGCCTAGTTGTCACGAGTGATCTAGGCCGAATTTTTCTCCTTCATGTGGATGAAGTCACGGCTAAGCTAGTTTTTTTTTATATTAATATAAAAGATATCAACCTTTTTATTACTAGTGTTTTCGTCCGTAATTTACGTGCTGTTATTTCGTAGGATGTAGTGAAATTCAAATTTGTAAGGGAAGTTCATTGAATCGGTTAATTCGCCTCCACTCAGCTTACACAAAGCGTTAAAAATTCGCTGCAACATTAAACACGTCTTCGCTATTGGACAGTACTCAAAAAACTTTTGGCATCAAAATTTCCCTCATCTTATTCATGCCAAGGTGACCATGTAGAATTTGAAGCGTTACAGTTTTTCGAAAGTACTTGAAGGAGTTGTCCAGCATACAACTTGGATGGATTAACTGGGTGCTTGCCGGATCGTCATCGATTTCCTTGCGGTATTGCATAAATCTGGTTCATGGCTTTTCAATATACTATCCAAGCTAGAATTTAACATGTAATCGAGAAACTAATTTCATTGAGGATGAAGTATGACAAAAAAAAGTTTAATAATACCTAACCTAAAGATAGTTTACTTTAAATTTAATAGCAAGAATTTTTCTTTAAAATGAAGAAAAATGTACTAATAAAAAGTACGTAGTTTGCTCTATTTAGAGTTACGTTATAACCGGGGGTGCATTGTAAGCGAGTACGTTATAAATAAATGCTCTACTGCATATACACATTAAATTACAGTCTAAGCTCTAAATAAAGACACTTAAGGGACTGTGCAGTTTGTTGTCGTTAAATGGAGATAAAGCCAATGACAATATTTTACAATTCTAATTTTTATTTACTAATATAGTGCAAACTTTACAAACAACAAAAAATAATACCCATACAAACAGCAACGCTTATTGAGTATAGTCTGTTATTTTTATCTAATGTTTTTTGCTGTTTCAGTATTTTAATTGTACTTTCATATGTATTTTACTCATAACTTAGGATACTGTGGGATCAACACGATTGTATAAAAAGTATTTTTCTATTAACTTGGCTGCATCAAGTGCTTGGTCGATGTTTGGTGGAGGCTCAGGATTGTCTGTTTCATCTTCTTCATTCACTTGCTGTTTCTTAGTTTTTCTCACCGAATCTGTAAGTGAAACTGTTGTAGCCGGACTGTCGTCAACTTCTATACAGGTTTATAGATTTTCAGTAAAAAAATTTGGCATATCGAACTGTTTAGCCTACTCAGTTAATGAAAGGTGTTGACCTTCAAACTCTGGTTGTTTCTTTACTTCATCACTCGTAGAACTGCTGTTACAAAATCCAGCATGACGAAAAGAGTGCTGAATAGTTATTGATGTCACTTCTTTCCATGCTTTTGACAAAAACTATATTGAAAGCAGCATATTAATAGAAGTTTTACCCTCAAATTCAACTAAATCCATCAATAGTTTCTTTCTGTAGTGACTTTTAAGACTTTTAATCACGCTTTGATCCATTGATTGTAACACACTTGTCGTGTTTGGTAGAAAAACACCAACTCTATGATTTGCAGGTTAGATACAACATGGTTAGTAGGGCAGTTGTCAACAAGAAGAAGGATTTTTCGTCCCTTTAATTTTGCATCCCATCTCCGCAATTCTTCAAAAATCTGACTTGTCATCCAGGCTTATTTACTAGCTTTATAGACCACTAGAAATTGCTTGATGTTTTTAAAACAACGCGGATTTTTTGATTTGCTTATTACCATCAGCTTCCATTTCTCTGTACCATTCATATTAGCAGCTACAAGCACTGTAATAAGCTCTTTGGAGAGCTTTCCTCCCACACAATTTTCTCCTTTAAATTTCAATGTTTTATCGAGGGTCAACTTAAAGAAAATTCCAGCTTTATCAGCATTAAAAATGTTGCTTGGATCGTACCTTTCCTTCAATTTAGGCTACACTCTATAAATCCAGTCGTGAGTAATATTCGTATCAACACTTCATGCTTTTCCATAAATTTTACTATAGTTGATTTGGTGACGTTGTTTGAAGTTTCCGAGCCATCCTTGTGATGCTTTGAAAGCGGTTAAGCCTAGTTCTTCGGCAAACTTTTCTGGCTTAGTTTTCACGTCTCCCCGGAGACAGGCATATTATTGTGGCGCTGTCTGTAAAACCATGATCTTCGTATTTAGGCTTCTTTAAATTCTTAGCATATTTTCCATCCTCCTCTGCTTACAGGATGTTTTTCTTGTTTTTCTATATTGTAGACGCGGTAGAGCGGCTAAATCCAAAGCGTCTTCCAACGTCACTTATCCTTTCTCCCGCCCCTATGGAGCGTATTAATAAAACTTTTTCGTCAATACAACAGGGCCGTAGCCACGGGGGGGTCCAGGGTCTGAACCTCCTCTAGAAGAATCTCAGCCCCCCTTCAGTCAACAGCCGGCATTTATAGGAAATTTGAGAAATTTCGAAATTTCCACATCGAATTTATCCTTTGCCTATGCGAAGCGATCTGTTTACGCCGGTTTTGTTGCATATTACGCGTTTGCGGCGGTCTCCAACTCACTGTAATAACACTTGCCATTGCGCAATTACCCCAATCTTCATTACCTTTCGGCTCGAACGGGACGGAATAGAAGCGATCGTCACTACGGTGAGATCGATTATTAGCTGAGACAACGAACGTGATTATTACTTCGACAAGGAAGGAGTCATGTATTAATAAGACTTTGATCGAGTTTTTGGACGGAAAATTGTGAAACATCTTTTAAATATTAAAATAAACACAATAAAGCATCTAGTTTAAACGATGCGCCTGCTGATATTTCGAATATCGGCGACCTAATTGTGCGGTCAGTCATCAATTATCCCAAAAATAGGCAGTGGTTCCGGTACTTTAACTGGCTCGAGTATTCCATATCGAAATATGCAGCGTTTTGTTACCCTTGTCGGAAATTTTGTCAAAATTTGTCGAAAGAAAAAAACTACATTATTTCGGGTTTTAATAACTGGGAAAATGAACTCACTGCGGATAATGGTTTAAGTAAGCATGCCTCAACGGAAGTACACAAAATTGCAATAATGAAATGGAATAAAAAATTACAACGGCGTCACACTCACAAGGAAATTAGTACTTTGGTAAATGAAGAAGTTTTGGAACGGAATCGATACTATTTTAAAACGATCGTTGAAATCATTCAGTTTTTAGTAACGAGAAATTTCGTTGTTTTGGAACCTGTATGAGTACCCACTAAAAAAAAGACTAGAGATTTGCCGATATAACCACAACCATCCCACAGAATGCCAAATATACATTACACATCTCCAGAGAGTCAAAATAAGATTATTCAAATAATGGCGAATATAATTAAACAGTCTATCGCGAATGATGTCAAAGCAGCTGACGTTTCATGGTTTACTATCCTTGCAGATGGGACGAAAGATTAAAATAATCGTGAAAGTGTTACAACTGGTGTAAGTTTTGTCAAGGAAGGAAAATATCGGCAGTATATATTGAGAATCATTACCACAGAAGAGGTTGATGGGCAAACATTAACGGATTTGATATTGAAAGAACTTGCGGTGTTGGATTGGATAAAAATAAAATTCTAAGTCAATGCTACGATGGTGCGTCTGTGATGAGCTGTGGACACGGAGGTGTTCAAGCACTCATTCAGAAAGAACTAGGACGGACAATCCCTTATGTGCTTATGTTCACCGTGGAAATCACAGACTTCATTTGATTATAGTAAAAGTCGTTAACGAAATTGATTCCCTGAAACAATATTTTGACCAGTGCTCTTTATTGTATACATTTTTGAAACGTGGAACTGTTGCAAAATTCTATGGGGGTCAGTCTCTATCAAGATTACTAGAACAACGATGTAGTGGACATTTACATACTACCAAAATCATTTTGGTCGAAGGGTATTGTATTGTACTGTTATCACCATCCGAAAAATTTAATTTCGATTTTGCCTATGCCTTATGAAGTACGTTTTGGAAATAATTGAGCCAGCTGATAAAATTTTGCAGTCCAGAGAGTTGAGGTTAATAGATTCCTTCAGGGTCGTCGACGCAGTCATTCAAACTTTGGAAGGAATGAGGAATGATACATCCTTCGATGACAACTTTCTTAATGTCACAACAGTTCTTAATATTAATTCGGATGACATATCTCAAGATGAACCGAATCCGAAGAGACAATGAAAAGCAAGCAAATTGCTGAAGGATTTCATAATTGCTGATAAAATAGGTCAAAGATCTGAAACCGATGACGGCTCTTCGCAAATTTTGAAAGCTTCACACATGGAAACTTTGGATTTGATGCTTGCGGAATTGCACTTGAGATTTTCTCATAACAAAGATTTTTGCACGGCCATTACAAATGTCAAGAAACTGAACATCGATGAAATAGGAATTCTGAAGAATTATTGCTCAAAGTACAACCCTGGCGACATGTTTGCTGAAATTTATAACCAACGAATTGCATTTGAGGACACCTACAAGCATTTAGCGACTTCCCGTACCTTTGGATGTAGTACAGCTGTTTGCGAGTCAGCATTTTCGATACTTACACGGATCAACTGACCCCAAAGAATGTCTATGAAGCACCAACGACAAGCTAATTTAATTCATTTGGCGTTTGAAAAAGTTATACGAAGAATATTCACTTGAGTTAATGCGAAAATTTAATTACTGTAAATTATTTTAATTGCGCTCATCCAAAAAGTCCCTCAGCCCCTCTGATATCATGGGCTGGCTACGGCCCTGCAATACAAAAGGATTTTCTTTTATCCGCCATATTCACAGATTGAAAGTTTGTAAGAAACTAAGATTGTGATAACGTATAACAACCTAACGATAGCCTAGTGGCCGAGGAAACATGTCCAAGATAATAAAGCAATAAAACAACAAACAAAAGAACGTACACAGCTGCAGTTCTTAGTAATTTTGACAACTTAGAAAGTACCTACTGCTTAATGCTTAATAATGCCGTATTATTGTCGTTATTTAGAGTGAGCGTAATGCTATATAGAATGTATAATTGTATAGACAACAAGGTAAACTAACCAAACTCAAGTAATTGCGACGTTCTAAAAAGTTTATCATTAAGTCAAGTAACGTTATGTAGAGTTTACACTGTACATACATATATAACATTTTCCTCTACTGCATCAAATAACTGAAGAAAAATTTGAATGATATGGATATAATTAGATCTAGTAAATACCGTGTAAACTTTATTAAAAAAAAAAATTTTTTTACGAAAATTACCTTTTACTAATCGTAAGAGACAAAAAATATAGGTAAGGAGAATACCTTACCTAAAACACTCTGCTCTAAAAATAAAGTACTATGAAATTTGTTAAGGAATGGGGGTAGTTTTTGCCCTTGCTGTGTTTTAGTAAAATTAAAAGCATGTCTGACGGTATGGTAATTTTCTCTTTTATCGTATTTTAAGAAGCGTATGTAGCAATGAGTATTTTCATTACAAATTTTATTGAAAACCTACGAAGCGTTTTTGAGTAATAGAAGAAAAACGTATTTCTTTTGGTACCTTTGGCACCCTCTTAGAGCAAACTAATCAATTAGGTACATAGGTTCAATCGACTTATTTTAATCCCAGGATGGTTCCTTTATTTACAAGGAGTTTTGAGACATTCTGTATTAGTAACATAATAATCAATACGTCCTACTGCTTTGCATTTAACATTCAGTTGTTCTTTTAGCTTTAGAAAATAATGTTCTAAAGTAACGTTAAATTCAAACTGCACGTGTTTCGTTCCAACTCTTCAATTTCTTTTCGTAAGCGTCTACACCTGCTCGACCAATATTTAGTTCGAACCCATTTTAAAACTGAATAAGGCACACGCTGTTCCTGACAGAATGCTTTCAAATAAACGAAAACTTCCTGCGATAGGAAGCAGAACTCTCGAAATCAGTTCATTTCAACAAGGCTGAGAAAAGGGAATAAGTAGGTACTCTGGATGAAAATATACTTGCATAATATATATATATATATATAAATGCACTTGTACATACATATACCCTCACATACAAAAATTATATTCAACAAATGGAATATCGGTGCATTAAAAAATTAAGGTCGTTTTTTCGTGTTAATTATGATAATGAAGTATCTGTCTAAGTTAATAGATAGTCTTGGAGTATTATAATTATACTAGTTGTCCATAAAGTTAGCATAGCTAAACCATAAGTCCACAAAACAAACAGTAATTAGTTGCTATTTTGTTGCCAAAGACCGATTCTGTTCCTCCGACTGTTTTCGATAAAAGTTGATAAAGTACCGCTACATCAAGATAACGTTGCCCGTGATTGTATCCCTATTAGGAACTATGGTATACTAAATCTGACAATCCCATTTGATCAGAAAAAAAAACACTAATATATTAACAATTTATGAGAACGATTTCAATGTATTTTTTTCCCATTGTTTATACAAGTAGAAATAAGACTAACATTAATGGAATTTAACAACCCTATTGCAGGTATAAATAGTAGTTATTATTGTCAGAATAACTTAGTATTAGTATTTATCTGTATACTCGTGAACAAGGCTTAACAAGCCGAAACATATGTAGAGTTTAAATAAAATTTGTTGAAACATTATTCGCATTTAAGTATTTTTTACTATTATTAATAAGACTAACAATATGGTGCATTTCAAATACAGGTCATGACATGAAAGGCTTCTAGGTTATTCCTGACATGACACAACCTAACCTAACCTTTCCTAAAAATCGCTCTCTTAACTTGTCAATAATGTATTGCGGCTATATTACTGTTTTTTCTGATCATCTTATACTTTACATTTCGAAAACCTTACGATTTGGTTTAGACGTTAATATGCCATTATAGAACCATAAATTATGGAATTATTAGATTTAGCATAGCATAGTTGCCAATACGGATACAATCACGGCCTGGATTATCTTAATATAACGGTACTATATCCACTTTTCGGTCGGAGCAACAAAACAGATTTTTTGTAACAAATTAGCAACAAAGTAGAAACAAATTATCATACTTTCGTTTTGTGGGTTTATGTATGGTTTGGCTATGGTAACTTGATAGCCAAGAATGGGTGATGCTGTTGATGGTGCCACTTACAGGTACTTACATTTTGATCATGGCAAGATTTCGTCGGCAGGTGTTTAGCTACATTCGACTATAATCCCACGACGATCAAATATTGAAAATTAAACACGGAAAACACGTCAATGCGTTGGTGATTTTAAATTAAAAATTCCGACAACATCCTGGGTATCAAAAGTAGGCACGTTATGGTTAGTTACATGCTTTAATTTTGTATCACGAGAGGAGATGGCTCCACAAAATTACCTTACAAATAAAGTGCCAAATATTGCCGTGTCTTTCTATATCATATTAGAAAATGTCGAATGAAATACAAGCCAACTCTGAGTAGGAAAATTACAAATAAACATACGTAACAAGTTCGAAGTTTACTATTTCAAACAAGTCAGATATTTTATATAATTAAGCTATTAACTTAAAACATGAATATCCGCTTGAGCCATTGTAAATTGCGGTGTATATTGTTACTGATCTCCGTAAGTTTTTACATATGAATAAATATCTTAAACTAAATGTCGTTTCACAAAAAATAATTATATAATTCATATTAATAATTAATAAAAATAGGAGACTCACCCCAATTACCACTAAGATAATTTTACTGAGTAGACACGTGTTTCGCCCATTTCAAACGTGGGCATTATCAACGCGAGACAATCACGGATGATTTTAAAATCAGGCCGTTGGGTAACCAATATGACACACGCGTTTCTAATTAATTTACATTAAATTATCGCAAACTTTCAACCACAACCGCAGTTGCTCGGGCACTACATAATAATATATCTGCTGCATAACACGCTTCCTCGGCGACCTGCTTACTAAAAAAATTACCGCAGAACATGCAAAATACTAATAGGTACTATGAAAGACATATTTATGTAATATTCATATATACAGGGTATTACGAGAAGAGATACATGTGCTTGTTGCTTAAAAAAAACAATAATAAATTATTCCAAGTCCGAAAAGTAGTTGACCAATATTTGTGACGTGAAGGACGTGTATTTTGTATACAATGTATTTTTCGAACTTTCGTACATTTTTAACATATATTATTATTATTACGTACATTACTCAGCCGAAATCTCACTATCTCTTTTTGCTATTTCCATACGCTTTTTACGTTCACGTTTGTTCGGCTAGTGTGTACCCATCTTTACTATGCTGTTTTACGTTCATACTCGCTTACAAGTCTAAACGCACTCAATGCTACTTTAAAACTGAGCTGGATATTTACAAAAGTTTTAATTAGAATCTAACCTATGGAAGGTGTATAAACAATTCTAGAAATAAAAACATGAGAAATTCGATGCAATGAATAGATCTCCAAAAACGAACAAAAACTACATTAAAGAGGAATGTGGAAACTTAACACCAAAAGCTTTCATTGGTACTAGCTAATTAATTAGGTAGTCACACGAAAATTAAAAATGCAACAAAACAACGACTTTTATCCACGTTAACTTTAAATATTTGATTGTGTTGGCTTTTCCTTGATAAAAGTTAATTTCCATATTTAATTAGCGTCAAACAAATGTTTGATTTTAATTAAATATATAAAGCAAAAAAATTCTGATGTTATACAATTTACATATTTATTTAGTATTGTTTATAGTAAATACGTAGTCATTATAACGTTTAAAAAATCAGTAAAAAAAACCTAACATAACTTCTTTCTATTTTTATTAAAATTATCTGTATTTTAAAATAAGACAGATTTTAGGGTTAATGTCTGTAGTTGAAGAGGTTACTTACGTAAAAAAAAATGTCCTATAATTATGAAATGTTAGAAATAAGAAGGTACTAGAAAGGGTGGGGGAACAAAGGGCGCTTTGGAAGTCAATACGAAAGACAACAGATAGATTGACTAGGACATCTTTTAAGACATAAAGGGAGATATACTAAAGGCGGAAATAGAACTAAAAATAAGCAGGGGAAAGGCTAGATTAAATTAATATTAACAAATAGTTAGGATGTAGAATGTTCTAGTTTTAGAGAAATACGAGGATTGACTAAGATCAAAAGAGGTGGATATGCGTGGCCAACCAGTCTTCAGAGTAATGACTACGATGATGAGTATACTGACTTTGTTTATAACAAATCCCAAAAACTTTTAAGTTGATCAGTATTTGTTCTTGTGCTTTGTTTAGTGATTAATTGAAATAAATGGTTTTAAAATTATCATTTTGAAATGGCCATTAATAAATAAATAATAAAAATTTTCTCTAAGGATTGAGTATTTAATTTTAAAAACCTCATTTCCAATATTAGCCCGAATTATTCGTAAGATGTTAACAAAAATAATATAAGCTTTAAACATGAAGGAAGGGGTATAAGACCTCGTGACAAAGGGGCAAAGGTGTCCAAAAAGTGGCAAAAACAGCCTAACCTAATAAATGAACGGAGCCTTAGCATTCGGGAGGACACCGATTGGATTCCAAGTCCACCTGACCTGGTCCAAGTTTTTCTGTGGTTTCCTTAACAAATACTGTTGAAACCAAGGCTTGGCTTGATAAACATTATTCGGACTTTGCATCAGGAAAATGAACAGTAAAAAAGTGGCTGATGGTTTGCTAAACTTAAACGAGGCGAAATGAGCACCGAGGCCGATGCACACAGTGGACACCCCAAAGAGACTGTTACCGACGAAAACATCAAAAAAGTTCACAAAATTATTTTTGATAACCGTAAAGTGAAGTTGATTGAGATAGCTGAGACCCGACCCTAAAGATATCAAAGGAACGTGTTGGTCATGGTCATATCGTGAATGAATATTTGGATATGCGAAAGCTATGTACAAAGTGGGTGAGCTCACAATCGACCAAAAACAACAACGGATCGAATCGATGATTCTAAGCAGTGTTTGGAGCTGTTTGCGTCGATATGTGACGATGGATGAAACATGGCTCCATCATTTCACACCGGAGTCCAATCGACAGTCAGCCGAGTGGACTGCAAGTGATGAACCGACTCCAAAGCGTGGAAAGACACAAAAGTCGAGTCGTCTGGCAAGGTTATGGCATCAGTATTCTGGGATGCTCATGCTCATGGTATAATATTCATTGACTATCTTAAAAAGGGGAAAACCATAAACAGCGACTATTACGTAGCGTTATTGGAGCATTTAAAAGACGAAATCGCGGAAAAGCGGCATCATTTGAAGAAAAAGAAAGTGCAGTTTCATCAAGAGAATGCACCGTGTCACAAAATTGCATGAATTGGGCTTCGAATTGCTTCCGCATCCACCGTACTCTCCAGATCTGGCCCCCAGCGACTTTGCCACTTTTTTCTGTTCTCAGACTTCAAGAGGATGCTCGCTGGACAGAAATTTCAGGCCGGTGAGGAAATAATTGCCGAAACTGAAGTCTGTTTTAAGGCTAAAGACAAATCGTATTATAAAAATGGTATCGAAAAATTGTACGACCGCTATAATCGTTGTATCGCCCTTGAAGGGAACTATATTGAATAATAAAATCAAATTCTATAAAAAAATATATTTTTTTCTATGCTAGCTTACAAACTTTTCAGTCCGCCTGTTATTTAGGCAAGTGTTGGTACAATAATATTCCACACATACTATCACTTTCTTCGCTCTTCATTGCGTCCGTCTCATATATCTTTCCTCGACCACCACCCACCCATTCCCACGATTCCTAAAATAAGATTAAAGATAACCTTTCACCCTACCCTCTGCCTTTGCACCACCAGCAACGGTAGCCGGTTGAAATGAAACACGCAAAAAGTTAAAAGAGGGGAAGTTTCGTAAATAAACAACTTAAATTAAATTTGGTAGAACGGATAAAAAGAAAAATCGCTGATTTGGCCTAAATTCACCTTAATTCGAACATTATGTTTGAGATTTGTAACGAACTACTACAATATTAAAATAAAAAAGAGTCCTAATGCGAATTCATGTAATTCAAAGGTATCTCAGCGTGTTATCAACCTTATTTACTATCCCATCGCGTTTGTAGGACACAACCTCTATTGTTTATTACAAGCATTCTACAGTCTATTATTATGCAACACATAGTATAGAACAACGAGTTTGTATCCATGAGTACATAATGAATGGAACCACTTTAAACTGTCATCTGCATCTACACTAGATAAATATTTGCAATTGTCGTGTTTGTTCATGGTGGACAGTTTCCATTCAATGAAAAATGGTGATTTTTAGTTACTAAAGCTAAAAGTAATCTAAATTCGTTACAGCATCGGAATAATGTTGATTTATTATTCGTAAATGACGAGAAATGCACAGGTCTTTTGTACTGTCGCAGCCAAACTATAAAACCCGTCATTTTACAATATATCTGTGTTTTACAAGACAGCGGACTAACAATAACATACACATACAGTGTAGCTTGCATAGATTGAGTGTGATCAATAAA
Source organism: Agrilus biguttatus (assembly GCA_963921985.1). Taxonomy (NCBI): domain Eukaryota; kingdom Metazoa; phylum Arthropoda; class Insecta; order Coleoptera; family Buprestidae; genus Agrilus; species Agrilus biguttatus. The sequence continues at coordinate 22,116,922 of OY998117.1, read as the reverse complement.
TGAATATAATGCTATTAGTTTGGAGTTCTATCAAGAAAAATTTTACATTCTGCCATTACATTGTCCATGATTATTTTATTTCCTAGCGGTTAATAATCATCAGTATTCATCAGACATAGCTACTGCATACAATACTTAAAATGCAGAAGAGATTTTGTTTTAAAATACTTATGCACTTCCATATTATATACAATTTTTAAAACTTATTCTGTGAATTAATTTATTTAAATTAAAAAAATAATAATTTATTAATCCGGTTTATATTTGCATTTGAATAATTTTAAATTAAGTTGCAATATATCCAAAGGACGAATGGGTACTGTTATCGATGGTACATAACACTTACATTTTAATAGTCACGAGATTATTGAAAACTTCTTCCTAGAATTTACGCAAAATGACTGAATATAAATGTAAATGTAGTAAGTAAATGAAAAATATACCTATTTTACTTTTTATATTAATATCAATTTACATTATTTGTTATGCATATTTCTTTATCTCGTTGTACCTAACAGTATATTACCATAACAGGTCTGTGACATTTGAAAACTTCTAAACAACGATCTTAATTAGTTACAGTTCACATTCTTCGAGAACTAAATTTAAAAAAAATAGATTTAATCTTTTATATTAAAAAAGAAATGTAAGTACTGTTATAAAAACAATACATCTTTTTGAACTGCAATAATAATATTTGCTTTAAATGGAATTGGTATTTCTAAAATACTATTTTTTTATGTAAACTAACTGTGTTACTTTTAAGAATAATAAGTTGTTGATCCAAATAAAAATCAATTTGAGCAATTCTCTTGTATTAAGATTAATTTCTTCTTCATTCTTTTTTAGTGTCCTAGGCATATGTTTTTTTAAAGCTCGTGCAATTTGTATTTTTTAATTTTTTGACTGTCCACTTTTTTTGTCTTGGTGATCTATCCTGTATAAATTATGCTCACTCCGCGATCAAATTTCGTATCAGTTCGCGCATGTCACCAAAGTTTCACCATATTGAATAGCAGCTGCCTATTGAAATTTTAATTTTCAATTTTTTAATACAATAGGAAACATCCGAATGGATCGAAAGAAATAATAGCAAAACTGTCTTGCGTTGAAAATGCTCACGATTAGTAACTGACGAAACACGTGTACGCATTTGCAAAAAGTGTTGTGGTTAGTTTAGGGTAAGACCATTTCTTTTCTTTTGTTTATTCATCGTAGGCATACAAATTGATTATCAGTCACTTTAAAATTTTATACTTCATACGAATTCGACGTAAAACACCATTCTATTTAAAATAACAAAGTTGTCATCAACTTCCGATATAACCGGAAGTGGCAGACAGTTGAAATTATTTTAGATAAAAATATCATCCTTGATAACCCCTACTCCCAAGTTTTTAAATCTGTATAACGGTTAATTACCCTTTACAGGTTTGTTCATTGCACAGCCACTATAAATTACAACATTTCAACTGCAACCTACTGTAACTACAGTTTTATTATATTCAGTCAGTTAATCTGTCACATTTGTGTATTAGGGATAAATCCCTAGCTTACAAAACGAACGCCCTACCAATTAAGCAATTATTTATTAACAAAATCCAGTAGTATCCGAATTCCGCTAACATTAATCCCACAGCTCATTTGGCAATTATCTTCGATGACCTTTATTTGTAGATATGCGCATTACAAGGTGTTATCACTATATTACACACACAGAACCGCCTCAGGAATGTAACCTTTAAAATATCAAGGTTCACAATCACAAAATTCCTTTAAAGAAGTTCAAACAATAAATGTGCAGTATATAAGCAATCTTTTAAAAGACTTGTATGAAACAGTTATTTTTAGAAAAGTACAAACCAACTGCAAGAAAGAAAAGAACGCTAAAAAGGTTAAAATTAGTTATTTTTTCTATTAGATTCAAAATAGGTAATTTTTTGGGGTAAATGCCAAGTCACGTCTAAACAAGATCAATCAGATGTCGCTGATATTGTTTTTAACAAATACTGATAATATTTAAATGGAACTAACTACCAAGAGTTATCTCTTTTGAAGTAAAAAATAAATCAGCCCATTTGAACACAGAATCTCAGTATAATTGGTCTACACGTATTAAAAAAAAAACAGGCCCACGCGTCGAATGGAGAACCTCGTCCTTTCTTGAATACAATTAAAATTAAGAACTATAGTATTAAAGGAAATATTGTGAAATTACCTGAAAATTTAACAACACAATTTTGATCTTCCATATACATACAAATAGAATGTGTACTAACTAAAACCGAAAATATTTTGATGCACATTATTAATTCATTATTATTTGAAAGAAATGAGATGGAATTAGAAAAAGCAGGTAATTAACCAATCTTCCTAAATCACATTAAAGGCTGATTCATACCATGTGTCAAGTCACGGTCTGGTCACGGTCAGATCAAATATTGTACTTGGTAGAAATTTTTTTTTCTTGAATACCCTCATAATTGTCATCAACATTTAGACAAGATTACAAATTTAATAAACATTTCAGAAAGTGCCTAATAGACGCACGTTCTTCTTTTTAAGGAAGAAACTATAAAACTATACAGAAAAGAAAAGTCAACACCATATTTTTAATATTCAGTAAATTGTAATCGCTCAAAACAAAAAATACAGGAATTTTCGTAATTACCTAGGTTTCGCCAAATAGACGTTCTTAAATTCTATTTTAATTTATAAGCTCCTAGAAATAAATCTGCAACTAAAATTCATTCATTCACCTTACAATTAAAACAGTGCATTTATTATTTTATACCTACATACAACCTTGATGTGGCCTTTAAACGTACACATATGCAGGTATGTCTAGAGACTGTTATGAATTATGCCACCTTTAAATTAATGTAAAAGACAAAGATAAATAGATAAAGTTCACGCACACATTGTTCTTGTCGTGAATTATGACTAATGTGCCCGCTGCAAGCTGCTTTAATTTCATGTTTACATTAGTTAGTTTGAGTGTAAGTTCAGCCCATTAGTTTCACATGATTAGTTTTTAAAATTTAATTTCATTCATTCTTATTTTCCAAATATAATGATAAACAGAATAACACTGTTAACAACCACTTCGTATATGTATTGTAACGAATTTTCTAGTTCAGCTTATTTATTTAACGAATATTTATTTCCAATAATTTATTTAACACTTACACGCTACTTAAAACACTTAAACACTAATGCAACAACTTATTTATTTGACAAGGAAAATGTGTTATTTATATCACTCGGTATATCGTATTTATATTACCATTCTACTATCAACCGTAAACTGTCAACTGTAAACTCTAAACTGTGACTAAACTGTAACTGTAACTGGGTACCTTAAAACTAAACTAAACTGTGTCTCTAACTATACTGTTCACTGACCGTCGACAACATCGTATTTATAGAGGTATCGAAGGTTCTGGAGTAATCAGGAACGACCTTCTGGTATTTTCTCGAACTCCTATTATGTTGTTGTTTATTCATTGCTATCAAAGCGCCCACCGACGACCGTATTCGAGGAACCCGTCTTATCTGTTTCCGGAACTCGCCGCCGCTCTTGTACACACACATACAGGCTCGTTACAGTATATATTGCAGTAGAAAGTGGTTTAAAGAGACATGAATTAAGTGATGTAGGCTTTCATGGCCGGAGTCAACTTGGAGATTATAGGTTTCCAGGCTTGTTAGCCATGGTCTAATTTGGTTGAAAATTCCACCAGACGTTTCGTCATCAACTGCGGATGACATCTTCAGTGGCTTGCCGCCGGCTGGTGTCGAAGTACTCTACTTGATGCTGCGTAGGTTTGGAGTTCGTTACGTGGTCGATTTACTCAGCTCGGTGCCACTACGCGCACACACGGCCCACTTGCGAACGAGACGAGTACTTCGACCTCGTAGCGAACTTCAAGCCTACGCAGCACGAAGTAGAGTACTTCGACCAGCCGACGACAAGCCACTGAAGATGTTATCCGCAGTTGATGACAAAACGTCTGGTAGAATTTTCAACCAAACTAGACCATGACCAACAAGCCCGGAAACCTCTAATCTCCAAGACATGAATTAGTTTAATTCCTTTCCTTAAAGTCGTTTTCTTAACTCGTCAATGTATTGCGGCCAGCGGCGGCTCGTGATAAAATGAAGCAGGTATTCTGCAAATGTTTACTGACCTAGTTTTTGCAAGATTCTAGAAGCAAAAATCTACCATCCCTACTTCTGTTCATACCTTATCGCGGCCAAAAAATTAATAAGGAAGAAAATAATGCATTTTCTTCGTTGCACCCGCAAATCCATTTGTACCGTGATAATTTTCTCCATTATATTGGTGCTTATATGTTATTCCGCGGCTAACACCTGTAGTTTCAATAACAATATGGGACAGCGACCTACTGTTTATTTCTTAAAGCAATTTTTCTTTAAATGAATATTGAAAAATCTCGTTTGAAGTAAACTATTGTAACGAACGCGTTGAGAAAAATTGATGCCGGACAACAGACGCTCGAGAAAATTCTGTTGTCATAACAAGTCGTTTTCTGGGAAGCGGTCGAAATATATTCGCGTTTTCTAGTAATTTCTTTCGGTCAGACGGACAGTTGACTTCCAGACGCGTAATATAAATATTCGACGGCGAGATACAAAATGATATTAATAAAGTGCATTATTGTTTGTCAGATAAATAAGTAGTTTAAGTTTGTTAGTAGTGTTTAAGTGATTAAATAAATCGTTGTAAATAAATAATTGTTAAATAAAATAAGTGAACTAGAAAATTCGTTACACTATGAACTAAATCCATTGTCAGATTGTCACTATTATAGCTAACAAAAAATCATAATGTATCTATTTCTAGCATACACGCTACCGTACCATTCGTACACATCCCCGGTTAGGTAGTTCTTCACCTTGACCAATCACACCGTTAGATATTTGCACACGACGTGACGACACCAAACATCAATACATACAACATATTACCCTTCCCTTGCTTCTTTTACCCTCCACAATCCGCACAAACCACAGGTGCCAAAATAAAGACATTCACCCTCAAGAACATAAGCTTTCACGGCCGGAATTCATAGTAGAATGATGGTTCGGGCTTGTAGGCCGTGGTCGATGTAAACGGTTTCATCCAGACGTTTCGTCAGCAACTGCGGCTCACATCTTCAATGGGTGCTGTGTTGACTACGTGGGCGAAGATTATACCTCGAAGTCTCGGCAGCGACTGCGGCTGACGAAACCGTTCACATCGACCACGGCCTACAAGCCCGAACCATCATTCTACAATACATTCACCCTTCTTTAACTATATTTGCATCGAGAGTTCATAATCACTACCCGGGATGAATAAAATCAGCAATATAATAGGCATAATATGCACGTAAGGTCACTAACACACACGTAAAATATTACGTCTCACATGCTCATTCTATCTTAATGTAAGTGAACTGCGTATTGCCTCCAAAAATTTCTTGTTTGTCTCGCGCAGAGGCGGAGCATAATATGCATCGATTGAAGCTCAATTACCCTCTTAAGTTGGCTGACTTACGCTAGCAAATGTGGGTGTTGAATGGAGCGGGCACAGCTCCAGTGATGAACAGAACCACCCTGCTGGCCCAGTTAAGCGACGCGCACGACTAAAGCCTCAGAGAACTCATTTGGTTTACTACTTCGCATAGAACGGTCGGCAAAAGATTTTGTATAAACACACGAGCATCAGTTGTGATATACATACACCAAATTATGATAATAATAAATTTTACTAATTAGATCACAAAAAAACATAAATAACTTCTTTTTTTGGTAGTTAGCAGCTCTGCAGCACATATACGCCATCCGCCCCTGGTCGTGGCTATGTTATATTGTTTTTTCTAATAGAGTTATAATCTACATTTCGAAAATTTTACTATTTTGGCTCAGAAGTTAATATACCATTAAAAAGAAACCAATTATGGAATTATTGGATTTAGTATACCATAATTACTAATACGATTACAGTGACGAACTATGCCATCTCTATAACATATAACGGTACTATATTCACCGTTTCTCGAAAACGGTCGTAGCAACAAAAGCAGTTTTTTTGTAACAAATTAGCAACAATAAAATCATTCGTGAATTAGTTAATCTTACGAATTGTAATTGAAATTATTTCAGATTGACTGACTGGTTGACAATCGCAATATATATATACTAAATTTGGCATTTTTAACCTGAATAACCTATATCGAATATAACCAATATTATGTTTATAGGTAATTTATATTTTAAAGCACTTGTAATTTTGAAATAACAAAATCAATAATAATATATATTTATTAACAGAAAACATATATTACTTTTGTTTTTATCGGTCACAATATTTTTGTCGTATTTCGTTCTTTTAAACTGTGAATTTATTAAACCAATTCAGTATCCATAAATATTACTTATTTTTTACTTAATAATGCTTAAATATAATTAACGTCATCATTTCAACTCGAAGCGAAGCGAAAATTCGATTATCGGCTTGGCCCAATTTCAGTCTTTTCAAAATTCTCAATTCAATGTTCAATCGAATTATAGGCAAAACTGAACACAAAGCTTTCGACTGCTCCTCCAGCAATCTGTATTACTACAAAATGATTTTCTGGGTAATTTCTTTCCGACTTAAGTGATTTAGCATGATTCAGGAACAAAGAAAAATTATTTTCTGCATAAGATTTACATGAATATTTACTCACAAACTTCACGAGCTTGATCACTGATAAACATGTTTATTTCAGTATTTTATTAAAGTAGTATAGCAGATCCCACAAACGTTGTTCTGCCTTATAAATTATTTCTAATGAATATTTTGGTTGTTTAATAAAAAATAACTATAATACCTACGACAGAAAGAGGAATGGAGCACTGTTACGATTACCACCGATAAAAACAAAAAAAAAAACATTAATTTTCTCATTTCAATGTATTTCATTAACGTAACCGATATTTTATTTTACTGAACTTTTAAAAGTTAAATGTAAATAGAAAAAATGTAATATATTTTATATGCTAAAGTAAGAAAATGAAATAAAGAAAATCAATTTTAACACGAAGAGCAATCGATTGTACGATATTTTTTGTCATTCCGTCTTTATCCAATACTGACTTTCGCATTTGTGGATGAAATTTGATGAGGCGGACGTAGTGCCATCTGTCATTCACCAACATAAATAATTTCGTTCTGTTTTATATACGAACGACGGTTAAATTATTTGGAAATTATTCATACAAAAATACTAAAATCACAATTAAAAATGGGAGGGTGGAGGTAGGAGGGTGTAAATTTAACAAACCTGTTTAAAAAATATAAAAATGTATTTATATCACATCAATATAATCAATTTAAATATAACATATTTGTATATAATCTTTATAATCATTTATAAGTTATCTAAATTGCAATTGTACATATTTATTTACAATAGAGGCTATTGAACTTCTATCAACCTTGCCTTTATAAACTTTGTTTTTCTTTATAATTAACATGTAATACATTCACAGCTTTTTTTTTATTCATAAAGTATTTGCAGAGTAAGAAGATTACGAAATAATTTTTAAAAGTAGTTGCTGAATCTACCTAAATAATCCCCAGATCACTATGATTTTTTACTATAAGATTATTTTGCAAATAGAGCTGGAGTTCCGAAAATCAAAAACTCCGAATTGTCCTCAAATTTTGCAAAAACATTCCATTTAGTTGAAAAACAAAGTTGGTACCTCAAACGATTTTTGGCAATTCAAACCAGAACAATTTGAAAAAATCATTCATTACATTTATTGCTCTTTTGAATTGTGCACCTCTTAAAGATTAGATTATAGTTGAGCAGATTGCCCTGATTTGAAATTTAATTAATTAACTCATAGTACTGAACAAACATGAACCGAGGATGCACAAAAATTAAGTGATTGTGATTGTATTGTAAATATATATATATATATAATATAATTAACGATTGCTTCTATATATATATATATATATATATATATACAAGCAATCTAATTAAATTTCAAATATAGGCATACTTCTCAACCATTACATACAACCTTCCAGAACTGCATAACCCAAATAAAAAGAAAATAATGCAACTAATATATTACAAAAAAAAAATCAACTCTGTCCGGTTTGAGACGCTGAAGGCACTTTCAGGTATTTTTGACCAAACAAGAGAGTTCTTGCAAAACTGCAAAACAATCCAGTTTTCCGGAACTCTCGCCTCAAAATGTACACAAGTATTTAAAGTTTTTACTACATAATATTTCTCTACAAAATAAGATATTAGACGGCCGACGGACGAACAGACACCAACATACATAATTCCGGTTCTTTAAACTTAGCAACACGCTAAGTATACAGTGTAAACTTTAAAACATGGTCAAGGTATTAGTAACAGGTAATTGTTAGTTGAAAACAAATACATCTATACTAAAAATACATGAAACATTCTTAAATTGTCTAACCAATAACAATCTTCTTTTAATTTAAGTTGGATAAAAAAATATATTGTCACATCTTATAACTATTATGTTGTTTAATAGCAATAATTTCTTCTTTATTGCAATTCCAGGTATTATTGTTTGCTCAATATATTAGTAAAATCGCAACTAATATATTTTGATATGAAACACGAGAAAATAGACAAAATGGATTTGAATCGACACTGTTAAGTACTTATGCAAATGATTCAATAAAATTTCAAGATATATAGGTACATCGACCAACACATGAAATTCTTTTCAATATTAAATTTTTTATTAAACTATAGCAAGATAGTTTTCCAAAATAAAATTATATTACTTATTATTATGAGCTGAGAATCACATTATTTGGCCTCAATAGATAATATTTTGTGCCCTATAAAACTTTTGTATTAATCTAGTCACTTTAAGCATAAATATGACTTCTGATCTAACGAGTTAGATCCTTCATTATCTTTTGTAACTAAATTAATAAATAAGTCATTAAAAAAGAAAAATTGAAGAATCTAATTTTTTAGATCAGAAAAGTCTAATTTCACTGGGGCTATATGATTTCTGTTGAATTCTGACAGACGTAACATACAGAAAGAAAATAAATAAGGCAATATTTTCAGATTATTCAGATTCATTTCATTTGGTCAAATACACTAAAACCGTGTTTCATTTATAATATCAGCCTTGAATTAAAACAAAACGATTGCTAGTCGACTTGTTAGTAACAGATTTGCAGTTAATTATCTCAGTACTCAGCTTAAAATCATGGTGCAAGGTAAAGCATTATTCGTCGATTTATACAACGTTATTATTATTAATTTACATAATTGTGGCTTTTTGGGTGGTAAAATTGCTAAGCAACTGCAAAATCTCATTATACCACAGGGAATATCGTCAAAATATACAAAACAGTAGAAAAAAAAGCCAAATTCAAGCTTAAAATCAAGTATAACATCAATATGAGAGCATTTGAGAATATTAAACATCGTCGTGCTAATTATGGTGAAATAATTGTAGACTGAAATCAAGCAAATGGCCACTTGTCTTAGGAGTATTAAAAGACAAAAAGGCAATGGCTACACAATGATGACTATATTTGCACAAGCCTGGGCCAAACTAACTAAATCGTTGAAATAATTATTAAATTAGTTACTGTTGCTTGATTAGCTTTTATCTTTTTATGTTAAAACTGCCATTATGTTGCTAAAGTTTTGTTATTAAAATTGAGCAGGTGTATGGAATAGTTTTTCTTTTGTCCCTGAAAACCAACATTTTACTTCTACCCATTATGATTCTGGACTCATAGATCAGTAATAACTTAATTACATATTTCAACTTGAAACGATATACAAGAGATATTTTACGTTATTACTTACTACTTCAATTATCTAAAAAAAAACTAAATTAAAGAGATAACACAATTATAAGATGTTAATAGAAAATTATAAGGCAATTTAGCATTATCAAAAGTGATAAACAAAACAAATTAAAGAAAGCTAAAAATATGCACTTATAAGTACTATAGAAGAATTTCGTCCTGCTTAAGTCTCTTTATGCAACAACGAAGACCGTTTACAATAGGAATCCAGGTATACATCTGTCGGAGGTCAAGTATTTTTATTACCTCCGCTAAAGGCTTTCCGAAGAAATCCTACCAAGTCATTCGACTGTTATTAATTTAAACTCATTTGGTATCACAAATTACACCACGTAAATAAATTACAAAACTAAAAAAGCATCTTTATCTTACTGTTTACTTTTATGCGTACTCTCCATATTAAAAGAGATTAAACATATATAATCCTGAATAACACAACATAAAATATTAGAAGATTTTGCAACATGATTATAACTATAGAAACGATTGACTGTGAAGATGACAAGATTTTTTTAAGATGCATCCCTTGAACCAAGTAGAGATGACATGGTATATGTTAGGTAGCTATTGAAGAGTACACTTTATTTTTATTCTACTCTAAATTAGTTAAATGATGTTTTTAGTTGGGTATGTCGTGTAGTTTAAATAAAAGTAGACAGAAAAAATAGACACCTATTCGTGTGTCAGATAAAATAATACGTAAAAAGGATGAACTTTTTACGTTGAGTAAATTGACATTTTTTACATAATGGAAGATAAAACAATATCTTTTAAATCAATGTCAATTTCTAGTAAATAGGTATATACCTAGGTACCTACAAACACATTTACATATACTCGGAGCTGATTCAAGAAAAACGTGTTTGTCCACATATGCAGGGTAACAAGCACAAAATTAAACAACGGAATATATTTGGAATGAAACCGTACCTATGGATTTTTTATTTAATTCTTTTATTGTGCCTATAATTGCAACGCCTACACGATCCCTACTGTTCCTTGACAACCACATGAACATGTGTTTATTATAGATACACCTGCAAACCTACATGTTTTTTTACAATCAAAATAATACATACAATAAATGTTTTGCTAATAAAGGATCAATTACTTTTTTGTTAAATATCCAGTTTGATATGATTTTGAACTAGGTATTACTAAATTAATTAATGATACACTAAATACAAATTCTGTACTACGTACGTATTACATTTGTGAGTTTTATATATTTGTTTTCAAATTCTTGTCCTTAAATAATAGTGATTTTAAAAATATTACCTTGCGGTTTATCCAGGGGTAGCACACTAACATTTCGCATTTCAAAAAATGCCTTCACTTTCTCACAACTTTGATCTAAATCCTTATTATTTCGTTTAGTGCGCGTTTTTTCCACATTTCTAGACGACACTGTACAGAAACACACGAGAACAAACGCAAAAACTAAAAAAACACACCGGGAATGCATGGCTGTTTTGAATAGTTCGCGGTATAGATAGACGACGCAGTGAGTATTCAATGAAGCCAAGCGCTCTACACCGATACGCTCCCAACAGCCACTCAAAGCACACTGAAAAATGCCGAAAATCCTGTTTTAGTTTGGCTGTGAACAGATGGGACTGCTTGACGACGGCCTGCGTGCGCAAAACCAACGTTACTTCCAAAGACAGTTCATTCAACAATATTCGTATAAGTAACCCTAGACTCATTGAACTAGGCAACATTTCTTACATTCGAAATAATTGAAATAACAACTATGATAAGAAAAGACTTTATTTAGCTACTTAATTTTTCAAAGTACCTTACTTTAAATTGCATTTTATACGTATTATCGATTATTATATATTAAATACTAGTACAAAAAAGTGTAAATACATATGTAAAAAAATTGAATTTTTTATTTGGAAAGAAAACAGTTAATTGTTTTTGAATACTTACATCTATTTAAATGTAAACTTACTAAACCGGTCAAATTCAATTAACAAACTATTTTTCTTCATTTTTTCAGTTAAATACTGTATTTATATTATAAAATCTTATAGTGAAATACTGATATTTCTTTTATTGTCTTCATTAAAAATGAACATTTCAGGAACTCTGATAAATTAGAATAAATAAATTACACAAATTTTAATTATAGTTTTTAACATTTTCTAATTAGATTTTGAAATTAAATGAGAATAATATATTTTCATAAGTATATATCTGTAATATAAAAAAATAGATTTAATGTTCGTATTTCACTTTAACCAGGTTAATAATGTTTAATAACAATTACACAGGTCAACGTGAATCAAGAAGCTCAAACCAGATATATCATTTCCAACTCTGGATTTTGAAATAACCTGCCCTCAAATTCTAAAAACATTAATTTTTGACTATTTCATGTGCATTACTGCGTGAAATAAAAAGGCAAAACAACCAAGAGAGTAACCATTTCCAAAGCATTCTTTGTCGCTAAATTAAAATCTGGCACCAACATATTCGTATTTTGATATATTTTAACTGAAAATTTTGAAGATGCTAACTTGGCTTGTTTGGTTTTGAAGCTAAAATTTCTCGAGACTGCAAAGCGTCTAGGACAATATTTGAGTTCGCCATCGGATAATACATTGAAAGTTATTAATTTCTGATTCTTTTTCAACTATTCATAGTGTTGCCCTCGATAAAGAGAGGATATTCAAAAAAGAGTGCACTACTATGATGAGTTGAAAACAGAAATAGAAAACACAACAAGAGTATCATTTAATTTGATTTTCAATATATTTTTCAAAGGCGAACTCGAATCTACCTTCAGAAATACCCTTAAATATTGAAATTTCAAGCTACCCTAATCTCAAAGCCGAAATTTTGTACAGTTGGTTGCAGAATTAAACTATAAATATTAATAGAATCATACTAATTTAATTAATGTACTAGTGTGATACGTGAAATCAGCTTTTCGGTTGGCATTTACAGGATTGCATATTTTTTATGAGATCTACAATAATTAGAGTGTTTGACAACGCCACAGAAAAAATTATACTAATATTTAAAATACAACATAGGCTTTCTTTTCCAATGCGCAGGTTCAGTTAGCAGCAAAAGTGAGAGATATTTTTATAGAAATTTCTGTGCTTTAAAAAGAAATTGTGAAAGAAATTGTTAGACAAAGAGATGTCGTAATGTCGGCAACATTGTATTAATGAGGTTCTTATTTCATTGCTCTATCCATGTCGGATCCATGTAATATATATGATTTAAGGTAATAGTCACACGGAGGAGTCACGAATTTAGCCGAATGTCGAATTTAATTAAAAAAGGACATTTTTTTAAAAAAACAGTCAAAATGAAAAAAGAATATAGGGCTACCATAGACCTGACTTAATCTACAAATAAGATTATAAACATATCCTCCTTTTTTAACTTCATTCGGCATTCGGCTATATTCGTGGCTTCTCAGTGTGTGACGGCTTAGGCTAAATCTAAACCTCTCTAATCTGTGGCTAAATCAGACTTACGATATGGTCTGCAACTTCCCGCGCATTTAATTGAGAAAGTTATGTTTTTGGGGTTATTGTTGTTTTGTTTGTCGGTTGTTTTTTTAGGTGAATTGTTGGACTTTTGAATTTTTAAAGGATTTATATATTCAGCTTAATAATTCCCTTTCACTGTCTTTTTTTATAACACTAATTATACTGATAAAATAATAATTTAAAATCTACAAAATAAGAAACATTTGAAAAAAACTTTGTGGTTTTATCTCAAAATGGCTCGTAGGAACTATGATACAGACAAAGGTATTAGCTTGGTTATATTTTTTGTTTTGTGTATTTTCATTACTTGTAATTGTAGAGACAGCCAAAATGTTTTTAACTGAATTTTGTATTCAGGACGCTTCTGGCAACAAATATTTTAAATATGCAGATCAATTGACAAAATTGGCTCATAGGGAACAAGTTGCTTTGTACATATGTTTAGATGATATATCTGAATATAACAAAGAATTAGCTGAAGCTATAATAAATAACACTAGGCGTTATACAAATTTATTTTCTGACATTGTGCATGATATACTACCTACATTTAAAACCAAAGAAATTGTAGCAAAAGATGCTCTCGATGTTTATATTGAACATAGGCTCATGATGGAAAATCGAATGAGACTTCCTAATGAACAAAGGAATGTAAGAAATAAATATCCTCCAGAACTTATGCGACGATAGTAAGTCTAACCAATTATTTAAACAACTAAAATAAAACACATTTTTTATAGTGAAATATATTTCAAAGACATGTCTGAAACTAAACCTGTGCCAATAAGAGAGATAAAAGCAGAACATATTGGAAAACTAGTGACAATTAAAGGAATTGTCACAAGATGTACCGAAGTTAAGCCAATGATGTGTGTTGCTACTTACACTTGTGATCAATGTGGATCTGAAACTTATCAACCAGTGTCTTCTTTAAGTTTCATGCCAGTTCACTTATGCCCAAGTGAAGACTGTCAAGTAAACAAATCTGGTGGAAGATTGTATTTGCAGACAAGAGGTTCTAAATTCATTAAATTCCAAGAAATAAGAATTCAGGAACATGTGAGTTAAAATAGATGAAACTTGTAAAATTGTAATTAACAAACATGCTACTGTGTTGTTGAGGTACAGGTCTTTATTATTTTTCTGGTGTCTTTAATAAACAAAAAAGCATTTGGTGTTTCATAAATTTAGTAAGACTACAATTGTTTTGGCTTTTACACCAATTGTAAATAATGTGTCTGTATATGTTTTATACTCATTGTCAGTGATAATTAGTAATGTTTCATTAAGTGCCAAGCAATTAATTTATTCCTAAAACAATAGGTACATAACTATGAGAATGATTTGCTATTAAAGAAATATGAAAATATTCGGAGTACAGTTGCAAGCAATTGTTTATTGAAAATAATATATTTACTTTTAATATATATTTAATACATGTAACTGCATTAAAAATTCTTATCTAATCAATAAGAATTTTTTTTTAATTAAATAGTTACAAAAATGTACATATATTTTAAACATTTTACTTTGTGCGGTACCAGATTTAATATGATGTAGGGAAAAGTTATGGTTGAAGAAACGTACGTTAGCGAAGATTTTCTTCAAATACTACAAAAACATAATGTATCAGTACATGAATTCACCAAAGTGGAACATTAAACTATTAATTGTTCAATAATTTTTTATTACATAGATAGGTGTATACATGCACTAGGTATAAAATTACAATTTACAATAATATGAATAATTAAATGTCTATTTCACACTTTTACTTTAACGGCGAAATAAACGACTCCCTGGTAGATGGGTGAAAAAAAGTGCAAAAATGTTTATACTTGGAAGACTTGAAGATATTACTACAAAAAAAACTTCAATCTTTACAGACAAGTTTTTATTTCTAATGATACCTGCGATTGTAGATAATGTATTTCAAAATTCATATGAAAATTTCTAATAATAAAATTATGATATTTAATAATATAATCTTTTCCTAATATAATTTTTAATACTATAGTTTGCAGTCTGTAACATAATAGTAATTAAATTGTTTTTTTGCAGAGCGACCAAGTGCCAGTGGGCCATGTACCACGTACTTTAACAGTATTTTGTCGTGGTGAGAACACTCGTCAAACTTTACCAGGAGATCATATTGCTTTAACAGGCGTGTTTTTACCACTTATTCGAAGTGGTTACAAGCAAATTGTTGGTGGACTTCTTTCTGATACATACATTGAAGCTCATGTAAGCATTGCTCTTGAAGTATTGAAGTTTAATCCTAATATATTTTTCTTAAAGAGGGTAGTTTCCCTAAACAAAACCGCAGAAGAAGAAACCGCTTCTTCTACCTTAACACCCGAAGAGCTTGCAACTTTAACTGAAGAAGATTTTTATACTAAGTTGGCCATGTCTATTGCACCTGAAATATATGGTCATTTAGATGTTAAAAAAGCTTTGCTATTACTTCTTGTAGGAGGGGTAGATCGAAAACCAGACGGCATGAAAATTCGAGGAAATATCAATATTTGCCTAATGGGCGATCCTGGTGTAGCCAAATCACAATTGTTAGGGTTCATCAATCGTCTTGCACCAAGAAGTAAGATTGAAACACACATTTAAAATTACAAATTACATCGAAATCGTAATTTAGGTCAGTACACAACTGGAAGAGGTTCTTCAGGAGTGGGTTTAACTGCAGCTGTCATGAGAGATCCGTTGACTGGTGAAATGATGTTGGAAGGTGGAGCCCTTGTGTTGGCAGATAAGGGCGTATGTTGTATCGACGAGTTTGATAAAATGGCTGATTTTGACCGAACTGCTATTCACGAAGTCATGGAACAACAGACAATTAGTATTGCCAAGGTATTTTAATATATAAGGAATTCAAAATGTTTTCTTATTGTTGGCGAGTTCTGTATTTTTTTGTTGCTTTTCTTAACTTTATAGTTAGACATTTTAGTTGCTTGCATTACAAATTAAATTTTAAAGAAGAGTTTTCTACTTTTGTCAGGCGAATAATTTATTATTATTAAACCAAACCAAACTTTCCACTAAAAGGTTAATAGCATCTTCAAAAGGAATTGTTCTAGTCAAACATGATTATGTGAAGCATCAACGAACGCTATTCTTTAAACAATCTATAAAATTATCAACTATTTTTAATTATATCTCGAAACATTAGACGGTTGTTGTAAAAGATAAGAATTTTTTTATAATAAATCCAGATGTTGCAAAATTTGGGGAAAATTCTGGAATATTTCAGAATGAACTCCAAAGTTCTACTACTTTTATAGTGTTTCCAAATTCTCGCGAAATTTTCTCAATGTAATATATAATTCTTACCCGGGTAACGCCGGGCATTACACATATATGTAAGGTTTAGTTATTTCAAGTCATTTATAGGCTGGTATCATGACAACTTTAAATGCCCGTGTATCAATATTGGCGGCTGCTAATCCTGCATTTGGACGTTACAATCCCAAACGTACCATCGAACAAAATATTCAACTTCCAGCTGCTCTCTTATCGCGTTTCGATCTATTGTGGCTAATTCAAGATAGACCTGATCGTGATAATGACCTACGATTAGCGAAGCATATAACTTATGTTCACCAGCACTGCAAACAACCCCCAACAAACGTACAAGCGCTTGACATGAATGTTATGCGAAAATATATTTCGCTTTGCAAGATGAAGAATCCTGTAATTCCAGAAGATCTAACTGATTATATTGTTTGTGAGTAATTGTAAACTTTATTATATATTTTTAATTTTCCTTATATTACTTAAAAGTATTCAGGCAAAAATTGTAAATAGTTAAAATTTAGATTACTATTACAAGAATTGATTTACGATTTAAGGTTTTATATTTTACATTTTCAAATTAATTTTCTCAGTATAACAAACGTTTTGTTGATTTTGTAGCCGCTTATGTAGAGCTTCGTAAGCAAGCTCGAAACGCCACAGATATGACTTTTACGTCTGCACGCAACTTGCTTGGTATACTAAGATTATCCACTGCTTTGGCCAAGCTCAGGCTGGCGAATTCAGTTGAGAAAGATGATGTAAAAGAAGCAATTCGATTAATGGAAATGAGCAAAAATTCTTTGAATTCTATAGCTGAATCTAGAGGATTTAGGTAAGAAACTGTTTTCATTAACGTACACCTACAGTAAAAAACATCTAGAAAATATCTACTAATTTTTTTTTATTCAAAATGTACATTTCAACTATAAATTTTTTAAAAATCTAGTATTACACAAAAAACGTACTATTCTGTTTTACGGAAAATTAAGACACATTTATTTATTTAATGTTTCGTTCTTCTCGTTAGTTAGTTATTTTGTAATATAATAGTTTACTATTTTTTCTATAACTATGCATATGCATATCGAAAAACCAAATGGTCTGCTTTTTCTGGAACGTTTTCTGAACACACATGTAGCTTTGTTTTTTTTTTTCTTTCTTCAATTATTAAAGAACGTGAATACATATTAAAATTTGTCACGAATTGTATCTATTTTAGAACTGCTGATAGTGTTAATGATAAAATATTTGCCCTTATCCGTGAACTGGCTGGTGATAGTAAGGTTGTCAAAGTTTCTGATGTTTTGGAGAAGTGCTCCAGTAAGGGTTACAAACCCGACCAGGTAGATAATTGCATTGAAGTTTACGAAGCTCTGAATGTTTGGCAAGTAAATCAAACTCGAACAAAGATTACGTTTATGTAATCGTTGAAAACAGCACTGACTGAAAATTTTACATTTTAAATCTAGTTGCATTTGTGTTTAATTATATTTTAGTTAGCGTATATACGAAACAGGGTAATAGAAAAGGTCGTTTTTTATTTAAACACATGGATTTAATTTAAAAAACAATTCTTATTATTACTCTGCTACATATATATTTAAATACACATTTCTATAACACGAAGTTTCTTGTATTGTAAATTGTTTCACTGAACTTGTTTAATTTTTTCATGTATTCTTTAATTTAGTTTAGATAATACTATTTTGATTTTGTAATAAATTAAGTTGATTAAATTTTTTTTAATTACTTTATTTCCATTAAGTTACTGTTTTTAAGGTAATTTTTTTATTGAATGTTCATTGACTTTGAAAGTATTTTTTAAAAAATCTCCACTGACTTCGATTAATTGAAATAATAAAACAATAAATAATTGTAATAAAGTGTATGGTATATATTAAAAAATATTGATTTGCCTGTTGCCTTTAACAAACAATTTTTAGTGTATTTTTTTGTATAAATCAAATTAATTAAAAATATAGTTAAATAATGTCATTTTAAAAATAAAACAATTAACTTTTTTTTAAGAATCAAGTAATAAAAAGGTAATTAAAATTAATAATATAATCTTTATAGAATACAGCTAAAAATCGTCCTCGTCTTCGGAAACCATAAATTGTTCATCAATTTCAGTGTCTTTTATTTTATTTGAATCACTTAAAGTCGAAAATATGTAAAAAAAATCAGCCAAGTTGACGGTTGAATAGTTAGATTTATTCAGATATTTCTCTACCGTCTCATGAAGAATACGAAAACCATTTTCTATATTTGATTCCAAAGTTTTCCCTGAAAAAACAATGCCTATAAATTATTTGTTTTAATACTTTTGAAATAAGATATTAAATTGTAACATACAGGCGTTATAATTTAGAAATTTTAAATGTATGGTGTATTTGAAAAACCGTAAGCAAAATTTGAGTTCTCCAAAGTTATCACTAATGAATAAAACGAACTATTTAAATCTTTTTTATACTATTCTGTTTAAAAATAGTGAACATAAACACATCCAGTTATTTAAATTTTACCCTATTAAACTTATAACCTTTATGCGATTTGTTTATTTTATGAAATTAACGTAATATAAAGAAGAAATACCGAGTCAAGAACCAGAGAAATTTGTAGACTTATTTTTTTTTGTTCGATTGGGTTTGGACATGATTTTTTTTATTGTAAATTTGTAATTTACGTATATGACTGTGAATAAAAATTTTTTTCTACGGTCTAAAAATCATTTTCGAGACCGTTACAGCACTTTGAAAAACGCCGACATTCAACGAGGTTCTATAATCTTCGAAACAGCGCGTAACGTCACAACATTGTTGTAACAGACAGCGGCGCGCGTTGTGTACGCACTATCGTTGTTGTTATGTGCCCAACTGTGCGAACACAAGATAAACGCCTTTACTAATGATCAATAGGTAGAGGTCGCGTCAAATATGCTTCCTACGATAGATAATAAAACGAAATAACAAGACATATTTCTATTTTATAAGTATTGTAGATATTTTGGACGAACACTTGTAAATCTCCTCTGGGACAAACGGGTGGAAACGCCCAATTAATTCTAAGAATATTATTTAACTGTACCATCCAAAATTTGACGATACTGATACACAGGATTATAAAAGTTTATTGTTTGTGGCAATTACAATTATTTGCCAACCCTGCTTATTACTGACTAACTCAACGGGAAAGATTCCAAACGTGCCCAACAATAGGGTCTCTTTAGGACGTTATAATAAAATTGTAAAAATTTATCAACTACGGTAAACTTGTAATAAACAAAGTAAATATAAAGGAGACTGTGGTGATTAAAATAAATAAAGATGAAAGGTTGTTGGTTTAAGTGGGGTAAGACCTTTCATTTTAATTTAATAATAAACAGATAAGCACCATTCCTCATAACACTGTAACAAATGTTTATTTATTCGATTTGAAAGTATCGATATTAATGTAAGGTGAAGATACAAATCTTGCATTCAATTTCGAGTTTATTTATCCTGTAACATCGTTACAAATATTGAACAGAACCAAATAGCCGACTGCTGAACGCAGACTGTTAAGCTAACGTAGTCGCTGCAAGTCCCAACAGCAGTGTGACGTTACACCATTGGGAAGCCGTCCTAAATGACTCCAGAATTTAATTTTCAGTCATTTTATTTTATTGAAAATATTGGAAAAATATTTATTTCCAACGGTTGGTTGTTTTTAGCGACTGATCTCTATAACAGAAGTAATTTCACCTTTCGATATCATGTCCTAACCCAATGCGCAAATTTTGTGACTGAGTTACTTACTTTTCTCGTGTTTATTTAAATCGAACAAATGTTTGTAATACAACAACTGCGTATACAAATCTTTTTCAGAATATTTCCTATACGTTACTGCTCTTGTACAAAGTAAACAAATAGGATATTTGCCAACGAACTTCAAAGGAATATCTACTGTTTCATTGGGGCAAGCAGGATCTTCGCATATAAATTCATTTTCATAATACTGTGCTATATATATTCGAATACTTCGAATTAGTTGATTTTGAACAGATGTTAGGTAATCAATTGGACGAACAGAGCAATTGAGATTTGTACATTTCTCCAAAAAACTGTTCTTATTTGTATCTTTAACCACATTTATCATCTTACATGAAATACAGTTGAATTTGAAGGAATCAGTGTTTCTGAAAACAATTTCTTTACTCCGTAAATTATCTCCAACAGATATTTGATAATTATGTCTCGGTTCTTTAAATGCTGTATTATCAAGACCTAAACAGTTTGCCACTTCGTAAGAATCAATCATTTTCATTGGTTCACAAAGACGAGTTACTACAGGATGAATTTGTTGTGCGAGATAATATTTAACATCGATCTTTAATTCTTCGGAATTTTTCAATTCATCCACATGGTACGCTCTGTTTACATGAGAGTTCCCGGTACCATCCTCACATATCACATAAGGCACAGTGTCTCCTGATTTTAGTAGTTTACCACCTTTCTTATTATATCTGAGAGCCACTTGAACATGTGGTAGCTGTAATTTACCATCATACGCTTTTGGATCTTTATTAAGTTGCTTCGTAATAATTAAAAGCGACAAAGGCACCTTACCATGTTCCAAATCTTCTCTAAGTTTCCGTAAGTGTGCTTGAATATTTTCAATTCGCTCGTCGAGACTATGGTCTTTGAAAATACAATTAAGAACAAATTTTCCAGCCTCTGCAGCCAATTGTGAATAATCTCTTCGAACTAAATCCAATCCTTTATGTTCTTGTGTTGTCACAAGTTGTCCTGATTTTGATTTTGTTAGAGTAACTGCAGCGTACTTCTTCTTTTTAATTAAAAGAAGGTATTTGAAAACACCATCTATGTCTAATTCTACTTGACGATAAACCTTATTAACTTCTTGCTTTATTTTAAGACCGATTTGTATAACTTGATCGTAATCTAAACAATTAGTATTAATCATTATACTGTCAGTATCACCATAAATGACTTCATGGGACATTTTTTGGACTAGATCTCTTGTAGTTGTGAGAATTTCTCTTCCTTTATAAGTAATCAAAGCGGCTAAACTTTTGGCGTAAAATCGTGAATTTGAAAATCCTAAACAACCGTACATACTATTAGCTGTTAATTTTAAAGCCATCTGACGAATATTGTATTGCATTCTTAAATCGTTTGAAATATCTACATTATTCATAAGTTTTTTGACTTCTCTACGACTTTCCACGAGTTTTCGAATTTCTGTTGGTAATATTCCTAGTGGTAAACTTTTGTCCGGTAAAACCAAATCTTCACCTTCTGTGTCTACTATGGTTGTGAAACAAATGTTGTATTCTTGAATAATGCTCGGATATAAAGAGTTAAAATCCATTAACAGAATCAGTCTGTCATAATAACCAACTTTGGGATCCAATACAAGGCCGCCAGAATATGTGGGCTTTTTTCGAGAGGTTGCTATTTCGGATTTATTTTTATTAAAAACATATTTATCAGGTACAATATAATCTTTTTCGTAAAAAGCATGCAATAATAAAAATTCGTTTCTTTCGGATCTACCGCCCATCAAAGTACGTGACATAACATTCCCAGCAATATTGGTAATTTGAAGGGCAAGTGGTATAATATTCAAATCATACATCATTTTTAATATAAATAATGTGTCTTGCATTGTAAAGGAAATTAATTTTAGTAAACTTAAAGAGTCTTGATAACACTTTGGAATATCTTCAAGGGCAATTTCCACTCTTTGATTTTCATTTATCTTCAAGACATTCTGGCACAACGTTTGAAGATCAAAAGATCTTGATTTTATTAACTCTTTTGCTGAAACTTTAATGTCACAAACTAAGCGCCCAGTAAACAACAGCTGCTCATTTTTTTGTTTGTATGGCATTGTACTTCTTTTTATTCGGCTAAATTTACTAAAAGTATTCACTTTGTGCTCCATGAGACGCTGGCAAAGAACGATTATTTGGTAGTCTAATAAATCGTGTCCAACAATAAGATCGGGATCTAATTTTGCGAACTGATTGATGAAATAATTTATTAAAGAACGTTCCGAATCCATTTTTTGTACTTTTGTGGCTTTATAACTTTGTACAACCTCATGAAAATCAATGGGAAACATTTGATCTCCGGGACAAGTTATCACTAAAATTTTAAAAATTAAGACATTAATCGCTGGAATTTATATGCATTTAATTATCATAATGAATAAAAAAAGAACAAAATAATTAACCACTGAAAGCGGTCTTCCTTTGAAAACTAAAAATAAGCAATCTTTACATTTGCATTCGATTAATTATTTTAGTATTTAATTGTAAACTAATTACTCAATAGTTAACAATGTATAGTAAAAAGATGTGTAAATACATTACTGTTAACGACTTTAATTCAAAATAATATCATAAAATAATTTTAACTAATTTTCGGTTCTCCTAATACAAAAACAGTGGAATGACATAATATTATTCATTAGAAAGTAATTGTTTTATTTGTGACAAAATATCTATGATAATGAAGTTCCATAAAGTAGATGCCGATACAATTCAATATTAAAAAGTGTATGTAACATATTTGCATTTACTAAATATTCGGTTATTATACGCAACACATAAATATGAATATTTTTCTTAAACTCTACATATGAACTGAGAGAAAGTTTTAATAACAAAAAAAACTCACCACAGAAATGCTGTTGAAAAGGCACATTTGGAGATTGTTTGTCTATATAATATTTATTATTAACAAGACAAGAAATCATTACAATCTCATTGCGAAGGTATTTTGAGTTCACCACTGTTTTCACATTAATAGCAGCTACAACAAGAGGTGGAGGAGGAACATCGTTAGAATTTTTCGTCACGGAAATATCAGACACCTTCTTGCAATTCACCTCAAATTTACACCAACTTATAGGGTTGGGAACTGCTTCAGGACTGGTCACGTCAAGCCAACAAGGACCTTTGATTTTACATTCTAACAAAAATATTTCTAAGAAACTGCTGTTTGTACCAAACACTCGCGAAAAGGTTTTACCACTTCTATTAGAGTCAAGTGCTGGATATTTAGCCTGCATCAAAATTAAATAAAGTATAAGATATCAAACTTCATTAAATAATAATTAAAATAAGTAAAACCACTTTTAGATATCTCAGAATATAATTTATAACAACTCTACAATTGTTTCAGTATAATTATACGTTTCTCAATAGTAATCAAGTTTCTTACTAACATTTAAGAAAAAAAAACTTTATTGTATTTTATTCCTACCAGTTACTCGTGCTGGTGACTGGACAGTCCCTCCGATCTACCTGTAGTACAAGGCCGGACGGTAGGGCGTAAGGCCTTCTTCAGCCTCCTTTCAGGAATCGTGGGAATGAGTGGGTGGTGTGGTTAGGGAGAAAGACAAGATGGACAAAATTAAGACAGAAGAGAAGTGAAAGATTATCTGTGGAATATTACTGTTCCACCATTTGCCAAAGTGATCTAAGGAAACCACAGAAAACTTGGACCAGAGCAGCCAGACCCGAATGCTAAGCAATGATCTAGAGCACTAGACGACGCTGCTCGGTAAGAATATCTTATTATCTATTTATAGCTATATTTAGGTGTATATATACAATGTCTTCTGGAAAGTCATATAGTTTATTTACTCAGAAATTCAATTGTTTGTGTAAGTTTGGCATCAATTATGGGTGTATTAAGAAAATTTTGTTGTTCATTAACAATATTGTGTTTATTTATTATAGATTTTTTAATTTCAAAATGTTCTAGTAGATTTAAACGTTTACCTTTCTTTTCATCGTGTAATAGTTTTAAACCATCTGAATTAATACAAAGATTTTGCTGTATGCAGTGTGAACGAGTCTAATAGATAAATTAGTGAAGAATAAAGAAAAGAAAGTCATCCTAAATAAGATTTATACACCTATTAATTAAATAAATAACACTAATTATAATTATGTAAATTATTGTGGAAATACAACGTACAAAATTTGTAATAACTTAAATAAATTGGGCATTAACACCATAGTTCTAAACAAATGTAATTTAGGTAAAATACTAGTGAACAACAAAGATAAAACAGAACTGTTAAACAAATCTGGAGTATATAAATTATTAAGTAATACTTATCATGCATATTATATTGATCAGAACTAAAAATCCACATAAATAAGTATAAAAAATCGAAAGCAGACAAGAAACATAATACTGGCTTAGCTTCACACTGTTTTAAGCAAAACCATTGTATTAATTCAGATGGTATAAAGCTATTACACCATGAAAAGAAATATAAATGTTTAAATCCACTAGAACATTCTGAAATTAAAAAATCTATAATAAATAAACAACAAAAATTTCTTAATACACCCATAATTAATGCCAGACTTACACAAACAATATGCATTCCTGAGTAAATAATCTATAGGACTTTCCGGAAGGCATTGTATATATACTCCTAAATATAGCTATAAATATCTGATAAGATATTCTTAAATGTAATGACGTAGGCTTTCACGCCCAGAATTGAATGAACAAAGATGTTGATTCAGGATGACGGACCGTGGTCGAAAGGAACTTGTAGATCCAAACGTTTCGGCAGTCATTATTGAGACTCTGAGGTACAATCTTCGACCTAGGAATCCCACCGACGATGACTGCCGAAGCTTCAGTCGAAACATTTGGACCACAGCCACAAGCCTGGATCAGCGTCTTTGTTCATATTCTTAAATGTTAGTAAGAAATTTGATTACTTTTGAGAAAGGTATAATTACACCGAAACAATTTTAGAGTTGTTATAAATTATATTCTGAAACATTTAATAGTGGTTTTACTTATTTTAATTATTATTTAAAAAATGTTTCATAAAATTCCGACCAACACATCGATTAATTATATAAAATTAAAATGTTATGTTATATACATTACCGAATATCTCACTTCTAAATATTCCGACTCAATGGGTACTTCAGGATCAAAGCAGTAATTTTTAGTTGTTTTTTTAGATTTGAAAGCATCTATATTTAGTTCATTACAAATGGTATCATTAAATTCGTGGTAGACATCTACCAGAGCAACTGGTTTTTGAGTTTCCCTGTGCTACAATCAAATTCAAATTTCAAAAATGATATAAACAATTATTTTTTTGAATCATGCTGATAAATAAATAAAACCATGCTAAACAAAGTATATGACTGGAACATTTTTAATCCTACCGTGGCTTATTTTATCCACGATTCGATATTGTTCGTTAAAAGAATATAAATCAAAATTGTTATACAACAACGAATAATTCAGATATAAAAAAACAAAAACAAATAACCTATTCTTATACAGTAAAACGTAGTTACGAGAAATATAATGCTGGTACGTTTGCAAGACAACCTCATGTTTCAATAAAGTAAAGTAAAATGAAATTGGAGACTCACCCCTAATACCACACACTGTTTAATAAACGGACACGTGTTTCGCCCACTTCTCCTGTGGGCATTATCAACGCGAGACTGTGGGCGAAACACGTGTCCGTTTATTAAACAGTGTGTGGTATTAGGGGGGTGAGTCTTCAGTTTCATTTTACTTTACGTTATTGATTGTACCACGTCTTCTTTGTTCTATTTTCATGTTTCAATGTTTGTTATAATTTATTATTATTAATTACCGTAATCATACAATTTAATGATTTACCTATTACCATGAAAATGCTACCATTAAATCATTCAACAAAACGAAAATTAAAAGTATAGATAGAACTCGAGTTTAGTCGATGATATTATCTATTATACATCAGAAACACAGCACACACTTAATTTTGTGAGTTATATACAGATACAGAAACGTGCTTTTTATTGACATATCTTACCAAAAATTGTTTAAGAATTTTATTTTTATCAAAATTTCTTTTTTGTAGCAATTTCTTGTAAATAACCTACCTGTGCTCTTGGCAGTAGATAGATTTTTCTTTCTATGTTCCTTACAGAAACACAACAACTAATATAAGATGACGATTCTTCACTGTAAACTTTTCCAAATAATATCACAAATCCAGGTTTGTTTTTCTGATCTTCAAAAGCATCCCACCAGTAAAAGCGAAAAACCTACGATTAAAAACAAAAAAGTTTCATATAGTTTCCATTTCTTTCCCTTAATTTTATGAAGTGTAAAATCAAAGCCAAATAGGTTTAAAAAGTGCTTTAATTGTAAAACAAAGAACAAAAAAAAGGTTTTAATTTATAATCATATTATTGTTTTTCTTGCAGTTACAAAAAAAACTGAAGCCACATTTTTAACCGTTTTAGTTTTCATTTAAATTTCAAGTAAATGTATTTTTTTTATGGTAAGATCCACAGTTAGTTAGATTACCTAAAAAATTTCTCATATCTTATATACTACGAGTATAAATTCTAAACTTTAGTCTGTTAACTTTTGCGTCGATATGCTTCAGCCTTAGAAATTAAATAAACATTTTTACAAAAATTTGTAGTCGAGTCGATTATTCTTTTTTTATTCAGTGACTGATTTTTAAAGAAATTTTTGAAGATTATATCATAAAAATTCAAAGTTAAATATACATTTTGGATGATATAGACCAAGCTAAAACGATTAAGATCCCTAGGAGTGAAATAATAAAGACATATTAATTACCGAATTAATAACACTATCAATAATATATTTTTTATGATTTAAATTTGATTTGACTTTTTAAAATGATGAGAAAAATGACATTACATTTACCGTTATCAAATTTAATATTTATATTTATTACATTAAATGCTTAATTTATTGATTAGTAAACTTTTAACGGAATTTAAGATGTCAGCTTAGGCACTACATACATAAGACATGACATACTTATTATCTCATTAATATGAAAATGAATTGTGCAATTATATACAAATTTTGGCTTTATAATAAATTTCTTAAAGAAATTTTAAAATTATATTAAAACATAAGAAACATATCTTTTTAAAGAAGTTCAAATATACAATTTACCTTTTTACCAGTATCGTTTGTAACAAGTGGCAACTTTGAAATATCGACATCTACCTCCACTTCGGTATTATTGCAACCATTTTCTTGCACTGTTTTATATTCATTAACCAAATGATCTATATGATCCATAAAAGGGTCATTAAATGTTTCATTTTCATCAAAATCATTATTATCAATTTGAGTCATATCAAAATCATCATCCAATAAACTCTCTTGATTATTAGAATCAAGAATTGTCTGACTTTTGTTAAAAATTTTTTTTTCATTATCCTCATTTTGAGTTTGAATATCATCAACAGTTGTGTGACTGAGTATTTTACCTACTTCACTTTCTGCATCTTTATTTTCTTTAATTTCATTTTCTCCTATACAGTGTTGATTTCCATTATCTTCTTTTCTCAAAAGATCAGATGAACTAATTTCATGTTGAACTTCTTTAAAAAAAAATTTTGATGGTTTTTCAGTTAAATTTAATTTTTTTCCGTCTTGAGGGAGGTATTTCTCTGAAGGATTTCCTTTTTCGTTGTTAGATAAAGTAGAAGAAGAAACTTCAAAACTTTTTATATATTCCATAGCAGCTTGTTTCTTAGCTGAAGAAGTAAATGTATAATGTGGTTTAGACTTTACAACAGAAGTTTTGGGTAACATTGAACTGTTGCTATTAGAAAGTTCATCATTATCCAATTCGGATATTAATTCTTTTAGTAAATGGTCTTCATTTAATTTTTTATCCTACAAATTTTATTAGTTACTGTATGTATATTTATTAATTATAATAGACTATTATTGAATAAAATACTTCTTTCTTTTTGGTTTGCATAGTAGACAGCATATATTGTAAATTTCCTTTTGAAGTGGATACATCAGATACTGCTTTCTTTTTCCTGCTTTTCCCTTTATCCTTAGAAGCACTTGCAATAGACTGTGCATCCAAATCATCATCGAAAATCTCCCTTCCATCCTCATAATATCCACTCCCATCTATCACAATATAATGTAAAGATATTTAAATTTTTAGATAATAAATATACATACTATCATCTACAATCCAATCATCATATTGTCTCTCTAACACCCGTTTTGAATATTCGTTTTCATCAATTACTTCATAAACGCTGTCCACATCATTTATTTCATATTTATTCTTTGAACCCTTTAACTGCCGCAATTTCTCAAAAGCTGCGTTTTTACCCAACTTATCCTTTTTTTGTCTCTTAGCTCGTGATTCACTTACTAAAAAAATAAAAATAATTTCGTTGCAATTAAATGAATTACAGTTTACCACTATTTTGATCCATAACTATTTAAAAACGCTGATTTCTGAGAACTAATGGCTAAGCAATATAACTAAGCAGGATCACAAGTATGCCACAAGAGTACAGACCACTGGGGTTGTTTTGAATTAGCAGTTTTGGCGGTAAAATAGAGCATTAAGTATAAACATAACCATCAAAAAATATTGTTATTATTATTTTTTACAGATTGGCGGTAGTTTAAATTTGAAAAAGGCGTTTTGCCAATGTAGCGAAAGAAGGTTAGTTTTGTTTTGAAATAAATTTACAATTACTTATTCTTGTGTTGGTTAAGATATAAAGCAATAATTTTGTGTATGTCTTTTACAAAAGTATTTCAATTGAAGGTAAAAATGCGGGAATATTTGAATTGTTACATTTGAATTTTTAGCGTGTTATGTTGTTTATACTGATTTTTATTTTTAAGGTTGTTCCATGATTGTTCTCTATGGTTGCCGTTCTCTTTTGTCAGTTGTAAGGAGAAGGTGAGAATCGTAATTATATTGTAAATTTGAACTTATTTAAGATAAAGCTAATCATCCGATATTAATTTTTGATATTTTATTTAATTGAAAACATTCGAAGGTTTCTACTTTTAATATTTTAGTGTTTGTCATGTATTTGAGGTTATTCGTGTTTTTTATCCCTCGTGCAGGAATATTTCAAGATGGGTCGGGTAATTCGTGCACAACGTAAAGGTGCTGGATCTGTTTTCAAATCACATACGAAGAGAAGAAAGGGTGCTCCAAAATTACGATCACTAGATTTCGCGGAGCGTCATGGTTACATAAAGGGAGTAGTTCGAGATATTATCCATGATCCAGGTCGCGGAGCACCTTTGGCCACGGTACATTTTAGAGACACATACAAGTTCCAAACACGAAAAGAATTATTTATTGCCGCTGAAGGAATGTACACTGGTCAGTTTGTTTACTGTGGTAAAAAGGCAACTTTGCAAATAGGTAGGTTATGTTGATGCTTATACATTTTTAATAAATACCATGATGATTTCTAGCTGTTCCTGACTCTTGATGAAATTTTATCTAGAGGCTCTTTCTGAATATTGTATAAACTATTAGATAATTTTTTATTTATTTACGGTAGTACATATTTATGTCATGTTTCAGGAAATGTTCTTCCAGTTGGAACTATGCCTGAAGGTACAATTGTATGTAATTTAGAAGAAAAAACTGGAGATCGAGGTCGGTTAGCTCGTGCTTCGGGAAATTATGCTACAGTAATTGCTCATAATCCTGATTCAAAAAAAACTAGAGTAAAATTGCCTTCAGGTGCTAAGAAAGTAATTCCATCAAATAATAGAGCTATGGTTGGTAAGTAAATTTCTAATACAAAGTATACTCTATGGAGAGATGAAATACCTCTTTAAAATTCACTGAGTAGTTTAGATGTGTTCTTTTTCTTAAGCAGATAAATTTAAGGATGATGTGTGCTCAGTTTTTAAAATTAACTATTAATGTCAAGATATTATATTTTCGTATTTTAACCCTAAATACACATATTTTAGGTATTGTTGCTGGAGGTGGCAGGGTAGATAAACCAATTTTGAAAGCTGGTAGGGCTTATCATAAATATAAGGCAAAGAGAAACTGCTGGCCTAAAGTACGTGGTGTAGCGATGAACCCAGTTGAACATCCACATGGTGGTGGTAACCATCAACACATTGGTAAAGCATCGACAGTTAAACGAGGAACATCTGCCGGACGTAAAGTTGGTCTTATTGCTGCCCGTAGGACAGGTCGTATTCGTGGTGGCAAAACTGATAGTAAAAAGGAAGATTAGATGTATAATAATTATATTTGACTTGTAACAGTTCTTATTGTATTTTACTAAAATATAGTGAACTGTTAAAAAAATTTACTGAAATGATTTTTTGTGGGCTCTTTTCATCAGCAATGAACTAGTCATTAACAATTATGTTATTACAGTTATATTTTATTTATAATAATTACAGCAAAAATGTATATAAAGTTAAAGAATTCTCTAATTAAGACAATTTATTTTTCAAATTTAATTTAAAATAGGCTGTGGTGGGGGTGGCCTTTCACCAAATTCGGTTAAATCTCTATCATGATATCTTCCTCTATAAAATGGTCTTACTTCCCATGGTACTTGATCTTCCATTGCAGTTAATGTTACTCCCAAATCCTCTAATGTAGGCAAATTATCTTTTACATCATCTGTAACACATTCTCTTTCAATTCTTTCCCAGTGAAGGTTTGATATAGGATAACTAGGGGATATAGCTGATGTTAAGGATACTTTTAATTTAAACAATGGGTCAAAACGCATATCATATCTCCAGTAGCCCCAAGTTTCATCCCTTTTAGTTAATTGGTATATCCAGTCTACTATAGTGGATAGCTTGTACCGTTTAGGGCCAACAGCTTGATATATTTTACCACTTGAATCTGGATCTTTAATAGCATTTACAATGCCCTGAGCAACATCACTAACATAAACTGGTTGTTTAATAGTATGTTCTCCTTTTTTCCAGAGAGGTAACCAAGTACCTTGTCGTCGCCAATTAAACAAATAATATCTCAAAAAACGATCTTCTTGGCCATATATATCAGCAGGTCTTATTATAACAGCATCTGGAAATTCTGATAAAACTGCTTGTTCACCAAGACACTTAGTTGCTAAAAATTCTGATCCTCCCTTTAATACATGACTTGGAGGCGATTTGTCAACATTTAAAGCAGACACATGAATAAACTTTTCAACACCTGCTTTTTTTGCTGCTCTTGCAATAGCAGCAGCTCCTATACAATGGACATCAGTAAACTTAAAATTCTTAGTTTCCCAGTCTCGACCAACTAAATTTATTACAACATTTGAATAATAAACTGCTTTATGTAAAGCATCTTCATCTCGCAGATAGTAATGTTGAAAAAGAACTTGTCCAAGATCTCCAGCTACTTTTAACCTCATAGGTTCATAGGAATCTCCTCGGTAAGGAATAATTATTTGGGAACCTATTTTACCTAGTCGATTTACCACATATCTTCCAAGAAAACCCGTTGCTCCGAAAACGGTAGCAACTATACCACTAAAACTGCTTCGTCCACCAGTGCCTCTCTTCAGTGAAGCCAAATTAAAACATTTAGGGTCAGTAGTACCAGTACTATAATTAGATATTTTAATGCATGTAACTCCTGCAAATCCATTATTTAATTTTACAATATGCAAAGTTTTTAAGCTAAACATTTTTTTGGTATTTAGGTAACATCCATTAAAACTTGAATTGTCAAATAAAATGTTATGATTAGGTAACGTTAGGTAACCACAACCACAGATTAAAGAGGTTTAGGTAATCGAAACCTCTAATCTGTGATCTGAACCATAGACATATATTTTTATAGTTAAATATAAATATAGAATCAACAGATACAACTACTCCGACGGCTAATACATCTACCGGCATTGAATTACAATGTTGATTCCGAACGATGTTTGGACGAAGATAACATATCTAAAAAAGAAGACATCAAAATCCTTGTTTGTTTAAACATTAAGGATCAAATATACCACATTTGGAACGCGTCCCACCAAGCAGGCACTACGAACCGAAAGCCAAATTCCACAACAAAGAATCGAATGATTATTCGAATACAAAGAATCGAAACATTTAGGTTTCAAGTAATGTTGGAAGAAATTGTATGATTTTCAGAATCGAATACCTTGCATTCGAATACAAATCATTTAGGTTTTAAGGTCGAGACTAACGATTGGGGTCATTGGGTTCTGTGATTACTGATAACTGTTTTATGACAAAATTATGAGGTGGAAAAATAAAAGGATACAGGGGAGTAAAACAAATAATTTTGAACAAAAACTGTGACTTCCTAATTTGTACTTAGGTCACAGGTCGTAATGCAAGTATGACCAAATAAAAGAGTAATAAAAGAAGTAATTGGTGCGGACGTGAAGTCAAAATAAAAATATTAACCTATGGAGCAAAACCTTATAGGTAATTATAAGTAGTATTTACAATTAAAAAATGAAATATTGGTTAAAAGCTGAAAGTTGCAATTAAGAAATGCGAATGGGGTTAATTAAAATTTTACTGTTAGGATTTTCGTTCACACGTCTACTTGTCTACATCCCTTACATACACTTAACACTAGGGATGTTGTGAATATTCGCATCCGCATCCACAAATGCGGAGCTTCCACATAGATTTGGAGATCCGCGTACGCATCCACAATAAGCAATGCGGATGTTCATGCAGATGCGAATGTAATACAAGTGCGACAAGAAAGACACTAGTCATGTTCGAGCCATGTTCATGCCATGAATCATGTTCGAGCGTTTTTCAAAGGTAAAGGATGCCCTAAGTCTTTACATCAATGCTTAACGTGATTAACGCTATTTTGCCAGAAGAATGGAAAATCATTGAGTTTTATTCAATTACTGAGACCTTTTCAGGAAGCCACACGGGAACTGAGCAGCTATTACGTCATTACTTCATATGTGATTCCAATAATTCAAATGCTTGAGAAAAAAGTTGATGACTATATAACAAGATCACAAGAGTTTGATCCGATTCGACAGGCCGTCACGACTCTAAAAACGAACTTTCAACAGTTTTCCAGCTTGGGAGAGAAAAATTTATATATTATCCCCACCTACTTAGATCCTCGCTATAAGCACAAATATTTTACACCGGTGACTGAAGAAAAGATTAAAGACGATATTTTGATGATGACAAAAACTGAAAATGACGTTTTCGGTTCTCTTAATGCCAATTCCGAAGGGGCTAAAAAAAATGACTGATTCAACTGAAAAAGATATGGAACAACTAGGACCAGGGACATGAAGTTTCGTCAGAAAGCCATGCTTAAAAAACGACCTTGCTATGATATTATATTCGTCAAGTGAAGATGAGAGTCAATAAATACCAGAAAATGGTAACACTGAAGCTGCACTCAAAAAGGAATTACTATCTTACCTCACTATAAAAAGAGTCAATGTGGATGAAAATCCTCTTAAATGGTGGTGTTCATCGAGAGGAATTTAAGATATATTAAGTAGCGTGGGTTTAATTTACGAACCTCTGCGTAATAGCCTTGAATCAGAGAAGGCGGCAAGATTACTCTTTATTAAGTATAATGCTCCTATTTTTAACTTCACTTATTAATATTAAAATGAGAATATTTCAGTTATTCCCTACCGTGTCTGTCGAAGCATACATAATATTTAAAGTACAAGTTTTAACCTGCAAAGGTTTTCCGGACTTATTTTATGGCATTGAACGTATTCACGGTTTCCCCCCCTTTTTCCTTTTCCTATTTAGTCTTCCAAATCGTTGAAATTGAAAACATACATAAGTTAAAGTTTTTTTTTTTTGATTTTCTCTCATGGATTTGAAAATTTCAACTTTTTCACACCCCTTCCCCTTCTCTTGATAACACAAGAGTCTTTCCCTCCACTCTCTTGTTAGTTTTAAGTTGTCAGAATTGGTTAACATTTATTTTAGGTCCTCCCAAAATTCAGTAAACTCCAGACCTTAGTTTTAGTATAAATTATAATTTTTTGAATTTAAGAACCAGTCTTGCGTTGATAATGCCCACATAAAAAGTGGGCGAAACACGCGGTTTGTAGTTTTTTGTGGTAAAAGGGTAAGTCTCTCTAATTATTTTTTATTAATATTAAAATTAGTAAGTGAAGTTAAAACAAAATAGGAGCATTATACTTAATACTAATTTTCATTAATAAAAATGTTAGTAATTACTTTATAATTGTTTTAATGTTTCATTCATATTGTAACGAATTGTCTAGTTCAACTTATTTATTTAACGAATATTTATTTACAATAGTTTATTTAACACTTACACACTACTTAAAACACTTAAACACTAATAATAAATGCAACAACTTATTTATATGACAAGGAAAATGCGTTATTTATATCACTCGGTATATCGTAGTTCTGTATTTATATTACCATTCGGAAGATAATTGTAAACTACTCCACTATAAACTGTAAACTGTTCCTGACATAGTATTTATAGAGATATCGAAAGTTCTGGAGTAATCAGGAACGATCTTCTGGTATTTTCTCGAACTCCTATTATGTTGTTGTTTATTTATTGCTATCAAAGCGCCGACCGACGACCGTATTCGAGGAACCCGTCTTATCTGCTTCCGGAACTCGCCGCCGCTCTTGTACACATACAGGCTCGTTACAATATACTATATTTATATGAGATCTTAAACATTCGCCTCTGCATCCGCGGACGTGAGCCTTCAAAAATCCGCATCCGCATTCACATACGCGGATGTGAAAAAATCGGCATCCGCAACATTCCTAATACGCACCCACCAGCTTTTTTTTGTTTAAATTTAACTTGAGGTGCGAAAACCTTGCATAGGGGGGGTAGTGTCAGATTCTTACTGACTAAAAACCCACACCGAGTGAGGATTATCAAGCCGAAGGTTTTAACATCCCTAGGTTAGATGCGGAGAGGTTGGGATAGGGAAGTGGATTGAGGAGTGGGCAGAGTTGTGGGGGAAGGGCGGCGAGCATGGTTCTCGATTCCTTGTGCCATGCAAACACTCGAGTTCTTGACAATGTATTGTCCTCGAATTGTGCCTGTAATCGCCGCAAAATTTCGGTTGGATTCACCCCCTTCGTGGCCAAAAACTTAATAATAATCCGTTGCTCCACGGAGACATGCACTTCTGCCTAGCTCATTGTTTCTTTTCGTACTAAAGAAACTTGAGCAAATTGCTGTTGGTTCTCCCTTCTTCCTAGCAGTACAGGCCACCTTCGCATCTACTACTACCAGGTCAGTGACCTCTCCGTAATTTAAAAAAATCAGTCCCGTTTATATTCGATACATCCTTGTAATTTGGTTTGCGTGCCTATCACGTGATATAAACTATGTCGTGGATTTGGTATGTTAAATAGATACCTTCGTAAGACCTTGACAAACATAATACAAGTTTTTTCCTGGCAGACAAGCTGCAACTCCTATAAGGGGTATCTCCAGACATTCTTAGATTGTATATGTTGCATGTACATAGACTGATTCAGGATTTACCTAAATAACAATATGTAAAAATTTGTGTGACGAAAAATTATTATATTATCATGCGCGTACATTTTCAACCTATTTTGAAATTTTTACAAAGTGGAATCCTACCTTCATTAAATGCATAATTCTCCCATTTGAATAACAAAATTCCAAAAACGGTACAAAAGAAAGGTAGGGCGCTAATGTAAATGACTTCCTGTTTTAGTGGGAGCATGATAAACTTATTAAAATATTTTCAATCACCAGTCAAGTTACAATAACAGAAAGAAGAAAACGAATCAATTAGATACATTAATCATTAGAACTTTATATAAAACGTTTATGATAGTGGATGAAAATTAAGAAACTTTTTATTTCATAAAACAGTTACTCTGAAAATTAACAAAGAAGCCTCTTTTTTATGCATCTGAATTATTTCCAATAACAAAAACATAATTTATATTGTTCTTCAATTACATTTATACAATATTAGGGTACTGAAATCGACATAGAAAATGAATTAACTGCTTTCGTAATAAAACTGTTAAAACACAAAAAAACATCATTATGATACCAATTTAAATTAAAAAGACATGTACAATCTATCTAATAATGTCAAAGCAAATATTTCCTTTTTACAGCTTTTTCCGAAAACACGAAAAGTACTTTAAATAGGTAGTAACACAAAAGTAAATATTTATAACTGATAATGATTTTATGACAAAATGTTATTCTTCTTTTACAACCCATTTGACAACGTACCAAGGCCAGCGTACAGCGCCACCCGACAGAATAAGTGACAAGAGTGAACATCGCTAGTTTGATTTGTGCCCACAGATTTCTGTGCCCCTACTCACAGATTAGAGAGGCACAGATTAGAGAGGTTTACTCATGGCGTGAAAACCATAGAATTCGTAATAATGATAATGTAGTGTCTAAATGGCACCTGAACGCTACCAGACTTTTTTTAAATCTAGCTGTGCATTTTATTTTTTATTTTTTAAGTATAAAATTGTCTAATATTTTTAATTATTACGTTTATTAGCATATTATCACTAAATGATTCTAATTATTAGCACCTTATTGATAAACATTTACGATAATACAATTTCATTTTGAATTTGCGGTTTTGGAATTCTTATAAACAGCGTCAATAAAATTATACTGATTTAGAATAAAATTCATAATTTAGTGTAGAATGTTCTGGATTGACGGAAGTAAAATTTTATATTCATGATCACCAAAAAGCATATATAGAGAAATAATTGCCTATGCAGAACAATGCAGAAACTTAGGAACAGGAACAGATAATTCGTGAAATATTCCAATATGTGGAAAACCTGACTAAGTGGTTCTTTAATAATTGCTTAACCATAATACACGACGTGTTTTGGCGTTGGGGTTTGAACTATTTATTGTACTTTACAGAATCGCCAGTTTTTAGTTTTCTTTATTGTAGTAATAAATTATTACTCGAAGAAAAAAACAACAAAATCTCACAACTGACAAACCTAAAATGGAAAAATTACATCGTACACCTCACGAAAAAGCTACGATACCTCTTATTTTGCAATAAAGAAACTTTGGAATTTATTTTTAGCACATCAGCTACTCAGTAGCACTGTTTATTCTCATCAATCGCAATATAAGGGATAATTGCGTGGGGCGACGCCTTCCAAAGCACAATTAATAAACTGAACATACTACAGAACCGGATGATAAAAGCAATACATGCACTTCCAACCAGATACCCCATGCAACTATTATATAGTATATCCTCTTTATTAAAAAAATCAACCTAAATTCCATTTGCTATCTAAAGAACACAGGAGCGATTGAAAGGAAAGTACACAACACGAAAGAAGGGAATACAAGCGTACGGGTCCTTAAAAAAGGATAAATAGAACAAATACTTCAACTGACAGACAGACAACGTCAAAGAAATCAAAAAATAAATAAAATAAAGTCAATTAGTGGCTACAAACAAAGATTTGTAACAACTACATCAGTAGTTTTAAGAGAAAACTGTTTTCCTATACATTAAGTCATATCAAGTTCAAATTAAGTTTGGTTAGGTTAAGGCTCATAAAACAAATACACTGACATACAAAACATTCTGTTAGCATGCTCAATTCCTGAACATGCGCATAAAACACGAAAGTATTTGTAAGAGAGAGTTGTATACACCGTAGTGAATTCGTTGTTTTCCATATTCCTGCTAGCAATATACAACTATTAGGTATTAGATATATAGGTAATTATAAGTTTTCTTCTACAGACAAGAACTGATTTCTTTTGTGGTCGTGTACTATACACGTATTACATATGTATAATTTAGATGATGTATGCTGAGAATTGAAAAAGTATTATACTGTTACTATTATTATATTAATTGCTTACTATGATATAAATGCAAAAATAAATGAATAACACTTCATAGAAACAGAAGTTGTCATTAAAATACATTTTATAAAAGTTTAACTGTGATAAATGTCAGACAATGTCAATTTTTTTCACTAGCATTAAATTTTTGTCGAGTTCATTCTTGTACATTTAATTAATAAAAAAGTGCCGGTTTAGTGTAAAGAATCAGAACCGTTGTAATCTTGAACCACCGCCATTTTCTTACGGCTGCTTGCGACATTGCGACTTGCGCTGAAATCTTCCCGTTATATATTCGCTTGTGCTCTTGAAAGTTGAGATAATAAGTTTAATTTACTGGGTTTTCATAGTGAAAGGAATCCAAAACACGTACTGATTTGAAGTAATATGAGTAATGCACCCAACCAAAATGAATCAGGTCTAGAGCAGCAGGTAAGTCTGAATTATAATAGTGAAGAAACAGGAAGCTTCTTAATGGAGGTCGTCCTTCTGTTTCCATTATTATTGATCGCTTTGTTAAATGTTACTTATTCCAATTTTATTTTATTATTTTTAATTAAATGAAATAATAGGGGATTTTTAATAAGCAAGTAAAAGTGGTTGTATTTTAAAAATAATTTAACTGCTGGCGTGTCAGAGCTCATCTATAAAATAGAGAAGAAAAGGGTGTTAGGTTAATAACGAACCAATGGAAAATTCTAAAATTTCCATACAATAATGTTTCGTTATTTTATAAAACTAGCTTTTATATTATTTAGATAATGTATATACACATTTTTTA
Source organism: Agrilus biguttatus (assembly GCA_963921985.1). Lineage (NCBI taxonomy): Eukaryota > Metazoa > Arthropoda > Insecta > Coleoptera > Buprestidae > Agrilus > Agrilus biguttatus. The sequence goes on along the minus strand of OY998117.1, from coordinate 22,077,726 downwards.
GTTTGCTGGTCTGGACTTGCAGCGTCGCAGTGACACAAGTGATACTGCACGCTACGTGCCTCCACATTTGAGGAACAAGTCACAAAATCAATCTTCTGATAGTGGTTTTAATAAGGATCGTGGTTCAGATCGCAACGACTCAAAAAACAGCAGCAACCGCAGTTATACTAACCGTGGTAGTCGTGACGGCCGTTCTGATCGCGATAATCGTGACAATCGCGATATACGCAACGAACGGGACCGCGGCGCTGATTTTTCAAGTTTTAATACCCGTAATCGAAGGGATTTCTATCAGAATGGCGAAGTTGCCGATAGAAATGGACGCGAGTGGGGTCGCGGAGATCGTTTCTCAGACCGGGACCGTGACATGCCCCGTAATGATCGCTGGAAGGAACCAGAAAAGCCGAAAGACAACGGTCGTTGGAATGAAAATCGCGAAAATAGCGGAGGAAACCGCTGGAGTGATAGAGGACGTAATTCTGAAGATTGGACTATGCCAATGCCTAGAGATGAACGTCTTGAGATGGAACTATTTGGTTCTGGCAATACTGGCATCAATTTTAGCAAATACGAGGACATACCAGTTGAGGCCAGTGGACATGAAGTACCCGAGCATATCACAACTGTAAGAAAATTTAATTATTTATTTATTTTTAAGGGTTTCCTAATTTACATATCTCATTATACATTAGGGTGGAGCGTCAGGTATGAGATTTAATGTACTTTTGAAAAATGGACATGCCTGAGTGTGAAAAAGTTGACAGAAGTGTTTTTTATATTTCACCTTTTTGCGGACATCCCCTCTACCGTCACGAAGTTTTTATTTTTTTTAATGAATTTACCTAACGAAGCTGTAATTATAAAACTTTTTTTTCTCTTAGATTTTTACAGCCATTCCACCACCACAAAACTTAATTGACTTTTTTTCGATTTTGTTATACTTATTTACGTTATTGTCACCTCTACTAACTACTTCACCTGTCAGAAAATTGAAACATTAAGTGATAGTAAAGTAAACGTTTATTTTTCGTTAAACAAGACAAGAAAGTTTAAACAAGAAAGATCATAAATTTATAATTATTGGTTTTGAGAAAAATCCTTGGTTTCAAATATTGGCATTATGGAACTAGATTCTAACTTGCTTCTAATTAGCCCATCTCTTCTTTTATAACCACACATTGCAATGGATTCTTGAGTCACTATTTTGATGGCTCTCTCCACGGCTTGTGTGTGGTAAGAGCAATGTTTTGTGTGTGAAATTGCTGATAGTTCTGGGTTTTCTAGAATTTCTTTTAATGGGCATCTGTCAGCTTAGAAGTTACGGGTGGCTCGGTCCAAAATACATTTTGGTAATCTACTAGTTCATAATAATTTCTTGTTTTAAAATCAAAACTGGAACTGTAAAACTTTGAATTTTTACTTTTCTGTTGGTTGCAGTCTAACCTTTAAAATTTTGCAATAAGCTGTTTTATATGCCTGCATTTATCCCACAACATATATAGCAATATATTTTCAGGTTATCTAAGAAACCATTTCTGTTAATAACTTTGAAAACAATATTTCTTAGATCTTCTCTCAGATAATGACACAACTCAATAATTTTAAATATGTGTCTTGCACCATAAATGCATGAGGGTTTTGTTTTTATAACAAACCACATGGGTGTGTATTCTTTGATTATGAATGTTGTCAATATAATTAAATGTAGGGATTAAAGGACTAACATACAAACGGAGTATTCGGTTGGCAGTAGTTAACCAATGGGAATGAACTAGTCTTCCAGGATCACGTTTTGAAAGCGCTCAGAGCAATGACCGTTAATTACAGATAAGCACATGTACAAATATTGCTGATCTGTACTCAACTCCACATTACTATTTATAGTGGCGAGTTCTGAATCTATTTTCGAAAATTCGATAACAGCAAGCTTTTCACAATTGGATAGAAGTTTTCTATGGGACCAGAAAATACTCCAGGGCCACTTGCTTCACCATCGAGATGAAGCAAATGTCGCATAGGAAGTTCATTCGCGTGCAATTGGCAAATGAACCATTGCAAAGGCGGCCGTCCAATACTGTTTTCCAATAAGAAAATAATGCCTGCCTTACATCCTACATAGGTATTTGTTCCGTTATACCCAATAAATTCTAAACTGTCAAAAGAAATGGAACCGTTTTGACAAAAAGCAATCAATGGATCTAGAAATTTGAAGCAGGCTCGTTTTCATGACGAAAACTAATACCTAATGCATTTTAGTCCAATAATATTTTTACAATATATTTCAGCAAAATGCAAGTCCTGATTGTGGAAAATATTTATCATAACAATAATAATACATATTTATAATGAAAGAAATCCCTGAGATCTGTTCTTCCACCGCCACATGTGCACTATAATGATAAAAAAGTGAAAGTGGTGGGGGCGGTGGAAGGCGCTTGATATAAACTTTTTTAAGCAGAAATGTTTATTGTCGACTTATATACCTTTCTGTATGCCAGGCGTGCCAGATTTGAAAACAAAAATATATCTCACTCCACCCTATTATATATACCAAATATTAATAAATTCATTGAGAAGAATATTTGCATAATGTATTATATATTATTAAAAGGTTTTATACAAATTAAGTATTGTTATTGGTAGTTTTCCTATCATGTTTATTATATATATTTTTGTAGTTTGAGGAAGTACAGTTGACAGAAATAATTCGTGGTAACATAATGCTAGCTCGTTATGACACACCAACCCCGGTGCAAAAGTATGCTATTCCAATTATAATAGCACGAAGAGACGTGATGGCGTGTGCCCAGACTGGTTCCGGCAAGACTGCTGCTTTTCTTGTGCCAATTCTTAATCAAATGTACGAACGTGGAGCACCGCACATTACTCAGGGTCGCAACTATCGTCGTAAACAATACCCTCTAGGTTTAGTCTTGGCACCCACTCGTGAACTTGCCACCCAAATTTACGATGAAAGCAAAAAATTCGCTTATAGATCAAGAGTAAGGCCTTGTGTTGTGTAAGTATCTTCATTATTTCTTCATTTATTCATAATTTAATTAATATATTATGACCGTCAATGCTTTTTTGGATATTAAACGGGGTTTAATGTTTCTTTGATAGTCTAGGAATATTTGACAAAAAATAAGTAAACTCCAATGTGTGCTGCATATTTACAGGCGGTTGCCCTTACAAAAAGGTGTTTTGTAGTAAATCGTTTCAGCTATAAAATTGGTTAGACAATTTTATAATGATCTTTCTTAATCAATGTACCAGTTCAAATTTGCTTTATGCACTAACTTTTTTGATTATGATATGCAACTGGAGATGGAAAGTATGTCAGACAACATATGAAGGTTGAGTAAAAAAACCTCTCACTGTATGTTATTGTCTTGTTTCAATCCATATGTATATATATATATAGCAGCAAATATAGGTAGTTATTTCTTCCTTCATCTCCAATCTAACGTTTTTTTTACAGGTATGGTGGTTCCAATATTGTTGATCAAATCCGTGATTTGGATCGCGGTTGCCATTTGCTGGTTGCAACTCCTGGCCGTCTCCTTGATATGATCGATAGGGGTAAAATTGGTTTGGATTACTGCAATTATTTGGTATTGGATGAGGCCGATCGAATGCTTGACATGGGATTTGAACCCCAAATACGTCGAATAGTTGAGAAAGAGTCAATGCCGCGTACCGGCGATCGCCAGACCCTCATGTTTTCCGCTACTTTTCCCTCCCCGATTCAGGTATTGGCGCGAGACTTCTTAGATAATTACATTTTCTTGGCTGTTGGACGTGTTGGATCAACTTCAGAAAATATTACTCAAAAAGTAAGTACATAAGATAAATAGTAAGAGACTGGTAATCAAATAAATTAGACACCCATATTTACTACAACAAAGTTTAATGTGCGTGCATGTGTTTTGTTCACATTATGCGAGCATTATCAGCGCGAGACTGCATATCTTATTAGTTTATCCTTTTCAAAGCGAATCGTAAATAGTCGTTTATTGAAGCAATTTTTTTTTGTGACAGCAGTAGTGGTTTGTGGTGTAACCTAATACTTATCTGAAATGAGTTATTGTTGTAGCTATTGTCATTTAAATAGGTAGGTATGTTTAGGCAATAATAGTTTGAAGATATTGTGTATATGCTAGAACAACTGCAGGTAACGTGATAGCAAAATATAAAAACAACAGTAATAGGAAATCTTTTTAAAGTTTGGTATAGGCAATACAATTATTTATTAGCAGTCTTTTTGTAATGCTCACTATATGTTGTGAGGTTCATTCATTTAGGTAACCTTGAAATTACTGTGTTATCGTAGTTTAGGAATAAAAATTAATGATTACTCCCTATTTTTTATTTGACAAACCAATATTTTACTTTTTGATCTGGTGTTAGTTTTTAAGTAATTATAGTGTAGAATTGTGTAGTGAAATGCAATTGTTTTTATCTACACTTTTAGTTGACCCTATAGTCTTGTTTTAAGAAATTAAATATTATGCGTTTGTCATTTATTATTTTATTTTTTTAATTTTTATTTCAGGTTGTGTGGGTTGAGGAGCATGATAAACGATCATTCTTGCTCGATCTTCTGAATGCGTCGCATTTGCAACAACCGTCTGCTGAAAGCTTGACACTTGTATTTGTTGAAACAAAGAAGGGTGCAGACTCGCTTGAAGAATTCTTGCATCATGAAGGATACCCGGTCACTTCTATCCACGGCGATCGTACGCAGCGTGAACGTGAGGATGCACTGAAGCAGTTCCGTTCTGGAAATACGCCCATTTTGGTTGCGACAGCTGTGGCTGCTAGAGGGCTTGATATACCGCACGTCAAACATGTTATCAATTTTGATTTGCCCTCCGACGTCGAAGAGTACGTGCATCGTATTGGACGTACTGGCCGTATGGGTAATTTAGGTAAGTTATATGTTGTTATTTGATGCCTTTTTAGGATTTTGTTACCAGATGACAAAAGTTGAAAGCCAGTTTCGTCGTTTGTTAGTCTGTTCATTTGTTCGTATTTTACTAGTTTTAGGCCGATATAAATGAAATTTTGTATGTAGTATTTTCGTTCCTTAAGTTACCTTTCATTATAATGAAGTTCGGATAAAAGATTTTCCTTATACCTCACAATCGGTGCGTAGGATAATAAAACAACTTATCCTTCTAAAGCAATCCATTTGAAGTCCTATGGTATAGTTATAAATAGTTTTTTAATTTTATACAGCGGTTTAAAGAACAGTGTTGATGTTTTATTATAATCTTGTTTGACTACAATTCCCTTTGAAGAAGCTCAAAAACTTGAGTGGAACGTTGGGTTTTGGTTAAATAATAAAAAATATTTACCTGAAAAAGTTTATATTTTTTCATTACGCATAACAATTAGGGGAAAAATATGGGTATTTGTCCATTAATGGCTTTTTTAACGATCGTAATCGTAACTTGTTTCGCTGTCCGGGATAATTTTTTGGAACTTCCTTCGGGAAAGGTGATAGAAAGTGTGAAGAAAAGCTGAGATAATTGATAACATACATATTTTGAAATACTGGCGAAACTATTCATACAGAAATTTCAAAAGAGAGAACAATTTGTCATGTTGATTTTATATCTTTGTATTTTTTTTGTTCTTTAACTTCAGAAAAATCCGAAAAAAAATCCAATAATAAATTTTGCAGGTTTGGCAACTTCGTTTTTTAACGATCGTAATCGTAACTTGGCGACTTCTATGCTTGACTTACTGATCGAGGCTAAGCAGGACTTACCGACCTGGTTAGAGACTGTTGCAAATGATGGTAGAATGCCGAGCTCCGGTCGACGAGGTACCAGGGGGCGTTATGGAGGCGGTGGTTTTGGTGGCCGCGATTATCGTCAACAATCGGGCGGCGGAAGCAGTAGTAGAAATCAACGCAATGGTAACAGTGGAGGTGGTTATGGAAGCAATAGCTACGCCAATAATAGTAAGTAGAAAACCAATAAATTCATTTGTGGAAAGCTTTAGTTTTGAGGAAATAGTTTAAAGTAATTTATAATATGCACGTACATACAAGGATGTGTGTCATAAAGACACTTCAAACAGGAAACTCATTGTGGCTTTAACTTGTAATAAATTATATAAAGTTAGTAACGTCATAATTAGAATACGACGGAGTAAAGTATTTATATTTTTAGAAATGAATATTTGGGTATCTTTTTGTTTTTCTAGGGTCCATTGTATTTCTATTAGTATGTATCATTATATTCTGCTATACTGGCATTAATACTTACAATTTAAAATAGTACTTCTTAGGCTTAAAAGGTAGGTACTTAGCAGTAAAAAAATATATAACATACCAGATACTGAATTTACCCTAATTTTGCAAAGTATCGTGATAAATATATTTTTTAGTAAGATCACTAACTTAGATGGTATATATATATTAAATTAATTTCAAATAATTTTTGAAGGTATTAAAACGTGAACGACGAAACTTATTGTAAACTTTTTTGGTATTTATTATAAAAGGAGTGGAATTAAACTTATATTATAAGAAAGGTACTCTGCCATAGATGTGCTGAAAATAAACATCATTTGTGAATGTGGTCGTTAAGGAAGGTTAAAAAAGTAGAAAAAGATGTTGCGTATGCTGGGAATAGATTTCGGATTGCCCGCCAAGGCAAATGCGAACATATCCGAATACGTACAAATTGTTCCGATTATAATAATTTAATTTTGAAATTTGTTATTGTTTCAGTGTTCAAAGTTGAGGTCTATTCATTCATATAACTTTTAAATATATATTTTTCAATTTGAAAGCAATTTGATTACAGGCGTTTAATTAGTGTTATTTAAGGCTGTTGCTAGTCGACTGCTAATGGTCGGGAAAAACGTATATTATTATATAATTGGAGAGAATCAGGATAACCTCAATTAACCATTACCCAACCTTCCAGGGGTGCATAGCATTAAAAAGAAGGTAGTATAAATTAAACATAAATTAAGAAGAACAAAGAAGGTAGTATTGCGCGGGTGGGAATACAACTCGGGCCGCCGGCATAACAGCCTAGCATCTGTATTAGTGAACCATTGTTGCTTGTTATAAATTTTTGAATTGTAGTAATAATTACAATTATATAAAAACCCATTTCGGCCCTTTAGTTGGAACTAATGTACTAATGATTTTTCTATGTTCAAAAATTATTAAATGCAAAAATATTAAGCTGGGTGTTATATGTAGCTTTAGCTATTCCTAACATATCAATAGAAATTATAAAGCTAGTTTTAAATTTAATTATTTAAAAATAGTTACAATTAAAAAAAAATAGAAATTCACCGAGATGGAATTGAAGCCTTTAAATAAAACAGCGCGTTAAGGCTGAGCTGCAACAGTACTGTAGTTGGATAACATAAAATATAATAAACTGCGAAATGGAATGGAATGGGATTCTATATATGTTCGCTGATTGTTATCATTATAAGCCATCGTATACATTTTTCCCGGTTGTTTATGGTCGGCCGTTATCAGTCGATTGGTCACTTTGGTATAGTAATACCCCGGGCTAATGTAACAAGTGGTACCTGAACCTAAGTTTAATTAGAGAGGTCATATACGAACCACATTTTGCAGTTGAGGTAAACACAAATTTGTGGCCAAGTCGACTGCAATTCGCGGTTGATTTGTCCACATCCCGACTACATTTTTGTGGTTGACTTGCGGTCGTATCAATCGCACATACAATCGAGGTGACTACAACCTAACCGCACAACACAGAAAGTAGGAAAGGAACATCAGTTTTAAATACGAATTTCGAAGAAGCACTCCTGCTGAAGAAAAAGAAAGCGTAGGCATGTATGGTCCTTTTAGTTAGTTCATCGGCTATAAGAATTATAATTTATTTGGAAAACTCAAGAACAAACATTTTTTTAAAAATTATATTAGAATGTCGGTGACTGCGTTTGATGAAGTAATTGAAATTTTGACCTATTAGCACAATTTGTTGTGAACTTCTGACAAATGGTGACCCATACATCATTTTTTACAACTTCTTGCTGTATGTTTCGTATTTGTAATCCCATATGCATGGATAATTTTGAATTTCGCTGATAAAAGTATTCGTATCTAATGTTTCTTCTTCCACTGTTTCTAAATGAAATAGGTCCTTTTTCTCTATGATATTCACGAAATTAACTTGGAATTCTTGCGCATATATCGCAGAACGAGTACACAAGAGTCTAGCTGTTATAGCTGGAGGAGCCACTAATAAAGCCGAATGCCGAACTTAGTTAAAAAAGGAGGATATTACATAGCAAAAATAAAAAAATCATAAACTGACAACCCACTAAACAAGGTTATAGACATGTCTTTCTTTTCTAACTTCATTCGACTCCTTTTTTAACTAAATTCTGTATTCGCCTATATTCGTAGTTCCTCTGGAAGTGACGGCTTCACTCTTGTAACGAGCATGAACGCAAGATTGTTGTCCGCGTATGGCTAAACCGGCGTGCGCGTTGATGTGACACTCGGCGGGCCCATTTCGATTTTCGTGGATGCTCGTATATGGAGGGTACAATATTTCTTATGGTGGGTTTAAGTTCGCCAGGATACGACCGCAACTTTGTGGTCAGTCCGACTGCAAACTGTGCCCTTACGTAAGTCGTGTAAGTTTGAGTTTGGGATAAACTTTCTTCATCGTGTTGTTTATTTCAAAAAATAATTGTGAAATAAACAAAAAATATATTTATGCATAGTTGAAAAAAAAAAGAAACGCTTGTATGAATCTGTAGTTGTTGAGATATTACTGTATCGTATTTATTTTTTAAATAATGCATTTAAGTACATAATTATATAAACATTTATTTTGGTTTACAAAATTATTGTTAACATTTTAACACATTGATTTGTTATTTATTCACTGTGTTCTGAGTGGAGTCTTCTATTTTACCATAGAACGGTAGTAAAATGTTTTTTAAATTTCTTTAATATAGCAATAAATAATTTGAAATGCTTGTTTCAGGTTCATTTTATGATCGCAGCGCAAACTACGGAGGAAATTACAGCACAAACGTGCGCGACGATTGGTGGGAAAACTGAATTCATAGTTTGTTCCCAACTGCTGCTTATTTAAACGTACCCTTGACACTTGCACCATCCATTTTCTTACTCGAATCTTGATGAAACTCGTTTTCAGCACGATGGCTCACACGATATTACTTTTTTCATGTTATTTTAAATGATAGTAATGATAATAATCCAGGGCGTTTATGATTAAACAAAAAAAAAAAAAGAAAACAAACCACATGTAAGTTCTTCCTTCAACATTTGTTGTTAACTCGCTGTGAATGTTTGGATCTTACTACTAACGACAGAGTTAATTTTTTCCTTTCTAATTTCATTTCTTTTTCTCCTAAATATTATTTGTATAAGTATTCGATGTCGGGAATGTTGTTAGTCTCGCTCGAATTCGTGTTAGTTGAGGATAACATTATCAGATTAAATAATATTAATATTTAATGTAGGTGACGACCGTCATTCTAGGATCGATTTGAGAATTTGTATACCACTTTTAAATGATGTCTTTTAGTGTTAACGATTAAAAAATATTAAAATATTTAGTGATCGATGATGATATAATGATTATTGTATTTAATCCCTGTTTTGCTGTCCCAAAGTCGGCACATCCCGAAACTTCGCCTTTGATTTATTAATTGCACCTATTAACAAATAGTATTGTAGTAACTTGCGTATTATTGTTAACATCAAACATTTTCGAGCCTAATGTTTACATAGAAAGATTTGAACTATTTTTTACAATATTATCTTCGTTTTATCATCTTTAAATTTCCTTTATTATATTTTTTAATGTTACTCTTATCCAAATGTAGTTTTCATTATTTTCTTTCTTAATTCGAGTAATTCATTTTCTCTAGACAGTTTGTGAAATGAAGTAGTTGACAAAATATTCACAATATTTTATATTAGAATATAAATATAAACATTTTATTATTTATACTGAGGCCATTTTTATAGTGTTTCATTCTCTAAAATACACGTTGAAATTTTGTTAGTATACATAAATATAATTTTTTGAAAAATAACCGAAACAAGATAGGGAAGTTTTTTAATAATTTATTTTACAGTGATTATAATGTATTTTATATCAAAGTTGTAATAGATAAGATACTCTTAATTTTTTTTAATTATTAGTTGTTTCTTGCTTAACATTTTTTTAACGTTAATGGTCATTGTAATTACGAAATAAACCTGTATGTCCTTGCTGTCTTCAGAGAATGGATCTTCTTGTATTCATAGTATGTATCGTTTGAGGCAGTGTCTTGTCTAGTCAACGACATGACAACCAATACAATAGGGTCCACAAGGCTCACTTTTTAACTGCGTTGCAGTTACAGCTGTCGCAAGACGACGCTAAGAGTATTTTGTACACGACTGTGATATATATTTCCGATCTTTGATACTGTAGTTAATAACGAGTGACGACGACGCATAATAATAATAATGGTAATATTAAAATAAAATAATTAAATATCGATGGTAATAATAATATTGATTGATTATGAAGACGATGATATAATGAATATTGGTAACGAGATGTTTTAAATAACATTGCGTTTTATTGTTGTCGATGACAGTCGTAAAATCATTTACGAATAAGTCTTAGCGTACGCGTTTATTGTAAACGTTTTAAACTGATGAATTGTTCTTATTATTTATTGTTAATATATTATTGAATGCGATACCGTCACTGGAACGGTATCGATTATCGTGTTAGTGTGGGCACTTATTTTGTGCCTAACCATATTTTTTGTATTTTGCGCTTTATACCCCTTTTTCTTCTTCTTTTTCTCTTTCACTTGATTAATTATCTTCGTTGTTTGTACAAATTTTAGTTGTAACATCGTAACCGTCTCTCTTCATAGGTCATTGTTTCCACAAGAACAACTTTGTAGCTTTTATTCGTTATACCTAATTATTAATTAGACCCTGTGATACGGTTAAAAAATTCGTGCCTATCCTAACGGGGGCACGTGTGGATCATTCGTGATCGTGCGTGTCCATCTCCTTGTAACATTTAAATTATGCGTAATTACGTAAAACTAACTGTTAGCTGTGACTGCAACATTTTGCTATTTTCGCGCATCGTGGTCTCTCAGTGCGACGGTTATTATTAAGCATGCGCTTGCGTATACGACGTTTTGACCTGTTTATGCTGAGTGACCGTGGGGCTCGTTGTTAATAAAAAAAGGGATGGCAAAATGCTCTTTTACTCGACGTGTTTGCCAGGAGAATGTATTACAATTTCGATGCATTTATGTTTGGTAGAAAATGTTATCAACATCTTTACTTAAAAATAAAAGTGTCTGAATGAAATTTTGTTTTATTATACTAACTGTACCTTTTCCCCATTTTACTACATAATACAGTGTAACCAGTGGCAGATTTACCGAAGGGCCATGGGGAATGTATCCCTCACCGAACATTAATTGATGAGTCTATATGGACGAAACATTGAAACTTATTACGTGTGGTTTGGGCCATAGTAGTTGTCATTCATTTTTCTCTAACGTTGCAATACTTTAGCTGTGATTTGCTACGATTCCGGAGCGGACTTTTCATTAGTAAAACCTCAAAATAAAATATAAACACGTATATGAGAGTGATAAAAAAAATAGCAAACACCGTTCCATGAACGAGAATATATGTAAGTATTTCACTTCTTTTATTCTTCCTAAAAATGAGAATAGATTAGCGTTAAAAATGTTCGCCCGGTAGGCCATGCCGGGAGCCCGGGTTCTTTTACCGGTCTGCAATACATTTTATCTTTTCTTCGTAATTTATGTTTATTTTTACTAATTTCTTTTTAATGTTATACACTGCGTGAAGGTTAGGTTGTGGTTTGTTGAGGTTGACATTGTATATGATATGATCTATTTAGGTTAAGTTCAGAGATTAGCCTAGTCATTATAGCACGAAAATATTTTAACATTGATCAAAATTTTTAACAGCAATATGAGTATCGAGTATACTACTATGTAAAATAGGTTCCAGGAAGTAAAATATCAAAAATGGTCGAAATAAAAGTTTTTTTTTAAAACAACGTTTAAACATTGCAATTTTGTCTCGTGCCCCCCCTCAGTCAACAGCCGGGCATTTATAGTATTATAGATTATAGTAAAAGTCGTTAACGAAATTGATTCCCTGAAACAATATTTTGACCAGTGCTCATATTGTATTCATTTTTGAAAAGTGGAACCGTTGCAAAATTCTATGGAGGTCGGTCTCTATGAAAATTATTGGAATAACGATGGAGTGGACATATACAAACTACCAAAGTCATTTTTGAAAACTATTCCAGCATCTTACAAGCCTTGGAAGAGATTGCGGTGAATAAAAAGATAAATGGGGAATATGTGGCCGAAGGGACTGGTATTCTTATCATCATCCGAAAAATTGAATTTCGATTTTGCCTATGCCTCATGAAAATAATTGAACCAGCTGACAAAATTTTGCAGTCCAGAGAGTCGAGTTTAATAGATTCCATCAGGGTCGTCGACGCAGTCATTCAAACTTTGGAAGGAATGAGGAATGATACATCCTTCGATGACAACTTTCTTAATGTCACAACAGTTCTTAATATTAATTCGGATGACATATCTCAAGATGGACCGAATCCGAAGAGACAAAGAAAAGCAAGCAAATTGTTGATGGATTTCATAATTTCTGATAAAATAGGTCAAAGATCTGAAACCGATGACGACCTTTCGCAAATTTTGAAAGCTTTACTTATGGAAACTGGATTTGATGCTTGCGGAACTGCACTTGAGATTTTCTCATAACAAAGATTTTTGCACGGCCATTACAAATATCGAGAAACTGAACATCGATGAAATAGGAATTCTGAAGAAATTAGAAATCCAAGTACCACCATGCGAAATAAATGTTGTGAAGAATTATTGCTCAAAGTACAACCCTGACATGTTCGCTAAAATTTATAACCAACGAACTGCATTTGAAGACACCTACAAGCTTTTAGCGACTTGCCGTACCTTTAGATGTAGTACAGCTGTTTGCGAGTCAGCATTATCGGTACTTACATGGATCAACTATCAACAGATCCCAAAGAATATCTATGAAGCATTAACGACAACCTAATTTAATTCATTTGACGTTTGAAAAAGTATATACGAAGAATATTGATTGTTTGAGTTAATGCGAAAATTTAATGACTGTAAATTGCGAAAATTACAACTGTTTTGAGACTTTCCAATTATTTTAATTGCGCCCACCCAAAAAGTCCCTCACACCCCCTGATATGATAGGCTGGCTACGGACCTGCTGAAAGGTCATTTTTCAAAAATTCATGACCGTTAATTTCACGTTTCTGGCACTAGCCATTCGGTGTTGATCATTATCCACAATAAGTGAGCCAAGAGGAATTTTGTGCAGTTTTTGCACAATTGCAATTACAACCAATTTTGCATAGGCTCGATAAACATGTGACAAATTTTCTAACAGATTATTAATGTACAAAATTCAAAACAAAATGCCTTATTAACAGAAAACTCTCCAAAAATTTTTCTCAAAATGGTATAAAATAAAAAATAAGTCGTCCGGGTGCGTGTGTTTGTAAACCTTCTAAAATACCTACTTGATGTATTATGCGGTTTTCACCTTCATTTAGATATTTTTTAATAATACATTAATATTAACGAACGTATGAGCGAAGTCGAGGCTCGTCGCTGGTACGTTATCGAGCATTTTCAGTTAAGCTTTTATCATGTGGTTAGTTGTTTTTGTATCGTTCGACTTAAATTTATAAATTTTAACTTTTAAATCTTTAGTCTATTTTTATTTTGTTTATTCTGAAAATAGTTGTGGATAGTAGATAATCAACGTAAGTGTAATTAACAAGCAAGCTATATTTCTTGTTTACAAAAAAAAAAAAACAAGTAGTAAACTAAACATTCCAGTGAACGTTTAAATAGGTAAGCAAAAAATACATATTTTTGAAAAATTATTATATTTTTATAACAACCGTAATAAAGGTATTCAGCGTTTTAAAAATACCTTAAATGTTTAAATTGTTAAAGCAAATAACAGTTACAAATAAATAAAGTATCCGCTGTGTGATGGGTTGTCTGAAAATAACCGTAGGAATAACTATGATGAAGCGACAAAAGAATAAATCTTAACTATCTTAATCTAATTATTAATAGTGCTTGTTCGCTTTATTTTGGTAAAGCCCCGTTTAATTAGTATGCAGTATTAACAGCTTCCAATTAATATAAGGGATTGTAACAGGTTTTTAAGAAACCATTGTCGAACTGGGCAACCTCTTTTGCAATACTTGTCAAAGTAAAAACCGTAAAAGAGTAGATTGTATATACCATCAGATAGTGACAGATTTCGGTACCCTATTATTTTGCTTCTGTCTCTGAAGGGGCTAAAAATTATTTCGGTGTAAATTGGAGTGAGTGGAAATTTGAGGTTGGACTGTATGGCTAACACATGAAAAAATTTTCTATTTTCCGGAAAAAAAATGTTCTAACACGATTTTGTTTTCGTCGTCTAATGTCTACAAAATGAATTCTATGATAGAAAGTGACATCGGAAAACGATAGGAATAAGGGTTGCAAGTGCGATTTTTCCGATTTTTTTGTTTAATAATTTTTAAGTACTTACGTAACATTACAAACCAAAGATTTTATTATATTTTTGGTATCGCTTAGAGATACATTAAGTCTTAAGTTATACAAAACGAGATTAGGTAACAAATAGGATTTCAAAGCGGAAATATAAGGACAGGATATACGAGGAAGTGCAAAAAATGGATATGGTGATAATGGGAAATCAAGAAATGTGGGATAGCTAAGGAACAATGGATTGATAATTTAGGTGTAAAGAAGTATCTAAATAGAAAAAAGTATGAAACAAGCAAAATTGGCTTACAATACAATTAAAATAAATTTTAAGGAAATAGAGGGTACAGCACTAATAATATAGAGAACGAGGTAGGAATCATCTTGGTAGGAAAAAGGGAAATCATTTTCGTGTGTGTGTGTGTGATTAGCATTAAAATTTTTAAAGAATAATTATTAAAAAAATGGCTTAGAGTTTTGTTGAAGTAAATAAAATTAATTCATATATCGTTTGCATAAGAAATATGAAATGAGTCGAGTATTATACTTTATACTTAACTACTGTGTTACGACTTGGTTTCTAGAGTTCGTATTAAATGTTTCCAGTGATGCACAACTAAATTGTAATCGATAGTCGTAGTGGGAATAAAGCATTCTTTTATTTTGTGTTAATTGAGAAACACTTAGTTTATTGTTAAAGAACAACGTTTTACTAATAAAACAAGAAGGACGTTTATTATTGTAATAATATGTAATACATTATTGCAATATAATAAGGAGCGCTTGAGTAAGTAGGTAATATTTCCGTACTAATTACACATCAGGTCAATGTGGATCAAGAAACTCATACCAGAGATGCCTTTTCGGTGATAGTTTACGACGCTGAGTCCGAATTTGGTTTCAGAATTGTCCGAGCACGTCAGGAATGTCAGATATCCTAACTTTAAGACGGCAGGAAAGCAATTTGTTGCTTTTTTATGAGCATTAATACGTGTAGTAAAAGGTCAAAATAATTAAGAGAGTAGTCGTTTCTGAGGTATATTTTATTACTAAATTAGAATCTGACCTCAGATTGTAGTGTAACCTATCCAGGCCTATTCGATCGTCATATAACTCACCTACATTGTTTATGGGAATAAACTGTTGTCGGTTCGATACACTGGCTATTAATATAATTTGGAAGGGTTGTTTATAGTTGTTAAATGAAAGATAACAAATATGTGACATATTAACTTTATTATGAATGAAATGATAAAATACCAGGGAAATCCCAGTAATATTAAATTTTAAACAAAACAAATACAAATGCCAGACTCAGCCTAGGGCTAGCATGGGGAAAGAGTTTATCAGAGAAACCCACGATCTTAGCCCTACAAATCAGAGATGTGTACCATCCGGAAAGTATGAAATGTATATAAATTAAAAATATCACTCTGTGAAAATCTACCCTGTACGATACACATACACAGACACATGTAAATAATCATTTAAAACTGAAGAATGTTGGTATTAGTTAGTAGACAATGTAAAAAAAAATAATAAAGGTACTGAGGTCCCATACGGGAGGCAACTTAGCTATAAGTTGAGATTTTAAAGCACAATCTGGGCCTCACATAAAAATAAATTGCAGTAAATAAATAACAAAATAAACACACAAATAAACATGTAAATAAATGCGACGAATAAATATCAAAATAAAAAGCAATAAATAAATACCAAAATAAACACACATTTGTGAATACTTCCAGATCAATACTCTACACGGGAGAAAATGTTAATAAATTCAACAAAGCTTGAAACATTCTCAACGTACCAGGTAGACCAACACAGAGCAAAATCATAAAAATTGGGAACAAAGAAAAATCACAAAATAATTGTTACATATCACCGTTTTGTTCAAATTAATAAAATAAAAGTTCAATTAAATAAAACATCATAAAATATGCAAGATACAAATTATTGTGTCATTATAAAATGGATTGCAGAACAATGAAAATTGACAACTTTTGTGCAAATTTTATAACAGTGAAAAACAACATAATAAATATTAAAACCTCGTTGAAAAATATATGCAAAACAATGGTTTATTACCTGTGAATGCAGCTTGAAAAAGACACAAAAATAGAAATAAAAATACAAAGAACCAACAAACGCGACACTTTACTACACTGAGAACCCCAAGAATTCACCATACAACCCTCTATAACCAAGAATGCGACGCTGAGTTCTGGTAAATCTCAGACCTCTTGAGTGACATCTCCATCATCTAGAATTTTTATCGTTCGTTTGCGTCTAAGATAACCAAACAGTTCCTGACTATACTCTTAATTGTTTTGACCTATTAGATACTTCACGTAGTACCTAATGCGCACAAAAAAACAAAAATTTGCATTTTTTGAGTTTTAAGGTTAGGATTTCTCAAAATCTGGACTCATCGAGGTAAGTTACGTCGGAAATGAATATCCTTTTGTTTCTTTCCTTCTTAACCTTTGGTTTTGTTGGCCTGTATTATTGTATAAACAATATCTACACAATAAAATTAAAGTGTCTGTCTATAATATCGAATTAGTTGTTTCTTTAAGTTCATACGGTTATTCGAATCATATTATGACGCAAATGAACGTTAAAAATGTTTTGTTTCTGTGTCTGTACGGTCTACTCATCGAAACGGCTGATCGGATGGGAGTTTACAGACATAAAGAAGAAATTATCAGGAGTGATCTACGCTACTTTTAAAAATTGCTTGTTGGATATAATGATTGTAATAATTATAAACAAATGGGGATAATGACTATAGTATCTAATAAAAATCTCCAAAGTGTTTAAAAAGGGAAAGCCATTATTAAGTACTTTCTTATTCATAAAAAGTTTGTTTTAAAGTAAAACCAACAGATAAAATTTGGATCAAATAAAAATAAAAGTAAGTACCTACTTAACTGTTTATTTAAGTGTTGTAGTACTTACTGAAGGTATAAAAGAAATAAGTACATGTTGAATGTACTAAAATGTACGACTGTAATTACAATGAACAAGAAGGCTGTCCTAAGGCGGATCCATCCTCTTAACGCCATTTTCTTTCATTAGTGGGGACACGGTTAACTTGTAGATTGTTGGCTCCACTGTTACAAGTGCGTACCTTCATAAATACATATGGAACTCTAATTGTAGGTATGTGTATGTATCCTTCATGTTGTTTTTGTAGTAATTATCGATATGAAATACATCTATACCGGGGCATTTGTTGAAGGCGAGAAATGGCCAAGTCGCAGTCGTTATATTATAATTTCCATACATTTTATACCTCGGAATGCAGTTAAATGTACCTAAAGTTCCTCGGATAGAACACTTTATGCAGGTATAATATGGCTGAGTTGTAACTAATTACCAGTTGGTATTTTAACCGATAGGTAATTTAATAGTTATAACCGGACTCTGTTCTCTCTAGAGTACTTTTGTTTTAGTTTATATTGCAAACAATATTCGACCATTAAAAAAAGTATAAAAATGTACTTACTTACTTTAAATTAATTGTTTCTACGAAATAATATGATTAGAGCTGAGAGGTAGATATAGTCATTATTTATAAAAACAATATTTTTAGGATAACAGATAGATACGAAGAAATTTGATGATCTTATGAAAAAGCTGATTATTTTCATGCGTTTAATTTTATTTTCGGTTTATTTCACGTTCTTAATAATATATCATTCAGTTTTTCCTATCATGGGCTGATTCCAATTCTTCTTTTGTAACGTTTTGTTTCTTTTCTTCAAATTTTTTGTCTACTCTGGTCTATCTCTTCTTTCTCCCATTAAACCTTTGTCCAAATTCGTTTGACATTTCTGTACATGATGAACGCATGTAAAACACCTAGAATAAATCTGACAAACATCTGTTGTTATACATAAGGCACTTGAGCAAACCACCCTCAGCTACTCTTCCATAACAGACATTACATTTAGATCTCTAATTAAATTGATTTTGAATATGTCATTTCTATTAGGTACTTTAAGGAATTCTGATGTGGAAATTCATTTCTGATGTTTGAAGTTTGCTATGTAATTCTCTATTTACTTAATATCCAGAACTCGCCTCCATAAATATAACAGTGCTGGTTTAACTTTAACTATACCTTTATATTTTTTGTCTTCATTTCTGTAGATATCTCGTTTTCGTTGAAAAAGTTTTTTATTTGATGGTAAGTTTTGTTTTCTGTTGTATCCCACTGTCTCGTTTTCCTCTATCGTTTATTCCTATTGAATAATAAAGTTCATTTACTTTTTTTCTTTAACACGAAGTTTACATCGTTATCATCTCTGTTGAAGATCATGACTTTAGTGTTCTTATTGTTTATTCTGCTTTCATAACCTATGCCCATGTGCTTATATTGTGTTGTGTTATTACGAGGGTAAGTCAAATATAAACGGTAATTTCACTATTTAGCTTAGCATGTAATTCCGATCTAGAGGATTCGATGCTCGAATGTTGTTTGGTTTATGAGGAGGAGGAAACCGGCTTAGGTAGTAGCTGCGCTCAGTTCTGTCCGCAGTACAGCCGTGACTGAGCGCAAGGAACCTTTGTCTGTTGCGCAACGCATCATCATAAGGGTTTTAACTACTGAAAGCGTTAAACAATCGGAAATTTTCACTCGTTTGAAGGCACAGTTTGGGGATGTTACACTGTGTCAGAATTGAGTGTATACGTGGGTCAGAGAACAGAGAATTTAGGGATGGGCGAGAACGTGTCGAAAATGAAAGTCATGATCGACGCCCAAGAACAAGTCTCACAAATGACGACATCCGTGCTGTTTGAGAGCTTGTTGAAGGTGATCGCCGGTTAATTATTAACAACGGTTAACAAATCTCATCAGACATGGGTATCAGCTATGGGAGTGTTCAATCCATCATCACTGATAAACTTGGCTTTATAAAAATTAGTGGTCGCTGGGTTTCAAGGTTGTTGACCGAAAATCAAAAACAGGTCAGGCCGGATGAATCGATTTGGACAAGAAATGGAGGTTATTTTGAAGCGTATCGTCACTTGTGATGAGACGTGGGTTCAACACTACATTCCCGGATTAAAAATGGCGAGTAAGGAGTGGTGAAGAAAGGATGAAGGCTGTCCTGTCAAAGTCAAGACCCGTCTCTCAGCCGGAAAAGTGCTTGCGACTGTTTTCTTTGACTCAAGCGGAGTTTTACCTATTGATTTTCTTCACGATCAACGAACAGTGAATGCGTCTTAATATTCTGAGTTGTTACAGTTGACAAAAATCGCGTATCAAAGCAAACAAGATATGACCATTCGAGATATTATCCTCCTTCATGACAACGCCAGGCCACACACCGCAGTTTTGACAAGGACTTGGAAGAAATGGGCTGAGAAACCGTCGAGCATCCTCCTTATCATCCATCCATCCCTGACTTGTCACCCTGTGATTATTTTTTGTTCGTGGCCTTGAAAGAATCACTTGGAGGCAAAAGATTTGAAAGCAATGAAGAAGTAGAGGAGTATGTGCGCTGCGCACTTGGCTGACAACTCGCCCTCAAACTTTTTATGAAGAAGGAATATTCAAGCTTCCAAATCGGTGGCAAAGTGTGTAGAGCACGGAGGTGATTAAATTTAAAAATGTTAAATGGTTAGTTTTTGTGTACCATTAATCGATAAATTTATTTTACAAAATTACGGTTTATATTTGATATACCCTCGTAATTTCTTTTGGTAAATAAATACCCTCGTCTCTGGGTCAGACGTACTGTTGATTTCCGGATGCGAAATATAAATACTCAACGGCGAGATAGCTCCGATCGAGACATTTCATTTTTTTTTTAATGATTTTGTAATTCTTTACAAATTATCTCAGTGGATAATTACGATTATTCTGATAGTTTTCGAGATAAATGTGAAAAACAAGACAAAATTGCATATTGCAATGTTTAAATATTGTTAAAAACCAAACTGACAAATTTTAATTGGCCCATTTTTGATGTTTTACTTTCTGGAAGCTATTTTATAAGGTTATATGTTCGGTTTGCTGTTAAAAATGTTAATCAAAATTAAATACGTTTGTGCTGTTTTGGGCTACTATCTACTCGACTTATCCTACTGGATAAGGCAATACGGCAATGACGTTATTCACTGGTTTTCGATTAACAAAGTTGACATTGACAGGTAATTATGAAATTTACAAGTTGCTTACACATTTAATTGCTTATTTTGGCTTGTTAACTACTGCTATTATAAAAAATGAAACACTGTGGTAAAAAGAATACAATTTAAAACTATAACGTGAATTATTCGATCAAAGGCCGATTAATGACAAACTAATTTACTTACATAGTACCTTTTACGTACTGTTCATTCGTTCATTCATTCATTCATTCATTCATTGCTTAGCATTCGGGAGGTCACCGGTTCGAATCTAGGTCCGGTTGCTCTGGTCAAAGTGTTTTGTGGTTTCCTTGGGTCACTTAGGCAAATGCTTGGACAGTAATATACCACACATAATCTTCACTTCTCTTCCGTCTTCATTTCGTCTGTCTCATCCATCCATTGTCACTACTGAAAGGGGGCTCAAGAGGGCATTACGCCCTACTCTCTGGCTTTGCCTACAGTGAAGGTCGGAAGGACTGCCTGCCCATCTGCACGAGTAGATGGTCAGAATGAAACAAAAACGTTTTTTTTTTTACAAATGATAGTCGATTGCGCTCATCAGCAGCATCGCCTCGTCCCTTACCTACCCGATTGCGCTCTGTAGCTGCATAGGTTCTCCCTTCGCATCAGTGATTACATCAATCGATATCTCCGCAGTTATTTCGTTGGTTAATTAATTTTCCGCAAATCCCTTCCATGCAGCGAGGAAAGCCCGCCGGACGCCAGGTCCGACAGAAGGAAGCACCTTATGTCATTTGTCCAAGACGGTCGATCGTCAACGCTACCACCGCTCCTGAGACTACTGCTGTCGGCACTGACCAGCCCCTACTAGCCCAGTCCCTAAAGGAATTATTCACCCTTCTGGAAGGAACGTATCAACCCCTTCTTGGCGTCCGTTTCGATCCAAAATACGCCCCGGAAGGTTGGTGAGTAGTTAAACAGACGCAGGGTCCGGTAACAGCGGAGTTAGGTTTATATGCGTCGCAACTTGGGAGTGATCTATAACAAAACTCTGTGTGGGTGCGAGTGTTTGACGATAATTGAATCTATGGATACTTAGTGTTATGTCTCTCAATACTCTTGTCTCTTCTTGTTTACTATCCATGTATATATATTTCGACATTGTAAATCAATTCTTTTTTATACCATGTTCGATAAATATAATAAACTATATTAGGAAAAAAAACCAGACATTATACATGTGCATATCCCCAAACAAGAGCTAGACCTGCGACAGTACATACCTAAGCTTAGTGGTAAAAGCATTGTCGCGCAAAGCCAAGATCCCGGGTTCGTGTCCCGGCGAGGGCGTGACAATAGTAACAAATTTTTCCTTCATAGTATGAGGTAATCTGTGGTGGGTATAAATTAATTCAATAATTAATATCACATTAATGTATTTAAAAAATTTACCCCTAGTAAAAATTCTTCAAATATTTCATTATTATTTTGAATATACAACTTCAACAACAAATAGGATGTTTTATGCTTATGCTTATAGCATAAAATAAGTCTTTGGACAGGAGCTTAGAATGCAGTAAGATCAAAAAGGTTAGAATCGTACACGGAGGCAGCATTTTATATTATACCAGCATTATTGAGATAGGAAATAGTTCTGGACTTCCTTTCTCGCTCTAACGCGACCTGATTCGTAGAAAGAGATACGGTTAGGGAAGAAACCAAGCAGGCCGCGTGAGAGCGAAAAAGGATATTCAGACTTAGTTCATATGCCAATAACGCTCTTTTAGTATTCAATGCGGACTCCATGTTTTTATGCTCTAAGGTTACAATAAATTCGTTACAAACTCAATAATGAATTTTTCAAAAAAATGCTTAGATGTGTGAAATTTTATTTTTAATTACCAACCTACTCATTTTATAATCCAATAATAGTACTTACACACTTTTAAATATTTTTTTGCCCTGCTTCATAGTCTTTCATTTGAACTTTATTAATGTTAACCTTTAGTTGTAAATTCTACAATAATAACGTAGAGGCAATTGTTGCCATCTAGTGGATTTTAGCTGCTACAGAAGATATTAAACTGGACAAGGCCTCACTGAGGTATTTAAACTTGTCCAGTTGAATCAGCAACGCAGCCTACATCAAAAACAATAGTTTATTTTGCCACACCCTCTGTGGCTTCTGTAGGGGAAAGAAAATTTTAATTAAAACTGGAAAATGGAATCAATAAATAATTTGTGTAACTTAAACTTGTACTTTTTCAAATTTTGTGATGAATTTACAAGAACTGAAAGCTTTATTATCTATTTATTCATTTTTTATCTCACTGTAAGTACGAGATCACTGTACTCGAAGGGTCATAATTAATAATTTTAATAGTACATTGAGTGTAATAATAAGTTACATAAAAACTGAGTCAGAAGCCAACAAAAACAGCTTTTCAAAGGACTACTACGGAAAGTAAAAGAACAAACCAACCATAAGGGTAGTTGTATTTGTTAGAAGTATTCCTTTTTCGCCAAATTCCAATTTGGTCTCAAAATTACTCTTACACGTCAACATATTGAAATATAATAAGCTATAATAAATCAGAATGATGCCAGTTTTGTCTTGCTCAATTTTGACATTAAGAGTTCTCTTGGTCTATGTTGATCGGTGTTGTACATCATCAAGTTGCATAAAATATGATTATTCATCACAGTACACAAGACCAATCACTGTTGATTTCTTTCTAACTTTCAGTAAGCCCTCTTACATTTTTTGTGTTTTATGTATAAGATTATAATATTACTACCAGTGCCTGTTCGTGATGAAATGTAGCGTGTGTTCTGCGGATGTTTACTCACCTAGTTTTTGAAAGTTAGTTCATTTCTAGGACCTTAGAAGAAAAAATCTGTCACCCCTACCTTTGTGCATGCTTTATCGACGCTAAAATAACAAAAATAATGCATTTTTGTTGTTTCTCGATAAATTTCTTTATTAAATTAGCATTTGTATGGTTATTTTCCTTGGCTAACACCTGCAGTCTCAATAATCATATAACAACGGCCTTTATTTCTTAAATCAATTTTTTGTTTATATGACAAATAATTTCAGCTTCTACTTTCCACTGTCTCTCCTTTAACTATATCTGTATCGAGTTCGCAATTTCCACTAGAGATTAATAAAATCAATAATAATAGTCGTGCATATATTGCACGCGAAGCTACTAACACACATGCATTATCAATGTGAACAAACTACGTGTCACCTCCAAAATATTACGTTTGCTTCGTGCAGAGGAGGAGCATATTATGTTGTCTGAAAAATCTGCATCGATTGTAGCTTAATTATCCGCCTAAATATATTGTTTTATGTTAGTAAATGTTGGTGTTGAGGGGAGCCGACACGGTCCCAGTCAGTGGTGCCCAGTTATTTTGCGACGTGCTCGACAAAAGACTCAGATAACTCATTTGGTATACTCCTCCGCGTAGGACAATAGGAAAAAGGAGATATTCAACAAGCACATCAGCGTGATGTGTTGTAGATACACCAAAGTATCTATACATCTATATATATAAATAAAATTAGAGTGTCTGTTTGTAACAGTAAAATAACCACTTTTTACTAAATGCATGTGGATGTATACAGGGTACATTTACCAAAATAACATTTTTTTACTATTTTTGTCTGTCTGTTTGTTCCGACTAATCTCTGAAACGGCTAGATCGATTTTGACGGGACTGTTCACTGGCAGATAGCTAATATAATAAGGAGTAACTTAGGCTACTTTTATTTTAGAAATTAATTACTATTATTATTTATTAATCGTAACTATTACTCTAAAATTGAATATGTAGAACAGAAAACTTTTCTGGATGTTGCCTTGTGTTGCCTAAAGATAATATTTTTCCCATTTAGATATTGTTTTTTCTGGCTCATTATATCAACTACCTTGTCAAATATGTTGTTTACTATGCTTCTACATAAGTATATAGTGTAAATAATTAGATTGTCGTATTCATTCTTTACCAGGTTGGTTGGTTGACTATGATGGATGCCACAGCATGAAAACATTAGAGGTTATTTTTCCATATTTAAAAAAACTATGCGTTATCTATCCACGAGTCGTCACTCTGATTATCTGTTTATTAAAAATTATTTTGTGTAAAAAGGGAGGTCTACGATTAAAGCAAGTTTAAAAAGGTAAATTTATGAGTTAATGAAGATTATTGGCTGATTTTCTATAGAAATAAGTATGCCAAAAGGTAAATCGATCTGTATAGAGCTAAAAATATGGCGAAAAATGCCTTTTTAAAAGAAAACACTGTGACTAACAATTCCAGGCAGTTTTTATTACCTTAATTGAATGTGTCCAAAATAGTTCACGTTTCAATGAAAGAGGGCATGTATATAAAATCCCGAAATCAGAACTAGCTACATTCTGGATGGATAAGAGAATCAATATAAGTTCTCAATGAGATCCGTAGATGTCAGGACCAAATCTAATTGTTGAAATTCTTGAATTGGAAGTTAGTTTCAAGACTGGTCAATGAAGATTAGTTGAAGTGAAACTATATCAAATGTTTCGAAAGAAATTTCCGTGTTAGTGTGGAACTTGTACAACAAAAATTGAATTGGGCGGTTTAATTTGAAATAATTTATTAAGTAATGGAAATCATTATAAAATTGTTGATTAACTAACAGTAAAGTACGGACACGGTACCTAGTGTATTTTCATAGAGTTGTTTTTTGTCAAATGAATAGGTTCACTACACAATTTATAGACGGAACATACTTCGAACGTTACGTTGTGCTACGCTGAGTGGAGATACTATTACAAATTGTTTTCCAACAGGACAATTATCTTAAACAATCATCTTGCCTTGTTCAGGAGTTGATTCACGAAAATGTAGTC
Organism: Agrilus biguttatus; assembly: GCA_963921985.1. Lineage (NCBI taxonomy): Eukaryota > Metazoa > Arthropoda > Insecta > Coleoptera > Buprestidae > Agrilus > Agrilus biguttatus. The sequence goes on along the minus strand of OY998117.1, from coordinate 22,052,068 downwards.
CAATTTATGCAGTGATGCAACGCTCCTACCTACAATTTAGCGAAATGGTTAACTAATAAATATAAATTTTCCAAAATTTTGGGTTAGATACATAGATGATGTGTTTGCAATAGTGGATAAAAATTTCGATGTTAAAAAATGTATAAATCACATAAATTCCATTTTTATATCTAAAAATAACTAGAATTCATAAAAAATTATCTTTTTATATATTTAGAAAACCTACTCACACAAATATATACATTTTGAATAGTTCCTACACAGATAAAATACATCAACTAACAGCTTTTAATAGTCTAATTTTTAGATTATTCAATATCCCTGTGGATGAAGAAAATTTCAAAAAAGAAAAAAACTATATTTACAATACTGCACTTCAACATAACTATAAAATAAATGATATTAATAAAATCTTTTCAAAACAACAAAAACAAAAATTTTTGAAAGACAATACAACTTTAGATAAAACAAAGGAGAATATAAAATAAGATATAAGTTCAATTATTATAGTGAGTTTAACAGACACCAGTTTTTAGTAATCAAAAATTAAAATTAGGTAGTGTCCTTGGAAATCCACAAGACAAAGATAACAAAACTTTAATGTCAGGAATTTATAAAATTACTTCTTTAGAGTGTGATAAAGTTTACATAGGCTTAACTAAGAGAAATCTAGACATACGTTTAAAAGAATATCTGTACCACCTAAAAAAGAACAATGCCGAAAAAACAGCAGTTGCAGAACTTGCCTTAAATACGGGACATAGTATAGACCACAATATTGAACTATTAAAATCTTGTCACCATTACATCGATCTAAAAGTTTACGAGTGTATTTTCATTCATAAATTCAGGGATTCTTTGATGAATTTTGAGCTGCCGTTCACCAACAACACCCTTTTCAATAGTCTTCAATAAGTTACAGGTAGTTTTTTAGAATATATTTAGGTATCTTTTCTTAATCTTAGTTTACTATTACCATTGAAAATGACTACTTCGTAGTCGAAATGTATACATTTGGTTGTACCAATAAACATTGTTTGTAGTGTTATAAGGTGTTTGAATCTATTTTTTATACTGTAGGAAGAAGTTGATCGCCGGATTCATACTACAAGATTTCGAAGAAAACAATCCTTAGTTAGTAAAATTAACGAGGTTTGGGCGAATATGCCAATTACTAAGGCCCAAAATTTAATTTCATCAATGCTGAATCGTTGTCAAAATATTAATTATTATATTGATGTATTTATACATATTGTTATTTCTATAACTATCCAATCATATTTGTTTTTTTCTGTTGTCAAATAAAAAAAAATCTTTTTGAAAGAGTTACTTTATTTTTGTCCTGTATGATTTTGCTTTTTTCATTAAATAAAATATTTGAAGAATTGAATGTCAACCATAGTTTCTGAAAATGTTTTATTGTATTTTTCATATCATATCAAAGTAATGGAAAATACATTTGGAATATTTAAAAGACCTACGAAGATATCTATGGGATCCTCCTTTTAAACATTTGCTTTACTTTTGTCCGATAGTGTGACCTATATCATTCTACTGTAAGCGAAATTTAATGCTTTGTTTTGTTATTTTGTTTGTCGATGGTTTGAATAGGGAAATATTCAATCAACAAGCCAGTTTATTATACAATACAATAAAAGCTACCATTTTAACCACTGCTCTGCAGATTATATCCGAATTTAAAATTTATACAGTCGCTAAAACCGCGTTATATATTAAGGCTTTTACGTGGGTTGACATACAAAATTAAATAAACTATAAATTTTTATTGTTATATGTGAAATATTGAGTACCTACATGAATTATATACAGGGTCATTAGACATTTTAGGGAAACTAAGCGTATTAGAGATTTGAAAATTTGAAGGTAGGGGCTATGATTTTTTTAGTTTGGGTTGTGGTAGCGATATTTTTTCTATAAATTAAATTTTCTCAGGAACTATTCATCGTAGACATACAAGTTGGCGATCAAAGTCACCTTAAAATTTTGTTTCACACGAATTCAGCGTAAAAAAATATAACAAAGTTGACATCAGCTTCCGGTATAACCGGAAGTGGTAGACAGTTGAAATTATTTTATATAAAAAATTATCACCTCTACTTTCAATTTTTCAAATTTATAACACGCTTAGTTTTCCTGAAACGTCTAATGTACCACTCAGTTTGAATAACCCTATATATGTAATTTGTCGGTAACGTACATATACATACTTATGATTAATCTTTTGCCGTCACATTAGTAAAACAGTTCATTTTTTTTGCACTATAAACGTGTCATCTCGAAGACGGAAGGAAAAAAGCAAGAACAATTTATTGACACGTGACATGGTCTAAGATTTCGTGACAGCCACTACACATTTTTCTTTTCTATTTTACAGATAGTTGGATGTTATATGAACGTGTCTAATTAGTTTCTCCGTATTTAAGTGGGTTACATTAAGACGACTATTAAAAACGTTTTAGCAGCTGTGAATTTGTGGGTGTTCTACGTATGTTAACAAAGACGATGTAGTGCAACTGATACAAAACCCGTAAAAGCGTTATTATTATAATACATGCATACTTGTATACACATATCTAGAGACAGATATTTGTGTGTACTCCATTAGTGGGATCAATTTTTTATAAGCGTGTACAAGTCACATTAAAAATTCATCATGATAGTCGTTAATAATATACAAAAATGTGTATATGTATCTGACTTCTCTAGGCCGGCTCTTTTGCGAAAATAGGGTGAATGCTTTTGCTACGAAATCAACATAATATTGTAAAATATGTTACAAGGACGTAATAGTTAGATAAAGGAACTGTTGGATCTTAACTTTTCTTTTTATTTCAAATTTATACTTCCCTTCTTGGAGATACGTGATGACTTAGTACACAAACAATACCACAAAATGAATTATAATTACTTATCTAATAATAAAATAACTTAATATAGAAAAATTAAAAAAAAACAATAATACATAAATATAATTCTCTCTAATAATTAATTGAATTGGCTGTTACTTGGTGAAAGTTGTACATATTAACTGATATAATGACATACACAAAACTTTTCACAAATTTTTATTGTTATCACGACTATAGTTTCATTACACTGTAGCTTTTTCAAGTGATTTAGGTGTAGAGAGTTGTTTACAAATTTCGGAACTTAATAAATAGCTTAAACTATCAGGGTTGGTGGGGGAACAAATTTAACAGAGGTGAATTATTTAGTTCTATTTGATCATTTAAAAGTAAGTTAATGTTGTAGTTTTTAAGTTTATTAATTTCTAATGATTCTAATGTATTTAATCTTGAGCCTTTTCCTAGAGTATGTAGAAAAATGCATTGTTCATTGAATTCATGGTTTTCTTCTATAAGTTCCAAAATTTGTAAACAACTCTGTACACCTAAATCACTTGAAAAAGCTACAGTGTAGTGAAACTGTAGTCGTAATAACGATAAAAATTTGTGAAAAGTTTTGTGTATGTCATTATATCAGTCAATAATTCTCTCTAATTAAATAATTACCACTAACTAAATTTAAAATGATCGGACACGTGTTTCGCCCACTTCACACGTGGGCATTATCTCGCGTTGATAGTTAATTTGGTGTATTCTCTTCTTTTTCATCAATTTTTTTCTGGACCTTAATTTACTTCTTCTTTTTTTTTTTAGTGAGTGGCATTCATTATCTTGAGAATTGTTTTATTTTGAAATTATGGTATAGACTTCTGCATTCAAAAATACAGCAAATAAGCTGAACAGTAACTTCTATAAACATTGATTTTGTGACGGGTTATTAGCTTCATTCACTCACTTATAGGTTCTAGTTATAGAATTATTTTGAAAATGTGAAAAATGGTGTTTTTTGTTTTTTTTTTTTTGAAATGACTGAATAATAGACAGAAGCTTTGCCACATCACCAATAAAAGGGTTTCACTCGAAAATTTACGTTATGAAATTCTAAAATTTGTAATATTTAATCAGAACTATTACGAATACACAAGAAGAAGCCTTTATGTAAGAAAGAGTTGATTAATAAATATTCTGAAGTTGACAAAATCGCTAATAATTTTTATGATTTTAAAAAGACAATATTTTTATGGCGTTCAAATTGACTATTGTCGAATCGAAATTTTTAAGTACAACAATGAATTACAGAAATTCTTAGTAAGATTATTATATTGCGGGGGTACAATTGAGTTAATTTTAGCTAATCGTAACTAATATAAACACTTATGGTCGACACTATAAAAATTTATATTCTATTGGTCTTTGGTATGTCACCATAGAATCATAAGAAAAAGTAATTTACTTTGTAACATAAGGGGTGCCTTATTTTCATTTTAATTCACTTTCATAGTAATTTAGGTACCTGCTTTTGATACAGATATTTAACTTTATTTTTTGAAGAGTGTCAGCTTATTATTATCACCCTGTATATGAATTTGTTCCGTTAATGTATTAGAGATTTTTCGTAATTTGATTCAATGATAGATTGATCAACAAATTGTAAATACCCAAACACTTTATTAAAATATTTTCAGTTTCCGATAATGAGAAATTATGTAAAACTAATAAGTGTTATTTTTTGTAATTAAAATGAGAAAATTTCGAACGATTTGAAACAATTAATTCCGTTTGTATCAATTGATCCGAGAATTGTTTATACACTTCAAAGCTTTATTTCCTTATTATAAATTATTCATTAATGGGTTTTAATAAGGAATAATCGAATCGAAAACCTTGAAATAAAGTTTATTCTTGCATCAGTAATTAATAACTTATAATTGGAAATGTTTTCTACACTTGTAGTCTTTAATTATAAATTGTGGTAGACCATTAACAGCAGGCACTGTCGATAAATTTCGAAGTTCTTTTAGGTCATGCAAAAACTTGTTCCTTTGAATGATACTAAAACAGTGGTTTTTCACCATCATTGATACCACAGTACTTAATTTATTAAAAATTACAAAGAAATTTAGAAAGTGTAAATACTTACCGAATTCTAATAGGTACATATAATTCAAGATATGGTACCAAATTAATAATAAAAATAAAAATAAGTATAAAAACAAAAGGTTTTATCCTTCTATTGCATAATGTTATCAATCGGGAACATAACAGTGAAAAATCCTTGCTCATCCATAAGACTACATTTGTAATTCATATTCATCATATTCCCTTTTAGGAACATAATTTAACGAAGTTGTGCCATCAGATCATAAATGGCGTAAATGACATATTTACAGCATATAATTTTAATATGTCATGTATGCCCTTATAGGTTCGCCTATGTACCAGTTTTTGTTTAAACGTTTCTTATGGATTAAATCAGTGAGTAACGGTGCATTTTCTATAAATGTATTCCTTCATAAATATGTAATAGCATTTTATTTGCCATATATATATATACTCAGTTGGCATTTGTAAAAGTAAAGTAAAAGTGCATAGAATATGAAACAAATGATACAAATATTTTAATATTTTACCGGGGTCGGGAGATATGCCTCGGGCCAACTAATCCCATCAGGATGGGTGAGATGGCGCAGCTAAGTACTCCTCTCCCACCACATGCACACATGCAATTGTAGGGTAGGACAGCGCTTCAAACATTTGGTAATACACAGAGGACTGGGATATTATAAACCAAGAGAAATTTGTTAGTTCAATGTACATACGTTTTAATATGTAAACCGGTGAAAAAAATTAAGCGTGCAGAAATGTATATTGATTATTTTCTTACCTTAACTGACAATTTAAATACACTGGCACATCAATAATTAACAACCACTTATCACTTCTTGTCGTTCACGATACTAATGTGCTGCCCAAATGTCAAACATGCAACCGTTAGTTGGTGAGGGAGGAAAGGGTTGGGGGATTTAGGGTGAATTTGTAGTTTTTACACTAAAAAAGTGTTTGTAGGTGTGCGAATGATGTGGAGGCCCAGGGGGTGTAAATGAATATTGCAAATGGTTATTATGTAGATGAAGCGAATGTTGACGGTGGGGACGAATGGACTGGGGCGCAGGGAGTGGAGGTGAAAAATAGAAAATTTGAAAAAGGAATTAATGTAACCTACTCCAAGTCTAACCTCATTTAAGTTAGTATTTTTTGGAATAATTTTTGGCTTTTTGGAGGGTTCCAGAAAAAAATCCCCCCAAATAATGTTTTTACTATGTTAGACTCAATTTTTGTTTTGACAATAATAACTTATATATATATATATATTATTGATACTAATTGCAAATATTCAGCTAAATTCTTGGTGATGCCATCAACAATATGTATAAGAATGACTTTAATGGCCAAGGATACTATTGAGATGAAATTTATGACTTAACATGTCTCATTCTTGTATACGTGAGTTTAACTGAACGTTACTAATATTTATTGGGAACTACTAAAAACTTAAATCAGGGGCGGCTGTAGTGGTGCTGCAGATCTGCAGAACTGCCAATGAAGTTAGATATAAATTACTAAAATTTATTAAAAGAGAAAACACAGGATTCGGGAGCTTGTAAAAGGGATAGAAAAGCAATTGTTAAGATACTCTAATGTGTTAGATATTAGAAAATGTAGTATTAGTATTAGACATAGGTTTTAATTAAGGTAACATTGTAGTGGAGAACACTGTAAAAACCTGTAACTGGTATACAATGAAAATAAACATACATACTAAAATTTATTAATATAATAATTTAATGTTTCAAACTCGCATATGCTACATTTGCCGACCGTAGTAGTATACCAAATAAATTCCCTAGGTCTTTTATCGATTGCATCGCTGTATATATGTATATTAACAGACACAGAAAACTGTCCTGTCGGTACTTTGGAAATGTTTTTATTTGATTGTATTGTGTACAGAACTGTTGCGCTGTCCAGAGAGCTTACCGGGAAATTAATTCCCTATTTGGATTTTTGGTAGTTTTCTCGACAATGTCTGACGATGAAATTAAAGAGGTTTGTTAAAAGCTCCAAGGATATTGAGCTTCAGTGTATAGAACAAATAGTGCACTTCAAGTATTTTATCTCATAATTGCTCACGGTGCAACGCCGAAAAAAAAATAGTGGCTGCAAGAAATCATCAAACTGTTTTATGTTGGTTCAATCAACATTTCCAAATGACAATATTGCAAATATGCAGAAGTTTAATAATTACAAACGCGACTGGAGAATGAAGCTTTTCAAAATTGACACTTATAAAGAACTGTCATCAAAACGTTAGAATCTATTTGCAATAAAGGTAATCGAATATGGTATCTTTTACTACTACTACTACTTTCAAAATATATTTAAAAATTTCACATCAGAAAAATTGATGAACGTTAATAGTTTAAAAACGAAAACATGGTTGAATATTTACACAGTTGTCGATGGTTAATTGATGATGATGATGATATTGTTAAAATTATATTACAATCACCATTTGCAAGTATCGCATAAATCGAATTACACTACATTATGTACCTATCAAAGGGTTTTGCTTTAATAAATGCTATACATTCATTAGGGTCTAGATATCTAAAGATGGTGTTTATATATGGTTCGAATACTACCTAGAGATCTACCTAAAAGGAGAGAGACCCCAAGTCGTGCATTGACTAGAGGAATCTATATAGGTTAATCCGGCTATGCTCAAAACACATTGTTACACTCTTATATTATTTGTAAAATTAATATGTGCTCATCTATTTGTAATTCAATAAACTAAATAACGAAATATCTGTTGTGTTTACTTACAAATATGAAGTAATTGTTTCATGTTTCTGCTTATACAGCTATTAATTGCATGGGTGTGATTTAAAGATGGTACCTAACCTAACCTAACCTAATCCAAGAATAAGTCTTTGTGTGAGCCTCCCTCCCTTATCTCAACGATTTGGGCGGTCTCTACATATAATAATAAGAATATCACTTTCTCTTTTTTTCTATGGCACGTGGTAATTAATGTAAGTTTTTCATCAGCAAAAATTTTCTTTTACTATCTCTGTTTACAAATTAAAAATGGTGCATTGTTCCGATATATAGAGTTAATAACAAACGTATATTTATGAGGAAAACCGAAACTTAAGTAACGTCCACATTACAGGGAGTTTTAACAATAAAATATACAAGGTATTTATTTAACAGAATGCATGAAAATTTTAAATTGTTTCAGGTCTATCTGTTTTTGACTACTTGGAAAAAATAACGAAGAATCGAAAATAATCTGAATATTGTTAATAATTAATTTGTGAATATTTTAATACAAAAATTGTTTTCAAATTTTAATGTTATTTGCACTTGCAAATTAATAAAATAAGCTTTTGCTGTTTTAGTATTGAAATGAAATTTTTATATCACAAAACCGGTTTTTTAATATGGTGTACCTTTCCGATCAATTTAAGAATTTAGGAGGTTATTTTTAGTAGGAAAAACATAAAAACAGTTAGTTACACAATTGTTTGTAAAACATTATCATACTGAGAAATATTATATAATATTTTCGGAATAATCGCCTCTTTCTAACGATTATAATTCTTTTATATACCTCTAAAATGTTTTCAAATTTCATTCCAATTGGTTTAGCTGGCTGTTTTTGATAAAAAAGTATTTTCTGATTTTTACCCAGCATCAACCCATCTTATTAGTACCAACATACCCTACCCACCGTTCTTAATTGTCCTAGACCTTTGTTAAATTAAGAAAACAATGAATATCCATTATTATTATAAATAAAAACACTGTTGTAATTTTCACAAATTTATTAGTCATATGACCTAAGTTGTAGTTTCTTTAGAAGTTTACAGTTTACAGTGTTATGTACTTGTGTATGGTGTGGCGTATAAATTATTTTGTGGAACTGAGATGGCTGATGATTGGACATTCTGGAATTAACTGTCGATTAAAACGTTTGATAAAAGATTGAAACTAATTGAAAGACTTAATGAATTTCGATATCAAACTATATATGTAACAAGTAACCTTTCTGTGCGTGGGTATAGGTACAAGAGGTTTCATCCGGTATCCCAAAAATTAGCGGCTTTTAATTCTTTTATCCACAGGCTGATTTCTGTTCAGTTAAAACCCCATGATTATAAGTTAGAATTAGATTAATGGTTATTCTCTCAGCCTAGTTGACAATATATTGAATAAAAAACTATTACAAAAAACCTGTAAGTTAATTTATCCGTATGTAAAAATTAAACCTTCTAATTTTAATTGTATAATGTATATAGGTCAGATTTCTGTTAAAATAGGAAAATTTTACAAAAAAGAAGCAATAGTTATATGTCATTTAAAACAGATAATTCGTTAGGCAAATGTATTTTAAATAACAAATGTAAAACACTTAAGAATCAAAATCAGGTGTTTATTTATTAAGTTGTTCCAACTGTGAAAAAGTTTATATAGTGCAAACTGGTCGTTCTTTTGACATTCGTATTCGCGAACATTATAAAAGTTTTATTAAAAAAAAGCCGACTCGGCGTACGCAGAACATTTACTTACTAATGGCCATAATTTTAACATAGATTTCAAAATTTTACATATTCATAATAAAAGTAAAAAATTAGATTTACTAGAAGGTTTAGAAATTAATCGACACAATAAAGATAATAAAATGTTAAACGACCAATTAGACGTTAGAAGTTCTCCATTATTAAATGTTAATGTCTGATTCCCCCACCATAATATGTAGGTATATATACGTAGTAACTAATCACAAATTTTGTTATATCTTCACCTGAAGAAGCTTAAATTAAGCGAAACAATTCTAGTGAATTTAAATAATCATCTTGAAACTTTTTGTGTGTTTTTATTTTTTAAATTATGGGTCAGTTTCAACAAGTAAAGGCATTCACAATCAACAATTTACAAAAGGTAGTCGTCATCCTGAAAAAATGTCGCCTGTTACATATATTGGCTTGTTTAACTTGCTTGATATTTTGTAATCTACCAAATGTAATATAGGAGATTATGTAAGAAAAGAATGGGTGGATAAGTATAGGTATGCAAATAGTATTAAGATTAGGATATTTCGAAATTTCATTGTGCTAGAACTTTTTTGGGGCCAAATTCGAGTTTGCCACCAAAGAATACATCGAAAATGATTACCTCTACAATAGTGCTCCCGAAAAAGAGAAAATTGCCCTCAAATGATATTGAATCGACATTTTCAGGATATATTGATACTATAAGAGTAGTAAAAGCTTGAAAGTGTCAGTCCCTAATCCGAACTGATTTTCGACCAGGTTTTTCCAAAAATTATATATATATATATATCTGAACACAATAGACCGAGAGAATCTCAAAGATATGCAAAGTTCTCCCGGACATAAATTACGTGAATTTGTATAATTCTAAATACACGTAATTTACAAATCGTTTCGGAAGAAGTGTTTTCAGAGGATACCCTCACAGCCTGGTGTAGTTATATTTAAAAAGATCTTTAGATTATGTTAGGTTAGGATTTGATTGGCTTGTATTAGTGTCTTTTTATGTGAAGAAATGATTTCCGCGACCAACATATAAGTATATACATCTATATACAGTATTCACATAAACGTTCTGTACTCATTTCAAAATGGGTTTTAACTTCGACCTAACCATTTGAAAAATGTGAATACATTTATGATAGTCGTATATAGAGGTACATGAGCATTGAAAAAAGATATTTCATGATTGTGTTTGAAAATAACCAGATTAAAAAAAATTAAAAAATTTTTTTTTTCCTTCCAAGATTAGTATTAATAAATATTGGTGGCAGTTTCGTTGAGAAGCCCCTAAAACGTATTATTTTTTTATCAAAATCGGTTTAATCAATTCGAAGATTTTTTTAAATTTTTTGTTTTGTTTTTCAGAAACCAGTTGTGGCTAGGAGCTGAAACTGTCAGGATCTTAGTAGTTTTATAGTAAAATTATATACTGAAAATTTCGATCCAATTACTTTTGAGGGTATTATTTTCATATGCTTACCCTCTTATGTCTATTTTGTTTAATAGTTATTTTTTAACGACGTGGAGCTAATGTATGAATTTTAACGTACATGTTTAAAGTGTACACGGATTATTCCGAAATTCCGAATTTTTTTATAAATTCGAGTAAAATAGAAATTAGCAAAGATACCTAAACTTATGTACTCTAAATCGATTCCGTGGTATTTTGTTCACAAAAGAAAAATATTACTGGGATAATTAAAGTTCTCGTTATTGTGTAATTAAATATTTAATTTACTATGTGGGTGTAACCGCAGTAAACAACTAACCACTAAAAATTATTAAATACATTATTAGAAAATAACGACTTGAAGAAACTTTGGAGTACTAAAAAGCTATATAAACATATTATTTCTATTATTATACCTACCAGTGAATACAAAATAATTATAATTTTTTGTAAACATTACAAAGATAACTCTAAAAAACTTACCCAAAATTATCTAGTGGAAAACGAAGAAATAAAGGTATCGCATAAGTAGGTACGAAAATGTTACCAAAGAAAACAATTATCAAAATGACACGACGTCTGCTTGATTTTATTCAAACTTGGCCTTTCTTGCGCCGACTCCAAAAAATGTATTTGTTACTTATAATAAATGTCCGAAATTGAGGTCAGTAAATTTCAAATCGATTGATGTATTAAACTTGACAGTTTACAAATTGTAATTAATATACAAAGTGTTATTTTATAAACGTAGGTACTTATTTGTAACGGCATGCGGGCATTTACGTAAGTAAGGTAGTTTTATACCCTCTATTGTATGCGGGTTTAACAGAATTCTTCTTCAGTAGGGTATACTGAAAACGGAAAGGCAAATTATATCAATTATTATATAATATGGTAATGTTACATATGAATATAAAAAGCTTCTATAGAAAAACCACTGGTGTGTATGTTACACATTGCCTGCAGGAACCTACAATTATTTTATAGATTAAATTACAAATTTCCTGTATGATTATGTATTTATTACAGAAAGCTTAGTCTGTATCCTTCCAGATACACGTGAATCTGTGTGTATGTCGACGTACATGCAGTTATAAGAAAGTGTTTTAATAAAATAATAGCAATAATAATGATAATAGGTAATAAAAATAAGAAATACTGAAAAATACTAAAAATAAGTACATACAGTATATATGTATTTACACAATAGACACTGATAATACGAGGGAGAAACGAGGGAAACCATATAAGACCACAAAAACAACTTAAAAACAGTTGAGTAATGCCAAATTTATTTTTCAACTTAATCTCCATTTATGGTAATATATCGCCATCTACAGATATCTGCTTATAACTGAAGTATTTCGTAGGGGCTTATTAAGGTACCTTATCCAACCGAATTGATGACGCTACTTAGGTATATATGTGATGGCATGTAAACCAATTAGTATAAGTTCTTGATCAGTAATTTACCAATACTACCAGATATGGATCGCGATTTCGATCTATTAGATCTCATCAAAACAGACCAAATTGAAGGAGTTCTTTAAAAGCAAGTTGATATAATATTTACTTATGGCAGTGTATCGCTATCTACTGATATCTGCTGCCAACAAAATTAATAAAATTTAGACGAATAAGGATTTTAATTCCTTCCTTTTTGAATATGTTATATTTTCGTCTAGAAGTCCATCTAAATGAACAGTGTAATTCAATGCCGGTAGGGGTATTAGCCCTCGGAGTAGTTGTTTCTGTTGAATCCATATTTATATTTATATTTATAATATAGCTTGTAAAGACCTTTCTGCCAGCGCCCACCTGATGAGACCCGATAGGTCGAAACCGGTCGTGGGATGAGGCTTTCGGTTCGTTGTGCCTACTTGGTAGGACGCGTTCAAAATGTGAGATCTTTGATCGTAAAATTTAGACGAATAAGGATTTTAATTCCTTCCTTATTGAATATGTTATATTTTCGTCTAGAAGTCCATCGGAATCAACAGTGTAATTCAATGCCGGTAGGGGTATTAGCTCTCGGAGTAGTTGTTTCTGTTGATTCCATATTGATATTTATATTTATAAGGAACTGTGTATTCAAAAATTTACACAAATGTTCTAGTAAAGGTATAGGTAAGACTGAATGTAGTATTTTCTCGTCTAGAGACTATTCTTTCACAAAAATATCGGTCTTCATTCCTATCATAAATAGATATGCAATAACCGGTGCAAATAAGCATAAGTACATAGAATCTGGTTTCTAATTATTATATAATTGATTTTTAAAAAACGACTAACGATTTGGACGAAAGGAGTGTTTTGGGCCTTAAATTATATCTAAGAAGGTCTCATTTTCGGAAAAAATGGGGAAAGCCTGTTTTCATGCAGTTATATCTTAATAGAAAAAGTGCAAATGCTTTCCGGTGGGGTTGAATATTTTATTGATGTTTTTACATCAAAAACTATTCTGAGAATTAAGTTACAATGATATTATATGTGGTATAATTACTATACGTTGAGAATTATAATGATTTTTTAAGTACCTATATATAAAGTAGCTAATATAAAAAGGGGAGACGAAAAACTAGAAGTCCTCGATTTTTGATATCTAGGAAGTTGGTCAAGTCAATATAGAAAATTTCATAGAGATATAAAACAAAGAATAGTGCAGGGTCGAGTATCTTTTAACAAAAAGAACAATCACTTTTGTGCTCGCGATCTGTTAATTTAGAAATTTGAAGAAGATTGAAACACGGCTCTGTTAGGGGCGCGGAAATGGACGGTGGGCGCGGCGGAAAGAAATAGAAGCGTTTGAAATGTGGTGTTATAGGCGATTAATTATGAAAATATTGTGGATAGGAAAGGGTAGACATAAGAAGGGATGAGAAATAGTAGAACAGAGGGTGCTCTGTGGAAGTAAATAAGGGAAAGGAGATAGGATGTTAGGACATTTTCCGAGACACGAAGGGCTGGTCAAGGTCATATTAGAAGCAGAAACAGGAGTAAAAAGTAATAGAGGATGAGCTGGAGCAGATTACTGTTCGCAAATATGTTCTACTTTTCGGGAAATGCGAAGAATGGCTCAGGATAGAATTATACAAAGCCCATAGGTTGACTTACTCTAAATCAAAATATATTAACACATTACGACATGTGAGGGGAGAAACGATATTTTATTATAATAGAAAAGTAAGTAAATAATTTTTGTAACTCCATTACTGCACAGTCTTCTACAGGTAGAAGATTTAATGATTCAGTCGAAATAATTATTGTGGATACAATAAAATATATTTGAAACTTAAAAAGTGCGTTTTATTTGTGATATTTTATTTGATTTTTGCGGATTAATCTGCAAAAATTTGTAGAACATTTTTCACCGTAGAAGCGATGAAAGGTTTGTCGTAAAGCTTTAACTTGGTTTAATTACTTATTTTATTTGATACCAATAGTAGAGATAAAAGTGATTCGAAAAAATTAATTACTTGATTTTGTAGGATTATTTATGAATAATAGTTAACTTGTATGCTTCTAATGGTTAGGCAGTTAGTTTTTATTTGCCTTTCAAAATTCGTTTCTCACAACAACTGTTTCCTAAGGGCAATGAAAATTATTCAACCAGCAGTCTTCACTCTAATGAGCTGAAAATTCAATGTAAACGAACGATTATTTAACATGACAGTAACGAGGCCGATGATAAATATCGACGATCACAAACTCCGCCTCGACGAACCGCCCTTCTGTATGGTCCAGCCCAGGTAGCACCCACTTACCTGGCCGTGGCGCACCTTCTTTGCCTTGATTGCTGTTTGTGTAGTCAAGTCAGTTCACCTGAGAAAAATTATCGAGCGCTACTACTGTTTAGGACAGTTTACAACAATCGAAGTGACTCGCGCACCAACAGAAAACTTTTCGCGCACGGGTTTGACTTCTTCAACTAAGTAGGTGTATTACACGTGTACTTCATATCTAAAGTAGATTGCACGTGTAGGTACCACATATCTAATGTACTTATAATTTTACTGTTTATATCTAGTTGGTTATGTAATCAATTAGTTTTGATTAATTGGAAAACATTATCTTAGGTATAAAGTGATTCAGTGGACTGTGATATTTTCGTGTTGTGGATCAATGACTTCCCCCGAATTCATGAAAGAGTGTATTCTTTTGCAACTGTGGCGGTGAAATAACTATAAAACGTTTAACTAAGGCAATCCGTGAAACATAAAATACATATATGTGATTATATGTGATGAAAAGTACTTTACGTTGCAATAAAATAAATAAACATTAACTTACTTAGCCAATAGCCGTCGGCAAAAACGAATGAGTTTAGTAATCAGAATTCTAATTGTTCGTGGGTGTTATCGGATTTTAGTGTTGTGTTTTGTGCATTTATATCGGTAATTAGATGTATATTGTTTTTGGTAATTAGTTACACGTGAAAAATTTTCCTGTTTTACATATCCATTAAATTTTGTCTATTTCAAACCGATAAAGAACATATTTGAACAACAAAATTGGCACATAGTATCAGCTTCTTGGAATACCTACTACGACTGACTTTGTAAAGAAATTATCTATTGTTTTAAAGTGATTTTGAAAAAAAAAAAAGAACAACTAGCTACGTACTTTGTTGTTTATCACTTTTTTGAACATTAAAAAACAATAATGGATGGAAAGTGCGTGGAAATGGATTTATCAACAAGACCCCGTGAGATGGCTTCACCAGGTGATAACTGTAAGATGAGGGTGGCAAAATCGGTCTTCTCTATTAGAAGTTTGGTAGATCTGGCTGACAATTCGGAAAACATGGATGGGGAAGCTGACACCGTGCAAAGCAACGGCAAAGGTAAGTCTTAAATTCGAACCAGAGGTATAGTTTCACAATTACTTCCGAAGACGCAGAACCACATTTATTATCACGAGATAAAAAATGACCTTCACTTGATGAAAATCCAAACAAGTAGATTTTCACAAATTTTATCAAAACATGTAATATGTTTCGCCAAACATTGGCTTCATCAAACATTCGAGGATTTACTACATGTTTTAATAAAAATTGTGAAAATCTACTTGTTTGGTGTTTTTATTCTTTGGATAAAAAAAACGATTTTTCGTTATTTTATCTGAACTATGAACTCCTGCTTTTGCTTTTTCTACAATGTCTTGATGGCTTAAACTATTATCAGGCCGGATGGTTAACTTTTTAAAAGGTTTATGACCGTAGATAATGCATTAATGTTTTCAGGGGTCAAGCTATATATAGAGCACTTTCTATTGTTTAAATTGTTAATTTGACATATCATAGTAGTACACCCTTCCTAACTTTTTGTAGGAAATGTTTTGTTTTATAAAAACGGTTCTACCATTTTTATCATATCTAAAAGGAAAATAGTAGTGAAGGGAATGAATTATTTATCTAAGGGTTGAAGTTGATCTTGTAAATTGCACTACGTAAACATTATGCAGGCGTCTGGTTAATTTATTTCAAAGATTGATTTAACACCTTCTGGATCACCGGGAAAGACATTCTTAAAGATCTGTTTTACCGAAAGTGGTAGCATCTCCATCGATATTGATAGATGATAAGGTACAATCGTGGACTCTTGGCTTTTTATTAAAAATTTGAAGGTAATGCTTATATTATTAGGTACTGAAATTAGAACCATGTTTAGACTAAATTTGTACTAAACTACAGTGTTCTGTCACCCAATTAATTGCAACATAAGGAGCTTGGATGGCCTTTTGATTTAAAACTTAGATAAAGCGGGTGGCAACGTAATACGTAAATATAGATATTTCAGTAAAATGTTTTTTTTCATGATAGGTATGACTAGTTTTATTTTTGTTGTAAAAAGCCGTGTATTCATCGATATACACAATAGGTATAATATAATCGCTAACATTTGTAAAAAAGTAGGTTCCTATCACATGTAATTAGAAGTTGTTGGATTGTCATTATTTATCGCGGATTGTTTGTCTGGATGTGGTTTTCTGCTACAACTAATGTAATCGGTCACATCATTAGATAGTATATTAAGTACCTAATCGTAGGTATGTAGTTCATTGTACTTACGTAAAAAAAAAGAGAGAAACAGTGATTCAAATAAGTGGAATTTTGATTGATAGAAGGGGTGATGTTACGTCTCAATGAGTTTTGGGAATTATCATCCCTATGTTTTCAAGTTATTTTCGTTTCAGTGTTTTCTGGGTGAATATACTTTTGTATTTTCTTGTTATTGGATTGGATACTGCAGATATCTCCAAAACAAAAATGTAAAAGTATGGTCTTGGTTAGAGTTCCGCTGGAATTGTCTGCGGCTTGAAAATGTGAACCAATAAGTTCGAAATCTTGGTATACGTCTGGCAGTTTTGGCAGAACGCTAAGCAAGAGTATATTTTTATGTTTTTGTTCGATTTGGTTACGTGCCCACCACCTATTTACCTACGCCGTGGGTTCAGTTTTACAAGTCGATATCCTTATTATAAAAGGACCTTGTTAAGCATTACTGAATTCCACAATAAGTACCAAATATCTACAGATGGCGTTCACTACTCTATCTATATTTATGTGATAATATTAATTAAAACTGCTGCACTGGTGTTTGTGATATCTTTAAAGTTTGTTTATGTGAATGTATGATGTTATAATATCGAATAACTAAGTCCCGCCAGTTAAAAATAATAATTGTGCTGAATTGTGCTAGTCAGTATCGGATTATCCAAATAGGCAATGTAGGAAACTGCCTATGGGCCCCACGGTCCGTGAGAAAAATTAGTAAAAGTATTTTTAATTTTAAGCTTTTGTTTTCGTTTTACGAATGTTATACATTTATTTATTTTTTAAAGGACAAACAATTATATTTTATCAATATAGATATAAGTAAATATAATACCCCTACCGGCATGAATGATGAATTCTTAGATGAAGGCAATAAAATCCTTTTTCGTCTAAATTTTAAGGATCGCAGATCCCACATTTGGAACGCGTCCTACACAGTAGGCACAGCGCACCGAAATCCATATCCCACGACCGGAGTAGTTGTTTCTGCTGATACCATATTTACTTATATCTGTATTAATCATATAGCCTGTAAAGGCCTTTCTACAAGCGCCCACCTGATGAGACCCGATAGGTCGAAACCGGTGTTGGGATATGGCTTTCGGTGCGCTGTGCCTACTGTGTAGGACGCCTTCCAAATGTGGAATCTGTGATCCTTAAAATTTAGACGAAAAAGGATTTGATTCTCTTCTTTTTTTTGAATAAATTTTTTTTAGTTACTTATTATATATAAGCTGCATTGTGACCAATATAACTATGAAAATCAGCGTAAGAATACGAAAAAGGAGAAATTCGCTGCGCACTTAAGAAGACAAAGGCCAAAAATTGAAACATATTATCTGGCAGTATTGTGTACAGAACTGTTGCAGAACCCAGGTGCTTAACAAAGTCTGGCGATGAAATTAAAGAGGTTTGTGGAGAGCTCGGAGGACGAAATGCTGATCGTTAAGGACTTCATTTCACAATTAGACTACGATGAGACGCCGGAAAAGAAAAAATGGTGGCTGCAGAGAAATTATATAAACTGATTTTTGTAATATGACTTAATCAACATCTCCAAATACAATGATAGCATTAGTAATATATAGAAATCTGATTATTACAAACGCAATTGGCGGACGAAGCTGTTTAAAATCGAAAAAAATTTTTCTTCGAAAATGTTTGTATGCACTTGCAATAATGGTCGTTGAATCTTGAAGAAAATCGATTTTCAAGATATATTCAATGAATATAAGAAACAATCGAAGAAAGTTAATGTAAGCAATTGTTTTATGTACAGCATCATAACCCTAGCAAAATTGAACATGACTCGCTTTTTACGTTTTCAAAAATGACGGACCTAAGTTATTAGAAATTGTGTTATAATACATTAGCAATAATTTTTTTAAAATAAAAATAGTAAGAATAGTGGCGTAACTGATGATCAAGGGCCAAATGCAGTGAGATCTGGGTTTATTTATCAAGATTAATGCTTTAATTTCTCACAAAGTACCTACTTGTGACGAATTAGAATTCGTATTGACAATATTACAATTTTATAAAACGAATTTAAAAAATCCGGTTTTCCTTTGTCCAGTCAATGTTGATGATATATAATTAGGAATCAGGATCAATTTATAATAAAAAGTGTTTCTAAATTTCAAGCGACGGAATCACAGAAACATTGCATAAACAACTGTTTTCGATAGAGAAATGGCGGTAGATAACAATTTGATTGATTGTATCTTAATTTTTGTATAATGGAATACTGGAGCATTTAACGACTTTTACAGCATTTGTTAAAATGGCCAGGTTTTGACTTTCCTGGTTTATATTGAATTTTGAAACAATTTCCACAATACTAACAAAGAAATTGTAGTGAAACAATGTTTCAAACTGTATTTATATGAATATATAAAAAAGTCATTGTTTATAAGTATGTATATTCTAGTGAAACGATTGCAATCAAATTTGGCACTATCATTCATGATATGAGTAAAATACCACAGAGGAAAGGACGCTAGCACACTCTCGAATCAGAAAATGTGTCCTGCTAATAGGTACCTGAATGCATAATTATATAAATGCACCCACCTTTTGACGTGTGGAAATATTCGGTCATCGTAGGATCATAAATAGGATGTGGCAGTTGCGTGGCTAAATACCCGATGATGGAATTATTAGGTTATAGTATGGAGGAACGTCATAGTTAAAACGTAAGTGCTATGTACCATCGTCCGAATTTGAACGGGTTATACTAGTCGATTTAATAAATTGGTAGCTAGTGGTTATTTATTGTTCGAAAACCAATTAATTATCATCTTGTTATTTTCATTGAGTCGTCTGGGTATTGATTTCCTTAACTGGAATGAACTAAATTCATTTCCGTCCATTGTCACGTCTTCATAGTTTAATTTTGTTTGCAGATTGTCATCGTCAAGGTTGTA
Source organism: Agrilus biguttatus (assembly GCA_963921985.1). Classification (NCBI taxonomy): domain Eukaryota; kingdom Metazoa; phylum Arthropoda; class Insecta; order Coleoptera; family Buprestidae; genus Agrilus; species Agrilus biguttatus. The sequence goes on along the minus strand of OY998117.1, from coordinate 22,032,146 downwards.
TAAAATACATCCTTTGAAACGTATAAAATCCGAAGTTTTATTAGACAAATAAGCTTAAGTCAATCTAGAATTATTGTTAAAACAGTTCGAAATCAATTGGAAACAATTAAAGACAGGAAGTCACACGCATCAATGAGTTCCTTGTTTATTGCAGGATTGTTTTCTTAACGATCAATAAAAAAGTAAAACGTTTTAAGGTCACTGTCTCAACATTCGACATTATAGCAGGTATATACACGTTGTTCCAAAATTTAAAAAATGTATGAAGTCTTCTTAATGGAACTACATCATTCCTTTAGTAAAAATAAAATCGTTATTGATACCTGGACACGAAACTATTGTTTTAGTAAAATAATTTTTTTATCTGTTGATCAATTATCCACCGGTTAGAGTTTTTTAGTAGTTCCTGACCTGACAACGAAAAGTGTATTTCAAAATTATATACCGAGTGGGAAGGATTCTTATTATGCAAGAACGTAGTTACAGAAACATACGAGAAGCAAAGAGAGATTGAATTCCTACCATCAAGATGAAATTTTATCGTTTTTCTTTCTTACATGATACTTTATACTCTGTGTCCATCATTTATTTCGTTTATTGGCAATGGATTCTAAAGTAGGAGTTTAAATCATATCGTAATCTCTCTTTTATTCAGTTGGAGAAGTAGATACCTTAGTAAGGCCCTAACATATGAAATACTTCAGTTAGCAGCATATATCAGTAGGTAGCTATTGTTATAACTAGATAGTGATTTATTTCAGGCTAATTAGGTCAGGTAATAGAGCTCAGAAACTGATCTTTTTTACAATAAAAAAATAACAGGTATCGGACTATGCAGGATTTTAAATCATGGCCCATAAATGAAAACGCATCCAATATAATTGTAACAATCAATTATTGTTTACAACGCAATGGCGTTGAAAACCGTAAAACAAATGCGACAATATAGTTTTTCTTTTCATGGCGAAAACTAAGATGAAAATTGTTTTCACTACAAAACAAAAGTTGTAGTTAATTGATAAACCTTTAAAAATACATGAAAAAATACGATTTTTTCTTAAATTTGTACATGGTATTTAATATAGTGATATGTAAAGTGGACAAAATACGATTTAGTTTGCAATTTTTACTCTATTGATTGATAAAATCTGAGAGTAAAAGTAAAATGAGTGCAGTATTATGTTGATTGTAATGTGAATTCCTAATATTTTTAATGTGTTTTCATTTGGCAGGAGAATGATAAAAAATTTAATAAGATATTCCTTAAATAAAATATAATATCTTATATTTTGTTATTACTGTAGTGTTTTCCCTATACATTACTTAGGCAGTTCGTTCATTTACGCAATTGATACTATACAACTAGTTTCATGAAACCAATCTCATGAAACTGGTTGCGTTCATTTGTGCAAACAACCTGGAAAAAATGTAGCAGCGATGTCGCCATGCGACGAAGACGTGGTTGTACATTATATGCTTTGTATTTACGCCGCAGAAGAAAACAAAAACAAAAAACACAAAGTCACTTTTGTTTCAACGTATATTTAAGAAAACTCTTACAATTGTTTCAACCAATAGGTCATTATCAAAGATTAATATATAGTAATAATAATATATAGTAATATATAGTAATACTATTACTATATACTATTATTGGTTGAAACAATTGTAAGAGTTTTCTTAAATATACGTTGAAACAAAAGTGACTTTATGTTTTTTATTCATTATGTTTCTTCAAGATTGCACCAGTATTAGTTATTCTATTACCGAAAACAAAAAAGTTTTTGGATTCGTCCTGAATTTATGAAAAATCACAAAAAGAGGTTTTTCATAATATCAGAGACTATGAAAGACCTTTTAAAATTTCCCAAAGAATGAGTTGGAAAACTTCGATGGGCTAGTGGGGTTAGTTGGTTCAACATTTGAAATGAGAAACACAGAATTTTGGAATGCAATTATTGGGCAAAGTATTGGATATCAATAAACTGTACTGTTGTTGTCAGAAGAATACAGAACGAAGAAAAACTGTACATGACCAAAAATCGCATGCAACTATTAGTCGACACGTGACCAATCGGTTTAGTGATTGGTGGATGGTTACTTTAAAGTGTAAAAATATGGAGATAGCGTTTAATACTATAGAAGTGATCCTGAAATAGCAAATAATTGTGGTTCGCCTTTCTCGCTCTAACGCATCCTGATTAGCTGTCTAAGATCGTTGTAAGCAAATGATAGTATGATTTCAGTTGCGTATTTACTACCAACTGCTACTTTCAACAAGGGACACAACAGGAGACTGAGAATTTTATGTTTTGAATTATATTTTTTTCTAACAAATATATTTATAATTGGGGTTATTTTGAGGAAAAACAAGACGAAATTAAAGTTTGCAACTTTTGTGCAGAAGAAGTTTAATTTTTTATATTATTAAACGAAATAAGTCATGTCTAAAATGTTCTTGTTTGTAGAACTAAACAAAAATTCTTAACATCTTAGTAAACCCATTGAATTTTTTTTCACTGCAAAAGTGCAAGAAACTGCTATCTAAAGGTGCATTTCCCATGATGCATTAGATGTATTCAGCTGACGAACTGCGACTGACGCGTAAGGTCGACCTAATTTATATATGTAGTTTCTTCTGGTGCGTTATCCGCGTGTGATCTTTGGTAAGAATTTGTTCAGTTTTTACATTAATAAGCTTCTAAAATGCACCTTAAAAAGTTACCACTCTACAACTTTTTATCATTGTCTGTTTATAATTTAGTTTCTGTGAAGGCCTACTTGATTATGACAAATTAACTTATCACATCAGTCAAGAAAATAATTTCAGAACACTGTTGCTTCTGTAAATGAGTGATGTGGTTATGTAGAGTTACCTAAGCAGCCAGCAATAATAATGAGCACACACAGAGTCCTTAATTGCCACTAGAATAATGACAGAATGTCATGAAAACAGATGTTTCAAAGAAAATCAGAATTCAATTGGAACAATCCTTCTACGGCCCTGAGCGACTAATAAAGCAAATAGTGCCATTTCGTGACGTAGCTGCGTGCTTGTTTTAATTGAGAACATTAATTTCATCAAAGGTTCTGATAATTAGGCATCACAGTTCAGACCACTAGATTTATTAGATACCTCTATTCTAACCCGACTCGTTATTATCCGAGTTTAATTAATAATTATACAAGACCGAGGTGCGTACAACAGCTTCAACATAATGTTTGCTTAATTGCTTATGGATAGAAAACATAAATTTGGAGCCCACAATGTCTATGTAATAAATTATTCATGTAAAATATTAACCTAGGAAGAATCATAATCGATCCTTGCAGAAAAGGTAGGATATTGTAGTTATAATGGATATTAATATAAATCAAAATAACGTATTAGACATTATCAACCAAAACTAGATAATCACAATTAACAACATTGGAATTCCATGAACATTAGGGCTGAATTGTGTAAGAAAGGTTTTCTACAAATCATAATCTGTTTACGGATTTTTTATGGGCCCTTTAAAAGGGATGAAATTAGAAACAAAAAGAAATATAAATAAAAGCAGAATTATTAAAAAGTTGTACGTAAATGAACGCATCATTTAAGAGGTGAACGAAATAGTTTTTACGAACAGTCCCATGTGGCGTTAGCAAACTTATTACAATTTAAGTGATAAATAATTTTTGAGACAGTATGAATATTTAAACATCGTACTTCAATACACCTTTATAAAGGGAACGCATTTAATTATTGCAAAAAGATGAATAACATGACATCGAACTGAATTGCTTTGAAACTACTTCAATCCATTATTCTTAACCGTAAAAACTCGTAGCCAGAATGACACTAGTGCATTTATGTAAAAACGTTTTCAAGGGAAGTGTCAACGTTCCTCGATATGGCACAGTGGCGGCCCGTCAGATGAGGCAAGTGAGGCAGTGCCTCAGTTTAAATTTTGCTAAAATAGAACCTTATTCTTAGACTATTGCTAAAGAAATATTTAAAATATAAGAAATAATTAAATAACAACAATGTTGTGTGCATAACGCAGAGTACAGGTTACAGGTAGAAACTTCTATAGTGAAATAAAGCAAATAAATATTCAGTAGGGGTTTTTGCTTTTTGATTGAGGTAAAGTAGGTACATGGTAATATTATATAGATAGATAATAGAAATTATGAATCCTCAATATGATATTGAATTTTTTTTTTCATTAGAAACGTCTTTATCACAATTGTGTATTGTCATGAAAATGCAACTTTACGTTGTAAGTATTCGTTTTAATAAATAAATTATTAAATTTAATGATGTTAATTATAGATATGTTTCTTTTATATTACTTATTTTTAAACAATTTGCAATTCTTAGCTTAACCGTTTTAAATATTGTTTAATGACTAGTGTTGTAATGATCTTAACTATTTGATAAAATTATAACATGAAATATATCAAAAATTCAATTAAAAGGTTGAAATTGCTTCCTGATTTTGTGCCATATGTGTAATAAAAATGTTTTCAAAATAGAGACTAAGCATTTAAAATTATATTAATAATAATGAAATATGTTACCTATAAAAAGAAAAACATTATTGAAACAGTGTATATTGTTCGGGTGAAGACGTTTCTGTGATCAGATAATTGCAATAAACAGAGAAATAATTTTTGGTAAAAACCGAAACATTTCTACAACTAAGAATTTCCACAACCAGTAGCCAACAAGTCGAGAAGTTCTTAAATTTAAAATCCAATTACAAGCGGTATTTTTAAATCCTAGAATTCAAACATTTAATTCGAAAAAAGAAATAGTTTTCATGGAAAATTATTGTAAATTGTTGCTTGATTTAGTAACCTAAATCGTATTAAGATTTGTTCATTATTTACATGAGTTAACAAATCTAGTTTTAGTGTTAAGAACAACAATTCTTTAAGAAAAGTAGCTCGATATAAGGTAATCACACCTACAAACGTTTTTAAAAGAAAATATAAATATTAATCAACAGAAACAACTACTCCGAGGGCTAATACCCCTACCGGCATTGAATTACACTGTTGATTCTTATGGATTCTCAGACGAAGATATAACATATTCAAAAAAGAAGGAATTAAAATCCTTATTCGTCTAAATTTTAAGATCAAAGACCTCACATTTGGAACGCGTTCTACCAAGTAGGCACAACGAACCGAAAACCACATCCCATGATCGGTTTCGACCTATCGGGTCTCATCAGGTGGGCGCTGGCAGAAAGGCCCTTACAGGCTATGTTATAAATATAAATATAAATATGGAATCAATAGAAACAGCTACGCCAGCGCCCACCTGATGAGACCCGATAGGTCGAAACCGGTCGTGGGATATGGCTTTCGGTTCGTTGTGCCTACTTGGTAGGACGCGTTCAAAATGTGAGATCTTTGATGTTAAAATTTAGACGAATAAGGATTTTAATTCCTTCTTTTTTGAATAGTTTTTAAAAGACATTAAATTCGCTCGCTTAGTCTAAACGCACCTTTATGTATTTTGTTTCTTAACATTAAGCTCGTATGAGTGAACCTCTGTAGACACGAGTATATATTAATTACTGACATTAATCTACTTGCTAGATACATATAGTTAATGGACGTATGCAATTTTCCAAAGTTACATAATTACAAATTCCATTAGATTTTAAATTTTTTGTATAAGTTATTTATTTTAATTGAACACGCTTTGCTATATAAATAAGACATAAAGCTCCTTTTTTTACAGCGAACTTGATTAATGTGCGTGCAACCAAAGTACATTTAGTTTCATTTCGTCTAATTAGGAGAAAAATAACAATAAACAGTAATCAGGTGTATACATGTGTATATGTATAAGGTACCTCGGTAAGTATCTACATCAAGTAGGTAGATATATTCTCTAGGTCGTATTTTAAACTAAAGGCAAGTTACATTGACGTTCTGCGGATATCGAATAATTTCTATGCGGCAGGTGTTGTAAATCGTAGCTAACGCACTAATAAAAATGCATCAGCGGACGCAATATTGTGCTTCGGCCGGGTCGGAAATTCTATTCAAAAATTCAAAATGGCGTAGTGGCATGGTGTTGGTCGGGAAAGTTTTCTTTGTTGCCGGCCGAACAGATCGCGCGCTAATTGGCGTCTAGCTCGCGGCTACATTGTTTTAAACGCTGATTAGAATTTACGACCGGCGTTCCAACTTTTAATGCGACGTCTTGAACCGAATTAACTTTATTATGATTTTAATATCGAACTGGTCTAAGTTAACAGCGCAACGCGGCCAACTAAGAAAGACTGATTCTTTCTCGACCGACGAGCAAAGTGAAAAGCAGCGCTTGTTAAAAGTTAATTAGGTTTATGCGCGTCTTTCATTAATATTGTTTGGATATTTATTACCTTCGTTTCACTTAATTGTGATTTATTTGTCGAGACGTGGTTTTTATGATGTATCCTTTTAGCGAATCGTTCCCCGAAAGCGAGAAAGAATTAAGGGATACCCGCGTTAACGACGCAAAACCACTTATCCGAATAAGCGCGCAGTTACCATTTATTTAAATAGTACGAGATTTTTTAAATCTCTTTGAGGCAAAACTGTCATGCATTTCATCTACTTACGATTAGTTTAGCTCGAAGTGGATAATGCTTATTTTTAACAAGAGATGGCATTTGTGGATGAACTTCTTTACTTTTTTTTTGACATTAGTAAAGATTTTGACATTTTTTATTTCTTGCGCTGCTAACTTATTTGTATGTGTGCTTATGTTGTGCCTTATAGAAGGGTTTTTTAAATTTCCGTCCTCAGACTTTTGTTATTTGCCATTTACATTACACGTCCATTATGATTATTTTTAATTAAATAGATAATAATAATGTAGAGGAGAGGCAATGGGTGCAATTACTTTCCTCTGCCTCAAAACAAATTACGGAAAAATCATAAATTTTCCGGTCCTTAATTTCTCTTGGCCTTTTGCAAACCGTCATCATAGAGTCATCAGTTCGAAGATTGGTTGGACACACACTTCCACCTCTTCCTATCTTGAGCCAATCTTCTTTTACATTTCTTTAAAACTACAACATTTTACACCACTAACTATTTGCGAACACTAATCTAATCTAGACCTTCCTTTGCTCCTTTTTACTCCTATTGCTGCCACTAACTAGCGCGTCATATCTCAAAAGATGTCCTGCTAATTTATCTCTCCTTGTTCTTATTGACTTCCATAGCGTCCTTTGTTATCGTGCTCTTTCTAAAACCTCCTCATGTCTAACTTTCACTAGATATGGTACACGGGTACAGTTAAAATAATTGTGACAGAACTTTTTCTTCGGAAAATTAATTTCCATATGTTAGCCATCCAGTTCAACTTTAAATTTCTCCTAACTGTCGCCTACATCCATATACTTTTTAGTCCCTTCAGAGGCAGAGGTGAGAAAATCGGTCACCAAAATCTGTCAGTATCTGACGGTGTAAAATGTTGATGTTTTCGCCATAAATGGGAGTATAGACCGTAGCAACGTTTTATAAAAATGAATCATAGATACGTTTTTATCTGTTCTGATTCGAAGATACATGAATTGGACTAAACAAGAATGAATGTGATTCTTGTTTCTGTTAGCCCTTGAGAAAATTCGTTTGAAAGCAGTCCACATACTTTCGATTGTATTTTTAGACGCTTCAATTTCATTATCTTTGAATGCAATGAATGACTAACTGCCAAGTGCTGATAACCCTCTTGGCATAAACAATCATATGCCTTCCAGCTGTCACTTTTGATTATTGTATCAGGCTTTTCTTTTGAAATTTTTTATTCTTAAAGTTTTATATAGAAATTTAATTTCCTGCATTTTTTAATAAGTATTATGTAATAATTTGCTTGATTTTTCAATGGTCTGGTACATAGAGAATTAAACATACATTTAATAGTTAAATGTAATAGTTAGCCGTAAGAGCGCTTACAAATTTAAAAAACGCTGTATACTGGCAATAATTTAACTAAAATAAATAAAAAGTATTGTTAAATCGACTATATACCTAAAATAAGTAATTTAAGAAGCAATAAATTAGCGAAATTATATTTAAATTGCATTCAAAGAAATAAATGATATTTTCAGAAAGTTTTTGGTGAACAGCAAATCGAAATTTCATTCTCTGGAAAAAAGTGGTGTTTACCAGACAATGTGTGACGAATGTGATACACTGTACATATGACAAACATTTAGAGTAATAGAGATATGATTAAAAAACATTTCTAGGCAAGAGAAAAAACAAAAAATGCACAGTAGGTTTACCAGAACATTGCCTAAATTTTAAACATTGTATATCGCAAAATTCGATCAAATTATTATATAATATTTAAAACAAACTGGAAATTAAAATTATATGAAATTTTGGAAGACAAACAATGTCAAAAGAATGGTAACAACCTGGAAAATAACCAAATAGAACTAACTAGTAACACTTCACTTTATCCCTAATGTTGAAGTTTCCTGATCTCATACGAAATATAAACCTAATGTAAATTTGGTACTAGAAACTTGTGTATTTTTTAATAATGTGCTATCAGCCGAAACGTTCGTGAAGCATCGTATAGCTATCATTTTATCTCGATTATACCCTTCAATTCTTCCCTTGCATTCTTTATTCTTTAATAATATGCTCCTTGGAAATCCTAATTTATGTTAAAATTAAACATTGCTTGTTTATCTTCTTCTTCTGAATTTTCAAAATATGTTGGATATTTTTTGTATTATCTTTTCGTGTAAAATAAACAAACAAACTTTACAATTTATTTTCATAAATTTGTACTCATTACTTTTCTGTATTCTTTATTTTAATACACATATACAGTGGAGGCTTGTGAAATGAAATTGGAGAGATTAAATTATCATCATTAAGAAAATTTAGTCATTAGGTTGCAAAAATGCATGAATATCTATTTTTTTGGCGGTTTTCCAGCTTTGCAGCGCCTATACATCACTGTCCCAGAAGTACACGTATATACATGGAAATGTACGTATGTGGCATATATTATATAATGTGTTGTTAAGAGTAGTTATAAGTTGTGTACATTTAATTGCACGGGGCAATAAACTAGTCACCCCCATCCTGCTTTTAATTCTACTTACTCCATACACAGACGAACAATGTAAACAACCGATTAGCATTATTGGCCACAAAAGCAATATAATCTTTCAAAGCAATCATCTCCACTTTATGCTAATGCAAGACATAAATCAGGCTTTTATCCTTTTGTTTAAGTTATAAAAATGACAGATAAGAACGGGACCGTTGTCTACTGTGGCCAACACGACTTTTGTCTCTGTCGTGATTCTCGCCCGGGAACGAATCGAAATGAGAGAGCGAGAGCTGATCGGTGGCCGAACCTTTCGCGTAATGAAAACTTGTCCCGAAGAAATTTTATAATCTGGAGGCGCTCAGAGACACGTAGGTAAAGTGGCAGATAAAAAGGCACGCGACAAAGGTAATCTTATTAAAAATGTTTCTGTCTTCGGTGTTATGCTATGGTCGTGCTACGTTTTAGGAACTGTAGCGGTGCCATTCGTTCGACGGAATTTTTATGGAACGAGCTCTTGATGAGTCACGCTGTTTATTCAATAGAGTATTAAATTCTGATTTTATGGATCTGGTCCCATCACCCGAAAAAGATATAGTCCATAAATCCTCCTAATGTTACGTACACATGTATCTGCCTGTTAGAACAGACCTTTAACACTGTCCCAGGCAAATTGTTTCCTTCGGTGAGCTTTTACATGAAGAGGATAGACGAAAACAATTATCTTATCCATTTATAAATTCGACCGCACATTATGGATATACTTATAAATAATCGTGAAGAATTGTTCTAAACGAAAGATTGTACTAGATGATGGCAACGTTCTATTGTTATTTGTTCATTTCGTAATTGTTTACTCAAATTAGAGTTTTATAAAGTTATTGAAAAATGAAATATTAGCAGGCGCTTATACAATTTTTATATTAACTACAAGAGTGTATCAAATATAAATGGGATTAGTTTTTTAGTAAAAATTTTGAACTATATTTAATTAGACTTTGATACATATAATATTTTTCTACATAGTCTGCCGCCCTAGAAATATGTTTTTCCCATCGGATTGAGAGCTTTTTTATGTCATCATTGTAGAAATTCTTCGAACCTTCTTGTAATCATTGGAGCACAAATGCTTCTACTGCGTCGTTCTCGTGGAAACGTTGGCCTCCAAGCGCTTCTTTCAGGGGCCCAAGATGTTGGAAGTGACAAGGGCACAAGTCGGGGTTATATGGTGGATGCTCCAACGTTTACTAGCCTGGAGAAAGTCAACGTGAAAGGCACCTTGTCGATAAAAAAATACTGTTGTCATTACCTTTCCGACAGACAAGCGCGTCTTTGCCTTTATTGGACCCCTCTCGCCGCTTTTTCTCCACTCCATTCTCGCCTGTTTCGATTCGGGCGTGAGTGGTGCACCCATGTTTCGTCACAGGTGACGATGCGATTCAAAAATGCTTCACCCACTTGCTGGAATCGATTGAAGTGTTGCTGCGAAATCTCCAATCGATGTTGCTTGTGATCTACCGATAACAGTCGGGGAATAAATCTACGCTTTGCGTATTTTCAGGTCATCTGTCACGATCCCGTGGACACTCCGGTTACTGATGGTCAATTCATCAACGATTTCCCGAAGAATTATGCGTTGATTTTCCTCAATGAGATTTCGGACCGCCTCAAGTTTGGCTTCGGTCACACATGTCCTTGTGCGATGAGTATGGCTCTCGTTCTTGACCTTTTCACGGCTTTCAGAAAATTCCTTGTGCCATGCAAACAGCCGAGATTTTGACAGGGTGTTGTACCCGAACTGTTCCTGTAACAGCCGCAAAAATTCGGTTGGATTCACCCCCTCCTAAACAAAACTTCTCTAAAGAACTTAACATTATCAAACATATTGCTATGAATAATGGTTACAAAACTGAAGTTGTTGATAATATCCTAAATAAAAAACAAATAACAAAAGCTGGGAATATGTTGGTTAATGGTTTGAAAGTTAAAGACGAAAAGCCTTTTTGTGCCATAAATTTTATTAAAAATGTAAGCTCCAAAATTACATATAGATTAAGAAGGTTAGATTTTAAAGTGTTAGATGTCAATTGATTAAAGTTAGGCAACATCATCGTTAATAATCAACCAAAAAAAGACAAATTACAAAAAAACAGAATCTACAAATTATCGTCCGAGGATTGTGACGGCATTTACATTGGACGATGTAGTTCTAAAAAATTGTATTTGTGAAAATGAGCGCTCAATTAAAACAAAACTTGCTCAATAGGTTTTGCTGAACATTGTTTTCAAAATAACCATAATCTTGACAAAGAAAATATTAAATTGTTACATAATTCAGAAAAATCTAGAAAGTTCACACTTTGGAGCATTTAAAAATCAAATGAACAATTTCAAATAAAAATAACATAGTGAATAATCAAATTAAAATATTGACAAACAACACCCTACTGTTAATAACCGATTTATGATGAAAAGTTCTTAATGAGTCAATTTCCCCAATTAATGTATATTAACTTGTTTTTAACTTGTCTTATGTATGTAAACTGCAATTTACTATTTGAGGTTTGAACGTTTAATGTATAATTTAGTATTAATCTACTATTGATAAATACCGCCCGGTCGAAACATATGTGGAAGTTTTCGAAATAGATTCATTGAAACATTCTTTTGTCTTTTATTCTTATCTTTAATTAATTATGTTTCATCAACAGTGCACCGAAAAAAGTTTACTTAGTACAAAATCTTTCAATTTAAAAATAATTAAGCATGTAATTATTCAATGAATCATGATTTGACAAAAAAATACCAACACAAGAATGCCTTCTTACGCAAATACTTAACCAACTATTTAAATGTTTAAATTGCTCAGCCTTCCCTAAGTCCACGCAATTCGACCACCATATATCATCAAACAGATAAAGCAGAACAGTTAGTTTCTTTTCATTTATTTCATACATAAATAATTAAATTAAAAAAAAACCATTTTTAATGTATCATGTTTTAAACACGGACTCATCATCATAGTCGTCAGCCCAAAGACTTGTTGGACACGTACCTCCACTAATCCTGAGCTAACCTGTGCATTTCCTTAAAACTAGAACATCCTATATCCCTAACTATTTGTGAACAGTAATCTAACCTAAGCCTTCCTCTGTTACTTTTTACTTCTGTTTCTTCTAAAATGTTTCAATGTGGAGCTATATGTATAGTGCTCGGAAGGTATAATTTTTAAGTGAGCGCTACATAAAACAATCATCAAACAGAATTGGCAATAGGAAAACGAAATATAATTCGAACATTGTTGACAATCAATTAAAATTAGGACAGACTTCATCCCCACTGTTACTCAGTGAACTTTAATTGTATATACACCCCTGATTGTCACACATTTTAGTATTACTCTTGATAATTGGTAATGCTCGAAACACTTATTAAGTATTTTAGAATAAATTCGTGAACATTTTATATAGCGTCTTTTATTTAAAATAAAGATATATACAGTATACTTATCATTATATGTCATTTTATGTATATAAGAAAATGTAAATGTAAACATTATTAAAAATTTTGAATTAAAACCGCTTGACAAGTTTTACAATGTATCTGTTTGTTCCTCTAACAATCTTGGAGGATCATAAAAAATCAATAGAAAAATGTAACAAATGTACTAGTATTGCTCAACATTGTTTAGATCTAAATTATTCTTTAGATACGGAGGAAATTAAACTGTTACTGAAGGTAATAAAGGTAAACGCTTTAATCTGTTAAATTTTTCCAAAAAATAATAAGTTATTATTGGGACTCCCCATTATTAACGAACAAATAAATTTCGATGTATCTCGCTTATTAAACGTATATATTCAGGTAGGTACAGAATATTATTGTATATTATTTATTATTCAAAGTAGAAAGTAGAAAATAGGAGACTGTGGTAAAAGAATAATTAAATAAAGAAAAGACTCACCCTAATTACCACTAACTAAATTTAAAAACACGTGGGCAGTCTCGCGTTGATAATGTCCACGTGTGAAGTGGGCGAAACACGTGTCCGCTCTTTTTAAATTTAGTTAGTGGTAATTAGTATGAGCCTTTTCTTTATTAAATTATTTACTATTGATTTACTCTTTGAAAATGGTGTAACCGGATTGATAGAGGTATAAATAAATACATTGTAAAACTTGCCATATGTTTTAAGTTCAAAATCGTTTGCTATTTATAAAAATGTTTCACCAATAAATACCAAGCGATTCTACTATTTCAAATATTATTTGGCAAATTAATACGAAACCTGCACAAAATCTAACCATCTCCATTGGTAAATATACAAATTTCTTGTAATTTGGAATTTCTAGGTAAAATAGGTCATATATTAGATTGTCTCTATTAAATACTAACAAGCTGCTTGCCCTTATGTTGACAGATTAATACAAAAGTAATAAGGCCGTGGAATCGTAGCATTTTAGTGACTATTTCTATGCTAATATAGCATCTGTTACAAAAAATATGTTGATTTGTCATGGTTTTCCTTATAAAGAGAACATTAGATAATTGCCCTAATTATTATAGTTGTTTCTAGTCAAACCAAATGTTGCGTTCATCCGTTTCATAACTTCAAATTGCCTATCTAACACCGCATACCAAAAAAGAAAAAAAAAAACAATTTAATTGATTAATTTTCTACTGTTGCAATTTAGCTCACTCCATGAGTCCCCATAAAACAATAGTTGATCCTATTAAAAACCAAATGCTACTAAATAATGTTATAAAAAAGGGGGTATTAGAAAGTGTATGAGAACGAAGGGCGCTATGGAAGTCAATAAGGTAAAGGAGAGATAGGGTGGTAGGACACCTTTTGAGATAATCAGGGCTACTTAGAGACAAATTAGAATCAGAAATAGGCGAAAAAGAGGCAGAGGAAGACAAAGATTAGATTTCTGTTCGCAATTACTCACGGATGTAAGGTGTTGTAGTTTCAGAGAAATGAGAAAATTGGCTCAGGATAGGAAGGAGTGGAGGTGAGTGTCCAGGACTGATGACTATATGATAATCTAAAAGCACTTCAGTAAACAATTATAAAACACAACCACTTCCTTTCTTCTCCTTAGGAGTTGACTATTATTAAACTTGTTTCAGCAGAAGTACATCTAGCAAAACAACTAGTATTTTCGTGATTAAAAAAAATTGAACCCACTCAAGGAGGAAAGGTATGCTTAAGTGGGCTTATTGATCATCGAAGTAAAAAAGAAAATTAATTGAATCACACATTCACAAATAAGTGAAAATGATAATCAATTTATTGTTTTATGCATTTGTTGCTTCTTTTTAATGTATATGTATTAGTGTTTAACATTGTTATGTATGTTTGCTTTGTTAATTATAGATGCTTATTACATAAACTGAATGGATTCTAGCTCTACTTTGTATTAGTTCATTTTTAATACAACGATTAAATAACGACAGGTACTTTGTTTCTATCACTTTATTGAATTGTTACAAACGCAAATATAGTTTCGATACCACAGGTTTCATTTTTAAGCTATTCACGTTGAATTAATAAATAAATGCACGTAATATATAGTTGTTAGTTGTTACAGTATGATGTATAAGGGCGATCGATATAAATCTGTTTACTTATTTAATGAGATATTTTCTTGATTTGTAATTGATTTATGAATTTTGACTGCTTCTTATATAAGCAATTTAAGTCATTTTCCCATGATGTGATTGGAGAAATTAGAATTCGTTTTTCAATAATTTAAAAGATAGTAGATGCTCGTTGTAGCGGGTTGTTTTGAATGATCTACCAGTCTGACCTGATAATCTGAACATTTTAGCTTGTAAACTCTATGTGTGGTATTTAACATTGCTTTTATTAAAATCAAGCCGCCTGTGTTACGCAAATAAAATTATTAATTAATGTACTAGCTAATTGCTTATTTCTAATTTTGATATTGAATATTTGCTTATGTTACTTAATAAGCTTATTTCATTTTTTTAATTAATCATATTTTGTGGTTTGCACTGAATATGGAATGTACATTTTTGACAAAAGAAAACGTTACGAAATAAAAAAAAACGATTTTCCATTCGAACGGTTGACATTTGATTAAAAGTGGCGTTCATCGTCAAAAGTGTGCATTACAAACGACTACGGTTGAGTTAGGTAACTATAAAAATTAATTACACAATTCTTGCTGTGGATTAAAAATATTACTTAATTGGGTTTTATGGTCGAACCATAAAATGCAAGGTTGTTAAATCGTTTGAGATGAAAGCCGATAGCTATAAGTTTAAAAAAACAAAATAAAAACAAAACAAAATTAACAACAACGACGTCCCGCTTTACTAAAGTGCACTTGATTAGGGTCTAATAGCCATCGGGATTTATTAAAGACAATGTCATAATATAAGCCGTTTAGATGACGATGCGCGCCTAAATTGCCCTAAGTAAGTAATGCTTGCGCAGAAACCAATTACGTACATGTACGTTACATTTTAGAATAGGTCGTTTCCTGGCAAATATTTTATCGTTACTACATATAAAAACTTCAAATTATGGTTTTAAATTTAATGAACAGCTCGAAGACAAGGGCATTCTGTTAGGTATTAAAAGTTATTACAGAGGCACCGAGACGTGGACAACTAATTAATTAATTTTCTAGAATGACCCATTTCCTCAGTCCAGGTAAATTTAGGGACCCAAGTAAACGCAAATTGGTTACCATATATCGTATCTTTACTGTACTATATGCAGTAACCAAGCTTATAGGCATATCATGCAGCTTTTATAATGTAATACTGTGATGTTACAGGAATATAATTAAGAATAATGATATTATAAAATACATCAGTCTGATGTTTCTTTCATGGTGGGCAATGCACTTAAGTTAATGTGCGATTTTCTATCTGTTAACTTTCAATACTGTTAAAATAATAGTAACTAACCCAAGCGCCATACTTGTATAATACACCAAAGAAAAGTATTTAAATACAAGTAATAATGCTTTTGAAGTATTTTAAATAGTGAAACAAATACTGAAGTCTATTGTACTTGGTTAACATACTAGGAAAAAGTATTCAAATAGTAATTAATTGATTAACAATTGGTTTATAAACAATTAAGCTGAAGGTACAAAATATAGAGAAAATTTATAACTCGTTCGCTTTTCTGTTGCGTCTTATAACGATGTTATATCTAATATTTCAAAACTGATCCCGCATTTCAACTAAATTACCTTCATTGGAAGATTTAAATACAAATATCAAATACTTTTAGCCATAATTAAAGAATATTTGAAATACTATAAAAGATTTAAAAATATGGTGTTATATTCCTATTTCAAATACCTAACAAATATGCCAGATGTATCGTATCGGAACTGCGAAGTTTTTCAGTAAAACAAACTAGTAGCGCACAAATCGAAGTGTTAAAAACAATTCTAGAAATAATAATTTTATTAAAAAAAAACGCACAAGTTTCAAGAAAAAAATATATTGTTGAAAATACACACTACAATATTGTTTCACCACACAGTGGCATCATTAGGTGATGATTATCACTGTGTGGTGAAACAATATTGTAGTGTGTATTTTCAACAATATATTTTTTTCTTGAAACTTGTGCGTTTTTATGAAATAAAATTATTATGCATATGTTTCAACGACTGGAAGCTTCAACTCTAAAAAATTCTAGAAATATTGGTTATGAGATCCAACAAAATTTTTATGTTGACTTATGCAAAAAATGATCTGAATTCCAAAGTAAAGAAAAAAATCACAGCGTTTTATTAGAAAAATATAATAAGGATGGTATATAACTGTGAAAGTCTTTGAAATTCAAAATTGCGAATGCTGTTATAAAGCGCCAAATCTAATACTCAAAAATCATTACGTGAAACACTTATTTCTAAAACAGAATATTGGCTATATTCTGTAAGGTTGGGACACTTGGTGTGTAACTCATGGTATCCATCTTATTTGTAATAATTTATATTTTTACTGTTGGGTTACTAATCGTAAGTACAAAAAGGACTTGAAGTATTGCATGAAAAGACCATGGAAACAGCTTTGTGGATAAATGTATGAAAGAAGTACATAAATATTTATACATTCGTGTTTCCTAATTGACTCTGGAACAGTGCCGTCAAATGTAGAATCCAAACTCTTGCGAAATTTAAAAATCGAGTTACATAAAACATTAAACCTAAAAAATTTAAACTCCCTAACCCTATAATCTAACTGTTTTAAATTCCTTAACCTAAACCATGACTACCCTTTACCTTTTAAACCCATGATCTCAAAACGTAAGCTTTTTAAACTTCATAACCCCCTTTTAAAAATGTTATTGATATGTTATAATCATACAGTCATCAGTCCACTTCTTCTTAGACTGAGCCAATCTTCGCATGTCTCTGAAACTAGAACATCTTACAGCTCTAACTATTTGCAAACAGTAATCTTAGATAAGCCTATAACATGTCTCTAACTAGCCCTTCATTTCTCAGAAGGTGTCTACCAACCTATCGCTCCTTTTCCTTATTCACCTCCATACCACTCTTTGTTTCCTACTCTTTCTAATAACCCCTCATTTCTAACCTTTTCTATTCACGGTATTTTCATTTTTAAATTTTCTAATTTCTCTACTTGTCTTTACGCTCCCATTCTACCCTAAAATTACACTTTTCGATGAGATCCTCCGAAAGCTGAATGGAGGACTATCTCCGGAAAGCTTTATTCTAGGGCGCGCCATCATTTGAGCTTCGGTTTGTTGTACTTGGGAAATATAATCTGATAGTTTCCCGTTACCTTCCACAGCGTGGTGTTGTGCATCAGAGTGTCAGGCTGTGGTCTCTGCCACGCGGAGTACTGAAATAGCTTGGAACTTGTCTTAGTCTGGTTTCTCACTAAAGAACGTCTCATTGTGGTTGAACCTATGATCCGGATCCTTAAATCGTCAATCAATCATCTACCTGCTCTTTTGTATTCATTCCAGATAATTATTACAGCACATATGAGTTGGAGATTTGTTTCTTCTGGGTTTTTTAAAGAATAACTAGGCAATACAAAATATTTGCGCACAATCACCTATCATCACTTGATTCATATATAAATGTAAATACATAAAATGCTCAATGTGTTGGCTAGCTGCTCCTGAAGTTATGGAGTTTAAAAAGCTAACGTTATAGGATTATGGAGTTGAAAATGTTTAGATTATGGGCTTATGATGGCATTTATGGTTTAGGTTAAAGGGTTAAAGTGTTTAAAACACTTCGATTATAAGGGTGCGGGGTCTAAATCGCTTGGGTTTAATGTTTTCCGTTAATGGGTTTTTGAATTTCGTGCGAGTTTGCGAGGCTGATTACAAAGGAAATTGACTATTTCATTATTCTGTGGCCCGATATAGTGCAAAATCGACACCTTTTTCATTCTATTATTATAATTATTATTATATAGAATAGAAAGAATTTCTCTAACTAATCGTAAGTGTAAAGAGGATTTGAACATTAAATGAAAAGACCAATGAGGGCAGACACATAGGTTTTTTATAATTCGGTTTCCATCAAGAGGCAGAAATATAACATATGCTGATGCTGACGTACTATATGCGTCTAATATTTTTAGGCGTTCGGAGTAATGTTCATTCGTTTCGGGGTATGGTAATGTTCAAAGAAATATCAATACCTTTCATGAAACGCCCAATTACACTAAAAGGCTGCGACATGTCTGCATGTATTTAAGTCTGCATTTGTTTGTTGTGTTGTTATATACGCCTGATTAATCCTATTTCCTAAGATACAGATAAAAGTAATTTTTTATAGGCTTACCTATGGACTTGTCACTACCTCTTCATTTAACCTTCATTGTATAACAAGCGTAGCCTTTGTTTGTACCTCATTGTTTGCTTACAAATTAGTTATTTTTTATTTCTTACTAAGGCTTTTTCATTCAATAGTTAGTCGATGCGATACGATGTTCTAACCAGCTGTATCGAATGGGATTTTTTTTCTTTTATAACCGCCCATATAAGCCCAGTTTGAATTAATTTTCACACGTGGTAATGAAGTAAACAAAGCGGATACAATATCCAGCTAACTAACTACTAATTTCCAAGCTTTGATTTATGGCGTGATAAAAGTTAATTTTCGAATGGGACGATTGTTGTCTATCTTGATTGGCTTTTACATCGTTAACTGAATCATGATTTTGAAAATTACCTTGTACAAGATAAAGGAACAATAGCTTTTATCAGCATTATATTGCTATAATCGCTGGGCTACACTCCTACACTGGTGGTCGCAACGGTTTTGTGTATAAAATTAATGGATCTCCTTTTATTAAGTTTATAATAATAATTAAAATATTAATTGCACGGGAAGTATGGTTTATTATTTTGGTTTATTTATCTTTTTAAAACCCTTATTACTATATAACCGTTACAGTTACCTATATCTATTATAATGAACGATTATTAATACGAAATAAGGTTAGGTTAGAATAGTGATTAATAAATTCATACAAATATAAAGAATTGGAGGATTGTCCTCGAAGATTAGGGTAATCAGACAGAATGCATAGCGATAATAGAATTAAAGTAGGCAAGCCATTGGAAATGTGTTAGGTAAATAGCATGTGCGCATGTGTAGTAGATGGTCAGCTGTGTCTGCCAATTAAGAACATTCTAAACAAAGATATAGAGAGTACTACTATTTTTTATTGCACATAATACATCTACTTACAGGACTACATGGGAGCCGTTTACATTATTCTATTATCTCTATGGACGTATCAGTTTAACCCAGTCTTTAGATTATTATAACTAGTGTCCGGATTTATATGCAACCAAAAATATGCAAGTATTAAATATGTTACAAATTAGTCGATATATGCAGTAATATTTTTGAAAAATGGGCAATTGTGCGGTTATAAAAAAACATAGGCTGCAAAACATTATTTTTAATTTTTTCATAATTATATAAACAGGTTAGGTAAATTGTACAATTAGAACATTAATGTTAATTTATTGAATAATGGAATTATTTCAGTGTAAACTAAAAGTTGTTTAAGATTGTTCATAATAAAGTTTTGACATTTTTCAGTAAGACCATTTTTATTATTAATCAAGGAGGTACATGTTTGGTAATAATGAGCACTCGCATATAACAAGCAAATTATGTGACCACTTAGCTGCTCTATAGCTTTATCTATATTTAGCTAGCTTTATATTTATTTTTCTGTCAGTATTGTATAGTAATTCTAAATAAAACACTTATTCATTTCCACATATATTTAATTTAATACTTGACAATTGTTTCGCCTTCTTGAGTCTTCTTCAGAAGTATAACTACAATTGTCAAGTTTTTAATTTAAATATATGTGGAAATTAAATAAAGAAAGACTTATTATCAACGCGAGTCTGTGGAAATTAATAATTGGTTTATCTATAAAATTATCATGAATTTCCATCAAGCAAACGTAGATACTGTGAATCATACATTTTATTATATTATATATATAACAGCGGGGTGAAAAGTTAGAAAAAAAAAATTTTTTTTATAGAATTTGATTTTATTATTCAATATAGTTCCCTTCGAGGGTGATACAACGATTATAGTGGTTATACAATTTCTCGATACCATTATTATAATACGATTTGCCTTTAGCCTCAAAATAGGCTTCAGTTTCGGCGATTACCTCTTCATCGGCGCGAAATTTCTGTCCAGCGAGTATCCTCTTGAGGTCGGAGAACAGAAAAAAGTCGCTGGGGCCAGATCTGGAGAGTACGGTGGATACAAAAGCAATTCGAAGCCCAATTCATGGACATTTTGGCATCTATTTCATTGATTTGTGACACGGTGCATTGTTTTGATGAAATAGCACTTCCTTTTTCTTTAAATGAGGCCGCTTTTTCGCGATTTCGTATTTTAAACGCTCCAATAATGCTACGTAATAGTCGGTTTATGGTTTTCTCCTTTTTAAGATAGTTAATGAATATTGTACCATGAGCATCCCAGAATACTGATGCCTGATGCCATAACCTTGCCAGCCGACTTTTGCGTCTTTCCACGCATTGGATTCGGTTCATCACGTTCAGTCCACTCGGCTGACTGTAGATTGGACTCCGGTGTGAAATGATGGAGCCATGTTTCATCCAAACACTGCTTAGAATCATCGATTCGATCCGTTGCTGTGTTTGGTCGATTGTGAGCTCGCGCAGCACCCACTTTGTACAGAGCTTTCCCATATTCAAATATTCATTCACGATATGACTAATACGTTCCTTTTATATATTTAAGGTCTCAGCTATCTCAATCAACTTCACTTTACGGTTATCAAAAATTATTTTGTGGATTTTTTTGATGTTTTCATCGGTAACAGCCTCTTTGGGGCGTCCACTGCATGCATCGTCCTCGGTGCTCATTTCGCCTCGTTTAAATTTAGCAAACCACTTTCCTACGGTTGATTTTCCTGGTGCAAAGTCCGAATAATGTTTATCAAGCTAAGTCTTGGTTTCAACAGTATTTTTTTCGCTAAAAAGCAATGCTTTATTAACACGTTTTATCCATTTTTTCAAAGTAATGAAAGTTTTTTCATTAAAAATGCTATAACTCAGATACTAATAGTGCAACACCTGTCAAATTTATACATGCGTCTTTTGAAGATTAGGGCTAACTAAAATCATATGGATTTGATACTAGTAGCGCCATATATGGGTCAGCCTACGAAATTTTCAGCCCGACTGTTATTTTTGTGTACGTGGTCATACATTAATTATTTATTGATAGTTCTTACAAATTGTCCTAAATTAATTTGAAAATCCTACAATTTTTTTTTTAATTGAGAGGAACAGATCGTGCCGATTTACCTCACTTTTATATATTTTTTATTTGATATTTTGTATTTTAACGAAGAAAAGGGAATACCGACGAAAAAAATAAAATAATCGGTAGGTTTTTAACTCAAAACTATAACATTTAATCATACTTACGGATATTTGTTTCAATTGTTTTCTGCTTGCCCATTAGCAACCCGCTAAATACTACAACGAAAATGTAAATGTGAAGTAACATTGGAGATATGATTACAAGTCTTATTAATGCTAGTTTATAAAAGAAACGATAATAAACGACTTTGATCGATTTAGAAGTATTTAAATTGGGGTAGGCCAGGGAAGAGATTAGTTTCAAGGTTAAGGTACGATTAAGACGAAACTAAGTAAATCGAGGTAATTAATTTTACTGGAAATATAGTAGGCGCAGTGTATTAAAGATATGGCACTATTTGTCACAAATTTTCGAATAAGTATGAAATCTTTTAGCCGAGAATCACCCACATACGAAATCAAATTAATAAAGAATTATAACACCTTAAGCTTTTTTGTTCAGTTATAGTATAATTATATACATACTTACTATTTTTCTTTTTCATTATTTATTGCTATACGCGCAGTGTAGTTTACCTAAAAGAGAAAGTCTTAGTTGCAGTTTGCATTGTCAGCAACAAAACATGGTAGCTATGAATGTCGTTGTGTAGATAAGCAGTCGTTCAAATTTAAATAATGTTGGATGTCCTACTGTGATAATCATTATACGTTGGTATTTTTCTAAATGCAATTGTTGGTTAGATTTCAACGAGATTGCTGTAAATTCACTTAAAAGGTGGGTAATTTATGAATGATAAAAAGGTAAAGAGACGTAAGTCAAGTATTATATTGAACTTGTTATGATAGTTAATGACATACCGCAGATACATTACTTCCTTTCCTAAATCGTTATAAATATCAATAATTATTAATTACAAGTCCTGCTCATGTGAGAAAATACAGCACACGTAGTAACTTACGTACTTTGACTTGGGTCATTTACGTTGTTCGACGGCTATGGCTTGGCTTGCAATTAAATATGAAATTCATTTTTCACAGAATTAAATGAGTTTGCCATATTAACAGTTTTCTGCAAAAAATGAAAATGTGCCAGAGGAATTTTAAACAGTAAAGGGTCGGATATTAGCAATATCAATGAACTGGATATATGATAATTAACATGTTTTATGGTAATGCGAATTAACAAGAATAAATATCAAAAATATGTTAATATTCTTAGCAGCTCACAAATAAGAATCCATAATATATTGCAATTAACATAAACTATAACATAATTAAAATAAATAACCGGCCTTTTATGGAAGTTCACTAGTAAATCTCGTTTGTGTATACGATACGATACGGTTCTACAAACATTCAACAGAGTATTACTAATAGTGATTAGGTACTACAATTTTAGAGTGTTTAATGGAGATAATTATTATTAAAATTCATGATATAAAATATCAAGAAACGAAAATAAAAAATCAGATACACGCGTATGCATCTATTTGAAAAAGTAATAAGTATAGCGTGAAGTTTTCCTCAGCTAATTTTTAAAATGTTCGTGGACACATACTGTCGTATAAATTAAATTCTCTTTAATAAAAAAAGATTAATTTGATAGAGTTTGAATCGCATTCTTTGTGAAACATGGCTAAATAATAAAAGGAAAGGATGAGAAACAGAAAACACTGGGTATGTTTCACTAAAATTATATTGAACCTCTACAATATTGTTTCGACCTCCTAAGGTCATTCAGTTACAGAATTTCTTTCTTAAGAATGACCTGCGAATGTCGAAACAATATTGTAGAGGTTCAATATAATTTTAGTGAAACATACGCAGTGTTTTCTGTTTCTCATCCTTTCCTTTTATTATGAAAAAAGATTACAACAAATAAAATATATTACTATTATTCATTTATGTGAATTTGAATCATCATCATCATGACTAGGGGAGACTAGGGAGGTTTGAGACAAGGGAGAAATGAGACACTTGATTTATTTCGTGAAATCAGTTAAATAGTGCCATATGGTATAGTAATCCAAGCTTTGTGTCAACTGTAATACTGATAAGACAATGAAACGACAGTCAGTGGTTTACAAAAGGTGATTAATAGTGCATGTGCCAAATTGTTGTGAAAACAAAAAAATATAAAAGTTTGAACAAATTTTTAGGGATAACAATATTAGGTATGTTTTGAATTAAACATACAGCACTTAAGTAGATACTATGAAAACAGCAGTACAGGAGGTATTGGACGGAGCTAAACCGTGCGACAGCAAAAAAATATGACATAAATAAGCAAACCCTTTCCAGATCCGTGAAGAAAACAACTTCGGATCCACCTGTTGCTGACATATCTTACTCACCTGATTTTAAAACTGCGTTAGTATTTGCCCCTGTGGAAGAAGCCCTGTTATCAGATTATTTAGTCCGTGCATTAGAAATAAATCATGGTTTAACAGTTTTATGTGCACGTCAACTTGCCTTCCAGTTTGTCAAAGCCAACAAAAAAATATCCAAAAAAATGGGAAGAACAGTCCATTGTAGGTTACGATTGGTATCGCGGCTTCAGGCATCGTCATCCTGAACTATCTTTGAAGACTCCTGAGTCAACTAGTTTATCATGAAGTACAAGTTTTATGTAACTTACAACGTGGAAATGTGGTTCTTCAAGAATTATTACTGACACGCCAAAGAAAAACGATTAAGAGGCTGAACTAAGTGTCCAAAAAAAAAAGTTGTTCCATTGAAAGGCCCTTTATCGAAAAAAAATGAACCTAATCTATCCGCTGGAAGCAGCGAAGATATTTCAGATGTTGAAAGCTATGAAAGAAAATTGCTTCAAGCGACCAACAGCGAAAATGGAAGGACCTCTGAAGAAGCTCGCCACTTGCGCTAGCGAAACGTCAGAAAGCAATTCCAACCGACGACGGTCTGTATACCCGAAGAAGAACAACACCAGTTCATCAACTGGCCGCGAAAGCCTTAATCAATTTGTCAATATATGTGTCTCAATGCTCCCCTGTAGGTGTCTCAACTCTCCCCCATTCAGGGAGTTTTGAGACGGCATGTCCCATTCATAAAAAGTATATGCAAATAATGAAAATATTATTTTGAAATAATAAAAATATATAGAAAATATAAATAAAAGGCACCACTATCGAATCCACTGTTTGCAATTTTAGTATTACATATTGCTTACATTCTAAAAGACAAAATCTATTTTTTGTCTCAAACCTCCCTAGTCTCCCCTATATAATAATGTGCTAGTATCTATGGTGATAGCGCATAGGTAGATTTGTAAGGTAATTGTATGTAGCTATTTCCTACCATGATACAAAACTATGGGATTACCTTACTATTAAAACGTCCAGTTAAAGAATGGAACTGTGCCTTAGGCTTTCTTTCAGTATTTAGGATGTTATCGTTTAATAAGAATTTTTAATTAAAAACCGCTAACGTTTTGACGTGTTGAGTGTAATTAAGTGTTAATATTCAGTTTTCGTGGGATAGATAGGATGTGGTAGTGGCTGTGGCTAAACGCTCGCCAACGTAATCATTAGATTACGGTATGGAGAAACGCTATGGTTAAAGTGTAAATGCTGTGTACTATTGACAACGAAACTCTCATTGCATTTTTAAAAGATTACGTGTGAACCATTTACTTAACGACATAATGAACGGATTCTCTTTTATATTGCCTCATATTACAATAGGCAAATAAACTGAAACGTATTTCATACAGCACATCAAGTTATTTATGACTTACGCTTTTTCTACTTAACTACAGTGAAAACGAAGTACCTTATATCGTGTGTGATAATGAAGTGTTAACTTTAATTTAACTGGTTCCTCGCAGCATTTGCGTGCTTTTTGTTTTCATTTTCGTGTTATCTTTTTTATTGTTTATTTTGCTTTTGTATTAAAATATTTTCATCTCAAAATAATGCCAATATCTACATTTACAATCGCGAGAGTTAGTGCAAAAATTATTAAATTACATTAAGCAGGAGAAAGAAAACGGTGACCCGCTTCTACCAGTTAGTGCTGTTCATGAAGTAATTTATTATAAAAGAATCTACCAAAAGACATATTTCTAACACTATTGTTATTATGCAGAGTTTCTGCAACTTTAGGAATAATCTTTAAAATTAATTGAATTACTATAACTATATTTAGAATATTTTCTTTCTAGTTATTTTAAACTACCAGAATCACGATCATCATAACGTTCCTAGTTCTATAGTTCACTAGCTACTTATCCACATGTCAAGTGAGTTCATCACCTGATGTTGCTAACTTCTGTTAAAATGTTTTGATTGCTTTGTATGCTGATTACGCACACGCAATCAGTCTTATAAAAATGGGATACTATCCGTCTAAATTTGGACGGGTTATACTAGTAGGTAACTATTGATTTTGTGTAGTAGATATTCACATTGGCAGACATTCTTTTTTTTCTTTGAAAAAAAAAGGAACTATTTTGGTTTAATCCCAATCCTAACATGTTTTACTAAAATTGGTACCCTATGTATTCATAAAATATTTTCTTTAACATGCTTCTAACCAGAGAGGTGATTATAACTACACTGCGCCTTGCGTTTATAAAGTGATACCATTTGGGTAGGTAACACATTTTGCTAATTAGGGGACAGAAACGCGAGAATTACTAAGAATGCTCGTAACATCACTCAGAAAGTTTGAGGCAGTTGAAGTGTTAAGTGTAGTTATTTCAAATAAATGTTGTGCGACACTATTTTTCTTGTACATAGGGTTTTGTGAACACTTTTATAAACTATTTTTTGGTAAAGTATTATACAACTAGTTTAATATTGGAACAATATGGTTACATATTGTTGTGCATACGATTGCCGTGAAAAGAGTTCTAAAGGTTCTTCCATTTCATTTCATGTGTAAGTACAATTTAAACATAAGACACATTGATACATTAGTAATTTCTTCGAAGGTTCTCTAAGGATACTGAATTAAAGAAAAAATATTTGAACGCAATAAGGCGTGAACGTTTTACACCGTCAAACTATTTAATTGTGTGTTGTTTGTAGCAAACATTTTGAAGAAAATGACTTTTTAATATCCGTGGGAAAAAGAAAACTAAAGCAAAATGCTGTACCTAGCGTTTTTGATTTTCTTCAGCCTTTTATTAAAAAAGTAGTACCTCGACGCAAAAAACGAAGTATTTTGTCACAGGAGCAAAAGTAAGCAAGTAATTGAATGAGTAACTTAAGATAAAGAGTTAATTTATTTTTGTTCTAAAACAGTACCATAAATATGTTGCCGTCAATCCCGTCAACTTCAAAAGTACATCCCATCTTTTTTTAAAGAAGTTTATTTATGTTTTCAATATATTTTGTTTGTATGCTAAATGCTATTTCAATGATTTTCAATCTGTAAAGCCCGTAAATTTCTGTTTAGCCCATGGGATACTTAAATATGTGTCCCCGAATGTGCATTGTTGGTTGCAAAAGTACTTCAAAAGTACATCCTATCTTTTTTTAAAGAAGTTTATTTATGTTTTCAATATATTTTGTTTGTATGCTAAATGCTATTTCAATGATTTTCAATCTGTAAAGCCCGTAAATTTCTGTTTAGCCCATGGGATACTTAAATATGTGTCCCCGAATGTGCATTGTTGGTTGCATACCAAAAGTACATCATTTTCTAGTACAGAGAATATTGCTTACGCTCGGTCCATATTATAATCACGTCTCTGCTTCTAACGGACAATCTAGTTTTACTTGAAGACCAACAAACTTTTTGTTGGATAATATTATAACTCTCTTTAACAAGTGATTACCTGCAAACAATTATTATTGTGCACCTGCAGCTCACTGATGCGTGGTTAATAACAAATTATATAATAAGTAAATAAAAACTTAATAAAATGTTTATGTCAGGTGAATGTTCACTTTTTCTAATTCCACGCTCTTTGCCCCGAGTCTCATACTCGTTAAAAACGTCAACGGTAGTACTACTAGAGGAACAAGTTGTGTAATTTAATTTATTTCTTGTTGAATGTATTATGATACTCACTGAATACATGTGTGTAGTGTAGTTTTTGTATGGGTAGTACCTATGTTTGAAAAAGTTAATTGAACGTTTCAGTTTGCTTTCGAACACGGTATGTGGAGAATACCCTAGTAAACCACTAAATAGGAAGTTGATACCAGTTTCTGTAGTTTTTACATTAATTACCTTTCCTTCTTCTGTTTCTTTATAATTTAAAATGCTGTGTAATTTTTTAAAAGATTTTTTAGCTTCCTCGCATATACATGGTGGTTACTGTATATCCTAAAGGAATTGAATTAAATTAAAATCACTGGTCCTACCCTAATATACTAATTTTAGATTGAAATTCTATTTCTTACTCATCTTGAGATATTACCCTAAATATATAAATATTTTGTTGTTTCAAAAAACACCGACATAATACTTAGACAGTTCATGTATCACCATAAGCTTTTTATTAATTATTTAATTCATTTAAATGAATTGCTTTTAAACGTTTCGGAATTTATTTCATAAGCTCTACAATTGTTTCGGCCTCTTAAACCTTTTTCAAGAGTAAATTTTTTACTACGATTACAAGTGTCTTACATCAAGTTTATATCTATTTATAAAAAAGCAACAATCCGGTATATATATAAATTAATCTGCAAGAATTGTAACGTAATATACTTAGGTCAATTAGGACGTAGTTTAAAAAGAAGGATTTTCGAATATAAAAAACATTTTTCTGGCCTAGCAGCTCATTGTATTAAAAATAAAAATAATATTGACACCAAAATAAAAAACTATTCCATAATATTAAAAAACGGAGACGTTTAGATCTCAATTTGAAATCAAAAATTGACGACTAACAAAATTTTATCAATACCGCACTAGTGGATTTAAGAATTTACGATTATCCCGTCCTCAATGAAAATATATATAATCACAATGTAAGACTTATAATCCGTTGTAATCTTAGTAATTATAATAATTTTACTCTGTAAAAAGGCTTAACAGGCCGATATAATTGTAGAGCTTATGAAATAAAATTTAAAACATTTAAAAAAAAATTTCATATTCATTTAAATATATTAAAATATTTCACAAGCAGCCAACCACTTGGTCCACTCAACTTTTTATTTTATATATACAAACATCTAGTAGGGAGGAGGGAGGCAGCCTTAAATAAAATGGAAGCGGTATTAACAGTAGAGCAAGGAATAAAACAAAGGATAGCGTAGGTTCGGATTTTAATTAAAAGAAATAATTAATAATGAAATACTTGAAGAATTTTTAGTAGGAGTAAATTTTGAATACATTGATGCGATATTAATTAGTGAATTAATTTGTACCCACTACAGATTACCTCATATTAATGAGGAAAAATTTATTACTGCTGTCACACCCTGGCAGGGAATCGAACCCGGGCTCTTTGGCTTTACACGCCAATGCTTTTGCTACTAAGTTACGAGAGGTGACAGCAGTAACAACAACGGACGTATTTACTAAGTCACAGAACGTCGGAATCAATGTATATTATTATTAGTAATCATTAATAATGAAATATTTGAAGAATTTTTAGTAGGGGTAATCTGTGGTGGGTACAAATTAATTGCATAATTAAAAGAAATCGCCTGTGTCCTCGCGAGATCGGTTAAAAGGTCATTAAAAATGTATGTTTGGTGCACGGCTCTGTATGGGTGCGAAAAGCGGACGGTCGACGCGGTGGAAAAGTAAAAATTAGAAGCGATGTATTATAGACGCCTGTTGAAAATATCGTGGGTAGAAAATGTAACCAATGAGGACGTATTAAAAAGAGTACGGGAACATAGAGCGTCATGGAAGTCAATAAAGAAAAAGAGGGATAAATGTGTAGAACACCTTTTTGAGATATCAAATGCCCGTTAAAGACATATTAGAGGCAGAAATAGCAATAAAAAGAGACATTGTTGGTAAATAATTACGGATGTAAGATGTTTTAGCTTCAGAGAAATGCGAAGATTTGCTCAGTAAAGAAAGGTGTGGAGATGCGTTTTCGGACTGATGATGGTGATATATAGATCTGTTAAAGTTAATATATTTTAATTTTTTGATCAATTCTAAACATTTATAAAAACGTATCAATTGTATAGTCGGAACCATACATTCGCAAAGAATTAATAACTTGCAATATACCCTAAGGAAACCTTCTCCCAACGGCAAATTGTCAATATTGTATGCAAAAAAATATTCTCAATTGACTTTGATTACTAAACCCACAATTTTAGATATATGTATATTTATTCTAAAAGGGTGAGCAATAATTATAAAAGTATAATTTGATGGTGTTAAAGATGATGGCAATTGAAGGATGATATTCATTACAATTCCTGTAAGCGGTGAGCAATGTAGGTGATCGTCAATTAAAAGCTGTAAGCATTTTCATTATATAAAAAAATAGCTGCTGTTACCTCGTTAACAAAATAGATTTCTTCATTTGTTGCCAAAAATATTAATTGTCAGCCATCCTGCCATTTAAAGACGACTGAAAATCAGTCAGAATATTTCTACCTAAAAGGCCCTAAAATCGATTTATGACTGCTCGGATTGATTTGTATTAATAATTTGAGATTAATAGATTGGTTTATTAATCGATTATACAATTTACGGTTATTTTTAAAAGCTGAAAATTGGATAGTATGTACAGTTCTATCTTCGCTCCAAACCAGGCTAATCTTTATAAATAATTTATTATTTAAATCAGTTAAATAATATCTTTGAGTTACTAAAAACAGAAAAAAAACAGTGGTTATTGAATATTTCCGGTAATTAAAAATATACAGAAAATTTTAATGCTTAATTAAAATTGCGGTTTCCTAGAATGTTTTGTTATCATATGTACTGGGTACTGTATTTTCGAAATAAATTTAGGTATGCCTTGACTTTAACAAAAATTTATGGCAAATCACTGCAACCTTTATTACTTAAAAAGTTTTTCTTTAACTATGACCAATTTACGGAATGCTTATTTCAACACCTTGGAACTGTTTCAGTTTTTCTTATTTCTACATAAAACAGTTTAGAACGTTATTTATTTAGTATTTCATGACAATTGAATTTAAGCGTAATTAGCTTTTATATTCTATTTTTCTTCCCTTTTTCCGTCTTTGTCTATAATCCATGGCTTTTATATTTTCAAATACGTTGAATAAATAAGCATTCTTTTTTTGTTAATCATAAGATAATTACCGTTTCAATTTTTACTATTAAAATACTAGACGTAATTAATTGCGAAGCATTCTCTGTAAATTTTATTGTTATTTAACTTACCTTGTTAACAGAAATAATATTATTTGTTTACCTGATCGATACCAGAGGGTTGTTAAAAGGACTAGCAAAGTTGATCCAAATACGAGCACTTTTATAAGTCAAAACAATTACGACAATGGAACATGGTATTTTTCTACCACATTGTCTTTTGGTGTTACAACAATGAAATTAAACCTAGGTGCTGTATAGAGCGGGTTTGTTTATACTGACTGTGCTTCCCATTTTGATACTACTAATTGAATAATTAAAACAAGTAATAGTTAACTACTTATGATAGTAAGTGGTGTAGTTGACATTCCGCTGGGAAGGGGTAAGCAGGGAGGGACAAGCTTGGGGGACCCATTTTCCGGTAAAAATATTTAAATTTCAATTTAATTAATTCAATCCCCGATAACCCGGCTTTTAATGGAGACAATTAAAATCCATTCAATATAGAATGTCTGCGGTTATATATATATGTTCATAAAGGAGTCAAATCCGATGTCCAATGGTGTCTCCGCCATTTTAAAAAAAACAAAAAAAGGAGATGTTTTGAATTGCGCTAGTTATCAATATAAAAATTGACACAATAATGTAATATTATCAAATATGTTAATCCCTCCAGATCTGAAAGAAATTCAAATGAATTTTGTTTTCTTAACATAATCTAATCTACTCTAACCTAGCATAACCTCAAAATGGTCATTTTTTAAAAATTTGAATTGGTGCAATAGTTGTTTTTGTCGACAACGAATTTAGCGAAATAGAGCATTAGAGCACAACACTAGCTCAACTCTTTTTTTATTTTCAATAAATGGTGGTGGATATCCACACCTATGTAACTCATGTTGTTTTATATTTATAATTTGTGTTTTTGTATAAAGTGAATGAAGCTTTTTCTGTGACATAAAATAAATAATAAAAATATAAATATGTTCTTGGTCAGTATTTCGTCGAAACCGTCAGACGTGTATCGCGATTTCGAAATCATTGGTCCTCATCAGCACGACGTAGATAGCTCCGGTAAAAAACCAATCAACCTATTTGCTGACATTATACAGCGTTCGATGAGTAAGTATAGAGAATGTAGTGAACGCCATCTGTAATAATTTGCAACTTAGTGTAGATTTTAAACTGAATCCTGTAACAAGTTGTAAATTGCGTTCACTTCGCTGTCTCGCTGTCTATATTTATTCATCATATGTTGTTTAATGGCATTAGGTAGGTTGGTTGGTACTCTGTCGGAGATGTCTACGACGTGCCGATGAAAACCAATGAGTTCGAAATTTTAATCCACGTTTCGATAGAATACTCTCCAAAAACATTTTTTAATGTTTCTATCTGGTTATGTGCCTACCACGTAAATATCTATGCTGTGGGTTCAGTTTAACAAGTATATGTCCTTATTAGAAAAGGACCTTGTTGAACATTACTGAATCCCATAATAATAACAAATTTCTACAGATAGCGTTCATAACGCTGGATATATTTACTCATCTATAATCAGTTACTTAAGGTGTAATTTAACTTTATAGTAGATTAATGAAAATTAAAGTAATTAAATTAAGAATAAGAATGGTACATTACAATCTTAGCTTTAATTTACAGTTTGTGTATTATTTACATAGCTTTTCATACTTTTGAAATTAGCGCTGTGTTACAGAATATCGTTAGCGTTTGAAATAAATTGTATAAGTAGTAATAAAATTAAAAAAGAGCGCCCATGTTATTTTGAGAAGGTTGTAGGGGGAGGGGGATGAATTCTCGCCACTGAGATAAAAAGGATTAAAAATAGTTGTCAAGAGACTTTTTAAGTTTTTAAATCGGTAAACCTGAGCATTTCATCGAGAATTGAGGTTGCGGTTTTTAGTCACCAATAAATAATTAAATCCTCTAATTCTCGACAATTTAGATGTCAATAACACCTCTGCTACACGAAGTTTTTTGAGTTCAATACATATCTTTTTTGTGCTTTCGAGATAGTGCAAATAAATTGTGTTACTAAAATGTTTGCGTATAAATGAAGAAGGTAGATTCTTAAGTGCGCCGTTCTTATTTTCAGTTGTTTAGTGTAGTACATACTTAAGAATTAATTTTGTTAAAAATAGTTATTAAACAACATATAAAATTACTCTAAATGTTTATAATATTTGAACCTCACAAATGCGACAATTTTATGGGGTTTTTGAATTTAATAAATTAAATAAAATTTTCAAAAGCTTTTATACTTATCAATTCAATTTTTTTGTCTGAATCCAAAATATATTATAAAATAAATTGTTCTACATCGATTAAAAAATAAACATTTACATATATAGGTACCTTACTTACTGGCCATTTATGGGAAGAAAGTAGTTTTAAAGTCTATTTTTACCGGGGGTGTCCAAATTTTAGATAAAATTAAAGAATTCGTAATATTCTTCGAAAGATTTACTATTTAAAAGCTGATTTTTGGTTACTTAATCGATAGTTCTACTGAAATATTTGGTTTTGAAATTGATAAAATCAATCGCTCTGTCAGGCCGCTATTTGTAATCAGAGTATCGTTGGCCCACATGCCGTTTATACAGATGAATTTTATGCACAGATAGCGCCAATGACATGTGATATCAAATAAAAATAAGACTAGAAATTCGAACCGACAAAATTAACTACTGCAATGCAGCTATTTTTATTTTTACAACAGAAATAATAGTTAAATTATATCTTAAAATATTTTTTAATAATATTTTTTTATATGGTTATGAGTTTGAAAATTAATTAGATGCAGTATATTATTTGACGTTATATCGTTAATATCGTATTACATGCAACTGTGGAAATTCGTATGTTTGACAATGCGAAAGTAACATATCTACTTGACAAACTGCTGAATCCACGACGGAGGTTGTATGACGTGATAGGCACGCAAACCAAATTAATAAAGACATTTAGTTCTTGTCAAAAATTTATCGAAATTATTAAATCTCAGCACACTGTAGATAGCTTGAAACATATATTCGTCTTATTCAATAAAAACTGTGAAACAAAAAACTAAGTATTTTTATAATTTTTAAATTTAATTATTTGTATTTTGTATTAATATCATTACTTGATGAACCCGTTTAAATTTGAACGAATGGGTACTGTTGTCGATAGTGCACGATACATACATACATTTTAATCATGGAAAGATTCTGCCAGTGGGCGTTTAGCAACAACCTATTTATGACCACTGTGACCGAATTTGATATTTAAATACCTTCTACACGTCAAAACGTTGGTGATTTTTAGTTATAAATTCCGATTTCGATAGCGAAAGTTATCGAATTAGGTATTTTCAACCTTTAGGTAGACGTTTAAATGGTCAGCTAATTTGGGATTGTTGTTTATTCGGATGAGATAGTTCCACCGATTTATTTTACAAACTTATCTACGCTATTACCGTATATATTAGCACATTATTATATAGTAATGAAATGGTAATAATGAAGGTTATTATTTAATCTTTCATACTCTGCAATTCAATTTTCTTAAAAGTGAAAAATAAAGAAGAAACAGTGAACATTGATTAACAATGTAAAGTTTACTCCGTATCTGTGAAACTGTTATAGTACAATAGCGAGTAGCTATATATCTGTAAAACAGTTGGTGGTCAGAAAAAGAGGTAGTTTAATTTAACAGTTAAATTTCGTACTTTTGCTATATTTAAATGAGCGTTCATTATCCGTTTTCGTTTTTCTCGATGTTGTACCTTTTACTAATAATTTTAGAAATTTCTACAAACAAAAAGTAAAAACAGGCACCATTGATCGAACACAGAATGCGGAATTTTTGTCGCAGCCTGTCGTTTCAATTTGCATTCGATAAACAAATGCTATTCAGGCAACTTCCTACACCTTGCCTACATTCTTAATAAAAGAAACACAGAAAACTGTTTCTATAGAGCGTTAAGTTTCAATAAACATTACTAATTAAAGGCTTTTTGTAATGTTCCGCCTGACGAGTCCACAAGTTCATTACCGATCAAAGGCGGCCATGATTTTGCATTTTCGACTCGGGCTTTTTTTCCATTTTATTGTGATCTCGCTTTTTGATGCCTTATGTATTTACTCAAATTCTTACTGACAATGTCTCGTTATACTCGAAACCAATCGAAATTTACCGCTAAAACAATCAGTTTCTAACGTGACAAATCAATGAACTAAATCAGTGACGTTTTTGTTCCTTATACTATTTACATCATAAGAAAAATTGTTAATGCAGTTTTTACAAATGGAATTTCACTTGTAAGGTGGCATGATTTTTAAGTATTCAAAAACGGTGACAGCCGGTGAGGTGTTAAACACAAGAGCCTTCTTACAATACGATCGTAGTCTTTTTTGACGCGATCTCTGCCTCCAATTCTTAAATGTTTGACCAACCATATCTTATAACTTTCTTATTAGTGAATTTAATGTCTCCGTAGTGACACTAAAAACACCACACAGGATATCGAAAATTTCGAGATGAATAAATAAGTTAATTGGAAATTATAAAAACACCTTACGCGTTTGCTTATCGCCTACTCTTTTCTTTACCATAAATATCGGTATAAAAAGTCAATTACTACTTTTAAATGCCGCTCTGATGGTTACGTACCTATCTACTACTAAATAATTACGGAGGAAAATAGTTAAAAAGAAAATTGCGCAAACGACCATTACTTCTTTGTTTTAACGAACGGTTGTTAATAGCTCATTTTGATATTTCACTTGTCATATTCTGAATTTGAAACAATCACCGCTTACCCACTGTACTCCATTTAACGAATTGTAATTAGCAAAAAGTTTTAGTCAATGTAAATAAAAATAGTGACCCAGTACTTAATAATTACATCAACCATACAATTTGAATTACTTACCACAATTTCAAAAAGTCCATTAACAAAACTAATAAACAGGTAATTTATAGAAAATTAATAATAAACGAAAAATATACTCAGTTTCTTTTAAATAACTTTAATGATATTTTATAGTTTCTAAAATAGTTTTAAAACATTTAATTCTAATTTTAATTAACTACTGATTTATGAATTATAGTACATTACAAAACAAAATAGAACGATTTAATTATTTATTAATTTTATAAATTATCATCCCCAACATAATATAAGAACCTGTTACTTCGGAATGTTAAACAAATTGCTTACATTTGCCAAAATAGCAGTTGTAGGTACTTACATAGGCAACAACAATGATCTTGCAAGGTTCCTTTTTATGTATGATATGTAATTAACGATGTATATAACGTCAAATAACATCCTGCATCTAATTAATTTTCCAACTTATAATTATATAAAAAATTCATACAATAATGTTTTCTATGAATTTTAATTGCCCTTTATTATCCATTTTTTTGAAAATAAATTTATAATTAAATAATATTTAACACTTACTGTTTCTGTTGCAAGAAGTACACTGACAACATTGCACTTATTGCAACGAATTTCTAACTTTAGTTTTATATGGTGTCATATGTTTTTTGCATAGATATAAAACAATTGAGTATTTTTGATTAGTACAACTAGGTGCATAAAATAAAGAGGTAGATGAAGTATTTTAATTTTCTGATGGCTTGCTTACCCTAATTCTATTATCTCTATGGTTATTTTTTAAGTCTATGAGGAAAAGGCATCTGTATCATCGACATGCAGGCTCTCAAGTTTCCCAATTCTGTAATTGTAAATGGCGGCCTGACCGTTCGATTGATCTGATCGACTTCAAAACACAATATTTTCGTGGAACTATCGGTTACCCCACCTTCTTTGGGCTCAAAAAATCGTAAATCGTATGAAGTACAGATTACAGATGTTATTTATGACGTATTTTGTGAACTTAGTCTCATAATTGCCTCAGCGCGTTACGACATTTAGTAATCCTAACCGTAAAACTCAAAATATGCTATTTTTACCTTTTTATAAGCATTACTTCTTGGAGTAAACAGCCAAAACAATTGAGACAGTATAGTCATTTTAGAAGTATATTTTATTGCTCAATTAGAATCTGACCTGAGAATTATTCTTATAATATGTATTAATTTTAAACTTTAAATGATGAAAATTTGGCTTGTTGAGTTCGCCACCGAAGAATACATCAAAAATGATTACCCTTTTTCTGAACCGTTTTGTCAACTGCCACGATAGTGCTCTCGGTAGAGAGGGTTACTATTTTAGAACTATTTATCGAAGGTAAACTCGAATGTAGCTCCAGAATTTCCAGAATAATTACCATTTTGCTTGTTTTCTTCATAATCCCTGACTTTGTTGAGCTGTGTTCTTTATGCACATGATGTAGATACGTAGAATAAAAAGATATTTAAATTTTTACACATAAGCAAATAAAATTTAAGATTTGTATTAATTTTCAAAGTATATGTTTGTTCCTTTCTAATAACAAATGCTATGGATAGCATTGTCAGGTTTTTGCTTTTTGTAATACTAATAAAGTGGTTTTGTTATGTTTAAAAATGATAGCTATATTAGCGTGTCAAATACAAATAATTACTATTGCAATCATGAAAATATACCATTGATTTCAAACGGTTCGTTGAAATTGCCTTAATCAGCTTTGGAAGGTTGTTTCAGCTAAAGAGTCAAAGCAACAGACTTTTATTCAATTAAAATTATTGCCGAAAGTTTATCGTTTATGGCAAGGCAGGCGAGTGCTTGGCAACGAATTACGTCGTTGAAATATTGTGCAAATAAAATTTAAGCGGCAACGTTTATTTCTTTATCAAATAGATGGCATGACACACGCGACCGTTTGCGTTCCTTTCCCTATTTTAAACGTAATGAAATTTACAATTCGCATGCCTATTTGCAATGGGTCTATTGAGATCGATTTTTATTAGGCACCGACCACAAGTCTGTAGCCGTAATTTACGTATTTTATAAAATGCCGAGGTTTTCAGAAAATGAACATGATTGTTCGTTTCCGTATAAAAGTTGCTATTGACTTTTAAATAGTTTACAAATATCCAGTATAATACAGGTAAGTGGTTTGAATAGCTTAGCTGACAAACACGTGTCAGAATTTTTGCTAACCTTTTAATTTACAAGTCACTCGAATAAAACGATTGTATTGAACTGAATAGGAACACAATCAAAACGTCACAACTACTACATACTATGTTATAAAAAACATTTGTTAAGCCTTAACTAATATATATTCCTATTATACATACTACTCCATTCGCACAATCGTATATCTCCCCGATTAGGTACTTCCTCACCTTAACCAACCATACCGTTAGATATTTGTACACGAATCGGCGACATAAAACACCAGTACATACAACATACATCCCTTACAGCTTCTACTCTTGACATATTCTACAGGTATTGAAATAAACACATCCCCTTTTATTTAACTATATCTGCATTGAGAGTTCGTAAGACTCACTCGAGAGGAATAAAATCAATAATATATTATACGGGCACCTTTAGCACGTAGAGCTAATTACACACACGTAAATGATTACGTCCCACATGTATTATCAATGTATACGAACTGCATCAATTGAAGCTCAACTATCCGACTTAATTTGCTGATTTGTAGAAGTAAATGTGGGCACTAATGGGAGTGGTTACGGCTCCAGTAATGAACAGAATCACCCTGCTGGCCCAGATTGGCAAAAAATGATATTCAATGAGCACATCAGCGTCAGATGTGATGTTGATACACTAAATTAAAATAATAATATATTTTAGTAATTAAATCTCAAGAATATATAAATATCTTATATTATTTGGCAGTTTTGCAGCTTTGCAACACATATATAGTAGCGACCCTTGCTTCTTAAACATACAAACTTTAATATAAATACGTTAACCTTTTCGTGTCAGATCCTATTGCTATATCGGGAATTGCATGTTGCAACTTCAAACGAATAAGTGTGGTGGCAATGGAAAACATTGGTAACAATCAGTCCATTTAATTTCATAATATTCACTTTGAGAAAAGTGAATTTTCTATCTCTATGTAAAACTTGCTATTTTTAAATGTCAATAACTAAGTTAATGAAATAAATAAATGAATGTACTATGTAAATTGTAATAATCTCCGTTTTCACATGATTTGTTTAAGTCAAATATACAATTTAATTTATACTATAACTACTAGTTCTAATTGACTTTGTAATTTGCATCATTTTTGCTTCTAAACCGACGAGCTATTGGATTAAATTTTAAATATCGCGTTTAAATCCAGTTACACTTTTCTATTTTGTTTTTTCCGTGAATGGAATGCGCATGCACCGAAAAATAGAGATTGAGAGGCTCGCTTTACTTGCTCTCTCTACGCTGAGATTACTTTTTCAACTTAGTCGCGCACTCTCTTCTTATAATTTTATGGTTATTACTTATTTAATCTAAACTGTGTTTTAGAAATTGTAAAAGTTAATTTATTAGTTTCCTTCATTTATTTTATTTTTCTGCAAAACATGAATAATAAAAATTGATAGAATCGTCGTTTCTTTATACATCTGGTTAGCTGTTGCGAAGCGATTTTCATAAATGAATATAACTAGGGTCTAAATCATACTGAAAATAACTACGTAATAACGGGCAAAATAAATAAGGGGGAAAATGACGGAACAATTTCGTGACCACAAATTACCAATCTCACACTCGCTTGAATTTTCATGAGACAGAGCCGTATTCAACAAAATTTGTATATCAGAAAAAGTATTTCTAGTAAGCAATAGGTACAAATGCATTATTACAAATGCCAAAATGTGTATGCTGTACATTCGTAAAAATTAGTAGAAGTAGACATTAAGTTATCATCATTTAGATTCTTTGCTTAGTAAGTTTTTACTAAGTATTTATACCGGAATATTGTAGTGGCGAGAAAAATAATGGTTGTATAATTTTTTAAGTAAATTAAACTAAAATATTAACGGAATTTTAAGGGCAGATTCTTAGACGATTGGATGTTCTTCATTTTATTAAAGGAACTTATATAGCTGAAAATAGGAAAATTTTGCGGGGTAGACATTATAAAAGATTTGAATGGTTTGTTTAAGCTTTCATGACCAATCTTTAGCAGTGGGATCAAAGAATACATTCTTACATGGAAATCCAGAACTGCAATTTTTAGTACGGATTGTGACGACATAAGTCTCCAGTATAAATTGCCTAGCTATCATCCAGAGTGTTCATGAACAGCATTATACCACTTTCCACTAGATGATAGTAATACATCCATTTGCATACAAAAAATACTGTTGTTAATAAAAAGGATACTTAGTAACTCTATTACATCGTCATAGAATATCAGTCCGAAGACTGGTTGGATAAGAACATTTTACATCCCTAACTATTTACAAAGAGTAGTGTAACTAGGCCTTCGTTTGCATCTTTTTACTCCTATTTCTGCTTCTAAGATGTCAGAAGACTTTTTAAGATGAGAACTATGTACATTAGCGAAATTTTGTGGCGAGAAGTAACAAAAGAAATTGTCAATGTTTTAATTAATAGATAATAATAGTTGTACGTTTCCGTGGCATGTTGCTTGTTTTAGTCGTACACGTACCTCTAGCATTTATTTTAATTGTTTTTTGTTTTTTCATTCTTAATTTAATTGTCTTATGTTTATTACAAACATATCATCAGAAACATCCAATTGTTTCATGATTATTTTTTTCCAAACAATGTTTTTTATTCCAATGAGGTCTATGTAATTAGGACAGGCTAAAAAATCAGAAAAGGTATTTATCCGAAATCGGTTTTACATTCGATGTTGTTACATCCACTGTAATAATATTATTAAATGTCGTTATGATTATTTACTAAATAGTAAAGTATAATTACTGTAGAAATTTCAAATTCTTAGCTACGACCCTGATACCAACAGTAACATATGTATATATACATATAGAGAAAACTGCTACATATATTTGTGTGGTTCCTTATTTCGGTCCTGGTCTGTTACCGTAAGCGGTTCGAATTCAATTATATAAGGAGCGTTCTGTACGTGACTCTCAAGATCGCAATATGATTGGTTAATCTGGGTAATAACGCCTGTTAAGCTTCGACCTGTGTATTAACTAAATCGTTTACATTTCTCGATATTATAGATTTGCAGTTAAACTTGCCGAATGGAACGGTTTGAAACGTGAACAACAACAAAGACAATAACGAACGTCTTCCACGATAAAATAATACTTGAATGGATTCGACCTTTATTTGATGAAAATCGAATATCATTAATAAAACGCTTGAGTATAGATTTTTACAATTTGATTGTCACTAGTTACGATCGTTTCGCCAAAACATTGGCTTCTTCAAACTAGGAGTATTTGCTACTAAAGATATATTACAGTAAAAGCTCTTATATAAAATAAGGAGTTTATAACAAGTTTAGGGGAGGGGGAATTATTACATTCAATTTAGTAATTCAGTAAAATGGCTAAGTTTTTGTAATTATTAACCTTGAAAGCTTCTGGTAAGGTTAATTTAGTTTCTTTATTTTCTAAATGTAAAATATATAATTGATTATTAAACTGATGACATTCTGTGGTTACATGATTTGCATAAGTATAATCTTTATTATTTTTTATATAACAATTTCTGTGTTCTGACGTGCGTGTTTTGAAACTTCTCCATGTTGTCCAATGTAAACTTTTTGGCAAGACTCACATGTCAACTTATAAACTCCTGATTGGTATTCTTTTATTATTTTATCTTTTTTACACAATTAAAACACAAACTCTTGGATTAGTTCACCAATTTATTAAAACACTCTCTGTACATTTCGCCTATTATGGCATTTTGAGGAATAACTAACTACTCCTGAAGATGCCGCCATAATGGGAGAAATGTACATAGAGAGTATTAATAATTTTGTAAACTAATTCAAGAGTTTGTGTTTTAATTGTGTAGTTTGAGAACTTGGTTCACCAAAAGTTAACGGCTTAAACTTTTGTTAATTACCTTTATTATTTTTTATAATTTTAATGAAGAATTCGTTTCAAATGGAAAATTCATAGCGCATTTTTGTAAATATTTCACTATTTTATTATTAAATAGGCCCAGATATGTTATAAAATTATATTTGATTTCATTATTTATTGAAAAGGTGGATAGACTGATTGTAATACTATTTTTTGTAATTTTTTATGTATTGTATTATCTATAAATTTTGGATTATAGCCTTTATTTTATGCAATTTATTAAATTATGTTTAATTCCTTTATGTAATTATTTTCGGACATAGAAACACTTAGAAGTCTGTTAATATTATTATAGGCAACTAGTTTATGCTGCGTTGTATGAAATGAGTTTTTATGTATGGTTGAATCTATATGCGGCGGTTTATACTTATTTTTTTTAAGTTTGGTGTTCTTAAAATTTCTAATGTTTATCAGTAATATTTTTGACGAGGTATATTGTTTTACAAAATTTAATACAATGTGATGTAATTAATTCTTGCCTTTAATATTATTTCAGTTTATAATCTAATAACTTTTAAGATACTGTAAATTGTTTACTAATGATTACGTAAGGTTTTGAATTGATCGCCGACCGCGGTTATATTCTGTTCTATCTTGTATCTTGTATATGTTCTTGTCTCCAATATGTATTATTTTAATTATATCCATCACTGTAGCTACTGGAGAGTGATGTTTATCACAATTGAAATTTATTGAAACTTTTTTGTGAAATTTTGGTTGGCACTTTATCTATACCAAATGATATCGCAGAATATTTCAGAGTTGATTTAAGATTCGACAAAAAAAGGCTTGAAAAATTGAATTATAATAAGTGTAGTTAAACCGTAGTTAATGTTTTCTATAAGAATTGTAATGGTAGCTATGAATTACAAGTAGTTTGTTGTTTATTAAAATTCTTGTTAAATACGATTTTTTAAAAAAATGTTATAGTCAAAATCAAAATATTCTATTATTTTAATTGCATCTAGAACAACAAAAATGTATTTCTACATTTTATTGATGTGTGACTCGGGGTGCCTCGATCTCGGCGCCACCTGCGTTGTCTTACCATCCCTACCCGAAAGGCTGACACAATTCCCAGCAGCTACTCTGGTGCTGATCGGCGGGCAGTCCCTCCGACCTACACTCTAGTGCAAAGTCGGAGGGTAGGGCGTAAGGCCCTCTTCAGCCTCCTTGCAGGAATTGTGGGAACAGGTGGATGATGTGGTTAGGGAGAGAAAGATAAGACGGACGAAATGAAGACAGAAAAGAGAAATGAAAGATTTATCTGTGGAATATTACTGCCCAGCATTTGCCTAAGTGATCCAAGGAAACCACAGAAAACTTGGACCAGAGCAGCCGGAGGCGGATTTCGAGCCGGTGACCTCCCGACCTAGACCACGCCGTTCGGTGACATGCGTTTCAGATCTAGAGTACTAGATCACGCCGCTCGGTCATTCTCAAACTTTTTGACAAGAAGTAAGGTTTTTTAAGTAACAAAACACTGGGCTATATTTCACTAAAGATCTTTTTGATCGCGATAATATTGTTTCAACCCCTGCGGGTCATTATTGAGTAACATTATTT
The DNA here is from genome assembly GCA_963921985.1 of Agrilus biguttatus. Lineage (NCBI taxonomy): Eukaryota > Metazoa > Arthropoda > Insecta > Coleoptera > Buprestidae > Agrilus > Agrilus biguttatus. Next base: position 21,988,374 of record OY998117.1, on the reverse strand, counting down.
TCTCTTAAATATTACCACAAGGGTTGAAACAATATTGTGGCGATCAATAAAATTGTTAGTGAAACGTAGCCCATGGATTTTTTTACTCAAAAAAAGACTTAATTTTGATAATAATTATATTCAAGAGTAAATCATATAAAATAATTCTTGGAAAATTTCATATTTCTAGTAACACTATTAATAAATACCATAAAAGGATTGTGACTATGGAACCCATGATATACGCGGACGAACCTGAGCCGCCTCGAATATTATAAAATCTTTATAAATCTATTTGTTTTTTTATTGTATATATATATATGATATACCGCTTATTAATTATTATTTTCGATAACTTCTCGACAAGAAATCAATTACTATTCGATATAACTTGTTAACTGCTTTTTATTATATACAACGATTTGATTAAAAAAATAGGAACGTGTGCGAACTCATCCTTTTAACGTAAATAGTTAATATGCATATTACATATACATTTCGTTAATGTTCTAATAAACGTCAACAAGTTATGTTTAGTTTTCATTAATTTTTCGAGTTTTACAAAAACTTTCTAATGATAGTTAGGACGGATGTGACGTTGAGCATTCATCCCACGTAAAATTAGGAGAGCTCTTAATCTTGGATCGCACTCCACAGGGAAGGACACGTAGAGTCGCACGGTTAAATCGTACACATAACAAATAATATAAGCGGTCCTCTTAAATGCCGACCAGTCGTGTTAATATACACGAGATTTAATGTAATTTAAATAAATAATACGCGGCGCGTCGCATCGGAACGGCGCTCGGACTCGTCCACATTTAAAAGCCGTAACCGGGGACACCTGCGAGCTAAAAATTTTTATTCACGTAAAACATTGACACAAACCGAGTATCAATTATAGTTGTAAAATATCCCCGACCGCGAGGTTTCATAAACGGCTAACGTGGTGTTATCCTTCTGAGCGACGTTAACTCTAAACAGGACCGCATAACTTGGGTGAAATAATGTCCATAAAACAGCTTGTGACTGAGGCTGAAATCGAATTGAAACGTCAAAGACAAAACTATAAGTAAATGTACTTGGCAATAAAATCGATAAATAACAGTCGACCTTTACAGAAATATTTGGAAAGCTCCGCGCAATTATCCCCGAGACTCGAGAGTTCTGGATCAGACAGTTTAAATTTCCTATAATTAATACGCTTAATACTTTGCATATATTACATAAAAGCATAATCATCAAAAAAGGGTCGTCAGTCCGTTGTTTGGTTGGACACGCACCTCCATTCCTTCATGTCCTAAGCCAATCTTTGCATTTACCGAAAACTAGTACAGCCCACATCTTCAACTACTTACGAACAGTAATTCATTTAGGTCTTTCCCTGCCTCTCTTTACTACTCCTGTGTCTGCCTCTAATATGTTCTTAACTCTCAAAAGGTGTCAAACGCTATTGTCTCCTAAGGTAGCGGTACTGTAATATGACGGCAAACAATCTAGTATAATATTAAGGGACCGTTATAGTGTTGGCCACAGATGTCACGTTAGATAATTTTATACTGTATTAACCAAGTCGTTCAATTAGTTTTAACGAATTATTGTTTTGTGAGGGCCAATTTGTTTATATTATTGTTACATTTCAGGCTTCAATATTTCAATACAAAATATCAAATGTAAGAACTGCGGGTAATATTGTTTATAAAAAACATTTAATTCTCGATCAAAAATTTATCGAAATTACCAGACGTGGATCGCAATTCTTAGATCTCTTTAGCACACGATAGGTAGACTGAAGCTGTTCGGTAAAAGGAATTTAATTTAATATCGTATTAAGGGCACATGAAATACCATAGTTAGCAGTAAATATCAATAGATAGCGACATACTGCCTTTAATAAGATATTTGTGAAATGTACAAACTTAATTGTTCACACTTGTGTGTGTGTGTTATTTCTCATGCCAGAGTAGTTCAAATTGATGCGAGTCAAACTGCCTTTCAACGTTTAATCTCTCTTCTTCTGTATTATTTGACATCCATAGCGCCCTTTGTTCTCCTGCTTTTTCCAACACATCCTCATTTCTAAAATTTTCATCAGTCGTTTATAATATGTTACGACATTTCTTTTCCGTCTTGCTCATAGTTCACGTTTCGTCTCTGTATGGAGTCGTGTTTCAAACATACAGTTATAGCGATCTTTTTCGATTTTTTAAATTAGAGCACCGAAAAGTTTTCCTGGGCCCTGTGCTATTATTTGTTTTATGTCCCCTTTTTTCATCCTGGCTTATCTCACTTTATGGATACTGAAAATTGGCGACCTCATAGTTTGTCGTATCCAATTTTCATATTAGGTCTAAAATACTACTTTCACCTACCTCTCTTCCATGCTTTTTTGTTAATACCCCTTTCATTTCATTTATGGCTATCTCTAACTACTAGATGCTAACCCTGCTATATCGTCTGCAAATCTAAGCATGTTAGTTTTTTATTGCAGTATAGTTATCTATCCACCTGATGTTGTTCTGGCTTTAATAATATTAATTAAAAAGTAACGGTGACAATCTGTATTTGTGTAACTCGATTCCTAATATTTACTTCTCTATGTTGCTGCTGAAATTCTATAACTGCATTCATTCATATAACTGCATTTTACAAACTATATTTCACTATTATATTCCCGCATCCCATCCTTGCATTGTTAAGTATATATATGTTATTTAGCATCTTTTTACATTTGTATAACATACTCAAAAGCTTTTTCTAAATCTACGAATCCTATGTTATGTAAGCTCTCTTCATGCGTTTTTCCCTATTTCTTGTAAACCCGAATTGGATTGATCTTGCTCTAATACTTCTTCCGCCTTTTTTCCGTCGTTTTGTGCACTATTACACTAGTTATGATTTTCAATTTGAAACATTTAAAAGCAATTTAATTTATTCTTTCTTAAATAATTAAAATGTTTCACAAGGAACCGACCTTAAACTCCATTCAAATTATTATATTTATGTATTTATATGTCTCAAGAAATAATCAGCCGTAAACATGAAGGTAGATACGAGTTAAGTAGTCAAATGTGACAAAATCACAAAACAGAAGGTATGGACTTGATACCTATATAATAATTTAAAAAAAAAAGAAATCCATAACAATACGGAAACATTCTTTATTATATATGTTTTTATATACGTATGTAAATATATCGTACTAAGAATATATAATTAAAGAAAAAAATCTGCTGTAAAGTGCTTCAACTTTATGGACTACTTGCCAATAAGTCACGCAGGTGATAATTTAGGTGTTTTTGCACAAGCCGTATTTACCATTTCCTCACAATAATCGACCAACAAAACCACTAAAATAAACGGTAATAACGTTCAATTGTCGATAGGTACATACGTACGCGAGTATTAAAAAAGAACCAACGAACGCGATCTGCCATTGTGTGTAAATGCCAGTGTAAATATCGAAGAAACCTAAATTCATTTCACGTCCCGACCATCAGTAATCAGAATGTCGGCCGTAAACAGGTGATCACTACACGAATGCAAGTGATAACCGTCGGCAATTTTATCGAACCATTATATAGCCGCGATGGATAAGATGATGCCATACCATGACCAATGGTCGGCCGGTTGATCGGTTGATTGGTTGTTAGGCTTGTTTAGCGTAAATACAACTCAGCCTGTTGCAAAATTAAACCCGGACCGCGGTCGATGCGGTCAGCATTTGACCGCAACACACACGCTTCTTTCGTTCTTTTTCTATCGTTCCTCTTAATATTGACAGCACCTATATAGCGCAGTGTTTGATTGAAAATATGGATGTTGTAAAGTATACAGAGTTACTGTTGCCCACAGAAAATTAGGTACCTCCGGTTATAACATGCTCTCAACGTTAATGCGTTACAGGCATAGAGATAATACAGGTGAGTAGACAAGCTATTCAGAAATGTAGTTATATTAATAGAAAGAAACAGTAAATGAAGATACAACATCTACCTCTTTTCATTTTGAACATGCGCAGTAGATAGTCAGCCGTGTCTGCTAATTAGGAGACTTATTTATCTAAAGCCTTTTAAGGTGCATGCGCCATTAAACAAAGATAGATAGAGTATCACTATTTTTCATCTCACTTATTCTACCCATTGCCACTACTTGTAGGGCTGCTTGGGACTTGCGTATTATTTTTTCTTGCACTACTTTGCACGATGCTAGCGACACCCTTATTGTAATTTCACTGATATTTTCTGAATCACGGAAAATGCTCTCTTGTTTATAGAACCATGTTTAAACTTATGTACATCCTCTCATAGGAAAGCTTGTATTACATGTATTTCGAATGCATGGAATATTGGTAGGGTTGACGACGATTATGACATACGACAGACGGGGCTTGTAACCCCCTCTCTACGTTATTAAACTTTTGCGACGGGCAGTGAGATCCAGAGCGAGACTGGCATACAATTACGATGTGCACACGTATTCTAATGCTTTTTTTAATCCACTGATTTAATCACTGTTTTTTTCTTTCGGTTTGAGGCGAAATAAAACAGCTATTCTCTGGTAAACAAAATAAATAATCATTTTAATAAAAATAGAAGAAAATAAGTTATAGCAAAATGCAGGCTTTCGCGGTCGGTATTATCTACTAGATGCAATATTTTTCGGGTCGAGTTTCTGTGGTTTAATTTTGGTTGGCAATTTCAGCCGTTTTACCTTCTGTACCATGGAAGACATCTTCAGTGGCGTAGTCAAAGTCTTCTCAATAGTAATACCAAAATGTTTACATTTACTGAACATTGGATTGGATTGGATTGGATTGGATTGATAATAATAGAAAAACAAATTCATGAAAATAGTGAAATCCTAAACAAATAAATAAATTTTCCTACTGAGTAATTGGTTTTGTATGCAATATTAATAATTACTTAGTAGGAAAATTGATTATAAACAACAAAGACAGAATAAAACAAGACAATGAGTCAGGAGCTTATAAGCTAACTTATGGGTCCTGCCCTAAAGTCTATATTGGAAAAACAAGTAGAAGCTTTAAAAAACGTAAAAGGGAACACAAAAATAGTTATGTAAAAAATGAAACAGATTCTAAATATGCGAACCATGCAACTATAGAGGGACATAGTTTTAACGATAACATTAAGATTTTACACATAAATAATAATGGACAAAAATTAACGTTATTAGAAAGCCTAGAAATAAACATATATAAAAAACAAGGTATAATTTTAAATGACCAAGTAGAATGTAACAACTCCCCTCTACTGAATTTATTGTAACCTAAAACCACCTCCTATTACAAGTAGCTATTTAAGGAACTGAAGTATTTTTCATAGTTAGTAGTAAGTAGTTAATTGCCTGAAGAAGCATATGTTTAGACGAAACATGTTTCCAAATAAATAATTTGTGAAAATCGTATACAAGTATTTTTATTCTTTAAATTTTTATATTTTTAATATTCATTTTCCAAGTAATTTATTCACAATAATAATAAAATTAATGTTGATCAATACAAGCTGGTTTGTTTTTCGAACGAAAGGTCCCAATTTAAAAGTTTCTTCAGTCATAATTCAGAAGGGTTGGCCGCGAGGAAGTCTATTTTCACACCAAAAAATGAAAATAATTTATTCTATGCGTTAAGGACCGCACTGTAAGTAAACATACTACAGATATAACTTTTATTTTTTTATGTTCCTTGATTATAAATAAAGGTATCGACAAAATTACGTGACAATTTCGTATACCCTGAAAAAGGAACTGGTCAATTTTAACAAATAGGGCAGATTTTGCAGCAATCACGGGTGGTCTAAAATTATGAAACTGAGCCGCACTTTGATTGTTACAAGTTTTTGAACACTAATGACACTTCATTTGTCACATCCGGTCGGGTAAAATGATATGTCTATTTCTATTTTTCTATTTATGTATTGCAGACACTACTTAAATATAGGCGTTACGTGTCACTATACCTACCTGTGAGCAACGCTAAGATTTTAATCGTGAGAATGAAATAATTGCGACAAAAAAATTAATTAAGTAACTTATTTCATGAAAATTTTCCGATCAAATTTAATTAAATCATAGATTTATTTTCTGAGAATGGAATTATGGTTTTATAATAGCCGGTACTCTCCAAATGTCGAATGAACACGCTATTAGACTTTACTTGCAACTTTGTCCACATGAAATTTGAACTTTCCTTGTAATTTACAAATGTAAGCATGTACTTATTTATAATTTTTATATTTTTAAAATTATTATACAGCTATAAGTTGTAGATATATATTTTTCAAATTGCATTTTAAACGTTTTTATTTTCATATTCCACTTGATGAATTTGATTTCTTGACGTTCGCTATTTTGTTGTATGTATTCAGTACAAAAAGGCAAGACCAATTAAATTATTTCGTATTTGTCAGAATCGGAACATATGCTAAGCCTATACGTGTTTCTTTATTATAGAAACTTTGAAACTTTATTTCATACCGAAATGGGTTGAATTGTGAAATATACTGCATTTGGTTATTTAAAAAAAAGTTTAAATGCGGAATCACAGATTAAGCTGATTTGAAGGTTTCAAAGAATCTATAAAAAATATATTTAATTTCTTTTTACCCTTTAGGTGGTTCAATTACCAAAAACACTTTGTTTGTGGGAGTTTTTGTCATAAACATTAAAACTTTTATGTTTCCAACTTTCTACATCCTTGCTTCTGACCACTCTACAAGGATTAAAGGAAATATACTTTTACATTTTAATTCCTTTTATAGTGAGAAAATAATTCAGTTATTGTTTACATGTTTGCTCTATCCCCCGTTGGGGGCTTGGGTTGCGAGGGATAATAAAGGAGAGTTACCAGAATACGTCCCTGTTGGAATTAGTTGGCTGTCAGACATGGGAAGCGGAGGCAGTAGATACAAAAGATCGAAATGTTAATTGTGTATGACTGACTGTTTGACTGTCGCTTGATGCGGGTAGAGGGGATGGAGATGGTAGTGATCACCTTTTGCAACTGTCCTAAATCGTCTATCGCTGTCGCTTATATAGTTTGATGGACGTTGCTAGGTTACTCTCGAACCAAATCGAATGATCTAGTAGTTGTCTCAATTTTTCTAGAACGCGGCATGGGCAAACTCCACTCCATTTTTGCAATCGGCGCGGGTCAATTCCACCCAAAACGCCACGTCCGTCACATTATGTTAGGATAGCGTCTTTTCCAATATTCGATTTTTCACCTTTATTCCCTCTACCTTCACGTCTCCACATTACATAAAGTCATCGGAACCAACTTCATCCCTTCTATCTCCACATGTGACTGCCAACTAGTGTTAACGGGGATGTCAACTAGTAACTCTTTTAACATCCTCGGAAACGCAACACCTTACGGGTCTATCTCTAATTTGTCTTCTTGAAAATATTTTAATAACATTACTTTTTCCTTAACATAATAATAATAATAATAATGCAATGGAGTTTTAATGAAGTATTTTAAGTAGCATGATTTAAGTTTGAATTTAAAGGAATGATTCTCTGTGAAACAAAAAATTAACCATCGTCTAGTAAATGTCTGTCTAAATATTAATTATAAATTACACACTATGTTCGGTCAAACAATCTACATGAAGAATGTGATCGATTCATTGCAGATTTAATTTTTCAATAATATTTTCAATACACTAACTAAGTCGCTATATGACATTAGAAACGAATCTTCAGTCTCTTTCATAAAACATATTTTCAAATTAAACAAGCAAGATAAGAATTAATTCAATTTGGAAAATTATGCGAATGTTGACGATGTATTGACTTTAATCTATTATAATTTCATAAAGATTTCCAGTCACGACATTCGACCATTTGTCAAACCCAAACCTCATTACGATAACTGCTTTGTTGCTAACAAGGCGGAATTACGAATCGATAATAATTCATTTCAATCCTAATCGAATTATTCTGGTATATACATACGTATATCTAGGTATAAGGTAGTTTTCGATACAAAAGAAGGAATTAAAATCCTTATTCGTCTAAATTATAATTCCTTCTTTTTTGGATATGTTATATCTTCGTCTAATAATACATCGGAATCAACATTGTAATTCAATGCCGGTAGGGGTATTAGCCCTCGGAGTAGTTGTTTTTGTTGAATCCATATTTATATTTATATTCTTATACAAAAATAAGTTATTACCTATGTATTGCCTATGTCGTTGCTAAGGTGATGCGATATTGGAAAGCAAATGTTTGGTTACATTACTGTCAACTTTTAGTCATATATAAACTATTACGATTTGCTGTTGTTTTCAGGCTTTCACGGCCGGCGTTGTATTCAGACATATATACACTTTCCAGGATGTTGTGCCGTGGTCGACATCTTCCTTCTTCTCGATAAGTTACAAATCATCAAGATAAGTAGCACTGCCTGAAGATTCCAGAAGTAAGATCAGGCGAAACGTCGCATCGAGAAGAAGGAAGACATCGACCACGGCACAACAGCCCGGAAAGTGTGTACGTGTCTGAATATTACGATTTGAATCATACAGCTCACTCAGGTCATGTGATGACAAAATAATTCTTCTAAATTTAAACATTCTTATGCCATTGACATAGAGAATGGATTGAGTCTTTCCTGTCCACCGATAAGGTAAATACTGACGGCAAAGTGTGAGAGAAGCAAAGCGAACGTGCGGCCAATAGTTTTCTCTTTCTAAAATTCTAGCTTAAGATATTAATATTTACGCTTGTCATTATAGAGCTACAGACACGGGACAGGTATAAGCTGTACATTCGCTTTGTCTCTTTCTAGAGAATGGTCAACATTGTAAGCCTATTGCTCAGTCTATGTTATTTCCTATGTCTATGAGTAACATCACTCCATTCAAAGGTATCTACTCACCTACTCTAGGAACAATAGATATGTATTATTAGTATTACTAAGTTATAACATTATTATATAGTGACATTAAAAATCATTAACCATAATAATATTACTTAATTAAATAAAACTAAAAAAAATTCAGACACGTAATAAAAAATGTTTCTATTTGATTTCGAATTTAATTTAACTCAGAGTTTACTTGAAGTATAGTTAATTTTGTTGCTTTCCGTAGAATCTTCGGTTCGTCATCGTTTTAATTGAACAGATTAGAATCGAATTAGTGTCGTTGATTTGTGTTGAGCTTGTTTCATTATTTAAGAGCAGCAATGCATGATGGCAGTTGAGACTTAATTCTTCCACTGAATAAAAAGACGAGGGAACCCATCGCCTTAGAGCATCCGCTGCGGTATTAGAATCGCTGCTTTATGTACATTTCTAATTCTAGCGTGTCGTCTTTTTGTTCTTCTTAGAAATTACTAGCACTAAATTTGATCGATTGAAGCGTTAAAAGCGGATATAACAACACCGCACGTACCGATTGGATTCGTTTCCATTTCAAGCACGTTTTTGAGCGAATCTATATTTGAATTAGTCACGGATTACCACTTTTCAGTCATGGCCTGCGAGCAGTGTTTATTTTTGTTAATTAATAATTGATAGCTTTACAGCTTTTTACCATATAAACTCTACTGGACTGAAAGGTTTTTATTGACGCGATGGATTCGACGTTTTTCAGCTTTTTTATCAAAAGAACGAAAGAAACTAATTCTGAAACGAACAGTGAAAATGTCGATATTTTGTAATACTTTCTCGTATCTACTCTTACGGTATTCCTTGTCGATAAGTAAGTGAGTATACTTCGCTTGTATTCGAACCAGTGGCGGGTAGTGTTTGAGATTACAGGAGTTCGCTCGCACGTATGGTGATGTAAAGCAGTGGTTCTTAATCTGAGGGACCATTTGGCGTGGGCCACTGACAATATTAAAATATTTTCGAATATATCACATTAATGTATTCTGCTTATCAACTTTTGGGTCCAGTGTTACTCAATTTAGTCAACTGCATGTTGACATTGGCATTCAAACGATTTTGATTTTTATTTTGAATTATTAAACCCGCCGAGAATCCCTGGTCTCATAAGTATGTGGTTGAAGATACAGTTAGGTAACGTAAAGCAATTCTTAGAATTTTAAGGAAAGATTGTATCCGCTTTGATTACAAAAATCTTCATACCTTATAAACAAAACGCTGTTTAAACTTCCGTAAGCTTTTATTTTCTTGACGATCGTTTTACCATTTTGTGTCTTCTTCAGAAAATAAATTAGTTCTTAAATGTATATTGAAATGATTATAGCTATGATAGGGGTAGCGGGTGAGGTTTAGTAGTGGATAATTCTTTAACTGTATTTAACCATACATTTTTATATTAATTTATAAATTTCTTAGGAGATTAAGTATATAGCCTTGACTTTCAGCATGTAAAGGCTATAAAAAACTTGTAGTCTGAAAGAAAAATACTGAAAGTAAGGGCTATAAACTTAATCTCCTGGAAAATTTGGAAATTAATAAATATAAGTATTGAAATGTACTTGAATGATCAACGAGAGTTAAGTAATTATCCATTACTGAACCTCATCCCCTTAGCCATATGATGGTTATAATCATTTCAATGTCTATTTAAGAACTAGTCTGTCGACGGTCGAGAAATTAGAAGTTTGTGGAAATTTAAATATTGCTTTATCTATACGGTATAATGAACTTCTACAAGTACAAGTATAATTAATCAAAAATCTTTATGTTTTGTTTTTCTGTTTTCGTGAAAATGGGGAAATATTTATAAAATACCCAACCGTCTGTTCCGCTGGGTAATGTTGAGTTCCCTCCAAGGAGGACTTATTAACTAACTCCCCCTAACTTCAGGCTGTTTTAGGAGTGTTTGTTCGGGACCTCTTCAGTTGAAATTTCATGTACAATTCCTGTTTTAAATGTATTCAGCAGCTTTTCTATCTAATTTCATTACAATTAACTCTTTTAATATCAACAGACACATTAGAAATATTGACAATGAAAATATTGCGAATCAGTTTTTGAATATCTTTGTCTTCGCAGTCAATAAAATCGCGATTGAATTAATTTTTTAAGTTTTACTAATGGAGTGTAATGTTTATTTGTATTTTGTCTTATATATCAGCCCACGGTCCATCAATAATTGGATTTAGCGTACCAAACGCAGAAAAGTTTTCTCTTTCAACTTTACTGATCCATAGGTCGATTTTAGCGCTAAAAGCACTTTTTTATCATTAAATGCTTTTCAACTATTTTCCGACTCTTTTAACTGAAGGTTCGAATTATAAATACAAAGTTGTGTCTGCTGATTGGCTGTTTTTAATAGTTGTTATTTTTATTTATTTTCAATAATATAATTTCTTAGAAAATTTCAAGTTTCTATGTAACCGAAAGTGGTCTCTTTTAAAGGGTGAGTCAATCAGTCTAAATGTGGTGGTTTTAACAAATGAACACATAAAAAATGTGTACGTCAAGTAAATTTAGTGTTACGAAGAAGGGGGTGTCGAAGGTATGTTGAAGTGGTTCGTGTGATGTAATATGTGATCAGTGCTCCGCCCTTTTTTCCGAATTAGGCTGACACCATTGTCTATCTCGGTATAGGTATAATATTTAGTTATCTGTTAACAGTCAACATTAAACTAAGCGACGGAGCGTGGTTTAGTGATAGCTAGTAGAGTAGTAATATTTTGCAGATAGTCTTTAAATATTCTACTGTCTTCGTCTCTTCTGTCTTGTATTTCCCTCAATTTCTGAATTCCGGATGAAGTGGGTCTTCTGCCCTAAACTCCTATTCCCACGATTTCTGAAGGAGGCCAAAGAGGGCCTTAAATTATGTCTACTACTTTGTACCACAATGTCAACCGGTCCTCCAGAATCAACTGACGAACGTATAAATTATTGACTATAACGGTGAGATTTTAAGATCCCTGTTGACGTTAGAATAAATCTATCGTATCGTTACATTACCAAGTGTTTTAATATTTCTCATTACTGTTCCACCGAGCTGCGTGGTGTAGTGCTCTAGATCATTGCTTAGCATTCGGGAGGTCACCGGTTCGAACCCGGGTCCGGCTGCTCTGATCCATGTTTTCTGTGGTTTCCTTGGATCATTTAGGTAAATGCTGGGGCAGTAATATTCCACAGATAATCTTTTACTTTTCTTCTGGCTTCATTTTGTCGGTCTCATCTTTCTCTCCCTAACCACACCATCCACCCATTCCCACAATTCCTGCAAGGAGGCCGAAGAGGGCTTTACCCATTACCCTCCGACTTTGCACTACAGTGTAGGTCGGAGGGACTACCTGCCCATTAGCACGAGTAGTTGGTGGGAATGAAATACAAAAATTTTTTTTTTATTACTTGTCCACTTCCCACTAAATAAACTTCTTGTTATCATGAAGTGGCAATATACCGCCATCTACCGATAGTTGCTGCTAACTGTAGCATTTCAAATTTCGGACAAAGGCCTTATAGATAGATGACGATATATATTTTTTGCCACACCTTGAAATTTTACCAGCTCGCTTTTGTGGAATAGCTTCGGTTTGGTTGTTAAATTTTCGATAATTTACTGACCAAGAATTTACTGTAATTTATAAATTTGTTATAGTAGATTAATGTTTCTTTGCTTTCATATCAATTAGAGAAAATAATTATATTACAATGGATATTTTAGTTATATTTTGTATTTATTCCCGCTGATTTATAACGAAATTTTAAATTTTTGATTAAAACCCACTGTAAATGGTATTTATTGTTTGAAGTAGGTAATTTACTTTCTTGTTTAATTTCACTTGTATCTTAAAACGCACGTAACATGTTGTAAATTTGTTTTTATTACTCTCGAGAAGCCGATAGCGTAAAGCATTTATAATTTGATAAGGGCATTTAAAAGTCGAATCCATTTAGCATTTTCTTTACTATAATACATGCGATGTGTGTAAATGCAACACACAGGTATCACTGTAATACACGACGTAATGCAGTAAGTCTAAATGAGCGTTTGTCGTGATTGTAACAAAACGATAAAATCAGTAGAGATTGGATCTATTCTTAATGTAACATCAAAATAAATTTCCAAGCCGTTACAGCTAATGGAAATAATAACTCTCTAAGTACCAAGATCGTTAGTACACTTGTTCGATAGCTTCATTCTATTGATATTGTAAATGTGGACGTTATATGGCACCTATACAAATTAGTTGTTTTTATTTATTATAAATTCAACATAGACATACGCCATTTTAATAATCACACAAATCAATTTTATCACTTATGTATCATTATTAAAACATTAAACTAATCTTAATTCAAATACATTGTATTTAGATGGAAAGATTAAAAAGCAGTGGCGGCTCATGCATTTAAAAATAAGTGAAGACGATTCACTCTATAGTTGCAAAAAATCAAGAAAAAGTAAAGTTATAATTAGGTACGGCATGCCTTCGAATATATGTGTCAAATAGAATAAATATTTTGAGCTAAGAGTAGATGTACTATTATCCTGGCATACATATAGTAAGTACTTACTTGTTTTTATATATTAAATTTATTCTTTTAAACTTGCAAGCTTATCGGTTAGTGCTCATAGACTGGGTGTTTCTTCATAATACCACGCCGCGCCGTGCCAACACCACAAATAGGAACAACTAATGTACTCGTTCAAAAACCTAGAATGCATCTACAATCTCGCCGTGACTCGACGTCTTCCCTATTCGGGAACGCTAGGCCCTCAAATTTGGCGTTGATTCACCGCATAGGCAAATGGCAGCGGTAACACGACTTTTAAATTTAAATGTTCTAAATCAAGGTGATGCTTAAAAACAAAAAGAAAAAACGGCAGAATGACGCGAGACTGAATCATATCCATTTTCCTCATCACGACTAGAAACCGATTCAAATTTTTAGAGTGAAAAAAACTTGCTAGGTTTTTCCTGTTGGTAAGCGTTTTAATTTATACTAAGTTATTTAGGTTGGATGAAGCGTCGAAGAATAATAGTTGTTTGATTGGTTGCGAAGTCACCATTTGGTGAGGCATTTTCCTTCTATTTAGTCAACATCTGAAAAATAGGCTAGCCATCATTTCTAAAGAAGAAAATGAAAAATAAAACTTCAAGGAAGTCGAGGAAGGACGGATCAAGTATATTTCCTTTAACAATCCAAGAAAAGAAGATAATAAAATCCTTTTTCGTCTAATTATAAAGGATCATAGATCAATTCAATGCCGGTAGGGGTATTAGCCCACGGAGTAGTTGTTTCTGTTGGTTCCATATTTATATTTATTATATTCCCTTTACATTATGGGTATTACAGTGAGTCACAGAGTCAAATGAACAGCCATAAATGAAATCCTGAAAATTTTGACTATTATGGTAAGTAAACGCAATATAACCCAACTCTAAACTAAACAAAAATTCACCGTTGCTTTTGACTATCATTTTTAGATTGTAATCGGACCGAAGTGCGTACACGATTTTTGTTTATTGCCAACGATCCAGTCATACCACCGTTATAGACAAATACCGCGGTCAATTGATTGGACCATGATCTGACCGTGCCTTATAATGTGAATACTGCCATTTAAAATGCATGCTACATATTTGATCTGACCGTGACTGGACCTATAGCATAAGTAGAGCTTAATACATAAGCATACAACAAAGTAACTGTTAATGATATTTTGTTATTGCGTGATATTTTACAAAGTTAGGAAATGCCCACAATATAGGATGATGCATTTTGCAGTGACTTAGTGACTTATAATTGACACATTTATATGTTTGGTTTTCTACTCACCAGCATCGATAATGACACGTTTGTGCAATTTTTGCCTTTTTCTCAGGTAGGTAACCAGCAAGCTCATAAATGAATCGTTCCATCTAATTTTAAATGTAGACCATTTAGGTAATTTAGCCGCACTTACCTACCGTCAAGTGTAAAACAAAACACCGATGGGTACCCGGAAGCCACCTCAATTACACATAATACTTCAGACTGAGATCTATTTAAGTAATTAAAAAGTAATCATAGTTAATTATAAATGCATTAGAACTGTGGACACACTCTAAGAAACACTCTTTCCTTATATACTACCTACCTGTCTGTTTAAACTTACCTACCTGTTGAAATGAACGAATAGCGTAAAATTACGTGTGAACATGCTGACATGGAAAAAATAATATGTGATGACAGCAAATAAGAAAAGGATACGTCTGCTGAGAAATGTTTTCTCATCCCATGCTTAAGTTTCTCGGAGTTTACCTACAAAAATTATACTTTATTTATACTTATACTACTTTTGTATGTATATTGTTGTATCTAAACTGATCAGATGTACAGGTAAATAACAGAATTTTCGTTGTTTAATACCTGTATATTATTTTGATTTTATCTATCTACGATTTGTATTATCATGTATTATCTTTTCTTTAACTACACCAACTCCATTTTCTGTTGTAACGTCATATCATTCCTCTCTAAGATTTTCCCAACGTTGTTTGTTGATATATTTCTTGGTCTTCCTCTCTCTTTGTTTTAATTATTACACTTCCCCATACTTTTCTTACTTGTCTCTCTCTATTTATTCTACTCACATGTCCGAATCACCTCAACTAGTTTTGCTCAATAATGATTTGTATTGTACACATTCCTAGTTTCTGCCCAATATTCACGTTTCTTATTCTGTCTAATCTTGTGACTCCTTATACTCCTCTGAGATATTTCATTTTCATTGCCTGTAACTTGTTTTTTTGATTTACTGATAATACCGAACGTTAGTACAAGTCTATAAACTACTTGATCATTATTTTCTTGGACAATTTTTCTCTCATAATAAAGTTTCTATTTAGAATATCGTAAAATTTTGCCGGTGCTGATGTTCTTCTGTTGATCTCTTCGTCTTGTTCTCCATCTTCATTAAGTTTACAACGTAGTAATTTAAATTCCCTGACCTGCTCTAATAAGGAATGGATCCTAGAGAGAAGCAAACCCGAACTCGAATGAAGGTTCAAATTTATTTACACATATTCGCCTTTTTTATTTAATTTTAAATAAATATATAACATTTAAGTAAATAAAATAATTGAATTTCATATATAATTAATACTTTACAACGTATTTGTATCACTTATCATAAGTAGTTATTTCGCCGGCTTTTTGTTTTGTGCTATTTACATCAGCTGACTGTACTGAACTAAATCCGACTGTTTACGAGTCACTTATTTTATGGATTGTGGTCGGGTTTTCTGGAAACTTCAGAATACTTCCCGAAATTTCTCATAATTTCTTTAAAATGCACTCTTGTATGTGTCACTTTCGTAATGATTTACTAGCAGCGAGATCAAAGGTGCCGCTGCTCCACGCCGTTTCGATCCTCGTCTGCGGTATTCATGCATATTTGAGAATACCTTATATTATCAGAATAACTAATTAAAACTCAAAAATATTTATGAAGTACGGCATTACATAGCTAATTAGTATAGATATATGGTTATAGATATATTATATTGTTTCAAAATACATATTCTGTAGTTTTTCTTTTGAAAACCCACTAATTATTTCAGTGCCAACTTTTCTTAATCATACAGATAAAAATTTATAAGCACCTTTTGATAATAACATAGATATCGATTTTCTTTCCTAAAGATAATATTCGTCTTCTTCTTATAAGTAATTCTGTAACTTTTGAATAAGCCGCAAGGTGGTAAAGAGTTATCAAGCTAATAAAAATTTTAGTTTAACATTGAAATGGATTTCTTTCAAATGAAAGTAGATAATAGTTACTGTTATGGAAAACTGTGAAGTACAACAATATTTCGCAAAACGTTTTATTGATTTTTAATTTTTTCCTTGTAAAAATCCATCAATGAATTGATTATATTTTTACTATGGTGCACTTAAGTAATGACCATATAAAGCAAAATTATAATCTGTATATGAATGCTTACATATGTTACCTACTTTTGAGGGATTTTTATTATATTAATCGTCAGATTACTTTGCGTCAAGTCATAAAAAGAAATCAATCATTTTTTTTTTATTGTTCAACAAAACTTACCCATTAACAACCCCATTTGATGTTTACACCCAGTTTTCGAATGCGCGATGTGTTTTGTAAGACGATGATTTAATTGGAATACCTATTAGATTACGACGATTAATCTTATATTTTCTGTGTTAAATTTGCTGTCAATATTAAAATTTAGGCATAACAAAAAGACTAACGGGTTTGCAACCCGTAACAATAACGATGACTATGAGTTTGTTGTAGCCCCTTGGTCACTATTATTATTTAGCTTCAAAAGGGCAAGAAAATATTTATCTCTCCTTTCACTGTACAACAAAAAGGACATTAATGTACAATAGACTGGATAATAAAAATCTGCCTTTATTTGTTTTTTAAGGTTACTTGTTTATATATTGTATGAAGATGAAATAAGACGCCTCTTATAATTTGAGTCCTTAAAACTAATATTTTGTGGTTCCTGAATGTTAGTTTAATATTATTATTTATTATAGTATGATTATTATTATAGGGTAATAATAAATAATCCCAGTTGCTCTGAATATTCATCGTTTACAAAGTTTCGAATTTAAACTTATTTACCGTATCTCACATAACTAAACTTTATATTTCCTCGTAATTTATAGTGTAACTGTTTAACTTTTGAGAGGGATCATGGCTCCCATAAATTCCTCTTATATGCCGCCTGTAGAAAACCCCTTCTGACATATGTCGAAACAGCATAATTGAAAATAAATAGATAACACTAAATGAGGAAGTTTACGTGTTAAATAATAATAACATGCTTGTCTTCCTCCTGAAAAATTTATTGTAAAACGAAAAGAAAATTAATAAACCATATGTGTTATAATTAGATTACTGGTGCGTTAATTTTATAAATGAATATGTGCCTACCCACTCATTGAATTAATTGTTTTTAACAAATTTCAACTAATTATATGTTATTTTTTTCTATAAGGTTTCTGTTATGAAAGCGAATGTTTTATCACTTATTTAACATTAATTTGCCTTGGTAATATTGTTTACTTATTCATTGTTCCGTAAAATGTTGAATATGTCTTAATTATAATAGGTCTAATCGTCTAGTTAAGTATTTTGCATATCATTACCATGATGAGGGCTGAAAACTGTAAAAGTTATCACGTTATCAGTTAAAGGAAAATAATTTTACGCTTGGAATATTCATATTCACAAAAGCACGACGATTATTTTAACCGCTTGTTGATAGGTAAATTTAAAAGAAATTTTATCAAACATGGAAATAAAACAAACCAAATTGATACCTAATCATCATTAAATAAAGTAAAAATTTAATTAGGTATGTATGTTAATTATAAACCTCTCCCCCTCTATATTTAAAAATGCTAAAACAGTTATTAGTAATAGGACACTTGTTACATTACTTGCTAGTAGTTGTGCGAATACGATTTTACATTTCTTACGGTAACCTATAAATCCAGACAGTCCCATAAGCTCGACAATGAAAATCCCGACATGACCAAAGCGTCTTTTTTCGAAGTTTGGAGGGGAAGAGGCGTAGGAAACTGGAGATGAAAAATTGAATATTAAAAAGGAAACCAACTTACCCTAACCCATTCGTAACCTATTCTACCATCGGGATATATGTTCCGTTGCATTGGACCGAGCGGTTTGGTCTAGTATTCTAGATCATTGCTTAGCATTCGGGAGGTCACCGGTTCGAAATCCAGGTCTGGCTGCTTTGGTCCAAGTTTTCTGTGGTTTCCTTGGATCACTTAGGCAAATGCTGGGGCAGTAATATTCCACAGATAATCTAATCTTCCACTTCTCTTCTGTCTTCATTTCGCCTGTCTCACTTTCTCTCCCTAACCACACCACCCACCCATTCCCACGATTCCTGCAAAGAGGCTGAAGAGGGCCTTATGCCCTACCCTCCGGCTTTGCACTACAGTGTAGGTCGGAGGGACTGTCCGCCCACCAGCACGAGTAGCTGGTGGGAATGAAACACAAAAAAGTTTTTTTTGTTGCATTGGGATTTTGGCTATCGGAATTTTAGAAGTCACCGATTTAAAAAAAAAACTTGGATATACGTGGAGTACATTAACGACAATCTCCAGTTAAGAAAGATATATACTCAGCAAATCGCTCCATAATAAAATAAAATTACTTAAAAAAAATTAAGCCGTTAAACTATAAAATTAAATAATTAAGAAATTAGATTATTACTTTTAGTGTGACTTTTACATAAAAATTGAAATGTAACCCACCGCCTGAGTATCGGGGGTACATTTTCCATACGGTTTACTTAATCAGAAGAAATCACACTGTAACAAACTACAAATTAAAACGAATATTTTAAAATGAAAACTTTCTTTTTGTACACTTGTAAAACATAAAAAAAAAAATTAAACGCTAATACCATTGTCAAAAGGCAACATAGGCTTACATTGGTAAAGAGGTAACTCTAAAAATAATTAATTTAGAGTAACTAGAAGGTTAAAACTTTTTAAAATAAAAAACGAATCAGGTAACATTTCTTTACGTACCTATGATTTTACAGTGGATATGTCCAGATTACGTAAATAAAAGTAAATATCATTAAAGTTTTTTAAAGGAGCGTAGGCAAGAGTGTTTTTGAGACCGGCTGAAAATAAGTCATGTAGGTTCACATGTTACTACATCTTATATTAAACATACATACTTGTTGAAAGTCAAATTTAAATCAAGAAAAATTACAAATCTATTTCCGGTTTTAGTGTAGGTACAGTACGGTGAGATACATTTATCTTAATATTAACCCATAGCTCTATGATCCGCCCCCGCTCCCTTCCTGATGTTTTTGTTTAAATAGGCTATCATAAGGGAAGGCTAAATTTTTTCTTGAATATTCCCAAATTCTATTCTAAAAACTTGAGCCAAAAATGAATAAAAAAATATCGATGTTCCTATTCGATTTTCATAAATAGCTGTTTGTTTTGTTGTCTAGAGCGATTCGAACCACTTTTCTCTCCTTCTAGCTCTGTAGTTTGAAAGAGAGAGAAGTATGCTCTGGAGCAACTTTAAATTAAAACCTTGCTCGAAAACAGTAGAATTTCAAATTCAAACATTTGAGTTTAACATTTTTCCAAGAGCTGATCGAAAGTCGAAAAGTCACGACCATCGCTGCCAAGGTCTTACGATTTTTTTAAGGAGTATGAAATTACTAAAATATCTATGTTTGATGATGGTTGAAATTTCGATCGAATCGAAATTCTCAACAAATATATTCAAAATTCGGAGCTTTGTGTATCTAGTGGGTGCATGTCGGAAAATAGAGAAACTGTTACTTTTGCCTTAGACAGTACGTTTCGTGATCTTAAATTTGAATTAATTTAATTGAAAGATTATTATCGGAAATTAGGTTATTTTCTATCTGAAATCGATTCGAAACTGACAGCTATGTTTTTCAAAAGTTAGAAAATTTCGTCGTAGGAAAAACAGTGGACGTAAAACAATTATAACGTTTTATGAGGGCTATTTCGATGAATTTAGATCAGTAAGTGAAAAACAGATAGATATCCATAATCTGATGATGTTACTGTGTGATGAAACAATATTGATGTGATTATTTTGTAAATAATAACGGATAAGATATGTTGTAAAATTCTTGTGTGAAAACGATCGGTACTTGCTTCTGAATATTTGGGCTTCATTCGCTTGCATCTGTAGCCATTCCAGGATTATTTATCTATAACGAGAGATCGGGTTAAAAATTACTTGTGTTCGAAAATGTTACAAGATCGGTTAAATTACATAGCCATTTTGTACTCTTATCCAGATGGTGTCGATAAACTCAATTTGGAACCCAAATGCTTCTTGGATTATCTGCGTGAGGAAATTCCAAAAATTACTAGAATAAATATGTCAACAATAAGCATTTAATAAAATGTTTTGTTTACAATATGAACATGTCTTTTTATTTATGAACAGAATTAACAATCTGTATCCTCAATTCTACCCATCCAGGCGCGGATACGGGATTTCGTTTGGGGGAGGGGTCAGTTTTTGTGTGATTTTACCTACCTTCCATAAAATAAATATAAAATAAATAAATATGATAAAATGTTGGTTGATTTTCATGTAATATCTGTTTTTGAGTAATCCTTTGTTTAAAAATGGATTAGTTTCAGCCTTTACTTAATGAAAACTAGTAAAACTTAAGACAAAGATTTTCACAGAATTTTATTTCTTCGTGACATGTTTCGCCAGACATTGGCTTTATCAGACGAATGTACGTTGTAGTAAATATACAAAAAGGTATGAGCGTTTAAATAGGTGAAGAAGGTAAGGGTAGGTGAATATCAAAATAAATTTAAAAGTGTTGAATCGTTTCATTCTGTTTGATCGATAAGTACAACTCGTAATTTTTTATATTAATTAATTTAACATACGTAACAAAGAAATACAGTTTCGTGACAATCCTTGCCTTGAGCTACTAATATTAATGCTATGTTTGTCTGTCTTAAATAAAAAGAATGAAATAAAAACACATAATATGGCTCTTAAATATTAAACTAATGTTTTCCTTAAGACGATTTCAAAATGTTGAAATTGTTCAAAGTAAAGTGCTGTTGTCGAGAGTCAGAGAGAGGGAGAATTTCATCCTTTGCCTTCTCCTGTATCTGCGCTTGTACCCCCCTAGATTTATCACATCTCGATTGGTACCGAAGGCTAGCAAAAAATATATAATTTGGAAGAAATATGCAAGGAAAGTTTTTGTTTTTCCTATATAGATATTAACTTAAAACAATATTAAAATAAATGGTTTACAAAAATGGCGTGATATTGAGAATATTAGGTTTATTGCAAATTCGAAGGTTACATAAAATGTCAAACTCATCTGATGTTTCAACGTTTTCTACTTTTCATACAGAATTTTTTGTTACGATTACGTTTATACGTAGTTTTTGTTTCCTGTTTTATAACTGTTTCAAAAACCGCTTAAATCCGAACTGATGTAATTCGGGGTAGCGTAAGTCGATATCTTATGTAGGTAGAGAGGTACCTACTGTAGGTAGATAGATATATTTAAAGTATGGGTACCCATAAATTTCTTTTTGTTTCGAACTGTACAAATGATAAATGAATCAATTACGGTAGTCTGTTACATTTTCATGTCGTTAAGCATTTAACTAATTCTCCCATTAACTGCAATCAATTCTTGATTGAACCTAAAAACGCAGGGTCCCAGTCAATTTTCCAGCAAATGGCAACATCTGCGAGCAACAGAGTCATAAAAACGTTCACTTATACATAATTCACGACAATTAGAAGGTATAACAAACAATTAGCTACCATATTAGCATTTTCATAATCTATCGTTTCCATTATTTTAATCAACTCGTTCTGTCCGCCCTCTTGAATCTCATTGGTTGATACCTGGGAACAAGGTAGGTTCGTCGCTTTCCATTGGACGAATGCACGTCATACAGGTAACATGAGTTAAAGCTCGACCAAAGCAGGTGAGAGAGAACAGTTCTCTGGAGGTAGTAGGCTTTGACACAGCTGAAGTATTGTTGTTGAGTGTTTACTTTTGTTTGTTTACTTACTTATTTGGTTGGTTGTCCTTTTCTACATCAGCTTCGAGCAAGTTTACCACCACGGAGCTGGGTGAGTAAAAGCATTCATATTTTATACGTCGGCATCATGGAAGACCCTTTGTATTGTATACATACCCGTCAGGTATATTTATTATGAACGTGTATCTGCACACATACCATAGAGATTTTAATCGTGTTTTTACCGTCGACGTTTTGCCCGGCACCTCTAATATTAATAAAATAATTGACAACTAATATTTGCTTATGCACCTACTGCCAATGCTGTCATAAAACAATTGAAAAATATACAACTATAGTTGTTTCCCCTCGAAGTGCACAAAGGATAGTATGTCAGTATAAACAGAATAAGCCAAAAATGTACCGACATCTAACCTCTAAGTTTTAGTTGCGAATAGGTACCTACTTGTTAAGTATGTTCGTCATCCGTCGGATACCATTTTACATAAATAAGTAGGTAAATAAACTATATAAACTTTTGACAATTTATTAAAATTGAACTAGACATATACCAAGATATTAAATAAGTATTTTTTTTAAGTGCTTTTTGTTTTTTATTTATTAATTTACAATATTGTACCAATTTTGGATCTTGAAGCACTTTGAATTTTATTGTAAGAAACATTTAGGTATTTATGTTATAAACTGATGATTAAGTTTGGATATAAGATTATTTTTCTCTATTAATAAACTGCATCAACAAAAATATGTTAAAAATACGATGTTTCAGAAACTTTGATTGTTACTTCAGTTTTTTGTCTATTCGTTGACTGCTTATCTGTTTTTTATTCAAAAAGTACAATGTCAAATTATCTCATTCGTACTTTTAATTCATGGGGATCTATATAAAATCTGTTGATTTATGTATAATTTATTAAATATTTTTCTCATATTCATGTATCTTACACCTACTCTGCTAATTTATTATTAAGTAAAATAATACAAAACTATTTTAGAATTTATTTTTATACACTTGCAGGTTGTTGATTTTATCAAGCAGTTATGATGGCATTTTGTTAACTTTGTTGAAATACCAATAGTGTTAGACACAAGATAGGAAACAAATTAAACCCATAGAAGTATTGCTTTCGTTGAAAAAGTGTTTCATATTTCAGGATCTTTCTATGTAATTATTTTACGTTTCTTCTTCTTTTGTTAATCAAAATTTCGAAACAAAGAGTTTTAGATCTTTACAGTTCTCCTATACGTTATTAAATGTGGTCAAGTAGCCACTACATTAAAAGAGTAAATTGTGTTATTTATGTTAATGTAATTTTTATATTTTGGGGCTATTACCGTCTATAATATTTTCCGCTGGATCACCTACCTAATTATATTATAATTGGAACAAAATATTTCAGAAGAACTACACCTAGGTAACAGTTAAATAGCTACTGATGGTCGTGAAAGCTTAAAATCATTAATTATCGTAGGCTTTACATAGTTTAAACCTTAGGTTGGTCTTGGCTCTTGAATCAGGTCATCATTTATTATCATCTTAATTTAATCAGATGAAGATTACCCTAATCTTAAAACCAAACAAGGAAAATTAGCATAATTCGGATGTTAAGATTAAGATAGTCCAAAATATTGATGTACTGTACTGCCTCAGTTCTGAGGCCCAATTATAGTTCGGCGACAAAAGATACATCGGAGATAACTATTCTCTTAGTTGGTCTGTCCTAATGACAACAGCTAATACAGCTATTGATTCTCAATTATTATTTTGCAGTGCACTTACATTATTTTGCGGAAAAGTTTTTATTAATGATTACTCATTTACTAAATTTAAAATGAAATAAAATAATTTTACTCCATGTATTTGTTTAATTTTGATAATTAGAACATGTCGAATCCTTTAAGAACTGCCAGACAAATTTATAGATATACCTGTCAGAAAGTTTTAGTCTGCCAAGTACCTTTATATACAGATGTAGAAACCGAACCCATTAATACCAAATTTTCCTCGAAAATATTCTTGTTTTAGATTTACTCTTACTCTTACTCAAGAAAACCAATTGGAGTACCTACTGTGGAATTTAACTAAATAAGTACTAAAACACGAAATTCATTCCATTCCACAATTTAGAAATTCCTTAACCAAATGTTTTATTCAATACTAATTACGAATTAAAGTCGATCTTTTACATGAGTTTTCTTTGCAAGTCTTTGTTGAGTTGAGTAACAGATAGAAAAGATGATATAGAGTAGTATACCTATATAGGATGGTAAGACGCCGTCTGAATTATGAAGGGCATGTTTTATAAATAATAGAAGCGGAAATAGGAGTGAAGAGAGGCAGAGAAAGGTCTATATTAGATTACTGTTCGCAAATAGCTATAAATGCAGTGGGATGTTATAATTTTCGGTAAATCTGAAGATTGACTGAAAGGAGCGAAGTACATGTTTAACCATTTTTCGGACTGACGACCTTGTGTGATGCTGATGAAGCA
The DNA here is from genome assembly GCA_963921985.1 of Agrilus biguttatus. Classification (NCBI taxonomy): domain Eukaryota; kingdom Metazoa; phylum Arthropoda; class Insecta; order Coleoptera; family Buprestidae; genus Agrilus; species Agrilus biguttatus. Next base: position 21,963,387 of record OY998117.1, on the reverse strand, counting down.
ACAAGTTCAAAGTGAGTGTAATTATTGACTTTTTAGTTTGATTCAACTCCGAAATAAACCACTCAGGACTAGTCTAAATTTGTTGATTCGTATTGAAATAGTTCAAATCGTAGTGACGTAATACTCTCTGTATTTATTACAATCACTCAGGTCGTAAAGCATACTAATTGAGCTGCATTCAATGTATTTAGCCCCCAATAACTAGTTAATTGAAGTTTTGTCTTTTATGTCCTATACGTATTCATCAGATGGCTGTTAATAGTGATTGTAGATTTTTATTTGTAAGTTAGTTGGTGCATGCGCCTTGTTTACGATTAATATTATTACTGTTCTGAGTATTAATATGATAACATACAAATGGAATCTCACTAATTGTAAATAAAGTAAAAGCAACTTAACATAAACCATATTTATTTTAAAAAATTTATAACGATTTTTTAAATGTTTGTCTTCAAGATTATACTGTATCTATATTTACAGTAAATTATGTAGATAAAATTTATCATCACAAGGTCGTCAATCCCCAACTATTTGGGAACAATAATATAATCTAGGTCTCCATCTGCTCCTCTTTAGTCTTGTTTTCGGTTCTAATATGTTTCTAACTAGCCCTTAATATCTCCATCCGATCTCTCCATTTCCTCATTGATTTCTATAGCGCCCTTTGTTCTCCTATTCTTCGTAATACCTCCTCATTTCTAACCTTTTTATAAACGATATTTTCATCGTGTCTATAACACCACATCTCGCACATCTTGTTTCGCACCCATACAAAACCGTGCTCCGAACATATGGTATATAAATTTAAAATATTCGCCGTTATCACTTGGTGAAACATTACAAAATTTGAAATAAAACAACTTCGAAAATTTTCATTGTGATGTATTAACTAAACTCTATACGTATTTCGCCTCATAAGGGCATCGTCAGGAGTATCAATTATACTAAATAATATTCTAATGTACATTTCTATTTATAGTGGATGGACTTTGGAAATAACCCCTTGTTAGACCCTGATATTGTAACTCCTCTCTAAAACCATCCACTATAAACAGAAATGTACATTAGAATATTATTTAGTATAATTGATACTCCTGACGATGCTCTTATAAGGCGAAATACGTATAGAGTTTAGTTAATAAATTACAATGAAAGTTTTAGAAGTTGTTTTATTTCAAATTTTATATGATATATCTTAAATAAAATCAAAGGAACTGCATATATCTGTGCAAGTAGCCTTATTGTTAATGTTATATAGTAGTTTTTCATACAGTTTTTGTTTGGTGTGATTTTCGTATTTTGTTAGTCGCGCTTATTTAAAAAATGCTTTACAATCATCACTAAGCTCAGCAGCAGAACGGTCACAATGAATTTGCTTCACTAAATATACATATGAGTAAAAAAGTAAACTTTGACACAGTACTCTCAGAATCTTTCTTTGTACGTCTGTACTTCATATAAGCAAATGAGCTTTTTATACATGATTATTGTCATAATAATCTCTATATTAACAAGGAATTATTAAAAAGATTGAAAAAATTTGGTCTTTCCATAGTGATAAAATTATAAGTCTATAATTCCAAACAAGTCTTGATACATTTTGTATTATATTTTAAACCGATTTTTTATGTGAAGAAATTGATCCACTTAGTTCAACTAAATTTAACTTTTATACGGCATTAAATAACAATTTTATTTAAAAAAACCTCCAATAATAAATTCTGTATACTACTCTGAAATAGTAGCATTATGTACATTGATAAATAATGTCCTTAAAATATTTATAAAAGATAGATAAAGTATATCTTTATAGGGAATTACCTATATAGTAATAGTACATTGCAATCTACATAGTGTTACATATTAAAGATACATTCAAAGATCACTAACTACCTTCCCATCACTATATGTACTCATGGAATTGTGAAAGCGATAATGCGTTGTGAGTATATTCTTTTTATTCCTGATTTGATATTTGGTTCGTTAAATAAATCAGTAATTAAAATTTGCATTTGTATACGGCCAATTTGTCGGTAACAATTTCAGTAATGAACAGAAAAATCTGAAATACTCTTCATAAGTAACTCGACTTCTTTTTATCTTTCTTAAACGAGTTCAATCTCGACTTCTCGGAAACAACCGCATCGCCAGAGCAATAATGCGATTATGTGGCTCTCGACCAGAAAGCAAAAGTATTCGGTTGAAATGCTGGCCTACACAATGTCATCGTAGTTTTGTACAGTTCGTCACAAGGATTTATGAGAAAAACGAATTATGTGAAATGAAAAAAGTGATACTCATCTCAACCATAATGAACTTGATTGATCGGACACGTGTTTCGCTTTTCACTTATATAAGCATTCCTAGCACATGGTCTAATTATGATTAAGTTTAGGGTAATAATTCCTTCAAATTTCATTGGGAGATTCCCGAAATCGTGCAGTTTCTCGCGACTCCTGATTTTAGCGTAAATCTTACAAAGTCAGCAAATAAAATTCATGTTGATTTTCTTGTACCTAATGTGTTTTATGTTTATGTTGTAAGTTGTTCAATAACAATAGATATTGAAAACAACTTCTGTTTTAGGGCTCTACTAGCACTAGCAGTGCTGTATTTCAGTCATAGATATAATAAAATTTTATTATCTCTATGATTTCAATTCTATGTCTGTTATTGGGAAAATCACAATAAATAGTAGATTACTCAGAAGAAATTAATTTAAGAGTTCAGTGGTTAAGGCTCAATTATGTGTCAACATTAACTGTAACATGAACTGTTCATAGGCTTTATAAAGACGTCTGATTAGAAAACTTGATTGATTGTTGCAAAAACAATTATAAATACAATTTTAAGTCTAAAACAATGATACATGTTGTATAAGGGTACTATATAAACCTACAGCCCGTTTGTAATTATATTCAATTTAAGAGCATTATTAAAAATACTTTTATTTTCATTTTTAATAAATTACTTATGTATCTGGTTATCTGATTTCTTGTCATCATCTTGTATTAAAACAGACGATTTGGTCTTCTGGACCGACTTATTACGTTCATCATCATCATTTTTTTTTTGTTTCCTACGTAAAACCATGATAGATGTTTTATTCCGAAAAGTTTAGGTATTTCCATATAGACATTTTTGAATTATTGTGGTGAAAAAGCTTGAATCATCCGTTTAATCTTACCATTAATAAGAACAGTATAAGTTGTTGATCAGTGGTACTTTATCGAAACCACCAGACGTGAATAGCGATTTATATGTTATTATATTTCATCAGAACGCATTAGGCAGTCTTGATAAATCACCTACCAAATCGAAGGAGATCTTTAAAATAATGTTGATCTAATTTCTAGTTATGGCAATATATCGTCATCTATTGACATCGGCTGCTAACTGAATTATTTCATATGTATGACAAAGGCCCTATTAAGGTATCTACTTGTTCAACTGAATTGACGACGTAGCTTGTATACGTGATAGGTACACGTAAATGAAATTAATAACAGTATAAGTTCCCCTTATACAAACTGCAAGGACTAGAAAAAACAATTTCTCAGTCTTGGCAGGATGAAAATCAGGATTCTTGGAAAAAACTGGCACTAACTTCCAGCCCATCCTGTCGGTTTTGTGACGAGGAAGTGGAAAGTTCTATTCACATCATTTGCCACTGTCCCACGTTGTCTGGAAGAAGGGCGCCGTCTTTTTGGCTGCTATGCTCTAGAAGCGACATCCAAAGATTTTGTCCCATTGGGACGTAGACGAACTAGTGACTACATAGGGAAAGCCATGGAACCACTTGTGCTGATAATAATAATAAAATAATTTGTTGGTCAGTAATTTATCAAAACGACGTGAATCGCGATGTCATCTCCATAATTGATTGATCAAATCAAAGGAGCTTTTTAAAAGAAAGTTGATAAAATATTTAGTTACGGCAGTATATCGCTGAGTGAGCAGCACTTGTAATTGATTATTTATCAAATTATTTAATAGAAAGGAAATGATAATTGTGTTTTATGATTAGGCCACCGCTTGAAATGGCACAAAATTCTGAAATAATGTAAGCAAATTCGGACAAATATATAGTTAACTTTACATTGTAAATTTCTTGTACGAATGTATGTAGTCAACTTTAGATTCAAAGAATAACAATAAGTAGCAAAAGAGGAATAAAGAGACGACACCGACCGCCCAACTAACCGTCGTCGACGACATCCTCGTGCACTTAGTCCACTATCTGAGGTGGCTCTGACTAATGGAGTCTTTATCGAAGGTGGCCTGACAAAGAATTCTTCGACTTTAATATCATCTTTGTTTGGAGCGATATGCGCGCTCGTACGACGACTACCTACCTTACCTATACCTACCTACCTACCTACCTACCTACCTACCAACACGACTTATATTGTTGTATGTGTGTATTATAACCGGGGAGATTAGTACACTTAATGGATCATGACATTCCTGAATGTTCTTCGAAATTGTACATCTAATTTTTAAGATTTATTAATCGGCGATAACGTGAACAGTAGTCTGTGCGTTCTTGAAATTCCCGATCGCACGGACCAGGACGCCAGAAGCCTGATAACACATGTGTACCATCCTCTTTTACCACTTTTTCTAATAGAAATAAACAGAAAACGTCAAATTATCAGTTGTCTTGGGGAAATTGTTTAATTTAAAAGCATGTATTCTTTTTATATCTTTTATTGTTGGTAGTAGAATTGATAAACTATTATATTACCTTATTATTTAGGAAACATTAATTTTTAAATGGCTTAATGCGTTTATAAACAGTAGGTGTTTATCATAAGTTCTTAGTCAGTAATTTGCCGAAATCGAATCTTTGATTCGCATGAGCACGCCGTTAATGAACTCACAATTAGTGGAAAATTTATACAAGACTTTCTAGGTTTAGCTTCTGAACTGTCTGTGTTGCATAGGGTGACCGAGACATTAATGGAGCCCAGGAACATCTTGATTTATCGTGCTAGAAAATCTTTTTATAATGTGGAAAAGTAAAAGTTATTATCCAGAACAAAGGCAAAATAATAGAACTGAAATTATTTCAGTGCGTTCATACGCATATTCGCTGTGAAAAATAAAATAAAAATTTATCTACGACAAAAACTAAGTAAAGAAGTAAAGAAATTAGTAAGTGGTAAGTTCTCTTTAGATTACCAATATAACTGATGTTTAGTTTATGAAAATTCCCTTTGCAATGTATCGTTATATTCTTCAAAATTTAATTTGATACGTTATTTGTTAATAAACAATTTCTATCATCTAGACGCAGTGTGTTAGCCATGTTCGGAAAAGAGAAAATGCGACATCGACAGTGTGCAGTGTGTATATTACTTTAACCATTTAGAGCTACCTTCGACCCACCCACAACTCAAAAGTTATATACCTACGCACTTGAAACCTTTTTTGTTTAATAAAGCTCCTTCGAATATCTAGAATACCAAATTTTATGAAGAAGCTTATGATTTTCTCGAGTTATTGAAGTTTGAAAAGTGCTACTTTTATCACTCATTCACTTATCAAAAATCTGGACCACCTCTATATGATTTAGAAACGTGAAAGTTGGCACCACCGAAGATCATTAAATGTACACAAGGAAAAGAATGTGAAAACTACAAATTATAAGAACATAAGCTTTCACGGCCGGAATTCATAGTAGAATGCTGGTTCGGGCTTGTAGGCCGTGGTCGATGTGAACGGTTTCGTCCAGACGTTTCGTCGGCAACTTCGGCTGACATCTTCAGTGGGTGCTGTGTTGACTACGTGGGCAAAGATTATACCACAGCACCCACTGAAGATGTCAGCCGAAGTTTCCGACGAAACGTCTGGACGAAACCGTTCACATCGACCACGGCCTACAAGCCCGAATCATCATTCTACTATAAACTACAAATTATCAAGTTTTGACAAATTTATTAAGTACACTTTGGCAAGATCCACAAGTTAACTTATAAACTCCAGATTGGTGTTCTTTATTTAATTTATCTTTATTATTTTTAATGAGTTTACTTAAAGAAAAAATCGTTTTATAAGCAATATTCGGCCCGCTTTTTTGTAAAAGTTAAAGATCCAAAATATGTTATGGAATTGTATTTATTTTCGCTGTATAATAAAATTCAAGGATAAACTAGTTTTAAGGCTATTTTTTGTTGTTTTTTATAAATTAAAATTTCTATTAACTTAGGATTATAACCATTATTGTAAGCTATCTGCTTTATGATGTTTAATTCTTAGTAATTATTTTTGGACATAGGAACACGTAGGAGTCTATATATATTATAGGCTGCTAATTTTTGTTGTATGGTAAAATTAATGGAGAAGCAGGAAGTGTTGATACGAATATCATTCCCGACTGTATTTATAGTGTGACCTAAACTAAAAGAAAAGTACGATCTAAGCGACATTTTTAATGCAGATGAAGCTGGAATTTTCTTTAAGTTGATCCCCGATAAAATATTAAAATTTAAAGGAGAAAGTTGGTGGGAGGAAAGCTCTCCAAATAGCAGTGCTTGTAGCTACTAATATAGATAGCACAGAGAAAAAGAAGCTGGTGGTAATAGGCAAATCAGAAAACCCGCGTTGTTTTAAAAACATCAAGCAATTTCCAGTGATCTATGAAGCTAATAAATCAGCTTGGCTTACAAGTCAAATTTTTGAAAAAGAATTGCCGAGATGGGATGCATTAGAAAATCCTGCTTCTTCTCGAAAACTGCCCTACCCACCCTCTTGTATCTAACCTGTAGAATATAGAGCTGGCGTTTTTCCATCACACACGACAAGTGTGTTACAACCAATGAATTAAGCGGGATTAAAAATCAAAGGTCACCACAGAAAGAAAGTCTTGATAGATTTCGTTGAATCTGAAGGTAAAACTTCTATTAATATGCTGCACGCAACGAATAAAATCCTACATATATATAGTTTAATGCCTCTTTTAGATGTGTAGAATGGATAAAACTTTCCAAAATTCATGTTATCTTAACCAAAACATAAATGTGAAAAGGGGGGCAAGTTTGGTGTAAACGTCGTCTGGAGTTGCCGCCTTTATGGATAATCGGAACGGGTGCCAAGTTCCATACATATAACCGAAATACGCTATTTGATAATTAATTTATAACTTCGCAAGTTATATTTATAACGTTAAACGTTGATAATTAAAACTTACCAGGCTATAAATTCAATACCAATGAACTTAATTCGATTGCACCTTGTATCCTTGTAACTTGGCATTCGCACAGATCTCAACTCTTCTTTCGACCGAATTTGGTACCTATTTCACATTTATGTTTTTGTTAAGATAATTATATACGTATAATTGTATTAATTTCCATAAAAGTTCTCTCTACCATGACGGATTTGTAAAAATTCAGAAAATTTCATTATAGTTAGGTTAACTTTAGTGAAACATGGCTCGTAGGTAGATGTGTTTCTTTGGGAATATAAACATACTTACAGACAAAAGTTATAAAAAATATATATTTCCCTTCAGTTTTTATACAGAAGACTATTTTCCAAATAGACTTATGATTTTCCGGTAGGTATAATTTAATGACATTATTTTCCAATTCTACCTTATACAGTGTTATTCAAACTAAGTGGTACATTGGACGTTTTAGGAAAACTAAGCATGTTACAGATTTGAAAATTTAGAAAATGGGGTTATGAAGGATGATATTTTTATGTAAAATAATTTAAACTGTCTGTCACTTTCGGTTATACCGGAAGTTGATGTCAACTTTGTTATTTTAAATATAATGGTATATTTTTATGACGAAATCATATGAAACAAAAAATTTTAAGGTGACTTTGATGACCAACTTGCATCCATACGAAAAATGGTTTCTGAGATAAATTAATTTATAGAAGAAAGATCGCTAACGCAACCCAAACTATAATGAATTATAACTTCCATAAAAAATTACTTAGAGTATTGAAATTTTTATTAATTATAGTCAAGTCCTATGACTAACGTAATGCCAACTTTCAGCTTCGTAATTTGTACAGGGCACTCAGGAAAAAGGCAAAATCCAAAAACTTCAAACATGAATTACCTCATTTTTCAAATGGCACCATTTTATTTTGTCATTAGATTCCTTTCCTTATCCTCTTTATATACATTCGGATGTTTCTATTGTTTTATTTGTAAAAAATTTTAAAAAAAATCAAATCAAACAACAGGAAACATGCGAATGAGGATAAAAAAGGAATTGAATGACAACATAAAGTATGGTAGGTGTCATTTGGGAATGAAGTTTTCGTGTTTGAACTTTGCAATTTTTTTTTCCTGAACGCTCTGCATAAAATATGAATCTTGAATATAAATATGGAATCAACAGAAACAACTACTCCGAGGGCTAGGGGTATTGAATTACACTGTTGATTCCGATGGATTTTTAGACGAAGATATAAGATATCCAAAAAAAAAGAAGGAATTGAAATCCTTATTCGTCTAAATATTAAGATCAAAGATCTCACATTTGGAACGCATCCTACCAAGTAGACACAACGAACCGAAAGCCATGCCCACGACCGGTTTCGACTTATCGGGTCTTATCAGGTGGGCGCTGGCAGAATCAACAGTGTAATTCAATGCCGGTAGGGGTATTAGCTCTCGGAGTAGTTGTTTCTGTTGATTCCATATTTATATTTATAATATAGCCTGTAAAGGCCTTTCTGCTAGCGCCCACCTGATGAGACCCGATAGGTCGAAACCGGTAGTGGGATATGGCTTTCGGTTCGTTGTGCCTACTTAGTAGGACGCGTTCCAAATGTGAGATCTTTGATCTTAATATGTAGACGAATAAGGATTTTAATTCCTTCTTTTTTTAATATTTGAATCTTGAGTTTATTATGACGTTATCCTTAAGACTTGACTATATCTAGTAAAAATTTCAACACTCTAGGTCATTTCTTACGGAAGTTATGATTTTTTATAGTTTGGGTTGCAGTAGGGATCTTTATTTTATAAATTAATTTATCTCAAAACTATTCATTGTTTACATACAAGTTGCTTACCAAAGTTACATTGAAATTTTATGCTTCATACGAATTCGTTGTAAATAATATACTATTCTATTTAAAATAACGAAATTGACATCAACTTCCGGTATAGCCGGAAGTGGCAGGCGGCTTAAATTATTTTAGGTAAAAATATCATGCTTGATAACCCACACTTTCAAATTTTCAAATCCTAACATGCTTAGTATTCCTAAAACGTCTCAGTTTAAACAACCCTGTATATGTGTATGTAAGATACAAGTGCTATCGTACATGTATATTTGTACACCTATGTAATGTTTGCACGTGTTTTCGATTCTACACATTCATTTATTCAATTATGTTTTCGCAATCCTCGGCTTTTATGTCTGCAATTATTTCTGTTAATTTAACATTGTTTGAAGTAGTTAACGGCGAATTGTATGCAATAATGTCTTACACTGACAATCCTAGACGTAAATGAAGTTGCGTAGGATACAGCGCAATTAATTACGTTTAAATATAAACGAGTATTAATCAACCACGCTGATTATTATGAAAGGACGCAATTTGCACACTATAAGCAAGAAAACATAAAATCTCGTTGTATGTACTTGTCTTAAAGTAACTGAATTTAAAACATCGGCAATATCTTTTTTGTTTAGAGTCTCGATATACAAGATTTACGAAGGAAATAAAAATTGCAAATTTCTGTGTCTCAAAAAGGAAAACCGAAACCTTATAATATCTCTCATGCGTGTGGTTATCTATCGCAACCGCTTATTTTTAAAGGATATCTCAAAATTTAAATGTTTATCATTTCAAAACCCCATTGTGGTGCCCACTTTTTCGAGGAAATCAGAAAAGATTGATTGATTTATTCTTATTAACAGCGAACTCGAATTTGGCCCTAGAGTCGTCTTAGCATATTGAAATTAAATTGTTTCGACCTTTACTTGATGAAAATCCACATTAAATACGAATAAGCACACTATAAGAACACTTATAAGATTTTCACAACTTTTTTATTTTTGTAACAAATGGTTTGTCACAACATTGCCTTCGTCAGATACATTGAGTATTTATTACTATCTACTAAGTAGTTACAAAAATAAAAAAGTTGTGAACATCTTATAATTGTTTATTTATTCGTATTTAATACTGAAATTGGTGATTTTGTCCTTTTATTTTACATGGCAGTGCTCACAAAAAGGTCAAAAATTGTATTTTTTTATGGAATTTGAGGTTAGGATGTTTTGCAATTCTGATGTTTGGAGGCATTTCTGAGGTCAGATTCAAACTCAGCGTCGTAAACTACGTCGAAAATGACATCTTTGGTTTTAGTTTCTTGGTTTATGTGGACCTGTGTTTATTCTAGTATTTTCATGGGCGCGTCGTTTGTAAACTGCAGTGGTATCTCTCGATTCCTTCCGACTGTGTCCAAACTGCAGGGCGTACTAGAATGCACAATATCGTGGTATTTTCTTGAACGATTAGGTTAGGTTAAATTATGGTAACTTTAGAAGTCACTACTATTCATTTTAATCATTTCAGGCTAAGCTAATAAAATAAAGCCGCTGCAGTTTACATGGAGATAAAAACCTGCGACCTTGAATATAGTATACATTCATTTCTGATTGACCTCCTTGTTTTTGTTTTGAAACATTCGTAGTAAGTACCTAATTTAGGAAAGGTAGAAAGGGTTGTGAAAATATATTCTTTTTGGGGAATATGTGTAGTAACGAGCAGTGTCAGTCTTGCTGTAGTGTGTAGACTTCTTCTTTGCCGCCTTCCTAGAAATTCATCGATGATCTCCGCCAGGTCTAGAGTTTCCATAATTTTATGCTCTATGTACAAAAAACTGACACCAGCTAGTAAAGAAAATAATCTTTCAGCTATTGATGATGTCACTGGCAGCGTCAAGTACAATATACATTCAAAAAACTATACTCGTCAATATGTGTTGATCACCGAACAAATATTTGGCTAATTCAAAAATTTTACGCATTTTTCATTCCTTCATATCCATTTTGACAATAATTTTAGAAGTTATGTCTTCAGGTAGATCTGTATCATATTTATTTTCTAATCGTCTTAATAAAATAAACTTTCCTTTGTACATGCCTGACACACATACGCGTCTCCGAGCGCGGCGGTTGCGGGGGTGTTAATTAAACTACTTTATATTTATTTCCCTTTTCAGTATTGTTAAAAGTCATCTCCCATATGTCAATGCAATATTTGACAATGCGGCTGAACGTTTAGCTAGCTGATAATACAAACAGAACCACTTAACTATGTAGTTGTTTTGGCCCTATTCTAAAATGCCTAATTTTACAAGCTGGCTTCGGCATACATGTATGTTTACCCCGTTTGGAGCGTATATTTTCCATAGTGACAGAAATACACCGAAACAACAAAGGCAAAATAGGAAATGGTATATAGAACGTTATTGTGTTTTACATGCCTTTTATCTATCCCCATTGTTAATTATGCCCATTTAATATTTCGCCACGTTTATATTACACGGAGCAACGGATAAAGTAGTAATTATCATGCCGGAAGTTTTTATCCTTCCTGTGTTTACAACATCCGCTATTAGTTTATTCGATTTTCTTAACTCGATCGTTTCATGGCAGTAATGCGACACATTTAACGACCCGGTTAAATAGAATAATGTTTTGAGCGATTAACCGGTAATTAAAAACGGCTAAAGCTAATTTAAATATGTTACCTATCAGAAAATTTAATGGAAGTTTACACCAACGTAATTACAATGTAACTGTAAATTATTAGAGACGTTCTTTTACAAATTCTCTAGGTTCCTCTCTGGCTGTCTGCTATACTAGGTATTACGGTCACACTGATGGATGATACGTAATTTGTAATTATTATCCAATGATAAATAATTAATAGCGAGCTATGTGTATGGAAATACCCTTATAAAATTGTTAAAAAATTAATTACTAACTAACGGCGATCAGATGACTAATTATACCATTATAAACCCATATTTAAATAAACATATCTGTGTTGTGTATACAATATAGAGGAAAGAGCCTGTTAAAAAACGTAAAAAAAATATGCGCATTTTAATAGATTCGTAGGATTTCACGGCAGGAGGCCACAATACATTCTTTTTCTCATATATGTAGCTTGTTTCTATATGGTAAATCAGGTCGTTTATACCTTTTGCCAATTGTTGCATTTGACATGTCCAGTAATGTGAATCGTAAAAATTAATCTATTGTACCTTCTATTCGTTATTAAAAATGAAACCTAACGTAACCAAAAATGAAACTATTACTGCAGAAAAATACAGTTTTTGCAATGAAAATAATAATCAATTCAGCAAAAGAAAACCCATGTCTTCAATCAGTGACGGCTGAAAATAAAAGTCTCACATATTCACAAAAGAAGGAATTAAAGTCCTTATTCGTGTAAATATTAAGATCAAAGATCTCACATTTGGAACGCATCCTACCAAGTAGACACAACGAACCGAAAGCCATATCCCACGACCGGTTTCGACCTATTGGGTCTCATCAGGTGGGCGCTGGCAGAAAGGCCTTTACAGGTTATATGATAAATATAAATATGGAATCAACAGAAACAACTACTACGAGGGCTAATACCCTTTCCGGCATTGAATTACACTGTTGGTTCTGCCAGCGCCCACCTGATGAGACCCGATAAGTCGAAACCGGTCGTGGGATATGGCTTTCGGTTCGTTTTGTCTACTTGGTAGGATGCTTTCCAAATTTGAGTTATTTGATCTTAATATTTAGACGAATAAGGATTTTAATTCCTTCTTTTGTGAATATGTTATATCTTCGTCTAAGAATACATTGGAATCAACAGTGTAATTCAATACCGGTAGAGGTGTTAGCCCTCGGAGTAGTTGTTTCTGTTGATTCCATATTTATATTTATAAAAGTCTCACTTCTATTTTTTAGAAACGAAAGGACATGTTTTTATTTGTTTCTTCCTTTCAAAAATACAATTATTTATTAACAATAAATACGTTTAGCTTACCTACCATAAGAGATTTTTGCAATATAATTCTGCGGGTCGCCTTATGTTACTGCACGGTATGTTGCATCGTCATTGGTCGGTTGGTCATTTATTCGTACATCGTTAGTTGATCGTGTAAATTGTTTTGCCATGAAAACCGACAAAGAGGTAAACACATCTCAGGTGTGACCCCATTCCCGTGTGATGATTGTCTTTTGATTGCTTTATTAGTAACGTAAGATGTTGTGGTGATTTTTGTGTGTAGTTACATTACAAATGCAGCTACGATAAGGTAAAAAGTGAAAAAATACAAAGTAAAAAAGTACCAACGATATGAAATATAAGTGCATCCTGAATGACTATTAATAATTTATTATTAACAGCACTGTTTCCAGTTGCATACAAATGATAGATTAATGAAAAAGAATAAATAAATTGTGTCACCCTGTCGGTCGATTAGAGGAAATAATTTTTAACAGATGACAATCGTATCATTGAAATATAATCGCTGCAGGTGTTTACATCAGCTTTCGATGCATACTTAAATTTGTATAACAACTTGTACTCGTACATTTTATTCTTTGCAATGAGTGGATGTATTAAACCGTTTCCACACTTGAATGGACGGGCGGTGAGCCGACAAGAAAGAACATACATGATCAAGTGTGGTGGAAATATGCGATACAAATATTGCCAGTTTCGTATCTTACAATGTTTTCGGGATAGAATATGTGCCAGCTAAATGATAACGGAACTAGCCCAATTTGTTCGGATATTATCGTGGTCTATATCATAGCTTAGTGTTCGAGAGTTCACCGGTTCGATTTCGGGTACGAAGGTACGCATACCTTATCCATATTTTTCTGTGGTGTCCTTGAATCATTTAGGCAGTAATAGTCCATATATTGTCTTTTAGTTCTCTACTGTCTTCATTTAATTTATTCAAAAAAGAAGGGATTAAAATCCTTATTCGTCTAAATATAAAGATCAAAGATCTCACATTTAGAACGCGTCCTAACAAGTAGGCACAACGAACCGAAAGCCACATCCCACGACGATTGAATATGTTATATCTTCGTCTAAGAATACATCGGAATCAACAGTGTAATTCAATGTCGGTAGGGATATTAGCCCTCGGAGTAGTTGTTTCTGTTGATTCCATACTTATATTTATAATATAGCCTGTAAAGGCCTTTCTGCCAGCGCCCACCTGATGAGACCCGATAGGTCGAAACCGGTCGTGGGATGTGGCTTTCGGTTCGTTGTGCCTACTTGTTAGGACGCGTTCAAAATGTGAGATCTTTGATTTTAATATTTAGACGAATGAGGATTTTACTTCCTTCTTTTTTGAATATGTTATATCTTCGTCTAAGAATATATCGGAATCAACAGTGTAATTCAATGCCGGTAGGGATATTACCCCTCGGAGTAGTTGTTTCTGTTGATTCCATATTTATATTTATATTCATTTAATTTGTCCCATCCATTTCCATGATTCCTATTAGGAAAAGACTAAAGAGGGCCTTTCACCAGTGCAGGTGAGAATAAAACACCCAAAAGTTAGTATCTAAAGGGCATGCAGGAGTCATATTCGTTTCATTCATATTTTTCGCAGGGATCTAGTGTAAATGCGGCTTTAAGTGTATATAGCGACACAATACAGAAAGAGCTTTCTATCCGTTTACAATAATGATAATAATAATCGATTACAGAATGTTATCGCGTAGACAGAAGAGAAAGGGAAACGGTGCACAAAAGCAGTTAAGCTTGCAATTAATTAAACGTATGTTATCTTATGTATAAATTATCTGAAAGCTAATTTGCATCTCTAATGCCTCGAGTAAATTAATTTGACGGCTTATAATGCAAATGACCAGGTAGAGGTAGAGGTAGGGTACGTTAACGTTTGATACAAATTCAGTCCGTACCCCGGAGCCGCTATAACTTAACATAAACGAGAATCTGGACCCTAATATATAACATGTATAGGTGTACATGATGAATAATATGTGAATATATGTACATACACACGTATACATGCTTATACATATGTACATACCTGTCATTCGACTTTATCTCGGAACGTAATGCATGACACTCGCGTGAGACAGCTGCAGCCTTTACGAGTGGCAACACTCACAGGGGTAAACACTGTACATACACCAACACAAATTAACAAGAAAATATTAATTTGCTGAAAGTGCAGTCCCGATAATATTTCCGATGAAAGTGAAATGAAGGGAATTTTTGTAAAATTGATAATAATTTGTGAAAATGATCAAAAACAATCGCATGTACCTGCATTTAGAAAAGAAACCCCTTGAAGAATAAGTTAATTATTCATGGACGAAGGTTAATCTCGAAGTTTTTGCAGTGACTGAATGATACGGTCATCGCAGTACAACTGATGATGTTAGCCGCAGTTTCCGACGAAACGTCTGGACCTAACCGTTTATTTAGATCAGAGCCCTTTAGCCCGAATCTTAATTCTACTGTTGATCTGTTAACTTATTTATGCTTTGGAAAACATAATTTAGCTAAATCAACCCAATCTAACCAACCTGAATATTCATTCTAGCACGTATTTTGGCCGTGAAAGCCTGTGTTCTTATTTTGATTACTATTCTATTGTTAAATCATTAATTCAATTTTAAATTATAAATTTTAATAGTGTATTCCATTACAATAAACCCGAAACAATAACGGTTATTGTCTGATAAAAATGTAATTAACATTTAATGGTTGGTACATTTTTATGTTTTAAAATCATATAAATAGGTGATAAGCAAACAGTTATGTAGGCATGTACAAAAACAAAATGGTGTGTACTCATGTATACGTCTAAGTCGAAGAAGTTATATTTCTATTTACATACTTGTTTAGCCGGTATAGGTATACATGATAATAATTATGTATTTATTTAAATTTACTTAATGTTTTATATTGCGTATTTAAAATATTAACTGCAAATATTTGAAAATGCTTTCAAAATGTTACTTCATAGTTTTTTTACACTATTAATAATACATTAAAGTAAAGTAAAATGAAATTGGAGATTCACCCCTAATACCACACACTGTTTAATAAATGGACGCGAGACTGATAATGCCCACAGTAGATCAGATCAGTCGATTTTCAGAGAGGACAAAAAAGTCAGAAAATATGGCAATGATTTTCGATATATTCTTCGACGGCGAACTCTAATTTGGTCCCAAAGTTGCCCTAGTGCATTGAAATTTATAAATACCCCAAATGGCATATCTCATGTTATACAATTTCTAGTGTAAAATATTAGAATAATATCAAGCCAATCACAAAAAAAACCTTAAGATTTTACCCAGAATAGGAAAACAAAATCTCGCTTCTTGAAAAAAATATTACAGTTATTTGCTTTCCAAATTTTCGAAACAATATAACAAACGTAGCTTTTATTAAATGTACAAGATCAGGACCAAGACTTTCTTTTTCTTATCACTACGTTACTTCATTATTCGTAGTTTAAATTTGAATAGTAGCACACCAGTGACAAGATATATATAATTAGTAGTACTTCAGTGAATTCAATGGGTTTTCATAAATGAAAGCTTTTAAACCATCGAGGTTTTTTCTGTAATAACTCGAATCGAGTAGTTTGTTCAGATGTAAATCCAGATCGGATCAGATTTTCGGGATGTATACGACCCGGTACGAATATTAAGAAGCACAAATGTTCTTGGTTGTTTGCAATATTTTTCCTAGTTATTAGACCCTTCTTAATTTTTAACAATTCCAGTATATTCAAAAAGAAGGAATTAAAATCCTTATTCGTCTAAATATTAAGATCAAAGATCTCACATTTGGAACGCGTCCTACCAAGTAGGCACACCGAGCCGAAAGCCATATCTCACGACCGGTTTCGATCTATCGGGTATCATCAGGTGGGCGCTGGCAGAAAGGCCTTTACAGGCTATATTATAAATATAAATATAAATATGGAATCAACAGAAACAACTACTCCGAGGGCTAATACCCTTACTGGTATTTCCGGTATAGTTAATTTTCTGCTTTTGGGTTAATAATGAAGTAACTTCAAATTATTAATGTTTAAATTATGGTCTTCTCGTAAACAATGTTTTGTCACACCCGTACCGTAGACATTTCCATGACACACTTTGTGTTTGATCTGTGATAAAAGCATTGTCTTTACAACAGAAATAGAATCAGATAAACAATTAAATATTCTTGACCTAAACATCTATCATAAAAGTAACAAACTTGGATAGCAAATTTTCAGAAAAACGGAAACAATCATACCGGCCAATTCCTATCAGTCAATCATTTAATATCATAGTCTTTTATATAGGTTAGTAAATATCCCAATCGGAGAATAAGACTTCTTCTCATAATTAAATATAATAAAACAGATAGCTATAAACAATGGTTAATATCTGGATATAGTTGACAAATTACTCTTGAAGTTAAAACTGTTTAAGAAAATAACTACAACAAAAATGAATAACTGTTTGGTTCAAGCTTTCACGGTCATCGTTAATGTTATCGTGGTTGTTCGGGCTTTCTGGCCGTCGTCTTTCACGGTTTATCCTCGACGTTTCGTCGCCACGCACGGACGACATCTTCAGGAGATATTACTGCTGCTGTACTCGAGGTATAATCTTCGCCCACGTAGTCAACACAGCACCCACTGAAGACGTCAGCCGCAGTTGCCGACGAAACGTCTGGACGAAACCGTTCACATCGACACGGCCTACAAGCCCGAACCATCATTCTACTACAACCAAAGAGAATTGTGCTTCCTAAACACCCCACTTATTTTGAGCATTTAATGTGTTTGTATGTTAAGTGTACGTGTAGGTATAAACTGTACATTTTTAATAACTATAGATAATGGCTAATTATTGAGTAATTTTTAAATATATTTGTTAAAGTTCAATTGTGTTGCAAGTTCTTTAATTATTAAAATATGTTTCATCATCCGTGCACCATACGAAGTTTAAGTAAGAACTGTAATTTGTAATGCAATAAAAATTAGTTATATAATCGGTTGACAGTTGAGATAAGAATATTAACTACATAGTCCCTATCAAAGATGAAATAATTTAAGAAGAAATATTACATACCGACCAGATTAAATGTAAAAATTAATCCTATTTTACGATTTAGTTCAGGACATCGGATACGATCTAGATTCAAACAACGTATTGGATTGTATTAAATTTTAGTATCAGATCCTGATGAGGAAGTAATTTAAATCGGGAAAAGGCAATAAAATGCAACATTTCTGCACACAATATATAGGAAAAATTGATTTATGGTTACACACTTGTCAAAAATTACTTAAAATACTTAGTAGATACGTGTGAGTTATCAAGTTATGCACTTTAGTTTTGTTCAATTTTCAAGAGAAGAAATCGGGTCGCCGGCTGGTCGCCTCCTGTGCCTTATCAGCAAAAAACAATTTTACAGTCGAGTCATAGCCACCTGATAACGCCTTGCTCCATTAACCGACCATAAAATAAGAACAGTGTCATCTACACGCCGATTAGTTGCGCCGCTACGACATTGGTGCGTCTTTCATCTGCGTTTAATCCACGCAAACGAATATGATTTAGACAAGGATAGGATTGGTCGTGGGCCACTTATCCGTTTCAATTAGCGTGAAGATGTCAGGTACACCTTTCAGGAAACCGTTTCGTTGTATACTGTATCCGTAAATGTGTAGTGAAGTTGACTACTGAAGCTTTTTGTGGAAAATACGATGTTGTGAGTCGTCGATCGGTCGGTCCAGCCGCGCGGCCGTCGCGCTACATCGATCGATTCGGAACGATCGATGCAAACGATCGGAATAATATGATTACGGCTTTATTGATCGCAGTCAGCAGGTGTTCCAAAGAACGCTTCTTTTGTTCGGTGATCGTCAGCGACCCGTTTCGTCCTGCTTCCTTATTATTTATGATTATGTTTTTATTTTTATTAGTACCCCATATGAAATTAGGGAAATAAGGAAATTCCTGGTTTACAATGTTGTGGTTTTAGTTAAAAAATAAATAAACACTTGTCAAATTAATAATTTCTCAAGTTTACAGTTTCTAAATAATTATTATAAAATCTAAAGTTTCAAGCATAACCGTTGGCATAATGGCCAAATTGAACAACGTTTATTGTCTTTTATTATTACTTATTTCTAAATTTCCAAGTAAATTTAATCTGTAACCTTTGTTATTATGATGTAGTATTTTTTCGTTATCATTTATTTTGTGATTATTGGTAATATAATGGTTTGAAAGCCTCGTGCATGTGTTTTTTATGTTATGTTAATGTTACGTAAGTTTTCTTTAATACGCGTTTTTATGGCTCTGCCACACTGCCCAATGCTAAAATCATCTAACTTGTTGCAGAAGATCTCATCAACACATTTTCAAGTTTTTTTTATTGGATACAATGGCTGTGATATCCAATTTTTTGAGTCTTGATTCAATTTTTACAGGCGACTTATTTAAAAAAACAATAAAGAGCAAAATATTTTGTTATTATTAACCTGATTGATACTATAAAGCAATGAACGAGTTTTATTTCTAATTTTTCGTTTATGAATATTGTCAACAAGACAAAGCTAATTTGTCTATATATCAGTTTTGTCCTTTCTTTTGTTTATAACTAAATAAGACTGTAGGTTACATCAAATGAAATTGAAAATAAATGGTTTATGATTCTATTTACCACCCTCTCAATGTCTTGTTTGTTGATATAAAAAAAATATATATTTAAGTAATGAAAAGACAACTAAGCACTTTCGTTCTGTAAAATATAACAGATGCCAATGAATTGAAACTCAATACGATTAAATTTCACACTACAAGATATACCGTTTGGACTGAAATGAGTCACGCTTTGCCTATGATACAGTTGGTCCGTAGGCGAATGAATATATCGAACATAAATCATCTATAAAATGAACAACATCAATTGCCTATTGGCGCCATCATGACGGTGAAAGTGTACAAAATATCAACTGTGCGGATTATTTAAAGCTGTATTTCACTTATTAATAACATAACATAAAGGTGGTGTCGAGACAATTACGGACCTGGATATTCCTCACCCTACTTATCGTATTTATTTGCAAGTACGGTTCAGTTAGAACCATCTGTGGTAACACATAATAATAATAGAAAATAGTTATAAATGAAAAAAACAATTGTTGTATAGATTTTTGTAAACATCTAGATTGGAAAAACACTGAAGTTGACTTATTCAATTATAAGACAGAAAAACATTTTGGACTTTCAACGCTTTATTTTCTGTGTTTTGTGTCATTGTATATGTTACCTACATTACGACAATTTAGGATTTCTGATTTTGTGACATGAATTTTTCAAAAATTTTCACACATTATTTAAAAAAATCAATTTAGGAAGATATTACAAGTCTTTTACATCACTTTATTATTTAGAATTTTACTGTTATAGGTAGGAATATGAATTAGCGTCTTTTCATTAATTGTAAGTAACTTATTATAGGTACCTACTTGTCTCACTCATACCCTCGTCGTCCCATGGTGGAATATTTTCGTGTTGCTTAATTGCTTTTAATATCTACCCTGCCAAATAAAGTTTCACTTCAAAAATAAAAAGAACTGTATTAAATGTTTTTAAAAACCGATTTCTCAACAATTTTTTTGTAAAACCAAATTTCACATACTTACCGGGAAAGCAATACAAGAATAAAATATATTATACGGAATCTTTATATGTATAAATATTTATGCTAAATGTATTCTAGTTCTAAGGAGTAAAAACACCAAACAAGTAGATTTTCACAAATTTTATTAAATCATGTAACATGTTTAGCCAAACATTGGCTTCGTCAGACATGCGAGTATTTACTTCTAGTAGATTTAATAAAATTTGTGAAAATCTACTTGTTTGGTGTTTTCATTCCTTGGATTATGGATTTTCATCAAATAAAGGTCGAAACTATTAATATTATAGTTCTGCTAGAAAAGTCATCTTTATGCGCTTTACTCTAGTTAAATAATGGCTATTGTTTCTTTGTAAATAAAAGAAATAATAAGAGAAAAAATATAGATTACGTGATTGTGAAAATATGTTCTATAATTGATTGTCATGGATTCTGGGCAGAATTATTTATAGCTCGCTACGCAGGGATCCTGTTTTTACAATGCATTTCGCGAGAAGCCTGTTCGTTATGATACTGATGTCAGTGAAAAAGTCTCAGGTGCTATTTAGAAGTTAACGATTGATTTTATGTAATCATCTGTGATAATTTGAAAACTAGATAAGCTGTAAAAATAAAAAAAATCGTTATCAAAAGCTATTTCGAAAAATGAAATGCAATACGTACTGCTTACATCAACTTTATTACATTAATGTGAATTAATTTTTGAATTAAGTTTTATTCATTACAGATTACCTCAAATTATTGAGGAAAAATTGTTACTGCTCAAATATTTCATTATATCAACTTTGTTTCCAAGGATATCATTCAGTGAAACACATTGTACATGCTAGGCATCATCAAATAACGGTAACGAGTTGAGATAGCATATAAAAAGCAAACAATATATAACTAAGTTTAGGATTACTACATTTGGATAAATTATGGAAATGTCATGAGAGTAGATTCAGTATTTTTTAATTATCATGTATCAATTCATTTATACAAACATGCAGATGTAAAAATGTTGTAAAGATAAATTTGATTTGTTTAACAAACAAACAACACATACAGACTTCAATTTCATCGTATTTTACTGATGAATTAATGGGTTTGATAATTGTTTACATTTTGTGATCGACTGTTAGAGGAGTTGAAGGGACAGAAGAAGTAGTGAAAAGTCGAATATTTTAAAACAAACTAACCTAATCCCTACCTCTTCGCCAGAATCTACAAAAACTTTTTTGTAATATACATGACCACCCCCTCTACACCTTCTGGCTTTCCTCTGACCGACGCAGCGGTCATATCATGTCAACAATTACCAAAGGTCCTTTCATCAAAGTGTCCTACAGTTTTACAGGCGTCAACTTTCCTTGTATATACTGATATTGTGCTTAAAACATATGTTATTATTATTATAAAACAAATTGGATATTATCTTGACGTGATGGGTTTCGAATCATGTACGTAAGCATCCAAACATGCCTCCAAAACTGAGGAAAATATGTAGTAGGTAAATCAATACGGTTGATTTGCCTTTGTATTGGCTTTTCGAGGAGAATGATTAACGTGTCTTCATCTGGAATCGAACCTGAGTTCTAACGCCTCAGTGCCACTGAACCAGCCACCGTCTAAAAAAACTAATAAAGGGTGCAAGTGGTTTATTTATAGTCATGATTCTATTGCATTGAATAATTAGGGAGACTGCATCTGTCATAATTATTTAGAATATTAACGTTGGACTTCATGACCTTTTACTACAATTTTAATGTACAACTAAATGGAAAATTACATTTGCTCAATCGTTTTCCGTGTCTTGAAATGAATTCTTTCACGTTTTATATACAATAAAAGAGTTTATATTGTGTATCTATAATAGAATTATAATTAATTGCTCGTCGTAATTGATAAGGGTAATTACTGTTATCCAGGTATCGAGTGTCCGGTTATGAAACCGTACTAATGCAATAATATTAGAAGTATTGCCGTAATTACGCGTTATTGATCAATCTTATTGCCCGTTGGGTCGATTGCTCGGTTGCATTGGCAAAAGCCCGTAGCTATCTGACATTTACGTTTTACTCATGAACATTAACTTATTATTACAACATCTATCTATCTATTTGACATCTTTTCATACCGTCAGAAGCACTTAACTTTGAAGACTCACTTTCGATTCTCGGGAAGTTTTACTGCAGATGTTGGTCTTTGAATACAGACCTATTTACAGATATACCATACTGGTGTTAACGTAAATGTAATATACGTTAGATGTGATGCGTGAATAATTATTTGAATATTCTTACCAATACGATAGGTTTAAGAAAAATGCAAGCAATGTAATGACTACGGAACTGACACAATTGGTATTCGAGGTATGATGAAGAAATTTCTTTTATGAATATTACCCACATAAATGGAAAATTGTTATTATAATTTAATAACTCTTCAGCTGGGAAGTTGAAAAACAGGGTTCAGCTGTTCATAGGTTTTCATAGCAAGACCTATATACGTTCTAAAGGTCCATGAAATTTTCCTCTTCCAAACATTACGCCGTTCTTTACTCAGTTGTGATTAAGCTGGGACTGATAAGTGAAAAGTAAAGCTGCAATCATTAAAGAACGACAAAACGTATGACAGAAAAGAGTTTTATAAATGATCATGGCATAATATTGAGGTAGGTGCTCGGTTGAAAACATCGCCAGGTGGGAATTTCGCATCATGCTGTTAGAACACTGTCACAGAAAATCGCAAAATTCTCAGAAACTATAAATATGTATTAATGTAAGTTCATTATTTAAAATTATAACCAGTATTTCGTTGATAATACCCACAATCGAAGTGGGTGAAGCACGTGTTAAATGTTTAGTAGTTTGGAGTGTCTCCTTTTCATCATTATAGAGTCGTCAGTTGGAAGACTAGTTGGACACGCACCTCCACTTCTTCCTATACTGAGCTAATACATTTCTTAGGCATACGTTTACCTCTTTTTACTCTTATTTCCGTTTCTTATGTCTTTAACAAATCCTTCATATCTCAAAAGGTATCAGACCGTATATATATCTGCTCATTTCCAACCTATTCACAGTATAACACCACATCTCAAACTCTTCTAACTTTTCCCTTTCCACCACGCTCACCGCCCACGTTTCGCACCCATACAAAGTCTTGCTCTAAACATTTACTTTTAATAATCCTTTTCTAGTTTCGAAATTAAAAGCGAATCTCCTTTTATGAGAAATAGTTTTGGATTTTTGTTATTTCTAACTTGGAAAAATAAGAACGCGTTTTGTAATCATTAATCAGTCGTTATAGAATGGTATAAAAGACTATTTACATAATAACTAATTTAGTACTAGTACTGCTCGTTGAACAAACCTGAAGAAGGTAACTTAGATACCGAAAAGTTCGGACGTTTCGTGTTTTCGAATTAAGGTTTGTGTTGTTTATTGTGTTCATTAATTAACCAAACGGAGTAACCTATTACATATCTTGTGGATGTTGTATTCGTATACAAAAGACAGAAAAATATGTATTAATATTCAAATAATAGAACAGTCGCAGCCCAGGAAACACGCTACAATTTTTCTTGCTTTTCTTGAGGAGCTGGGCGCACAGAAAAATGTCGCGGTTCTAGAAACACGGCTCTCTACTCACTACACCGTTCAAATATTTTTAGATTATAAACAATAAGTGCTTATTATTAGATTTACGAAAGATGACATGAAAACCCACTTAAGTAGATAAAAAATCAAAGTAATTAAAGTGCCTAATTGTTGAGAATGTTTGTCTGGGGTAAAAGAAACGACACAATGCCTGCTGAAGAAAAAGCCGAAATTTCAAGAATCCACAGAACGAGTCCTGTAATTTTATCCCTTGTAAGTCTAACAGGCAAAAAACTTTTCTCGGTATACAGAGATAACTTGTGCGCCTTTTCGCCTTAATTAAATCATAAAACGAACGAGGGCAAGTAAGAGTCGCATAACTGGCGTACATCGAATGTCCTCCGGTTTGGCAGTGGTAATTAAATAAATGGAACCTTTGACAAAAAGAGATTGTACTCATGTGTCGATTGTTCTTATAAAAAGAATTATTTGACAGACCTTTATACTCGCCGTTCGATGTAACCACGGTCCGAACATCGATCAAAGTTACTTTTTATATTTATAATGATTCGCTTTGTTTATAAAAAAAGATTATCATTGTCTAGGTTTATGTAATAATTATCATCACAAGGTCGTCAGTTTAAAAACTGGTGGACACGCACCCCTACTCCTTCCTATCCTAAAACTAACTAGAACATCCTATATCCCTAACTACTTGCAAACATTAATCAAATCTAAGTCTTCCTCTGCTCCTTTTTACTCCTATCTCTGCTTCTAACATTTCTCTAAGCAACCCTTTATGTCTCAGAACATGTTCTATCATCATATCTCTCTTTTTTCTTTTTGACTTCCATAATCCCCTTTGTTCTCCTACACTTTCTATAATAATACCTCCTTATTTATTATCTGATTTCCTAGATTTTAAAAATCGACGACTGGTTTTAGTTTTAGTCTACAATTGACTCTAATGATACTTTCACCTTCCATACATACCAACATTTTGGATTTTTTTTATGAAAATACTTCTATTATATTATCCGGAAATAGAAGAATGCTAATCTTTTGCCCCCTTATGTCTATCCCGAAAGCTGTTCTGTCTGTCGCACCTTTATATATATTAGAAATTTTGTGTATAACTCCCTTCCTAATATCTACTTCTCTACATAGCTGTTCAAGTTCTACAACTGCCGTGTTGTTTTTTATACAAACTATATGTAAATCTTACATCTATGTATCTCATCCCTATATATTTAAGTATTTTTAGTATTTTGTACCATTTAACATTGCCAAAAGCTTTCTATAGATTTACGAACCCTATGTATGCGCTCTTTATTTTCTATCGTTTTCTCTATTACCCGTAAAGCTATAATGGCTTCACGTATTCCCCTATTTGCTCGCTACAGTTCCTCGTTTTATAGTTTACTAAATATTGTTTGTGGAGTATCTACAAAATGTCTGTCAACAATCGAATAATCTGCATTAATCACTCTATTGCCCGTACTAAACAATTTTTATCCGATTTGTTTAAAATCCTTGTGCTTTCAGTGGTATACGTAGATCAAATCATAAATAGTTATGTTTATGATAATGGCTTCTGTTTATACATTTCATTTTTTGCTTATTCATATTCGTTTATTAATTCATATTAACTTATTTTTTGTATTCTAAAAAAAGTTAAAATTAACAAAATGGAGATTTTCTATACTGTTTTCTACATTTTCGTACTTTAAACTGACAATGATAAATTATGCGACTAATCTAAATTATTTAATTCTGAAGACGACTCTGACAGAAAAAGTGTAGGGATATACAATGATCGGTTAAGGATCCTTGTTAAAGGAAAAATGATAAAGTGTACAATGGACCAAACAGTGTGGGATAGGGCTTTTTTGGTAAATGTTGAAGAGTTGACTGGTTCATCGACATCCTTTTTATGTTGTATATTGAATATTTTCGCGTGAATTTAGAAACACTATATAAAATAGTGGATTTTAGAAAACATTTCAGAATTTTCGACAAATTTTAAAAACATCAATTGGTTTTGAAAATTTTAGTTTCTCAAAAATTCTATAATTTTCTGGAACATTCATGTTCGCACATCTTTCAGCCACCAGTTTCATCTTACTACTCATTTAGTGTGTTTATTCTAAGACATCTTGAGACCCTTTCACATTTATTTGTTTCAAATGTGTTAAGAAAAGATATTAATCACCCAGTCTCACCAATGCACATATACTGCTCCCAAACTCCTTTACTATAAAAGGGAGACCAAGGGCTATAGTTGTGGAGTGAAGTAAGTGTACACAAATCCACACTTGATTTATATAATATATATGTTTCAGCCAGTTCCTAGTTTACTCCACCTCACATCTACATGTTCCTATAGTCCATATCGAATTTTAAAACAGTTTTCTATGTTCATATAGCTACTCGAAAAGGTGAAAAATATTGAGGGGAAACATTCCATCGTTCATATCAAAATTTGAGTCTCCTATGTACGTAAACAAAAGAAGAAAACGTTAGCAATTCTAGTTTGCAAATTATATACAGCAAATCATGTGAGGTCATATCTTATAGAAGCGAAATTAAACACAAAGCTAATATCACAAACTTTTTACTTGACCACAATGATCATTTCGTTACACAGTGGTTTCTTCAAGTAGAAGCAATACTCTGTAGAGTACAGTATTTTGTATCCAAAATATATTAAGCGTTTCCTTTACTAATATTATCTATAAAAATTCGCGTTTGAATCTTTTTCAAATGGATACTAGAAAATTCATGCAATTACATATTTTTAATTTTTGCGGATATGGTCACATGTCATTTTCAACGTCAAAGGTATTTCCTGGAAACCACCAATAAAAGGCAAGGGTCTCTATCTTAAGTGGCTAACCCTGTTAGTGTGGTACACAAAACGAAAATGTTTCCATTCGTGAATTCCTACCGGTAAAAACACGGATAATGCTTAATGGGTACTCAAGATGGTACATTTATTGAACGCACGAGAAATAACTCTGGCTCGTCCGTCGCTCCCTTCTTCAGGTAAGCATAATCTTTGAAACAACTTGTTAATGTGTATGGCCTGTTCCACTCAGTCCGATTAATTACTAAACCGACTGCCCATGTCGCCGTTAGCGGATTAGGACGGGTGCCAGCACCGATACGAAGACCTCCGCTAAGAGAAAGGCCATTGTGATTTACTCAAACCACGGCGGCACACGGCTGCCCTCGTGGTGACAACGGACGCGTCAAAACTAATACACATATATATGTTGTATAAATTTCCGGAAATGATTGCACTCAACTTTATCGAAAACGTTACCAGTAGTAGCAGACTAATCAAAGAAGCGTCCAGTGTGGAGTTCTTGATACCTTTAAGTATGACGTAAGCAGGCTTAGGGTTCGGGGGAGAGGGACAACGGGAACGGATGATGTTATAAATCTTATGTAAACTAAAAAAATAAAAAAATAATGAAAATATTTTCAAAACAATATTCATGTTTATCACCTTAATTATGTATTACAATGAATATATTAGTCATTATGAATAGTGGTGGTTCCTGTATGCATACATCTAATTTTTACAATTAGATACACATCGTAAAGAAATGTAAAACTTATCTCTTGCACTTGACAAAGGCGAAGATTTTAACCTATGGTCTGCTATTATCAATTGACTAATCTGGGTATACTTCCTGTATTTATATTTATTACAGTATCATCCATAAAATATTTTTAACTTTTAGTTACAATGAAACTCTTAAAAACCCGAAACAAAAGATTCTGATGTTGAAAGACACTATTATTAAAAAAAAAAAAGAAACTGAATTTTGAGTGACATAGATATATGAAAGAGACTCGAACAAAATGTTGAATAAGGGTGTAGTGAAGAATGTCGTTGTATTTTAAATAGTTTTTGTTTTTGTTACTTTTTAATTTAGCAATAATGTCATGAAATCGTCATGATTTGTATCAGAAACTTTTCCATCCTTTAAAAAATCTCATCCTGGAGCATCGGGTGCAAATGTACAAAAAAAATAATTTGTGACAAAATTAACTAATTAAGTTAAATATGGTGAAGAACTTTTATTTAATAATCAATACTTTAATTTTAATATTTTATAAAAGTTTTGAAAAAAATCTTATGTAATACTTGATGGCCCCCTAAGGGGCTTGTCTTCCTTGCTTGTCTTCCCATAAAAAACAACAGGAGAACTTCAATCAAATTATTAATTTTTAAAAATAAGGAAACAAAACTAAAAGAAAACTTTGAAAAATGTTAATGGAAGTAAATTTGACATTTTTGGCGTTGAGACGCTGATAAATCTTGAATGTAATCTTCATGCTGTCGAGATAAAGTGTTATTTTTATGTCTAACATTTAATTATATAAAAAACGCGGCTCTAAATCTTGTTTACTCGACAATACAAAAAAAAACACGTCTGTGTTTTTTTCGTATATTTTTGTGCCTCATTCTTCGTAATACTCGAACGATTTTCTGGGTTCTAATGAGATGTCGTTAGAGTTGAATTTTGAAACACATGGAATATAACTGTTAAAGAATGCAAAATAGCAGATTTATGAAGATTATTGTCAAATAAGTTGGAAACAATCAATTGTCTCGGGACGTATTTTTTACTATATTTTTTGTCTATATTACACAAAGTCCAAAAGTAACGTTTCTTTAATGAGTATACAAAATAATTTGACTTACTCTCTGTATATTCTTATGAAACGCTTGCTTTATCCTTATCAAAATAAAAATTACGATGGTCATACGCGATTAATTTGAATTAAATTTTATTTTTCATTTCAATTTATATAACTTTTACATATATTAATTAAATTGTCACATATTTTTTAAAGTACTCTCCTACTATATTTTAATAAATTGCCTAGATTTTTTAAAATAAATGTAATCCTTTTTTTACTGAAATTTCTCTGTTAAACTCTATAGGGATGAAATTCCTTTAATTTCACGTATCTTTTATTTTTTATCTTTGATATTTCTAAACAAAAAAAATGCAAAATCCTGTATGGCAGCTATACATACATATATTAGTACGAAAAGTGTAATAGAAATAATGTTGTTGGTGTGATCATCATGGACGCCACTCCAAAGGCTGGTGGACATGTACTTCCACCCCTTCCTATCCTGAGCTAATCTAAGCCTTCATCTGTACCTTTTCACTCCTGTTTCTGCTTCTTATACGTCTCCAACTAGTTCTTTATATCTCAGAAGGTTCTGTATCATCCGATAGCGCTCTTTGCTATCCTACTTTTTTAATACCTGCTCATTTCTAATTGTTTCTATCTATGGTATTTACATCATCCCCTTATAGCACCATATCTCAAACGCTTCTAATTTCTACGTTTTGCACCCGTTCAGAGTTGTGCTCCAAACATACACTTTTAATAATCTATTTCGAATTCCTAAATTAGCTAATCGCAAGCACACAAGTTGGTTTCTAGTAGAATGATGGTTCGGCTTGTAGGCCGCGGTCGATGTGAACGGTTTCGTCCAGACGTTTCGTCAGCAACTGCGGCTGACATCCTTTTAGTAGGTGCTGCGTTGATTGCGCGGGCGAAGATTATATATATATATTATAAGTCTCGCTGCCGCACCCACTGAGGGTGTCAGCCGCAGTTGCTGACGAAACGTCTGGACGAAACCGTTCACATCGACCACGGCCTACAACCCGAACCATCATTCTACTATGAATTCCGGCCGTGAAAGCTTATGTTCTTCAAGTGATTTCTTTTTGTATAAAGCGACTTGACCTTGCGCTATCTTCTGTTTTATGTTTGCTTGGCTTTTTTAATCCTCACTTATCTGAATTCTTAGATATCGAAAATCGGCGACTTCTAATTTTTCATCTTTAATTTTTATGGTAGCTCCAATCCTACTATTATTGTAGCGCAATCAAAGACAGGTGGAATTAACGTTCTGATGGAAATATAAACCGATCACTTATACACAGAAGGTACACAATTGTATTTAATAGCATTATAAACTAACCTTTTGGGGATACAGGTTTGAAATGTAAAATTTAAAACTCCTACAGCAGCCCATTACTTTCATAATAAATTTTTTATATCACAGTAATAATGTTATGAGTTTAAATCACGATATAGATCAAAATAACAGACATTGTTTTTATTTGCCTTTAAGCCATTTCAGTCATGACTGAAAGACCTGTCTGAAACGGAGTAAAATCACTCTCTTCATAGCCAACAAAAATAACGTTTTCTCGGTAATCAATTCTACCGTACCTTCAAGCAATGGTCGAACATTAGGATCAAATAGTTCTGCACAACTTCCTAATAACGACAACAATATGAATAATAAGAATTCGTGTTTGATATTAAAATGTAAAAAATAACTGAATTAAAAATATTTAGGTACTGTATGTATACGAAAACAAATTTAAGATTGTATTTATCTATATCTTCGAACAACTACAGAAAAGGGAAGACTATATGTAAATAAATATGTAATAATAACCGGATAATAATCATATTTGTGGGATTCAATAATATTAAACAAGGTCCTTTCCTAATAAGGATGTCAACTTGATAAACTGAACCTACGGCATAGCTAACTACGTGGTAGGTGCGTAATCAGACAGAACAAAAATAAAAATATGCTCTTGGTTAACTTAATCTCACAAAGTAGCAAATATTTGCAGATGGCATTCACTACACTGTCAGTATATATTTATCAAACGAAAATAGGTTTACAAATGTAGTTTCACATACTGAAATGCCACGTCAAATTTTAAGTTACTAGTATATTTTTTAAATGCTTCATTACGAAAAAAACATCTGTATTTTGATGATATTTTAGAAAAATATCAATTACATTAATATGTACGTAACATGTAAGTAACGTATATTTTTTTTTGTGGAGCTTGGCCGCTTAATAAAAGATGTTTAAAAAACAAATTTCCTGATATAATTATATGAGAAATTATTCACAACAAATTGACATTTAACAGCCGTAAGTTTATGCGAAAGTTTATATCATATTTTCCAATTAAGCAATAAACAACTTGATATGTGGAGGTACATGTTCAATATCAAAACCATTAATGATATTTTTAATATCGTTAATTGATAGTCTGAATAATTCAATTAACTTTTTTGTTTTAATGACTGCAAAGCAAATTAGCAAAAAAATGAAGCAGTTGTTTTATTCGCAATTACCCCCCAAAGATGATGAAGGAGAAGTGTCCAATATAAAAGATTGCCGACAAAAAGATTCTTTAATGAAGCTACCTTGGCCAATTAGTCAATTTACCTTATTCCATAAAGCGGCATGACTTTCTTGAAAAACTCCTCGAGATAGACTCTAAATAAGAGTTAAATAATTACATCGTGCACGTCACCCATCAGTATTTTACCTTGAGGCATTCAGCTACCTGTTTTTATCTTCCTATTTACGATGTCGATTTAAAAAAAAAATTAACTCTAAAAATGAAATGATATTTAAAACTAGTTTTTAGTTTCCATGTTTGACACGAAATACTAAAAACAGTCTGTTGTTTTTTATTTAATTAAAATTTAAACACATAATAGCGTAACTATTACCGAGTGATTACCATATCAGGTAAAAACGACCGATATTCGAAATTTTGCTGCTAATTCTTTTTTATTTGAAAGTATATGCTCCCAAATTGATTTAATTGAAATTTCATTAAAATTGGTTGGCTAAGAAATTAATTAAGTCGAATTGATGATGTCGCTCCTCGGCGTATTATTGACTTGTTGAGATAGAAAACACCACGCGATATATCTATCGAATATTGCCGATACTTATCGAAGTTAAAATTCCTAATATATTATTTTCTATTTATGAATAAATTTTTTAAATCAAATATTGTTTTGTAATGCAAGAAATTTCTGGGTTTTTTGACCGTGGTCTTTCAGTAACGAAGAGCGTCGACGATACTGCGAAAACCAACAGCGAATAACCCTGAAAATGTCTGTCTCAGTTGCAGGAGAAACGTCAGGACTAAAATCCTAAAGACTACAGGCAAAAACCAAGAAACGTTTTTGTAATACTGAAGACGCCAGCCGTGAAAGCTACGCTCACTTATCAAATATATTTTTCGGAGGTTTATTTCTACATCGATCAATAATCCCTGCTATAATATAATAACTTACCATGAAAAAAATTGAATCTAATGGAAATATTGTCATTCAAATATTTTCTTTGCTTAATTTATATTCATATATAATAATGTGGTAATATCAATAGTGTTAATGTTAACGATGACACAAAATTCTGCAAGTAATTGATCAATCAATGATCTAATTAAAAAATGAAACTAATCAATGCTTTCGATATCCAGGAGTTTGCCGTTCAATCGAAATTCTTAATTAATATCGTTAAAAACTTAAATTAAAAGAAAAACACTTGGTGTATGTTTCACAAATTTATCGTTCTGTTTCTTGTATTCTTCTTCGCAACTGAATAAGACTACTGAGCTTGCAGTATTTGTATTATTAAAATATACCGCCCTTAAAGGTGTTAAGT
Organism: Agrilus biguttatus; assembly: GCA_963921985.1. NCBI lineage: Eukaryota > Metazoa > Arthropoda > Insecta > Coleoptera > Buprestidae > Agrilus > Agrilus biguttatus. Next base: position 21,930,546 of record OY998117.1, on the reverse strand, counting down.
TATTCGTATAATAACATATAGGTATTAATTCCGTGATAAAAACTGATTAAATTTTTTTATTTACATAATAGGTAAATAAATTAGTATCTATACTGTAAGGTTGCGTATCTAAATTACACATCTATACCTACACAATAAACAATTATAAATTGAAAAAAGGCAAACAATAATGGAACTGGATCTGCACTGAAAATCGGTTAACATATTTTATAATTTTAACGAAGGTTAACTGATTTGTAAACTTACAACCTTACATTAAACTTTTTTAAATGGGGCTTATAAATTAACTGTTCTACTAGTCATTAATTATTTTCTGATGGATATCGTGATAGCTGATTTATATAATGGATTATAATAAATTACATCGAAAGGTATGTGAAACTAATTCCTAAAACATTGGAAGGCGTTCCCGACTTTAATTAACTAATTATTACGTTATTATAACCCTGGTATCTTACGATGATATCAACTTTATTCCTACTAGACTGACTATTAACGGATTATGACACTTGTAAGGCATCTGGGTGTGGCTGTAGGTCAGGTCAGGTTTAGTTATTTTTTTGGCCGACGATTCCTGATTATAAATTATAACGTATTAAGCAAATTCACATATTTAATTTAAACAGTTCTCTATGATTGGAGATTCTTCCAAAACATAGTAGAGAATAATCAGTTTGAACATAAATATTTTGGAAGTAAACAGATCAAATTTTAAACTCATTTCCAAGATAGGAAATTTGTCATTATCAGAGAAGAGAAGACCTTTCTGAAACCACATTTGTTTAGAAACAATTTGTGGTGACCAATGTATGTCAACAGAGACCTTTAAATCGTGCTATTGAATCAATGGAAAAATAACTTTCGGAAAACAGACAATAAGGTTAGGTTAGGTTAGTTTTGGTTCGAAAGTCAAACAAGTTAATAAGTCACATTAAATATTTGGTTTTGCTCATTGAAAAAGGAAAATGAATAAATTTTGGAAAAGAAGAAGTTCTCTAAAAAAAGTCTAAAGGTGTAGAGTTTCCTACTAGCGATAAAAGTATATTAGTGCCCCAATTTTTTGTTGTTAACGAATTTGAGAAGCAGAACTTTATTATTCAGCACAACCCTTTTTTATTATTAATTTAGAGTACACAATGACTGAAAATAAATTTCTTCGGAAACAGTTGCTAGTAAAATAACGTATATTGTAATAAAGGCGTATAAAATAATAACGATATAATTTGAAGGTTGATTAAATCTCTCACGGTAAACTGGTAAGCAGGAAATTGCCGTGTACTGCGTTTACCTGCAAAGTCTAAAATATCTCAGTAATTTTAATATATCGTACTATACTACATATACCACTTATAGGTGTAAACCACTAATGAGGTGGCATTACTTTAACGGCTCAGAATTACAGGCTTCATTTGCCAAAGCATGCGCACACTAGATTGCTTACGTTCCGAACGTCTTTTCATCGCATAACTTTGATCAAAATCAAAATATATACGCTCTTAACCCAAAAATTAGTAATGTAAGTATTTTAATTTGCCGCTATGCAATCGGTAATTAAGTAAATGAAATGTGCTCATGCATGTCATAGCCATTTATTCTACCGACATCAGTAAGGTAATAAGATAATTACCTACAATAAATTAATACACTTACATATAACTACGTAAACATAAAACAAAGGAACAATGAATAGCTGCGCACAGCGGTCGGAAAATAAAATTAAATTGTCGAATCCCATAGGTCACTTGCGCGCTTGGTATAATTCGTAAATGTAACATCTACGTTTTCAAGTATTCCGTTATATTCAGAAATGCTACAAAGCAGCAACGATAATAATTTTCATTTAAACGGTACATGGACAATTTGAAATTATACTGTTAAGAAAAGGGAGTTAAGCTTTGTAAAAATAGTAAAAATGAAACAAAAAAAAACATTAGATAACCTTAACCTGGCCTAATCCACCATAAAGACATTTATTGGTTGTCATTTTATAAAAAGAGGGATATTGCAGACGGGAATCGAACCAGAGTCCATTTACCTGTAAGACTAGTAGGTACGTTCACCTTATTACTAATATAAAAATCTTTTGGGTACCTATTTCATTTTCACTATCTACTAATGCGTGAGCGGGCAGTTCCTCTGACCTACACTGTAGGGCGGAAGATCCTCTTTAGTTTCCTTTTAGAAATCGTGGGAGTGGGTGAGTGGTGGTTAGGGAGAGAAAGATGATACGGACGAAATGAAGGAAGGAGAGAAGTGAATGATTATCTGTGGAATATTACCGTCCAAGCATTTTGCGCAAATGATTTAGGGAAACCATAAACAACTTAGAACAAGGCAGGCGGAGTCGGAGTTGAGCAAGTAACCTCTCGGATACTAAACTATGATCTAGACCAGTGTTTTTCAACCTGTACAGATCCGTGGAAAATTAATAATTGATATCAACCAGAAAATCATAATAAGTCAACATTTAAGAGAATTAGCTCAAAATTTTAATTATTATTTCTTTGATATGGAGGATTTTCATAACGACAACCTCTGGCTCAATAATGCATTTTTGGAAGATATAGATTCATTTGTGCGTTTGAGCTTCTTGAATAAGAAACTGATAGACCTATCCCCTGATGTCACTCTTGTGTCCAGACATAAAATGCAATCATTGTCTCATTTTTGGAAATCGCTGGAAAAAGAATATCAATAATTGAGTTATAAAGCTATAAAATTATTGATAATTTCTCGACTTCCTAAATAGGAAGCACAAATGTGCGATAATACTTTTTCAGCCGTATGTCAATCATGAAAATCAAACAGAGAAATCGAATGGATGTTAATGCAGCGCTTCGTCTGTCAGAAACAACTCTGCAGCCAGTAGGATATACATATATTTATTAACAAAAAGCAACAGCAGATATCGCACTAAATAATTGTAATTACATGTATAACATATACCTTATACAATTATAAAATACTTTTAATGAGTCTATTGATTTATATAGTTATATTATATATTATATTATATTTATATAGTTATATTGTGAATTTGAGATTGATTTACAAACACAATTTAATGTTACTGACACTTATAAAATTGATTTTTATTACTTCACTTATAAGCGAAAAGTAGGTTTTGATAGTTTTAATTAATAAAGTAATACTTGATTCCTATTTAAATGAAGCACGTATAAAAGAATAAATTTCTCGCTTTTTAAATACAATACATACTTTACTAAAAGTAAAATATGTCGTTCTTACAACTGAAACATTAAGACTAAGACTAACTTAAATTTATTTCTAATCTTACTACTAAGGGTCCTTTTGAATATCACTTTAGATGCAAAACACAAACAGTATAATCATGATTTACGGTAACAATATATACTTTATATTTCAGCCGGTCTACGAAATATTTATCTTATTTTCACTGGTTCGCAGGTGCAAAAAGTCGAAGAACATTAATCTAGACCGCTAGACCACGCTGCTCGGTTCTATTAAGGTGGATGAGAATTGATATAGTGCTTTGCATTGTTTTGAGGAAATCCAGACCATTTAAACGAGATAGTAATTTCCTGTCCTCGCGCAATTGTCCTGCGATGAGTTATTGAAAAACACCCAATATCTTTCACCACGTCTGACTATTCCCTTAATGTGAGATATTCTTAGAAACTACTAAAAATCAATTTTTTCTGATGTTTACATAGATATGTATATAATAAAGATCCATAGTTTATTATAAAAATAAGCAATCTCTTAAATAATAACGTGTTTTTAGCCATTACATAAATTTTGATGTTATATAAAATGGATTTAGTAAATAATTTATACTATTGATGATAAGAAGAAATATTCCCTTGTATTTGTGACATTCTTCTGAAGCTTTTTGTAAAAATGCCCATCATAAATATTCGCCCATGAATATTCTTTACACTTGTATTTAAGAGTATATTCCTAGGTGTTCTAATTTTACACTTTGTTAATCTTTCTATAAAAAAAATTGTTGATCTTTCATTTATTTTTTTGATGAAATTTTTCCACAGGTTGCGCTTACACTAGCAACGTCCTCTTTGCGAAAAAAACCGTCTTCATAATTAAAATTTAATTTCACGGTTTAGTGCGGTTCGTGACAGTTCTCCGCTACTCTGTTCCAAGCGCAATTAAACAAAATGCTGTAATTAGGTTTGTTACGGTACATAATTCAAAAGTTAAAATTGGGAAGGCTTCTGTTTAATTTTTCTATTGTCTGCTGGTAGGTTGCATAGAAAAACAACTTACATACTTTACCACTATAAACAATTTAATTACATGTAATTTTATTTTACTCACGTCATACGAATATGTAACACTATAGATGTAACAAAATTTAAAATCATTATTTTTTTCCGTAAGCCACTTAATTTCATTATAAGCACTTAAGCTACACCACAAAATGTAACATTGTAGCAATATAACAAAAAGAATAGAAAATATAAGCATTTGAAGAAAACAAAATGCAGAATATAAGATGTAAATATTTAATGATATAAACTATTTATGTTATCAATATTTTTTCCTGATTGAAATTTAGGATGAAGAATCTGAACTTGTTCTTCCATAATTCACCTAAACAAGTTCAAATTTTTTCATCATAACCATTTAGATTTTGTTAATAGTCAGGTAAATATTTGAAATCAATAGATCTATTTACAGAAAATAAAAATGCGTTTCGGATGAACCGTATTTTTTCTCTATTTATTTTAATAGAAAAAGATTAAACTATTTCACTGAAATGAAATGATTATTTTGTGGACTGTGGACTTACTTAGTTTACAAACAAACTTTGATTTGTCACTAAAGCATCTAATAACAATAAGAACTTAAAATAAGTAACGTTTTTAGTTAGTATATAAATTATAGGTCCACGTATGCGCGTTACATAAAAGCAACTGAATAGATTTTGATTAAATAGACTACAACGATGGACCTAATGAGGTGCAAATGACGAAGTGCGCATGTGTGGAACGGCGCTGCTTTGATCGTGTTGACATGACTACTAAAAATGAATCTGGTAATAATACGCATCTACTTGTAAATTTCACCCGTACAAATATTTGTCCCGTGCTATATATTTTTATACACGTTTTTAATTTCTGATTTAACAGTAGCCATTTTTTAGTAACTTTTAAGACTGATTTACATAAGGTTTGATCTAAAATAAGACAACAAAACTGTAGAAAAAATATAATTTGCCAATCGAAGTATTTTATAATTCTTATTAACCGGTAAACATCAATGAGACCAATTATTGTTTAACAGTTACTTCATTATCTGCACATTCCAAGGTAGTTGTTGCTAATGAGAGAAAAGTGTTTGTAATTTACTTATCATTGTTGCTATTGCAACTAGAGTTGAAAATTTACATTTAAGTCCTCATCCTACTTTCCAAGATTTAGGTAGACATAACATGTATCACTTAACGTAGCCTTTCGTTTAAGAGGTGATTAGTATTAACTCAACGCTGCTAATCGCAATCTAGTTCAATACTTAGTCACATTGCATAACATCATGTTAGGGTTCCATGTCTTTATACAAAGCTGAGGAAATATGAACATGCCAAAACAATAAGTCAGATAAATTCATAAATATTAAGGGGTTAGAAAGCTTAAGAACGTATACATTCCCTTCAAAAACAGTACTACAAAAAAGTTGATAATAATAATAAGAATGTTATTGTCTTATGAACAAACTAATTATTATATATAATTATAAAATTTTTATTGTTTTATTTTTTCGGGTTTTTGTAGTTTATATTTGTATATTGCTGTATTGTATACCTTAAATTGTACATGTGTAATGTAAATTTTCACTTAGCAATTAAATGTTAGTTTGAGAATTTTGTTGTCTGCCAAAAATGTTAAATTTAGGTACCGTAATGAATTTTCTAGTAGGTCTATTTATTTAAACACAGCAACGCACTATATACGGTCGTGGAGTATTCCTGATTATTTCCAGAAACTTCCTGCAAATCCGTCTTATCATGCCAGTCTTGTGTGCTGTATGACTCCGTGATCTGTGAGTGAGTGTCGACTTGCGGGTATATTAAAGATGCTGCCGGTATCGACTGTCTGCGATATCCGTTCTATAACAGTACCGTAATATCCTTGAGTTGCTCTTCGAAAACTTACCCTGTGAACACTGTTGTAACCTCAGATTCATCCACAATTATATTTGAAGTAAATAAATCGTATTTTTTTCTTTGAGTAGTTAATTTTTATTATTTATGTACAAGGTAATACTTAAATCATACTCGAATTTAATTACTAATTGATGAAACATTCCATTTTGTGATTTATTTATACAAATGTAGTTATAAATCATGTTTTATAATAACTTCACCGTAACAAGTATTATTATTATAATTATTAAAATATATTTTTGATTAGTTCAAGTTACATTACGAGCCCTTTTAAGAAGCACTATTATAAAATTAGTATCACATTTTAATTAAAATCCCAATGTCCTTTTACTGTCAGGCACATTCATGTTGTTTTTGTTCCATGCGACTTTTATAGAAGACAACACAATGAAAAGAAATTCATAAGATTCTCCGGTCACTTCGTCGAACTGAATTATTCATAAACATAAATATCTTCAGTAACTTAATTACACCAAATTATTTTAAAACCCACTTTGATAATTAATTAGTACCGCAAATTAATGTCGCTTAAACAATCTACCTTTTTCAATAGGTACATTTGTGGAATTTGTTCATTTAATTATGGTTTTTACAATTATATGGCAAATTGTTCGTTTCTTTTTTATTTCGTAATATCGAATGGGTATATTATCGCAGTAAAGTATTGGATGCTCTAACTCAATAAAAAAAAAGAAGAAAAAAACGTAACACTTATTAATCAGACGAGACCCATTATAGACAATTGCGCGGTCCAGTTATTTGACCGCAATTAGCAAACTTTGAGGCGACCGGACCGTTGCAAAAATAAGGATTATTTAATCTATTTTAGAAATTTGAGGTTAATCAACGATTTCAAATAGTTGAGAACCAATAAATAGTTTAACACTTACGCATAAAATGTTGCCGAAATACCTTATTACGAAATTCTATAGTTTAAGTGCGAAAAGTTTATGTTATTTATTACATTACAAGCAGTTTAATTAGTTTGCGCAATAAATTAATCGCACCATTTTGAAGAAACTGCCTTAAAATTTTGATTTAATTACATGTAAAATGTAAATTGAAAATATAATTTACATAAAAATAGGAATTCTATAAAGTTGTATTATACTATAGGTATTATATAAAAGAAAAGCACAAACTAACATTAATTAAATCTGTGTTTGGGTAACCCCAAGACATTTTTCCTAAAAGCTTACCGCTATGCTAATTAAAACCACTTGAGAAATTAGTTAATATACCCTAGGGGTTAGTTGGCAGAGCAGTGATATGAATACATTGGCAGAAAATAGTAATTTTCGAGGAAAAATATTTTATTTTATCAAAATTAGGGTAACTTCCTTTTCAAAAACTAATTTTTTATGTACTATGCCAATTAGGGGATATCCAAAACAAGATTATAGTACATGCATGAAACCAAAACTAACGACTCTTTCAACGACCGCCATTATCAGTACCTTGATATACAGGTTCGCTGAAACTCCCAAGCAAACTAAAGTTATTTCCTTTTGGAAATCGTGCGAGTGGGTGCTTAGTGTTTAGGGAAAGACAGATGAGGACGAAATGAAGACAAAAGAGAAGTAGCAAATTATTATTTAATTTATTAAATGATGCAAGGAAACAACAGAAAAGTTTGGACCAGGGTATCGGACTCCGAATCGAACCGATGACCTCTCGAATGCTAAGCTATGATCTAGACCACTAGACCACGCCGTTCGGTGCAGCGAATGGGAATGGTGCCGTGAGCCAACTAACCCCATAGTCAAGTAACTCGTATAGGAACCGCCAGTCGTATAACTCAACCGATTACTGACCGATCAACTGGCTATCAATTGTTGGCCGATAATCGAATTGTATTATTGGATCGCTAATGTTAGAAGTGACCCATGTGTATCCTAGGAATCTTTTAACTTTTTTATATTTATGGTACTTGAAGGTCAGCAATAGGACATTAATTTGTCGCAGTTGTAACGCGCACTTTTAAACCATTTTCAAGAAAATCGATTCTAAAGAATACATTATTTGTTTACAATGAATTGGAATCGTTTGACAACTAATAGCATGGCTCAAGGAGTAACATTCTGGACTCGTAATCGTGTGGTCACTGGTTCGAGTATAACAATCTACACTTTTGTTCATTCGTTTTTAACCACTGGCCATTGTACTTGTCCATGCTTGGCCGCTTATCGTTTGCCATGGCTGGGCCCATATTAGGTTCCAGGCATCAACCATTAATGAACCAATCGAGGCTACCAGCTAAACTGCCTGGTGCACAATGCTGCCCCAATTCTTGGTCGTTCATAAAACTATAAGGGAACGCTGATCTCCCCTACCGAAAATGAAAATATGATTGATATCGTTATTTTTCTGTTGTAAACCACTTTCGTTATTTTAAAGAATTACATGTTTAATAAAACTTTAGGTATAACTCAAACCATTATTATTGTAAACGTTATAGGTACCCCTCTTAAAAATGATAAGATATATTCCTCAGAGCAAATATACATATATATACAGAGAGATGTATATCTGACTATAGGGTAATTTTGACTTCCGCATGTTCCACTTGGGTGCGGGCTAAACACATTTTCTGATTCAGTGCGTAACAGTTTCAATATTAACACCTGCATACAATCTTATCCTAAAGCATCCCCAAATTTAATGACAGTGTTTGCCTTAATAAACATTGATATAAATTACAGTTCATATTTTAAAGTATACATAAAGAGAATGTAAATTATTAATTACTAGTCTCATTCAAATTTTTTTTATCCTCTGAGGATAAGTACTCTGTTAAACAAGATCTAAGTACATATACATCCGATTATATTTTTAATGTTTGTATTCATTGTTAACAAAAATACCTATGGGTATGGTAACGAAAGCATAAAAAAGTTCGCAATATGTCGTTATTAAAGAGTAAGACCTTTACTCCAAAAATTATTTTTGCTGAGTAACTCAGAAAAAAAAACTTGGATGATTATTTATAAGAAATTCTTTCTGTAAATACATTACTATTTCTAACAATACACTCAAAGTTACAATGTTATGAATTTATTCTACTTTCTGTACGTTATAGTTTTATCTTTTTAGACGTTAGGACCAGGAACATGTCAAAATTACGTAACAGCGGAGTATGTTATCAAAGATATTCTCGACTCCATATCAACACAGTCGGAACTTCTTCATTTGACACGGTGTAACCATGGGTACGTTATTTGCGTGTTCATTACAACTAACGGAACACAAACATTATTAAAAAAAAGAAGGAATTAAAATCCTTATTCGTCTAAATATTAAGATCAAAGATCTCACATTTGGAACGCGTCCTACCAAGTAGGCAAAACGAACCGAAAGCCATATCCCACGATCGGTCTCGACCTATCGGGTCTCATCAGGTGGGCGCTGGCAGAAAGGCCTTTACAGGCTATATGATAAATATAAATATAAATATGGGGTAGTAGCCCTCGGAGTAGTTGTTTCTGTTGATTCCATATTTACAAACATTATTATTAATAATAATAATGGACAAACAGTTACTACACAGGGTTTGAATATTCGGACAATATGACTACTGAGTTATTCAACTCTCAGATGTTTTTCGTAGCCTTTTAAATAAACTAAATCATTTTTATATAATGATTTGATTCGATTCAAAATTTAATAATAACACAAATAAGTTGTATTCTGTGCACTTATAGTACAACATGCCGACCATCAAGCACTTTAAGTTCACATTAGTTCTGCTCATATTTACGTTATATTGAAACTTTAATAACGATATATAACATCCTGATATTATTTGGGGTTCCTAAATACTTCCAAAGGAAATTACAATATACCAGTCGATTAAAAAAATAATTATCAGAAATAAATTGTAAAATACTATAAGTTCAACGCGTGCTTACAATTTTAATTAAAATAAATAATCATTATACTCATTACATTCCAGAAATTACGTATGTTCTTAGGTCATGCAACAAAACTATAGACCATAAACATTTCACTCGGTTAAGTTAATGTTATATATACCTGTCTTGTACAAATTTATATCAAAAAGAAAAAAATGTTTTAAAGCTACAACTTACCCATTTATGGTATCCGAACACCTGGCCTGTTCAATCATGCACTCAAGTAGATATCTAAAATAAGAAGGTGATTTTTTAAGTAATCACTTGAATCACGCAAGAATAAGATGCTACGTCAATAATGTACTTAAGGCCAAACTATGCCAATTTCATAAAATTTATTAAAGAGAAAGTGTATACTTATACACAATACGTAGGTGTAAAATATTGTAACCTTAAAGAACTTTCTCTACAGAGTAACTTAACAATTATACATAATATAGCAAGAGTAAAGGCGATTTAAATGTACGTATTCTATGTAAACAAGAACAAATAAGGGTTCAAAATAGATAAGGGTGGTTTTTTATTTTGTTCAAGTACTTATCTGGATTGTGCACCTTATGGAATTAGTTCGTTAGTTCGCCTGTCCGTAAATTTGTAGAAATTATAGGTAGCGCTAGCGTCTGTGAGAAATTAGTTGTTTATGGGCATAAGTTGTTGAAGTTAGCTGAATAGTATTCATTCAATTAATTATCTTACCGGCATCTAATTATTAAAGGTTTTGAACATATTTTCTTTTTTTCACTAAATATGTCACCAATCCAATCAGTATTTCATTAATATATATTTATTACAATGTTGCACCACATTTATATGTTGCTTCTGATAATTTAATATGTACGCATTATAAATTACAATTTAAAATAAGTGATTACCATAATTTAACATGTTTAAAACAAATATTCTATGAAGTAAATATATATACTTAAAACGTAGGTAGATCATTTTAAATTTGCGCAAAAAGTTCGCCTTTTATATAGACGACATAGCAATCGCAGAGCCATTTTATTTTTTCCAAATTTCTGAGACAAAATTTCAGCTGCGATCATTCTCCTATACTATAATGTCCTTGGTGCACCACTTGAAAGTTAAGTTATGGTTAGGGAGGTTTTCCCAATTTGACATTTATCAGGGAAACCTTCCTAACCATGACCTAACATTAAAAGGTAAAATAAATAATAAAATTTTTTTGTCGTATTTATTTTTATCAAGACACTTTTGTATCATAAGAGGAAATAGCTCCCCGAAATTACTTTACAAACTTACCTATAGGCTAACGCCACAGATACGTTGTACATTTGGTGTTGAGTTTTATTACTTTAAGGTGTATAATTTGAATAACGTATAAGAAAACCTGATTATTTATTGCTAAATGAAGCAAATGATAAATAAATAACTGTTTTGATCGCTGTTTATTAATGTTAAAAAAATAATTTTAATTTCTATTGAATTTTAGTTTAGTATTTGTTAAAGATATTTTATATAGAAGAATTAGATGTGTATTGTTTCGATTAAAATAATTTTAGTCCTAGAAAGAGTGAGCGATATTTATAATAGCATACGGTTCATTTTTCAGAATCTGCTTCGACAAACGGAAACCCGGAAGTAATGGGCGTATCTGAAGAAGTTACTCCAAATGCGGGTTCAGAGCCTCGGCCTCCCGTACCCAACCAAAGCAACTGTAGTGACTCTGAATCGGACGATTACACGCCAAAAAGAAAACAACGTCGCTATAGAACCACTTTTACGAGTTATCAGTTGGAAGAATTAGAGAGAGCGTTCTCCAAGACACATTATCCAGACGTCTTCACGAGGTCAGTACAGTTCAATATAATTATTCATTCCACAAATCAAGTTCTTTATACAGTGTGTCTGGTACAGAGACGTGATTATAATACGGACCAAGAGTAAGCAATGTTATGTGTACTAGAAAATGATGTAATTTGGGTATGCAACCAGCAATGCACATTCAGGGGCACGTATTTAAGTTTCCCATGCGCTCAACTGAAAATTTACGGACATTAAAGATTGAAAATAATTTACAATAGCATTTAACATACAAACCAAATATATTGAAAACATAATTAAACTTCTTTAAAAAAAGAAATTATACTATTATTTACAATAATATATGAGCTATAAGTGAAAATAAAGTTAATTAGTAACGCAAGTAGATTTCTCGTTGGGTGGATGATTGATGTATGAAGTTGATAAAAACGATATGATGACTGTGATCAAAATGGTGTATATTAACGGTACTACTATTTACATGTATTTACAATAAAACCTAAGCGATACTAATAACGGTTAAAAACTAAATTAATAGGTAATTGAACGCATTACTGAATTTTAGCAAAATCAGAATTTACCCTTCAGGATGTACTTTTGAAGTTGACGGGATTGACGGAAACTCCGTATTTGTGGTACTATTTTAGAACAAAATTAAATTAACTCTTAATCTTAATATTACTCATTCAAACGTTTGCTTCTCTGACAAAATACTTCGTTTATTGCGTCGAGGTACTACTTTTTAATTAAATGCTGAGGAAAATTAAAAACGCTAGGTACAGCATTTTGCTTTAATTTTCTTTTTCCTACGGATATTAAAAAGTCATTTTCTTCAAAATGTTTGCTGCAAACAACACACAACTAAATACTTTGACGGTGTAAAACTTTCACGCCTTATTTCGTTCAACCATTTTTTCTTTAATTCAGGATCCTTAGGGAACCTTCGAAGAAATTACTAATGTATCAGTGTGTCTTATGTTTAAATTGTACTTACACATCAAATGAAATAGGAAAACCTTTAGAACTCTTTTCACGGCAACCGTATGCACAACAATATGTAACCATATTGTTCTAATATTAAACTAGTTTTATATTAGTTTAACAAAAAATATTTCATAAAAGTGTTCACAAAACCCTATGTCAAAGAAAAATAGTGTCGCACAACATTTATTTGAAAAAACTATACTCAACACTTCAACTTCCTCAAACTTTCTGAGTGAAGCTCTTAATAATTCTCGCATTTCTGTCCCTTAATTCGCAAAATGGGTTGCCTACCCAAATGGTATCACTTTATAAACGCAAGGCGCGGTCTAGTTATAATCACGTCTCTGGTCTGGTATACTTATTTGGAAGTATATAGAAAATGTTTTTATTAGACTCTTTACAAAAAAATATACTGTTTATAGAAAGTTCTGCGTGGTCTAAAACACGTAATGGGATTATAAGACGTATACGAAGTTTGGCATAAAATATGAAGTTTATGAAACAATACAGTACCTTTATTTTTGAAAATAATAGAAATCCCTATAAATAAAGGTTCTTGAGAATTAAAAACTAGTTACAAACAAATATGCAGCTATATCTGTTTATTACAAAAATTATTATTTTGTATTGCTTTAGTGGAGTTTTTTGATCCATGTTCAGTTTTTTTGTTATTATTTGACTTAATAATAATGAAATAAATGATTTTGTAATTATCATTTAATTTTGTAGGGATTTAAATATAAGAAACGATAAGGTTATTACATTTTTAATTAATATAGGATGTAACTGCTTAATAGCAATATGTACGAAGTTAAATGTTCTCTGCAAATAAGACTGTGAACTGTTTTTTAATTTTGGTAAAATGTGATCTAGCTCTATTTTAAAACAAACTTTTATTTTCTTCAATTTTTAACTAATTGTACATACATTTTTTATCGAGTTTGAATATATTATTGTCTCGAAATACAGACATTTTATAAATAACTAAATTTTTCATAAAGTTAACAATAAAGACTTTTCAGATAATAATTAATTAGACTCCATCTTATATAAAAAAGTTTCCATATACTACCTACTTAAATAGACACACTGTATAAAACACATCTTTTTGCAAACTAATTTAAATATCATTGACGTGTTTTTGAAGTATAACGGGTCTATTTGTAATAAAACTAAACATAAATAAAATACACTAATAAGTAAGTATTTTATGTAGTTTCCATTTCTATAAGTACTAATTATATTGGTTTTGGCATCGATTCTATTTATTCTCTTAATCCTAGATTTACAAATCTACCAAAAATTTTTGCTTCATCAATTGTTGATGTGCTGAAAAATTATGCCTACCATCTTATCTACGAACAAACTATACGCATATGCTGGACAAAAAAATACTCTCTTCAGAAAACACTTTTTCTCAATGATCGGTCGTCCATAGGTTATATAAGTAGCTTCTTTTTCTTCATGTCATCGGCCAAAAGTTCTCTGACAATCTTCGACAAGCATTCATGATGGCTCGAGAAGCTGCAACTGCCTTTAGCAAGTTGTCACTGGATTAATTTTACTGTTTCGAATTAAAAGAAAATAATCTCCGTTAGTTGTTTTTCTTTTACAGTCACATTTTCCGATTCGCTGCGTTGACTGCGATTGACAAGATGCATGAGTGATTTTATAAACTCTTCGTTTTTTACTAAAACTAAACAGAAAGAAAACATCATCCAAGACAGATAGAAAGTTTATTTTTATTTAAAGCGGCTTAATGAAGGGTCAGCAGACCAAAAATGCATGTGATAACAAACAACCTTCTTCCAAGTTCTTCATTGTTTGAACTTCGTCACACGCTTATTTTTGAATGTATAATAATGCAATCCAAGTTAAAAATTATACCGTCCTTGTCTTATTCGTATACGGATTAATTCATATCAAATACTTTTTGTGTCATTTCCTTATTGAAGAAAAGTCAATTTTTCCAAATGGCTGTATTGTCTTGAATATATGAAGTTTCAATTAAACATGGCTCCATCCAAATCAATCTTCAGGATTTCAAACTCCTTTGTGTATAATAATAAATTTTATTTTTGTTATTGCATATTATTACCGAAATATATCACGTCTTACTGGATCGATGCAAAACAAGCATTCAGTTGAAAAATTTTTTTTTTCAAATCGGAACATTAAAATTAATTATCTTGAAGACAGTTTTTCGTCTAAAGAAATTTTCATACCATTTTGTTTAAATATAATTAATTCGAAAATATACCGCTAATTTTGTATTTCGTTGTTGTTGATGTACACCTGCACAGTGTAAAAAGAGGCAGTTCCATGTGAAAACGAATTTCAATTTTCAATGTTATTAAAAAAAAAACATCCCAATCTTTCAATAACCTCCGACAGCGGTTGCCATTAAGTCGTACCAAGAGGCTGGGCTTGTCAAAATATAAATACTTAACCGCGTTATACCTAATCATAATGAAAACTAATAACATGACCAATTAATGTAAAATGGCATGCACTTTTGTGAAAA
The DNA here is from genome assembly GCA_963921985.1 of Agrilus biguttatus. NCBI lineage: Eukaryota > Metazoa > Arthropoda > Insecta > Coleoptera > Buprestidae > Agrilus > Agrilus biguttatus. The sequence goes on along the minus strand of OY998117.1, from coordinate 21,915,176 downwards.
GAAAATCAAGAGGTAACAGCCCATGTCCGTCGTACACCTGCGTCTATGGTAATGGCAATTCCTGTCGAACTTCTACCATACGATGACGGCGACGGACGATTCAAAGCGACAATATGGCAACACTGATGCGATGTGATCCGATACGATGCGATGTAAGTTCGTTCGTTCGCTCGCGTTCGGTTTATAATAATAATACAACCTTCTACTTGTGCAATTAGACGACGGTAACCGGTGATTTCCGGCCATTACACGACCAACCGGTAATGAACACTCACTTACCCATTATCTAGGGGCTGCTGTGTTTTTTTTCCTTCTACACTGCAATTATTTTTTGTGTGCGGGCACTGTCTGAGACCGACAAGTCTCGTCACTTTTTTGGATAATTAAGTTAAAATCTACAAGCCGATTATGCTTGTTTTATTTATTTCTTTTTTCCGTTCTTAAAAAAGTTACCGAAATTTTCAGAATACGTACACACAATTCCATGTATTTTAGGTACATTTATACATATGATTATCTGCATATGGTAGCGGCCTTAACATTGCAATGCTCCGGGTGGCAGAAAGCATGTTAATCGAAAGTAGATACAAAAGTTATAAATAAATGTAGAATTTTAGAATATGCATAAATACCTTAAAAGATAATGTATATATGTTTAATTTTTTTAAATCTGGCTAAGCATTTTAAAAACAATTTCTATTTTACTTTCAATTTCCTTGCCATACTGGCTCTGATTTATAAAATACTTTTATTAGTCTGCTCGTCTACTAATTCAATTCTACAAAATATAAAACTCGTTACACGAACAAATTGAGCTTGAATTAAGTACCTACATACACCAAAATGTACATGTACTCACGTCATTCCATTTTTGTTTTAATTAATTAAAATATATTAAAATGAAATAAAAATAATATTTTGTCATTGTATAGAAAGTAGAGAGAAACTAGACCATCTCATTGTAGTTTTCAAAGCGATTTTTTTCTCAAAAACTTTTTATATTGGTGACCATGTTCTTAAAACAAATGATATATTTAAACACTAATGGAATGCTATATTGAACACAAATAGAAATTCGCTATGCAGAATGAGACATATATGGGTATATAATTAACATTGATAATGGATTTATTTAATTCAGTTTTCCTAATTAAGCACTTCATTTACAATTACAATTATAATTATTTATTGTCTACAAAAAGGACTTACTCTAACTAGTGAGTGTATATAATTTAAATGGCTACTGAAGAAATCAAGTAGACAGTCCTTTTGTTAACAATATACATAATATATACATAAAATTAAAATACTTGTAAACAAATGATACAATTGTAAACATTTGAATGCGCGTCAAATAGTGGTTTTCCTTAGAAATTAAAAAGGCAACCGCTTTTTATCGTCGTACGCAGCCAATTTGAAAAATCTGGCATTTTCTAATACGACTATGCAACTAAGAAAACAGCGCCTCGTGAGATACGTATATACATAGTTGCAACGTGAATTGTTATAACATCAGGCGAACATGGTAATTAGAATGTTTGAATGGTTGGTATGAATAAATAAATAAGAACAGTAGTAAGTTTTTGGTTAGCAGTAATTTATCGATACTACCAAGCGTGGATTGCGATTTTGATCTTATTATCTAGATCTCATTAACACACCACAGAGAGTCTTCATAAATTACCCAAAGGTCGAAGAAACTCATTAAATGCAAGTTATAGCATATATTGCCATCTATTGACATCTGCTGCTAACTGAAGAATTTCATATGTTAAGCAAGGGCCTTACTAAGGTAATCTATATGACCAACTGAATCGACGACGTAGCATATATATGTGATAAGCACGTGAAAACAAATTAACAAAAACGTAAATAAATACATATATTGTCATTCTTTATTCCTAATTGAATAGCACTTGAGTGTAGCATAAATCAAAGGAACTAATTGGTACCATAACCCAATCAAATGATGATGACAAAGTTAAATAATATTTTTAACTGTCATTAAAGGTCAGCTAACTAATGGTAAGTGCAAAATTTGACACTTCAGCTGAACGTTTTATTAGTCGCTTATAAACAGTGTTGCTTTCCTAGCTGCCTGGCCATATTCTAAAAGATCAAATTTTACAGACACAACATGCAGGTATAGTTGTTACCGCTTAGATTAAACGAGTTCATATCTTATCGCCTACCCTCTACAGAAATTCTAGTGTTTTTAACATTAAGCAATCAAACGAACGATAAACGGATACACTGTTGAGCACACTAATCATTAGATAGCAAATTTTAGAAAGTTTACGAGAATTAATGGCTCGATAAGAAAAAGGAGAGTTAAAATGGTAGAACACCTTTTGAGACATGAAGGACTAGTTAGAGGCAAAAATAGGAGTTAAAAGAGGCAGTGGAAGGCCTGTATTAGATTACTTTTCGCAAATAGTTAGGATTGTAAGATGTTCTAGTTTTAGAGAAATGCGAGATTTGTTCAGGATAGGAAGGAGTGGAGGTGCGTCTTCAACCAGTCTTTAGACTGACGACCCTTTGAGGATGATGACCTTTTTAAATATGTCAGAAGTAACCAGTAATTTTTTATAACCCCTAGAAATGAAAACATTGTGACAATGTATACAAATATGTAAATGGATAACTGAACGATCGAAACATTAAAATAGAAAGAAAATCACCCATCATGATGATGAATAATTGGTTTGTAATTAAAAATAAAATTTATCGATGCAACCAATTATCAGGAAATGTTTACGAGTATAATACATCAATCACATGTCATCGCCTTAACTAAATTACGATAATCGTAAATAAATTGCATTATATCACTACTGCTTGCAATTTACGCTTGCTTTCCCAATTAACTTCATTAAAACATTTTTTTTGCATACAGGTATCGTATACCTACGTGCTTCATATACCTATGTACCTGTGCATACATATATAAAAGTTTGAAGAAAGGAAATGCTTTAATATATATTTAGCATCAATGACTTTTCGCATTAGCATAAATTTAATTAATAAATTCATTACTTCATTCATCATCCTGTAAAGCTTAATTTTAAATTCAAAGAAAAGGTGATACGACAAAAAATTATACTGAAGTCCAAGTTTAATTATTACTCTTGCTAATATATTTACAAGCGGAATTATTTATTTATACTTGTTCACGAAAAGTAATTAAAATAGGAGACAATATATTAATTTATAATATAATTCACATCGTATGACTGGCTATTGAATTACGTATGTAAATGATAACTGTTTATAATTATGTTACTCCATAAAACAGTAGCGCATTAAATGCAGAATAACACTGATTTAGTTGCAAAAGTTTGGTTTATAAACCCTTTTGTAATCGGTTTCCATATACTCTTACTTTCTTTTTACTAATCTGTAATTTATAGTGTTCAATTTACCAGTTTCTCAAATATAAAGTCAGATAAACAATTGAAATATAATAATTTCGAATCTATTAAATTATTAAAATTTTAATATAAAATACTTTTAAAAATTAAAATACGTTTGTAATTATTACAGATTTATTGTTACCTAGACGTGCATGTTTCGTCACTTTGTGGTTACTCCTTCACATAGGGGCAAAATATATGTAAAGTTGATAATAAAACTGTCTAAATTAGAACTAGAAACTTTTAACAGTGAGATTATTGTAGAACTGAATTTTAAACAAGTAAAATTAATAAAAAACAATAAAAGTTTCATAGTTTTGTTCTATATTAGTTATGTGTCTACCACGTAGTTGGGTTCATTTTAACAAGTCGATATCCATATTAGAAAATGACCTGGTTTAACATTAGTGAATCCTAAAAATAAGTTGCAAATAGCTACAGATGACATTCACTACGCTGTCTGTATTTATTCATTAAACGCTGTTTATAGACAGTAGGTAGGTTAGTTGGCTTTTTTGTCCGACTGTCTATGGCGTGCTGACAAGAACCAATGAGTTTGAAATCGCCATACACGCCTGGCAGTTTTAACAGAATAGTAACCAACGGTGTATTTTCAATTTTGAATAAGAGTTTCACTAAATTTATTCGAAAACCTTGACAGTTTCGGCCGATTAATGAGAGGAATATAAAGATCATTAAAGTCTAAAACTATAAACTGATCTTATATACTACTGCAATTTGAAAAAGGAAGAGGAGGGTTGTATACCGATATTTCCGTTATATTATTAACTAAATTTGTATTATTGTGTAATGCTATTATTATTTTTGAAGTTTCCAAAAGTTATCCCTTTTGCTTTTCCTGCCCTTCGATATATTGAAGTATAGAACTATGATATTACTACTGTCTAAACAATGGTTAATAACCATTCGACTATAATTATTAATAATATTTTTATGCTCGATTATCCAATGTAGATAGCATTACATTCCTTACAAAAAAATGATTTGTTTCAATTTAGATGTATTTTAATTAATCATAATAACTACTTTATTAAAGTGAATATAAGGAAAAAAAGTCAGATTTAAAATGAAAAATTACTTCTTTCTACATCAATTTGTCATTTTATTATCTTTTCGCTAGATATGTAGATTTATTTATTGTATTATTTAATGTTTTTTGTCTTAGTCTATCTGAACTCCGTCTTCAGTCGCTTTAATAGGGAGAAAGATCTTTCAGAATACAATATTATCAGCAAAACTGAATTTTGGAAAAAAAATGATAAATTTGTTTTTTTTTTGTTAAATCGAAATAATACCTTTTAATGACTCAATTTTTAAAGTAAATAACAGATTTATTTTAAATATTTCTTGCAACGTGAAGCTGCAGTTTTCCTTCCACCCCCACGCACTCCTCCAGCCCTGTCAACAACGTGTATATATGTAGATACCTTTTTTAAACATATATTTATTATCCTCAACATAGAGACAAATACTACCCTTAATATTTCTAAATAGGATGTCTAAATTAACTTTTTTAGATACTTTTATGTGCTCATGTTGAAACCGTTGGTGTCCCTTGAAGTTCTTCTGTCCCCAGACAATTGTTTAGGTTCTCTATTATCGGATAATAATCCGTTCATCATATTGTCGTTGTATCTGATGTGTGTATTATAGATATATCGGAGTGGTAGTTAGGGTCGTTTTTAGCAGGCGGCCGGTGGTCGGCAGATTCCGCATTGTCTGTAATTTGTCGGTCTGGCGCGCATTGACATTGTAAAGGACTCCAATTAGTGGCCGTTATACCTGCTGCATCGTCGACAATAACGGCGAAGCCGCTGCGCTGCCTGGTGGTCAGAAAGCAAAAGCCTCTGTTGTTGCTGGCGAACTGATCCATTACGTACCTCGACAGATGACGACCATCAAGAAGGCGCTGATTGCTTCCCTTTTTTTTTGTTTAGCAATTATATATATTTTACTTGCACGGCTTCATTGATTGATGCTATTATTCACTTTTATTATTATACAACACCGATGTACCTACCTGTCATCATTGATTTACCCAAGTGACAATTCTTCAAAATTCATAAAGGAAGCGTATCTGAATTTCTTGATACTTGTAGCAAGCGCTGATAAGTAAGTAATAATGTTTGAAACATTGTTTGCCAGATTCTAGAACGCCGACATTCATCCAGTAGTGCAGTTGTTTTGCCTTTTTCGTGTTACGATAATGATGATAACAGTATTAGCCGTGCGTTTGTTCAGTTTCTAGTTGCGGGTACAAGTGGTAATATTCACCAAATTATCAACGTTTCATTAATCTCGACTACTCTTCTTCCAGTTTGTTTGGTTTTTGACTGTCTGATAATAATAAATGTTAAACTGCTTACTAATTGCTTTAATAAAATATTCATATGCTTTCTGTGTTCGTCTACTACGCTTGCATGTACGCGAAACAAGTAAAAAGCTCTCAGATTTTCCAGCTATCTATGTTTTTTATTATTATACATAATTTAAACCCAAGCGTTGATTAATACAAATAATAATGTTTTTTGTTACCGATTCTTTCCACTCTAAAATTCGAAACGATATTTAATCTTTTTAAGTTGTGTTTGTTAATAATAATTAACACGAACTCTATTACTATAAAACTCAATCTATGTTTGTTTCAGGGAGGAATTGGCTATGAAAGTTGGACTTACAGAAGCTCGGATTCAGGTATGACATTTTTATTCTTTATATACCTATGTATAAAAGAAAAGAATTAAAATACTGCTTATATGCCCCAGAATAATACATTATGTCACTTATAACAGAAAATGCTTCCACACTTATAGAACCTAACATTTTTTTGTTTTTCTTTTTAATTATGTGTTTAATGTGAATGTCGTTGCATTGTAATATTCAAATTATAAGATTAATTAACGATAAAAATAGGCAGCGTATGCCAGTAGCATATAATTAATCGCTTTGATGACTTGAAAATTGCTACTTCTCAAATTTTTATTCGAGCAAATAGTGATCAGTAGCTTAACAGTTTTTCACTTGAAACACTTCAAACCTAATTAACACGTAGATTTTCCTGTTCAATTAAGATAAAGTGAATTGGCAAGCACATTACGGACGCATTCATTTAATGGCATCTATTACTTTAAGACATGCAACAAAATTTATCACGAACGATAAATTTGATATTTTTTTCTGATGCTTTCATATCGAAGGGATTCTATTAAATGAAACTGCGCGTGATTGCAGATTCGAGATAGCCTATACGCTTGCTTGGAAACCGTTTTACGGTTTCCTTATTTACGACATGGACATATAATTTTAGCTTAAAACTACTTCTCGTCAATTTATTTTATAAACTTTATAGAACGTCTTAACGTCTTCACTATATGTATTTCTAAATAAAACCTGCTTTTACGTTATCTTAAGCCTCCGGATAATATCATTACCATTTAATATATACATTAAATCCGTTCAATTTGAAAAGTGACAGTATCAATAATAAAAAATGGGATTGTAGTAGCTATAAAATTCCACTTCAATACTTACAGTATATTCAATATCGTTTTACAGGCAGTATGTCGCCATCTACTAATATTTACTAGACTATGTTTTTTATTTTCTTACAGTAGATACTCTAGAGATTGTGATAGATTTTACGTTTATACGAAATACGGAAACATTGCTCTTTCTAATTGAAAGAGGACGAGAAACTAGTAATTAACATGCGAAATTAATTTTAACAATCGCCGGCGCACGCGAAATTCCGAAAACATTAAAAAGTGACCGACGTCCACTCTCAGATTGATCAGAGTAGAGACCAGATTATATGCACAATAAAAAGCTTCAATTATGCATGAAAATGGTTAAAATATGCATGAAAAGTGATAAAATATGCAACTCTAAATAATAATTAAATAGTAATTTTTAGTTTTTTTAACTCAAAATCAGAATAGAATTAATAGACGATCAACAATAAATAACAATTATTTAACATTATTTTGCTCTTGTAATCATAATCAACCATCTATCTTCCATCACTCAAAATATTTTTATAAGTGAGGTAATTGGTCATTACATATTTGAATTTGGTTGCTATGTTAGCAGTTATTATTTCTGGCAAATGTTTACCCGTCCCATTAATAAAACTACCAATTTGAAATAAAGGTTCAAAGTCTAGTTTAGTGTTCAAAATGTTTTCAAACATCTCTTTAAATTTACGCAAACTAACTAGCTTTAAGTACTAGCGACTAATAGGTTTGGCGTACGATTTATAGTGATGATGTGCGTAGATTATATTAAATAAAATACGAAGCAGCTCTCAGCTGTTTCATATAAGCAACTATCTAAACAAAAATTTACAAAACATGACCTGCTAAAGGCGCAAGACCCAATGTCCTGTTTTCTCGTTTAGGTATGAAATTCTTTCACAAAAATACCAGCCTTCTTCCCTGATATAAACCTTTTGCCGTTTTAACCATGAAAGATGTGCCTTTATTACGGTTATATTAACTACCCTATCGAAAAATATTGTAAATATAGCGAAAATATGCACAGCACAGATTTTAGGTAGAATATGCAATAACCGGCACTGGCCTCATCTGAATATATTTATTGGTTAAGAATTACGTCACAAACACTAACTTTTGAACAAAAAAAAAAATCTGAAGTCTGTGGTTTCTTTGGATCACTTACGCAAATGCAATAATATTCCACAGATAATCTTTCACTTCTCTGCTATCTTCATTTCGTCCGTCTCATTTTCTCTCCCTAACCATACCACCCACCCATTCCCACGATTCCTGAAATGAAACTGAAGAGGGCCTTACTCTCTACCCTCCGGCTTTGCACTACAGTGTAAGTCGGACGGACTGCCCGCCCACCAACACGAGTAGCTGATGGGAATGAAACAAAAAAGTAGGAAAAAAAGTGAATCTATTCATTTTCTTATCTGTAACCTCAGTTCCATAAACAGGCGGACTACCAAAAAAAAAAATTCGAGGCTTAAATATTTCAAATAATAATAAATACTAAGCATATATCTAGTGAAAGTGAAAGGATTAGTTTATGTGAAAAAAGTAGTTTTACACACAAAAAAAGTAAATAACTAATCATACGAAACATACCTACAAAATTTAATTAAATTAAAAATTATCCAAATCAGATGCAGAATATTGTTGTTAGAGTGCATAATTTTTAACAGCATGAAAAAGTGGACAAACTTTGTCATTTTTGATTGGATTTTGAATTTTTTCGATTTCATTTTATTTCTTTCCTTGTTCATTATAGTTGCACTAAATAAAATTTGCATATGCTTCTTGGATTGATAAGTAGTTAAAGTATGATTATATATAAAAACTATTTTTCTGTACACTGCAACTCCCGAAACTTTTTAAAAAGCGTCGAAATATTATTCTGAGCTATTCGATTCGGTAGCAATTATGCATAATTTTTAGATTGGTCACGCATGCCTTCAACAATTTAGTCCATGATTGGCACGTTCGATTTAAAATCAATCGCTGCAAAATCCGCTAAGTTATGGAAATCCATGATCGGTTCTAATTCGCTGCTATTAATAAACGTTTCGCCTCGAGCCAATCAATTACACTCTTAACTAGACGCAGTTGCAACGTCAAATTGAATTTCCTTTCCTTCGAGCGAAAGCTGGTTTCAAAGGAAGAGAAAACCGGTGCTGGGTACTAATGATAATTACAATATGTCCATCTGCAACACAACGACATTGCTCTTTGCTCTTCACGTCTGATTTGCAGCCGGTCGTGTCCCGCTATTCCCGATTAGTAATATTACATTTAGCTTTATTAGAATGTCAAATTAATAATTATCCATTCATTTATTTACATCCAAGTTTAAATAAGAAACCAAAAGCTCAAAATGCAAAATCCTGTACTGTAAAATTATTCAAAAATTACAATTATGTCATCGGCAAAAGCCAAAAAGTATCGAAAATATGTAAAAACTAAGCGTAGTTAACTAGAGTGGACGTAAGTTATAACTAACATTGTATACTGCATAACATTTGTTCCCGCTTATTTACTCACTGTATTGTGAGACAAAATACGTGCTATATGTCGGTGAATAATTAGTCCACAAGAAATATTTCAATTTATTACTTGCGTACACTTTCTCCATCCAATCAAATTACAAGATTATCGTTTTTAGGAAACATCAGTAACGACATTAATTATCATAGAGTTATCAGTCGGAAGACTGGTTGGACACGCACTCCCACTACTTCCTATCTTGAGCTAATCTTCTCATTCCTCTAAATCTAGAACCATTTACACCCCTAACTATTTACGAAAAGTAATCTAATACAGGCCTTCCACTGCCTCTTTTAACTCCTATTTTTGCCTCTAACTAGTCCTTCATGTCTCAAAAGGTGTTCTACCATTTCAAGTCTCTTTTTCTTATTGACTTCCACAGCGCCATTAGTTCTCGTACACTTTCTAAAATTTGCTATCCATTGATTAGTGTGCTCAACAGTGTATCCGTTTATCATTCGTTTAATTGCCTAATGTTGGAAACACTAGAATTTCAGTAGAGGGTAGGCGAAAAGATATGAACTCGTTTAATCTAAGCGGTTCCTCATACTACGATAAACAACTATATCTACATCCCTAACTATTTGCGAAAAATAATCTAATCTAGGCCTTCCACTACCTCTTTCTACTTCTATTTCTGCCACTAATATGTCTCTAACTAACTTTTCATGTTTTAAAAGGTGTCCTACCAATCTGTCTACTCTTTTCAATATTGACTTCCATAGCGCCCATTGTTCTCATTCTCTTTCTAACGTTTTCTATTCACAGTATCTTCATCAGCCGCCTATAACACCACATTTCAAATATTTCTAATTTGTTCTTTTTCACCGTGCCTATCGTATTTTACAAAATCCTAAAATTGCAATAAATCTCTAAATATTGAAAAATTTCAAGGAGCGTAGGTGAAATTAACAAAGTAGAAAGATTGCTTGTAAAGAAGAGCTTTTTGCGTAACCACCTCTTTTATTAGTCAATTAAATATATTATATAATTTACGTTTACATTGAACTTGTCACGAACTGTACTTGCGTTTTGTGTTGGTTCAGTCCTAATTAACAACGCCTTCCTAGAAAAGATAATGGGTATTCTCGACCTTCTTACATACGTCTGGAATATTCTAGCGACGATCAATAAAAAGATAATAGTAACACGAGAAGGTTGTAGAACGTTCTGGAAGGAATGCTGGAAACTATAAAAGCGAGGGTACTGGGCGGACCGAGTCAGATTTGTTTACATCGTGCGTTGACAGTGACAGGAGTGATAGACAGGCAATCGAAAATCATAGATTGGCGGCAGTTGAATGCAAGTATAAGTAGTGGTGAAGAATACTGGGACGGGATAAATTTACTAGTGTAAAAATTGTGTGGACTTGTGTTAATCGGACCTACAGTTAATTTAATTGTAATTGTTAATAAATTTCATTGTTTTCGTTCGTTTAATTGTGTTTTCGTGACTGAACACGTCACAGTATGTTTGATTGAAAAACTTCTGTAGTTTCCTTGGATCATTCAGGAAAATGCTGGGGAAGTAATACTCCACAGATGATCTTTCACTTCTCTTTTGTCCAATTCATCTGTATCTTCCTAAAATAGCACAGCTACTAATCGAATTAAGATGATTTTCCGGGCTTGTAGGCCGTGGTCTATAGGGTTTTTGGTTGTCTAACGTTTTGTCAGCGGCTGCGGCTGACATCTTCAGAAGCGTTGGTGGTTTGATCGTTGTAGCAGCTTTCGATCTCGCTGCTACAGCCGCTGACGAAACGTCAGGCAACCAAAAAACCTATAGACCACGGCCCACAAGCCCGGAAAATCATCTTAATTCGATTGACGCCGGCCGTGAAAGCTTACATACTACAATTACACCCACAAATTCTCACGATTCCTAGAAGGAGGCTGAGGAAGGCCTTCCGCATTTCCGTCCGCCACTACAGTGTACGTCGGAGGGATACTCGCCCACGAGCAGTAGTAGCTGATAGAAATGAAACACTCAAAAAGGGTTTAAAAGAAGAGGAAGACACTCTTTGTTAATAAATAAATATGAAGAGATGCAGGATGTTATAGTTTTAGGAAAATGCGAAGATTGACTTATGACACCCGACACGACACCCTATGATGACTATTAGTAAAATTTTAAGAGATAGTGTAAAAATACAAAAGTAAGAATAATCAAAGTACCGAAATTATTATTTTTTTCTAAAATATTGGGCTATAAAATAAGTAAAACATCGGAATTAAAACTTTTCGTTTTCAAAAACTGATTCACAATAATCGAGTAGAAGTCTGGATGTAATATTCTTAGTATTGGTCTCGTTCTTACAATTAAAGAAGTTTTCTAGTCTTGGTCTTGTAGAATGTGCAAGAAATTAAACTTTTACTCGCCTCGTTTTCCGTTAATTTATTTCCGTACCAGGAACGAACACATTGGTTTAATTATCGTAAATTGCAGTAATTACTTGATATTAGTTCTTGTTATTTAATCCGTATTTACTACCACGAATCGACGGGATGGAAAATAGTTATTATAGTGTCTTATTTAGCGGGCGGACGTGCGGCATTTCATAACTGTTAACTTGTCGTGTACATTATATGTTCATGGTTTATACACGTTTGTCTATCTCTGTGTATGCATAAACGTATTGTGAGTTCGAGCTGGTTCGAGTCGTGACTTTTCCATATTACACGGCAAAACAATATCCGCCCGCAATAAAATAAGGCAGAATGAAGTACGGCGAATAAAAACAGTAAATATGATACGGAGAGTGTAGGAGTTCGGGCTGTGGTCGTAACTTTGCTCGAGAGGTGGATAGGTACCACGTTGCGTCGCACCGCGTCCAGTTCGCCACATCATTATCGTGACCGCATATTATTTGTGAATAGATAGAAAGTTCGCCTAAACTACATATATCCAAGTTATACTATAGTATATACACTATACAGGGTTATTGAAATTTGGTGGGCATATTTTAAAAAATTCTGAAGGAATTAGGTTGAAACGAATAATTACGCCATATGTAGAAATATACTACTATTTACAATTTCGTTAATATTTAACGTTAAGGTCCTTTTCGTTGTACTTAACTGAAAATAAGCTCCTGGTCAGGGATCTGTCAAAGCAATAGAGATAATAGAACGGAATAGGCAAGTCCCATGCAGTCCTGTGGTTATCGGTGTTATTGGAATGTAGGCTTTTACGGCCGGTTTCAATAATTGGATTTATCTCCGGGCTGAGTTGCTGTGGTCGATTTTGGCTTGGTTTGCCAGACGTTTCGTCCTCTACTTCGGAGGAAAAAAAATTCCAATTATCGGTGTTATGTGAGATGAAAAATATAATAACGGTATTCTCTCTAGCTTGATTTAAAACGTTCGTAACTAGCAGGCAGACCTGACTGCACATGCATGAAAAAAGAGGTGGAAGATTTATCTTCATTTTCTGTTACTTTCTATTGACATAACACATTTCCGATGGCTTGGCTACTGTAATTATGTTATCTCTATTATGTAAATCGTCAAACATGGATCGCGATTTCGAACTCTTTGGTTTTCATCTTTCCGCCGTTGACTGTTCCAACAGAATACCGACCAATATACTTACTATTCATTCAATTAATACAACATTTTCTTATCCTCAAGGTTTATGGTTTTTAAATTTTTCAGTATTTTCTAAATTTTAGCAATGATTAACGAATTAATTTCTACAAGTTCTGTACATGCCTGATATTTGTCGAATTATTAGCCTTTTATTGATGTTAATATGTTAACCTCAATTCAAGTATTTGTTTTATTTCAAAAACTCTTAATCCGGTCACAAATCTTTAAGTTTCCATTTTTTTGAGCACTCGATACAGTTTAAGTCATTCGCTGACAGTCCAAACCAAAGAAACACTTATCGTATTTTTTAATTTATTTTTGTACATGAAAATGTTTCAAAAAAATCTTGACATCTCCTATACTTCTGCTTTTGTCTGACACTATCTTTTACACCCTGAATAATACCGTTTTGATTCCGTCAAATGTAAAGAATTCGAAAACTTTATTTCTAAATTTTCGTCATTACGGAAAATATTTCAATACGAAGACAAAATTACAAACCCAAATATAACCTTTACATAAAAAATTTATTTTAAATCGAATAAAATGATATTTTCGATGACATACGTGTATACTTTATTTCACTAAGTATCTGGAACAATTTACATATATCCACACGCCATCTGCTGAATTAAAAAGTTGTATATGAAACCACCTGAGCCGCTGAGCTCCAAAAACACGTACCATAACACTTATTACAAGCGAACACGTGAAGGGAGGAGCAAAACATTTTTTTATTTAAAGCAGTTTACATCAGAAAAATGGTCGAATATCGGAATTTTAAGTTATAAACCCTATAAGTGATTTACGTATAGCTCTCCCTTTGTCTATTTGTAATCAAGTTACGCAAAATATGTAATCGTTTTTATCCTTTACAATTGTGTGGGTGATGGTTATTCTTAAAGAAATTTAATTAGTTTAATGTAAAAGAACATTTTTTTTAATCCACAATTGACATACAATGAAGTGACCTTGGATACTGGTTAATAGTTTTTTTATCCAACAAAATGACTTCACTTTGAACAAGATGACTCATCTAGAAAAACATTGTTTAGTGTATGACATCGTAATTTTCACAATTTAATTAATAAAAGAAGACTGAAATGCGATAATTGAAGAAATTCCGCAATCTTTACAGCTGTTTAAAATCGCGTTAATGCTGAATGCATGCAACTCCATTGAAAAAAGCTAATCATTTTGACCTTTACAGCGATTCCCCGCAGTTATACTTCAATTATTCCAGTTATGCAAGCTAGCAAGGGTCTCATTGCCGTTAATAATTTTATTACTTTTTTCTTTACAAAAAGTGTCGCAATCCGCTACAGTTGATGATCAAAAGTTTATGCTGCTGCGCACCGAAACCTTGGCTTTAAACAACTCAATGCCAACGGTAACTAAAAAAAATCAGTTGAACGATCTTTTCATTTTGATCCTAAAAAAACGTACATTTTACACTTACTAGATATTTTGAATTTTTCGATATATTTACAATGTTTTGATAGACGATGGAAATTAGACTTTTTACTTTGAAAAAGTCTGATGTCGATCTTGATGGCGTGAAATTGTTGTTTGAGGTATTGTTAGAGATTGGTACCTCATATTGTAGGGTTTTTTTTTATTCTTTAAAACTTTTCTGTGCATCACTGTTTATGAAAATATTTTTAACGAAAAAACAATTTCGCTGTTTTCATTGATTTCAATACCTTTAACAGCAATACCACAAAGAAGAATTTCCCACCATCAAAACCGCCATCAGACTTTTTCAGAGTTTGTGGTGATTTTTTGTTTGATTTGTCTGTTCCATAAAGATATACTGAAAAAACTGACGCACCGAGCACCATTTCCATTTTAAAGATTTATTGAACATTTTCATTTTATTTTTTCATAAATGTAAATAGAAATTCAAATTAAAATTCACCTGTTATGGTATATTTCCGATCATATTAAAATGTGAGACATTAAAGCTCTTTGATTACATTTATAAATTTATTCATAGTTTTTTTCATTTAAATAAGGACTAATACAATTATTATTAATATAATTATAAAATATAATTATCTTTAGTTATTAATATACATTAATTTATTAATTGACGTTAAATCAATGGGTAATTATCTTTTGTTTAAATGAAGTCTTAATACCGTTTCTTTAACTTTCATTTATTTTTCTCCCTTGTATCACTCTGTGTAAAATTCATCGTGAGAGATTATAGTATACTGGTTGAATCCGTTCAAATTTGACAGCACTTACATTTTAACCATGTCATTTTTCCCCATACCGCAATCTAATTAAATCGAATTATTCCGTCTGTCAGCGATACCATATCGTATATACTACCCTACGACGACCGAATATTGATATTAAAAATTTTCAAACTCAATAGCCTCCCTGATCAGTACGATAGTTTCTCATTTTAAATAAAACATTAAATACAAGCGAAATTTTTCGAACGATGCAAGAATTTTAAGATAATAATAAATTAATACTGCTTGTACGATCATATAGAAGAATAGCATAGTTTAGGCATTGTTCAGTTCTAGGTATTAAAATATGGTAGTTTTAGCTTTACATTTACACAGAATGTTTCATTATTTGTCATTTCAGTTTTGCAGATGCATTTATCTAGGCCATTTGTTGTGTCTACTGTTAGCTTTATACAGCGCGTCGTGTGTGTTTTAAATAAAACAAAAATAGTAATGTATGTATTTGCTATCTTCACTGAACAGACCATTCTGCCCTCCCACCCTTCAGGAGGTTTGTATACATTTTAGTTAGTTTTCGAGTAGTACAACAGTAACCTTCGAACCATTACACATTTCGCAACGTTTTTCTTATGTAACCCTTCCGTATTGTTTATTATTATTATTTTTTTAAATAAACTAGTTCAATTGTTTGAAACGATCCAACATTATTCACTGCTTAATCGAACATCTTTATTTCTCTTCAGACAAGAACGTACCTACAAATATTACATAGTGATCACTCACCAGAATTTACTGAGTTAAAAATACATTAAATAATTATTTCAAAGTTAAAAACCACATCCGTTTATTTCAACTTAAGCATAGAAATTATTTCTCAATAAAAGTTTTTCTTTCTTGGATGGTTACCAACACGTTTACAAACGATATCGGTAAAATAATTTTTCGGCGACCGTGCACCTAAATAAATGTGTGACTGAGGGCTTTATCTGATAGTTAATTATTCAAATAAAATAAACGAAATTAATAACCAACCTTTCATAATATGCCTCTTACGCTGAGTTCCTATGCATGCAATCATGTCCCCGTGGTATTTCGTAAAAATAAAATGTGGGTAACTCTGACACCTTTAATTGTGCTTTTGTCTCATAATGAATCAGTAATCCGACAATTCTGGTAATCATATAGATAGAAGTCTTTTTTCCAGTAAAGCTGGCCCAGCGGCTCTTTGAAAATATGTTTGATTTTGGACACTCTATATATTAAAATATTTTTAAAAACTGTAGGCTTTTAATATTTTTCCTAATAAATATTGGATAGTATGGACCTTAAATTAATAAAAATTGATATTAACAAAACAAAATACAACTTTGGAATATTTAATGAAGAAGACTGGAAACTTTGTCGGTGTCCTAGAAACGCAATAAGTAATTCAAGCTTTTTTGGATTATTTTACAAATTTTTATTGATTTGTGAAATGTGTTCTAATAAACTATTTCTTAATTGGTATATTTAATAACAATTACAAAGTTGTGTTTTTTTTTGTTTTTCTTAATGTTCATTTTTGATATTCATAATTCTTTTCTGAGCAAACATAAATATTCCTTGACTTTTCCAGGATTTTTAATTTCCTAACAAATTCAGACATTCCAGGTTTTTGAACATCATGTTTAAGTTCACCTGTTTGAACGAGAATTCATGTATAATCAAAAGAAAGCAAACTCATACCATGTAACATATAATATAGAAACAGGGCAATTAACATTTTATTTAAATTACTCTCTTGTCCGAAATATTTTACAATTACATTAATTGAGCCAATAAATTACGTATTGTACCATTTCGCTCGTTGCAAGCGTTAAAATTGTTAATTTATAATTAACTTCATTGTAACACTTCAAAGTGTATTATGTCTGTTCTATATGTAATTTCGTTTTATTAGTAATATTTTTTTCTGACACAAATAATTAAATACGAATGTTATTCAACACCTTAACTAATTAAAATAAATTAAGTTATCTATTAACATTCATGAGCACGTGATTTTGCACATGCTACATAACAAATCGTTTACCTATTGCATTAACCGGATATTATAGTATAATTTTTTTAAAAAGTATTAAATACGAACTAATAAATGATACCAATGTTGACAATTTTTATACTGTGAATCCGAAAAAAAAAAACAAATTAAGTAGCAAAATCATTATATTAATACGTTAACGTCGAAACTTCTGGTACGATTATTCATTATTTATTATAAAGAGACGAAAATTAAATTTATATAATTTGGAAGATAGTGTGGTGTAGATGTGCACAAAATAAAAATCATTTGTGTATGTCGCTATTATAACAGGTAGAATTCCAAAAAAGGTATTGCATCGTTCGTGAATAGAATCTGATCCCCTCACCTCGCAGGCGGGCATCTTACATAATATTAAGAAGCTCTCCAGGGTAGATCCGCATATGCACGGACTGTTCCGAATGAAACAATTTTAACGTTTGTGATTGTTGTAAAGTGTCAAAAGTTGAAGTTAATTCATTTGCATATACGTGAAGTGTATATTATTCTTGTTTTAAATAGCGTTCTGCAAAACAAAAGTTTTATATTATATAACTTGTGTGAATAAAATAAATAGAGAAAAGGAGAATGCGGTAAATGAATATAATAAATAAAAATAGGAGACTTACCCCAATTATCACTAACACAATTTTACTGAGCAGGCACGTGTTTCGTCCACTTCAAACGTAGGTATTATCAACGCGAGAGTCTTATTTATTTACAAGCTACATAAGGTAAAGTTTTAAATATCAATTAAATTCAATTATATATTAAAAACACATACTTGGAAAATATTTGTATTTTCGGTCAGTTGATGAACTGGTGTTGTCCTTCTTCGGGTATACAGGCCGTCGTCGGTTGGAATTGTTTCCTAACGTTTCGCTAGCGCGAGTGGCGAGCTTCTTCAGAGGTCTTTCCATCTTCGCTGTTGATCGTAGATCTACGACGGCCTGTATACCCGAAGAAGGACAACGCTAGTTTACCATTAAATTGTTTTTAAAAGTCAAACAAATATAAAACGGAATACTTTAGATCTGATGAGGTATATTTAATAAATTAGCCTTTGATTACAAACACGGAAGAATTCAGAAACACATTATTTATTTCGTTTCAAGAAATTATATGGTATGGCAAAACAATTTTTTCGTTTTATTAATCAAGGTTTTTAGTTTATTAGAACAAAACATTAACAAATTTAACCCCACTGAATATTATATTTTTCAATATAAATATAAATATGGAATCAACAGAAACAACTACTCAGAGGGCTAATATCCCTACCGTCATTGAATTACACTGTTGATTCCGAAAGATTCTTAGATGAAGATAACATTCGTAATGCCTGCTTGGTGGAACGCGTTCAAATGTGGGATCTGTGATCCTTAATATTTAGACAAAAAATTATTTTAATGCCTTCTTTTTAGGATATTATATTTTTCATTTTGTAAATCCTTCCATTTATCAAAGACAATTTAAACCCTAAATCGTGAAACTAATGATTAAGAAATAATATGAGATAATTGTTGGTTGCTTTTGAAATTAACATCTGCAAATAATTTAACTACAAATCAATCATAATAAATTATAAAAAAAGAAAAATAATAAAAACTTTAAAGAAATGGGATCAACTATAAAATAAATTGCGTCAGTTCTAAACTTTAAACATTAAAGTGGGTAAAATGATAACGTACCTAAAGAGTCGAGCTTGATCCATATTTTAATTTAGAGTTACCTTCTTCAGTCCGAAGTACTTTACGTTTTGTGTCGTGTTTTGGCGTTGGGGTTGAGGCTATTTTCTGTGTCAACGTATATTTAAGAAAACTCTTACAATTGTTTCAACCAATAGGTCATTATCAAAGAGTAATATATAATAATACTGAAGATACAAAACAGTTACTTCCCTTATATGTATGTCTAGAGCTATGGTGATGTCGTAAATTAGAAAGTAGTAAGGGGCTGGGGTTTGAACATAATTCTACTTGATTATTCACTAAAACATTATCTTTATTCTTTTGAGCTTTTTTCATTTCTAAGTTTTCTAACATCCTAAGTATATTCTTTTTATTCATTATGTTTCTTCAAGACTGCACCAGTGTTAGTTATTATATTTTCTGTGTTCTACAACACTGCCAAACTGGTGTTATTATATAATATATTACCTATCAACGGTTACTAAATGTTTCGTTAAGAGATACTAATTCTCATTTTAAATATCCGATAATCATTTTGCTGTTCGTTAATAAGAACATTCACTGTGGCTATACTTACTAATTTAAGACATGTTTTAATTACCTAATTAAAACCGTATTTATTAGTTGCGACTTGTAACGTGATTGTGCGGAATAAATTCGTGTGTAAACATTATGAATCTTCGATTAAAAAAGAAAACCTCAGGAGTTAGGACAGGGGCGGGCTAGAGGAGATCTCCAACGGGGGACACCCGCTGCGTCCGAAATTGGTTCAATACCATCCCGCTGGCTCAATCCCGCCGGGACCATTACCATCACGACTTACATAATAATGTTTAAAAATGTCGGCGGCCCCCTTTGAAATGATAATTACCACTCTATTATGATTTTTTTTGAAATTTAATTAAGGTGCACTTCTTTCCTACTTTCGAACTGATCTTTGAGCCTGGAAAGCTAGTTTATAATATATAATTAAAACCAAAAACGATCAATAAATATTTTTTTGCTTCTAATATAAGTACCTATGTAAAAAAAATCACTTAACTTTAATTATATGATAGGTTATTTCGCACCTTTTTGTTATAAGAATAAAATGCATATATGTAATAAATTAATATAATTAATTACAGCCACTGTTATTATTGTGAAAGGTATTAAGGTTACTAATAACTCTTTTTTGTACCACGTTAAGTTCGTAAATTCATGCATAAATTTAAACGTCAATTAATAATAATGCAACATATTCTAGGTTAATGAATTAATTAATTTTGACTCGCATTGTCACAACTCTCGAACATAAATTAGTATGTAGTTTATGTAATAATTTTTCAATAACACATGCTAACCCTTTATGTTATCGCATTAAAAATTAAATAAAATTAATTCAAAAATTAAATTGAAAATAAAAAACTGTTTTATATATGCATTATTATATAGTTATATGCAAATATTAATTGTCTCAAAGTTACCTGCATAATTTTTTAATAATTAATCATATTTATGATCTCGATCAACTTTAATAAACCTTACATGTACACCATAAAATCAAACATAAGTCCTCTTTTAAGAACTAACAGAGGTTAAACATTTGTGAAAAATATGGCTATTTATGAATATAAATCTATTATTCAGTTATTTGATTCATCAAAAAAAGACTCAATTGTATTTAAAATTAACTTGTCACGTCTTGAAGTATTCGATTTGTAAATCCGAGCTCTCCACAATGAAACCTAATGTATGTTAATTCACTACCATTATAACCAGAAGGAATTTTACAGGTAAAATTATTAAGGCACATAAAATATAGGGGTGGGATTCAGGGAAATATAGTTTTTATAAAGAGAAATAGGTAGTCAGATCAGTCAGAATGGAAAAACCGGTAAAAGAAATCACTTATATGCTCGTAATCGATTAATTTGGAAATTTGAAAAATATTAAAAGTGTATGTTTGGAGCACGACACTATACGGGTGCGAAACGTGAGCGAGACGGAAAAGAAAAAGCATTTGAGCTGTGATGTTATAGACGAATGACAACAACACCGTGGATAGAAAATGTTACAAATGAAGAGTCATTAGGAGTAGAAGAACAAGGGGCGCTGTGAAAGTCAATAAGGAAATGGTGAAATATGATTATAGGATACATTCTGAGATGAAGACATAGTTCAAACAGAAACTGGAATGGAGACCTAGAGGAAGAGCTACATTAGATTACTGTTCACAAATAGTTAGGGACGTACGATGTTCTAATTTTAGGGAAATGAGAAGTTTGGCTCAGGATAGAAAGGAGTGGACATTAGTTTCGTTCTAATGGTTCTACCGCACGTATTAAAAATCATCAATATTAAAAAATGATGTACTGTTTCGAACAAGTAATGTTTCTTCATAAACTGTTTCATTATTGTAAATTGTTTGAACTGTTACGGTTTTCTTTAAGAGTAGGTACACTAACATTTGATGAAACAAAGTACAGTGCACACCTTAATTACAATAGCTTTTTTATGAACGTCATCTTTATAGTTCAACTAACAGTTTTAACACCAACTTTTTATAACAATTGAAACAAGTAGACGACAATTCCAAAGACAATGGATTCAGTTATCAAATTGTTTCATTTACTTGTTCAGTTTTATAACAAAAAGTCTTGTGCTCTGAATGAATTAATGATGATAGACGATATGATTTTATTGTATTAATTTTTTTAATTAACTTACTTAAACAGGCAATCTACCATTTATGGCGGGTTGTGTTACATCTTTGACATAAAGGTTGCGGAAACATAATTGACAATTGAAAATAGTTTAAACATATATATATATATATATATATATATATATCTTACTATACTAATATATATATATATATATATATTAGTATAGTAAGATTTTTGTAACGATATATCTACCTTTACAATGTGTTGGACTGAGTAATCCGAGTTAGAACAAAGTTGTTTTTTTCCAACGAGTTTTTGCTATAAAATTTTGTTTTATACTAGGTCTAGTTAACGTGTCTATTATAATTAGATACATTATTATAATGACTATAAAACACTACTACTAATTAATAAACAGGCGGTGATTTTAATTAACGGTGAAGTAGAGCAACTGATATGACACACATCAGTTAGCATTACAAAGCACCGTGTAGTCAAGGACGAAATCGTGGATATATTTTTAAGCGGAGTTATTGTTTAAGTTGTACTAATCTTATTACAACATAGTATACAAGTATACAACAGTAGCTATTTTAGTGTTTCCGTTTACCTTCTGATTAAGTAAAATATTGCTTAAAATAAAAAAAACTCTAATGATATATTATTTATTCTTGTAGTACGTTTGTTTCATTATTGTCTGTGGATGTTATCGTATAAAATAGTTATCTTAAATGTAACTGTTTTAAAAATGCTTAGTATTTGACATTTTATTAATAATATAAATACTATTAACTTTTTAAGGAATTACCATTCCCATGTGCCCATGTACAGTAGCTGTTTTTTTTTTTTTTTGAAACTCTTAGACAGAAAGGCCTTTTTTGTATAATTTTAAGTACCATACCTTTAGGGATTCCAAAAGCATGCAAAAATATGAATTTTAATGAAAATAATGTAACTGTGCCTATATCCTTCTTGTGAATTGATATAATTGCACCATGCATACTATTAGACTAATTCTTTATCCACACAACCTTATTTTATGGTTGAACAACACTGTATTTAAACAAAACAAAACATTCTTCTTCATTTACTAGCAAATCTCCACAGATGGCGACTACTGTCTTTCTGTGGTTATTTATTCATTTCGCCAAAATGAGACAACTTGATAACGTGATGTGTATGAGTCAAAGGGAGATTTTGTAAACCACATAAAGACAGCGTTAGATGGCATCGCAGCGTGACATAACGCAAGTTTTCACGCTACAGTTTTTTAGAAAGTCTCGGCGTCTCTTTATATAAGCTAGTCCAATTAGGATTTTTAGAAGAAACGATTTATATATTTTTGACAATTTTCGTAAAACCAATTTATTATTTTAAAGTAAAGTGAATTTTATCCCAATATACGTATGCACGAAAGTTGGTGATGTGCAGCATTTTACTACAAATATTTTTAAATTGGACAATTTTACACAAAAAAATGGGAACTTCTTTTATGGTTTCCCTTCTACGCACATTCCACTGTTTTTATTTATTGATCTTTGTTCTCAAAATCAAATAATTCTTTTCCCACCGGAGTTACCACTTACGAGATAAATGAAGAAAATACCGTAAAGTACATTTTGGGGGTGTTTTTTGTATTATAAGGGATGTTCCATCCACGACAGAGATGTGAACATTATTGGCTTGTACTAGTAATCCTTCGAAAAGGTTATTTCCAAAAGTATATAGTTTGTTTCTTCATCATTGCTATATTTGAAGTAATAAACTGTACAAAAAAGTGCTATCCAACTTGCGATATTCATTGGTGTGATTAAAGAATTCATCGTGACTCACGTCACCAAACTGCGTCTCATTTTGCGCTGTGCCTAACTAGTAGTTCACTGTGTGGCGAAAGACGAGGTTTAGAGGTCTAAATCATGGCTTAGCATTCGAGATTATACTGTATCCTTTTCGGCCTCCTATTTATCCAATTGCTGGGGTAGTAATATTCCACAAATAATCTGTCATTTCTTTTCTGTCTTCAGTTCGTGTGTCATACCTCTCTTTTCCCAACCACCACCCACTCGTTCCTACGATTTTTAAAAGGATGCCTTCTGCTCTACCCCGGTTTTACACTAAAGTGAATATCAGTGGGAGTGTCCACCCACCAGCATTAAAATAAGAGCTGATGGAAATGAAAGACGGAAAAGGTTTTTTAAAGTAACAGTTTCAATTTCAATCTTTTAAACTATTAAAGAATTCGCAATCCACATCTAGTAGTTTCAACAAAATAAAAGCCTAACAAAAACATTTTGTTCTATTTAATTCGGTACCTACCTACGAAGAGTTATAGGTTCAGCTTAACAAGTAGATACCCTTAATTAAAACGAACCTTGTTAAACACTAATGAATTCATTCTGTATTTCACTGATGTAGTTCAGACTAAAGTAGTCAACTGTTACTGAATTTTTAAAACCAGAAGTTTGTGGAATGTAGAGATGCAACAACGCGCAAGCAAGGATAAAGAATTTGGAAGAGACCAGGACAAAGCCAGAGACGAGAAAGATGAAAGTGTGCTATGATCAAGTGCCAAGAGGCATATGAGATATCTGAAGACGTGGTTGGAATTAATAACTTTCTTGTTTTGGTTTCTTCCTCCCTATTAGTCATTTTTAACTAATTCTCTACGTTGATCTGGTCCATTGCTTCATCTCCATAAATGTTCTAAAACCGTAAATTTTCTTAATTTTCCCTCAAATTCATATGTCGTAAAGCAAATTTATAATTTCTGTTAATTTCTGTATATATTTGAAGAATTAATTTATTTTCAAAATTACTGAAACTCGAACTTATAAAAAGAGAAGTGTAGTGTGTACCCAAGTATACGTGTTAAAAGTTATACCTGTTTGGCATAATTATGAAATAATTACGTGTTTATTTAAACGATGTTTCGGATTACGTATTTGTACTAACAAGTACAACTACAAAAACAGGGTATCTAGAAACTCTTAATGTTTATCAAGAAACAATACAAACATGTTATAGATATGTAGAATAAACAATACAATAATTAAATAAAGTAAATTACATTTTCGGTTCCTAAGTTTGTCTCACAGTTCGATAAATTTAAAATTTGACTTTTTCATTTTTTTCTTATACTAGTACAAACGAAAAATAAAATGATTCATGCATATGATTTCTGCATGTAATATACTCTGGTAATTAAGTGACACAATACTGCAGATTCATATTTCGTCTTATTTTGTTACCACATTTTCTTTTTTGTTTTCTATAACTAAGTCTATATTAAGTACGTCGTTGAATATTCTGCTGATTCACCGAGAGGTCGCCAGTGACTGTCCGAAGAATACAGTTCCTAACAATGGGCCCTTTATTAGTTTATTTTTCAAATTAAAAATAAATTGGACAGAACGTGTTCTCATTCAAAACTACCGTAAAAAATAAGGCAATTAAAGAAGGAAGATATGATTGCAACAGGCCAACTATTGTTGGTATTTTTTCCTAATTTTTCGGTTTATCTTCCCATTGTCCGTCGTATAATCGAGTACAAGGCGTGAAATCAAAATAGCCGTCCAAAGTGAGCTGTTGCTTGCCTATCACTTTCGATTGATGACAGTATAACGAAATAAAAGAAAGCATGATGCTGGGCTATTTAACGTTTTATGTGTATGGAGATGGACGTCGTGACAAGTCGATTAATACGCATATGTAACATGTTAATGATAAGAAGAAATAGATTAAGCTTCCTACCAGTTAATGAAAACGGATTATTTTTTACTCTCTGAAACTTATATATATATAACTTATTTATAGATAAAGCTAGCAGTATTTTCAAAGTCGAAGCTTTCGAATTTTTGCCTTTTTGCATTTTTTCTGTTGGGATATATATTCTGATATAACAAAAATAATTGAATTCGAACATTCGATGAAACAGATTCTCCACACAATTGATGAATTTTTGCGTATCTATAAAGAATCAGTTACCAACTTTCAGTAAAAGACGAAACGCCGGGTACGATTATATATATTTTCACCTTTTAATTGGCTTTGATTTTTATTATATTTATGCCTCAAGAAAAGGAAAAATGGAAATTGAATTTCTGTTCTAAAGCAGAATTAAAATATTTATGGACCGTCTCATATTCCAAAAATACATCTTATTAACCTTAGTCTTTGAATTTGAATTATAAATGATATTTTGACGATTATTCGATCAATCACTTTGAAATTTTAATATTAAATTTATATAAAATAAATACACTTCATTTGGAGTATTTCAGTAGAGAACGAAAACATTCAACTATAATCGAAAACATTTATTTATTTAAATATACATATAAATATAAACATGGAATCAACAGAAACAACTACTCCGAGGGCTAATACCCCTACCGGCATTGAATTACACTGTTGATTCCGATGGACCCTTAGACGAAGAAATAACATATTCAAAAAAGAGAAGGAATTAAAATCTTTATTCGTCTAAATATTAAGATTAAAGATCTTACATTTAGTAGTGGGATATGGCTTTCGGTTCGTTGTGCCTACTTGGTAGGACTCGTTCCAAATGTGAGATCTTTGATCTTAATATTTAGACGAATAAGGATTTTAATTCCTTCTCTTTTTTGATTTATCTAAACGGAACGAATCCTTACAGAGTTATAAATTTAAAAAATAAAAATATCTTTGATTAAACTTAGGAATATATTAAAATAAGTTGTCTTAACTGTTTCTTAATTGTAAAAATTGACAATTGGTAATAGATACAGATTTTTTGGTCATTGAAGGTTTTCATTGCTGTATATGTCTTTATACTGGGTTTCTTCCTACTAAGTGTTGCGAAACTTTTAGCTTTTAGTCATAAATTATAGTAGATTTAATTAATTCAGTAATAGATCTTGAGCATATTGAAGTACCATTAGCCGCTACTAATCTTAAAAATCTATGTTGGACTTTTTCCAGTTCATACCATAATTTCTTTGTAAATGATTTGAAAAGTGTTCGCGGATTTGTGAAATCTTTGGATTTATGATAAATGAAATTTAGTTTTCTATATGTCCTGTTAACAATGTCATTAACATGTATTTTAAAAGTAAAATTTTAAACAAATAAGTGCGTCAGATTAGTGAGACTGTAAGCATTTCAGTAGAACGCGCATAACAATCATCACAAGAGACTATTATGTCTCATTATTAGATCGATTTGATATCATACTAAAGGAGATGCGGCCCCTCTGGCGAAGGTAAGTGATTTTCCACCACGACAATACACCAAGTCACACGAGTGCCATTGCAATGGCCAAATTATTTGATTTATACTACGAAATACCTACTCATCCACCTTGTTCCCCAGATATGGCCTCTTCCGGTTATTCTTTGTCTCTTAACATAAAACCTTGGCTTGGAGGTCAAAAATTTTCATTGAACGAAGAGATTATAGCTGTGACAAATGAGTATTTTGACGAGTTTCATAAATGTTACCTTTTTAATGACATAAAGTAATAATAAATGTATACAGTCAAAAGCGGACTATATTGAGAAATAAATTGGAATTTTTGTTATGAATAGTATTTCAATTGAAAGTCACGGTCTTATTGAACAGCCCTCGTATGTAACTGTTGTGTCAGATTACACCACGTTGGTTGGAGCAAAATTAGCCTACTTAGTTATCAGCAAGAAGAGGCTATTACGCCATTATGCGTTCTGTTATTCTGGAGACTTTTAGTGCAAAAACGATCGACGGCAATGTTCCAATCAACTTACTGGTCAATAACGCCTGAAATTACCGTGTATTTGTAAAAATGAGGAAGCGTTAATAACGCGAGGTACTATTTAATTTCGAATCGACTGAAAAATAAGTACACCAATAACGCCAATCGGTTCGCTCAACCAGGCAGGCAAAAGCTAATTTCCTTATGAACACCACTAATTAACAAAGCATTGTAGCACCTCCTTAATAACCCGTTCATGGTCACTGCTATGCTCGCGTTCTTTTAGCGATCGCGTTTCCTGAGAAATGCATTAACTCAATTATAAGCTTATTCAAGAAATGTCTGCATCGATTATCTACTGCATTAATATAATGAAGGTTAATCATTTTAGGTTGGACGCGAACACTTTGGTTTGCAACGAAAAGGCGCATTCCTTTCTACTTGCGACTTGATCTCCTTCTAGAGTATATATAACTCCTATGTGGTTTTTTCTCTCTAATTTGTAAAAATATGTAGTGTAGAAGTAGAAGTTTTCCCTTTTCTGCAT
Organism: Agrilus biguttatus; assembly: GCA_963921985.1. Classification (NCBI taxonomy): domain Eukaryota; kingdom Metazoa; phylum Arthropoda; class Insecta; order Coleoptera; family Buprestidae; genus Agrilus; species Agrilus biguttatus. Next base: position 21,887,252 of record OY998117.1, on the reverse strand, counting down.
TTTTATTTTTAATGTATCCCATATGCTTCAAAAATAATGAACAGGCAACAAAGAGATTAACAAATAATAGGAATTGATAATGTGCGATAAACCAATTAAAACCATAAATATGTATCGAATATACTTGATTTAATAGTATTTCATTTTTAATAGTATTTATTAACTATTCATCGTAGGCATACAAGTTGGTTATCAAAGTCACCTTAAAATTTTATGCTTCATACGAGTTAAATATAACCGGAAGTGGAAGGTAATCCTTGATAATACCTACTTCCAAATTATGAAATCTCTAACACGCTTAATTTTCTCTCTTGTACTTACTGTATAAATTATGCAATAAATGAATAAAAAGTTTATTGACTCAAGTTAGGTAGAATACCTAATTGGTAGGTTTACGAGAAAATAACGAAATTTAATTAATTCAATTTATTTGATTTATCTCAACTTCAGAGTCAGCTACAACAGGTTATTGAAAAAAAAAAGAGGTGTGTACTTATGCAGGTACATACGGTAGAAGTTATACTTCGATTACATATTTGAATAATATAACCGCGCAGTGCTGCCCCTACTGGCCGTTCCACTTCAAACAGCAAACGATGGCGATTGTCGAGACAAGAGCCACCGGTTCTGCTCCCGTGGTAGAACTTTAGTCACGTACTTACGCGCATGCATGCTGCTAACTGTATAATGTGAAATTTCCGTTCCCTGCTAAAATTTTACTTCCAACGCTTCCAAAAAGGTATATAACATAATATGACCCAAAATATTCCTACACAAATATCCTTTAGAATAATAAAACTTAAATTCATTATTAAGATAATTAAGACTCATTCTCAGAAAAAAAAACAAGATGCATTTCAAAGCTATCATTAACACTTCTACTGGCTGGCACATATTTTTTGAAACAATGAAAGTAAAAATATATTGATGAAAGAATGCAGAAATAGATCCCAACAAAATTTAAAAAATATATTACAAAAACTTGTAGAAATTATGTCAACTAACTAACAGTAATCTCCCGTAATCTTACGTTTTTGCGAAAATCTGTGATGATTAAAGTAAGCTGTGCGGATCTGTTATAAAATATATTAACTTGTAGTTAATTAAATATAAATTAAATCGTAAGATAAATACACTGTTGTTGCGAGCTGACTATCTAATGTGGCGAGTAACTTGAACCTGTTGCTGACAGACATTCGAGCTTTATATTCAATTTGACTTAGCTTTCAGTCTTTTATCGATACTTGAAAGACGTGCCCGGTGACATAATCTATACCTTCCAGTTTAACACGTAACCTTATGTGTTAAATTGAAAATTCAGTAGCGGATCGATGAATAGTTTCAATTGGAACGTAAATAAAACAACAATCTGTTCAAATGTTTGAATGAAATGTGACACTACCATTAATAGTCTTTGTTGAATTTTAAACTCTCTTTTTAGAGATCTGAACGTAGATGTTTGTTATATTTTCTTAAATAATTGGCAAATAAATGATTAAACCATATACCAAATTGGATCAAATTCGAAATAAGCTTCCTTAAACTAAGAACAACCAAAGAACATACATAAAAAAATGCATTTTTTTTACATGTAATTGCTTGTTGGCGAGTACGTGATTACTGGAAAAATATTAATTCATCTAAATAAAATCTATAATTTTTAAACGCGGCACTATTCCACCACACAATTTTATAGTATTTTCTCAATGAACCATTGATATACTTTATGTTTTTGTTTTAAAAACCATCCCAAAATTATGTTTTTAGGTTTATGTACTTTAACGAAAACTTTACCCTTAAGTATATATTTTCACGTGTCATTATTCCATCTGTCTTCCCAGCCCCTCTCTTTTTGATACCGTTAAACTTTCAACTTATAGCAAGGTAATAAAGCATGATAACCGACATATATCTTAACAGTTAATATTCAAATATACTGGACATTTTAGAAGAAATAGATTGGGAGTTAGTATGCAGTTCAAAAGAATTGTGTAACTATAAAGATTTTTTAAAAAGTTCTGTTTCTTTCAATACTTTAATTAACTTATAGAAAATATATTCGTTCCATTGAAATTCTTCATTTAAATGATTAATAAAAAATAATTCCGCTAAATAATAATACCTACACATAATTGGAAATAATAGGTATATAAATTGAACAAAAAGGATAATAATAAAATAATGAAGATAAATAGCTGGTTACTATTTCCAAACAAATATAATGATAATAAGATCCTTGTAAAAAAGTAGGCACAGAAATTCCAATGTTATTCAAAAATTTTCAAATAAAGCAGTAGGAAACATCCAAGTGTATCGAAAGAGGATAAAAAAGTAATTGAATAATAAAATAAAATATGGTATGTGTCATTTGAAAAAATGAAGTTGTTCGTGTTTGAAATTCATCAACTTTGTTTTTCACTCTGAACGCCCAGTATAAATTATTAATCTTAATTTTGGCATGACGTTAGTCTTATGATTTGACTATAACTAGTAAAAACAGTCGTTTTTTATGGAGGTTATGGTTTGTTATAGTTTGTCTTGCGGTTGCGATCTTTTTCTATAAATTAAATTATCTCAGAAACTTCATCGTAGGCATATAAGTTGATTATCGAAATCAACCTCATATTTTATGCTTCATACGAATTAGTCGTAAAAAGTATACCATTCTATTTAAAATAATAAAGTTGACATCAACTTCCGGTATAACCAGAAGTGGCAGATGAAATTATTATTACTTCCAAATTTTGCCGTAGTTTTCTTAAAACGTCTAACGTACCGCTCAATTTGAATAACCTTGTGTATATCATAATAAAGTATGTAAAATTAATCAAAAAAATATAAAATCAATAATTGTTGATATCAAATGACATCTACACTCAAATAACGTCAGATGATCAGTTACGGCTGACCTACAAAACAATAAAAATATGTTAATGACTACCTTGTGCTTTAGGCACTTGATACCTGATTAAAAAGTTTTAGTTTCATTCGAATCCAAAATAAAATTTTAAAAAAAAATCTAACACCCAATTCTTATCTTTCTGATGCTGTAATTGATATTTACTTTCTTAAGGCATATGTGAATTTCAATCAACATATCATAATTAAAATCAACATCCTTGTAATAGCGAATATATAATACATAAAAACAATTGTTATTAGGCGAGTTAAAGCGTCATGATGACCCTAAGACTCTCCTTTCTATTTTTCTACAAATGTGGACCAATAATTTGCTTTTCAATGTTCTTTCCTCTTTACGCAGGTGCCCAGAAATAATTGGCATAATCATGATCTCCCAATTAAGATCAATATTTAAATCAGATAGTAATTGAATAAGGAATAATATTGACAGATGTTGAGGAGCTACATAAATTTATCATCGCCATTATAGTATAGATAATACCTACAATAAAATTCAAATGAAAAACCGAAATGCAAACAAACCAAAAATGTTTAACATATTTCATTTATTTACTTTAATGAACACTTAATTTAAAGTAAAAAGTATACATTGTCGAAATTTACGGTAATCAAAACGTAACAGCAGCACTCAAAAATAAATTATAGCCAAAGTAAAAAAGTGACATGAAACAATTACCTATATCTATGCATGATAAAAAACAGAAACCGTTGCACATGATCTATAACGATATTTCAGGGAAAAAAAGATAAGGCTAATGCAGCAGGAAATCCCCAGATGAATATTTGTATTGAATCAAAAATGATGGATTTTGGCGAAGTTGTAGAATAAACTAATGGATAGCTGAAACCCCCACGCCAAAACACGACACAAAATGTCCGAAGCACTTTTCGATAACAAAGTTACCTTCTTCAAGGACTGAATAGAACTGAGAGAGATAGAGAGAGAGAGAACAGTTCTCTTCAGTCCTTGAAGAAGGTAACTTTGTTACCGAAAAGTGCTTCGGACATTTTGTGTCGTGTTTTGGCGTTGGGGTTTGAGCTATACATTAGTTTATTCGTATTGAAATTGAAACTTATATTAGCTGTTACTTCTCATAGTAACTAATGGTTGGCTACTTAATTTACGGGAAAAACTGGAAGGTTGTCATTTGGTATTTGGGATTTTTTAGTATTTTTTAAGATTTTATTAACTTTAAAAGCTAAATATACCCGTCAAGAAACTGAAACATTTAACAACAAACGGTATAGTGTGATAATACAGGTTGTAATTCCTATTAAATTCCAAGCAATTGATTGTAGTTAAATGCTACCTACTTGTTTTCGCAGTAATCTGTATTTCGAGAGAATTTATCGACACTGACTTAGTATAGCTAATAATACACCGTTATTGAAATAGAAAATAATTCTGGATCTCCTTTCTCGTTCTAACGCGGCCTGACTGATAGAAAGAAGTACGGTTAGAGAAAAAACAGGCCACGTTAGGGTGAGAAAATTAAACAGAATTATTTCCTTTCACAATAACTCTGCTATAGTATTAAATGCTGTCTCCATGTTTTTATGGTAAAACTAATTAATATATACTCATTAGGCAATGCGTGTAATTTTATTAAATAGTAAAATGCGTTTAAAGATGAACCATCTCGAATTCCAGTTGTTTCTATTGTACATTAAGAAAAAGTAACTTTAAGAAAGTCATAACAGTGGTGCGTCCATTCTTCTTTTATTGCATTGATTAAACATCTGCGTCGAATCACGAAGTTACAAACGTTGAAAGAGAGAAAGAAAAAAGGAAGATAGAAGCACAAACAAAGAAAGAGAGATGAAAATAAGAGGGAGAAAGAATGAAAAAGAGAGTGTACGAGAGCCATCGCATCGGACGCGCAAGATCAAATTAACCCGATAACAGTGTAATGCCCCATGTAATCAACCAATCACAATAGCGTTGCGTAGTCGGCAGCCAATTAATCTGTATTGATAACATCGGCAAGTATCGGCGCTGGATTCGATTAAGATGAACTTGTACTCTTAAATATGTGCCTGGTCATGCCGCCTGCTCGGCCTGCCGATCAACGGTAGTACTACTTGTAATTACTTTTCAGGTCATCAGATCAATAATTATCTTTATTGGAAACAAGATTCTCTTGTCGTTTTTGCTTGTTTTTGACCGCGATCAACCGGCCAAGCAATAATTCGGCCTTTAACAACCTCCACATCTAACCGCTAACCATCCACCCTCTTTATTTATTCCTATTATACCTACTCATACCTCAGACTCCGGACTGTTACGAATGCTATCTCGTACCTATCTACTGCTGCCGTTGACTAATGAAAAATACATCTAATTTAATACTCTAAATGAAGTTTCGATCGGTTAACACCTGTTTAGCCATCGCACAATATCAACTGAACATTATTACAAACAATTGTTGCTTTTTTTACCATGTTTAAAAGTTGTAATGTAACCGTTTAATAATACGTAGATCGTAATATCTTCAGGACGGTTGTATCATTTAGAAAAAAGAAATTATATAGAAAAATAATAACACCAAGAAATTGCAATTAAAAATTTATCTAAGGATCTTTTAACTCAACACATTTAAACAGCTTATCATACCTGTAAAGTGATCCATAATGGTCGTTCGATTCTCGGTAAGCAAATGTTTTAATAAAAAGTGAAATAAAAGGAACACAATATGAATCGATTCCTTACTTCAAATACAATGATACTTATAGGGCCACGAACTTAATTAGTTCTTTGACTCCATTCGCCCACTCAATAAAGACCCTTTTTTGTTATGGATTATGACGCAAGTAGGCAGATACAGAGGGAGGTAAACTACTCCTTCGAAGAAGAACCCCATTCCATAATAACTTCGGCCAACTGTGTACCTATTTTAGGTGTTTTTTCTCATGTATGTATCTTAGGAAGTGATTCAATTGCCTGGCTCGATGGTTAGTTTTCACAAAATAACGATCCATCCAGAGACATTTTTCCTTCTCTTTCTTTGATAAAATTGTTTAGTTTACTAGATAAGTATACGGTTTAATGTTATATTTAGATTTATAGTTTAGTATTTTTTTCTTCAAGTACAAGAGAGTGTAAAAGGGTCGTACTGCCTGACTGACCTTTCCTACCAGGTAAACTTTTATTATTAAGTTTAAGAATATATCGAACATTCTTTTTAGTTTTAGTTGTTTTGTAACTCTCAAGGAACATAGACTTCAATTCATTTCAATTTTTAATTCGTTGTAATTTATAAATAAATATATAGAAGCATCTCTGTTATTTGGAAAATCTAACAAAAATGCGTCAAAGCCATGTTATCACTATCGTACGACGTTATTGTACGCGGCTGAAGTCAAAATTTGTCAGATATTGTGTTCGTAGACGTATTTGTTCATGACTAGAGACGTTCATGACCCGAGGTACCACTGTACTTACGTCGAAATGTAAAAAAATTCTGAAAAATTATTAAAAATCAAATAAAATATGTTCTAAATTGTTTAAAAATAAAACGCTAATTGTTATTGTTGTCTGTAATACAGTTATTGTATTATTTACTGTAAAGTATAACAGTGATCTTGAAATGGCAAGTAATTGTGGTGATATGGCCGGACCATAATTATTCCCTATTTCAGGATCAGCTACAGCATTAAATGCTGACTCCTTGTTTGTATGCTCCAAGATTCCAACAGACTCGACTAAATCATCTTAATCCATCAGGATTTCACCATCCATTTATAAGAACACTGTTACAGGTTAACTCGATTTGACTATGGTGGAAACTAAGCTTTTGTAATTTGCATTTACTATTTTCGTTACTGAAAATGGGTTAAAAATTATACAAAACAAATATGTATTAGAGATTAATATTTAGGATATAAAGGAATTTAAAATATAAGATGAAAATTTGTAATTTAAAATTTGTTTGGTCAGCAAAACAGCAAGGTTGCTCTCTTTACCGACCGTTAAAGTTTCCACAGCGCATAATCTGCCTATCTAAAACTTTATCCTGTCGTTATTTCTTTTTTATTCTATTAGTTTATGAGAGCTGTAAGAAAAGTAAGCCATAGCATTATTTTAATTTATTACCACCAACTTTGGCTTCGAGCAATATGAACAAAAATGCACAAAAACGAATGGGTCAGAATTATCAGTTTGTGTGACAAATTTAAAATTAAATTGGTTATTTTCCAAATTATATAAAACATCGCCTCTCGTAGCTTAGTAGTAAAAGCATTGGCGCGTAAAGCCAAAGATCCCGGGTTCGAGTCCCGGCGAGGGCGTGACAACAGTAACAAATTTTTCCCTCATTGTATGAGGTAATATGTAGTGATTATGAATTAATTCAATAATTAATATCGTATTAATGTATTTCTTATATTTTGATGATAAAAAATAAGAATTATTTTTAAAGTTCCGAATTTTCAGACCCTCTAGAGAAACCAGGCTCGTGGAGTTCCCCCTTTCTTCCCCCTTCTGTCTTGGTAGCCCTGACTGTCAAGCTTGTCATAGAAAGATCAGAGAAATAACCTTTAACATTTGTATAGAACAGTTTTTTACACAACCATTTGTTTCAGCTTTTAGCACACCTTACATATTATTAAAAAATCTTGCAACTCACCAATTCACTTTTAAAATCTCAGAACTGACCAATCTGAACTAGCACGATCTAGTTAAATGATTTCTTAACGAAATTCACACTTCACAGTTAATTGCTAAATAAGTGTATGCTTTGTCCAGTACCTATACCAACACGAAGTGTTAAATTTATGGACCTGCTCTGAACCTAATTAAGTTAGTTATGGTAACACTTAAGTTATAAATATCCAACCTGTTAAATGTATAATAAAGAAAGCATAACAGGTGTCTGTTAATTGTGAAAAACAACGCATATAAGAACAATTTTATTACTTCAGTTATAGGTATTTATATTTGATGCAAAACCTATTTAAAAACAAATGAATAAAAAACAGTAAAAACTGGAATGCCAAAATATATACGTACCTCTACCCATAAATAAAAAGTAAAAATGAGAATAAAAGATTAACACAATAAAGGAGGCATATTATTAATTTTGTTTGCTCATACATTTTTTATATATTTGATGTATCTAGTTTTTTAGTATTAAAAACCTGCTATAATAAGCAAATTTTTAACTAAAAACTAGATTAATTCAAAAATTGAAAATAAAAACAGAAAGTTTCACTAATAATTTAATCGATACCCGATCACTGTATACTCTCGTTAATGGCCGAATCGGCCGAAACAAATTTGTCGGGTATCGATTAAATTATTAGTAAAACTTTCTGTTTTTATTTTCAATTTTTGAATTAATCATGCAGTTTCATAAAAATTGCACCAAAAATAGCTTAAGTTTTATTAAAAACTAGATCATGCATTTTTAGTTAGACAACCTAATAAATTATTTTTTTTTGTGGTCTCCGAATGAAAACTTTAGTGGTCCACCACTGATCAGTCTATTGCATTTCGTATTTGAAACGGTATGGATTATCTTGATTATCATGTTTTTAAATTATATAGGTGAATGATTGAAAAGGAAAAAAACAAAAGGGCAATCATTTACAACGTAATTTGCTAGGATGAATCCAAAATGGTAAATAAAAAAGGTAACAATCCGTAGGTTATTAATTATCTAAAGACAGAATTGGACTACTGAACAAAAGAACGCTATATCTAAAACAGCAGTCGATATTACTGATACTAATAATCGATACTGAAAAATAATGTTTAGTAAAAGAAACAAAACAAAACAGGCGTCGTTCAGAATTGAATTTCAAATGAAAACAAATCTTAAGTAAAACATATGGATTTATAAACATGAATATTATGAATTCTCAACACAAATATAGCCTCGGAATTTCTTCACGTTACTATTTTAGGATATTGTAACCTTAAAACTCAAAAAATTCAATTTCGGGTCCTTTTTGAGAGGGTTAATAGGCGAAATGAAAGTACAAAACAACCAAGATAATAGCCATTTCTGAGGAATGTTGTTGATGAATTTAATTTAATTAAATTACTTAATTTTTGTTTTCAACCTGCCATAGTAGTGCGCTCCATTTGAAATTCCCTCTCTTTTTCGAAGATACGACTATAGAAAGTTGAAATAAGAATCACAAAAGAAAGTGATCACTTTTGATGTATTCTTTGTTGTCTGGCGTTTCGTCAGCGGCTGCGGCTGACATCTTCAGGAGCGTTTGTGGAATGATCGTTGCAACAGCTTTCGATCTCGAAAACTTCTAATGTTATATTAAGATATCCCAAAAGTTAGTATCTTGGGACAGTTCTGAAATACATTATTGGGTATTGTGTACATACCAAGGTGAATTTAATCATTCCTGCTTGCGTTCACTGTAACGAGCACATGCTCGTTAATTCCGGCATACGAAAATAAGGTACAACAACGTTTTAATTCAAATGAATGCCGCATTTATGGCGGTTTTTTACAAGGTGTAATGGAGTAAAGTTTACAGCTTTTTCATAGACCGTCGTAATTAATAAGTTTTCGGTATATGATGGTATCCAATTAGTGTGCGTTTCACTCTTGTTTCAAAGGAAGCGGATAATTAGAGGTATCCAGGTGTACGGAGCGGTGTTTATGCGGGTTTGCTAACCTATTATTTATTATTAAATTACATACCGACGTAAATCGTTCATTCATGAATGTACACGGCAGCTATTAGCGTTATTACACAACACTTTTAAAAAATTGGCTCGCAAACCCTCTTCGGTGCTGTATACCATACCTATCTTCTATATGTATATTGTATATACCTACTTGGATATCTATAAACATGTTTGGGTGCACACAACGGAAAAGGAGCATGTTGTAATTGCATATAATATACATACATACACATGCATTAACACAGTAGCGGGTTCTTGCCGACTCGCCTACTAAATAAACGTAAGACGTAAACAATTTTATAATATATTATATCTACCTACATACTGTCAGTTATAATTAGTACGAATTCCATGAATTATAGATAGATCACAACTAATCAACTTGTTTGACTTTATAATAAAAGTCATTAACTATACTGGTCAGTAATGGCTTGTAATGAGAAGAACAGAGACACGTGCCCATTTAGAAAAGAAAATGCATTTATTTTTTTCTATTTAAATAAAATGATAGTTCTGTTTTCTATGTGCGCGCATCACGCAAAAACTATTGGATCAATTGTTGTTAGTTTTATTCATTGGACGCTTGGTATCGACGCTTGTCGACGTATCCTTGGACGGCTTATATCCAATATCACGATATTCCTAATTAATATCAAGTTATTAATCATTAATGTTTTCATAACGTAGACGACAACGATGTTTTTGACGGCAGCATGCTACAAAAGGAATGAACCAAGCTGGCGAAGTGGCCGGAATTAGCTAGTTTTATAATAAAAACGTAAAAATTCTATCAAAATACATTACGTATATAAATAAAACCATTGTATCAGCTTAGAACGCTTTCTAATGCTTCATATAGCCCTTATGATAGCTTTAATATATGCTAAAGTAATGTGATAGGCGCGTTAACGACTTGAGCGGGTTAGCGTGGCAACGGTTACATCCACCAAGTTGCAGGCCTAACGTCCCCGAATGGAGAAGAGATCGCTACGGGTCGGCCACTCTACTGAACCTATATGCTCTTGATGTGGTAAAATGTATTGTGTGCAAGCCTGTGTATATGTGTGTATTATATTTTTTTGCTCTCTAGAGTCTCGGGGACACATATTAGTGTAGCTACTGTTAAATATATGAATCAAGGGTTATACAAAGATAGCCATAGGAAGACAAGCATTTTATTGAGTGTAACTGAAAAGTAAAACGTAGTACAAAATATGTGAGTGGCGTGCTTTATACAGAGTAACCAGTTACCTCTAATTACAAAAATCGATACAGGGTACAACGTGCATTTATAGATAATATAGATATAGACATTTGCTAATCGTGTAGGGTTGCCATATATGCTTGTGGTTTCTAAATGCAGAGAAATTTACATTTCTTTAATAGCTTAACCCGAAATATTCATATTGTTTGACACATTCCCTAACAGATATTCTGAGGGATACACCCACTGTACTTAAATGTAACTTTAGTTTTTTAGTACTCTCACTTATTTTTGAAGGCACAAGTCGTCATTACAAGGTTTTTCAAAGAACCATTCAGCACCTATTCGCAAAATGAAGTAAACCCGGTGAGAATCATAATGAGAGTCCATCCATACCATCCTAAACCCTATTTACTTTACTATTTACCTTTGTTTAGTTATTGTTGCTTAATTATTGTGCAACATTCATGAGGCAGAACCGCCTCGAATTTTTAGTGTTTTAATTCATGGACTGTTTAAATAAATAGTTACGTTGTCATTTTTGGTTCCCAATTAAATAGCGAGTTCTAGTAATCAAAGAAACTAATATCGAGCTTCATCAGTTTGGGAGGGGAAGAGAAAGTTTTGTTAAAGAGAATTAAGAATCAAAAACAATCATCGCCCATTATCGTTTGGAGGGATCATGATGCTGAAGAAACAGGCAAAGTCAGAATAACTGGAACAATTTTATAGGCCCACGGCAATATCTTAATTTAATTTGAATGCTTTCATCAAAATATTGACAAAAATCTCACATTCACCACACGACATGATGATGCGTTTGTATTTCTACCTAATGAATGCGTTCGGGTTCTCGTTTAAAGGATTTGACTTGCAATTCAACAATGATTTTTAACGATTCAATTGCACAGATCTCTTTTGGCTAGTATTTCGAAAATTTTCTGGATTGGTTCGAATTCTGAAAAATGTAGTTGGGCCAGTTACACGAGTAATTGCAACTACAATTGTGAAACGAAAAAACAATCAAGTACTATTAGTAATACTATTACGTACTGTACTTATTACTCTTCATCACTTAATTTTTATGAAATTATTCACCTTGCCACAAAGAAACCTAATCTTACGCACCTCTTGAAGGTTAGGTTTTAGTTGCCTTCATTTGAAATTTAATCTTACATATATATATACTTATTATACTTACAATCATGACAAACTCCTGAAGTACTTTTTAATTTTTTATTATTTATGGTTTTGCCTAAACAAACAAATCTCTTATAATTTATACGTATTATTAATCGCATCAGTAAGTTTGTGAGTAGTGATCTTATAGACAACTCTGGTTTTGATCTGTTTAATATTTGCAAAATAAAGGATATATATTTTCGTATACCAATAATATCTCTTCAAACAATTGCTACAAATTATTCTCTATTGTTACAGGTGTGGTTCCAGAACCGTCGAGCGAAGTGGCGAAAACAAGAGAAAGTCGGTCCACAAGCGCACCCTTACAACCCTTACCTTACTCCGTCCACAGGAGGACCTGCTCCGTCCGTTATTCCGCCAACTCTTCCCAACCCATTTAATTTACCCTTCGGATTGCGCAAATCTTTCGACTCGTTAGGTTTTCGCTATCCTCCTCAAATGCTTCCGGGATATTTGACGCCTCCGTCCGCTTATTATCGAGGGCCACCGTCGCTACTTCCACCAGCCATGTCCCCCTATCCCTCTGCAAGTTCCTTTCAAACTCTCCTAGCCAATATATCTGCGGCGCAGCGACCAAAACTACCCACACAGGAATTCTCGCCCTCTCCGCCCCTATCACCTGGTTCATCGACGGCGCCAGTGACGCCTCCTGAAGTTGACAGGAGGAGCTCAAGCATCGCGGCACTCAGATTAAAAGCTAGGGAACATGAAATTCGACTAGAAATACTCCGACAAAATGGTGATCTTATTAGCTGAATGTTTTAGAAACTTATTTCTTGAAAATCTCTAGCTAAAGATCATGGTAAAATTTTGTCAGTTAGCTCAATTACATAAAGATGTTTTCAAAATAATCCCGAATGGACAGTAACAGTTACATCAGTACATTATTAAGCATTCAGATTTCTTTTAAACGCTCCAATGCTTTGTAATTTCAAGAAAAATGAGAATTAAATTTCCATACCACTAAAAGGAATCTTCAACGCATCGAGAGAAAATTCGAAAATTTGAAAACTTATAACAGAATGATTTGCCCGTAGGGTTTTTCATTGCTTGAAGGAGGGAGAAAGTTTTTATTTTTCAATACATTTTTTGAGTAAAATCATTGAGAATGCCGGTACTAGAAACCCTATATAAAGTTAATAATGAATACAATATCCTTATCTTCCATTTTTGATCCTTGTTTTATAAATACGAAAAACGATGAAAAGGTGGTTTATACTATTTATTACCAACACCGACATGTTGCCCTAGTTGCATGTCTTTATCAAGGTAGGTTTTTAGGTCAAAGTTTTAGTATTTATACGATGTAGGAATTTATGTTTGAGGTACATATAATAATTAACAATAAAATAATCTAGTCGATGATCGATAACACCAGTTAAAAAGAGTAATTGGAACAGCACAGTTTAATTAATAATAAATACTTAAATGATCACTGTTTTTAAATTAATCTACCAATGTAAAGTGTAAACCAACCTTTATAATGCCATCTTATTAGAAATTGGAAAAGAAGGTTTAAAGAAGGTATTTATTTTAACTTACAAAAATTTAACTTCAAATGTATATACTTATTTAATTGTAGTAACCCCTATTTCCCCACGAGAGAATTTTTAACAAGATCATATAGTGAAAATTAATTCTCATTTTCTTGTATGTTGCAGTATCTTAATAATTACTACAAATATAAATCTATTATTGCGTCTCGCATATATCCAGTTTAATTATTGAACCATTCCCCATTTTTACTTAATTTTTCGCCCTTTATGCACAGCAGTTATTTAAAGGTACATGGAAAGTAACTTTAAATATTATGAAGTTTTAACTGAATAAGAAAAATGTAGATGTTTTTTAAATAACTTCTCAAACACTGTACGTGCCGGACTAGACGAATAGGAATAATTAAAATAATAATATTTTAGACAAAGTAGTTGTTTCTGTAATAACATTTAAAACAAAAGAAGAGAAATTGAGCTTTTCGAATAAATCCTTACGATGTTTGTATTGTTAATTCTTAATATAGTCGATGAATTATAAAACCATTATACTCACTATTGTCTTATTTACAAAAAGTTCTGTTCTTCTCTTTTAACAGAAAATGTGGCTTTATTAGCAAAAACCTTGTAAATATACGTACGTACTTTTTTTGAAAAATGAGTTGTATTGTGAACTATTATTATCTTATAATTTTAATTAGTAACTTATAAACTTGGTTAATAGTAGTTAGAAATACATACATTCCTGTATGTTTTGTAAGTTAATTGCATCTTAAGAATATAGATCCTAATTGTTATTATTCCATCCACATTTTTGTAAATTATTATGTAATTATTATACAATAAATATTATTTTTTATTGATCTCTTTTTTCTTTTTTTTTATGAATACAACAGTTTGATAGTAATACATTAAGTAAGTACATAAAATTTATATTTTCATTATTAATTGTAAATCCAGTCCTTTATTGTGCAAACATAAATAATGGTGAGGAATAATGTTTACAAAAATAATGAAGTATATACAGCAATAAACATAATCAAAATTTTCCTATTCTTTTTTTATCTGCAATTATTGTGAATTTATCAAAATTATTGAAAACTAAATTAAGGAACCGTAAGCCGTAACGAGATAATTGAGTTTCCTACATGCCTACATCTCTTAATTTTGATGATAATCAACAATCGAAACAATTTTACTTCTTTAAATTGAAATTTTCCTTAACTTTTTATTTGTTTGAAAAAATTCTTTCAGGTTCTTGTTTATAACGGTTAACTCAATCAATAGATACATCAATATTTTAATAAATATTGATTTTTTTCGACCTTTACTCGATAAAAATTCATAATTAAAGAATAAAAACACTTGCATATGATTTTCACAAATTATTTATTTGACAACATGTTTCGCATAAACATAGGCTTCTTCAGGCAATTACTACTCTACTATTAGTAGTAAGTACTCAACTAAGTACTAAGCTTAGTGGCAAAAGCATTGGCGCGTAAAGCCAAAGATCCCGGGTTCGAGTCCCGGCCAGGCCGTGACAACAGCAGCAATTTTTCCCTCATTAATATGAGGTAATCTGTAGTGGGTATAAATTAATTAAATAATTAATGTCGAATTAATGTAATTAAGGTATTTACATCACATCTGACATAATCACGTGCCTGTTGCTTTATGCTGGCCGTCTTATCCAGAATAGTAAACCAAATTAATGTTAAACTTTGATCGAGCGCGTCGCAAAATGCTTAAGTGGGCCAACAGAGTGGTTCTATGCATCACTAAAACCGTGCCCGTTACCCTCAATATCCACTTTGCGGACAAATATAATATGCTGCGCCTCTGCGCAAGATAAACGTAGTATTTTCAGTTGAAATACGCAATTTGTTTATATTGATAATACATGTGAGACGTAATTTTTAACGTGTGTGTTAGTGACTCGACGTGCAACATGTGCATGCGAAATATATTATTGCCTTTATTTATCTCGAATGGGGATTTTGAACTCTCGATGCAGATATAGTTAAAGGAGAATGAATGCCTTTATTTCAGCACCTGTGGCCTGTGTGGACTGTAGAGATAAAAGCTGCAAGGGTTGTATGTTATATGTATTGATGTTTGCAGTCGTGTGCAAAGCCGGAGGATAGGGCGGTGTGATTAATCAAAGTGAAGAAGTACCTAATTCGGGACGTGTACGAATGTGCGAATGGAGTGTGTATGTGTGTGAGCGATAAGAACGTGTATATGTTTAGATTTAAGAAATGCTTGTTATAACGTTGTAGTTATGACATTTTAATTGTATAAGTTGAAAGTTTTTACCGTTATCATGTTTAATTATACATTAATAACACACAATAAACAATACCTGAAAGTATTTACATAATTTTTTATTAATTCTATACGTATTTCGCATTTTAGGGCATTATCAGGAGTTTACAGTGTTTTTACTTGCACTAAACGAAATCAATGTTCATTTATTAGGTCTTAAAATATGTCTGGATTAAGGTAGGGCTTGTGGTTCTTCCATTGCGACTTATCTATGTATATAGTATTACATTCTGTACATTTTACGAGTATTTCTTAAACTCCGATTTTTTTAAGTACGTTATTATTTGTTGTCAATTTATTGTTCACTAACACTTTTAAAGATTTATTATTAAAGAACGCCGGGTTGATTTTATTATTTCTTAAAATTTTACCTGCTTGAATGCTGTAGTTACCATAATACGAGGTTTTACACCAATTAGCTTTATTATCTTATGCAACACTAGGACGTTCCACGATAAAAAATGCTGGAGCAGTAATATTTTACTAACAATCTTTCAGTTCTCTTATGTCTTCATTTCGTCTGTCTTATCTGTCTTTCCTAGCTACCACCCACCACTCCCACGATGCCTAAGTAGGTTGAAGAGGGCCTTACGCCCTACCCTCCGGCTTTGCACTGCAGTGTAGGTCGGAGGGACTGCCCGCCTACTGGCACGAGTAGCTGCATACAGTTCGATATAGACTTATAAACATCTGTAGCAGTTTAAGGTAATGCCATTTGGTCTAGCAAGGCATCAGCCACATTTAAACGGCTCATGGAGAACGTCTTGAAAAGATTGACTGGCCAAATTTGCCTAGTATACTTTGACGACATTGTCATAAATAGAAAAGACATCCTCGACCACATGAAGAACTTAGGGGAAGCATTTTAAAGGCTTTGGGATGTTCATCTGTAACTGAAATCCAAGAAATGTCACCTGTTTCAAGAAACAGCCAATTATTTGGGGAACGTGGTTTCCAAGACCGGGATTCAGTTGATCCTCAGAAAGGCAGGTACCTACTGAGGGACATCAAGTTAGAAGCTTCCTTAGACTTTGCACTTACTAGAGGCGATATGTTCCCGGATTTGACACGACTTACCGAAGGAAATAGAAAGTGGACTCTGAAACTACTTTTGAGCGGTGAAACAATCCCTCGCTTCTAGGCCTGTGTTAATTTATCCCTTACTAATTGGGAAACTTATTCTAGACACCGCTAGCAATGTTGGGATAGGGACAGTGCACTGTCATACATAATGGCGCGTAGATTCTTTCCAAATCTGAACTAAACCATTGTGTAGCAAACCGAAAGTTGGTGTCTGTAGTAATGAGCGTTGAATATGTACTTGCATGCGAGGAAGTTTTTGCTCCGAACTGACCATGTCGCTCTAAAATAATTACTGAATTTCAAGAGTCCTATGATACAAAAGCTCCACGAAAATGATTTTTATGTAGAATATAGAGCTGGAAATAGCCATAAGAACGCCAGCGCCTTATCTCGAAAATCATGCCTGCAAGCAACTCTCTACGGGTCAAGCAATAATTTCGCTGCGCCAGTGCGTCACTCACAGTCTTATAGCCAGCTAAACGAAGAACCTGCTGTAAGTCGGTGTCTTTCACGCCATCGACGAACGTCTGGACTGCCAGCTGATCTGCGAAGTCCTGCGGAGCGCTAGGATAGGCCAATCTAACCAGACGTTCCACATCGGCTTCGAACTTTTTCAAATTTTCTGAAGTCCTCTGGTACACTTGTTGCGAATGCTTGTCGCCGTATCTCAACCAGTCCGGAAAATACTACTCCACTAGTTGACGCTGGGCGTGAAAACTTAAATTCTACATTCAAACGCCTCTACGGTGAGAATATACAACGTTCATACGATCATTCAACGTATCCTACTGAAGATATCTCCCGCAGTTGGAGACGAAACATCTAGAACTTTCCAAAATAACCACGGCCAACCAGCCCGGAAAATAGTACTCCACTAGTTGACACCGGCCGTGAAAGCCTAAATTCTACCTTTATAGAATCAAATTTATCTATATAGCAAATTGACTACTTTTTCCAAAGGAAATAGAAAAATATTGCTTTAGCGCATTGGCTAGTTGCCCTCCCGGGTTATGTAGTTAAAAAATCGTATAGGGTTATGGGATTTAAAATGCTTGGATTATGGGGTTATGAGGTTTTTAATGCTAGCAACAAGGTTTGATTAATTTCAT
Organism: Agrilus biguttatus; assembly: GCA_963921985.1. Classification (NCBI taxonomy): domain Eukaryota; kingdom Metazoa; phylum Arthropoda; class Insecta; order Coleoptera; family Buprestidae; genus Agrilus; species Agrilus biguttatus. The sequence continues at coordinate 21,869,258 of OY998117.1, read as the reverse complement.
GTTAGTATTTTTACCCCTTTAAGTCGAATTTCTATACCTTGATTTTTTTATTATTCGCAATAACATTTAGAGCATAAAAACATGGAGACAGCATTTAACACTATAGCAGTGATTATTTTCTATTTCAAAATAATTGTGATACAACCTTTTAGATCTATATATCTATAACTATACTAAAATGATATATGTCGTACTAACTCATCATATGCTTATTGCAACTAAGTTTTTGAAAAACACTTGCATTTGTTTCGTAGGTGATAAGGCATTACTCCTTGTTTGTAGGGTATCACCCAAGAAATTATCAGCTATACATATAAGGACATTTTACAGGTACACCACTGCTTGCAAATAGTCGCCCCGGCAGACCGTTGTATTCAAAAAATTGGGTTTTACCCTTCTAGATGGTTTGGCTCAATCTTATAGCATAAATACGTGGGTTAGCATACTACAATACTATACAAGCGTTATTGAGATAGGAAGTGTATTTGGACAGCCCTTCTCGCTCTAACGCGGCATAACTAATAGAGAGAAATACAGCTGGAAAAAGAAATCCAATCAGACCGCGTTATATCGAGAAAGGATGTCCAGATGCACTCCTGTCTCAAGTACGCTGCTAACATATATTATGCTATATTCTACTATATTTCATGCATACCACCCATTGACTAAAGCACTTCGAATTCTCCAACATAGACACTTCGACGCCTGTATGGAAACAACTGTAGCACTGCAACTTGAATCGCTTGGACCGCAATTACCTAACCTTGAAATCAGAATACACTGACCTCATTATTTCAGCCGCTTACTTATTGACCGCATTGTAAGCTGGTCGTAGCAATGGCTTAATATATAATACTTTTAGAAAATTTAATTCTATTGTATTCTTGAAATCGAAAGTGTCAGGATATCAAGAAATTTATTGCTAATTATCCACTTGGACATAAATGAATTCTTACATACATAATTTATACGTTTGCGCTATAAAGTCAATCAAAACGAAAAAATTATAAACTTCAAACCGTTCTATTATTACTTTCTAATAAGCAACTTAGTTAACAAACAATAATTACCAGAATAAAGCGATTAATGTTTCGATTTATCATTTGGAAAGGATATGTACAACTGAAATAGAATTGGGGCTCGTGATGAAATAAAAGTTAGTTCCTATTAAAGATAATATTTATTGTATTATGAAGAAAATATTTGGAGTTTTCGTGTTTTATATTTTGTCATTCAAGTTTACTAAATCGGTCAGTCCTACCTCCGTCCAGCTTTATCGTCGCCAAAAAGTCAACAAGGAATATAAAGTAATGTACTTTTTTGTTCCTTGATTTCTTAAATTTACTTTTTCTTAAATGTAATACTTAAAAAATCACTTCACATAAACCGAACTGTAAACTAAATCCCTTGTCACTATCAGGGATTGTAAATATTGATAATAATTATTGGTATAATAAATCAGAACACAAATCCACAAAACAGTATAAATATTGATAATAATTATTGGTATAATAAATCAGAACACAAATCCACAAAACAATACCACGTAATAAAACCTTTTACAATCTTTAATTCTTATTAAGCAAAATATCTGATGCGTACAATTGTATTTTGAGAGAATGCCTTATGTTATCTATATTTTTTTGAGAACATTGCCAATGACTATACTTCACAAGAGATAAAGCGTGCCCCCAGGATAACTTCATCTGCGACATCCCAACCACCGTCTGTGGGTTACGTCTCCTTACCATATATAAACATAGCCACGGTTCGTATAGCGAAGTTATAGAATCACCACGATTTTAAAACTTTCTTCAAAACAACACATCAGCTACGTATGTTAGTAAAATCAGTTAAATGTCCTAAAAATACCCTAACATCCACCGATATTTATAGAATCCCCCGTTCAGAGGAGTCTACATCGGAACTACAAAACGACAATAGCCGAACACGAACGCAAGTATTGAATTCTGCAATGTGAGAAATCTGCCTTAGTTGAACATTTAATAGCGGATCCTAGTCATGTTATCAACTACAACGGAACTATTGTCTTATATTCAACCCCGCCATATTACACACGCTTTCATAGAAATGCCAACGAAATTTATAAGCATACGATCAATTTCAACAGAAAAAAAGACTTCGAAAGTACACGAAATCGCATTCGACAAGGCTACAACTATAAACAACAGGGGCAGAATTTAACCCCAATTCAAAAAGACTAAAACAAGCTGATAATTCTCCTTGACTATTACACGTTTACGAGAACTGTTCGGTAAAATACCTCATGAAGGGCGTCCCGACGGAAGTGTCGAGCGACATTTCCTAAGGAGAAGCAAGGCACTATTAGGCGCATTACTATTTGCTGCCTACTTTAGAGCAGAATAAAACACTATAGATAACAAGACCGATCTATCCAATACTATTATTGAGTGATGCCCAGATGCGTTAACTAGATGAGATTTAACGTGCAGCGCCTGCCACTTATGGGCTTATCCATACGCTAAATCAGCACATAGTGCTGAGATGGAGGGGTTGGCTCCATGGGGTCTCCCTTCCGCAAGCAGATTGATCCCGTAAAGCCACGACGCGTAGCCTGCGGGTTAACTAGGGTCTCAGCTAGTAGGGCGAGGACCCCCAGGTTCGTTCGAATGTTAAAATTGTGCAACGGGCCAGGCGTCCCGCCAACACAACCCCCTAACCCAGCATGCGGGCTATCAATCAATTGCCCCCTCGAGTCCGACACCAATTGGCGGGGTAGGAGCCGAAGCAAGACTCCTGGGCAACCCCCGCTCCCGAGGTACCGGTAGAGGCATACCGGTGGCCATTCCAGCGTTGGGACACGGTTTCTACGCTGTCGAGGTTCCCATGCGATTGCCACTGAAGATGTCGGTGGCCGCACCGAGATTGCCTCTATGTCGACGGTTCGGTGTGGGGGGTGGAGAGCGGTCACCCACGTGTGCCTCCCTGTCTGTACTGGACTTACTTACACGTTTGCTGCCGGCTACTTCCCCTCGAGGTTTCACGCGGCCAGCTTGGCACATCCGGACGGGTGCTGCCAGACCTTCGCCTATGTCCAGCAGCTTTCCTTCGGATACTCGGCGGTCCTTTAGCTTCGCCGTACTTGCGTACGGGTACTGAGCCCTCCACCACGACAAGGCGAGGACCTGACATCAATCAAATCAGCGATTTTATACTCTAAAAATATACTCAAAGGATCTAAAATGTCGCTACGTCTTTTGGGCAACGCCCATACTCTCTTGGTACCTTCAAAATAACCAATAATGAACAAAAAATAATCATTTAGCTGAAAAGGACCTCAAGGTCCTAAAACGGCCTGACAGGGGGAGTTTTTGGTTGGTAGGAACTCTTGTATGACTGAATCCAACACTACCAGTTACACGGGCCTCATCCCACCTCCACGAAAAACAACGGCTCTTAAATTTCTCGCTGCCAAGACACTCGTTCACGTTTTTAATACAGTACCACTAAAGATACTAGCCGTTGTTGCCGACGAAACGCCTGGACCTAACCGTCCATTTAGACCACGGTCCTTTACCCCAATCTTGATTTTATTATCATATACTTCCATACTTCTCTAACTATACTTGATATCGACTTGCCAAACTAATTCTACTGCGTAGCTACCCACGTAATAGGCACGTAACCAATTTATAAAAAACAAATTTAACAATTAAATTGAGATCTACTCTGTTTGCAAGACATCAGTTATTTATTTCATCCAGATTAGATTTTAAAATAGTACATTCACGGCTGCTATTATCTGCTAATAAGATGATTAGAAGAAAAACACTGGGTTTCGTTGCACTAATTATTTATTAAAAAACTCGACAAATTTGTTTCCACCTTTTCAGGTCATTCTCAAGAAATAAATTCTACTACTGAACGATTGCGATATACATTCAATCAATTTAATATTAAATACTGCTGGTACAAGCGGGGATTATTGCGAAATACAAAATTTTATTTCCTGTCCTGTAATTTCGCTACTAAAGACTTATTAACCAGATACGAATTTAGCCAGTTAAGTATTATCACCTTAAACCAAATATTTTTAACTTATACATTAGAACATCGTAGTTTGTGTATCCTGTCAAAGGCTTTAGAAAAATCAGTATTAAACATTCAGCAACAATATAAACTAATTATGGTCCGCTATTACAATCTTAAAAGTGAAATTTATGATCGATAATAGTGTGGTAAGTAAGAAAATCACTTGTATGTACACACCAGCCTATATTGTTGCCAATTTTTTGTTCCCCGATTTATACAAGAGAATGGTAAATAATCGTTTCCATTGTTGAGCAAAGACGACCATTGCATGGACGAACTAACTGAAAGAAATACATTGATAATTCCTATGTATTTAATAAAACATATCAACAGACATACAGACATGCCAGAAGGTTAAAGTTAAGGCAATGTAAGTATGTAGCAAACAATCATAATAAGAATTTGTCTTGTACGTATTAAGTAAGTGTAGTACGATTTGCGAGAAGAGATTCGATAGTAATCTTATAAGTAAAAGCTTCTAGTAATAAATCAACTTCGGATCGTATCGTAGAAGTATCGCTCTCTCGCAGCTGCCTTAGCTATTAACGAACGAATCATTAAAAGTATTGGTTAATATCAATGCGGCCACTTATAAATAATCTAATTAACAAAGCTAATCTAAAAATGGCATCCTTCATAATCAGAAACCGAGACGGTAGCGGGATATAACTCGCTCTCTAAATTACATTTTAATAAATAACGCTTTTTCAAACAAATTCACTGCAACTGTTCTCGTCTCTTTCCCTTACTTGAATAAAGTATAAACTGAAAAAGAAGTTGTAAGTTACGTAGAGGTAATTACCGCAGCTAGCGTAATTTAATTTCGCCAAGGTAGGACTGGGAGGAGCCCACTGACAGATTGATTACAGCGCAGAGCTGTTCAAACGGAGGGTGTCCTTGTTGCCTTCGCAACGTGTTATAACTAAAACTCATGATTAACTTTTAAACATCTTTTGGTAAGTTATGCATATTTATTTATGAAAAATTCCGAGTCAAAGACCCACCAATATTTAAATGGAAACACAAAAGACGAACAAAATTAGACACACCTATTCATTATTTTTTTACCAATAACCAATACGTTTCATTATTTGACATTAAATTTATTATAAATTAAATCACTAACTAAATTTGACATAATAAAAAACGATTATTTTTTCATTTACTACAATTTTTTTTCAAGAAAACATCTGCTTGTGTAGGCTAATGGGGTACTTGGTTCACGTCAGCGTCAGATCAATCCAAAGTAGGCCCCTTATGGCAATTAAATGATCGAACAGCTCCTTTGCAAATCATTTCATAATTCATTTCTTATTTTACAAATAAATAAGTTTAAAAAACCAACATATAGATAATTTTGTAATGATTTATCTCAGATAAAAATGAAAATCGTGAAAAAGTGTATATTTCTTGATTTCATTTTAACTTAAAATACATCTGTTGTACTTCGTAATTGTTTAAAAATGCTTAATATAATGAATTTGGTTTTAGTTTTATTTTTGGAATAAATTCTCAAATAATATTAAAATTTATTTATTAATATATATTTATATCCAAATTTGATACTTTACTTACTAGATTTTTTTGAAAGTTTGTTATTTATTTATCCTATTAGAAATGCCAACATTCAGTGCATTACAGTCAAAACAACAAATATTTATAGTTTTAGTCTTCATTCAGTGAAATTATTTTCAAATGATTGTATGTTCATTGTTAATATTAGCAGCCGCCCATACAGAAATAAATTATTCAATATACGTCATTCACTGAGCGTTCGGTTAGCATTAAGAGGCTCCCACTTATGAAACGCGTCTATCGGCTGATCTGGAAAAAAACTCCTTCTACTCTCTAACTCGGCACACATCTTTATAATAGCACAAAGAGAGACAATAAATATACCGGGGTGGGTAGATGGCATGGTTAGCCAAAAAGGAGGACGGTGATATCATGTATTAAACTAACTTTCCAATTATACTAATGATGACATTTTATTGTTTACAATGGAGTCATACATATACCAAAAACATAAGTTTATAGAATAGAATTCAGGTGATTTTAAATGATGTAAAGAAATTGGAACCCCTTGATATTGAAAGAAGCCACTTGTTTCATCCATTTTACTTCTCAGTTTTACTGACATTGTTTAAATGGCGATTATCGCAGAATTAAATGAATTTGGTAATGTAATTAGTAACCTAGCAATATTACTAGTGCCATTCTACTTTCAACCAGCTGTTTGAAGTTCATAAACCATAAAATGTTTTGCTAGGGGAATATTTTTTATTAAATCTAAAACTAAACAGTATCGATTTCAACTGAAAAATAAATGAATATTAAAACTTCATAAGAATTTCCAACAATTATTTAATTACATTAAAAAACCTTAAACACGCATCAATAATAGCATAGCTAACCCCCGTGGTAACTCTATAAAGAATATAATTATAATAATCACATGCAAACGTGTTTCTAGTAAGTAACTCTCTTTCATAGATTTTATTGTATTTTAAATTTTCAACATGTTTTAGTGTTAAAAAACTACGACCTGGAAGCAGCCCATTTTTACTAATTTTAATATTGGAAAATAAAAATATAAAGTTGTAAAGTTTGTAAAGTTACTAAATTATTTGTTTCGAAAAAAAAAGCATTCTCGGTTAATAAAACCCATATCCGTATCCCACATGCACACTTGTCTGTTTTTTATGTGTAACAACAACTTACAGTATATATAGAAAAACATTCAGCGAAGGATACAGATTATAAACCAGCAGTAAATATGTAACAGTTATACAAACATAAAAAGCAGTTATTATAATAAAAAGAAACCTCTATGAACACTGCATGACAATTTTATGATTTTTAATTAACTTTTATTAAACAATAACGGGGATTTTCTCCTTTTTTATATTCGAAAAAAAACTCATAAATATAAATATGGAATCAACAGAAACAACTACTCCGAGGGCTAATACCCCTACCGGTATTGAATTACACTGTTGGTTATTATTATTACCTTCTTTTTTTGGATTTTGAAAAAAACTCATGTCTGCTTGTATAATTAAATAAAGAAGTACAAAAAGTCATTGTCAGGACCATCTGCAAACGAGGCAAAGTTTTCGGTATAAGAGTTCACCATATTTCATGAGGCTGTCAAGTGTCTTCTACACTTATACCTGGATGGACGGTGCTCAGGGGTCGCCTCTGAGCAATTATCTAATTAAAATTAATGCCCGTTTAAAAGTGAACTCATCAAAACGAACCCACGGAGTTAATTAATCATTAGGTAATCGAGTTTAGCTTGATGGATATTTTTAATTTAATAATAAATAACAGGAATTGGTATAGAGTCAGTTAGCAGGTGTAGGAAGACGTCTAGCCAGTTCACGTTTTCAAAAACTAACTAATTCTTTCTGGCATTCATCGTCGAATCATCCTTAAACCCTTCTAATAAGTTATAACAACATAAAATAATTCCTAAACAAACCTATTCATAAATAAAAATTTAACTGTTGTTTCTTCAAATATACAATTGATATAAAATTGAAAACCGATGCGCGTAATCTACTATCAATCGCTAAACAGAATGCCATCATGCAGTAGCGGATCCAAGGATGGAGCTGTGGAAGCTGTAATTATATTTATTATGTCTACATATTTAAGGCCTAAAATATTATCTTGGAATATTGATAAAACTGTTTACATAACTTTTAGCAACCAACGTGATAAACGTACCAAAAGAGTTTAGAATAAAAATAAGGGGAATTGCAATTAAACAGTAGAATATTGTAAATACTTGGGTATAATCATTGACTATAACTTAAAATGGGATAAGCATATTGAATATATTATAAAAAGCGAAATATCTGATCTTTATTTTCTCTGACCTTGCTAAAAAAATGAGATCTGATGTATTCAAATTGATACACTAAGCATTTTTCTTTATTTAGCTATGGTAATGTTACTTAGGGAGGTGCTTACGACCACAATCTAATCTTATTGCAAGCTATGCAGAATAATATACTGAGAATTATTAATAAAAATAATTTTTCTGAAAACTATCTATTGTATTTGTGTCAAATCTTTACATTGAATCATTACAATATCATTATCCGATTCTATGAATTATGATTATATCGTCCAATAGTAGAATAGGAAATAAATACATACAACTGCCAAAAAATAAAAAAAATTATTAGCAACAAAATGAATTATGTGAATTTCATTCTAATGAACTACCTAAGAAACTTCCAACTTTAGATAATAAAAACTTTGTCAAACATAAGCTGAAAAACTGACTACAAAGAACGTTTTAGCATTACGTTTCTTACAATAACCCTGTCTAAGATCTTAATAAACATCAATTATCTTTTGTTTCTTTACCTGTTTTAAGCATCTAGCTGACAAAAATTGTTATATATATATATATATATATATATCTAACAGGGAACTTTGCGTCCCTCTGTAGAATTTACTCCATGTAAATTTATGGTAAATGAATAAATAAATATCTGCACGAAACACTTAATTAATTTAATCTAAAAACTTTAAAGATACTAAATATTTTATGTTAATGGGTACGTATTGTTTTGAATTTACCGCGCTTGTCTTGTGTTCTACATATTTATACTCTCACACATTCGACCACTTATTGTAGCACCTCATGTGTCCCACTTATAGTGTTTGTAGGGCAGTCAGATTATCATTCCTGCTGTTCATGGTCATGATCATTATCAGATTGTTTTATGCTAGTAAATTTGGATGCTAAGGGGAGTAGCAAGGCTCTAGTGGTGCACAGAATCACGCTGCTGGCCCAGTTAAGTATTGCACGACGCGTTCGACTAAATACCAATATAATTTATCTGGTGTAGTGCACAGTACAGGAGGGCGTGGAAAATGCAATTTTACATAAGCACATCAGTATTTTAGTAATTAGGTCGCAAAAATACATCAATATTTCATTTGTTTTTTTGGTAATTCTACATTCTACATTCTAGACATATACACCAACCACCCCTGATGATGATGATACTAATTATACTTATTGATCAATCTAATAAAAAGGCGATACCTCGTTTAAAAATATCACCTATTTTTGAATTTAATTGTATGACGCAACGTACAAACTCCTAAATTCTAAATTGCTTTTGTAAATTAAAGAGATGCCAAACGGGAAATGAAGAAGAAGAAAAGAACAAATTAAAGTAAAAGGGTTAGGACAATTTCATGGAGTGTCTAAACGAGAATTGCATTCACAGGCGATGTTAAGTAGGTACGAGTACCAATAAAATCGATTCCCTCGACGCGACGGTCGTGAACTACTTAAAATGGATTCGAAATGTATATGGAATGCAACATTCTTGACGGTTGTACTCACAGAAAGTCCTTATTAGTGGCGACGCAGCCGCTAAGAGCTCGATAATTTCCAAGACAATATTGCTAACGAACGGATCCGAAAGGAAGTTTGTGGCGTACCCGAGGGCGAACTCATTTCGAATGGAAATTAATGACGAGGCAGCATGAAGCGGTAACGGGACGGACAGTTTACAAATAGGGACAATTAGTAAATACCATTTTAAAGCCATCAAAGTCTGAATAGTATGACTGATACTTTACTCGAAGAATCGCGGCGAGCAAGTAGGCAACGCAACTAAGCTCCTTCTTCTTATTTTCCTTTGACTTAGACTTCAAACGAGTCTGCTTTCAGTTTTCAAGATCGATTTTGTCCAATTTATCTCCAGCTTAGTCAAGTACGTCTGCGGTAGCTAAAAGCTACTACAGAAAGCAGCATGCAGACTTTGGTCTAAATCTGCACAATGGAAACATATTGATGTAGATTTTGTGGCCGTCGATTTTTCGAATGTATCTACCACAAAGTTCATTACGATTTCTTTTATAGTTTGTAAACATTCAATCAGCGCCCGATCATAGGGAAGTTATTATAATGGACGAAAAAGTCAAAAGAGTAGTTTTCAATATATTTTACAATTTAAAAGTCACAATAGCATTGCAACATGCAACTACGAGGTCTTTTTCAGTGAAAATGGCCTATAACCAACGAAAATTTTCTTTCTGAAACATAAATTGCATTCAAATTAAAAAAAAACGCTGAATTAATGATAATTGAATAAACACTACTTTTTTATTATCACTTTTTTATTTACAAATCATTTTGACTATAGTTTCGACAAATAGCTTGTCATTGTAAAAGGATTTGTAAATAAAAAAGTGATAATAAACAAAGTAGTGTTTATTCATTTATCGTTAAGATGAATTATCACAAAGAAACGGCTGAATCAATCCAATTTTTTTTTTAAACGCAGAATTGTTCCAAAAGTATATTCTTATTTATTAAAACATTTAAGTTTCTTAAATCTTCTGTTCAAGATTGGCTAATCTTACAAAAAGTGTTCAACAAACTTCTGAAGTATATAAATACAGATTTTGTACACTTTTATTTACTTATTTTCCAAATATATTTGGTTATCGTTTTGAGTAAATCACTTTAATGAGCTTTTTGTTTCCATGTTGACCGACTACTAGATTCTAACTAGAGTATACTTTTTTTATGCTCACTGATAACTCAAAAAAACACATTTTTATATATTACTGTTTAAAACGTATAATCGTATTTTTTCCAAATGTAACTTTTCCACTTAATCTTGTGATATTTTTTAATCTAGCCACTCCATGTGGTTGCTCTTTAACTCTTGCCCGTTTGCACCCACCTAAAAAGTACTACATATCTTTAAGCAGTTCTTAAAGGACGGTAAAGGCTTACATAGCAGGTTAAGTCGTATTTAAGAATAGGAACAGAGGCTTAAGTTTAATGGTTGTTCCGGACTTAAGCATGTCATAAAATTTTCGGCAGTGGTTCGGTACTTTTCGTAACTTATTGTAGAATAAATGACAATGTGATTAAAGTTGGGGAGGTTACAGTATTATGTAGATTTAAATAAAAATATAAATATGGAATCAACAGAAACAACTACTGCGAGCAATTAACAGTGTAATTCAATGCCGATAGGGGTATTAGCCCTCGGAGTAGTTGTTTCTGTTGATTCCATATTTATATTTATCTTTATAATATAGCCTGTAAAGGCCATTCTGCCAGTGCGCACCTGATGAGACCCGATAGGTCGAAACCGGTCGTGGGTATGGCTTTCGGTTCGCTGTGCTTACTATGTAGGACACGTTCGAAATGTGTGATCTGTGACCCTTTATAGTCAAGCAAGTGGATATTTTAATGTCTTCTTTTTTTGAATTTGTTATGTAGATTTGATGACTTGTGCACAAGGATCTGGTGCATCCACAGGGATGAACGAAACGATCATCCTTATTAGAAAAAGAAGGAAGCAAATGCTGTGCCTGTACAAAATAGAAATACCACAAAAATATATTTGCTTAATATTTTCATGTATTTTGTTAAAACGCCATTTATATTTTTGTTATAATGAGAATAAAACTTGCTTTTTAACATTTCATAAATAAATTGTTATTAAATGTAAATTTTATAAACAATTATTGTATGTCTCTGGTTATGTTGCAGACGTACTGCATCCAAAAATTAGGCTGTCTAAACATACAATATTATTTAATTAATTTTATTTTAAGGTAAAACATGCCGAAAATGTTTTTTTTTATTATGAATAAAAAATCATTATCCTAAACGGGTAGTAGTTATAAACAACCCTAACAGCTGAAACTTTTTCACGAAATCCCTACAAATTATTTAATTTTAGCGTTGTTGTCAAACCTTGAACAACTAAACAGTACTTACTTGAGAAGTAGCGTACGGTGCAAACGAATTGGAAATTAACTAAGGCTTATGTTTAAGCATTATTTACTTAAGTTAGTCAATGTGCAAAAGGACATCACTGTCTCTGTTTCTATTGGCGTGCCCTCCTTCTATCTCTAGTGGTCATTAGAGGAGGACAAATATTTTATAGAAATAATATTTATAGATCAAGTTAGCTCCGCTCGTTCCAAAGATTTGTCTTCAACCTCAATACTAACTATTATTAGTATTATGTATGTCTCATATCGTCTTCACTTCAAAAATTAAAACTTGAAATTAAAACCTTCAAAAATATTAGTGTAATATACCTAGGTACATTTTAGGTTTTGTCATAGGACTACCGCAAGGCAAAACAAAACGATATTTTAAAAACATAAATAATATTAAAGTATAACAAAATATGTACGCTACAATTGTTTTGATTCGCAAAGTACGCGAGAATCTAATTATTCGAATTAAGTTCGAGTTACAAATTAAATACAAGTTAAAAATGATAATAAACGAAGTCCAAATAAAGTACACGTGTCTAAGTAATAGTTTATTGTTTAAAGGCTGGAACAAGACTATCTTACATATTCACAAAACAAAAATAGTACCTTGCGGCAAATAGTAGTGTGGGGATAAGAAAGGTGGACGGGTGAGTGGTGGAAGAAGAATATGCATACCTATGTATCTGTACATAAGCAATACAAATTATCAGATTGTAAATATAACTAAATAAATAAAATAAGTACCGAGAAAGCAGGATAATAGAACCTGAAAAGATGTAAATTTGGGCATTTTGAATTGTATGTCCTGCTGTAGAAGAAAGTAAAATAAAATTGCATTTTAATTACAGGAAAGTTTGGTACTAGAAAACCGAATTACCTGCGTCACAAACATCTATTGCAATCCTGAGAATCCTATGCAAACAAATAGAACACAGGAGACGTGGTACAATCAATAAACTAAAGTAAAATGAAATTGGAGACTCACCCCTAATATCACACACTGTTTAATAAACGGAAACGTGTTTCGCCCACTTCTACTGTGGGCATTATCTCGCGTTGATATATAGGTATATAAAAATCTATATAAAGGAGTATTTACTTATATGCGCATTTTAAATACATATTATAAGATTATACTTTCAAGCATACAATAATTTAGAAATTTCGCAAAGTAACAATTTTAATACTTTGAATCAACAATTTGGACTTTCTGTCTTCTAGTACATTATGTATTTGAATACCTAAATGATATATGCAATCTTCAAAAATTAAAATTAAAGCAAAAAACTTTCTCCCTTTTTTTGTATCGCCGGTACCCTTAATTCAAGAACGATACATATAGGTATACTGAAGATCTTGAGCAAGCTAAAATGTCTTATCTTGTCCACATTGATATTGTCTTGATTTTCAAAACATGATTGTTATATTATTAACTAATTTTTCGTATCATTTTTAGATGTAACAGCTATCTTGATATTAACAATTTTTTTAAATATCATTTACTTAAATATGTGTCGCCTAAATTTAATGTCAGTTGTCCCTGAAAAGTAGAATTTATAAAAAGATAAAAATAAAAAATGGCACCAAATAAATGATTCCTAAAACCATTCTGTATTACAGGGAGTCATATTTCCATACTTTTATCTGGGCATGAACTTTACTAAAGAATAATAACAAAAATAATTTGGAAGCAATTGTTTTTATATCACAATTCTTAAAAGAAACAAAAAATAATTATGTAACTGATTTAAAACTTTACTGTAATTCACCATGCGCGTCCTCTTTCATTACAGTATCATTATGAGCAGAGAAAGCCACAATATTTTTTTACGCTGACATGTTATAGCTTTTTAATGCTTACTCGAAAAATGTTCGTTGTAATATTTTATACATGTCTACATATGTACAGAAGTAATTAAAATAGTAAATTTACGATGAAAATAGAAGGCAACATTAAGTGCATTAACAGGTATAATTTAAACAGTAAATAGGTAAAAGTAGTATTCGAATCTTATTAAAGATTATTTATTCATAATATTAGTAAAATACGTTTAAATTTTAACCCTAATAACTTGTTTGGTATAAACAGGCTTAAAATTATTGACTATTTCCGTAAAGCTTCGATATAGCCACTACTTCAATAATATTTTAATTAGAGTCAAACATAAAAGATTCAAAATCTACAAATACAAAAGGACTACGTCGAAAAACAATTAAAAGAATTAACACGACACTATTTAGTTGTTCTAAATATTGTCGTTTTAGTATTTATGTACTTTACTAATTTGTTGTATAAAATTACGTGTACAGAAACGTAATTTATAAAGAAACTTATTAAAATTATACATTTTTTAATCAACTTTAGTTTATGCTTTTTGCTTCTTAAATACCATGTATAACAATGATAAACAAACTTTATACATTAACGCAAATATTGTTAATAACAATAACCAAAAAGATCTGTGTTCTCTTAAACCACCTCTTATTTTCAATTTACATACTTAAAGTTGTAAAAGCTACATTGTAATTTAGTATACTTGTGACTTCTCAGCCAAAACAATTGTCCAACTTTGCTGAATTTACTTATTGAACTTTTTTGTGCATTTACCTATTAAAACATGCTTCGTCAACCCTGCACCGTCGAAAGTTTAATACTATAAAATTAAATCTATTTAGACTAGATTTTTTAGCTTCAAGATTTTTAACAGGAAGTAAAATATCAGAAATGGTCTCAACAATAGTTGAAAATTTTTTTCAAAGAATCTTGAAACTTTGCAATCTGCAATTTTGTCTCGTTTTTCGCATTCATCTAGAAAAATATCAGAGTAGTCGTAATGCCCTAGTCAGATAATATGTAGAGACATAAAAATAGACTCAAACGCCTTATAACACTACAAACAATGTTTATTGGATAATTAATAAAATAAAACATACGTTATATTTCATAAATGTATTGGACTATCTCTGACATATGTTTCGGTTTTTACACCATTTTCAAAGAGCTGAGGTACATTATAAAACTTAAATTTTTTGTGTTTCATTCCCACCAGCTACTCATGTTGGTGGGCAAGCAGTTCTTCCGACCTACACTGCAGCGCAAACCTGGAGGGTAGGGCGTAAGGCCCTCTTCAGCCTCTTTGCAGGAATCGTGGGAATGGGTGGGTGGTGTGGTTAGGGCGAGAAAGATGAGACGGACAAATTGAAGACAGGAGAGAAGTGAAAGATTATCTGTGGAATATTACTGCCCCAGCATTTGCCTAAGTGATCCAAGGAAACCACAGAAAACTTGGACCAGAGCAGCCGGACCCGGTTCGAACCGGTGACCTCCCGAATGCTAAGCAATGATCTAGAGCACTAGACCACGCCACGTCCGCTATATTACACTACAAGTCACTCGGTACTCATCCGTACCTCTAATTATTTAATATGCAGAGAATTGCAATATCTTTAAAATAAAATTTGAAGTCTCTATCAGAGCTATTTTCACCGATAAAATCGTGAACAACAATGTTTGTATTCATTTTTTTACCTATGAGTATTTAAAGAAAAAAGTAGGGTATATATTTTGTTGTTTTAATTTTGAACTTTAACAATATTTTCGAAAATTTAATATAGGTACGTTAATTTGGAGAGGCAGACTGCAAATGCAAAATTACGTCTCACAATATTAATTACAATATGCATTTGTGAAAAGAAACTATAAGTCCGGCAAAATCTCTTTTTGGATCATCTATTATGTACAACAATAACTAAGTACTTTTCCTTGAATGGCCCATTCTACAAATGTTAAGTGAGTGAAATTATGATTTCTTTCATTTTCTAGGTAAAGTTACTATATATTTGTAAATATGGTTGTAAATGATTTTCCAAATATCATGACTTTAAAAGGAAACATCTGTATGATTATATTTAACTAACGAAAAAAAATAAATAGGTTTAATGATTACACAGGTCAACAAATTCAGCGGTTAAAAAAAGAAAAACAAAAGCGTAATCATTTCCGATGTAACCCAGAATTGTTTCAGCACGTTAGAATTTTGAGATATCTTAACCTTAAAACACAAAAACTATAACAAAAACGGAAAATATTACTACGTAAAGTAAGAGACTCAAACAATTAAGAGCGATTGGTCTTAGAATTGCTTCAGCACGTCCAGATTTTAAAATACATTAATTCAAATGATCTTAATTCGATTGGTTTAGTTTTATGATTAGGATATTTCGAAATTTCAATGTGTCGAAAAATCCATAGATGATTCCCCGCCTTCGTATTTTTCTTTTCCACGAGAGCATTTTTATCGACAATATTCAGGAAATGGGTAAACATTTTTAATGTATTCATCGACGGTGAAGTCAAATTTGATATCAGAAAAGGTCTAACATGTTAAAATTTTAAAATGATCTAATTTGAAAACAAACAAATCATATAGATTTTAAGGTTAATATATTTTAAAATTCTACTTTCGCAATAAAGAATACCTCGGAAATGACTACAAATATTTTGACCTTTTACTTCCCGTAGTAGTGTTCATAGGAAGGCCAAATAAAATGCATTTTTTTGAGATTTCTAATTTCAAAATCCTAACGTGCTTAGACAATTCTGAAGCCAAATCTAGACTCGTAATCGCAAATTACCTGGAAAATGACATTTTTGGTCTTTCTTAATTCATGTTGACCTGCGTTATAGTATAAGGGCAATTACAATAATACATCTTTCTGATAGGTCTGAACATTAAAATATGAAGCCATCGCGTATCTCGCTTTTTGTCAAACGTGCATAAATCAAGCAAAGTGCATTAACTGAGAAGTGCAAAAAATTGTGTACAAACTGTTGTCTGATAACGCGATCGTATAATTCGTTGCGGGTACCGCTGTATTTCTTTATTAATGATAATTTGCAAATGGCATTAATATCGAAAACTAAAGAAACTAATTACGGACCTTCGTCCGTTCAGATAATATCTCGTTTTTGGTCATTAGTCATAAATGAATCAATTTATTCCTGGCCAGTTCTGATTCGATAGAAGCCGGGAACGATCGTGTTTTATTTTTCAAAACTGCCAAGTTATTTATCGACCGCTATAATTGGTCGGCTTTTAGAGAGGGTAATTAAATTTCTATTTAGGGCAGTGATCAATTTGATGGAGAACTACAACTTAATTAATCGACCAAAACGAAACGAGCTAAATTAAAGACAGTTTAGCAATATTTCGATATAACTCCTAACATAAACATTTATCAGTAAAAAGTTAATAATTTTTTTATTAAAGCCCAAATAGAGTTATTAACAGAAAAAACTGAAGTAAAAATAATGACATAAGACAATTTATGAAGGTAGTAACTGTAGAAGAGACCGGGCTAAAACGAAATTTGAGGTAAACTGAATTTCAGTAATTATTCTAATAATAGTACATGTAACCACATCATCATAGAGTCATTAGTCCGAAGACACGCATCTCCACATCTTTCTATACTGAGCCAATCCTCGAAATTCTCTGAAACTGGAACATATACATCCCTAGCTATTTGCGAACAGTAATCTATTTTTCTGTCTCTTTTTACTCCTATTTCTGCCTCTAATGTGTCTCTAACTAGTTCTTCATGACTCAAAAGGTAACATACCGACCTATTTCTCATATGGAAATACAATTGGTAAAATCTAATATCATAGTAATGACAAATAAATCGATAATTTTTGAAATGTATGTTTCTGAAAAATAATAATAATAACCTAACCATAATATATGTGATTTTAATTAATTTTTAGTTTACATATAAATCCTTCTAACAATTATAAATTTAAATATGGAATCAACAGAAACAACTACTCCGAGGGCTAATACCGCTACCGGCATTGAATTACACTGTTGATTCCGATGGACTTCTAGACGAAAATATAACATATTCAAAAAAGAAGGAATTAAAATCCTTATTCGTCTAAATTTTAAGATCAAAGATCTCACATTTTGAGACCCGATAGGTCGAAACCGGTCATGGGATGTGGCTTTCGATTCGTTGTGCCTACTTGGTAGGACGCGTTCAAAATGTGTGATCATTGATCTTAAAATTTAGACGAATAAGAATTTTAATTCCTTCTTTTTTGAATACCTTCTAACAATTGTTTTACATTAAAATTGTTTTATCGAATTCTGAAATGATTAAACTAATAATTAACAAACATAAAAAAGATATTCAAAGTATAAATAATATCAGTAAAACTAACAATTTTTATAAAAACAGTTCAAGGTAAATTGGTAGGAGTAAAATTTAGTTTTGATAAGTTGTTTTAAATTTTGATTTTTATTGTTTATAACTGAGTAGTTATATATATATATATATAGTTATATGAACAACTGTTTAACGATAATAAATCTCCCTAACCTAAAAAAATTAGTTACACCAATTCTGAGCAGATGTAACAGATTGCGCGTAAAAGATGCTCCAGTAGTTCAACTGACCGTCTTGAATGAATGAATGAATTTTTATAGTTAACTATATAAAAAAAACATCTTGTACTTTTTTAAACAAAATACTGTACCTACTATTTCAAACAAAATAATTTGGATTTTACTAATAGCAGTTTTCTAATGTTGCCCCAATTCAGATTTAATTTACCAAATTACTGGTGTAAATAGTACTTTTCTTGAGTACCTGCTTCATTATAATTGCTTGTAATAATAATTTTTACTTAGAATAACTACTTTTTATAATCAACCACGGATGATTAAAATTTATCTCAAATTAATTGAATCGACCTTGAACACAAAAGCTCTTTTAAGAGTATTATAAACAATGGTGTTTTCTTGGGACGGGTATTGTAAGACTATTACTATTAGGTATACAAAATTGATTAATGTAATTGTTCTCTAATCAACATAACATAAATTCATCTATTGTAATTAAAGACAGTTTCATAATTTAATCCCTGGTTTAAGTATCACTTTAATGAATATAAGAAGCCATATTCTAAAAATTCAGAAAAATTCAGATCGAGAGATAATTTTTTATGCGATTGTGTTAAAATTTCATTTTATTTCAACTTTTTTATATGTAGTCTTATAAAAATGAGTTTTACTTGTTTAATTTCATATTTCAATAAATCCAGTTGCTACGGGTATGTTTGATCACCAGAACCATTTTCATTTCTTACTGTACTATATTACTATTTTATTTGTAGATAAGTTATTCATAAAGATGTCTGTAGAGTTTTTAGGTTAATGGTGTTTTAATATATTCCAAGTCATACAATGAAGTGAAACAATATTGTAATGCTCCCAAAAAATGATGTCGAACTGTCCTGGACTTACCCTATGTTTAAATGTGTACGTGTACTGGTTTAAATAAATCAAATCACTGAAATTAAATTAAAAAGTTGGTTTAAATTGTGCTCTTTTATCTTTACTGAACCGTTCAATATGAAAACTTTGAAATGTAAATAACTTCATTATATATAGTTTTTACTATTATTTGATACTGAATTTTATTTTCCGATTTCTACTTGTTACCCGTAGTTTTTAATGTAGTGCATTTTGTACCATTTTAATCAATTTCGCCTAAATAATATCGATACAGTTATTACAAAATCATTTCCTAACCATCATGTAAATTTATTAATTACAGTTTTAATTAATGATATGCTATGCGTTACAATCATGTACCCCAAAAAATGAAAACCATTTCCACTTTAATAACGCGACTGACCTTTTGCTACATGGTAAACTTATCCGTACAAAATAACAATAATAATTTCGATTTACGTATGTTCCATCATTGTAGTAATACAAACAAGAAAACTATTGTATAACAGAAACATTTGCTTCCATAAAACAATGAAATTACGAATCTAAAAAGGAAAACCCTTTATTATTTACATAAATTTCTAAAAATAGACTGATTATTTACTTGATTCGTCTCTTTCTAAGACAATTTTTTACAGTGTTTTTCGAACACAAATGATAATGATCTAAAAACATGATGGATATGAGCTGTCATTTCTAATTTAGTTCAATTGTTCATCAAGCGAAATAAATAGTAATTGTTATTTTTCGTTAGAATGCATAACATTATGAATAGATTAATTTATCTCCTATTTGAGTTTTGATTAGTAAACTTTTTTTACTTTATCGCATTATTCTTTGATAATTTATAAAAAATATATACTTACTTGTTTATAATACCCAACCTCATACTATTCTTAAGCGTTATTTGTAAACGAAACTAATATTTTAAGTCTCGTAGATTATTTATTAAGGATTTAGTTGTCGCTACTACTATTACTACATGCTAAGTGTATTTTTCGCATGTATTCACCTTTTAATTTTTTTGTCTGTAATATATTAGCCTTATTAGTCATGCATTTTTTACTTCTTGGATTTTTGTAATTTTTTGTATTGTCATATGCATTTGCTGTCTGTTCCTTTCTTTTATAATTTATGGTTTTTGTATGTATCATATTTTTTCCCTTCTTGGTATTGTCGTTTAGCCCTATTATATTATATTTTATTTGTTTCCAAATGTTCTTTTAGAGTTAAGTTAGTCGATAGATTTATTGGGGGTAATTTTTTAACCCATCGGTCCATTTCCAGGACGTTGATGATGCACCGACACATAGCCTGCAATGTTGCATTTTTGTATGTTTACGTTTCACTTCCTTTTTTTTGTTGTTTTAAGTTTCTGGGTCATCGGAACCACCCCCTCCTCTGGGGGCCGATTCTTAAATTCATGTTAAAATAAGTATTTTTACATTCAATAGCAGAATCAATTCATCATTCAATCATATTAGATTCAAACCATATAAACATCAAACATTTTTAGCAGAGATTATTTTAGTACATTAACATATAACACCAATCACACCAAAATCTCTCTAAACATATAGTATTTAATGACATATGGTTTCATATAATAAATGATAATCTATAGTCATTTAGTATTTTCGTAAAAATCACGGCGTAAAATAAAAATAGTGTGTATATAGTTGTAAATAGTTTGGGTGTAATAAACTTTTAAAACAGAAAGTCCGTTGATTGCATCGAATCCCCCATAGGAATCAAAAGAAGTGGCACATCTGTGCACCGGTGAAATAATCTTATTTCATCAACTAATAAACATGTATGTTAGATTGCGTTAAAATGCTAAAACTCGAATTTATTTGACGACACTTAACTTTCCTTGATGGAGAATTAAAACACGTTGGATATTAAAAACTTAAGTCTCTTAAAGTACTAGATGTTACTTACTTACTAACTACAAAATATTAGAGGGGGTTGAGAAAGCAGAGCAACAAGCGACCCTGGTTATAAGAACTGTCCCCTTTCAGGTAGTGGGCAGTACCATAAAAATTAATATTCTGGAATCTGGAAAGTCAGTAACAATTTCTAGGTATATCGGAACTCGCTTAAAAAAAACTTTTTTGTATTTCATTCCCACCAGCTACTCGTGCTGGTGGGCGGGCAGTCCCTCCGACCTACACTGTAGTGCAAAGTAGGGCGTAAGACCCTCTTCAGCCTCCTTGCAGGAGTCGTGGTTAGGGAGAGAGAAATGAGAAGGACGAAATGAAGACAGAAGAGAAGTGAAAGATTATCTGTGGAATATTACTGCTCGAGCATTTGCCTAAATGATCCAAGGAAACCACAGAAAACTTGGACCAGAGCAGCCAAACCCGGTTCGAACCGGTGACCTCCTGAATGTAAGCAATGGTCTAGACCACGCCCATCGGTAAAACTCGCTTGAAGATAGATTATTGAAACGTACAAATATAAAACTGCTAAACACGAAATAAATATCTAAATGGACATTACATATATATTATTGAATTTAATGATAAACAATACGATAACTGATGAATACTAAAATATATGTAACAATTAAATACTACTTAACAATGTATATTCACTCATTTTACTAATTACGCAACCTATAAAAATATATAGGGTAATGTTGTTCTTGTACGTTATTGAGTTTATTAATATGTATTCAAAGGAATTGCTTTTGGGTGTGGTCTCTGTATTAATTTAGGTCGAATAGATTTTTTTTCTTTTATTGATAAATTATTTACAGTTTGATGTCCAATAGTGGCGGTTCGTGCCTTCAAAAAAGGAGATTGCTCCACAAAATTACTTTACAAACCTACGTATACTCTAGGATCACAGATACATGGAATATTATTATGTAGTGATTAAGTCCATTATAACAGCTATTTAAAACATTAAAAAGCGCTATTAGCAAATATTATAATTTTGTATAGGTACCTACTTCTTTACAATAAGAGTTTTCTTATATTTTTTTATACTGGCCATGAAATTTGATCCACAGGATTACTTATAATACATATAGGTGCTAAATGTTGAATAAGGTTTAATTTATAATCATAATCTCTTGATATCAATATTAAATACGGATATTTGTCATAAAATTTCAATACAAAAATGAAACTTACAGCATATGTTTATCAAAAAGGTTAATAAATATTTTTATGAGAACCGCTTCCCCCTCCCCACAATATTTTCTGCGTTACGATAAATTGTGTATTACAACCTAAAGGAAATAGGTTAAGGGTATTTTAATGGTTTGTATGTATAAATTAAAAGTTATATTTACATTTTTAGTTCCTGATTAGATAGCACTTGAATATAGTGCATATCAAATACGGTGTATTTATAAAAGAAACTAATTCATACCATAACCTAACCAAAGTGGTGGTGACGAAGTTGAAACAGTTTCTTTTTTTTTTAATTTTCCCAAATATGCAAAATTGAATATAGGCAAATTATTTTTACATATGTGTCAAAATGGATACAAAACAAGCCCTTAACCTAGACAAAAATCCCACAGAGCTAAATATTTACACAGACCATTCAAATGTTATTATAAATTAAATGTGATAAGTCCGTACGCTAAAATGTTTATGAAAATCGGTTTTTCAAGAATATCTCTTAAACGATAGAAGTTATATCGTAAAAATAGTTATTATCATGCAATTTCCAATAAAAAAGGACCTTACAGTTTTTCTTCTAACAGCAATTATGTCATGTTATGTAATGGCAATTTCGAAAACTGCTAACTTGGAATTCTCTCTAAAATACACTTTTTTCCACACCACTTTTGTCTGTAGAATACCTGGCGTATTTTCTTGCATGGTATGCCCTGTAGGTCTAGTCCATAATCTATGTAGACGAATAAAAACCTTTTGTATGATAGTCAGCATAGCAGTTGTCTACTCTATGTCACTACGCGTTTTGAACTTGCGATGTTTGGTTCCCCAAACAATACAGCTATAGATTTTCCAGTCTTGTAAAAAGGCGTACAATTATGTTATCTTCATATAATATCTACCGCTGTCCATAAACATTTATACCAAGTCTATTATCAAGTTGAGGTATGGATAGTTATTAAACATGATCCTGACTGGCGATGGGTAAGGATTAGAGGGGGGCAATGAATGAACGAATTATTCGTTTGAACGACTCCTAAAAAAATCCCATGAATCGATTCACAGCTTACGGTGCAGCTCGTTCAAATGAATCATCACAGTGAATTGTAGAGTCGTGAAGCCTTTTCTGAAATTAAATCGTATTGCCCGCCTCCGGTAAGGATTAATGACGATCTGTATACAATTCAAACTCTTTCTCACCTGCTCCAGAAATGCTACTAAATACAATTTTTTGCAGTTGCACCAAGGTTGTAATTTGAACTGTGTATGCAAAAAGGTGGTTTATTCTATTCTGCAGTATGTAAGAATTGCCACCATGATCGTCATGCTCTAATGTGACATCTATTACAGCCAACGGTGATACTTATGACATCAACGACGAACTACCAGATCCGTCTTATTTCTTAGAGTAAGTGTAGTAATCTAGCAGTTAGAGGAAAAAGAAGAACAGAATGCGGCTGAATGAAACCTTTTTCTCCAAATCAATGAAAATTTATTATTTTTCAATAACCATTTCCATAATTTCTTCTTGATCATCTACATAGACCGTGGATTAAATTATTGATAAGGATACCACGTATAAAAATTCAAGAAGAAGGTAGAGTACCGCCGTTGTGGTATGGAGAAGAGTGTATTTAGTGAGAATTTCAAATTTGCAGTTTTCGAAATTATCATAACTTTCAAACGATTATCTATAAGAAAAAAAATCATACGGTCTATATTTTTACTATATAACTAACCACGTCTAAGAGATATTCACGAAACACTAATTTTAATAACTTTTAACCATGAATAAACATTTTAATACATTTAGGATCAATGGGGACTTTTTACATTCCCTTTAAAATGATTTTTCAAAGATTTGCGTAAATTTTTAGCTCTGCTAAAATATTTTCTAGGTTGAATACCTATTTGGACTGAACTAATAACTTTTAATTCATGTTTGTGAAAACATTGTCGTTGCTTATTTAAGGTAGTCAAGAAAGACTAACGTTGTACGTAGTTACGACATGAAATACAAGCAAAACACAAGGTTTTACATTATAAATGTTCCATGCAACATGAAACACGTATGTGGTGGCACCTACGGTTTTATTGAGGAGAATTTTATTATTCTGTAGGTGTAAAACAGTGAGCTACGCAATTCAGAGTTACAAGTTATGCGTGATCCTGCTGAGAATTGAAAAGGATAATAAACACTCGTGTTCATTTAAGAGTCAGTTCCTGAATCGGACACGACGTGTCGGGCAATGATCTTTTGAAAAAAGAAACACTTAAATGCAATTAAAGAAAATTGCACTTGCTCGTAATACCTACCATAATATTACTTTGTTAACTCAGCAGACATGACTGTTGTATTACCTACAACAATAAATAAACACACATTTAAAAAACTAAAAAACGTCTACGAAAAATTAGAAAATAAGTATTAAGATCTTCTGCACGCAACAAACCATCCAGGCATCACAAAAGTAAAGACAATAAAACGCAATGTTGATTTTTCTTTGTTATCGAAGGCTTATTTATTCTACTCTTTGAGCACGGTAGTGACCCTAGAGCATAAAAACACGGAGAAAGCAGTGATCCTGAAATAGGAAATAATTTTGATCCACCTTTCTCGCTCTAACGCGACCTGATTGGCTCTCTTCCCTAGCTATATCTCTCTCTACCAATCATTACACACAATTAATTCCTATTTCAGGATCATCGCTATAGTATTAAATCCTGTCTCCATGTTCTTATGCTCTAAGGTAGTGACTGATTAAAATTATTATTATTTAGTGCGCATTGTAGATTTCGTTATTTTATTTTATTTATTTATTATTATCCCAAATTATAACGACCACCGGACCATCGAAAATACACGCCTATTTTTTTAATTATTAGTAACATTCCTTCATATCCACAAAACAAAATAAGCACGGAGATCTTTACAGTACGACACACCTTTAGCTATGTTTGTAAACATTTAAGGCTTTTTGCGTTAAATAACATACATTGGTGACGTTACTCTTTTGTTTCCAAGATTTCATTATTTGAAATGAATAATACTGTTGGCATTCAAATATTTAGTTGTATTGTGTTCCATCTTTATCTTGTTCTAGAAGAAAAAAATCTTTAAAATATTATGTAGATGATAAATATTTAAAAATGTATATGGTTTCCTACTTCCACTGAATGTAATAATTTTTACTTAAATAAAAACCGTAGAAAAACAACGAATAATGTTTCACTAATATTTATTTTCGACGACTCCGCAATTGTTTCGATCGGACTACTATCATTATCAATAGTATAATTATAATAAAGAGTATAATTACTCTTGATAATGATCGCAGTCAGATCGAAACAATATTGCGGAGTTGTCGAAAATAAATATTGGTGAAACATTATTCGATGTTTTTAACATGTTTCACAAACGTTGCACTATTGAATCTCTTAAGTTAATCTTTATGTTGACAAGTCGTTATTTTACGATGATTATAACACAAAATAATGCGTTTTATTTCACCAATAAAATAAGTGTTTTTTTTATGAATTCAAGTAAGAAGAACTGGCCAGGCCAATACCACATTTAGATATTGAATAAAATGGGTGTTACCAAAAGATGTTGTAATACACGTAATAGTTTCAGTTAGTTTTTTTAATTTATGTATTGTTACTGCATGTATTTATTATTTCCTGACGATTGGTAAAACATATTGAACAAACATTATTTTAAAATAGTATCATAAACACATTTTATTTTAAAAAGTATTGCTGTATAATATAGTAGATATAAAGTACCGAAGTTTAAATATTAAATAAATTAATTTATCTTATCATAGTAACCAGTTAATTAAAGTCCTTTGCATTATTAATCAAAGCTGAAACGTTTTTGTTTTATTTTTCGCACATCATTTTTATTTCAACAATAATTCTTAGAATACTAATTGTAGGTAGTATTAATTATTATAATAATACGTGAACGCTGAAGTTCGCCGCACATTTTTTTAAATTTTAATTGTAAAAGTAGCGGAATTAAACTTACATCATTCAAAAGCTAATGTATAATACATGTGCACAAAATAAAAATATTTTGTGTATTGCCGTTAAGATAGGTAAAAAAGTATAAAAGGTAATAACATCGGTCGGGAATCCAACCCGGGGTATTTACGTGGCAGCCGAGCATTACACATGGTTCTTATGTAAGGTAAAATACATTGTTATACCTACCTATAGAAAATCGAACACATGCGAATTCTAGTACAAATAAAAGCAACAGTCTACGTTTATTAAAACATGTTCTCGCAGAATCCTGTTTCAGGTTCCGGGCCTTCAAAGCTTACTAGCCCAGCCAGTTGGGCCCTCGGGTCTAACTTCTCATGCTAATATTAATTGAAACTGCCAATCATAATAATGAAACGACCCGACGAGCCTTGTTCTGCAGTCCAATTATACCAGATTGTGAGCTAAATAGTTCACTGTCTTCGGCGTGTCATCCGGCGAGGTATTAAAAATGAAAATGAAACGTTAGGAACGATAAAAAATTAATATTACACCTCAATTACATACAGGATACTTCGCGTAAAAGGGCACATAATATGGATTTATTAATTTCAAAACTGATTTAGACAATAACCTTGTCCTTAATAATTACTACTCGTTATTTAACAAATTCAAAAAATATCTTATTTTTCTTTACTGCCATTGCATCACTGTAATACACTTTCTAGTCAATTTTTATTTAATGTTTTTCAATATTTTATTTTTTTTTATAAACACTTTATATTTCAATTTTTCGATTGGTCTTGGTATCGGTTACCTATTCTATTTATTTTTACAGTTTCCTTACAAGATTTCAATTTATAGAAATTTTCTTCTTTTAAATATTTCACTCCATTATTTACAATTGCTTTAATGGATATACTTCCGTATGCGACTTACTTCCAAATCGCTGGAAAATTTATATATAAGGTTTTTTTGGTGTGCTGAACACGAGTCGAACCATAAAAATAACCGTAAATGCTCCAAAGTGCGCGAAAATGAGGTTAACTGTGCTAAAATTGAAAATTATAGATGATATTGTTCATGAGTACGATTTATAGGGTTTTTTTGGTGTGCTGAGCATGGATTTAACAGCATAAAATCGATATCTCGGTTAGAATTCGAAATATTGAGCGCGGAACTTAAAAATTTATGTGTAAATGAATGTAAAAAAATTCTTCAATACACATTGTAATATATATTTCTTAATGAATGAAACGGAGTTTTTTGCTTTGCGAGGAGGGTTTCGTCTACCCGAACCGCTCTGCCAGGGGGCTGCCGTCCCCCGCAAACCAGTATCCATCTCTACACGTTACAGAACGCCGAGTTGCTGACAGTGGTTGTAAGTTGGCGGAGGCTTCACCCCCCGCGCCCCCCTTGGCATTGTTGAACGATTTGGTCACTAACAAGACTCCTAAACATAAAAAAAGGAAGAAATCTGTATGCATATTACCGTAATCATAACAATGTTCATACTGTAAAATTCAAATTTCGCGCCAAATTTGTATTCTTCGGCCAACTACCAATCACAGCCTTATTGCCATGCCCTCTATCGCAGCATTTAATTTTTCAGTATTTTTTATTCGGCGACATATCAAGCAGTGGTTTTTATTAACCTAACCTCACTATATGTGAGCTATGCCATTATTTTTAGTCGTAAGATAGTAATCCAGTCAAAATTAATCATAGAATTGGTGTGAAATAGTAAGTTTTTAATATTTGTATTTAGCTAAAATCAGTATCAATGAGTGATATACACAACCTACGATCATTGAGTACCATCTTTCGAGATCGGGATTTAACCTTACAATGGTTATGAGAACAAGAATTGATACCTTAAAAACGATTTTGCAAGACGCATAAAAAATTCATGACTAGGCAAGATAATATTTTAGTGGTCGGAAGATTTATTTGTCAACAAAAGAAGTATCACTGCCGTAACGTCACAGTTGCAGAGAATACGTGGTTTCCCTTTTCTAATGTACCAGCATCTACTGTCATGCTACTAACATATTGTTTTGGGTATCAATTAGGTTTTAAGGAGATAATTCGTGAATGTTCTTTTGATGGATTAATTTATCTTCTAAACCGGTGTCAGATCGTTTCAGTTATTGTGGAGAAGTGCATGATTTCTCTCGACAACTATTTTTGTGAGGAAGGAAAAATTGGCGGTGAAAGAGTCATCATTGAAATAGATGAGTGTAAGATTGAAACGTGGACGAATCACCGAGGGATCCTGAATTATTATTGATGATTGTTAGAGATGAGCCTGAAAAGTACAGGATTGAAATCTGCCCTGATAATAAGCGGGACGAGGCGACACTTCTCAATTTAATTAAAAAAAAAATGTGACACCCAACACTGAAATCCATACTGATCTCTAGCGTGGATACGTCAATTTAGACAATCATAGATACAAGAATTTTACAGTTAACTATTCGGAAAACCGGTGCTTACACTCAAAACATTGAGTTATCGTGGAGGTCATTACGTCAAACCGTAAGCCGTGGAGGCGTTAAAAAAGAAAACTGATCATTTATATGAATTTTTATGATGTCGTCGATGCGATAAAATGAATCTTGATCCGTTCAATCAACTGATCCAAGACATAAAACTTGTTTATCCAGGTTATAATTAAAATGTAAAAATTGAATAAGTTTTTAAATCACTAAATCAACTAACTGAATTTTTTTTATATCCTCTAGGGGCGGTTCTTAAATTCATGGCAATATAAGTATTTCTACAATTCAATACAAAACAGTTGTTACAGTTAGTACAGTTCAATCAATTCATTCAAAAATTAGATAAAAAACATCAAACGTTTAGGAGAGATCATTTTTAGTACATTTAACATATAGCACAAATCAAATCAAGATCTCTATAAACGTATAGTATCAATAACATATAGTTCAATCAATCAATCATAATCATTTAATTTTCGTAAATAAGTAGCAGTCACGACGTTCATGTAAAATTAGTGTATATAGTTGTAAATAGTTGGGTGTAATAAACAATTAAAACACAAAGTCCGTTTATTGCACCGATTCCCCCATAGGAATCAAAAGAAGTGGCACATCTGTGCACCGGTGAAATAATTCATTTCATCAAGCTAATTATACAATTGATGTTGGATTTTTGCTTTTGAGAAAAAACATTTGTAAGTACTTTGGTTAATTAATATTACATTTAAAAATTGTTCACACTACCCTATTGATGCAGGTAGCCCCTGAGTATCCTCTCAATAAAGAGCAAAACGTTGAAGACAATTGTTTAATTAAAATTTTTAATTGCCTGACCAAGTTCGGATTTTACTACATGACTTCAAATAATCAGGGAGAAATATGTACACATATGAATATCACTTCGTTTATGTCTTATTTGAGTTCACTTCCGTTGCGTATATCTCTCATTTTGTAGTTAGGTAACTTTCAATACTTAAAGGTACTGATTAAGTTAATTAAAATTATTGAAAAACCCAACGTCTTCAGCTAACTTAGGTTTACAACAATCTTATCATATTATATGCCAACTGTCGAAGCGGTTAAAATAAAATTTTGGATAGTGAATAAAGTTTTAGTCATTCACTTTTTAAATTTTATAATTTATATAATTTCTTTTCGTTGTTTCACCATTTATTACTAATTTGCTTTAGATATTCAAAATGTTCTTACATATCAGATTTGATACTTGTTATATATATACATTATTATCTGATCACAGTTTTGTAAATCTAGGCTACCTGAAGAAGATGAAATAAAGCCGATGAAACCTTGTAATGTTTTTAAACAATTTTTTGTTTTGTCTGCGTCCCACTAAACAATTCTCATTTGACATTTGACACGCTAAAAGATAAAACATCAACACAACATGAGAACAAAACTATTTACTGAATAATTTTGGGTTGTTGAAATAATATTTACAGCGTCATCAAATAATGAAGGAATCACACATTGTATATTTTGTTACCATTACTCCTTCCAATATATAATTTTATTTCCGATGGTGCTCTCTAATAGTTGACACACATTTCAAGAGACCTGTTTGACAATCTTTATTGTACACAGTACAATCTATCTGTAGTCTAGAAAGATTACATTTCGTTATTAAAATAAAAATATATTCCAGACGTGCATCGCAATTTTGAACTCATTGGTTCTTATTAGCACGCCATAGACAGCTCCGACAAAACACCGACCAACCTATCTGCTGCCTTTTAACAGCTTCCAATGAATGAATGCAAACAGCATAGGGATCGCGACCCAGATCTGGTAATTTAAATAAATTTTTGACCAAGAAATACATGTTCTTTAGAAATTGAATCCACTAAATTTCATTACTATTAACCATTACGATTTGTAAACATAAGCCTTTCCATTTCATTCTAAATTCATATATTATATGGTTATACCTAACCACCTTTCGCTTACCTTCCTCTAACTTATTTCTTTTCATGCTACCTTTCTATTATGACTAACATGTTACTTTGGTTTTAACTTTTTAAAAACCAGGACTCATGTCAATGTCTTATACCTTGGACCATTTTTACTAATCCCATAAAAAATTACCAAGCCCATATATTTTATTTAATAATACAAATAATTCTACAAATCATAAAATTAGTCATTTGTAATGTGCCTGTAAATGTTAGTGCCGTATGGTATAGACAATTTAAATAGAATCATTCCATATATATTTTATCTATTGCACACAAACAGAAATATATATATATATATAAATATAAAAATAAATATAAATATGGATTCAACAGAAACAACTACTCCGAGGGCTAATACCTTACCGGCATTGAATTTCACTGTTGATTGCAATATATTTTTAGACGAAAATATAAAAAATTAAAAAACGAAGGAGTTAAAATCCTTATTCGTCTAAATATGAAGATCAAAGATCTCACATTTGGAACGCGTCCTACCAAGTAGTTGTTTCTGTTGATTTCATATTTATATTTATATTTATATTTATATTTATATTTATATTTATATTTATATTTATATTTATATTTATATTTATATTTATATTTATATTTATATTTATATTTATATTTATATTTATATTTATATTTATATTTATATTTATATTTATATTTATATTTATATTTATATTTATATTTATATTTATATTTATATTTATATTTATATTTATATTTATATTTATATTTATATTTATATTTATATTTATATTTATATTTATATTTATATTTATATTTATATTTATATTTATATTTATATTTATATTTATATTTATATTTATATTTATATTTATATTTATATTTATATTTATATTTATAATATAGCCTATAAAGACCTTTCTGCCAGCGCCCATCTGATGAGACCCGATAGGTCGAAACCGAATTCTTCTCCGACCGCGTCAACGATTGCACAAGTATCTCATTCAGTATTTCAGTTTACAAAATTAAATCATATTTATTAACGGTCATAAGTTTTTATTTTAAATATATTAGTAGAATCCAAAAACCCAACAAATCTAATTTCAATTTCTAGTTATAGTAGCATATCACCATCTCCTGATATATGCTGCTAACTGAAGTATTTCACTTGTTAAACAAGGATCTTAATAATGTATCTACTTGTCCAACTGAATCAACCTTGCAGCTTAAATACGTACGTGATAGGCACGTAAATCAAATTAATAAGATTCTATGAGTTATTGGTCACTAAGCTTAAGATACAAGGGAGTGGAAGTGCGCGTTCAACTAGTCTTTGAACTGACGACTCGATGATGATGACCATAGTGCCTATGATGTGTTAATGAAATCTAATAAGATCATAATCGCAATCCAGATCTGGCAGTTTCCATAAATTACTGATCAAGAGCTAAAACTTACACTATTCTTACCAATTTTAATTTTTCAATTTTTATTATGTATTCTAATGAAATTTGTTAAATCTGACTTTTCCTCCTTTACGATAAACTGGCGACCCATACCGTAAGCTTAAGTTTATATGTTGTTTATTCAATTCATTCAGAAATTCCAATGTATTTTCAATGTTAGTTTGTCAACAACCCACAGTGTAATTATTAAGTAACTAATGGTTGAAAATTAAAAAATTAATCCATCTGCATTCCGAAACACTTCTTTCGCTACTAACTGAAATAGGACAAGCTTATGTTTAATAATTGTTGCCGGCGAGGAGACTGTTTGCATTACACAAATAAGAATCCAACCCATGTAGGCAAAACTACGGGAAAATTAATATCTAGAATGTAGATAGATATAAACATTTTTTGATCATTAGCATTAAAATAAACAATTTCTGTAAGTCATAAATTGATATTTCTAACTTAATAATGCACAAAAAGTCCTAAACTACGCGAAACAAAAAAATAGAAAATAACAAAATTCTATTAGCATTAAGTATCTACTTACATATATGTTTAATATAAATTCGAGTTTCCTAATGAAGTTTTTAAATCACTCTGTAGACAGTGTTTTATGTACGCACGTAATACATAAACACCGGCATTGGCGTTGATTTGTGTAAGCTCGGCCAATAAAAAGGACAATAACAAGCTTGTTATGTTAATTCCTGGCACAGTACCACCCCTGCCGCCGTCGGATCTCTATTACTTTCCACTTGGAATCTGTCTGTTTACAAATTCGTTTTAATGTCGACAGTAAACGTAACGAACCGAATGAATTTATAGGTGCTTTCGGTCTGTAAGCCGTACAGATAGATTTAGTGCACTATTTATTGGATGCTGGCGCCCACCGCGCCTCGCCAGTGTCGAACTTTTTATGTTAATTCAATTACAAAAGAAAAAGATCTCGCATTAATAAAATCATAATACCCATACGGCCGCGATGACTTTGTCCCATTTCATTATTATTTACGATCGCCCTATAGACCGAAACAATATGCATATTCAATTTTTTAATAAAGTTTTGACCGGCACAAACGATAAATTAAACTTTATAATGACGCTATTTTTAACTCAATGTGCACCTCTCGAAAAAAAAATATATATATATAATCATATGCAGCATATCTATTCGCTTACCATGTTTTATTGTTTCCTGTGTCAGAGAAAATGCTGTTAAAAACTAACGGATTCAAAAGTGATAAAAATAAAATTGCAATTTATAATATATTTATATATTTCCTAAATAAAATCTCTGAAACTTTGATTTTTCAATATACGTGACGTGACCATGCAATGAAAAGAAAGTTTTCATCTGGTATTGAAGAGAAGAATTTTGGATGAAAAATGTTATAATAAATTAACCACTAATTAAAATGTACGTCCAGAACACATTGTGTTTGCAATTAGCTCTAATCACGTTTTTGATATATTTTGTACACCTCCCAAAATGCTTTAGGTGCCTAGTGGTTGTAGCACCCAAATTTGCGTGTTAAATATTTTATATTAAAAAAATGAATACGGAAAATATTTTAATTGTTTATTGAATAAAAAATCGCATGTGTTCGGTACGAGAATTGTGTAGGAACTGTCGTCAGTCGGCCCACCGACAATCGCGATAACACAGCCAGATAAAAATTGTTATGGCTAGCTGTCGCACAAGAACCGACAAAGGTTGATAGAAATCCGACGACTACACAATTCTCACCGATACAACATTATACACCCAAATGTAAACTAATTGAAAAGTTCAAACCATACCTACAGTACCCCCCTGCGAGTGATTTGCAATCACGAAAATAGAAATAATACAAAAAAATATATATAATCATATTACAAGTATGTTAGACAAAAGGAAAACATTATAATAAACAAGATACAATGTTCAAAATGAAGTAACGTGTAACACAATTTACTCACACTGCACAAAACTTCACGTAAATCCAAACTGGTTTCCTGGTGGATTGTCAGGCGCAGGGATGGGGTTGCAGCTTTCAACGGGATCATCCGGAATTGTCAAAGTGTAAGCGGGCTTCAACCGGTTGATAGAAACGGTGAGATCGTTGGTTCCAATGCGGACGAGATAGGCCTTGTCGTTTCTACGCATCACCCGGAAGGGACCATCATACGGTTGCTGAAGCGGACTGAAGTCCCCAAATCTTTGAAAACAAAGACGGGCTTCTCCCCATGACGAGATGCAGATGTAGGGCGCAGTTCCTGGAAATGATGACGGAGTTCCCTAGTAAAATCAGCAGGTTCGTGTGGATCAGTTGTTTGGTGACTGACGAGAAATTCGCCAGGAAGACGAAGCGGCTGTCCATATACCATTTCAGCGGTTGTTGCCCCAAGATCTTCTCGCCAGGCGCTTCGGATGCCTAACAGGACGGTGGGCAAAATTGCTGTCCATTGTTTATTTTGGTGACACATGATGGCTGATTTCAAATGACGATGGAAACGTTCCACCAAACCATTAGCAGCAGGGTGGTATGCAGTTGTCCTAATTCTATTAATGCCACAGAGTTGTCGAAGTCGCGTGAGTAAATGGGATTCAAACTGACGACCTTGGTCCGTAGTTATCGTCAAAGGCGTCCCAAATCTCGTGATCCAATGGTTGTAAAAAGCTTTTGCGACAGTAAAAGCCTGGATATTCACAATTGGGATGGCCTCAGGCCATCTAGAATACCGATCAACGCATGTTAGGCAATAACGGAATCCTTCCGAAACAGGTAATGGTCCAACCAGATCAATGCGGACATGTTCAAAACGGGCTGTTGGGCGTGGGAAAGAACCAAGCGGCGATGTAACATGTCGGGTAATCTTGGTTTTCGGCTGAAGATAATCTAAGACGGCCGCAACCTTTTCGGGAAGAGGAGTGGTTCCTTGGGCAGTTACGCGATAGCCAAGAAAACGAACCTCGGAAGCACCAAAGATGCATGTCGCTGCGTTGATGATTATCCCGTGATTTTTCAATCGTTGAAAAACGGTGTGCAAATGCTAAAGATGCTCCTCCTCGGATTCAGACGCTATCAGAACGTCGTCTATGTAACAAAAACGGAAAGATTGAGCGGCGTTCCGCAAACCAAAGGACATAAACAGCTATGTCCAAATGGTGTGAAAATGGCGGTTTTTTGGATGTCCTCTGGTGCTACCGGAATCTGAAGGTAAGCTCTTACTAAGGTGGAGAACACTCGTTTTCCAGCGAGAGCATGGTAAAAATCTTGTATATGCGGCACTGGATATTGATCTGGGATTGTCCTTGCATTGAGGGCCCTGTAATCTCCACACGGACGCCAGACATCGCCCTTCTTGGGTACCAGATGCAGCGGGGAAGACCAGGGGCTCTGACATGGTCGAACTACACCAAGCAGTAGCATAGCTTCAAACTCCTTTTTGGCGATCTTGAGCTTATCTGGAGCGAGGCGTCTTGGTTTGGAAGCAACTGGAGGACCGGGTGTCGTTCTGATATGATGGAAAGTACCATGTTTCGGTTCCTTGATTACTCCAGACGGACGGGTAACTTCCGGGAAGTTCCTTAGAACGTCGAGATAAAGAGACGAATTTTTGATGACACGAATCGAATAATGTGGATCGGAAACATAACGGCCCTGCGTTGAGATGTTAGTAGGAGTGTCTATTAGCTGTTTGTTGCGAATGTCAACAATTAGTCCATAATGAGATAGGAAATCGGCTCCGAGTATAGGTTTAGTGACATCGGCGACAACGAATCTCCAAGGTAAGATGCGTCGAAGACCAAGATTCAAAGCTAACGAAATGATTCCGTATGTGCGGATAACTGTATTGTTTGCGATGTATAGTTCATAATCCGTCCGCGAAAGTTAAAAATGCACTCGCGATCGCGGAAACACGCACAAATCGGCGCCGGTGTCCACAAGAAATTCAACACAAGTGTCTTTGTCAACGACGAAAAGACGGCACGGTGTAGGGTTAGGATCGGTAGCCGCCATTAACGATCGCCCTCCCCGTTTTCCCATAAGGAGAACGTACACGGTTTTGTACAATGTTTTGCTTTGTTGCCAAAACGGGAATGGTACCAGCCCTGCCCTCGTTTGCTGCTACCGGAAGAACGCGAACGGGATTGCGATCGTCCGCGCCAATTGTTTCCCCAGATGTAGTGGCGGATACTGCATTCACACAATGAGGGATCAGCCAGTTCGCCAAGGGTTGGTAAAGGGGATTTCGCGTAGATTGCTAAAATGGGTTGCAGAGATGATGGCAAACGGCTCAACCAAATTGAACGTAACACGGATTCTGGCACATTGGGACCAGCCAAAGACTCGAAATGGCGAAGAAATTGCGAAGGTTTTCTGTCGCCCAATTCTTCACACTCCAAAAGACGCTTAATTTTCTACTCTTGATATAAAAAATATAAACTGATTGAAAAGTTTAAACCATACAGGGTGTTGTACCTACAATGCGAATATACTACGACCATCAGAAATACGACGATTTTCGTGTTATGGATAGTACAAATACTAATAATAACGAAATGTTAATTAGTATTGTATTACCTTGATAATGGGCAACGCCCGAAACAATTGTCGAGTTCTTATGTAAATAAATGGTGAACATTATGTTGTCTTTTTCTTGTTAAATTTTTAATTCATTTTTTTATCTCTTTGAGGTTAGGTTATGCTTGAGAAAGTTTGTCTAAGCAAACTTCCCAAAGGTAACCTAACCTTCAAGCGCTAAATAAAACACTATAACCCAAAATTCCACATAAATTGGTTAGAACTTAGGTTGCCAGGCATCGAACGTAATAAATAATAATCACATGATACGCAATTGATTTATAAAGAATACTTTAGCCTTGATGATTTGATTTTTTTTTGCAAATGCATAAATGAATCCTCGTGATTGTGGATTTGTTCACCGTATGCTTCCCCTACATTATTTGTTTGTGAATTAAATCACAGACAATCCAAAGGACCAAGTACCTGTTGCTATTGAATATTAGGATGTTCTTTGTACTATTTACATTTTATCAATTTAATTAATTATTTCTTATTTTTTTCTGTACTATGCAGTTCGTTACAAAAATATAGTTTTTCTGTTTCTGTAAAATTTAAAAACAATCAGACTACTAACATTTGTTAAGAATAGGCTGAGCTACCATTTGCCTGAAGCACAAGTTGTACCTCACTGTTATGTGAATGGAATTTATAAAATAAGTTTTATGTTTTACTTTAAATAAAACAGAAACGAAAAATAAATTCAAAAAAGCACTTCGTACATTTGTAGATAATAATAAGATCTTTGATTTCAGATTTGGATCACTCTTTCAACTTCTGCACATCGAGAGTAAGTTATAAAATGAATTTCAAAAAAATCTCATTTGCCGAGAAATTATTGATATGGGACCATATGAATCAAGTAATTACATTATATTACGGTATAGAGGATCGTCATGATTAAAATTTAAGTGCTGTACACCATCGATAACAGTACCCATCGTCCAAACACGGACAGGTTCAACTAGTTCATTGAAATACGTTAATGGTTTTACAAAGCAATTGTTCAAGAAATTTTTACGTGTTGCTTTACTACATTCTTTGCTAGTTTTTTCTATTATTGAATACAAACAGGTACATTCTATGTTGTAACACTACCCAAAAATATTATTTTTCCTACTTTTATTTACTATGACAAAAAAGTCCAATAAACATTTCCTGATTACTAATTCTGTATGTATTTTATCAAAAAGCTTGCTGTGTTTATTATACCTTATGTAAATGTCTATTTAAAAATTAATGGATGTAATAAAAATCAGTCATATTAATAAAATTACTCTTCTGACAAAAATAACGACAATTTTAAACACTACCAAAACCATAAAAATACTCTACGGTAATTATAAAGTTCAATTATATACATATATAAGTGCAATAACATAAAAGTGTGTTTTAAAAATCAGGACTCTATGAAAAAAAATCTTTGACAAAAAAAGTTAGTTTTACACGATTAATCCATATTTTATATTGATTTATTGGAAGCACTGAACAATCGAAACAAAAACTTTAACTATTAACACAGATGGTTTGCAAATATACAAATTATGGAGCGTATTAGATTAAAGTTAGTAATTGATTATTTATTTATGTCAAAAAAGAAGGTATTAAAATCCTTTTTTGGTCTAATTATAAAGGATTACAGATCCCTCATTTGCAACGCGTCCTACACAGTAGGCACAGCGCACCGAAAGCCATATCCCACGACTGGTTTCAACCTATCGGGTCTCATCCGGTGGGTGCTGGCAGAAAGGCTTTTACAAGCCATATAATAAATTTGAGTATGGAATCAATAGAAACAACTACTCCAAGGGCTAATACCCCTACCGGCATTGAATTACACTGTTCATTTCTAACGATTATTAGTTCTGTGATCCTTTATAATTATTCGAAAAAGTAATTTAATATCTTTTTTAGATTGTTATCTTTGTCTAATAATCGTTCGAAATCAACAGTATAATTCAATGCCGGTAAGGGGTATTAGCTCTCGGAGGATAGTATAATTTTTAAAAATAATTTATTAATCGCAAAGAATCGATAGAGATTAATTCGAACACTCAGAAATTGATTCCTAGACCATTAAAATTAATGTGTGACTCGTTTTCGCAATTCCGTGACAGGCGAACATGCCAGGAAATTAATATTTCTGGCGACCAATAAATATAATATTATATATGTCAATTCGTATATTCGTTATGTATTTTATCTTTTAGACAAGAATTTTTTTGTATTATGAAAATGTTTATTTTTGTGTTCTTGCGCTTCATCCAAATAAAGAATAAAAAAACGAGTGCTCCTTTAATTCTAAAGTAGCTTTACGATTGTAAAAAATGCATTACTTACTAATTTAGTTAACAACTAGGTATAGTCCAAAGTATCATGTATTTCGAAAAGAATCAAGCGTGGAGATAAAACCTGTGTACAGACCTAGTGTATATATAACGTATATTTATAAACAACCATTGATAACTTTATTAATAAAATTAATAAATAAATAAATGAGAGGAACAAATGATTAAATCAAATATATAAATTAAATTAAATATTATAAAGAGTCAAACTGGGATATTAAGTCCTACCTGGTTTTGTCTGCGGCTTGATGGAGTATATCCGTCTCTGAGGATGCAGGATAGGGTCACACACAACGCCAGTACTTCTCACACACGATGATTTTCCGAACTCAATGTACCCTTGGTCCTCCTCTTCATGCAGACTTCTTCATGGCTTCGCAGACTTACTTCATCTCCTCGATAATTATTTACCCTGGCTCATTATAGAACTTCACCTAGTGCTTATTTATTATATTTAAAAATTCGAGTTAATTTTATCGTTTTGGGCTGACAATGGAGTAATTTCAAATTATTAATGTTTAAATTATGGTTTTCTCGTAAACAATGGTCGGTAACGTATTCGTAACGTAACTTCCAAAGAATGACCCGTTTGTCCAATGTATAGGGCATCACAATTAAGGAAATTTAGCTGATAGATTCCACATTTTTGTGTAATAACTAGTCTTCTGTTATTATCAATTAACAAAGAAACAAAAAAATGTGCACCATTTTTATTTAATATGTTTTACCGATACCCTTCCGCAAAACTTGTTTAATTAAAAAAATACAACAGTTGTAATTATCAACATGGTACCTACATCTAATCAATTTAGAAATTGACAATAATATTTGAACTACAGGTAACAATAGAAGAGGAATAGATGCTGAAACCATAGAGATAATGGAATTGGAGCAGGCAAGCAATCGGATATATGTTATGTCAATAAAAAGAAACAAAAAAGGAAGATATATCATCTATCCGTTTTTATTTTAAGCATTCGCAGTACAACTGTGACTACCAATCAGAAGCGTTATATAATGTATTTTAATGTGCAAGCGCAAAGATAGAGTGAGTACCACAAGTTTTCACCTCACATAACACCACCACTTACAGAGCTGAATGGGACTTGCCTACGCTATTCTATTACCTCCATGGTTGAAACATTGAAGTCTTTATATAAAAAAGATATCCACAGTTTTTCAGATTTTGCAAACAACCCCTGATAAAATTTAACCGAGCGGGCTCTGTTACCGAACAACACCCGGTCGGGGCGATAAAACATGTCCCGGTTTATTAGACCCGGTCAGGAAAATAACGAGGCCTGTATCACAATATCTCATCCGGAGAAATGGTCGGGGCAAATTTAAATTGCCTAATCGTGCAGCCTGATTAAGGAAATAGTCGATGAAACTATGTCTGCCACGATCACTTGGATCCAACTGGGAGCCTCTGATAGTAATTTCTTCCAGGGTCGGTGGCAAACAAGAAAAGAGTTATAAACACAACAGGTTTATTAAACACAGAAATCATGAAGAGAAAAACATAGAATAATGGGGGCAATGTCTCCAAAACAATAACATTAGAAAATAATGTTACCTTACTTTGGGTAAATATCTAGGATCTCTTCAGTTTCTTCCACCAAGCACATCACTATTACTAGCGGACACTTAGCTGGGTACTAGAAGATTTGTTTATCTGTGGAAAGACGGGCAGTGTCTCGTCTGGCACACTACCTCGTCCGCACGTGGCTCAATAATCCTAACATCCCTACACCTAATCCATGTCCAAGTGCCGCCACAATCAATAATATACCGGCCAAAACAAAACCGTTACAAGCTTAATGGAAACAAACGCCTAGGTTCCCTTTTAAAATAATAGGCCAGGTAATTGGTAGATGTAGATTTAAGTACCCCAACAGCCTGGGTCAGGTCGAGAGAATACCCATTGATTGTTTGATTATAGCAGGCGCGGCTCCTCCATTAGATCATTTGGTCAATGATCCCCAACCCAATATATTTCCAAACAAAAGTATAATAATGATATAAATTAAATAATATATTTTTTCATTATCTTTTAAATTGGTAAATTCCCTTTTAATTCTAACTATTCTAAGCGTATAAACTCGACCCATTTGCTGATTCCGCAACATCGCCGACGCGACGCACCACTATGCATCTCCTTGGTGGTACTGATTTAATTATTGATTTTCAATCGTTGGCAGTTGGCATAAACCGGGCTGGCAGCCAGCGATGTTTTCCCGATCTAATTTGTATTATGTTATACGACTTTCTGAAGCAGTTAAATGGTAAGGTTTAGGTCAACAGCCGCGGCGAAGAAAATACAGTATTTTTCGAGGTGTTTTTGTTAGTTAGCAATTTTTTGTAGATCAGGTTATGTACTTATATATTTGTGGTGTAAATTAATATATTTTGTCATACATGTGCTTATTTTTAAACAATAGTTACTGTCACACCTCTGACATCATGTTTTTCTTGAAATAAAAATCAGTTAAGACATTTTGAGAATTAACAATTTTGGACCTCGACTAGGAACCTAACAGAGATAAATCGTCTCATATACAACCTGAAAATGTTCCTATCTTTTCATCAAAAATCTTCTCCTTTTATAACTTTTTGTTTTTATAAAAAGTACTTATTAGACTGTATTAAGATTGGCATTAAGACTGGTTTCTTTACTTTTCTATTGGTGGCATAACGTATAAAATATACGAAATAGGTAATTCTTATTTCTGGTAAATTATTTTATAAAACGCAGGTACTTTAAAAATGAAAATTAACTGCACAATTTTAATCGTCAAATGTAAACCGTTGATGCGACGCCCAAAAAAGAAAGAGGCAGCTGTTGCTTAAGTATATAATTTAAAGAAAACTGTCTCTAGAATCAACAGAGCATTAACTGTAGGTTTTAAAGAAGAAATTCTTGCAGTAATTTTATTAGCGACTGGTTCTGTTTATCAAGTGCCTGAATGAGAATGGCCGCGTGTAAGGGTCGTTGTGTGTATTAATTTAGTCCTATAAAAACGCCCACGTTGCTGTAAAGTAACTGAAATATTTCTATTTAATTTTGCTAATTTATTGTAATGGAACATGTAACGATATTCATTCACAGCATAACGTTGTATTATTACAACTAATGGTTAGTGGTATCGTAATTTGCGTGCATAAAAAGTCGTGAATTATGCGGCGAAGCAGCGGAATCATTTTGTTGAATTCGAATACGAGCCGAGCCTTGAACACAGCCGTTTGGTTTATGAACTTGTAAAATTTTATTGCGAATTAAACGCGATTGTAAATTGCTACAGAAACAACGTCGCGCTTTCGCTATTCTAGTCGATTTTTTCACAAACTTATATATGTATTACGCACAATTTAAATCGTTAGTTCAATTGATGAAGAGGAACCTCAACTCAACTTTTTAGCCCCTAATCGGTATCGTGTTTTCCCGAAACGAAGAAATATTTAAACAACCTGTTACGGAAAAATAAACATTTTTTTGTATACCTATAGTGTACGACGACGAGGACGTCTTGTCGTCAGGACAGCCGATTAGAATATAAGTTGTACATAATAAAATTCGTATAGTTGTGTTGTATATATTCATGTTTTTTGTAAGTTTTATCATTTAATATTCATATTTCATAGGCGTATTTTTCAATATTTTAAACCCTCATTATTATTATTATTTGTAGATTTATTTAAGTTCCACTTTTAGTACATCTTAATACAATTTCAACAGTCAAATTCTACTTGAAATCAGGGGTGTATACTTTGCTAAAACTCCATTAGGGTTGGACATTCCAACCATTATTTTATTTCTTATTTTGCATACTATTTAGGGTTATTGTATCGTAATATTTCAAAATTGCATTTGTAATGGGATATTTTTGGAGCAATAAAACCAACAGCAAGGACCTTTCTTCAGGCTTTATTTTTATTTGTTGCATTTAATATTAACTTACTTAATTACTAGTTAACGATTTAATTCGAATATAATTTAGAAGACGATTACGGAACGATTGTTATTAGTACTTATTACTTTTTGCTACTGGCTCTGATTGTTTTGTCACTGCCCTGTTGTACCCTCGTCAGATCTTAAATAACATTCCTTTCTTTCGTCACAATGACAACATAGATAAAATTAAGGAATTGTTGACAATTTCCCCGTAAGTTTAACCAAACATAATTAGTACATTTGTCTACAATTGCAAGAGCAATCGAATGTTTAGTAAACATAAAGCAATATTTATTATTCTCATGAGAATCTTACACTAATTAATAATAAAATAAACTATGAACT
Organism: Agrilus biguttatus; assembly: GCA_963921985.1. NCBI lineage: Eukaryota > Metazoa > Arthropoda > Insecta > Coleoptera > Buprestidae > Agrilus > Agrilus biguttatus. The sequence continues at coordinate 21,825,869 of OY998117.1, read as the reverse complement.
TTTGTGGAAATTAATATGCAAATAACAAACATCCTCATTGGAATATTTGTAGAAGTTATCAGTCTTCATTCTAATGCTACAGTATGAAATAGAATTAATAACATATTGTTATAAAACTACTAAAAGTATTTAAAAAGTAATGGTACATTAGACATTTACTATTATTTTATTACCCTGCTACATTTCATTTGCAGTTATTTCTATTGTACTAAGCATCTTGTTATTTTCTTCTCTCTTCATCATCATATCTTATTGTAACCAGTTTGGGGGGGAGGGGGGCGGGGAATTAATATAAGGTATTTTATAACATTTCAAGACAGAGTTCGTATGTAGACTATATTAGCTAAGAAAAGAACCTCATAAACAAGTATCACTTTTATGTTTATAGTTGTAAATATACACTTATCAACTTCTATAGTTTTTTTCTTGTGTGTTCAACTGTAAACATTGGTCCTTCGAGTATAATTTAATTATATGTGGAACAGCAGTATAAACGCTGAGAAATAGTTTTATTCTCACGAAGTAAACTCATTCCAAATTAAATTTTCATTTAAAAACTGAAAACTGGCATAGTTTTTTACTTTATATAATAAAGTAATGACTATCAATACTAAAAAATACAAAATAATAAATTTAAATTCGCATTAACAAGGACAGATAATAAATGGCTTAAGTAGTATACAATAGCGAAATGAAAAAGCATATATTTTTGTAATTGTCAAAATCACTGGAAATATAACAAAATAAGGAAAAAGCATATTGCTGTTTTCTCCCGGAGTGACCACTAATGCTGGCGTCAATTTTTGCTTATAGTAAGAAAACTAACGTGGGTATATTAAAACACTTGGATAAATCACTAATTTGTATTATAATACTCAATGTATACATTTTGCCTTGTGAGGGAATCGTCAGGGGTTTTACAAAACTAAAGCTCTTATGCTAGTTCACCTTATTAATAAGTATGGATTCAAATTAAATTTGGTTTGAACAGTGGGTTATTCCCGAAATCTACCTGGTCATTCGTTAAAGAAAACATTAGGCACGATTCTTGTGAACAATAAGATGACAGATAAACTAAACAAACTTAGAAATAGCGGTGTATATGAAATTCAATGTAACGATTGTAACGTTATTTATATAGTAAAACAAAGAGAACTAAGCACTCGTTTTCAAGGACACATGATTATGGTAATAAATGAAACATACATCTGATGCGTTATCTAATAATCTTACTGACAATAACCATACTGTATCCATCAACAACATTAAAATATTAGAAACCTTAACAGGTTGATCCATACTTGATAGATGGGAAATTCTATAAATCAACAGAGTAACACATAATATCTTTAGTGAACGACCCGGTAGATTTTGGGAATAATTCACCCTTAAAACCAAATTTAATTTGAATTCATACTGATAAATGAGGTGAACTTTAGGATAAGAACTTTTGTAGAACTCCTGACGATGCCCTTACACTCTCCATTGAGTATAATAATAAAAATTAGTGATTTACCTATGTGTTTTAATATATCAGTATAAATACTGCGTGATCTATTGTTCTAGAACATTGCTTTGCTTATTCTGTGGTTTCCCTGGATCATTTAGGCAAATGCTGGAACACTAATATTCCACAGATAATCTTTCACTTCTCTTCTGTCTTCATTTCGTCCGTCTCATCTTTCTCTCCCTAACCACACCACCCACCTATTCCCACGATTCCTGAAAGGAGGCTGAAGAGGACCTTACGCCCTACCCTCCGGCTTTGCACTACAGTGTAGGTCGGAGGGACTGCCCGCCCACCAGCACGAGTAGCTGGTGGGAATGAAACACACAAAAGTTTTAAGTTTTTATAAATCCTGATATATTTTACATATATTTAATATCTAAAATATGAATCACCAAGCGCTCACGACAGAAACCTTCAAAATTTTAACAGTTAGTTATTATAAACAGAAAAAACAAATTCAGAAGATTTTTAGAAACTTTATTAAATCGTAACGTATGTTTCGCCAAACTTATGGTTCTTCAGACGATAGTAATTACTACTAAATATACATTTAACATTTGGTGTCCAAATAGTTTACAATAAGGGTGGTGGATGATCAAAATAAATTTAAAAGTGGGGAATTGTTACCTTCTGTTTGTTCGTTGAGTAGAATACCTAATTTTTTATGTTTATTTATTTCTAAAGTTTCTAACAATTAAAGTAATGTTTCAATTAAGTTTTAATCGTTGCAACATGGATAAAACAACATTTCAATGTAAAATATATGTATTACCTAAAAAAGAAGATTAAATCACAATTTTTATTGGAAATTATAAATAAAACTCAACGTTTGAAGTCACAAAATTATTTATTGGCCACTATAGCTATTTCACCACACAGTGGCTTCTTCAGGTGAATGATATTATAAACTTAAACTCTAATACAAAATCTCTTATATACTAAAATTATACTAAAATAGGGAGAGGGAAAGATACAAAATGGGACAGTTAAATATTAAGAAGAGGTGAATTATTTACATCTATTAAGTATTATTAAGCCTAATTTATTAAGTTTGTTTATTTCTAGCCATTCAAATAAATTTAGTTTTAACCCTTACTTTTCCAAATGTAAAATTTTAAAATTATCATCGAAATTATGAGAATTCTGTATCAAATGTTCGGCATAAGTAGAATGAACCGTATTTTTTATAAAGATTTTTTTGTGTTCATTTCATCTATCTAAAAAGGATCTCCCCGTTTGACCTATGTATGATTTATTGCAAGACTAAATTGTGGCACTTCGTCAATACAATTTTTATTACTTATAAACTAATGGGGAAGGCCCTTATGCATACCCTGCATCAGAATTTTCTATAATAAATCATAATATGGCAAATATATAAATACTGAAATTATAAATAAATTTAAAAAAAATAGAATTTTGGCAGCGCGTTTTGCTTATAACTGTCAATAATTTCTAAATCTAAGCGTAAAATTTACTTTTTCTTTCAATTAAACAACAAACAAGCGTGAACATATTATTTGACAGGTATGTTTTTTCTACACGTTATGTACAAAAATAATCGCGATAATTACATACTTCTCTATACGCCCTAATAAAAGAAATACGTAGTAATTTTTGTAGCAGTTAATAACAAGTGGTTTTTATTTCATATTACGGGGGAACGATTTTTTTAAGCTCGTTCACGATTGGACCCGCCCACCAATGTTTAGGCTATCAAGTTACAACATTAATTAAACTCTTAAATACCCATCGGTCCATTAAAATACCGACGCTGGTGCTCTTCCACGTTACCCATCATGTAAAACGAATCGTTTAGATGAAAATAGCCGGATATTTTGAATTACACACGTACCAAATAGGTACACCGTTTGTATATACTACTATGTGCACTTACTCTCATCAGATATAATCGACCATTCGAGTAACAAGAAGATTGATGGTTGATGGTATTGTTTTTATCAACGATCTTGTACCAGTAGCCAGCAATAAAGCTTCGAGAGATATTATACGTACTGCTCGATTGCTAACAAAAAAACACACAGCGGTTGTGAAGAACATCTACGATTTTTAAAGATAAATTGATCGAATGAGAATCAAAAAAGGCAGTTCTGTAATAATCCAATAAAAAGACAGACAGTAATTAATTGTATAAATAGAAATTAAATTGACGTAAGAAATACAAGAGAGTCGTAGTCCATAGAAAATTGACTTTTTCTGACCTAGAAGTGTTGAGTTTAAAATTTAGTTAAAATAAACCGACATCGTATCTGACACGTACACGATATGGTTTATAACGTTTGCGCCTGGAAATCGGTTGGTACCGTTCCTAGAAAATTCAGCTCATAAAAGTCGAGAAGGCCAGAAATTGAAATTGAAACTATAACTATAATAAGTAAGTACCCATTTCTGACTATTTTACACTTTCAGTCTTTGTCTATAAACGTACAGTGGAGGCACCTTTGGACAGAGCGGCATCCATAGTGGTGAGCCGATCAGTACCCTTTATGTTTACCAACAAAGTCTGAATTTATTATTATTCGTATTAATAGTTTTGTCAACAATAGCAGATAATTATTAGCACCATGATGATTCATTTAAAAGTGCTTTAAGCGTTACATTATAAGAGTAAAGTATAATTAAGTCAAAGAATTTGATGTGTTCATCAAGAGTTAGAAATTTGCTCACGTTTCTTGTAACGTCTAAAACAGGGATCACATAAATATTTTTGGGTATAGTGCAAATCCGGACGATAGGGCGGAATTCCTTCTTTTAGCAATCGTGAGTATGTACATGTGATGGTTGCCTGACCGATCTAAAGAAATCACAGAAACACTTAGACCAGAGCAGACAGATCGTAGATCAAAGCAAAGATTCACGCGTGCCATGTATAGACGTAGTACGATATTGTCGGTACGACATCGATTGAAATTCTATATCCTATTTATCTTTAAGACAAGTAGCACCAAAACAAATGTACACCATTGATGAGTGATTAAAACCATGTAGAGCAGCTGAAGTTGACAAGATTGCATTAGAAACGGACCATATTGATACAGGGCTGTAGCCAGTCCATGAAATCAGGGGGGGGGGGGCTGAGGGACTTTTTGGGTGGGCGCAATTAAAATTATTGGAAAGTCTCAAAACAGTTGTAATTTTCGGAATTTACAGTAATTAAATTTTCGCATTAACTCAAACAAATCAATATTATTCGTATAACTTTCTCAAACGTCAAATGAATTAAATTGGCGTCTCGTTGGTGCTTCATAGACATTCTTTTGGGTCTGTTGATCCGTGTAAGTACCGATAATGCTAACTCGTAAACAGCTGTACTACTTCCAAAGATACGGCAAGTTTCTCAAAGCTCATAGGTATCCTCAAATGCAGTTCGTTGGTAATAAATTTCAGCCAACATGTCGTCAGGGTTGTACTTTGAGTAATAATTCTTCACAACATTTATTTCGCATGGTGATGGAACCTGGATTTCTAATTTCTTCAGAATCCCTTTTTCATCGATGTTCAGTTTCTCGACATTTGTAATGGCCGTGCAAAAATCTTTGTTATGAGAAAATCTCAAGTGCAGTTCCGCAAGCATCAAATCTAAAGTTTCCATAAGTAAACTTTCAAAATTTGCGAAGGGTCATCATCTGTTTCAGATATTTGACCTATTTTATCAACAATTATGAAGTCCATCGACGATTTGCTTTCTTTTCTTTGTCTCTTCAAATTCGGTCCATCTTGAGATATGTCATCCGAATTAATATTAAGAATTGTTGTGACATTATGAAAGATGAAATATATTAAACTCGACTCTCTGGACTGCAAAATTTTGTCAGCTGGTTCAATTATTTCCAAAACGTACTTCATGAGGCATAGGCAAAATTGAAATTCAATTTTTCGGATGATGATAGGAATACCAGACCCTTCGGCCACATATTTCCCATTCATCTTTTTAATCTCTTCCAAGGCTTGTAAGATGCTGGAACAGTTTTCAAAAATGACTTTGGTAGTTTGTAAATGTCCACTCCATCGCTGTTCCAGTAATCTTGATAGAGACCGACCCCCATAGAATTTTGCAACGGTTCCACGTTTCAAAAATGTATACAATAAAGAGCACTGGTCAAAATATTGTTTCGGGGAATCAACTTCGTTAACGACTTTTACTATAACCAAATGAAGTCTGTGATTTCTACGGTGAATATAAGCACATAAGGGATTGTACGTCCTAGTTCTTTCTGAATGAGTGCTTGAACACCTCCGTGTCTACCGCTCATCACAGACGCACCATCGTAACATTGACTTAGAATTTTATTTTTATCCAATCCAACATCCGCAAGTTCTTTCAATATCAAATCCGTTAATGTTTGTGCATCAACGTCTTCTGTGATAATGATACTCAATATATTCTCCAGGCATTTTCCTTCCTTGGCAAATCTTACACCAGTTGTAACACTTTCACGATTTCGTCCCATCTGCAAGGATAGTAAACCATGAAACGTCAGCTACATTGACATCATTCGCGATAGACTGATTAATCATATCCGTCATTATTTGAATAATCTCATTTTGACTCTCTAGAGATGTATAATGTATATTTGGCATTCTGTGGGATAGTTGTGGCCACAAATCAAATCTCTGGTCTTTTTTTAGTGAGTACTCATACAGGTTCCAAAACAACGAAATTTCTCGTTACCAAAAACTAAATTATTTCAACGACCGATTTAAAATAGTTTCGATTCCGTTCCAAAACTTCTTTACTCATCAAAGTATTAAATTCCTTATAAGTTTGACGCCGTTGCGTTTTCTCATTTCATTTCATTATTGCAATTTTGTGTACTTCGGTTGAGGCATTCTTACTAAAACCTTTATCTTTATTCGCTGTGAGTGCATTTTTCCAGTTATCAAAACCCGAAATAATGTAGTTTTTTCTTTCGACAAATTTTGACAAAATTGCCGACAAGGGTAACAAAACGCTGCATCCTTCGATGTGGAATATTAGAGCCAGTTAAAGCGCCGGTACCACTCTTTTTGGAAGCTCCTGCCCTGCCTATTTTTGGGATAATTGATGATTGACTGTACAATTTGGTCGCCGATATTCGAAATATCGGCAGGCGCATCGTCTAAACTAAATGTGCATAACTTCGCCACGTTTGTTTTGTTTTTTGCGAAGAAGAGGAAGAAGCTCTCGCTGTCGTATCATTTGGTTTGCTCGTCTTGATTAAGAACTTGTCCATGCCCGAACAAAATTCTTCTACGTATTGTTACGTTTTAGGGTTAACAACTTTTATTTAACGTAAACTCAAACATTTACAAATAACAGCCAAACAATAACAATACTCTAGATCACGAATTATTACACTATTTTTACACACACCAAGATAATTTATGTTTGAAGTGACTGGTCCGTCTATCGCACAATATTTAAGTATTTATATATACCGTCACTATATCGGAAAAATTGTACACACACCTTGAATTTACGAGAACAAATTGCATGAATCAATAATTTCGCAAACTGATTACGGGAATCACGAGAGCCCATGTTACGGACACACAGACGATTCTACACATTGCGACCCATATACATCGCCAACGAGTTTCGTTTCCTCGAATTCGTTCAAACAACACTGACTTATTCTTCCAGACGTCGGTACCGGCACACCACAGTATCTACAGATAAATGTAAATGTATTCATAATCCTACCTTTTTGTGATTGTCTTATTAATACATGAGTCCTTCCTTGTCGAAGTAATAATCACGTTCGTTGTCTCAGCTAATAATCGATCTCGTCGAAGTGACGATCGCTCCTATTCCGTCCCGTTCGAGACGAAAGCTAATGAAGATTGGGTTAATGTTGCAATGGGAAGTGTTATTACAGTGAGTTGAAGACCGCCGCAAACGCGTAATATGTAACAAAACTGGCGTAAACAGATCGCTTTGCATAGACAAACGGGAGGGGGAATGCGGAGACGGATCGACCTGCTTTTTTTAAAAAAATAAATTCGATGTGGAAATTTCGAAATTTCTCAAATTTCATATACATGCCGGTTGTTGACTGAGGGGGGCTGAGATCCTTCTAGGGGGGCTCAGCCCCCTGGACCCCCCCGTGGCTACGGCCCTGTATTGGTACCAATATTTTACACGTCTACGTAGACTGAATGGCCAATCGTAAGACGACTTTGGAGATAATCACTTGTGCGGCATGCAGAGATCATGTCCATGATCTTTGTTTACATGTCTCTTTTATTTATGATGAATATAACTTAGACGGTTAATAATTAATAATGTGCCCGAAATTTGTGATTTTCCGTATATCCGGAAAATCTTAACTTTAATTGTAATAGTATGAGATTGACACAACATATGAACAAAAGTATTATTTAATTTTTATTGAAACATTTCTTCTCATCTACGTCTGAGGGCTTGAACCTTTCATTTCATCCCACCTGCTCTCTACCTTCTATTATTTTTTGGGAATTCTATAGTTTTGGTTTCTACTTTTAGACCAATCATAATGATTATTATAAATAACACACAATTACTTTGCTCTGTCACTAAATTTATTTTCAACTGGACATGTTTCAACTTACAAAGTCGTTTTCAACAGTGGTAACTAATACTATGTACAGCATATTTATATCTATTTTTAGTTACCTGTGGGGGGTGTGGTTGTTTACATTTTGTGGTATACATTTAAAGAGTGGCGTGTATTTTAGGTCAATTTGGTCATTTATTAAATTTATGTTTTACATTTTATTGTATCTAAAAATTTCAAGGGATTCTAAAATGTCTAGTTTTTTACCTTTGTTCTCGTACTGAATTGGTGTGATTGTATTGTCAAATGTATGATTATTATTATAGATGTTTTTGGTGCGCAGTTGATGTGAACTCTTTTTCTGCGTAAGGGACATTTATTTGTTAGGTACTTTTTAAAACTGGTAAAATACGAAAATTCAACTTCTGTTTGCCAGATGTGTTATTTTAGAATAACACAACTTGTACATTACGTAGTAACTAACAATAGCGTAAGGTCACCAACACCCCATCAACCACCCTCTGCCCCTGTAGGTTCCCAAGGAGATCCCAGGTATATTTAAGCTAGTAAGTAAGTAGCAAGAATCATTCTCGTTCTCGTTTTGTTCGTCTCTTATCCTAAGTTATATATCACATAGTACGAATTGTTTTCGTTATCGGTGTTAGTAGTTTATAAGTTGTATATATGTTTTATTAAATATCGTAAATTCAAAACAGTTATTATTGCTCGTATAAACTCATTTTGCAGCAGAAGCGAAATTAAACAATCGGTCATTGTATATATCATTAAAATATCGACTTCGGAAAATTAATTGTTTTTTCGAAGAGGGTTTAAGTGTACAAGCTAGGCAAGCGACACAGCCGCGATACTCAACAGATGTGTTCTGCAAAAACTGATGTATTGCTTTTTAGTCTAATAGCCCTTTCGTGATCTTTAAGTCTCGTTTTGAATTTTCTACCAGTTTGACCTAAATACACACCATTACTGAATTACATTCAGGTTTATATACACCGGATATATATATATATACACTTTTCTCTATTTTATCTTTATTGTTGAACAATAGGTTACATAATTTTGTGTGAGGTGAGAAAAATGTCAAATCCGATGTATATAAACTTGAATGTAATTCATGTAATGGTGTGTATTTAGGTCAAACTGGTAGAAAATTCAAAACGAGACTTAAAGATCACGAAAGAGCTATAAGACTAAAAAATAATTCATCAACTTTTCCGGAACACATCTGTAATAATAATCATACATTTGACAATACAATCACACCAATTTGATTAAGGCTTTCGCGGCCAGTTGATGAACTGATGTTGTCCTTCTTCGGGTGTACAGGTTGTCGTCGGTTGGAATTGCTTCCTAACGTTTCGCTAGCACGAGTGGCGAGCTTCTTCAGAGGTCTATCCATTTTCGCTGTTGGTTGTAGACTACAACGACCTGTACACCCGAAGAAGGACAACATCAGTACAATCACACCAATTCAGTAAGTTTATTAAATGACCAAATTGATCTAAAATATACGCCACTCTTCAAATGTATACCACAAAATGTAAACAACCACACCCCCCACAGGGAACTAAAAATAGATATAAACATGCTGTACTTAGTATTAGTTACCACAGTTGAAAACGACTTTGTAAGTTGAAACATGTTCAGTTGAAAATATATTTAATGACAGTGCAAAGTAATTGTGTGTTATTTATTGTACCTTATATTATAAAAAAGTAAAATTATAATAGTATATAGTATCAGAAACTGTCATAGTTATTATAATTTGTTATTATTTGTATTACAAAATATTTTTTTGGTCATCTGCATGTCTTAATTTTCTAAAATATTTCTTAAGCAAATGATTTATATGTGAGACTTCTCATAGAACAGTCGTTGTACTAGAAGCTCAAGATATATACCTATTAATATAATAGGCAATACGGAAATAAATATCGTTTCCTGTTCAGAGGCTCTCGTTTTATATACATAAAATACGAATGTTCAACAATTTAAAAGAAGTTAAACAAGAGAGAGTAACTGGCAGTGTACTTTAAGAGCCTGCCTAACATCGCTGTAAATCAAATATCGGTGGCATTAGCATTAAATCATCTGGTGGCGAATTGTTTACACACACTGGTCGTCTCTGATTTATGCTTCGCCCCAGGACCCGAATCATATAAACCACCACGCATTCTACTTAACAATACGAACTCTAGCGCCTTGTTTGCTTTATTACCGTTTGTATACACATGTAACTATAATTTGGATGAGTTAATAATATTTAATACACAACAACGTTACAACTGTTTCAGAGCTCAACTGTGATAAATAATTACGCGATATTTTCATTTTTAAGCCAAAGTAGGTTATTGTCCGAATTTGATGCACCTTAGGGTTACAATTTTCTTATGAAAAAAGCGATCAGAATCACTCTTTTAATAAAAAATTGATAATTAGTATCACAAATTATACTTTCAACGTGAAACGAGACTACCAAAAATATTCACTGAATCCCAATCTGTCTCAAAATTGTTTCAGCACGTCAAGATTTTAAGATGGATTAACCTCAAAAAACAATAAATCCATATTTTAGCCTCTTTTGACAGCAATAATAAATAGAAACAAGAAATAAAATAACAATACAATTAACAGATTTTTCATTTCCAAAGTAGTTTTTGTCTCTGAATTAGAATCTGATTCCAGAATTGCTCCGGAACATCAGGATTTTGAAGCATCTTAATCTAAGAATACAAGTCATGCTAATTCAAGTTATTTTGTTCTGAAACTTGAATGTGCTATAATAATTCTAATTCGGCTTCAAATAATGCATTGAAAATGCTTACCCTCCTCGTGTTTTCTTCCTTTTCAACCCGCCATTGTAATACCCTCTTTTTCGAGGAGTCCTTCGATTCCCAGACCACTACCAATTGAGAGCTGAAAAAACCTTCGCATCAGACCCTTCTTCGTGGCAAATTTCAAGATTCTAAGTCAATGGGAAGATTCATTGAGGTTTTGATGGTTAATTAGTGACCGAGTTGATAGACAGGAAGCAAATTGACAATGAATAAACTCTTATGAATACATTTTTAAGTCAAAAATTTATTTCTATTGTACAGACAGACAAGATTATTTTTAACAGTTGTTTATGGCATATAAATAAACATATAATCGTAAATATGTGGATGTGTAGATATATTAATTTTTGATTCATTAATAAGCAACAAGATCCTTTTTAATTAAGGATATTGTCACATAGTGCTTATAATTTAGAAAATCATACTATTTTTTTCATTTGTTGCTAAATATATTCGGGTTAATATACGAAACATGGAAGCGTTATTCAAAATTTCGTTATATTTATTGTTACGCATTCAGCTGAATATGCACAGCACGGAACCACAATGAATGTGGGTCGTGATTAAGTTTTGGTTGTTGAAAATGCAAATAAGCACCACGCGGGGTCCTAGAAAGAACAAGGATAAATAATTATCTAGCAGATTAAGTAAGTCCGCGAAGCCGTCAAAAAGTATATGTGATGAGGAGTTTCTAGGACCCGTCGAGTTCGACAGTCGTCGTGAGCTAGCAGTATTGGCAATAGGTGCAACCCTATCCCGAATTCTCCCCCAGAGATGGATTTGTTCCGTAAAACTGCAGACAAAGCAAGGTAGAAAATTTCCGACTTAATCTCCCATGGTTGGTCTTGGCTGTTAATATTTCATTTAGTTTAAATTGTTTATTTGCTTTAATAAATTAGTTTATTGGTTATTTATTTAGTTTATTAGTCAACATAAATATACGTTAAGGAAAGGTAAAAAATATGTATCCAAAAAAGAAGGAATTAAAATCCTTATACCTCGGAGTAGTCGTTTCTGTTGATTCCATATTTATATTTATATTTTTTTATATTTATAATATAGCCTGTAAAGGCATTTCTGCCAGCACCCACCTGATGAGACCCGATAGGTCGAAACCGGTCGTGGGATATGGCTTTCAGTTCGCTGTGCCTATATGGTAGGACGCTTTCAAAATTTGAGATCTTTGATCTTAATATTTAGACGAATAAGCATTTTAATTCCTTCTTTTTTGGATATGTTATATCTTCGTCAAAGAATACATCGGAAGCAACAGTGTAATTCAATTTTGATCGCTGAACCAGAATCTGGTCTCAGAGTTGGCCCAGCTCATCACAAGCGACTCATTGTAACCCTCAATTCTAGTTGTTACAATTAATTTTTACTGATTTCTTCTCTGCTTTAATGTTATGCATCTCTTGAAGATTAGGTTAAGGTAAGCGTAGAAGGTGGCACCTTTACGTCCTCTTAATTTTTTCTTCTCTCAAATTCAGTTTGATTAACTTTGTTGCAGACTCCAACATCCTGCAGCAGAATATGCCATACAGGAAGGGCACGTTATCCGCTTTAGGAACATGGAAATCCTAGCTAACCCACAGAGTTACCATGCCAGATTATATCGAGGGGCCATTGAAATATTGAAGCACTCCAATAGCTTCAACAAAAGAGAGGAGACCCTTAAGGTAAATAAAACTTGGTTATCTGTCTCGAGAGGTGCCACCGCAAAAGAACAAACGTGCAGTCAAGCGGAATCCGTTCAGCCTATAAATACCGTCCCTAAGGCAAGTGTCAATCCCCCGCTAAACTATTGACAATCACTTCAGATCTTCCTGACGATTTCCTAGATTATTTAGACAACCTCTTCAATAACAACCAACACGTACACACACACACACAAACACCCACACATACATAAACTACTTTCATAATCATTTTACGTTCATAATTACACACGGCTGAAAAGGACGTGAATTGAAAGGTCCTATAACGGCCTGATTTAGAGGGGTTTTAGTCGGTAGGTCCAAGGTCATCTTCCTCGGGAATCCGACACTACTCAGTCGTACGGATAGCTGTGTGTCTTTTGAAGATTTCCCCTCTTCCCCGAAAAAGAAAAAGTGTCAATCCAGTCTCAGTACAACCGCAGCGATGGAATTTACGCCCTCGCTACATTCCTTGAGGATGCCAACCACAGCAGTTGGCGAAACGTTGAATAAACAATTCAATCGATGTTCTGACCGAAGGAAGAACAATCCTAGAGCACGGCCTTCAAGTCCGAATAGCAAGTATTATTCAAATAATTTGAAATTTTTACACCTTTTTGATGAAGACTTTGTGTAAAATGCCGAAGGATTTTGTTAACCTTCTGCTACATCGACACAATGTTTATCGAAATCCCTTCTTAATCCGTATGAGTGCATGGATCGTATTAATTCTTTTAAAGATGAAACGATGATTTACAACAAAATGTTCAATTATTTATAGCCACGAAATAAATTTTATTTCCATATGCCACATTCCAGTTTAAAAATTATTTTCAAAAGGATTGATAATTAATTGTACGTCCATATTGATCAAAAAGTTTTTTATCTAACACGTATTATATTTGAAAGATGTAATTGTTACTTCAAATGCCACAATACTTAAATATACTTTATCCCTTTGTTTATTTGCATGGAATTTATTGCGAGTGCTGATCATAAATTTCAAACGTAATAATTTCTCAATGCAGCCACTTAAGCTATCTAAAGCCACTAAGGAATGCTACGTATGAATGCGTAGTTATTATGAGTAAATTTATTATTGAAGTTTTGTCGTTATGATTAAGCATAATAAATGCTTTCAAAGTTGCTACTGATGTATTTATAAAAAGAAAAACAAGATACTAAAATATATATCAGTCATGCTGAAAATTAATGCAGGTGGCATCACTTAACCTTCATTGCTCTGATTTCCTTGAAATGCCAGTGTTGTGCAGTTTACCACGCTGAACAACAATATATAACCCAACCCAACCCAACCCAACCCAACCCTAACCTAATTTAACCTAAAAGAATATAACTTTTAAATATAAATATGAAATCAACAGAAACAATTACTCCGAGGACTAATACCCCTACCGGCATTGAATTACACTGTTGATTTCGATGGACTCCTAGACGAAAATATAACATATTTAAAAAAGAAGGCATTAAAATCATTTTTCATCTAAATTTTAAAGATCTCAGATCCCACAATTTCAACACGTCCTACACAGTAGACCTATCGGGTGTCATCAGGTGGGCGCTGGCAGAAAGGTCTTTACAGGCTATATGATAAATATAAATATGGAATCAACAGAAACAATTCAATGCCGGTAGGGGTATTATTCCTCGCACCCGACAGGTCGAAACCGGTCGTGAGATATGACTTTCGGTACGATGTGCCTACTGTGTAGGACGCGTTCGAAATGTGGGATCTGTGGTCCTTAAAATTTAGACAAAAAAGGATTTTAATGATCTTTTTTAGGATATAATATATTTTTTGTTAAGATTAGGTTAGGGTTGCGTTAGGTTAGATTAATTCGTTTTTCTAAGTTAAAAACTATGTGAATAAAGCCCGATTCATACTATAGATCAAGTCACGGTCTGATCACGGTCCGGTCACGACCTGATCACGGTCCGGTCACCACCTGATCAAATATTTATTGTAACATGCATTTTAAACGGCAATATCCACACTGTAAGGCATCAGTCAGTTCACCGCGCTATTTCTCTCCAACGATACTTAGGAGGATGTGATCACTTTTCGTTTCTAGAAGCCTATTAGATACTTCAGTAAGACCCTTACATAACATATAAAATCCTTCAGTTAGCAACAAATATGTCTGGATGGCGATATACTACCATATAACTAGATATGAATAACACTAAATATAACATTTCCAGTAATAAAACCTGTCAAAGTCAGTATAAAGCCAGAAATTACGAACCTGGGACTGATCACTTTACAATTGAAATAATATGAATATAAAAGTTGAAAGAATAAAATGACCTATTAAATCTTCAATATAACTGTCACCCCACACACAATAATTTATAAGTTAATTTAATTCGTAATTAAATAAATAATTAATTGACATTAATGTATTGAAATTAACATCTACTACAAAAATTATTCAAAACATTTCATCACTTCGTAATATTGTTTTTACTTGGCACCAACCCTAAAAAAAACAATTAATCATTGTTGTATTTGCTAACATAAAATAATAGATTATTATGTACATTTAACCTTCTATTAGTACTTCAAGGGTTCTTAGGTTGGTTATCTTTTAATAATTTATTTCATGAAATTTAAATTCAATTAATGGACAATATCAGGTTTTATATTGTTTTAATGATTTGTAGTACAAATATACACATGAAGGCTATCTGTTTCAAAATTGAAATATTAAGTAGATACGTATTTGGGCTTTTAAAAGTAATAAGTTTTGAATTACTGCCTTGTATATATTTTTTATATCTGACCTAAATTTCAGTGTTTGATTAGGATATTATATATTTTGCACTATTAAATGTCAATAGTACTTAAAAGGTTTGCAAAGGTAAAAATATGAAAACGGGTCATTAAAGTGAGTACCATGCTGGTCAGTCTTAGAGCGTAGTAGGTAGTTTAAGAAATAATAGGTTCGTTGGCACCAACGCACTGTAGGGCCATTTTCAAAAAAACTTGTTTAATATCCTTTAACAATATTATAGACGCTGAAATTAGCTAAATTACACAAAATTACAGTGTATAAAATAATGAGTCAATTTCCTTAATCGTATATTTAAAATTGACCAAACTGAGGTAATTCTACTGACGGCTGAAGTTTTCTTTCGTACATAATTTATTAAATTAGTATAAAATATAACATGCAACGTAAATGCTAGCAAATAATTGTAATAAGCACCTTTGAAGTGGAGGCGATTCGTTTTTAGAATTTAAAGTTGGCATAGGTATTTTACATTGGAATTTTTCAGAAATGGCCACTCTCACATTATGGCATATTGAAAAGTAATACGAAATACTTTAATTAAAAAATGGTCGCTTAATGAAATTTTAATCTAAAACATTTTTTTTGTAACCACACATTAATAGCGTAGGTACCTAATAAATAATTGTAAAGTGGAAATACCTAAATTTGATGTAGGATTTCTCCAAATTCATTGATGATAATGTGAGTTGTAATTTTGCTTTTCTATTTCATGAATTTACAATGTTTTATTTGCGACAGCTGTTTCGTCTTTCAGCATCATCAGGCTACTCTGGAAAACATTGAAAATACAAGTCCGTGACTTTTAAAGGAAAACGTTAATTTTCGGCAAAAAATAATTTTATTTTTCTACATTATCTCCTTTTAGCTCAATACATTTAAATTGAGCGTGTTTCTAATTTTTTTTTATTCCTTCTAAATAATAAGATTTCTCAAGGCCCTCAAAACAAGCGTTTGTTTTCTCGATGACCTCTTCATTCAATCCAAATCTTTTAACCCCCAGCCATTTCTGCAATTTTGGAAACAGAAAATAGTCGGAGGGGCTAAATCCGGAGAATAAGGTGGATGGCGTAGCAGTTCGTAGCCCAATTGATGAAATTTTGCAATGGTGACTACAGACGTACAAGTTTGCACCCGTGCATTGTCCGGATGGAACAACACTATTTTTGTAACGATTGAGCGGTAGGGTAGTTATGAAACATTATAGAAATAAGTAAATCAAGGAATAAAATGCTTTATTAATGTTTCAAATAAGTTTAATAAAAACTCTACATATGTTTCGGCCGGTTAGAGCCTTTATCAAGAGTACAACGATAAATACTAAAGTTTAACCATGAAAAAAATTACTTAAATGCCTATCATTAGCGTAACAGTATTGACAAGTACACATTCAAATAAACAACATATTATACATTAATTATTGGAAATATGTGTCTAATATTAGATTATTCATAAAATCCGATTGTAAATTCGTCATGTTATCCTTCCACTTAATAGCTTTCTTAATTTCCAATTCTTCAAATATATTTAGACATTTACCTTTCTTTTCTTGGTGTAATAATTGAATATTGTCTAAATCTATATTATGGTTATTTTCTATACAGTGAGTACTGACGCCAGTAGCTTTTTTATTTTCATTAATGTCTTTGACATGCTCTTTTATCCTTATTCATAATTTTCTTCCAGTTTGACCTAAATAAAAAGTAATCAATATTAATTACACCGCATGAATACCAGGAAACTGTGTCCATGACTTTGTTAGCCAATAGACCCATCTTAGCCTCCTTCGTTACACGTTCCCCCTTAGTGTTGCTTGGTCTCTGGTCTCTGGTGTGGCGTGATGGATCCATGTCTCATCTACGGTAACGAAACAGCGCAAAAACTCGTTTACTCGTTTGGATTGCGACTGTACATCTCGAAACACTCTATTGAATTTAACGCGGTGGTGTTTATGGTCGATCGTGAGCAATCGCGGCACTCATCGTGCCGACAAATTTTTCATGTCCAAATAATCATGCAAAATGTGATGAACTCTCTCAGTTGAGATTCCTACAGACCTACAGCCTCAGCTAATATAAACAGGAAATGTTGCTATAGTATCCAGTTACCTAAGAGAAAAGTTAACTTTGTTTTGCAAATAGATATTTGAAAATTATTTCTGCTTTCAATTAGTGATTATTCCTGAAACATAAAACTATTGATAAAAATAGATGCAATAGAGAGCGTACACAAGCTCGAATATGTAAAAAACGAAAAAGTTATCGAGAGTAGTACTCATTGATGATACTATATTTTCAATGTCTAACCTATATGGACAGACCCCCAAGAAAGCAGAACTCAAGTCAGAAAGAGACCAGTTGTGAGCAGTGGTGGTATGCAGACCATAATGAATGTAAACAAGTATTGAATTTTTTTAAATATACATTTGCAACTTTTTGAACGGTATGTACAAGAAAGGATCCCCATTCCATTTAGATCTTTTCTTAAAGGTCCATTTTATAAAAATTAAATTTAAAAGGTTGCCGAAAGACCTTTAAGTTAATTCAAATGTTAGTTCAAGCTAATATTGGCGACCTCCTCTCTTAATATAACAATGTGTCATATATTTTGCGATCCCTTATGATATGATGCCACGTTCAATTTACTTCCTCCTTTTTTAAAGAGACTATAATTAAAACAATTAAAGTTCTGTACCTCGAAAGAAAAGACAAAATCGTTATGACGAACGTAATACTTAATTAATATATTTACTCGTCAAAATGACAACAATTGTTGAGTTTTTTTCTATAATTTTTGTGAATAGTAACCAAGTCTTAATTTCTTTCAATCTGTAAAATAAAATTAATTGAAACAGCATTTTCGGATGAAAGAAATATATTAACAAACTCTATCATCCCTTCCTCAAATATTCTGACTACATATCCCTTGGGATATAAGTTAATTTTCTGATAACAAAAAATGAATGACGTATCATCCATTTAATTTGAAAACCGTATAAGTATTCACTGTAGGCAGTTATTCAAATACCAAAATCTGATCGACATGGCATAAAAAAAACATTAAACAACTTTTTTGCTGTCAGATCAACGCGACGATCCAGTTCATTCATCGCATTGTTACATTCAAAAGAGTAAGCGAGCAATTTTATTGTGGGCATACGTATGGTTGATAATAATAATAATAATAATAATAATAATAATAATAATAATAATAATAATACAAAATCAAACAGGCAGGACTCGATCGAGTCCCTAGTCCGCGTTTTAGTTTCGTTTTCTAATTGGATATTAATTGCACCGCTGTGGGCCACAATAGCCGGTGCAATTTCATCGCGGCACATGACAACAAATTAACATTTTTGTGAAGCGGCCCTCTCCCAATTTATCAGCTGAAGTCTTTATTGGCATCTAATTGCTCCCGAATGATAAAGCACTATCTTGTTGGCTTTTGATATTAATCACTGTATCGCGGGGTGACTAAAACTGATCAAAGTTATTAAGGCAGTCATAATTAGCTGAGTGAGTGGCACTTTTATGTGAGAAAGATATACCCACAAATTACTTATATACAGGATGTCCTATTAATGGACCTGCTATATATCCTAGACAGTTCGTTTTTATATATAAACGCGCGTCTATGCCATTATTGACGTAAAATGTTAAATTTATATAAATTCCACTCTTATATGAATAAATTAATCTCAACTTTGGTGTTTAACATTTTAAAACCATTACAAATATAAAATCGTAGATAATAGTATAAAAATGATACAATCGGAATAATTCGTACGTATTCGGATGTGTTCGGATCTGCCCTAGGCAGCTTCGAACAGAAACTGATGGGATGTTCGCCTACCAAGAGCGTCATGAAAGTCGATAAGGAAAAAGAGAGATAACTTGGTAGGACACCTTATTAGACAGGAAAGGCTACTTAGAAGTATATAGAAGCCGAAGTAGAAGTACAAGGGGGCAGAGAAAAGCCTAGATTAGATTATTGTTCGCAAATAGGTAGGGATGTGAGATATGTGAAAAATGGCTCAATATAAGAAAGAGTGGAGGTGCATGTCCGGCCAGTCTTCGGACTTATGAGTCTATGATGATGTCAAGGATCTCTCAGGGGCGTGCACAGAATGTATCCTTGAAGGTGGTTTTGGTATTTTTTTTATTTAATTTAAATAAATCCCTATAGAGATAAACAATGGTATCATAGCAGAATTACACTTACAATTATTTGTATAAATAAATTAATTAATTTTGTTTTTATTTTTACTGTTTATTAGTCTGTATTACCTTAATTTTACTGCAATATCAGCAAGAAATGGAAATTATTATGAATTAAATTATGATTATATTATCAGTTTTAGTTCTTAACTGAATAGCAAAAACCTAACAAATGTAATAGTAACAGAGTTAAAACATTTTCTAACTGTGATTATATATTCCCCATCACAGGAGACATAAGCTTCAACTAGGTACTTTAATATCAAATACAGTTTACTATTAGATGAAGAGGTCTGTAGTTATCCGACCAGAAATTTGTTCAGATTTAAATACGAATTGGATCAGATTTTCCTGATGTATAATCAGATACCGATCAGGCTTTCTAATAAAAAGGCATTTTTACGTTCTTTTAAGTTTTTGTTTTAATTTCATTTAAAATATACAGGTAAGTCGGGGAGGGCTATTCGCGAACACCACAATCCTATAAAAGAAAATAAATAGTACAGGTTTCTTGGAACATTATTATCAATTGCATTAATCGTAGTCATGTATAAAGTGAGTACAACACCAAGGTGCTTCACTTTCATAATATAGGTAAATTGTAAAACCTTCCTCAAAATTAAGAAACGGAGAGGTACTCGTATAATACACCCTTGTTGTTGTAGTCACTTTAGGATAATATAGAGTTTTTCCTATAAACAGGTACTTTTAACGACCAGGTGTATATAAATGTAAGAAATCAACAATATCGACGCTGATACTTTGCTCGGGAGGATGGCCGAATGGCGGCGTACCGAGCCGAGTAGCGAGAGAATCGGGGAGCGCGGCGACAGTCAGACCATTACTAGCATACAGTACTGTTGTAGAGTTCTTAAATAAAATCTTTGGTGGCGGAAACCCCTGTTTTAATTTATTATATTCATATTTGTTTACATCAGGAGTGGGATTGTTCCGTGCGTAGTGCCGTTCAACCAAAAACCAGAACATTTACAGATTATAAAGATTTAAAACGTCAATAAAAATGGCGGATGGTGCTGATCACGAACGTGATGCGGGGATAAGTGTTGTAGACGCCGGGGAGTCCAGTGGCACGTCAGACGAGTCCGCTGGCCCTTCAGACCCAAAACGTGCCAAAGTGCAGTGGCAGGAAACACCCGTTAACTTAGTTGCCATGCAACAGCGACAACTTGCAGAGTTGACTCGGCAAGTAAACATGGCGACAACACCCAGGACAACGCCCAACGTAGCTGAAGCAGGGAGCTCAACTGCGCTTACGTCAACGACTACGCAGGTCCAGTTCAGGCTGGCTAGCTACGACCCGAATACTAGTGCTTACGCAATCGAAGAATGGTTGGAGGATGCCACAAAACTTAAACAAGAACATAATGTAAGTGACGTTCTCATGATTGCGAAAGCAGGAGATGTACTTCGAGGTCGAGGATACCGCTACTATCGCGACTGGAGACCCATTTGTCGTAGTTGGGAGAACTTTTGTGCTGACCTCACTGTGGCTTTTCCCGATCGAGAGACGCCTGGAGCTCGTGCGTATTTCGCTACGACACTCCGAAGCCACGACTGTGAAGGATTAAGCGATCACGGCAACCAAAAACTTTGCATGATCACACGGTTCTACGATAAGCTACCGTGGAATATGGTGCTTAGTATTGGGGAATATGGGCTAGACCATGCTGCAGCACGTTCGACGATTCGGGTACAGAAACCAGAGTCAGAAAGTGACTTACTAAAAATTTTAAGCGAAGCCGATGCACGCCGTACAAGAACATTCGGGGCGTCAATGCGTGCCCATGAACGATCTGCAGATGTGGATAGACGGAAACACGAACGCCAACAAAGGGAACCACAGCCTTCGAGTTATGGTAGGACAGGAGCCTGCTACAAGTGTAGACGCAAAGGTCATCGACAAAACACGTGTCCAGCCCTACAAGATGGAGACAAGGCAAAGGAAGACGTAAATGATAAACCAAAACACAGCATTCCTATCTGCGAACACTGCAAGAAGCCAGGCCACACTGAACCCCATTGTTGGGCGAAACATGGAAGCCCGAAAAAGGCCTTGATACTAAAGAAATGACGTCATCTTCACGAGACACCGATAGCAACGTTGTTGTGCAATAAACAGGCGACATCGGTTAGGTATCTCATTAACAGTGGTGCCGACATCTCACTGATTAGACATTCGATGTTAGATGGTATTATTAAGACAGACTGCAGCGTACGTGCTTTTTCGGGATTTGGTAGACAAGTTGTTTGCATTATCGGTAGTTAGAATTAGTCGTATTGTTGCCGAAGTTGACTCTAGAAATAAACTTTATAATCATGCCCGATGGAGTGATGCCGAATGGTACTGACATTATTATAGGTTGGGACGTTATCGGTCAACCTTGTATGCGTGTCGACAAAAATGCTGACGGGCTCGAATTATTTTATGACCCTCGCAACATTCCTGTGGTACTTACGTTGCAGGGCAATGTTGGTGTGCAAATAAATCAACCGGATTTAGATGATGAGTTAAAATTGCGTTTAGAAGATTTATTAACAACTTACAAAATGGTTACACCGGACCATATCCAAACCGGAAAAAGGAAAATCAAATTAAAAGATCATACACCAGTGGCGTATTGCCCTCGTCGATTGGCTTACGAAGAACGAGTTCAGGTCAACTACACTTCATTGCAACTAAGGTACCAAGGGGAAACGGACAAGTGGAACATGTAATGAGAACCATCTTTAATTTATTAAGAGCCACTCTCACTGACAAGAAGGAAAACACGTGGACAACCGCATTAAGTGCGGTTGAGGACAATATTAACTCTACGGTACACTCCGTCACTGGTTATGCACCAGTGGTGTTACATCTGGGCGTAAATCAGAGATTACCTGCAACTCAGCGTTTTTTGAAAGATGCAACACCGAGTGATGACTTCATCGACCTAGACAATTCCGTCTCAGAGGCTCGAGCAAGAATAACAAATAGAGCGATTAGACATGCTGAGAAATTTGATACCGTTCGATGCAGCTGCATAAAAAGGGACAACGAACTACTGTGGCAGCTCACGAACAACTGCGCGCTTGGCCCTCGGATGGATAGCGCGAAGTAACCTGTACAAAGACGGATAGTGGCAGTACCACTATGCCTTGAGAAGGTGGCAGTACCACCTACCATCCCATGAAGGAGCGGATAGTGGCAGTACCACTATGCCTTGAGAAGGTGGCAATACCACCTACCATTCTATGAAAAGCAGATAGTGGCAGTACCACTATACCTTGAGAAGGTGGCAGTGCCACCTATTGTTGAATAGAGAAGACTTTACACAGTACTAACAATAACATTAGAGCATTGTTTGGGCAGCTTCTGTTCCAGTTTTCTGTTTTCAGGTCAAAATCACCTTGATCGGTGCGAGGACGCCCCGCAAATAGGATGGCCATGTAAGCAATCAATAATATCGACCCTGATACTTTGCTCGGGAGGATGGCCGAATGACGGCGTACCGAGCCGAGTAGCGAGGGAATCTGGGAGCGCGGCGACAGTAAGACTATTACCAGCATACAGTACTGTTGTAGAGTTCTTAAATAAAATCTTTGGTGGCGGAAACCCCTGTTTTAATTTACTATATTCATAGTTGTTTACATAAATATGTACTAGAATTATTCTTAGCGACCGAGCGGCGTGGTCTAGTGCTCTAGATCATTGCTTAGCATTCGGAAGATCACCGGTGCGAACCCGGGTCCGGCTGCACTGGTCTATGATTTCCTTGGATCATTTAGGCAAATGCTGGGGCAGTAATATTCCACAGATAATATTTCACGTCTCTTCTGTCTTCATTTCGTCAGTCTCATCTTTCTCTCCCTAACCGCACTACTCATCCATTCCCATGATGCCTGAAAGGAGGCTGAATTGGGCCGTATGCCCTACCCTCCGGCTTTGCAATGCAGTGTAGGTCGGATGGACTGGCCGCCCACCAGCACGGGTAGCTGATAGGAATGAAACACAAAAAAGTTTTGCTTTTTTATTGTTAACGTATCTACTTCATATGTCTGATTGACAATGACCTATCAGTCGAACCAATTATAAGATTTTATAATAAGCAGTTGAAACAGAAACTTTCGATTATAGTTAATTCATTGACCTTTATATTTAACATGTTTCGTCAGTAGTGCACCATAAAAAGTTTGTCTTATATTAAAATTGTTTTGATTTTATTAAAAATTCGGGAAGTAGACTGATAACAAAAGAATATCAAGGGTAGGGGCGTGAATTTCCATACCTCCGAAATCATAACGTATAATGTGCAAAGACAATAGAAGTTACAATCTCATAAACCCAGACCCTTCACGGGATAGCAAGATGAAAATAAAAGGCGTGTAACAAGTTAACAATATATTTACAAAGCTGGAAGAATGAAATTAGAAGTTGAAGAGTAAACTAGTCGAATACTTAGCAAAAGTTAATATGTTAACCTGTTATCACGTTTCATTTTCATCTTGCTATCCCTAAAGTGGTAACCCCGACGTGATGTCACGTTATATGTTGTCTTAGTTTAAAAAAAAACTGTAAGTACATTAATTTTAATTTATTTTTTCGTTTGTGTTGTATGCGCGTCGTTTTTTTGTGATGGTAATTTTGTGTAGAAACAAGTCTTTTAACAATCCTACGGAGCGTAATGGCCAATCAGATACAAGTGCATGTCAATTAATTGCGTCACAGTTCGCGTACCACCTTTTATTCCCGCTGATCCCGAACTATGGTTTGCGATGGAAGAGAAGAGCTTCGCAATGGCAGGAGTTACAACCGACACTACCAAGTTTAGTTACATCACAGGCGGCTTAGAACCCCGTTACACGCTATAAATTCGGTATATCATTGTAAATAACGCCTACGAAACTTTAGAATCGGAGTTAACTAAAAAACTTAGTACATCCCCTGCAGGATCAACAATGTGCACGCACATCCGTGTTGATACCGGCGTAGACATATGTGATTTTCCTCTGTCGCAACTCCAAAACGTACTATTAACTCCACCGACGAGTCACCAGCCCACCGTCGCCTCCGCCGACGAGCTACCAGCCACCACCGGCTTACCGTCACCTACGCTGACGAGCCCCCGGCTGCCACCAGCTCATCGTCGCCTCCATCGATGATCCACCAGCCGCTATCATACAGGCCCCACAACAAATTATCAGAATACGTATAACGTCACGACATTCAGGCCGATTGTTTTACATTAGATAGAGTGTGAGACGGAGCCGGCGGGTGATACGGAATCGAAAACATTTAATTGTTTCAGAGCTATTTAAACCTTGCTTACAACACGGAAAGTATTAGCAAAATCGAAGCTGGTGCTAATAAAAATTATTGTGTAATTTTGCAATATTTAGTGATCAATACTGAAATACTGAGAATATTTTCAGTGTGTCGTTTATCATAATAATTATAACATCGAGCATGGTGAACAAGTCTTGTGTACCAACTTACAGCAGCAATAATTAAACAAATAAGACTAAAGTTAGTTGAATGTAGGCTTTCACGGCCGGCGTTTAATCTTGAAGGTAATTTATCCGGGCTGATGGGCCGTAGTCTAGTGGAATCCTCACGTATATTAAATCGTGCGAAGAAACCAACCTTAAACCTAAAACCAGGGGAGCAAAAAGCGTTAAAACAACTAAATGCAGATAAATCCATTGTGATACTACGTGCTGACAAAGGCAACACAACTGTAATTATGGCACAGGATGAATACGATAACAAGATTGACGCCCTACTGGATCCTCAAACGTACAAGAAGTTAAAGGGCGACCCTACAGCGAAAACACTACGTACGACAAACAAACTAATTAAAGAGTCGTCAATACCTGATGAAGAAAAACGGTTTTTATGAAAATCCGAAGCACAAACACCTCGCTTTTATGGTCTACCTAAGGTACACAAAGTGGGCTACCCACTTAGGCCAATCGTCAGCGCCATAAACTCGCCTACATATTCAGTTGCGAAGTACCTGACAAAGAAGCTACAACATTACGTAGGAAACACGGAAACATATATAAAAGACTCCAAGCATTTCATCGAAAAACAGAAGAACATATCAACAAAACCCACGGATCTGCTAATAAGCTTCGATGTTACATCACTATTCACGATGGTCCCGGTTGAAGAGACGATAAACCGCCTGACCAAGTTGTTTTCTCCAGATATCACGCAGTTATTCAAACATTGCTTAAAAACTACATATTTTCAATGGAAAGGCAACTTCTTCGAACAGAATGACGGAGTGGCTATGGGCAACCCACTAAGCCCCGTCGTAGCCAATTTCTTTATGGAAAAGTTCGAAGACTTGGCACTTACAACCGCCAAATTTAAACCGACCCACTGGTTCCAATATGTTGACGACGTGTTTACGATTTGGACACATGGAGAAAATAAACTAGATGAATGGATACAAAACACAGGAAATCAGACGTGCAATTAGACCTCCAAGACATACCAAAAAGGAAAGTCCAGAACATACGCCCCAAGGAAGAGTGTTCCTTCCATACATAAAGGGAATTACTGACCGGATCGGGAGATTACTGAAAAAACACGATATTAAACCCATATTTAAACCGACAACTAAGATAGAGGAACGCTTAAGGTCAGTCAATGACAAAAGGCACCCCCTAGCCACGTCTGGAGTTTACCGCATACTTTGTAGCTGAGGAAATGTATACATAGGGACCACAAAAAGGAATATAAGCACTCGTATCAAGGAACATGTCAGCCAGTGTCGTTTGGGTCACATGACAAATCAGCCGTCGCAGAACATGCTCTCTCGGATGGGGACCACAAAATAAATTTTGACAATGTCGATGTATTGGTCAAGTGCAGCCATTACTACCCTCGATTATATAGAGAAGCTATTGAAATTTATAAACATCCGCAAAACTTCAATAGAAAAGAGGAGGGTGTAAAATTACACAAAAACTGGATACCTTCCTTAAGAACTACCTACACTCGACCAATAAGGAACGCAGACGCACACGAAGCCCCACTCCCTCCAGACGAAATCAGTATAAATACGGCCGCTACCGATCGAACCAGCCCCATCAGTCTGCTCAGCTCTCTGAGCAAAGTAGCTGAATCTATTTTACTCGACCGGCTTCTGGACCATGTGGAGCGACAAAACATCATCCCCAAATTCCAGTATGGTTTCCGCCGACTCCATGGCACTGGCCACCAACTTCTCCGGGTTTCGGAATACATTTCTGACAACCTTAATAAACGCCGCCATACCACCATGCTTCTTCTCGACGTACAACAAGCATTTGACCGGGTATGGCACGAAGGACTTATCACAAAACTTGTCGCCTTCAACATCCCACACTTCCTCATCGGGGTAATTAGATCTTTCTTAACCGACAGAACCCTTCGTGTCCGAGTTGGTTCTGCCCTCTCCCCTAGCAGACCAGTCACGGCCGGCGTGCCCCAAGGCTCCAAGCTATCTCCCCTTCTGTTCAACATATTCTGTGCAGACATCCCGTCCGACCCCAAATTGATCACGGCCCTTTACGCCGACGACATTGCCCTTATCAATTCCGCGAAAACTATCCAACAAAGCTCCGCCAGAATCAACGAATTTCTCCCCTTGCTTCTGAGCTGATACCGGAAATGGAAACTCTCCATTAACGAGACCAAAGCAGAAGCAATTTTCTTCTCTCGTAGGTGTCGTACACCACCCCCAATCATGGTCAACAACCAACCTGTCCGTCTCGGCACTTTCTGCCATTGTCCCCAAACCAAATGACCGTTTTAGAAGGCCTTGTCACCTTCTAGAATGAGCAGCTACCCCCCACCCGCTCACCGCCAGAAATCTAGTTTCGCTTTTTAGCGCGAGTGCCCACCCAACCATCTGTGGTGGGCCACCGAAAACCCCCCTGCGATTCCTCCCACCCCTCCTCCAAACCCAATCCCTTTTTCCCTCCCCCTTTTTCCCAGGGATGTATAACCTTCGGGTTGAGCTCCCTTCTAGAGGAGGGGTTTTAGTCGGTAGGCACTACGGTGAATCCGACACTACCCTCTCGGGGGTGTCTTTTGAAGATTTCCCCTCCCCGAGGATAATTAAAAAAAAAAATGCACACTCGTCGCAGAACCACCGTACCGATCACTTCGCCGCCTACCACACCTTTGAAAATGAATGCCGCAGATGTAGATGAAACGTCAGAAAGAAATTCCACTAGATCACGGCCCATCAGCTCGGATAAATTACCTTCAAGAATATTACATTATTTGGTTGACTTTTGGGAAAAAATAGTTTTCATTGTAATTAACATAACTCTTAACAATTATTGTAAGTCGGTTGATAACAAAACGTTTGAGAGTGCTCGTTTAAAACTAACCAAAAAGAAAAACAGAAAATTGGCCACGTTAGTAAGTAAAAATAGCGTATCCAAATTAAGCCATATTAAAAGTACAAGTAGCAATAAACACACCATGTACTAAATTTAATTCCAAAACATTCTTAAATAGCCATTAATTATATTTAATTTTACATTTAACGTGGATTTGAACATATATGCGGCTGTCTAAATTTGCATTTATATACTTCTAACTAATTCAAATGTACTTCTACATCTACTTAGGTACTCGTATATTTTCCACTCTACGTTAATATAATCCATAGCACTTCCAATTTGCTTTAAATGTGTGATTTCAACGAAATATTCATTTGTTTTGAAGTGGATACATTTTTTGGTGTACTCGTCATTACTACTCGTTTATTTGTCTTCGACAAGTTAAGGTAATTTATTAAATTTATTTCTAGTTTATATTTATTTATAAAATATGAGAGTAGGGCTACTGGCGAGACCCCATCATAATAGGCCAACGCATCGACGAAGTGATACCTCAAAGATGGTGTGGAAATCACAATCTTTCGTTTTTTCTCTATTAAAAGTAGTTAATATTACTGTCGTAGAATACTCTAAACTCAACAAATTGTTATACATGTGTGCTTTTTACATTATTTGGAGGATAAAACATAATTTTAAACGTTATATTTTTAATTTTTATTCCGATCTGCGATGTTTTTACTTGCATGTGACCGTATCGCTTAAGAATTGGTGTCTCACGTCGGCCTGAACTGACTGACGTCATATTTTGTTTGTCGGGCCTTGATAAAGGAGGTGTTGCACCAGCTCGGCCTCGCTTACGCCGACGATCCTCCGGCCGTCAACAGCTATGCGTCATCACCGCTTACTGACCACCAGCTGTCATCAAACCACCATCACCATCGATAGTCAAAGACCCGATCATATTCTAGCGGACAATACAGCAATCAACGATTCTCATAGCCATCCTCGAGGAATATTACGCAATATTCCAGGTCCGACTACAAAGGAACCAAACCCATACAAAAGGTCAATAAGAAGAGTTCACTTCCCCAACAGGTTAGCAGCAGGTTTTGCATAACAAAACCACTAGCAGGGAGTACGGTTTTGCATGACAAAACCACTAGCAGGGAGTACTGTGGGAACGTATGTCCCACTATTTTATTTAGTCATACTCATTTTTGCACATAAATTTGAACATAGAAACAGCTCGCTTTTGTAAATTATTTTGTATAAATTCTATGTAAATATTTTGTATAAAGTTACTAACACCCTTGAGCATGCCTTTTCTACAAACCTGTTTTCTACTATATTGCCTTTTTCAATTATCAGAAACAGCTTTCTTTTCTTTTCTTTCTTTCACAAGCAAATCAAAATTTCTATCCCTTCGTTGCCGATTGCATACAATAAAACTATCGCTTCTTGTAACGCTATCCTCTGTATTCTTCGAAGAAATAACCTTTACTGTTTGCATGCTAACATTCTATTTTTGAATCGACACTTCTTAAACGACCATTTTGCATATTCTTCATTTAACTTTCAATTCAACCCTTTGTTTTTTTAAAACTAACAGATCTATAAATAAATCACATAAGCCAACATTCATCAGTTTTCATCAATTCAACATTATTAAATCACCCGCAACACCACACTCTCAAGCACGTAATAACCCTATACTCTAGAATTTATTTCCACATTTCACACCTTAATTATTTTAGTATTTTAGGTATACCAATCGAGATAAGGTAAAACCGATATACGAGGGTAAATCAAATATAAACGATAATTTTGTAAAATAAGTCTATTGATTAATGTTACACACAAACTAAAAATTTAACATTTTAAATGTAGTCACCTCCGTGCTCTACATACTTTTGCCACCGATTTCGAAGCTTGAATATTCCTTCTTCATAAAATGTTTGAGGGCGACTTGTCATTGTCAGCCAATTGCGCCCATACTCCTCTACTTCTTCATTGCTTTCAAAGCTTTTGCCTCCAAGTGATTCTTTCAAGGGTGCAAACAAAAAATTATCAAAGGGTGACAAATCAGGGCTATAAGAAGGATGCTCGAGGGTTTCCCAGCCCATTTATTCCTTGTTAAAACTGCGATATGTGGCCTGGCGTTGTTATAAAGGAGGATGCTTCGGTACGCGACTTTTGTCGACAACCACAGTGTAACAACTAAGAATAGTAAGCCGCATTCACTGTTCGTTTATCGTGAAGAAAATCAATGAGTAAATTGAGTCAAAGAAGTACAGCACAGTCGCAAGCACTTTTCCGGCTAAGAGACGGATTTTGGTTTTGGCTTTGAAAGCCTTCAACCTTTCTTCGCCACTCCTTACTCGCCATTATTGATTCGGGAGTGTAGTGGTGGACCCACGTCTCATGACAAGTGACGATACGCCTAAAAAACTCCCCTTGTCGAAATCGATTCAAAAGTCTTTCACTAATCTCCGACTTGACCTGTTTTTGATTTTCGTCTAAGGTTAACAACCTTGGAACCCAGCGAGCACTAATTTTTCTAAAGCCAAGTTCATCAGTTATGATGGATTGAACACTTCCATAGCTGATCCTCACATACCCACTTATGATGAGATTTGTTAACGGTTGTTAATAGTTAACAGGCGATCACCTTCAACAAGCTCTCGAACATCAGGGATGTTATCATTTGTGAGACTTGTTCTCGGGCGTCGAACATAACTTTAATCTTCGACACCTTCTTGCCCATCCCTGAATTCTCTGACCCACGTATACCGTATACATTCGATTCTGAGACAGTGTAGCAGTGTAGCATCCCCAAACTGTGCCTTCAAACGAGTGAAAGTTTCCAATGGTTTAACGCCTAACACCTTCATTGGTTATTAACTTTATGATGATGCGTTGTGCAAGAGACGAAGGTACATTGCGCTCAATACCCAGTTACCCTCGTAGTTGGACCACTTTTTTTCAACATACTTCTACGCTTATACCCTTAATTTTATGAAGCACACTGTAGCAAAAGAAAGTATCAATATTATCATAATTCAAGTATTTATTATCAAAAAACACAAAAATTAACAAATAACATAAATATTAACAAAAATTGTATAAAAGGTAACGGTCGAACTAAGCTATATGGGTTAGTTCGACCACTTCTTGAACCGAAAATTATTAATAAAAGAAACGCATTTGTATTAAAAAAAACTGAAATATAAAAGGATAAGTAACATTGCTTTCTTATAGTTAGTTATTTATGCACTGTTTTTAAAGGAAATTTTACCGCATAGGTCACACATGTTTGCATATTTCATACATCCCTCTTGTTACCATCTATAACACCTATTGCACTGAAACCAATCATCCCTTTTCTTAGTAACTGAATAATTTTCTTTGTAACCGACACAATCGTTTTCATTCCATTCTTCTTCTCCACTTTTTCTGTTTTGAAGTTTCATTTTAAAATTAAAATAAAAAATAAAAAATATTCTTAGTCCTATCGAAGGAACAAAAAGTTCGACCATCATTGGAGATACCATGAGACAAAATTCCAACATTACCAAATCACGATTAGGGGCAGACCCATACTTTTACATTACATTTTTTTAATGTGGGGAAACTAAATTGAAGTCAGCTTCTTCATTAAAACAGGAGTTCTTCCCAAAACGTGACTGATGACTTTTTTAACTGTATTCTCTTCTTGAGGGTAGTTTTAGGTGTCACATGTTCCCTTGCAGCCCGATTAACTCCCATTTCCAGGGGTTAAATGTACCAGCTTGTCAATATGGCCTCGTTGTAAACAACGATAAAAAATTGCGGTTAAACTTTGCATTATTAAGGTAACTACATTTTACTATACAATAATAAAAAAATACTTACTATATGTTCTGTGTGATTGAAGACCGCCTGATTAGCGAAAACAATATTGAAACGTAAACTGCTCTAATAAAAAGGATGTCGGGTATGGGTGTATGTAAAATTTCATAAGAAGTAGAATCCTGGCACTGGACCATCTAACCTCTAACCTGATAGTCCAACTACCCCGGAATTACCCTGTGATTGAAAAAATGAACCTTAACTTACTAATAATTAAATTAATTTTATTGAAAAAAACGCAATATAAGAAATGAAACATTTGTTGTTGTAAAAACATAAACTAAATTATATTAATATAAATATAAATATAAATATGGAATCAACAGAAATAACTACTCCGAGGGCTAATACCCCTACCGGCATTGAATTACACTGTTGATTTCGATGGATTCTTAGACGAAAATATAAATAAATAATTATATATAAATAAATAAAAATCCTTATTCGTCTAAACATTAAGATCAGTGATCTCACATTTAGAACGCGTACTACCAAGTAGGCACAACGAACCGACAGCCATATCCCATATTTATAATATAGCCTGTAAAGGCCTTTCTGCCAGCGCCCACCTGATGAGACCCAATAGGTCGAAACCGGTCGTGGGATATGGCTTTCGGTTCGTTGTGCCTACTTGGTAGGACGCGTTCCAAATATGAGATCATTGATCTTAATATTTAGACGAATAAGGATTTTAATTCTTTCTTTTTTGAATAAATTATATTATTTATTTATATATAATTATTTATTTATATTATATATTTATTATTACATTATAAAAATTAGATTGTTGTATTTTACTGAAAAAAAAATGTCAACCTGCCTGTTATCAAAACTCAATTAGCACAATTAGAATTATCAGGTGTATGTTATAATTATCACTCAATAAAACTAGCAGCTTTAACCATAATTTCTGAAACTGCAGCATTATTTTGAGATTTGTTATTAGTAAACCATCTTCACTCGTGGTTTATTACAATTATTTACCTTAATAAGGTGGGGCTTATTGTAAATAATCTGATGTAAAACCTCCTCTTTGACGAACATGCTTTAAACAAAATTTGAATAATTAAGTGATAATATATATTCAGTATATTGATATACGAGCAAAACATGACTTCTAGCTAATACCATCCACCGAATTGGATAAATTTATTTTCAAGAAGAAAACATTACTGTAGGAGATTATTAAAACATTAAATTACAAATGAACTACCATTTACAACATGCATGTGTGTAATTTACGGAAACAAAGAATGTGCTGAATCAACTGTATTACAGACATCATTACATATACATATACATACGTGCCTTAACATATAGATACTCTTTTTATCCTAAAATAGCCAAGTCAAGAAAGAATAGTTATGAATTCAGTAACTTTTTTTTGCTGCATCGGTTTTTTGTGATTCATAAAACACGTTTTAATTTTTATATTTATAATTTTGCATGTATTATTATTTCAAAAAAACCGACAAATATCATATTATTAAAATATAGGATTGTCGTAGATCCCAAATACAAATTACTAAAAATTCCAAAGTACCAAAGTACCTACTTGACAATAAAAGTTAAAAAGCAGTAGGATGTTTCAACGAAATTTATTGATTACTCAACATATGTTTCGACTGGGCAGTCATTATCAAGAGTACAAAAGCATACTAAATTAAAATGTACACAGAATTCACTTAAATACCTATTATCGTTATACATAAACAGAGTAATAAATAGATAAAATTTCCTATCGTTAAAGTGTCATTAGTAAGGGCCTATTATTAATGTAAAGTTCAGTTTGATTATTAACAATGTTTTTATTAAACTTTAAGGCGTTTTTAATTTCAAAATTTTCTAATAAATTTAACTTTCTACCTTTTGTTGATTGTGTAAAAGCTTTATTTTATCATCTATAATATGGTTGTTATTAAGACAATGTTCAAAATGTCCGGTGTTACAATTTTTGTTTTTTACACTAGTTAAATGTTCTTTTAGACGAATTTCTAAGCAACGACAAGTCTGTCCTAAGTAGATTGAATCGCAATCTTTACAATTAATTTGATAAACACCGTTTTTCTGTTTGAAATCTAATTTACGTTTATTATTGACAAGATATGTTCCTAAATTGTTTTTGTTTATTTCTATCACTTCTATATTAATTTTTTTTAGTCTATTTACAATTTTACAGCTCGAGTTCTTAATATAACTGATTGAACAAAAGTTAATATCCTTGTGGTTCAATGGTCAACCCTTAAACATTATATCTAGTAATTTTTTCCTCATTTTTTTGGACAAAAAGTTATCTATTAACTTCGTGCTATAACCGTTCTTAACGGCTGTATACTTTATATTATTCAACTCTGTTTCGAAATTTTCGTTACTGAGAGGGATGTTAATTAATCTATGTAGAAGACTGTGAAATGCTGACATTTTAATTTTAAAGGATTGACTTGAACGTTTTGGTATAACAGTATCGGTGGTTGTAGGCTTCCTATATATATTGTAATGTAATTTATTACCAACACAGGATATGCTTAAGTCTAAGAAGTTCAATTGACCATTTGTTTCAATTTCTTTTGTGAAGGCAATATTTGTGTTGATCTTGAATTTCTTACGTACAGCTAACACTAAACTCGCTAGATGTTTTAAATCAAATTAGTTAAGGTTTATTTTAGAAAAGAGTAAATAAATATTTATTAGACTAAAGTATCTATTATTACTATATAATCACTAGTTGTTTGACATTTCTTCTTGCTTTATTTATGATATCTCATTTGTTTTAATTTATTACAAAATTTTTGAGCGTGAGCATCCCTTTCATGTAATGTGAAATATCAAATATTGATTTACTATCTAAAATTAATATTGTTGTAAAGTTTTTATCAAAGATGTGAAAAATGGTTATTACAGTATAATTTTGAAATAGAAAAATCACAATATCAAATGATTCTTTATTTCATATAACCAGTAATTGTAAAATTGTATTGCATTATTATTATTGTATACAATAAAAGAAAGAAAAACACTTGGAGAAGTTTCACTTAAATTTATTCAAAAACTCTATGCACATTTCGCCTTGTTAGGGCATCATCAGGAGTATGATTATTACTAAAGTTAAGAACATATTGGTTACTTAAATACTAGAACTTTTTGGTGTTATAAGCTTTGGGTCAAGAAGGGGATTGTTACCAAATTTTAACTGGTCGTTTGCTAGTTCTTTATTTAACAAAATGGCTTTTTTGATTTCTAAGATTTCATAGCGATCTAAGACTTTTCCTCTTTGTATGTGGTGTAATAGTTTTAGATTATTATTATTACAAGTATGGTTATTTTCTATTAAATGAGAGGAAAGAATATGTTCATTACAGCGGGTGGCAATTGATCGTTTGGACTTTCCAATGTATATTGTTGAACAGTCAGAGCAGGTTATTTCATATACACCACTTTTCTCAGAATTAGCCCTTTTATTAACAGAAATATTAGATTTTAAACCCAAATGCACCGTAAGCAATAGTTTAGAATTAGTCAGCAAATTGAGAGACATTGTACTACCCTCAAATGCAAAATTAATTTCATTTGATGTTAAAAACTTACTTCCATCTATTCCAACCATTTAATTAAAATAACTATTAATAAACGACTTGTCTAATGTTGACCAAGCTCTACAGTCAGAATTAATAACGTTAATTGATATAAAGCTAAACCAAAATTATTTTACATTTAATGGCAAATTCTTTTTACAAAACACTGGGCTTCCCATGGGCTCATCTATCTCGCCCTTCTATGCTGAATATTTTATAAACTATTTCGAAAAGTTCCTAGAAACTAATTTTAATTTTAAAAAACATACATCTATGGATCCGTTACGTGGATGATATATTTTGCATTTGGGTTGGTACAGAAAGTCAACTACAAAATTTCTTAAATTACATTAATAATATCAACAAAAACATCCAGTTCACTTTAGAAACAGGTAATAAATGTTTAAACTTCTTAGATTTTAGCATTAGCATAAGTGATAATAAAATTAATTTTGATATATACAGGAAAAAAATATTTAGTGATTGCATTATTCCATGTTGTTGTAACCACCCCATTAATATAAAATTAGCGAGTTTTCATTCAATGTTACATAAACTCATTAGTATACCGTTAAGTAAAGAAAATTATATCAAAGAAATTAATACAATAAAAACTATAGCATATAACAATGGATATGATCCGGGTATTATTAACAAGATGTTATCGAAAAAATTAAAACAAAATTTTAATAAACTAATTTATCCTATCGAAAATGTTTCAAGTTGTAATGATAATATTTAGAGAAAAATACCCTTTTATGGCAATGTAAGCACATGTATAGGAAATAAGTTAAAACAATTTAAAGTCAAACCGGCATATTTTAATAACTCAAACTTAAGCAAACTTCTTGTCAACAACAAATTAAATATGAAGCCAGATAATTCTGAGAAAAGTGCTGTATATGAAATAATCTGCTCTGACTGTTGAACAATATACATTGGAAAGTCCAAACGATCAATTGCCACCCGCTGTAATGAACATATTCGTAACGCTATACACAATAATCATTGTTCTGGTCTCTCCTCTCATTTAATAGAAAATAACCATACTTGTAATAATAATAATCTAAAACTATTACACCACATACAAAGAGGAAAAGTCTTAGATCGCTATGAAATCTTAGAAATCAAAAAGGCCATTTTGTGAAATAAAGAACTAGCAAACGACCAGTTAGAATTTGGTAACAACCCCCTCTTAGACCCAAAGCTTATAACACCTAAAAGTTCTAGTATTTAAGTAACCAATATGTTCTTAACTGGAGTAATTAATCATACTCCTGATGATGCCCTAACAAGGCGAAATGTGCATAGAGTTTTTGAATAAATATAAGTGAAACCTCTCCAAGTGTTTTTCTTTCTTTTATTTTGAAAAATGTTTCACCAAGAGTTTTCGGCTAACCATCTTTTTAAGTTTTATTATTATTCTTATTATTGGAAATACAATATGCAAATGAGGTATTTTCTAAATAGCTTCTATTACTAAATTCAATTATTTACTTTAAAGTTATAAAGGTTTCAATAGAAAATAAGAACACTATATATGTATAAATTGTGGAAGTTATAACTTATAGTGTTTTTATTTTCGATTAAGATGTTAGATTTCCATCAAATATCCGCTAATTCAATACAAATTATAAAGGCTTGTTTTCAGAAAAAAAGTCAAGTAACTTGGGTTTTCAGGTAGCAATAAATATATAGAATACTTCATACATTATATTGTATAATATCACATAACAAGTTCTCTTCAGTTCCTAAAGAAGTTACATTTGTTACCGAAAAGTACTTCAGAAATGTTTAGTGACGTGTTTGGCGTTGGGGTTTGAGCTTATTTACTGTGTTCTACACCATCGCTAAAGTTTCCAGACTTCTCAATAACAAGCTATTGATATTTTGGAAACTGTTTATCATTTTTATTAATAATATTTATGAGTAACAAGTATTCCGTGAAAAATAAAAACTGTAATAATAATAGCTAAATAATCGATAAGGATGTTTGGAAGGTTACTTGGTGAAACATTTTTAAAAATAAATGATGAAAAATACACACTCAAACTCTTTGATAATAACATAAAAGTCGAAAGAATTATCAGACAAATTTAAATAAAACTTGTGTAAAAAATTATAAATAACTATCCTATCAGAATTTTGGCATCCAAACGGAATTGTTTCTACAACGATTGAAAATAAGTCACCATAATTTTGTAAATAGTAAATGAAACTATTTTGAAAACAGAAAATAAGCTTTAAAACTATCCAAATAGGATTATTTTATGGTGTGTCTAACTACTATTTTCAGTGTTACAAGAAATATGTAGAAACTATACATTAGTAAATAGTTTTATTTGTAGTTTAATATAACCATAAACAAATTTAATTTCAATAAAAATTTTTGAAATGTTGGTCGTAATATTATTATTAAGCAAATATCAAGTATATATCTCCTGCTGAGAAATCGAATTAGCACTATATCATCTGTATAATCACATCCCTCATAATTTGTTTATATTGATGTATAGCAGAAGAAGTGGGTACATAGAAAATTGAATCATATGTGCAATTGATGAAAATATTTGGTCAAATAATATTAAAATTTCTACCTTTATAATCATACCAAACAGATAATTTTTTCCAAAAAAATTTTTTTATATGATAATGTTCTAGAACAATTTTGTAACTAAGTAAATCTCTCAAATTCTCAAATTGATCAGAAGGTACGTCATATTGAAAAAAACTATTTTTTGTTAGAATTCTATTTATTATAGAATCAACATACCCTAAAAAATAATTCAGATATCCTCCTGGGGCCAATTCACCATCCTTATCGCCCTATGGCCTTTTCAGGATATATTAGTAGGTATAAAAATACTAAAATCCTGAGAGTTCTAGCTCCCAACTTCAACCGGTTTACGAAAATAAAATTGTTTCTATCTCTGGATTGGCTGAACCTATTTTGATTAAAAAAATATAAGCTTCAGAGGCCCATAAATTATCGAGACTTCCCAAAAAAATACAGCAATATTTGTTAGTTAATCTTGGAAAAAGAAATATTTCATCTTTTTAATATTATACTTTTTGAACACAATTATAAAAAAAATCAAAGCTCGTGTACCTCAAAATAAAATATAATTATATAGATTTTTCTAAAGGTTAGATGAATGTCAAAAACAATAAAAACCATTTATTTTGTTAAAATATCCACTTTTCA
This sequence comes from Agrilus biguttatus, assembly GCA_963921985.1. NCBI lineage: Eukaryota > Metazoa > Arthropoda > Insecta > Coleoptera > Buprestidae > Agrilus > Agrilus biguttatus. Next base: position 21,787,230 of record OY998117.1, on the reverse strand, counting down.
ATTACCATTTAAAAATAGTAATAATAACAATAGCAACTTCCCCTTAACTGTTCTGCGACCGTGAGGTAAAAGCTTTTATTACAATAGATAATAAATTGTACTACAAATTAATTAAAAAATAATTCTTATACTGAAAAATAAAACCTGTATAAGGGCATTCGTAACGTTATAAATTTGTTCAAAATATAATTTATTTATTTTTTTTGTAAATCTTAAATACAAGTTTCAAATTTACATATTATAAGTAAATTCATTTAATAATAGTACGTATCAATCAAGTGTTTCTTAAAACGATTTTGTTTGAAATTTAAAATAATAGTGATTTGCTGGAAAATAAGGTAAATATAATAAAAATACTGCCTCAACCTCGATCAGAAATTATGAAATAAAAATTATACATTGGAGCACATTTCTTCTTATACATATTACATTAGTATTTTTTATAATTTCTATAGATGAAAACCAGGCCTGATTGGGAAATCTTATCAAACTGTATAAAATTTCACCCTCTTCTAGCTGTATATTCCCAATCTTATTTAAAACTTCAATAGTGTTTTCAACAAACAAACCGTTGAATTTGTTATCTAAATTATCGAAATGTGTAGTTATTCCTTTTAATTTAATTAATTAATATTAAAATTGATTGCATGATTTGTGAATTTTTGGTAAACATTATATTCTCGTAACTTTTGGGTTAGACATGTGTAAATACCTTTTGGTTTTCCCGTCAATAATATTCTTGCACTCCGACAAGATGTTGTTTTAGTTTCCTTAATCACCCTGGCTTTCATTAAAATCAATTAATTCAAAATTATATTAATTTTAATTGCCAACTAAATAACAATTAAAATAAAATACATGAAAATAATAAATATTAAAAAAGGGTCTTTTATTTTTGTTATTTCTCTTTGATTTATAATTTTTGTAATGAAATTATTGTAAAATATTATCTATGTATGAATATAATAAAAATTAGAAGTGTTGTTGGTCGTAAATAAAAGTGTCTTATTATGGCCATATATCAAATGACACTTTCATAATACCCCCTTTTCTATACAAATATAAACTAGACTAAAGTTTGTTATTGCAAAGAACAGTGTAATTTAAACTTCATGATATTATTATTTATAATTTGCTCATTCCAGAACCAGTTTCGAAAACATATTGTTCATATTACCCCTTCTACTTTTGTATAATATAGTAGGGTTATTTCAGGAAAAGCATCTCGAACCCTTTCTCATTACGAAGTAATTGTTTAAGCGATACAGTGAATATTAATTGCCACAGATTGTATTATCTATAAGTTAATGTATTTTACATTAAAGAAAGTTATAAAATCTGCAATAAGTTGAATACAAAAGGGAGAGAGACCAATTCTGTAAGTTTTTATTTTAATTTTATATTAACTATTATAAATGCATGTGTATATTTAATATATTTTCTTAAAAAAATTGCATTTAAGTTATATATTAATTTACTTTTGTAATTGAGTCATAATTCAATAAAAAAATTAGAATGGTACGTAAGTAAAACCTTCAAGAGATTATTGAATATTTTTTTATTACTATGGTTCACGGTGAAATAGTATAAAATAATAAAATAAATAGATTCACAGGTGACACATTTATTAAAACATTTTTGAAATAATGTAGAAAATTATTACTCAGTCAGTAATAATTTACTTATTATATTGGAAATAGCGCGGTAATTACTTGATGAAACATATTTAAATAAAAATGTGGAAAGAAAAACTTGATAGGTTTCAAAAATTATCCATTATTCTGACATATAAACCATTATTAAAAGAGTATAAGTTTTACTACCAAGTGTTTTCTTTCCACATATTGAGTTTTATAAATTATTTACCTAGAAAGAGCTAACCACTGGAATCATATGTTGAAGTCCTCTCATTAAAATTGTGAAGCATTTAAAAGCTTTTCCTTTCATATATATTTATTTTCAAATTAAAAATTTAAGTCGCATTTGGACAGCCAAAGTCTACGTAGAATCTGTGCCTCTATTTTAACTTTAAGTACAGTAGTGTATGTTAAAATTATAATATTTTTTTAATATTTAATGTTTAACTTTTACAGCGTCGGTCATTCAGTTTGAAGAATCATATATTTCCTTTTCCGTCAAAGAAGTCGATATTATTGATAGATGATATGGAGTTCATTGCGACTAAGTTTCCCAGATCCTCCACCTTACTTTTTGACGATATCGAGAAATTTATTGACAACGACGATGATGCAGTTTACATGGGTTGGAAAGATCAACTCGAGAAACCTCATAGAAGCACCAAAGTTCGAGGCTTACGTATTAAATGTACTGACCTAATTTCCGGACACCTAATTTCTTTAAAAACTACAAACAAGGGGCGTCTGTGTTCTTATAAAAAAAATGATGACTCTATACATATTGCAAGAGACATAAGCAATAATGGGCCGTCGTCATCAAATCATTTAAGGGGTTGTTGTGGGAGTTATCACATTAATGAAAAGATTAACATGAGTAAAGATAAACTTGTGCCCTATCTTAGTAAACAATTTCACAGAATGAACATTATCCGACCTGCTTTACATAGATTTAGAATGTTCATGCACCTAAACGTCGAAGTACCTCCAACCAAAACTTACCATCACTACGACATTGTATATCCACCAAATTTAAATACACATACGCCCCACAATTACGAGTTTTTCATGCCTAATATTTCAACATCCTATATCTATTATACATAATAGTGTATTGAGTCGATTTTATTGAATTTTGTAATTAATGTAAATATTGTAGAAAATAAATGTATAAAATATATACGTTCTTCTAGTTTAATAAGTGATCGGTAGACATGAGTAAAATTTGTGCACTATGAGTAGTAAAAATACGTTTTTCTTTTTATAACCTGTTTCAGGCAATGAATTTTTAAAAATAGAACACTGATTATTGATCAGATTGTGAAAGATAGGCCAGTACCAACGGTACGCGATATATATTAATTATAATATCAGATCGACTAAGTTTACAAGGGATATATGCATCATGGATATAGATGGTGTTTATTGGATTATATGTTTTAGTACTGATTTCTTAAACAGTCTACTTTTCCTACTAAAATTGCATCAAAACTATTTTTAACAACAACGTAACCATTTTTAATAATTTCAATTAATATTTCTGGCGACCAATAAAGAATATATGTTTCTTTGTAAATTCTTATATTCTTTGTAAATTTTGTTTTCGAGACAACTACTGTAATTTTTTATATTATGAAAATGTTTATTTTTGTGTTATACTTCATCCAAAAACGGCGACCTAATGGAACGATTGGTCTGATTAATTTCAAAATTAAATATTTCCGTGGAATTATCGGTTATCTCAATTTTTTGGCCTTAAAAATTCACAAATCGTACGAAGTAACTAAACATCAGTTTTTAAATAGTAAATCTTTGGAACATTATGATTTTTTTAACTTTCTTTATAATTTGGACACTTCCGGCAAAAACAACAGTAAGGTAATGGTGAATTAAAAATGATTTTTTCCCGTAAATAATCCCTAATATATATCTACATTTGTTTTAATCGATGGAGAACAATTTATTTTAGAATGTTTTGAATTCAGACAAAACCAATACCAATCGGAATGTGGACACACTATATATATGCCTGCATAACAGGCAATTCATTTATTTTGATAAATATCGTATTATAACGTCTTGCAGCAGTCTCAACACAAACGACTCTTTAAAAAATTGTCTGTCTGTCTGTACGGGTTCAACAGATTTCGATGGGCATGAAGAGGAGTCTGTCAGGAGTGATCTAAACTTTTTTGCACAGTGACGAATTCTGATATTCTTAGGAATCAGGACAAAAATAAAATAAAATACAAATAATGTACGTTTCATCAAATTTATATTGGGATTTTCAAAAACGTATGAAATATAAATAGGTAATTAAAAAAGTCAAAATAAATTAACGAAACGTTGTATATTATTTAATTGATATTTTCTTCATGATCTCAAAGAACATCAGTTTTTTAATTTTAATCCAGTCTTCTGTAAAAATATTGTTATCGTTTAAAAATATATTCGTACAGTACCTGCATTTAAAAATTATGTTGGATATATTTTCAAGTATTTTTATTATTTAAACATCAATAACGTTCCAAATTAAAATAAAAATTAACTTAATTAACATTCTGTCGATCAAAAATGAAGTACATAACTAATACTAGTGAATTGTGAAACAAAACCAATGTGGTACATTTATTCTCATTAATTTATACATGTAAGATATCCTACATTATACTGTGCTAATTGTAGATAAGAATATGTAATAATAAAAACATTAACGAATAGTAGAAGATAAATAGTTATAAAATTCGCAAATCTAGTACATAATTGTAACTTATACTTAGACATGCCGTGAAGAACACATCAATGTCCGCAATTACAATTATTATTATTAAAACTGCGAGTATATTCCATTCTAGTTCGGTTAGAATTCAAAAAATTCATATTACACGACTGAGTTATTCTACAACAAATGAGAGAATTGTCCAACAGATCCATTGCAAGATTGTTTTTCATTTTCTCTTCGAACAATTTGCATTCCGTGTGTTCATCGTTTTCTTCTATTGACAGAATACATCCGTATCCGAACCATTTTAATTGATCAAAAACAGTCGAATCATTCTTATTAGCCAATTGCACCAATGCAAACTTCTTTTCTCTCGTTAAAAACGGATATATTTGTTTCATATAACACAAAACTTTTTGGAACAAACTTTGCAATATATATTTCTCTTTTACCTGCTTCTCTTGATAACACGTCAAAATTTTCAACTCTTTAGATTGAAACTTGTTCATGGACGATGTTAGTGTTGTTTCCGTTTCAACTCCTAAGGTTTTGTTCAGCAAAGCGGCTTCTTCTTTAGGTAAAAAAGGCTTTCCCAAATGATTTTCCTTACAACAATATTTTTTATCAACAAAGTATGGAACAACAACATCGTTATTGACGTATGGCTTTGTACATTCGAAAGTTTGAGATTTCGGAAAAAAACAAGGAGCATGGACATTAACACTTTTATTATTCTGGTTACTGGTGAAATTTTCCTTATCGTGTTCGACTATTTTACTGTAAGTGCTACTGTTAACAACACGTAAGCATTCCTGTTGAATTTCATTTGTGACGTGCATAACCTTGCGTTCATATTCTCGTACAGACAACATTTCGAATGTTGATAAGTTTGGATTTGTGGAAGTTATTTCAAATGACCATAAACTCTCCTTACTGTAATAAAGAACAATTCGAATATGTACGATCAGTAAACTCCTTACTGATTTTAAAAAGATCATAGAAGTGACCCCTCAATAGGTCATTTGCATGAAACTTCAAAATAGCTTTTTTTGTTTTATTGTATTCTATTTTAGTAACTGATCATAACTAAATGATGTCTTTTTTTATTATAACGACGATCGGCATAAAGTGTATACAGTGTTTAAAAGTGTTTACTTGAAATTATCGCAAGTTTTTTGTATTACAATCTGCTACAGATGACATCTACTGAAAGGGACAAATTTGTTGAAAATTTTCCCTTAATTTAAAACGCCAGAATAACCTAATAATAAATAATAGTAAAGACGTTTTGCGTTTACAACGAACTGACAAATTTGGTAATAGCGAAAAGATTAGTTTCATGCCTGATCTAGAAATTCAAAGAAAGCTCAAACAACTTCATTCTTCATATTAAGTTGAATTAAAATAATGTGTCAAAAATAGTTTTATTGTATATCATAACAAAGTTCTTTCGCAAAGCATTAGCTTCATCAGATGATGATTTAATGAACTTATTTGTTACAAGAACTACATATACAGGATTTTTTAAGTTAATGGGCTATCAGAAGTATATGAATTAGTAAAATGAATTCAATTCTGAAACTTGGGCTCATTTGGTTATTGTTTATGTTGCTTCTTTTAAAAATATTTTCAAGTTCGATTTACATCCGATTATACCTTATTTGAAATGGAATGACATACTTTTTTTACATTTTCCGATATAAAATCTGAATTCATGCATATTTTAAACAAAGCACTACTCCGAAAATATTGATTTGATTTCCACATTTGCATGTTAACATTTAAAAAACCGTAATTCAATTAATTTTTGAGATTTTGCTATATAACTCGTGACAATTATTTATAACTATTTATATTATCGAAAAAAATGTGGTTTTTAACTAAAATGTATAGTGTTCAAATTTTGTGGTCAAAGTTAGTCAACTTCAAAGGGGCATAAGTCAATTTTATTAATGGAATGACCCACTTTTGACTGCATATTCGAATTGCTCATTCAATTTGGCTTCTATTGATATGGGACTATCGTATACCTTTGTTTATACTTTTTGAGAAAATTTACAATTTGTGAAGATGTTGCTTTTTTGTACTGCATACGTATAATGTTGATGAAAGCAGTGCAAGGCCGTAGCCACGGGGGGCTCCAGGGGGCTGAGCCCCCCCTAGAAGTATCTCAACCCCCCTTCAGTCAACAGCCGATTAGGAAATTTGAGAAATTTCGAAATTTCAACATCGAACTATATTTAAAAAAAAGCAGGTCGACCCGTCACCGCATCCCCCCTCCCGTTTGTCTATTGTTGCATATTATGCGTTTGCGGCGGTCTTCAGCTCACTGTCAACACTTGCCATTGCAACATTAACCCAATCTTCATTAGCTTTCGTCTCGAACGGGACGGAATAGGAGCGATCGTCACTACGACGAGATCGATTATTAGCTGAGACAACGAACGTGATTATTACTTCGACAAGGAAGGAGTCATGTATTAATAAGACAATCACAAAAAGGTAGGATTATGAATACATTTACATTTACCTGTAGATATTGTGGCGTGCCGGTACCGACGTCGGAAGAATGAGTCAGTGTTGTTTGAACACCGGAAAATAAGGCATCTGAATTGGTTTGCTCTTTATACGGTGACGCGGAAGGAGTTTTAAACACAATACCAACAGAAAAGATGAATGACTACGATCACCTGGTACAAAAAATGAAAATATGGTACGGCCAGGCACATATAGCAAGCGTTAACCATGTGCGATTAAGAAATCGACGTCAAAAAGCAGGAGAAAGCAATGAAATCTTGGAAAGGTTGGGTGTTAACTCATTCGTTGATGGGTTGAAGGATGATGACCTGCAACAGCCACTTCGATTGGACAGACCCAAAACTCTTGCCGTCACATTGGCTCGGGCGCTGGAGTATGACGTCGTCAAACAGGCGTCACAAAGGCAAGGTAGGGTGCGCAAGTTGAAGGAGGCGCATGATAGTCGAGATGACGAAAGCCTGGGAGAAATGATTCGCAGGGTAATTGACAACATGAACAGGAAAAACAGACCAATTAGATGCTAGAATTGCGGAAAACTGGAGCACGTAAGAAGCTCTTGCAAGAGCGATAGATAGGCTCAGGAGCGCGAACCGCAGGCTTCGAGAAAATAACCAGGGACGACGCGGCGGTGCAATTATAAGGTCCAAAATATTAACCAAGCTCAGTAAACTTTTGTCAACCCAGTGGAAACTTCATACCACCACAGGAGAACAAGTAGTAGTCAGGAAGTCAGGGGCGAAATTACATCAACATCAAAGTGGACAAAACATCGTTCAACTGCGTGCTAGTGGCAGAATTAGAGGACAACGTTATATTCGGTTTGGATTTTGGATTTCCTCCGAAACATGACATCTGCCTGAGTTTCCAGAGAAGGATCGTGACACTGAAGGAGAAACATTCCCATTACATGCACAAGACATTACTATAACACAGGTTAGAAAAGTGAAGACGAAGCAGGAAACAGAGGTCCTGTTAAAATTGTACGAGTAAGCCAGTGAAATACGTAACTCGACTAAACTACGTGAACACGTGTACGGTGTATCGATTAGCGCCGACTTACCTCGAAGGCGGCGCGTTTGATGTTGAGAAAAAAAACGATTGCCGGTCAAAAGACACTCGAGAATATTCTGTGTCGTAACAAGTCGTTTTCTTTGGAAAGCGGTCGAAATATATTCGCGTGTTTTCTAGTTAATTTCTTTCGATAAATAAATACCCTCGTCTCTGGGTCAGACGGATAGTTGATTTATGGGCGCGTAATATAAATATTCAGGGACGAGATACAAAGTGATATAAATAAAGTGTATTATTGTTTGTCAGATAAATAAGTAGTTTATGTTTGTTAGTAGTGCTTAAGTGATTAAGCACTGCAATAGTTTTCACAGACATAAGTAAAGTTGATTAAGGCTTTCGGGGGCAGTTGATGAACTAGTGTAGTCCTTATTCGGGTCAAACGCCTCTACGGGGAGGAGACGTGTAAACAGTATCAACAACTGGACAGAATAAGGAAGCAGAAGGCACACTTACTCGCCACATTGACGTTTCTATGCCGCTACCGGGACACCAACATCATACCGGCATTTCTTAGACAGAAACGAATTATACAATCAGTGCAAGCTAACCGAATCCTCCAAACAACGACCGCCTTTAGACCCGAATGAGGACTACACTAGTTCATAAGTAAAGTGTTCGACCGTGTGAATCACAATTTACTACTGAAGAAATTAGATAGAATGGGTATCAGAGGAATCGCACAATAACTATTCAAAACTTACTGAAATGGCAGGAAAATAAAAACTAATTAATTAAGTCATCAATGAAGAAAATAGTATTAATATTGAAGTATGGCGTGCACTGAGATGCTGACAGCTGGGAAGAGCTCAAAATCAAACTAAAAAACAAAATAGAAGTCACCTTCTATGGACTATACAAAAGCCGCCTTTACCCATAATTAAATTAAACAGTGGTTCCAAAAAAGCACACCCAGTAAGCAATAAAACATTTTAATTAACTACCCAACAACCGATAAGTACTAAATAATAAGCACAAACACTACATTAAATAGAAAATAACTGAGTGGATAGGGAAGAATGGTGAAAATTTGAAACTTACATAGTTATACATTGACTATAGATTCATAAGAGATTGAAGAAAGCAAACACCGGCTACTACATATGTAGATACCCCAATTACCTAATAATAAGTATACCTATCAAAAAATGTATTAAAATATCATTTATTGTCTTAGATATTAATAGTTTCATAAGAAAATAAGACATTAAACACCAAGAGGTATTATATTTATTTTATCACATATACGTTTAATTTTTAAGTTAGCATAAGTACCTTCATATTCAAGTACACTTCTATGTACAAGTGCTTCATTGCACTTCTTTAAGGAAAGAATGTGTAAACGTTCAAGTGAAATTAAGTATATCTTGAAATCTAATCTAATGATATCTTTGTTACTGCGGTCACGCCCTCGCCGAAAATCGAACCCTGGACATTTGGTTTTACGCGCCAATGCTCTTACCATTAGTAATAACATATTAATCTAAATATAGTTTCTATTATATTTATTTTTTATATTACAGTAAATGAAGGAATTTCGTATAAAAATTCATATAAAATTCCTGCTTAGAGCGCTCTCTGGTATTTTAAATAGCCCTTGTAATGGCCTCAATATACGTAATAAATGCCCGAGTGAAGAGTTAGACACGTGGCCGCCGCTATTCTGCCAACGCGAGCATGTTCCCATGACAACGGTGATGTCAGTGGCACCTTTACAGGTCGTGCAGCCCTCACCCATCCCAGAATGGGAAGTAAATACCAGCGAGTTGACCAAAGTATTGCATCTGCATGCTCTTTTTACAAGTGTTATGTCCTAAATTTCTCACGTTGACTTAGGGAAAATGCGCGCTGTATCACAGATTATCACCGAAGCTGCTGATCAAGATTTTCCTACGCTTTCGCTTATTGTTGTATTATCATTTTTATGATTTTACTATGATTACTAATTTTATATTTTAAAATTAATCTAGCTTCAAACTGGAATTAGTGCAGATATAAAATAAAACTGTTTTACTAAAAACTATGTCGTAACACATGTACGTCACCTGTTTGTATTTGCGATGTCGGCGCGACCTACTATATACATTCGTGTGTATTTCACAAACATTCCTTACTCTCGAAAATTCCGGGGATGCTTATTATTATGAGAATACTTACGCTTAACTCAAAATATTCATATTGTTCGACACATTCCCTGGTACACATTACGAGGGACATTCGAGGGCCTACTATCCTATTTCTAAATTTAGTTTTTCTCGTTCTTTTACATAGTATACTTGAAAATAGTCTTGTAAGATAAAAATAATTGTCACGTTGACAAAATAAATTGGTGAAACTATCCACTTGTATTTTCTACATTCTATATTAATCTACCATGTTTCACAAGCAGTGCACCACTGAAAGTTTGAATTTAAGAATCGATTAAACTTTTGTCAGAAGCATTTTATTATAGATAATGTTTCACCACTATAAAAGAAATATTCCTGGGTGAGACATTCTGTATACTGTAATCTAGAAGCTTTCTACAGCATGTAAACCGCGGATATACTAACCGTGTTAACCAAGACATCAAGAGATAACTGCATATTTTTTGCGTTTTCTTTTTGGCAGATATGATTTTATAAATTATAAAAAAATATCTCGAGTTTTTATAACTAACTAATATTACACAACCTAACAAATAGAATTTTTACGAGAATAATAAACAACTACGACAAACGGACGATGGAACAGGAAAGTGATTTACCGAAGGCTAACTTAACTGATATATTATATTATGCTGAAATCCTAAGACTTCCCTGTAAAATCCAAAAACTATCAGGAACTGACAGTAAGACCTCGAACTATTAAAATGTAGTTGTTTATTTCGTACTTATACATTCACTGAGTAATTAAATACTATCAATCTTTTCGGGTTTCAGTAGTGTGATGTTTATTTTGTGTTAACGTTTAATAAGCTTTCAGGTATGCCCTGAAGAAATGAAGTTCAAGTCCGTAAAGAAGTCAACTATAAAGCTCTTGAAATCCCGCATGACTGAAAATCGAAAAGATGACTACAGATCGTTGTGATGAAGCAAAAGCTAATTGTATATTTTAAGAACTTGTACTTAAATATTTTGCATTGTACAATCCACGGTCTACTAAATAATTTATACTGTAAGTATTTTATTTTGTGACTCGTTATAGTAGACAATATTATAAGAACGAAACTGAAAAATTTTACAAAAATTAACTGGGTCTTTGATGTAAACTCATTTTTCTAGTCAATTATATTTGTAAGAAAAGACGATTTTTTTTGGTATAATGCAATCCGATAAATTAATTTCTACATCATTGACTGAGTTTCCTTTCAACTTTTGCCGAATATTTTCGAGTTCACTGCCCTATTCTACTGTTTTATTACTTTAGAAACATTTGAATCTAGGAATATTGAATGTGTAATACATTTTGTGTTTATTATTGCTTTGGTCTCATTCTTATAATTAATACTGTATCTCTATACCTTCATGTCTTATTCCTAAAATTAACTTTTAACAAACCAAACCTAACCTAATTTATATCAAACTCAAATTGTAAAATACCTGCAAATCTGCTACTTTTCTTTCAATCCTAACATGAAGGTAAATAATAAGATATACGTACCCGTATGAATTTATAATGTAAGAATATAAAACAGTTTGTAAAGGTTATAATATTAATTGTATAAGTATGAAAATAACATGATAAATACCTACACTTTTTTGTAAACTTACGGTTGCTGAGGTGTAGCTTTCCAGTCACGTTCGTTATTACGAAATAAATCAACATGCGAATCCCAACAATATTGAGGACAATTAAGGTTTTTATTAGCAAAAGTATACATTCGAACGTCTTCACAGGATAACGTATTCACTAATAACTCAGACGGCACATTTTCCTAACCAAATAAAAATTCACGTGTTTAATAATCAATAATATAAAAACACAAAGAAAGACACCTTACGATATTTGGAGTCGATAAAACTTCAGACCTTTTCATAATAGGTCTTAAACCTTGTGGGCAATTATACACGTGGTACCCTTTGACATTGTTAGTCAACCGATTGATATCCTGTAAATAGTTTTCTGCACTTTTTAGTACGTTCCTTATAAGATTTTAAACTAAAACTTACCTGCATTTTGCTGTTTAGTTTTTGGTAGTTGTATTTTCATTACAGTTACTGAAATATATTTGACATTTAAAAAACAATGTACATATTACATCCAATAAAAAATGGCGTAAGTATCCTACAATTCAAATGATTCAAACTCTCTTTTCTAATCATGGTTTTGAAGTTCTGATTTATAATAAAAGGTATCACTTTGCACCTATTTACATTACAGATGCAATGTTTATGTATCATTATTTTTTTCAAAACGAGAATACAACCATTTGAATATTTGCTATGTATATTTAGTATGCAAATTGCACAAAACAGAAATTGATACCATATATAAATGCTTCAGAATGTTTAAAATACCTAAGCGAATTGCATAGCGTATAAACAGTACAAAATTCAACTGTATTCTCATTATTGTAGACTTCTATATTGCGTCACGTTAACCAACCAAAATATAAAGTTGATATGTAGTACATTAGATGTCGCTTATTGCACTAAAAGCTGTAAGTCCTTTTCCTCTCTAATCTGTGGTCCTTTTAAAAAGCCGAAGAAATTCTCTATACAAGCTGTTTGCGATAAATATTTACGTTTCATCAATGTTCAACTAAAATAATTTCTAACATGTTTTTAAGCGAAAAAGCTTCTATTATATACATACAATATAGGATAAACTTAGGTATAACTAATTAATTCATTAAAATTTGCAATTTGTGAAACGTACACCAAGTGTTTTATTGAATTAGTTATTAATAATGTTTCACAACAATTACACTACTCTATCGAATTTATTAAATTTAGATATATTGAATGCCATCCATTTTTCTTGAAAAAAAGTCACCGATTTATAGGTTTTAGACAAAACACATTTTTTTCTCCGAATCACAATTAAATTAATATCAGCTCTCGTTTATTTTTAATTCATTGCATGCCCTCCTTATAAGACCATAAAAACTAAATTTATAGTAATGAACCATTTGTTGATAGTTAACTTTCTCAAAATACATAGTATTCATACCTAATATCTACCTTATTTTCAATAATCAAATTTCATTCAAAGAAATACTAAAACAAAATGTGCTCATAAATAACTCGACATTAAAGAAATAATTATTTATTATATACAACTCTGCACAAGCTTTGTTAAACATTTGGAGAAAATACCATATCCATATTACTTACACTACCGTCAACTGTTATATTTGAAATATTCCCAGTTTCATCCATTGGTACTGGTTCCATTTCCTGTTTACCTCTTTTGGCTGCTATAGCTTTCAATAAGGCTTTTCCTTGTTCCTTAGTCTACAATACAAGAAAAACGTAGAATTTAACGAATTCAAACATTTTTATAAATAATACAGCTAAAACCAGCATTTTAATATATAAACGTACTTCGTCATGTTCCAAACATTTATAGGCACATGTAGAAGCGTCTTCTAATTGTCCTTTTTCTAAATGATAATTGGCTAAGTATTGCAAGGCCATATAATATTCATTTTTATCTTCATAAGAAGTACGTTGTTGTTCTGCCTCCTTTAAGCAGTACTCTGTATAAGCTGCAGCAGCATTGTCATGTTCCTTTAATTTATCGTATAATCTTAAAATTATTAAGTATAAATAAAGTAACACAAATAAACATAAGTTAGCACTATAATACTTGGCCAACTTTATAAGCGCCATTCCTTCTATATCACCAACATTGCACGCTTTATAATAACATTTTAGAGCATTTTCAAATTTCTCCAACTTTTCGTATGTTTCACCCAAAGCTATTATCATTCGACTATCGTTTGGACGCATCTGCTGGGCTTGCTTGTAATAGTAAATGCAATAAAATGGCATTTTGAGGATTTCGTAAGTTTGTCCGAGTCCATACCAAGCTCTATAGTCACGTCGATTAACTTCTAAGATAAAATTAAATATTCAAACATGAAATAATATTTATAAAGATATCGTTCTTATTGCATCCATATCAGACCATTCTTCATTAATAATGGCTAGCTTCTCTGATGGATATGAGGATGAAGTATTCCAACCGAACTATTCTTTTGTTCACATCACATGGAAATATGTTACACTTCTTCAAAGTGTATAGGTGTTTTAGTCAGTTTATTTTTCAATATTTAAGGTTTAAAGTTTTTCCTAATAATACTTAGCCGTCTGCGTCTGCATATAATAATAATTATTTAATGAACTTTATGCGTCACTCAACAAATTATTACTGAGTGCGAGACTTTATGGGCACTTTTAGAATAGACCGACACAGTGAACCAGAAGAGTTTAGCCAAGTGTTAACAAACTGCATAGTTGCTAAGTATTTGAAATACATATTTAAATTCTTTTATACTTTTTTAAATATGTATAATTTAAATACTGATGAGTAGTAAGGTATTTAATCAAAGAAGGTATTGTTTTATACACATACTGTCAAATTAATTAGCATTTAATAATAAACACTTTTTCCTACTATCCTAAGCAAGTATAATTAACGACACTATTTGTTTTAGTATTTGAAATACTTGTAAAATGGTTATATTTAAATATTTTTTGATATTTTTTACACAAATATGTAAACTGACAGCGTTATATGCACGCTGGTCGGTGGGCAGTCCCTCCCACCTACACTATAGTGCAAAGCTGGAGGATAGGGCGTACGGCCCTCTTCAGCCTCCTTTCAGAAATCGTGGGAATGGGTGGATGTTGGTTAGGGAGAGAAAGAGTGGAATATTACTGCTCCAGCATTTGCCTAAATGATCCAAGGAAACCACAGAAAACTTGGGCCAGAGCAACGGGACCCGGATTCGAACCGGTGCCTCCCGAATGCTAAGTATTATAAGTATATATATATATATATAATTAGACATTTATATTTTTGCGGAAGAGGGGAAATTGTCAACTAAAAAGCATTTTTACACACTTCTATGTACAAATATAAAGAAAATAACAAGATGGCTCAATACATTCATTGTGAATGATAAATCTTCAAATTCATCAGAGACTACCCTTATTTAAATGGTCTAATATCACCACAGGATCTCCTATCTGCAGAGTCGCCCCCTTTACAAGATCTGGTTGGCTTATAGGTTAGAACATCTAGGAGATTTGCACCTGGGTGTTACATCTTGTCAACCACCTTCCCATAACAATATTTACAGAAATACAAATAATTTTTGAAGTGGATGTTGTTTACAACATAACATTAACACTCAGTATCACACCTTACTTTAAGTAACTTTTTGTTCTAGTAGAAAAGATGGTTAAACTTACAACATTTAAGGCCTGAATTTTTAAATCTGTAAAAATTGTTTGCGCCTTTTTACTCCTTTCTTGGTGTCAGTTATTATTAATTATTGTATTTCACTCTTAAAAGACTAAAAAATTAAAATTACAATTATTTATAGGTACCTATTGCCTGTCTGTAGCTTTGTATTGCAGCATTTGTATTTTTCATTTCCATATATTCATGTCCCATCAATGTCCATGCAGAAAGATACTGAGGATTAAGTTTGAGAGCTCTTTGAAAATATAACACTGCTTTTGCATGTTCTGATCTTAAACTGTAGTAATTTCCTAAATATAAAATTAAATCAAACAAACACCAAATGGGAAATAAAAAGATCTGACCTATAACACAACACGTTTCCACACGATATTTATCTATGTCAACTGCTTTATGAGCAAGATCTGCCAACTCAGTGGTCATTTCCTTCACATATAATAAATTAGAATAGGTATCTAAATTATCTAAACGAAAAGGATCTAATGTTAATAAGTCTTTAAATGTTGTAATAGCCTTATCTAATTCTAAAAATGAAATGATAGAAATCACAGCTTAATTTTTACTAATTTAATGAACCTTTACCTCTACGATTGTGATATGCAATAGCCATTTGAGCCATTATGTAAGTACTTTTCTCAAATCCTTGAGAATGTAAATTGTAATACAACTGCAAGGCTTCTTCATTGTTTAACTGTTCCAAATATGCATGTGCTAAAAAAAACAACTTCATCCAATGATCAGGAAGAAGCAGAGAATTCAGTTTATGTTTATTAGGGACTAAAAAAGCTAATTCTTGCCAAGCACCCCAGTGAAGTGGCTCAACATTAACTGCTTCCACAAAAACGTCTATTGCAAGAGAATTTAAATCCAATTTTTTCAAAATGACACCATACAAATATAGACAAAATCCATCCAACCTTTTGTTAGTGTACATTTCTTTCAATTCAGCAGCTAAATCCCTTAATGCACTATTTTTTGTAGGATCTGGAGGACAATTAACGTCTGTCATATTATCTAATTTCCTTTTTTCAATTGCCAAATACCGAGAATAAAAATTAAGGAATTGTGACTTAGGTGAACAACAATTCTCGGTGAAAAAGGCACACCTATCATATTCTTTTAAATCAAAATATGACTTGGCTAATAAATAATTTTCGAGTTCGTTCCCACAATTAAAGTAATCTAGAGGTAGTTCTTCAGTTATTGTAATTTTGGAAATTGAAAAATTTAATTCACTTAACCATTTGACGCTATGGTAGAGTCCTCTTTGTGAGCATTCTCTAACTCCTTTTAATAAATCCAACTTTATCCTTCGTAGATCGTAATTTCTGCTGCTTATTTCCATTATTAATTGCCTTTTTCTAATAATTTAAGCAATTGTGTATTAGTTTACAACAAAATTTATAGGTTAATTTTCATTGAAATTCTTTTGTGTTGTTAATTAGTGTTTAAAAAAAAACATTGACATTATTTTTTCCGTTGAATATATTATAAAAGATAAAATAAAATATATTCATTTACCTGTACGTTTATTTTTTTAAGAAAATTTCCTTTCTTTTGAATGGATTTTAAAAATACAGTGATACCAACGTACGTTAGTTACCACTTTTTGCTTGAGTTTCAATAAATCAAATGAATCATCCCTACCGCTTCAACTTCGAGCATTCGTGGTTCGAGCGACCATTTTTAATTTTTATCTGATATGAGATCTTTGAGCGAATGTAACCCAACTTTCTTTGTGCTTCGTAGAGAATATTAAATAAGTATAATTATTGTTAAAACTTGAGACCTACGAACTCATAATGAAGCTAATCGCATGGGTATGTTTACGTTTTTACTTTAATATTATATAAATAGCTAGATTTTCTATATCATTAGGGTGCAAATAGCTACGGTCAGCTGGGACTAGGTTTTAAGTCGGAACAGGAAGTAGAACCAAAAGAAGTATCTTTGGACAAAACTGAACTTAAAGTGGAAAATATTGTACAAATAGCTGGAGGAGCAGGCCACACGTTAATTTTAGATAATACAGGCCACGTTTTCAGTTGTGGTTGGAATTGCAAAGGCCAATTAGGAGGCTCAGATGATACCCTTCATTTTGAACTAATTGACATTCTAAGGGGGTTTAAAGTCAGTCAGATATCGTGTGGGTGGGATTATAGTGCCGCTATTACAGAATGTGATAAACTTTTTGTGTGGGGAAATAATACTTACACACAATTAGGACTTGGCAAAAGCATAACCTGCACAAGCATACCGACTCGTTTGCAAGTTTCCCAAAAATTGGCTACTGGCTTTAAGATGGTTAGCTGTGGCTTAAGGCACATGGCTGTGACCACTAAAGAAGACTGTGTCGTAGTTGCTGGATCAGGAAGTAAAGGTCAGTTAGGTTTAGGAGATAACCACACAGAAGATAATTACATAAGTGTTTACAAAGTTCCTGAACTTGCATCAATTGTATCTGTTGTAACTGGTCAACACCATACATTAGCTCTAAAATCTGATGGCACACTTTTTGGCTGGGGAGAAAACAAATATGGCCAAGTAGGTCTTGATATGAAACTGACAACAGTATCTAAACCTGCTGAAATATTGCATGATGAGTCTATTAAATCCATTCATGCTGGTTGGACCCACAGTGGTCTGCTTACAAAAACTGGCGACTTATTATTGTGGGGACGAAATTCATATGGTCAGTTGGGTATGCAAAGAAATGAGCTTTATCAGCCAGAGAAACTATCAGCTTTGAAAGATATTACCCAAGTTAGCATGGGATCGGAGCATAATTTGGCAGTTACTAAAGATGGAAAGCTTTTCTCCTGGGGTTGGAATGAACATGGAAGTTGTGGAACTGGTAATACAAAAGACGTTCTTAAACCAAAACAAATCCTTAACAAGTTCAAGGTTAAGTATGCTGCTGCTGGTACAGGACATTCTTTTGCTGTAATTGAGTAGAAAATTCTTCAAAAATTTAATTCAAAACAAAAAAAAATATATTTTGTAAGTTAATAACTGAATCATGTAATCCATATTTTTTGTAATTAAACATTTTGGTAACATTATTGTTTATAATTATTTTTATCTTTATTATAAATTATAGTTTCTTTTTCTTTGTTGTTTGAAATAGGCAGTTGTATTGCTGTTCTCTCATCTCCTTGCCTTTTCTTAGTTTAAGGTATCGCTCCATCTTTTTCAGGGGTAATCTACAGTTCTTTGACCTGCTGTAGCCTTATCTTGTGTTTTTTACCATCTTCATGTCATCCATTCTGTTGATATATTAGTTTCGTTCTTAACATTAACAAACTCATTCTTACAAAGTACTTGACGATTTCTGATGTTTATCTAGTAAATGTTTTCCAGTAATTCTATCAATATCTTCGTCTTAAAAAAGATTAAAGAATTCTTTACCTGAAGATATTGTTTACAAGCTAATTTTTTCTTTAAATACATTTTTAAATTTAATATAAAAAGAATGAAATCATTTTGCGTCAATCACTATATAAGGTAGCGTGACATTTTTGTTTGTATTGAAATTTTAACGACGATTGTCGAAACGAACAAATATTGAAGAAAATGCTCAACTCTAATCGTAATAAAAATGATAATTGGTAAGAATATACATATCAAATATATTTTAGTTTATGTGGATTCAAATATTACATATATTAAAAAAATAATGATTCTTGCCTACAGCGAATTACAAACCAGATTTATACAGAACCGCATCAGTAAGGTAGAAAAACAATTTGCAGAATTATGCTCTGCATTTGCAGAATATTCTCGAAAAGCAGCTAAAATAAGGAATGCGGGAGACACATTATCAACGGTTGTGAACCACTATGCTGAAAGTGAAAACGTAAACAAAACCCTTCAGGACGCATTATTTAGTTTTTCGAAATATATTTTGAAAATAAGTGATTACTGTAATTTGCGAGTTCTTAATATCGACAAAAACGTTACTAATGAATTATCGCAATATGAATTAATTTGTAAACACTGTAAAGAAGATGTGAAAGAAATTTTTGCTTCAAGAGAAAAAGAAGTTTTGAGAAAAAAACAACTTGAAAGAATTAAAGAAAAAAATCCAAAAAATCGCCAGCAAATTGTAAATATTATACTTTATTAATTTATGATATAATATTTATTAATTAATACATTTTATTAGGTACTTCAATGGTATACATAACACTAAATGATTAAAGAAACATTTCTTTTCAGGTACAGGCAGAGACTGAACTAGCAAAGGCAAGTTCAGAAGTGTCATATACAGTTCAAAAATTAGAAGAACAAATGGTAACATTTGAACAAAGGAAACTTATTAATTTAAAATCCATTTTGTTAAATTTTATAAATTTTGAAATTGGATATCATGCAAAAGCACTTGAACAGCTCACGTTAGCTTATCATGAGATAAATAATATTGATGAATTTAAAGACATGAAGGTAGCTATTAATATTACTTTTCAAATTATATCGTGTAGAAAGATTTCTAATAGTAGTTTAATACTAGCATTTCCAAGTCTATATAGTCTTCAAAATTACAATTTAAATTTTATTACATATTGTATCTGAAAATGCGCTATTTTCATAGTTGTCCAGCTGCATTAGAAAATACCAGATGTTCTAGTAGAATGCCTAAATTGCATACTATTTATTATTTAAATAAAACTATAAGCTTGGAGAGTGTCGTTACAACTGAAATATTTTCGACTTTCGGCTTTAAAATTATTAACTCCAATAATTTGAAACAGTAGTAGACCTATACTCAAATGTTTGGCAGTACCGATATTTCTCTAAAAGATACATGCATGTGAAGGGCACTAAAGTTACATTGTCATTACAGTAAGTGATATTTGCACATTTTAATACTACATGTTAATAATTTAGTCTATCGATGAAATTAAATGATATTATTAATTTTCAATATCTCCCTGATCAATTTTGTGTACGAAAAAAATTCTGAATCATTCAAGGGCGCTACAATGCTCACAAAACATTATTACATATACCAAAACTGATGATGCTATTATTAAAAGGCTTAGTTTTTGTTTAACTGAAGTTGCTACAGACATAGGTTTTTGCTCATATTTAAAATCTTAATAAGCTTTAATAGAAATAAATAACTGTTCTTTTAGGAGTTTAAAAAACTTCTTCAAGAGTCTGCCATTAACAAGTCTAACCCAAGACAAACAATTTTCAAAACTTCTCAGTCTCTAAGTGCACTAAATTTATTTTCGAAACAAAATCATTCAAGGGATCCAGGAATTCCTAACACCATTCAAAAATATTCTCCAGCTTTCTCAAAGAGTGTTAATGACCTTAATAATGTACAAAAGGAAAATGATGAAAGTAATTCTTCAACTAGTTTAAGTGGATCTGATGAAGAAAATACATCAGAAGATTCTGAAGAAATTAACACTTGAAGCACTAAAGGAAATTAAATTTACTCTGAATGATTATTTGTGTAAGAAAAGGAGTCTCAATAGATTCTTATTTTTATTGCTACCAAATGAATGTTCTGTAACTTAAGATTTAATACAAAATATACATGTCTGACATAAATCAATTATTAATAATTTTTAGCAACTACAGTTGATTAAATTTAAAAGTAATGGACCATGTCTCTACATTATACATTAAAAGTCACACATTATTTGTGTAAACTTCTCATGAAATATACAAAAAATTACACCAAGTAAGTAGCATTATTAAAACAATTAACTTGTACTTATGACACAATGTTTTGTAACCAACAAAGGAAACAATTAAAAAATATGATTATTAATTAAACATTTTATTGCAATTTTTGTAAAAACATCTAAAATTGAATATTACCTGTTGACTTTTTTCATAGCTTTCATTATATAATTGCTTAATTGTATGCATTGGATTAAGTGTTTTGATTACTTTTCACTATTTTCTACACCTGCATGCGACATTAAATCACCAATATTCTTTTCTAAGTCATCGATCCTATTCCCCAATTCATCTATTCTAGATAAAATTTGGTCTGATACATTTTGAAACTTATCTTTCATATTTTGGAGTAATGTTTGTACCTATAAAAGGATTTAATTTATTAAAACTTAAAAAGTCTAGCTATATTAAAACATACATATTCCGTCAACTCTTCCACATTCTTAGGATCCGGTGTATCATTACTTGGATATGTTTCGGTTTCACTGTTCATTTCTACCTTTTCGTCTACCATTTCTACAAAATTTTATAATTAATTACTAATTTAATTTTTATTAAAAATAAGATGTGATTAATTTATATGTTTTGTGGTAGAACCTAACCAATAGCAAGTACAATTACAACAATCACCAACAAAGTAGTCGTAAAAATCGGTAAAAATCACAAACTAGTATTTTGTCTTTTGTGTGTATTTTCGACAATGCTTAACCAATGTAACAACACAAATAATGCTATACACATACAGAAATAACCCCAATAATCAACCGTCACGCACAAAAGATTAATCAATGAGTTTTAGTTTTAAGTGATACGGTTGGGTGGTACGGACAGTTGTTGTTCAATACGATGAATAATATGTAAATCATTAGATTTTGTAGTGTAAGCTGATGGTATAATTATTTTTACTGCTTTGAGACATGACAAAAAACTGAAAAACACGTTCATGGCAGAAACATAGGAAGTTTTGAAAATAGGAATCATTGTTTCCAAATACAGTCAGTTGTCATATAAAAAGGTGGTGTGTGTACTTATATAAATGCATTAAAAGTCATACTCCTTTAATGTAAGTAAAACAATTATGTATTTAATTAAATAATATTTTCCAATACGTCTTTGAAAAGCATATCACCGTGTAGTGCTACCACTACTTGCCGGGCTACGAGACAGATCAGGCAAACGAGGCGACGCTAAAAATCCACTAGATGAGGCACTTGATTAACGACATCTATTGACTGGTGTACATACTAAAAAGGAAAAGGCGGGGAATTTAAATAGGTTGTAATTACGTTTTCAATTTTCATGTTTTTCTCAAGTAATGAAATTAGAATTTAACATGTAATAATCTATTTTCCAAAAGAATATAATAAACCATAAAATATTCTTTTAGTTGGTAGATTGTTACATGTTATATTCCAAGTTCATCAAAATAATGCAGAGGATACATAATGAAAAAGATTGAATATGGCTATATATGAATATATTGTATAAAATAAATTCAACTGTATAAATTGCGTTTACAATTAACAAATATACTCACTATTTAGTTACAGTAGAACCCCCCTTAACCGGCCACTTCAGCTATTTCAAAGGAAAATGTTAACAGAAATATAATATAACACCATTTTATGATGCAAATAATATGTATGTTCAGATTTGATGAAGCATTTGAAAACATCAAAAAAGATAAAATAGGTATGTACTGTACAAATTAACAATAACAGCAAAGTAAGCTTTTGAATTTTTTTTAACACTGGGTTACGTTTCACAAAAAAATTAATTTATTCTTTTCTACAATATTGTTTCAACCATTGCCAGCCATTATCAAGAGCTATGGTGTTACTGATATTGTATATATTGTAGAGAAGAATAAATTAAATTTTTTCGTGAAACATAACCCAGTGTTTGTTACATAAAATACCCATATTCAATTTTATTTAAAATGTCCCACAAAGAATGCGATACGCAATATATCAACTTTAATTTTTTTTTTGTTTTTGTTTTCGGGGAGTAAAGGAAATCTTCGAAAGACAACCAGCCGCCCGTGCAATTTGGTAATGTCGGATTTCCGAGGAAGATATCCTCGAATCTACCGACTAAAACCTCTTCCCCTTAGACCATTTTTCACTAGGCTGATTAATTCCAGAACGGTTAACAGTTCTACGGTAATAATTACAAACTTACATAGGAATGAAACAATTGCAAAATAAATGAACAATTCCAAAGTCATTGTAAACAGTTAACATAATTATAAATCAGCACAACTAAGCTACTCGATCCACTTAGAGATGCCGTATAAAAACATAGTGAATGTGACCATGGAAGTGGTATATTTACTTATCTACTATGATTATGTACTAAGAAGAAGGGGTAGTGTTGCCGTTATTATGAAAATGAAGATGTAGTATTGCCGTTAGTACCATGAAGAAAGTGTACTGTTGGAGTAACTATCAAGAAGATGTAGTGCTAACAATAGTGTATGAAGATGAATGCTAGACAGAATACGTATGTGTCTGTGTATGTATGAGAGAGAGAAAGTAAGAGAGAGAGAGAGAGAGATAGAGAGAGACATATTAAAAATTGTCATTAGTTTTATATACCAGCACTAACTTTTCTGTATTTGTATGTGTACATAATAAAATTCGTAATACAATCGTCGAACTGTTTCAATTCCCAAATAAAATTGGGGGCTTAGCCGGGATAGATCGATCAAAAGTTCGGTGGTTTATGCGAAGTGTCGTACGACGAGTGTAAAAAAAAACGCGGTTAGAAGGACCATTGTTACAGTGTGACTCGAGTGCGATTATTGTATACATCTGCCTGATAAAATGTCCGACGTAGCAGCCCTGGAGAAAATGAAGGTAGAAAAGTTACGAAGACGATTAGAAGAGTTAGGACTTCCTGCTACTGGGGCCAAGTCGGTGTTGTGCAAAAGGGTACGTAAAGCATAAAACGGCGCTAGGAAATCTAAAGGCAATTCTGTAAACGTTGAAGACGAAAATGACGCCCAAAACGACGTTGGCAACAACAATAAAGACGACGACGATGTTAACGACGATAAAGATGACGACAAGGAAGACGACGACGACGATGAAGATGAAGACGTGGAGGACCACGATGAAGACGAAGATGGAAGTGATGAAGACAAAGTCGAATCAATGTCAAAGAGTGACATAAAGAAACATTCAGCGGCGATGGCAACGAAAATGTCGCGAAGTGAATTGCTAATTTTAAAGAAGTTGCAGAAATGTGCCAATAGTCAGACACACAGATGGTTATTTATGGTAGAAGACTTCTCCGTGGTTCCGCGAAACTCTTTGTTAATTTTCAATGTGCCGTGAAAATGTGGAAGAAAATGGAAACAGACGAGAATTCGGTAAGACAATTAATAGTAAGGAAGTACATCGACGATTGAGTGATATGAAAAAAATGCCAGAGCTGGCAAGCCACGTGAATTTGGAATTAGACGCTAAAATCCAATATGTCATCGACGGCATCGAGGACGAAGAAGTTAACAAAACGATTTTGTATGGCGCCAGAACTATAAAAGGACTTAGACAAGGATTACAGCAATACGAATCGCAATACCAGGATACCAGAGCAAATTTGACGATGTTAGATGTTTTAATTGTGGTGAAAAATATCATAATAGTGTTGACTCTCCCAACAAGACGAAGGGAGCGAAGTGCTTCAATTGTGGCGATTACGAAAACATAGCTGCGAATTGTCAAAATAGAAATATTAACAACAGTTCGCCAAGCAGCTCGAGATGTGACACGGTGCAGTTAAGTACGAAAACTCTGAAGACAGTTACAATTATGGACAATGATGTAAACGCGCTAATTGATACAGGCAGTGATCTTTATTTGATTCGGTGGACATTGTACATGCAATTAGATACGCCGAAATTACAGCCGGTGTCGATTCCGTTTGACGGAGCTGGATCTACCGGAAATAAGACTCTCGGACGGTTTGTCGCCAATATCACAATTGACGGTATGGAATTCGAGTTCACGTTTGACGTTGTACCGAATAATCTGATTGGGTACGATATGATTATCGGGAGTGAATTATCCAACTTCGCGGAGAAATGGACGAAATGAACGTAGGCTGGAAACACGTCCTGTGCATCGAGATTGACGACAAAGATTCGACGAGTAAAGCGGCAGTGCAATTGGGTCACATCGAAATAATTGACGTAAAAAGAACGGTACGAGAACTAATAGACAAATACAAACCAAATAAAAAATTAGATAACGGTGTAACGATGCAGATTCTGCTAAACGACGATGTACCTGTGATCCAAAGCCCTCGAAGACCGTCAGCTGTTCAAAACGGTGTAGTCAATGCAATCATTTACAAGTGCCTAGGTGAAGGTATTATTAGGCCAAGTGTATCAACCTATGCTAGCCCTTTGTTGTCGTCGAGAGCCTAGACTATGTGTAGACTATAGACGCTTAAACAAAAAAATTGTGCGCAATCGATATCCCCTGCCGTTGATGGAGGATCAATTAGACAGACTTGCGGATAGTAAAGTGTTTAGCTGTCTAGACTTAAAAGACGGATTTTTTCATGTGCTGGTGCAAAAAGAAAGCGTAAAATTCACTTCGTTTATTGTGCCAGACGGACAGTTTGAATTTTTACGAGCGCCGTTCGGGATAAGTAACTCACCTGCATGTTTCCAGAGACATATTCGCGCAGTTTTCCGAGATTTATTAGCAGAATCTGTAGTGTTGGCCTATTTAGACGATTTAATTGTTTCGGAAAAAGATGAAGAAGATTGTCTGACGCGATTGAAATTGAAAAATAAATTGGAAGAAATGTCAGCCGTTGGTGCGGCGCGTTGAATACCTAGGATATATAGTTGAGAATGATTCAATCAAACCCTCCAGTAAGAAGATCACAGCCGTTGCAAATTTTCTTAAGCCGGCCACAATAAATCAAGTACAATATTTCTCGGGGTTAACCGGATATTTCCGGAAATTTATCCCGCATTTTGCCACAGTGGCAAGACCGTTATCACAGTTACTAAAAGACGGGGTAAAGTTAGACTTTGGACTTCATCAAGAAGCCGCGTTCGATCATTTAAAGAACGCCTTAATGAAGGTTCCTGTTCTAAAACTATACCGTGCTGGCGTGGAGACGGAATTACATACCGAAGCTTGTATGGTTGGATTAGGAGCAATCCTCATGCAAAAATATCCAGAAGACGGAAATCTACATCCAATATATTATGCGAGTTGGAAGACAATATCGACAGAAGAAAAATACACAATCTACGAATTAAAAATATAGGCTGTAATTAAGTCACTAAGGAAGTTTAGGGTGTATTTGCTGGGTACGCCGATCAAGATCGTAACGGATTGCCAAGTCTTTGCACAAACAATGGCAAAAAGATACCTGTCTGCGGGTGGCCCATTGGGCGCTACTTATCGAAGAATTTCAATATAACATTGAGCACTGACCAGGCACCTCCATGAAACATGTAGACGCCTTAAGCCGTAACCCGACGGCTGTATGCTACGTGTAGGAAGGCCGAGACGCATTAATTTTACGAATACAAAAGGCTCAGGAAGACGACCCAGAAATTAAAACACGTATAAGTGAAGTTAACAACCGTAAACGGACCGACATTGTGACGAAGCGTGGATTATTGTATGAAGAACGAAATGGTAACCATTTTCTGGTAGTGCCGAGAGTCATTCAACGGGAATTCATTAAAGAGGTCCATGAAAGGGGACAATTTGGATTAAAGAAACAGCCTACGCACTTGAAAAAGAATTTTGGTTCCCAAATATGAATGAGCGAATACAAAAGACCATAAATAACTGCCTAGCCTGTATATTGGCAGAGAAAAGATCCGGAAAGGCGCCAGGATTCCTGAAGCCTATAGATAAAGGAGGCAAGCCGCTTGACACCTTTCATATTGACCATTTGGGACCATTGTCGTCAACCTAAAACGTTACAATCACTTGTTAGTAATCGTAGATGTATCTACGACAACAGAAGAGGTCATAAATCGGCTAAAGAAACAAGCAGCAGTGTTTAGTAACCCAAGACGAATTACTTCCGATTGAGGTACAGCCTTTACCTCCCATGCATTTAAAGAATATTTCACCGAAGAAAGAATCGAATGTGCTTATTACAATTGGAGTACCCCGTTGCAACGGTCAGGTAGAAATACCGATGCTGACTAAACTAGCTTTCCCTAAGCCCAAGGAATGGCACAAATATACCGACACGATTCAATGCTTCGTCAACGCATCTTTTCATCGTAGTATTAAGATTACCTTTCGAGTTAAGACCCTATGCGTCTCAAAAACGACCCCAAGCTGAAAAAAGTAATTGAAGAAATTAATTTGCAAGAATTCGAACAAAATCGTATTAATTTACGTGAAGAAGCAAGACAAAATAATTCAAGCAGCATACAAGAGGAAGAGTCGGCGATATCGTAGCGATTCAGCGCTCTCAACTGGGACGAGGATTAAATTTTTTTTCCGAATTTTTTGGGACACTATAAAGTCATGATGGTTATGAGGAACTATTAAGATTTATTTTGTATGCTTTGTATATTCACGTTTATATTTATAAACGGAACATTATGTTTATGTATTGTTCAATTATTGAATGTATAACAAAAATAAGATTAGAGCATGATTAATGTGTCCGCTTTCGGTGCTTGTATTGTTTTGTCTTTCTGCCGATTTTTAAAACAATATGACGTATTCCGATCGCAGTTTGTAAGTGTAAACAGATAGGTTTTCTTTTGTAGTTAGTTAGCAACCAGCTTTTGAATGGGTTGAATGTATTTCTTTTTATCCTTAAATAAAATACATAAAACACAATTTGATTTATCTAAGATTGCTCAATCCAACTCAACAGGTTATGGACCCAGGTCCGCAGTAAGGGAGAACAAAAGAAAGTTGATAATATTGGTGTGTTTACCGCATATTTTTTTAATCCGTTCCGTAAAATTTCAAAAGTCCAAAATGGCATCCGCATCGCGAAATGAGCTCGCACACATCGTAAAGTTTGACGGTTCCAACTTTCAATTATGGAAATTCAGTGCATCAATTATATTCAAAGCTGAGAGCCCAATTCAACTAGTTGATGGTACTAGAACAGAACCAAGCGACAGGACAACTGAAGAATGGGAGGTCTGGAATAAAGAAAATCCACGAGCAGAAAACTGAACTTTCGCGCGAATTATTATGGCAGAAATTTTATGACCTTCGCATGAATCCAAAGGAAAGTGTCTCTGTTCATTTATCAAATGTTGAATTAATGGTAAAAGATCTAAGTAATGTTGGTGAAGTAATTAGCAACACAGCAGTTTCTTCTAAAATCTTCAACAGTCTACCGCCGGCATTCAACAATTTTTGTACTGCATGGGATTCCGTCACCCCGGCAGAGCAAAATTTGGAAAATCTGACTACTCGCTTACTAAAAGAAGAAATTCGCATGACAAGTCAAGAAGATGAAATTTCAAAATTAGCATTACCAAGTTGAGAGTTTACAAGCAAAACTTGACAAAAAGCAACCGTTGCAATAAAACAAGGGAAGAAAAATCGCTGATTAAAAAAAAACGGACAACGTGCAACTACTGTAAGAAAAAAGGCCATTGGGCACGTGAATGTCGAAAACGCCTAGCTGAAGAAAGCGCTAAAACTGAAAAATTCAAACCAAGTCTCAACAATGCATACATAAAGGACATTTCTTCCTTTTATTCTGCAAGTTCCGATACGGACTGTGACAAGTGGATTTGTGATTCGGGTGCGAGTGTCCACATGACTCATCGCCGCGATTGGTTTAGCGAAATTAACGAACTATTGAACCAGTGAACATTAAAATCGCGAATAATAAAGTGATTCAAGCTACCGGTATTGGCAATATCAAAATTCAAGCTTATGTACATGGTCGTTTGTTTGATCGAGAAATTAGAAATGTGCTCTACGTTTCTGAACTTCACCGCAATTTGTTTTCAGTGGGAGCGATGATGGACAAAAGGTTCACAATGCAAGCTTTTAAACACCGATATGAATTTCGAGATGAAAAGGGAAATCTATCTTGTGTAGGTTTTCGTGAAAACAATTCGCTTGAATTGTGGTATCAACGTTTTGGTCACGTTAATTTAAAAACAACGAAGGAAACAATTAAAAATTATTCAGAGGAAGATATCAAGTTCGATAAGAAGCAAGATTTTTGCGAAGCATGCAAATTAGGAAAGCAGACTCGTGTGACACATTCAACTGTTTCAAAACGAATCAACGAGCCAGGTGAAATGGTACACACAGATGTATGTGGTCCGATGAGTGAGGAATTAGCTGGGGGTTCACGCTATTTTGTGTTATTCAAAGACAATGCAACATGTTTTAGAACCGTTCATTTCATAAAACATAAATCGGAAGCAATTAAAAAGTTTAAAGAATATAATTCCTATTCAGAAAACCAAACGGGTAACGAAATTAAAATCCTTAGAAGCGATAATGGAAAGGAATACGTAAATGCAGAATTTGAAAATTTACTAAAGAAAGAAGAGATCGTACATGAATGCAGCGCACCCTATTCACCACAACAGAACGGTCGTTCGGAAAGGGAATTACGCACGATTGTAGATTCAGCCAGAGCAATGTTAATCAACAAAAACGTACCGACGGAACTATGGTCAGAAGCAGTAAATACTGCAGCATACACACTAAATAGGACACTTTTATCACCAGAAGATAACAAAAGTGCTTATGAAAAATGGTTCAAAAGAAAACCTGAGATCAAACATCTAAAAGTTTTTGGATGTACGGCTTACATGTCTATTCCACATCAACTACGTAAAAAGTGGGAACCAAAAAGCAAGTGTTTGTGGGATATCAAGAAAATTAGAATAATTATAGACTTTGGAACCCGAGAAAAAGAAAAATTGAAATCGCATGTGACGTAACATTTAATGAAAATGATACCTTTTTCAAAGAAAATGAAAATGAAAAGGAATTTTCCATTGTTTGTACGATTTTTGATTCCCAACACGGGGAGGCAGAAGCTAACGGTCATGAAGAAGAAAACAATGAAGAAAATTCTGAAGATGAGATTGAAAATGAAGAACAAAATCAAAGAGATTTAAGAGACAGAATACAGCTTCGTCGACCAGACTATTATGGACCAGCTATATATTGTTCTATAGTGGCACCAGAAAATTATGAAAAAGCGTTCGAAAGCAAAGACTCTAACAAATGGAATAAGGCAATGCAAGAGGAATTAAATGCTTTAAAAGAAAATAAAACTTGGACCCTCGTATCAAAACCAAAGAATACGCAAATAATCAGCAATAAATGGGTTTACCGCATGAAAACTGATGCCGAAGGCAACATAACACGATACAAGTCTCGTCTCGTAACACGTGGCTTTACACAGCAAAAACACATTGATTATGAAGAAACGTTTCCACCCGTCGTCAGATACGATTCAGTTCGAGTATTGTTCAGACTGCGTGCTATTACACATAGTTTGAATTTTAATCTTAAAAAAGGGGAAATGAGACGCATAGTCGTTGAAATGTGGTAGGAGCATCTGTATTAATAACAGCAGTTCATGTACCCTCAGACATAAGGAGTAGGGTGGTAGGGGTATCGTATGTTCAACGAAAGGGTACGAAAACGAATGCGTGCACAGTGCATGGTGGGTGATCTGCAAGTATAGAGGGATGTTCAGACTTGTGTTTACCTGTATTCAAACTTGGGGTACATTTACCTGTTTGTATTATTGCCAACAATAATTATCATATTGAAAGATTTCTATTTGTATATATATTGTAAATAAACGTTGATTAAGTAAAGTTCGTGTTTTCGAATTTATGTGCATCGAACATCCATCATCTTTCGTGTGCTCCCTCATAGGAGATTAGAAGTGGCGCGTCAGCGCAAAACATAATAAAACATTGGTCCTTCGAGCCGGATAAGGTGCAAATAAAAAATTCGTACGAACTTCGTGAACCATCGTGACAATTATTCAAGTAGAAGTCCTTTCGAATCATCACGTAATCACCAACAAACAAAGCAAACAACAGTCTGCAGTTCATCGTCATCATCATCAACATAATCAACAAATCATCACTAGCAGTTCGTTCCGCATTCCAGATCACGTATCATCTCCAAAGAAAGGATCATCACGGCATATACAAGGTAAGTGCGACTTCCTGTTATTTTCCTATCCTTTTCGTATCGCTTCAATCGTTCAATTATTTATGTCAATATGGCAGATTTAAAGGTTCTAATTGCACAAAGAGCTCAACTCAAATCTCGTTTGACCAGATTTAAAAATGGTGTAAACGCTATTTCGAAAATTGCTTTAATCACTAATGAGCATGTTACGCAAATTAAAGATCGACTCTCAACCATTAGTAATGTTATGGAAGAGTATGAGCAAATTCATTCTAAAATAATAAGCCTGTCCGACGATGCCGAGCATGAAAATGATATAGAGCAATTCGAAAATTCATTTTATGATATCACATCATTCGCTAAAACTTTACTTGATAATAATATATCGACTAATAAAGAACAGAAGCAATCAGATAGCAAAAATAATGAAAATGAACCAGATGGGGATCTCTTAAAGTTACCAACCATTACTTTGCTCACCTTCAGTGGTCAATTCGAAGAGTGGTTAGAATTTCACGATGCCTTTGACGCGCTTATAAATAAAAATTCTAAATTATCTAACATACATAAATTTTATTATTTACAATCGTCAGTTAAGGGCGACGCCGCCCAGTCACTTAAAACATTAAAGGTTTCATCAGACAATTATGCAGTAGCTTGGGATTTGCTCAAACGACGATATGAGAATAAAAAATTAATTGTACAAAACAGCATGAAATCATTGTTTAACATAGAGCCAATGAAAAAAGACACCTATCATTCCTTGCAATGCCTTTTGGACGATACGTTAAAATTAATTCAATGTTTGAAAACTTATGAACAACCGACTTTGGATACCGTATTAATTTACATCGTTAGTTCTAAGTTAAGTAACAATACTAGGCAAGAATGGGAATCATTAACATTAAAGGGTGAATTTCCGACATTTACGGAATTCACAACGTTTTTAGAAAACAGATGAAACATATTAGGATCACTAGAGGTCAACAAACTTAATTACAATTCATTTAGTAATAACAACAAAACAAGCAGTCATTCAAAATCACATGTTACCACTTCTTCGAATTATTGTCATTTTTGTAGAGCAGCTGGACACAGCATTTACAATTGTAAGGAATTTTTAAATTTAAATGTAAACAAACGTATCACAGAAATCAAACGTCTTAAACTCTGTCTAAATTGCTTTAGAAAGAATCATTTTTTGAAAGATTGCCTTGCACAAAAATGTAAAAAATGTAATAAAAAGCATAATACGCTCGTTCACATTGAAGAACGAGAAAACAAGCAAAATATTAATAAAACTAGTAAGGCTGATGATAACAATCAAGATTCTGATAGCATAACAGCAACATCTAATAGTAATAACAGTAATAACGCATCCTTAACAAGGGCGGTCTCCTATACAAATTATTCTGCTGGCAACGCAACTCCAAGTCAAACGCTATTATCAACCGCGTATGTGAATGTATCAGATTGTCGTGGTTCATTTAGAAAATGTAGAATTTTGCTAGACGCAGGTTCTCAATCAAATTTCATTACCACAGCAGCGTGCATGAGGCTTGGTCTCAAAAAATCTAAATGTCCTTTATCTGTAGGTGGCATAGGTGACACTCTAACTAATATAAAATTCCAAACTTCAATAAAAATAAAATCTCGTACTAACGATTATAGTGCGGAAATTTCATGTTTCATTTTAGAATAAATAACCGACAGCATACCTAGTATCCCATTTAATTTAAGCGAATTGAGCATACCTGCAAATATTAAACTGGCCGACAGTAATTGCAACGTTCCAGGTAATATAGATATTTTGGATATTTTTTAACGGAGCCGGTTTGTTTTGGGAAATAGTTAATAATGTAGGAAGAATTAACTTAGGTAAAAACAAGCCAATTCTACAAAACACAAAATTAGGTTGGATTTTAGGAGGAAATATATATCAAACAAATAATCAGAATAAACAAGGAAAACATGTTGTGTCTTGTTGCAGTGTTCAAGACAATAATACAATCCTAAGCAAACAATTAGAAAAATTCTGGGAACTAGACAATTATGAACATGAGAAACGTGATATTTATTCAAAGGAAGAGACCTTTTGTGAAGATCACTTCGTTTCGACATATCGACGAAATAAAGAGGGTAGATTTATCGTTAGCATACCATTTAAGCGTTCGATTAACGATTTAGGCGACTCTAAACAGCAAGCATTAAGGCGATTTCATTCAATAGAGAGAAAATTAAACAAATGCGGTGATCTCAAAAAAGAATATAAAAAATTCATGTCTGAATATGAATTGTTAGGGCACATGACGAAGATCTCGGAACAAGATATTCAAGGCCCATTTTGTTATCTCCCACATCATGCCGTGGTTAAAGAATCAAGCGCAACTACCAAGGTTCGCGTAGTTTTCGACGCGTCCGCGATTACAGAGTCGGGATTATCACTAAATGATATTCAGTGCGTTGGTCCCACCGTCCAAAGTGATCTACATTCAATTTTGCTAAGATTTCGATTACATGCTTTCGTTATTACGGCCGACATTGCTAAAATGTATCGCCAGATACTCGTCGATGAAAAGCAGCGTAACTTACAACTGATACTTTGGCGTGAAAGTCCTGACCAGGCAATTAACACTTTTAGATTAAATACGGTGACTTATGGCACGGCATGCGCTTCATTCCTGGCCACTCGGTGCCTTCAGCAATTATCATTCGAACATACTAACGCTTATCCGCTAGCTTGTGAAGTAATTAGACGAGATTTCTATGTCGATGACTTGCTAACAGGTTCAGATTCATTTGAAGATATTTGTAGATTAAGGAAGGATATAAGTCACGTATTAAGGTCAGGGGGTTTTGAGTTACGCCAATGGAATTCCAACAATAAACAAATTCTAACGAACATAAGCACAAATACTGATTCAGTTGATAATATAATCAAATTAGGCAATGACATAGAAACCAAAACTCTTGGGATTCTGTGGAATTCCTCTCGCAATACTTTTCAGTATAATATTCAAGAATTTAACCAAAGGGACAAGGTAACAAAGAGATCAATTTTATCATCGACAGCCCCAAAATTTGACCCACTAGGGTTGTTAAGTCCGATAATAATCAATGCAAAATTAATCATTCAAGCTCTTTGGCAAACAGAATTAACGTGGGATCAAGCTGTAACATTGGAACTAAACACGAAATGGTTATCATTCAGAGATCAATTAGAAGATATTAAAAACATACACATATCGCGACACGTTATGTTAAAGGATGCATGCTTTGTAGAATTGCACGGGTTTTCGGATGCTTCCGAGAAAGCATACGGCGCTTGCGTCTATATTAGAAGTCGAGACAAATTAGGTAAATATTCTACATCGTTGCTATGTTCAAAATCCCGCGTCGTGCCTTTAAAAACCATTTCGTTGCCACGACTAGAGTTATGTGGCGCCTTGCTCTTAGCAAAACTATCAAAAAAGGTGATTAGCACTCTAGGTATTAAATTTCATCGACATTTTTATTGGTGTGATTCAAAAATAACACTAGCATGGTTGGCTAAATCGCCTTCAAATTGGAAGGTCTTCGTAGCTAATCGGGTATCAGAGATACAGGCCTTAACAGATTACAGCGATTGGAGGCATATAGCTTCCAAGGACAATCCTGCTGATCTCGTGACCAGAGGTTTATCCGCTAAAAAACTTCAAACTTCACAATTATGGTGGAACGGGCCATATTGGCTTTCCTGTGACGAAACTGAGTGGCCGATCACTACAACAATTATTAATATTAACCCACCTGAAGAAAAAATCGTAGCTAACGTTTCCACTTGTCAGGATTTACAAATAGATATTCAGAGTTGAACAAACTTAAGAGAGTCACTGCGTATTGCCTGCGCTTTAAACACAATTGTAAAAGCAAGATAGGAGCTAGGCGCAACGGTGCGTTAACAAATTTTGAAATTCACGACTCATTAATCGTTTTGATAAAATGCGCTCAATTACAATTTTACAGTCGCGAAATAAATGACTTATTAAGTAAGGCAAAAATCGAAAACAGCAGTAAACTGCTATCACTCAATCCCATTTTAGACGATAATCATGTATTAAGAGTAGGAGGTCGTCTTCAGAATTCATTATTCGACCACAACAAGAAACACCCTATTATTCTACCTCCTAGTCATTCATTAACTAGTATGATTGTCAAAAACGAGCATATAAGATTACTTCATTGTGGGGTGAATCAGGTGTTGGCATCATTGCGCGAAAGGTATTGGCCTATTTCCGGAAAAAATATTGTAAAAAAGGTATTACGTAACTGCGTACCTTGTTTTCGAGCAAACCCCAAGGCTACCATACCTTTAATGGGATCACTTCCTCAAACACGCGTAACACCAGCACCTCCTTTCTACAATTGCGGTTTGGATTACGCTGGGCCTGTTATTATTAAGGACAAGAAAGGACGAGGAGCAAAATCACTAAAATGTTATATATGTGTATTTGTATGCTTCTCTACGAAGGCAATACACTTAGAACTTCTAACGAGTTTGAGTGCAGAAGCATGCTTGGCTACTCTACGTAGATTTACATCTAGGCGCGGTGTCCCATTGAACATTTATTCTGACAATGGGACTAATTTTATTGGTACAAAATCTATGCTTATTGATCTTTATGACATGCTGAACGATCCAAGTAATCAATTAAAAATAGCAAACCATTTAAATGAAATTGGTGTAACTTGGCATCTTATTCCTGCCCGTTCTCCACATTTTGGTGGACTTTGGGAGGCGGGTGTCAAGTCTGTGAAACGGCATTTGATGCGAGTCGGCAGTCAAACATCATTAACGTATGAAGAATATAATACTCTTCTAATACAGATCGAAGCAATACTTAATTCACGTCCTATTTCTACCCTATCAAACGACCCAAACGATCCTAATCCTTTAACCCCATCTCATTTTTTAATCGGTCGCACTCTTACTTCTTTGCCGGAGCCGTCGTTGACTGATGTCAAGGACAATCGTCTAAGCAAATTCGAGCATGTACAAAAAATTAAACAACATTTCTGGCGACGCTGGAGCGAGCTCCAAACCAGGACCAAGTGGAAGCGCAATCAGGAGAGCCTACTACAAGAAGGCGCCCTCGTAGTGTTAAAAGAGGACAATTTGCCTCCTCTTAAATGGCGGCTTGGGCGAGTAACGGAGGTCCATCCTGGAGCAGACAAGATTGTTAGGGTAGTGTCGGTGAAAATCGGTAGTGGCTCGATTATAAAAAGAGCAGTGAACAAAGTGTGTGTTCTCCCGATATACGGTTCGTGAGTGCAAGGACTTTCTATTTTTATTGGCGAACATTATTAGGATAACATAGACTTAGGTTGTTCATAATCATTACCATAATGCTTACATGGTTTATTAATTACATATTATCATTCTTGTGCTATTTGTATTTCGTATTTACCTATTGTTTATCTAGCATTAAGTTATTATTATTCATATTTTTCATATTTAATTTTGAAAGTTTTTCGAACTTTCAAAGGGGGCGACATGTTCAGACTGCGTGCTATTACACATAGTTTGAATTTTAATCTTAAAAAAGGGGAAATGAGACGCATAGTCGTTGAAATGTGGTAGGAGCATCTGTATTAATAACAGCAGTTCATGTACCCTCAGACATAAGGAGTAGGGTGGTAGGGGTATCGTATGTTCAACGAAAGGGTACGAAAACGAATGCGTGCACAGTGCATGGTGGGTGATCTGCAAGTATAGAGGGATGTTCAGACTTGTGTTTACCTGTATTCAAACTTGGGGTACATTTACCTGTTTGTATTATTGCCAACAATAATTATCATATTGAAAGATTTCTATTTGTATATATATTGTAAATAAACGTTGATTAAGTAAAGTTCGTGTTTTCGAATTTATGTGCATCGAATATCCATCATCTTTCGTGTGATCCCTCATAGGAGATTAGAAGTGGTGCGTCAGCGCAAAATATAATAAAACAAGTATTATTAGCAATAGCAGCACAATTTAATTTGGAAATCCATCACTTCGACATAAAAACTGCATTCCTTTATGGTAATTTAGAAGAAATAATTTACATGCAGCAATCACACGGCTTTATTAACAAATAACATCCAAACTACGTATTGTAACGTTCGGGGGTTCGACTATTAAAACTCGAAGACTTTTAAACAGGAACAACACTTTATTTATACTAATATTAATTAACTTACTACCAATTACACTATTTATTTAGGTACAGTTACTGTCTGTATAGCACTTCTCACTTTTCTATTTATTTGCTATGCGTCTCGATTTATTTCCCACCTTATTTTCACGACCGTCAATTTATATCTGAACTCTCCACGACCATCAATTTATATCTGCACTCTTCACGACCATCAATTTATATCTGCACTCTTCACGACCACCCATTTATATCTGAACTCTGAACTGTCCTCGGCGATCGTCTTTCCGCTTATATACTGTTCCGCTAAATTTCCGGAACACTCCCGAGAAACATAGAAAAGTCGGGACCATTTTATTTTTCGCCGAAATATCGAACAAGTTCCCGCGAAACACAAATACACTAACATGTCCTCATTTATTACGCGCACACCTGCAGCTATGATATACACGTCGCGGCTCGGCCGCGACCGGTTAGCTCGCATACATGGGTACTCGAACGCACACAAGCAAACGCACTCGTTACAGTATGCAAATTAAATAAAAGTTTGTATGGTTTAAGCAGGCATCAAGATGCTGGAATAAAACATTTGTAAGTTTTTTAAACAAGTACAACTTCAAACAGTTAGAGAGTGATCAGTGTATATTTATTGGAAGAATGAACAACGCATCGATATATTTGGCACTGTATGTTGATGACGGACTTGTCTTATCGTCATCGACAGCAGCAGTCAAGGATCTTCTGAAAAACCTGGAATCTGACTTCAAAATCACATATGATAAAGTAGAAGAATTTGTGGGATTGCAAATAGTGCGTGATGTTCGAAATAAAACGGTCAGTATTCATCAGATACCGTACATTCGAAAAGTACTCGATAAATTTAACATGAGTGACGCAAAACCGAACAAAACGCCTTCTGAAATAAGTGCTAATTTACAAAATTCTAGTGAAAATAACGAGAGTGCGTCAAACTTCCCGTATCGACAGGCTGTTGGGTGTCTAATATTCTTATCATCAGTCAGCCGCCCTGACATCACGTACGCAGTAAATCAAGTAAGCAGACATTTAAATAATTGGACAAACAAACACGTTAAGGCAGTAAAGCGAATATTACGGTACTTAAAAGGGACTGTCGACTTTAAGATTGTTTATCGCAATGAGAACGAATTTAAATTAACGGGTTTTACCGATGCAGATTTTGCCGGATGTGAGGAAAGTAGAAAATCAACCAGTTTTTAAGTTATCTGGTGGTTCTGTTACCTGGTGTAGTCAAAAACAAACTGTAGTAGCGCAATCCACAACATAGGCAGAATACATCGCCCTGGATTTTGGAACCAAAGAGGCGCTTTGGCTGCAAACATTACTATTGGAACGATCAAACTGATGTAAATAATTCCCCGTTATTAAATTTGAATCTTTCTTCAAAAACTTAAAGTTTAACCCCTCCCCCTTTAGATGTCACCCACCCTGTTATATTAAGCGTTTAGTATTTAAGCCTATTTTGTAAATATTTTATTCAGACCATCTTCATCTGAAGAAGCCAATGTTTTGGTGAAATAATTGTTGTGAACAATTAAAATATTTTTGAAACTTTTCTTCTGTTTTATTTATTTGACATGGAGTTTCAAGAAGTAAGGCCTACTACCATTCATTACAATATTTGATAGTTTTTGTACACAGTTTACATGTGGCAAAGTTATTACTACCACTTCTATTAAAATAATTCCAAACTACAGATCATTTTTTAGATTCTGGAGCACTCATGTTGTAAAATAAAAATTCAAAAATATTAATGAAATATAGCTATATAAATTTATTAAATTCATAATACGATACACGTCTTAATTCATTAACATGTATATTAATCTGTTCCTTTTTTGTCTTTTTTCTTCCCTCTCTTCATTTTAAGAAGCCCCAACTGTTAAGTGTAATAAATTGATAAACTATGATTTGTTGTAAACAATGTAAGCATATAAGATGTGGAATAAAAAAATATATAAAAGTAAAATTGTTATTAGCATGCATACATGTTTTTGGCACATACATCAGCCATTTAAACAATTTTTAAGCATGTAGCATTTGTCGTTATTTTATATCATATTTATCAGAAGAAGGAATAAACTGAATAACCTAAACATAAAATCTCCGGAGACTACAGAATTAATTTTTGCCTTGCATTTAAATTTGTTTTATTGTATTGTGGTCAAATTATTTTACTTTGAATTTCGCGCCATATTGCTGTATAGGATTACGCTTTTAGCATGTGGCGTCTCAGTGATTTAAACGATCGATAAAACAGAGAACCTCTATCTTTTGGCGGTCCATTCGACTGGACGGACGAACAAAGCTACGCCACAACGCGTGTTCTCTTCTATTATATATGTTACCTTTTCACCGTTTTATTTACTGTAAATTTTACTCAAATATATAATCAAGTTTGGAAGGAGTGTTATCATTTGAAATAGATACGCACCTTACCACAAGCAAATACGATCTATGGTTAATTATGTCAGGCACACCTGCAAGAAACGCTTTTACAAATACTTTCTCAGGCAATCATCCTGTAATATGATATCTAGTGTAAGCAGATTGTTAGATGTAACTTTACTTGTTTTTGTGACAACGTTTTGTATTTAGTTACTATTAGAACCTTGTCTAGGTAGCTCATAATCATAATCATAATCATAAACATTAATTCTTGTAATCGCTTTTAATAAAATAAGTAAACTTTTTAAAAAGTCTATTCTTTAACGAATAAACATTATTGGCGCTGCGAACAGGATTGCCAATACGAGACCCGCGAGTGTATCGGTGAATTTCAATTCTTTATTTGGTAATCGATCATTAAGTGTTGTGAAAAGTCCCGAAAGGTCGGCGCAAGTTCAATTGGACAAGCTAGAGCGACGTTATCTACCCAACGGCCCTCAACTACAAGCAGAGTCCAGAGCGTGCACCAGGAGATCTTTCATCTGGACATCATCTTCGAGGAAAATAGGAACAATAGAGCAAGAAGAACATTGTTCATCACATCAACATTGTTCATTCCTGTAAGTCCTTTCCTTTTCGTTTTATTGCAAACTGCATGTTTTTCAAATTTAATTATTTATTTAATGTCTTATAAGTAAGGTTGATAATTATACTAAACAGGCTTTAGCTACATTCAAAGCAGGCATTCTAGATCCGTACTGCACGCATTTACTAGACCTTCCAATAATAACCTTAGAACAAGCATTATACGAATGCAGGAAATTCGATAATGAACGATCACGTATTAGTTTTATGAATTTTATGCGAAATAAACAAAAACCCATTTCCAATCAGAAACCACACCTTAACAATCATCCGATTCAAAAACCTGCTTTTCCATCATTCTTACCTCAAAATTCATTTTCTCAAAATTTTAAGACACCTTTTGTTAATAATCATCCTAATACTAATAGGACACCTAACAACTCTAGTTCAAATTTCCCTAGAGGACCAATAAATATTAATCCAAGACCAATTCAGCAAAGATTTCCGACGAACAGTGAAGTTTTTGGTAAAAAGAATAATAACCCGGCACCTACCCCTATGTCAATTTCAATTCGTAATACTTTTAGACCTCAAAACACTTCCCAAAACAATTTCTTTAAAGCACAATCAAAACCTAATATTGTATTTAAAGAATTTCATAACGTAGAAGATAATGAAAATACAGAATATAGCGAAGAAACATATGAAGCAGGACCCTATCAGGAAAAATTTTCAAACGAATATGAAACTGAAGATCAAGACTGTCAAAAATTTTCAGATATCAGCCTCGAACCCACCATCGACTTAAATTCTATACAAAACAGACCTAAATTACCGTATATATCAATCCTAAGTCTAAACCTAAAAATATTAATTGATTCAGGAGCTTCAAATAGTATAATGAACCCTAATTGCGCAAAACATTACTTTTCAAAATTCCTTTTCAAGAAACCATTTTCAGTTAAATCATTAGATAGAACAATTTCTGATGATAGAAACATACGGTACCCATTGTTAAAAGAATACGGTATTAATCAAGAAATAGACTTTTATGTAGTACCGTGGCATGAAAGATTTGATGCCCTGTTAGGTAGCCATGATTTTGACAAGCTAAAAGCAATTATCGATTATAAAAATCAAACTCTTCACATCGATAATAGACAAATACCGCTTTTCACCGAATTAAATCCTCTAAATTTTAAGCCATTCACACAAATTGTAACAAACCGTGTATCTCTTCCGGTTAATATTGAGAAAGGACCGGTTATCATTCCAGAAATAAACGTAGGAAATTCAATAATACCCGAATCTCTGATATTTTCAAATAACGGTCAATGCCTTATTCCTTTAGATTTGGAAAACCAATTAGAAATTAATTTTTCAGAACAAATCAATGTCGAACCGATGATCAATGTCAATATTCAAAACCCTGAACACAATTTTACTAATTTACACATACCAAAAATTATTCGAACGTCACATCTAAATTTAGAAGAATTTAACCATAAAATTGAGTATAAAAGAGGTAAATACAATAAAGTTGCCGGCGCTTTATCGCGAATAGAAATTAATATAAATGAAACTATGACTAATGATGAGGAATTAGATTTACTATAACTTTTACCACAAGTTGACGATAATGTCGATTTATCCGACACAGGAGCCGATGAACTTCTAAATAACTTCCCCGAAAATAACGACGATGAAACCAGTGGTGATACTCAGCATACAGCTGTGGAAAATCCCGTGTTTTAATAAACCATTAAATCAATTTTCATATCAATTATAACTAAAATTAGGTGAAGAATACAAGGTTGTTTACACCAAACCTTTTAAACATAAAAATCATTATAAAATTACCATTAGGGCTGGACAAGAAGACGAAGGTATTTCTAAAATGCTTAAGGAAATTATTAATCCCAAAAATGTATATGGAATATATTTCTATGATAATAAATTACACGAAATAGTTATCAAAACCTTCCCGAAATTATTTAATGAACGTTTAAAGTTAGTAAAGACCAATACCATATGTAAAAATTTAGAAAACTCACAAGAACAACGTAAAACAATAGAACAATATCACGATAACAATCATAATGGAGTTAATGAGACTTACAATTCGCTTAAAAATCAATATTATTTTCCCGACATGAAGACCAAAATTAACGAGATCATAATTAAGTGTGGAACATGTTTTAAAGCAAAGTACGAACGTCATCCTTATAAAATTCAGTTCCAAGGACCTATTCTCGCTAAAAGGCCCTTTGACGTTTTACATATAGACATATTCATATTCAATAATAATAAGTTTTTAACCATTATTGACCTCTTTCTAAATATACACAATCTTACTTTATTAATGATACTACAGCCATAACTATATTAAATAAATTACGTCATTATTTTAGCCATCATAACTATCCAAAAAAGATTGTTTGTGATAACGGTTCCGAATTTCAAAATGATTTACTCAAAGAATTTTGTAGCTTATTCAAAATTGAATTACATTATACCACGCCATATAATCACAATTCCAATTCTCCAGTTGAACGGGTGCATTCAACCCTTCTCGAAAAAATACGTATAGCTAAATTAAAAGATCCCAAAAATTCTATTAGAGATTTTATGACGACAGCAGTATTAGTCTAAAATCAATCTATACATACGACAACTGGATTCTCACTTTTTAATTTACTTTATGGACCATACGAAAATTTAAATATACATGAAATTGACTTAGAACGACACATATACGAACAATACAATCAGAAAAGAAAAGATGAAATTTTACCCTTTTATGAACAACTATATCATAACCAGAAAGAAACGTAACGAAAATCTCGAGACTGTTATTATTAACGAGCCCGTTATTTACGTTCATGATGAAAAATCAAACCGTAACAAAAGTAGCCCTCGTTTTAAAAAGGTTGATGTCATATCAGCAGAAAAAAATAAATTAATAGGTATTAATGATACAACAATGCAACCAGTTGAAACTCATTTCCGAAACCTTCGAAGAATCAGAAAAGATTTTTCGTTACAGACTGACCCTGACGACCCTAAACCAGGCCCTTCTCATTGAAGATGTACCCAACATAGGATACTTTTTAGAAGATTAGGTGCAGCAAGAATGCTTAATCATTATCATAGGTTTTATTTCTATATTAATATTAGTGACCTTAGAATAAGATACCAAGAGTTACAAGAAAATTTAGCAGTTATAGATATAATGAGCACTGATAACGTGTCAACAAATTATTTAAGAGATAACTTAAAGCTAATTGAAAATGAAATTTTAAAATTTAAATCGAGAATACACAAACGTGCGTTATTCAACTTCATTGAATCTGCCATAAAATACATTACAGGAAACGTAGATCAAAATGACTATGATGAAATAAACAATAATATAGTAAAACTATTCAATAATCAAGAGGAAATTACCAAACAGATTAATAAGTATGACTCATTTGCTAATCATATAACAAAACGTTACGAAAAAGATATACTATTAATTAGAGATTCAATTAATACGTCCATTAATGCAATCAAAATTCTAAAAGATGAAATTAATATCGAACAGGTAATACAAGGAAATATTTATGCTTCTCGAAATTTATTAAATTCACTCCTGACTATTCAAAGAACCATTTCCTTAGCTTTGAACGATATCACGAATTTAGAAATGTTAACTGTATCTGATCTCAAAGATATCTTAACACACCTTAAACTAATATATAACAGGAATCAATTAATAGAAATAGATGAAGTCCATATTTTTAAAATAATTGAATTTTCAAAATTAAAAATACTTTCGGTAAATGACACTATTACATGCATTTTGTACATCCCTATCCTGAATAAAAATCACTTCGACTACCAAGGAATTTGTCCAATACCTGATGAAGATACTAAAATTCTTCTGCCCCCTTCACGTTATCATTTATATGGAGCTCAAACTGAATTTTGGTTAGAAGAAAAATGTCATCGAATTGAAAATTCGGTGCTGTGTTTAAATA
Source organism: Agrilus biguttatus (assembly GCA_963921985.1). NCBI lineage: Eukaryota > Metazoa > Arthropoda > Insecta > Coleoptera > Buprestidae > Agrilus > Agrilus biguttatus. The sequence continues at coordinate 21,742,794 of OY998117.1, read as the reverse complement.
AACCTATCATCGATCAGTGTTCATTAAGTGATTTAAATAAGTGTAATTTTCTATTACTTAATAGTGACTACGAATTAGTGAAACAGCTTTCTAATAATAAAGTGCTCGTTTCTTATAAAAACCCAGATAACGTTTTCGAACATTGTACTGGTGATGTTTACACTACTGTTATTGCTAAAAACTCGCTTGTGTCATCAAAACAAGACTGTAAAATTATAATTCAAAATAATGTATTTAGTAATACAATTAGTAATATTTACTATAAGCCATCGAATATCAGAAAGATAGATGTAAAAGCAACGAAATTTATAAACTTTAAACTTAATAGTTTTGACGATATAAATAAGCTCAAGCAAGAGGCTAAAGATTTAAACACTCAATTTGAATTGAACGCTATTGTACACAAATTTGGTTTTTCGATAAATATTTTTGTTATTGTATTAATATTCCTATTTTGCATTATTTGTTGTATACTGAGAAAAAGAATTACAAGTGCTTTCCAATGTAAAAACAGAAGAATTGAACAAATAATTATTCCAAGAATATCTAGCAGATCTTCACACGAGGACGTGCTCACTTAAGGAGGGAGGAATTATGTCAGGCACACCTGCAAGAAACGCTTTTACAAATACTTTTCCAGGCAATCATCCTGTAATATGATATCTAGTGTAAGCAGATTGTTAGATGTAACTTTACTTGTTTTTGTGACAACGTTTTGTAGTTAGTTACTATTAGAACCTTGTCTAGGTAGCTCATAATCATAATCATAATCATAAACATTAATTCTTGTAATCGCTTTTAATAAAATAAGTAAACTTTTTAAAAAGTCTATTCTTTAACGAATAAACATTACTGGTTATATGCTTTTTTTAATTGAAGGAATGAAAATCAGTTTTAAATGATTTTTTTTAAACAGATTTACTGTTACTCTTGAGAAAGACATTGTTATGTCGAAACAATATTATAGAGTTTACAATAAAATATCTTGAAACATTTAAAAGTGATTTTTATTCCTTCAATTATTAAAAGAATGTTTCACAAGGATCCGACTAGTTCAACTATTGATTATATATAGAGTGCTTTTTTATGTTTTTAGTCAGATTATGGTGTGTTATGATCCTTAAATAAAAGTTTTAATAAAGTTGTTATAAAAGGCAAATTGGCTATCCAATTGACATATCTATATTTTATATATATAAATATATACTATGTACATATTATATTATAAATATTCATGCTTTACGTTAATAATTTCAACAAATATGAAATATTTATATTATATATATATATAAACTATACATATTTATGCGTACGACATTAGCAGACCCTGCATATTTATTCATTCTTTCTTGCTGAAAACGATAACACCGGAATTGAATATCAAAAGAATAATAAATATTAGCGTCTTTAAAAATTGTAATAATTATAAGTACCCAATTATTTTCATAAAGTTACATATGGGGTAATCTGGTTTTTATTTAGGTATTTTATTTTATTTTATTAATAATAAAATAATACGCAAATGCAGACAAACTTTTAAGAAAGTTTGTTCTTAAAAAAAGTAACTCATTGAAATAATACGCAGCAAAATCTTTATTACTGAATAGTTTTTAATGTTCTTTTATTTTTTTTAATAAAAAAAAAACTACAAAAGTACTTTTTATAGATTAAATGCAGACCTTTTCGCATTAGAAAAATTACATACCTACTCAAAAATTCACTTTATAATAGTTAAGAAAGGTTCCTTATTTATATACCCATCAAACTTTAAAAAGTGCATACATATCTATTAATTGTTAAAAACACCAGAATATAATAGGTGTTACACTTTATATTTGTTATTCTAAAATTGTATCCAATTAGTGATGCCGCGAGATGAGACGAGATGAGAATATGACCCGTCTCGTCTCGATTAATCGAGACGAGATGAAAACGAGTCGAGACGAGACGAGAATACATTTGTCTCGTCTCGTCTCGAGTATGTCTCGTTTTTATCTATAATTTCAATTTTTTACCATAGAAACTTAATATTGAGTATCCCAGCTACAAATGTTCCATCAGAACGGTTATTCTCAAAGTTGAGTTTAATAATAATAAAAGACAGAAACAAATTATTTACTAACTGCTTCAATTTTTATTATTAGGTATTAATTTACAGTAACAGTCTCGTCTCGTTTGGTCTCGTCTCGCCTAGTTTCGCTTCGTCTCGTTTCGCCAATTCTCTCGAAACCTTACTCTCGTCTCGAAATTCCGAGACAAAATTCTTACGAAACGAGAAAAAAACAAGGCGAGACGAGACGAGACGAGACAAATGTCTCGCGGCAACACTATATGCAATGTAATTTGGTGTCTTATCATGTAGAATTAGGTACCTCTCGAACGAGTTTTTCTAATTTGTAAATGTAGAAGCTACTATTTAACTACGCACGTACGCACACACATACGCAGTATCGTTAGCAGTATTAGATTTAATAATCTAACTATATCAATTAAAATAATACCTAATTAATAATGTATTAATTAATGTAATTTTGTATTAATTTAAAACATGATGCTATGTAAGTGATATTTGCAAATATCATTTTAAAATAAAAGAATAATATTTATAAAATGTATCTACGTACCTACAGGGAACCCCATCTGTGATGGTTTCCCAATCAGCTGCATTTGTTGTTCGAGACAGAAAAAAAAAAATTCAGGCAAAAAGTTTAGGAATTTATCCAAACTGTCCGAATTTGTTACTCAAAAAGCAGTGCACTTATTAACTTGTTGCATGCATTTTTAAATGGAACACCCTATACATTTTTGTTATTCATGTTTATCGTATAAAGTTTAAAATAAGTGCACTAGCGATGCTCAATTGTTTGTTTTGAGTAACAAATTCTGACGGTTTGGATAAATTGCTAACTTTTTGTCTATTTTTTTTGTCTCGAACAACAAAGCTGCCAGAAGCTGTCAAAATTTGAGGAAACACTTTGTAGCTATTCTAGAAAACAATAAAGAAAATGGAATATCGTATACAAACAATAAACAGAATATAAAAGTAAATACTTTAAGAATTATGAACACTAGAAAATTAATTGAGCTTTTCGTTCTTCTTTTGATTCTGTTAAGAACAATTTACTATGGCCCTGGTTGTTTGGGTTATGGGTGACGAATCGGCGTCAACAGCGAGTTAGCGGAAAAGCTAGAGACGCAAGAGGGATATTCGCCACAATAATTCACAACGCAGAAGACGTATTAAAAATTTGTAATCAAACCTCACACTGTGCAATTGTACTCATTAATCATTTACTTAAATAGACTTATTCTCTACGTTATTTTATTTATATATTTTTCTTAATTAAAAAGCCAATCAGTTAGTTTTTCGGTAGGGGAGATTTACGTACTTCCCTTAACCACAAGAAATACACACCGTATACCAAGCCTGGTAATGAAAACGTCACGTGTTTTAATTGCAAGATGAAGGGCCACTACCAGTTCAAATGTACCAAGCCACGCATCGAATGTACGAAGTGCCATTTATTGGGGCATGAAGCGGCACACTGTGTGGTCGGCGCTGGTAAGCGAAAATCATGGAGCGACAAAGGTAAGCCAGAAATTATTTTAAATATTTTTCAAAATCAAACGAACAGTAAGAGTGATACTTGCTATTATATTGATTGTAAAATAAATGGGGAATCAACGCGTGGATATGTAGATTCTGGTTGTGCAGCTGTTACGATACGCGAGACAATTGCAACAAAATTAAATTTACCCCGCATGCCCATTTTGGTACGCCTATGTGGTTACGCTGGCGGATCTGTGTTATCCACTTCAAAAGTTACGTTAAAATTAGAAGTAGACTTAGCATTTGCCGAAGTGGAGGCTCTTGTCGTTCCCGATCATGTTCAAAACGTACCCATAATTATCGGGCAGCCTTTTGTAAACAACAAAGACGTTGTCGTTGTGATTCGTGGGAATCAGGTACGTTTACTTCAAGCTAACCAAAACATTAACCCAGTCGAGTTGCCGATTAGGAAAATAAATTTATGTGCCTATGAGTCTTCTGTCATCCCTTCGAATCATGTTAGCCACATTCCTGTGTATAATAGCACTGAAAATTTAAAAGATGTTTACGTTCACTTGCAGTATCGGAACTGGGGCAATAATTTCCATATAATCATCCCATGTGTTACGAATTTGAAGCAGGGTGGTTCGCTTGCTATCGTTAATTTATCTGACAAACCAATTTGTTACGAAAAAGACCGGGTAATCGCGAGAGGTCACATCTGTCATGAAGATGTACAGGGTGATCAAATTAATTGTTTACGTACAAAAACTTTAACTTTAAATAAATTTACGTTGAACGATAAGGAACCAAATTAATTCTGAATTGAGTAGCGACGAACAGTTTCGATTGTTACGATTACTTAACGAGTATAGAGATTGTTTTGCCACTAGTACGGCTCAACTTGGTAAATCAGACGTTACGAAAATGTCAATTAAATTTAGCGATGACCAACCTATAACGTATCGCCCCTATCGAATGCCATTTGTTGAACGAGAAAAAGTACGTGATATTGTTAAAGACTTAATTGATAACGGGATTGTACAGGAATCCGAATCTCCTTATGCTAGTCCTATTCTTTTAGTTAAAAAGAAAAACGGCGAAACAAGAATGTGCGTTGATTATCGGGCATTGAATCGAAAAACAATTAAAGATAAGTATCCATTGCCTCGCATAGACGATCTCTTAGATAACCTTGTTGGAAATAAATTTTATACAAGTTTGGATTTGGCGTCCGGTTATCACCAATTTCCAGTTAGCGATGATTCCATCCCGAAAACCGCTTTTGTAACGCCGGATGGGCATTATGAATATTTAAGAATGCCTTTTGGTTTAGTTAATGCTCCGGCAGTATTTCAGCGTGCTCTGAATAAATTTCTAGGTCCATTACGTTTTAGTACGGCATTAGTATATCTTGACGACGTATTAATTCCTTGAAATCGATTGAAGAAGGGATACAGCGATTGGAGCCGGTGTTACAAATTTTTAAAAGTGCTGGGCTTACGTTAAAACTCAGTAAATACTATTTTCTTCAATCCAAAATTAAGTATCTAGGTCATGAAATAACTGCAGAAGGCGTAATATCTGGTTCGGACAAAATAAAAGCAGTAGAAGATTTTCCTAGGCCAAAAGATGTCCATACAGTCAGAATGTTCTTGGGTCTCTGTACTTATTTTAGGAAATTTATTAGAAATTTTGCTAGTATTAGTAGACCGATTTCAAATTTAACAAAAAAGGATTGTAATTTTCATTGGGGGGAAGAGCAAGAAAATGCTTTTATTGATTTAAAGCGAAAACTGATAGAGCGACCCGTTTTGGCAATGTACAATCGAGAGGCCGCTATTGAAGTCCATTGTGATGCCAGCAAATTTGGTTTTGGTAGCATCCTTTTACAACGCCAGGACTCGGGAGTTCTTAAACCTGTTCAGTATTTCAGTAAGTCTACAACCAAGTCGGAATCTAATTACCATTCATACGAACTTGAAACTATGGCTGTAGTTTTAGCACTAACTAAATTTAGAGTATACCTGATTCGCATCAAATTTAAAGTTATTACTGACTGCAACTCATTACGTCATACATTAATGAAAAGAGATTTAACACCTCGAATTGCGAGATGGTAGTTAGCTATTCAGGAATTTGATTTCGATCTTGAATATCGAGCTGGTGCAAAAATGAGTCATGTCGATGCGTTAAGCCACAACCTTTTAGAGGAAAAATCCGTCGAAATAAATATTGTAAATGTAGAGGAAGACGATTGGATTCTGTCCGCTCAGTTACAGGATCCAAAATGTAAAGATTTGATTGACACACTGACACAACCTCCTAGAACTGCGGAAGAACGACAAATTTACAAGGACTATTGTCTGAAAGAAAAACGTCTACCGAAAAACTGATAAAGGTCCAAAATGGGTTATTCCCAAATCTGCTAGGAGAAGGATTTTAATGTATTACCATGACGACTCTGGGCATTTTGCAGTAGATAAACGCTAGAGCTTATCAAGGTACGATATTGGTTTCCCAATATGAGGAATTACATAAGAAATTATAGTAAGTCATGTCGGGGTTGTTTGTATAATAAAGCACCCTCAGGTAAGCCAACCGGAAGTTTGCAACCAATTGAAAAACAATGTATCCCAATGGATACTTTACATATCGATCATTTAGGACCATTTGTTACGAGTGTTAAAAAGAACGCTTATTTAATAGTTGTAGTTAACGGGTTCACAAAATTTACGTTTCTAAAAGCGGTCCCTAATACCAAAACGGCACCGGTCATTACGTTTATTAATAAATTAATCGAACTTTTTGGTGTTCCCAGGAGATTTATTTGTGATCGAGGTACTGCCTTTACGAGCTTTTACGGAGTTTTGTTCAAGTTTAGGTATTAAGAGAGTGCTGTGCGCTACGTCCACTCCAAGGGCTAACGGCCAAGTGGAGAGGATGAATCGCACAATACTTTCTGCTTTGATGGCATCTACAAATGACGAAACACGCTGGGATTCAGTGGTAAGTCAGATGCAGTGGGGAATTAATTCTACGATTAGTTCTACCACTGGGAAAAGTCCATACGAACTATTTTTTGGGTATAGGCCTAGAGGCATTAACGATGCTTTTCTTACGGCTGCAGTAAGCAGTGATGAAGTTACGGATCTGCAACTTGCGAGAGATAACGCTTCTTAAAAGATTGCAGAAAAGCAAAGGTTAAAAAGAAAGTTACGATAAGAAGCATGCTTTGCCGAAAACATTTGACGTTGGACAAAATGTATTAGTCCTATCGGCAAAGGGCTCAAATGACGGTAAAAGCAGAAAGCTTGAACCACGTTACAAGGGACCCTTTGTTGTTACGAAAGTCCTAGATAAAGACCGTTACGAATTAGAGGACTTACCGGGTTCTAAACGAACCCGAAAGACGTACACGGGAATACATCCCGCTGATAAGCTGAAGTTGTTTGTAACGAGGGTCTCGTCAAGTGAGAGTTCCTCAGAGGACGAACAGCTTCAGTCCTAATTTGTACATTTTTTAATTTTTTATATATGATTACAGATTCTTCTTCACGGGGTCGTGAAGTATTGTCAGGTTGACCGACTGTACACGATGTCAGGTTTGGCGGTCCTGATGGCCGCATATCTGGGAAGGTTGTTTATATTACGGATTGACACCAGATGCCTGTTAATGTAAACAACGGCGAGGTAGGAAGGAATCATCTTACTGAGGAAACATATTTAGGGCATTATGATAATACGTGTCTTTGAATATAAACGTGTATTCTTTACTATTATACGATATTCAATTCCAGTTTTATTTCTTATTAGGTTTACATCGATAGTTTTAATTAGTTTACACATTATTGCACAATTTAACCCAATAACAGATAATATCGACGAATGGTTAAATTCAGTCGATGAATATGCGTACATTTATCAATGGGAAGATAGAACTATTTCTCATTTAGCACTAAGTAAATTACGCGGCCCATCGGAAACCTGGTATCACCTGGCCTGAATGGAAGCAAATGCTAATAGAAAATTTTCGTTCAAAGCGAGACTTGCATAACGCGTTAGAAACCATGATATCATGTAAACCCAAAGCTAATTCGTCCTTGTATGAATATCTTTTTGAAAAATTGGCTCTCATACATAAATTAAAATTAGGATTATCCGATGATATAGGGGTAACACCAAGCGAAGCTTTAATGGGGTATAGAGTTTTGTTACAGGGACGGTTCTGTGCATCCAATGATTGTAGCGTTGTTGACGTTACCGACATAAAACAACGTATGGAGGCTCACGAGGAACAGTACCAAGCTGACCAAAAACGACGCTTTGACCAAAAGCGTGGCAAAGAGCGACCTTATGTTGAGGGAGATTTGGTGCTCGTGAGGTTAACAAGTACCCCAGCTACCGGTAGTAGTCACAAGTTACTGCCCAGATGGAGTGGACCATTAGAATCACTAAGATCCTTGGTAACGACCGATTTGAGATATCCGACATACCTGGTAGTAGTCGATCAAAACTCAGATACCGGACAGTAGCTGGAGTAGACAACATACGCCCTTGGATTTGCTATGGCCGGGAAGGTAGCAAAGAAGGTGGACGGAAGTTCGTCGGTTACGGTAACCTACCGAAAGGCAGGTCGCATGGCGGGAAGGTAGCAAAGAGGGTGGATGGAAATTCGCCGGTTGCGGTAACCTACCGAAAGGCAGGCCGCATGGCGGGAAGGTAGAAGGACTATTGTGAGAACATGTTGTCATGGTCCTTGGCGGTAACATTGGTCGCCAGGAAAGTGAGTATAGGCTTGGCGGTAACCAGTGTAGCCTTGAAGATGGCTTTGTTCTCGAAATAATCCTTGAGCTGCGCAGTATGCGGATATGTTATACCGGAGTATAGTGGGTCGTGGCAATTGTATATATTTTAATTTATATCTTAGTCCATCCGTATTTTTTTACTTATTTGTTTGTATAATGTTTAAATATATTTTGACTGGATCCAGTTCATAAAAATTTCTTACAGATAGATACAAGCGTTGGCGAAGCAATGTTCCTGATAATAATAATAAAATTTAACACCAAAATTTAGACGCCTTGTAAGGTTCAGTTACCCTACCATAACCACGAGCGAGGACACTCGAAAGGTCAGGAAAGGCCGTGTTAAGAACAATTTACCATGGCCCTGGTTGTTTGGGTTATGGGTGACGAATCGGCGTCAACAGCGAGCTAGCGGAAAAGCTAGAGACGCAAGAGGGATATTCGCCATAATAATTCACAACGCAGAAGACGTATTAAAAATTTGTAATCAAACCTCACACTGTGCAATTGTATTAATCATTTACTTAAATAGACTTATTCTCTACGTTATTTTATTTATATATTTTTCTTAATTAAAAAGCCAGTCAGTTAGTTTTTGCTTTTAACAATTCAAATGTGTCATTTTAAATTCAATAAAATAAAATATGTTTTTAACAATTTTAAAATTACTATTAAAATAAAAATAAATACCTAATTCTATTCACTGCTGTGGATATAACCAGTTATTAGGTTTTTTCTCCTTCTTATAAAAACGCAATCTGCAAAAAAAGTATTTTTAAATGTATACGGATGTACCTACTAGAAGGTACATTTTTGATCCACCACGTTTTCACATTTTAAGTAAAAGCGCTTTTTTATAATAAAGGTAGGTACATGTATAAAGAAAGATGCGTTAATATAATTTCTACTACAGAATTTCCCTTAACTCAAAAATAAACGCTGATAGTACAATCCGGTTTTCAGCATCGACATTTGATAATAAACTAATTAAAGTGAGTGCTCTGACCTTTTTCACATATTTTATACTATTCCTTATATTAAACGAATAAAGAAATTAAAATCTATCTAGCTTATGAACATATTACAAGAAAAAAATAAATTTAAAAAAGAGTCTAGGTACTTCGTACACAGATATCTTTATTTTATATTATCGCTCATACAGATTACAGTCCTATGTATGGCAACTTCACATGTTTAATATAACCGTATACCTTGAAACGAAGCAATATCGATAAGATGCAGAAATAAAATTAGTTCTTAGAAGAAATCAACGTTGCCAAATTTAGGGACAGAAAGGTCTGTAGAAAGTAGCGGGACCTAAGAGTCATATACCGAAACATATACTGAGGCTTACGCCCTCTACAGAAAGAACATGAGAACTAAATTCGTATAACAGTAGGTTTTCAACCGCTTTTTCAGTCCCATCGAAAAATTTTTGTAATCCGGTTATGCCCATCACTACTGCCTACTAGTTTACTACTTACATTTACATCTTAATAAATACAATACGACAATTATCAACTTCTACATCTCTATGATTGACATCGTAGACACATCGTAGACGTGACTGTAGACACAACACTTTATATATAGTCTTTATAAAATTCAGTTTGTACAAAATGTAAAATAAGTTGAAGGTGTTATTATTTCGATACCGTAACATTTTTCACATACAGCTTTATTAGAAGAACATTTGTGGTAAAGGTACATCAAAAGGGACTAAATACAATGTCACTCATATTTTTTATCTGCAATCGTGTTAATTTATATGTTCTTTACGTTTGCACACATTAAAAAATGTACAAAGTATTAGTAATCATAATACTTGTTCAAGTTTCCTGTGATAACTATACATTTATTAACTTACCTAATGAACATGTACCATACTACTTTACTAATTACCCTGCAATAATGGAGCAATGTAGAAATGATTTGGAATGTCCTTATAAAGATTATTTAAATAACAGAAAATGCTGGGGTTATGAACGATTTTGCAAATGGGGAGAACAGTATACTGTCCCATATTGTCCTGGTGATCATAAAGGTTGGGTGAAGACCAAATTGGATCAGCAGAAAACATTTTTTACACAGTGTGATTTTGGGTATATTAGAGAACAAATAGAGGAGATGAAAGTACTTTGTGAACCACTTTTTTCAACTGACAGTTCTTTAGAATGTTCTGAACATCTTAGGTTTTGTCGAGGTCGAAATATAATGATTAATTTTACCTCCTTGATAAATAAAACAGATAATTTTCGTTATAAAATGGATGTTCTCAAGTATGGTGAAATTGGTAATTAATTTCTATGAAATATTTATTTTAAAATATAGATAATTGTAAATGTTAATTTGTAGGAGGATATTGCAATTATTATAAAGATAGGCTGCTTGAACAAGCAGATCATATAAGTCCTCTTCAAAGTTGGGGTCCAGAGTTGCGTTACTTCACTCAATTAAATTCCAGACCTATTGAAAACAACAAGTGTGATATTATAATTGAGAAACCTACATTTATTATGAAGATTGATGCTAGTCAGTATTTACAATTTTTATTAAAAGTATATATTTTTGTAAATTTAAATATTTTAGCTGTGAATATGTATCATCATTTTTGTGATTTTTTTAATCTTTATGCATCTCTTCATATTAATTCAACACATCCTGAAGCTTTCTCAACAGATATACACATTCTCATTTGGGAAACTTATTCATATTATTCAGATTTTTCTTCTGCTTGGGAAGCATTTACTCAAAATCCCCTGTGGAACCTAGAAACATTTAAGGGTGAAGTAGTCTGTTTTAAGAATGTAGTATTTCCATTACTTCCACGAATGATTTTTGGTTTATATTATAATACTCCTATTATATATGGTTGTGAGAAAAGTGGTTTATTTCATTCGTTCTCTAAACATTTGCTTCACAGGTTGAAAATACCACTGATTAAAAGAAAGAATAAAAAAATACGCCTAACTTTTCTTTCAAGAGATACTAAATATAGAAGAATAATGAATGAAGATACACTTATACAAACTTTAAAAGAGAATGATAATTATGAAGTACAAAAAGTGATTTTCAACAAAAGTGTTCCATTTAAAAAGCAGTTAGAAATAACGCAAAATTCAGACATATTTATTGGTATTCATGGAGCAGGGTTAACACATTTGTTATTTTTACCTGACTGGGCAGCAGTTTTTGAAATGTATAATGTCCCCATTTTTTTTAAATTCATGTGTAAAACAAGTTGATTTTAGTTATAATTGTGAAGATGAAAATTGTTATTCAGATTTAGCAAGATTGCGTGGTGTTAAATATGTGACCTGGGAAAAACCACAGTTAGTGAAGGAAGATGAGGTAGATGCCTACTATAAATTATTCTTTTTATATGCTTACTGAATTTTATTTATAGGGCATTCATCCTGAAAGTGGAGCTGCTCATGCTAAATTTACAAACTACAGTTTTGATGTAAATGAATTTGTAAGACTAGTTAAAGTAGCGGTAGATCATGTCCAAAATAACGATGCATTTAAAGCTTTTATTAATCGACATTATGAAAAAGTCAAAGGCAGTGCAAATAAGTATGATGAACTATAATTTATAAAATTATTTCAGGAAAACAAATTAGGAGTCTTTCTTAAGTATTTATTACATAGGCATCATCTATCTCTAGAGAAAGTAAAAAAATTAAGACACCAGGAAAATTTGTGAAGCGTCGTTATGTATAAGCTAAGTGCCCCAGAATCTGATTAATACATTTTACCTTTTGTAAGGAAGTTATGGAGTTGATAATTTTTGCAGATTTTCACAAAATAATAATAGAAAATGGTTATTTAAATATAATATACGATCACATGTGACAATATTAATTAGTTCAACAAAAAGTGTAAGGGAGTGCAGTTAACAACAGAACACGTCATGATTTATAACTAAAGTACGATGAGACGTCGAAGCTGTACATGGCGCTATTGGTAAAATAATATAGTATATTACAAAAAGTTGTACACAACTAGTTTTTGCCTGTAATATGATCGTTATGTCGAAATGCTGGGTTTTTAAATAATTTGTTGAAATCATTTATATGCGATTATTATATAACTTTTTAAATTACTATTTTTCATTAAAACAAATAATTTCTGGAACCCGCTTTGGTTTGTGACTTCTGACTACACAAGCATGCTATATGCCCCTACCCTCCGACAAAGACGACATTATCTTTTTTACTTTGTTCCACCAATATAAACCTTCTACAATTTTAATACATAATATAAATACGTAAGTAATAAAATAATTTAATACGTTTTTTGGCACGTGTTCCTAGAGGATTTAAAAAAAAACCTTAAAAATATATTTCCTGTATTTCAATATTTGAAATAGAGCAAAAATTGCCAAAAAATATAATACGAAGTTTATTACTAAATACTAACAATATATATTTTATTGAGTTATCTCCAGTAGTTTCGAAGAAATTCGATTTTGATGTTAAGAGTTGTCACCACCACAACTTCTTTAATATTAGGGGGACGTACAAGTATAAATTAGGGTGTGCATGTTTCAGACAGAGATCAGTGAAGTAAAGATAAATTGTATTAATCAGACGCTGGGGCTGACTTATACGGAATGCCTTTCTTTGTTCTCCTGTAAATAATATTCTTATTTATATTACAGTTACATCGATAACTATAATCGATTAAAGTATAAAAATTCTTGTTTGGGGTATATTAAGATTACGCATTAATTAGTAGCTTATAAATATCTAAAAATATTTTTTATTCTTAATAACCGTTTTAAATGCAAAAATTTTACATAACATTTTTCCAATCACCTATCCTATCTCATCAACCACAATAAGAAAGATCTGATCCTCTATCCCCCTAAAGGTGTTTACGTAATATGTACTTGAAAGATGTTTCGCTTAATTTGCCCTTACATTAAATGTATTAATTAAAATTCGAATCGCAATTTCAAAATGAATAATTTGTGTTTTGTAACAATATTTACGTCGTCACTTTTAATGAATTTGTATTTAAATACATATTTCTTTTATGTAACAAAATAATTTAGATCGTGAGGTTTTTAATACTGCGTTTTTAATTATTATTAATAAAAATAAAACTGATTTGAAACATTTATTAAAATCGAAATTGGACTAGCTTATACATGTGGTAATTTTACAATAATGGACACAAATCACAGCACAGTTACACATTTTACCACATTTATAGTAATTTATGGAAATTACCAGTTTGTACTGGATACAACTTTACACATATATTGAATATTAACGTTGTTAACACCGTCTTAAACATTTATAAGATTTAAACAGGAAATAGATATTTTTAAAATAATCCCATTCTATGGCTTTGAATAGAGTTTCTTTTCCAAGTTCTACAGAGAAAAGAATTATTACAGTTTTAGTTTGATATTTTTAAAGTAGAGAACACACATAATAGTGCAATTAGTTAACATATATAAAATAATGATCATCAAGCTCGAATTTGTTTCAAATGTCATTGTATCATATGGTATGTTAATGATTCCTGTTAAAACATTGCATAAAAGAAAATATGCTAATCCATTAGAATTAATAGCTTCAAAAATAAGAGGAACATAAACGGGGCGTTGAATATTATTCTTTTTGTAGATGTGCATCTGAATTTGCTCAATTACATAATAAAAACTTAACATAGAAATCCCAATAAACATGACCCAAGCACAATAGCCTGAATTAGCCAACCTTCGAGAGACGCCAAAGTTTTTATTTAAAAGGAAGGTAGCCCATAAAAATATAAAGGAACAAGCTATTAACTTTATTACTACTTTGAATTTCATTTTCATGTGATACTTATTACGTATCCCTAAAATATCACCAACACCAACAGAAATAAAATATAATCCAACATAACCTGGGATCGAAACAATTCCTTCTCGATTTGCTTTCCAAAATGTGTTTCTCTCAGTCTGATTAATTACAAAATCAAATAAAAATAATTGCAAACCTACTTCATGAATTAGTAGAACACAAACAGAAATAATTATAGCAAACTGAATAGGGATGATTTTTAAAATTAAGGAACACAAAATCTTTGTGATTGCTAATGTAATGAAGAAATTCCAATGAACTCCATATTCAGATACAGGTACATGGTAATCAAGTTCTTTGACTAGCAAAAATCTGGCACTTCCCAAAATAATTAAAGGAATTGTACTCTTAATAATATTAGTTAATGAGTTTGTTTTTGCATTAACTTCAGGTGCAACAATACCATTCGATAATATGTATAAACCAACACCTGCATCCATCAAGGAAAACCCAATAGTCTCTGTTTTCGTAAAACGTCTTGGGAAGACAGGAAAGTCAACTGCAAGAATAGCTAATACTGACATTATGTTAATCGTAGATCGTAAATTAGTTATATAATTCAGTTTGATACAATCAGTGGTCAACTGTTTAGGAGCAGGCCCTTCATTGGTATCTTCTTGTTGGATCATAAGGGTGCAAATACTGATGCATATTAAAGCAAATATGATTTCATTGATAAGGTTGGCAAAAATTGTAACGTTAAAAATCATCGGGATAACGAGAAATACAAAATCTAACACAAAAAGTTTAGTATAGGAAGATATTACGATAAAAGACGATGCAGTAGTTGTGATAAACGTTAGTAAAGCACTCGGAAAAATAACACTGTATGTTTCTAGCGCAGTTGTGCCATTGGAGTGGAAAAGGGCATCTCGAGCGTTTTCACCTTCCATTGTCGTGAAATATTTTAATTACTTATGGGCAAGCAGAATAAAAAACTAAAAATTCAGAAACGAAGTTTGGTTAGATCTTTTATCATTTAATATTACGTACTTCTTACACTGCAAAGCTTGTGGAGATCTTTTAGCTTGAAAGTAATTGATTTCGGTCTTTATTTTGAGCCGAATGGTGATATTATCGACATTATTATTAAAGAAGATTTTTTTCACTCTTTAATGTTGCCCGACTTCCGTCACTCGTTTTCAACTTTTTGCTACAGCGCTTGCGCAGAAAATTGGAGATCTTTTCCGCCAAACTTAACCGTTTTAAATGAACTGATTTTACATCTCCATCGTTTGAGTTTAAATCTGCTGTTGCCCTATCATCAGAAAGTGTTAATGGGGTACCAGATGTTCCACTTTGAAGATCAGTACTGTAATAATTGTGTGATGTTGTTCCTTTTATATTTCTCTTATGAGGAACTTCAGTATATGGTTTATCATTAGGATCCCATGAAGACAATGGCACAAGATACTCGTTTCCTTCATAGACATCAAAATTGACTACAGTTTTATTACTGACCAAAGTTACTAAATTTATTAGGGATGGACTTTCTCCCAAATGTGTTCCATCTCCTGGTATCGCTACATCATGCATATTATCCCACATATTTTCATTATTCAGTTTATTATTTAGGCCCTCTCGTTTTACTCGAACTACTGTTATTTCTGAATCTGTTGAGCCTACGTTAGAATAACAAATATCTGTCAAACAATCTCCTTCGTTAATGCATTCATTAAATATTCTATCTTCAGTTAGTCCCGATGTAGGGGTAGAATACACAAATCTACATGATGTACTTGTTGATGTCACAGCCTTATCTTCAATATTGTATTGGCCGCTTTTCTTTCTGGCATCAATAACATCTTCAATTTCTCTATCGTTTTCGTTAAACATGTTTGTTTTATAAACCTGTATCACTATTAATTTTAATTTTCTACCACAATTTTTAATTCGTATTTCGTTACAGTTTTACCAACAAAATATCATAATAACCAAAACATATAGTAAAACGTGTTAAAAATAGTAGGTTTAGCACAAATAGTATTTGACCTAGTTCTATAAAATTTTAAAGGGATATGTTTAACATAATGAAATAATTTAAAAAAAATTAACCTAAGACAAAAATATAGGTTTATGTGTACATAGATACTAATAAAAGATGAATCGCATTATGTAACAAATGTATAAATACACTTTCTCATTTTATTTCCATAGTTATTTTTCTGGGAAGCGGGAATGCATTTACGTTTGGAATTGTCCAAAACTATTACTTTGTAGAAGGATTTTTCAATTGTAGTACTATCCTCTTCTCGCCAACCCCATTTTTCGAGAGATTTAGGTTAGGATAGGTTAGATTAGGTCAGATCCTTTTGGATATATATATATATTTTTTCTAAACTGAATTAAGCGTGATCGTTTGACCCGCAAGCGGTTTCGAGCTAATGAACTCGTTGGGTTGTGTTTACATTTCACCGAAAGACTAACCAACGTCCGAGCGTGAATAATTAACCAAGCCACCAACTTACCAACCATTTCGATGCATGTGAATGAACGGTTTTGGCGATCGCCAAACTACCTAGCAGTTTTGGTCGCAACATTCGAAATTGCAATAAGATTTTGTAAAAAAATATTTGACCACTTTAAAATATTTATATGTTTTATGTCCTTATGCTATAATAGGGTGCTTCACTATTGTTTTTTGTTCACTTTTGATACACATCTAAAAAAAATCCTTAAACCAGTCCCTGTAGTTCTCAATGTTAAAGAAAATTATTGGTGGAGTTATTACATTTTTATGTTAAGAAAGTTTATTTTGTATATGGATTAAACTCTCATCAAAATACATTAGGGGGCTCACTAAAATATAATTATTCGAAATTTGAAGTTGGTTTTTCTTTACATCTATAGAAACTGAAACTCCCGGTTCGGGCCGTCGTGTGCTGGGCTCCATCGAAAGGTGTTTTGCACAAAGTACGACATGCTTTAACATCCAAAAGGCTCTCTGATACTAGCCCAGTTGTTTTGGCTGCTAAGGTACGTTTATTGAAGGCTTTTGGTTGGGAGCGTTTTTTCGTTTTTCCTTTTTAATTCTATTCTAAATTAAAATGTTTTTTTCTTGCAGGATTTGTGTAATGTATCGACTACACAGTGTACCGTGAATTTGTGATAAGTGAGTTGCTGAAAGCCTTGCACAAAAAGAAAATTATGCATGAACCCAAAGGGTGAGTATTATTTATGTTATTTACTTTTAATGTTACTTCAGATCGGGTTGGTTTTCGTGATAGTGTGTAAGGAGAAGTACACTTATTTTTTATAATTGTTTTTCTTTTTAAACAGTTCGCTATTTGAATTATGAGTGCTTTTGGTTGTCAAATGAAAAATATAAAACGTTTTCTTTGAAATTTCTGTGTAACTACCGTTTTAGGAATTTGTAAATATTAAAAAAAAAAAAAATGAAAAACAGAAACAACTCATAACTTTTTATGTTATTTATTTGTGGCATTTCGCAATAAAAAAGTGCGCTCTGAGGGTGTGTTGACTGCGACTGATTAAAAATTCAATAGGTGTCGTCCTTTTCGACTGTAATGGGCCGATGGGCTTTGCGGAATATTAATTAACGCCTTCATACAAGGAAAAAGTTTTGCTTTGACTAACTTATTACGTCCAGACGCAAACTTTATTTGGATTCATTCAAAAGCGTCTACTTATTGAACATATGTACGTATGTAAGGATGTGTTTGTTTAATACTTGTACAAACTTAAACGAGACGATCTGTGATTTTTAAGCTGGGATTTAACAATTTTGTTGCTTTTTACATGCCTATCCCATCGTAAATATTAAAAACTATAATAACAACTAGGGGTGAAGTAAATAGAATAATAAGAAAAGGAGAAAGAAATCGTCTTGTTATTAATTTTTTTCGGGTTTAGTATCAAAAAAGAGAGTTGGTTGTTTGTTTTTATGTCCCGTATATGTTAGTAATTAATGTAGTTACTTAGGCAAATGTAATAACGTAGAAGTAGTTGTGGACTAGTGAAAGTGTATTACGCAGTGTTCTAGTTGTGCTTAACTGAATTGGGAAATCCTTTACCCTTATCCTGCAGTATCCTTGGAAGATTTTCTTAATAATAATATCCCCCAATAAGTGGACAAAATTGAGAAGAAACCCATGAAAATCCTACAGATTAGATATCACGTCTAGTCTCTAATGAAATAGACTACTGTCGATTTAAATTGAAGCTTACATGCTATTTTTTTAAGAACTTTCAGATTTGCACTACTTAACAATAATAACATATAAGATATAAATAGTGATTCAATCTCCTACGTGTGTCCTGTCCTATCTTATCCCACTGTATGTTCTTTAAAAAAAAGTGGAGATCATCTAAATGACGGGAAACATTATCAAAAAGTCATCAAAACCTGCACCTTTTTTCATATTATTCAGAATCAAGTTTTTTGTGTTCTAAATCACACACTGCCTTTTGAATGAATCAAACTTACATACTTGATAGAGTAGAAGGAAAACAGATATTATTAATCGAAAGAATGATTCGTATTTCAGGTTTTGTCGTCGGGAGAAAATAGAACCAAATTCCGAAAATTACTTCGATGGCTGTTCCTTCGAATTGGAGATTTGTTACGTTCCAACTTTGGTACCGCCGTTAAAATTTGGCAATTATTTTAACACACCGACAAAATCGATAATTAAAAATGGCTTACTTAAATATGATGAAAATCACTCTATTGCTACTAATAGTAATCATTGTTGATTATTAAAACAGAAGAGAACAGAAAACATAAATGCACAACATAACAGCTTAAAGACTAAGTGAAGACTGAGAGGGTAACCGAGGGCACAACGAAATATAATCGATAACTGGCCACCTGCATGAATACGCACATAGCAGGTGTACAGTGTAACTGGAAAATACAATACACACAAGTGCATGTTTGCTAGACAGAGAAATATCTCCAACACGCCCTCTCAAACTGCACGTTTTCATGAACATTAATTACTAATGATAACCAAACCCAAAACCATCTAAACATTTTTCATGAACAACTCGAGGTAATGGTTTTGTAAACACATCTGCTATCATCTTGCCAGTCGAGACATGACTTACATTAAGCAATATCTTACTAATCGTTTCGCGTATGATATGAAATTTGATATTTATGTGCTTAGTTCGCGCATGAAACTGAGAATCAGCTGCCAAACATTGTGCGCCATGGTTATCAACAAAAATTGTTATTTTTGTCCATTCATTCAAATTCAACTCACATAATAGGCTACGCAAATACAACGCTTCTTGGTAGCCTCTAGTAAACTCACATACTCTGCTTCTTTCGACGACAAAGCTACAGTACGCTGTTTCTGCGATTTCCAGCTAATCGCGGCACCACTTAATAAGAACACATAACCGGAGTAAGACCGTCTGTCAAGCGTACATCCACCCCAATGAGAGTCTGAGTACCCAGTTAATGGTTCGTCAACTTTACTATAAACAAGTCCAATACTTATAGTTCCAGCCAAATATTTTAACACGCTCTTCGCAGCTAACCAATGACATTTACGCAGTTTTTCAACAAATTGAGCCAATCTCGAGACCGTATTCGAGATATCTGGTCGTGTTGCCACCGATAAATACACTAATGCACCAATTAATTCGCGATACGGATAATCTTCGTATGCTTCATTTTCATTCGTATCTTCAAATCGCATATTTACATCTGAAGGTGTTGAACTTGGAATACAATTGCTCATACCGTACTCTCTAAGCAAGCCGGAGATATATCCCGATTGAGAGAGCTCAATTTGCTCCTCACGTTGATTTATCTCTAATCCAAGACAATATTTCGCGAGACCAAGATCTTTTAATTCAAAATCATTCATTGTTCTAACTTATCTACATGATTTACAATATTTGACGCGACAAGAATATCGTCTACATAAACTAATACTAATATCATATAACTATCATGCTTACAGAAAAATAAACATGGTTCATTCTTCGCAGACTCAAAACCAATGCCTAACAGTTTTTTTACTTAGCTTCGCGATACACTGGCGACCAGCCTGTTTCAGGCCGTATAATGCCTTCTTTAACTTGCACGCATTACCACCACCTTTTAAATTTTGTAGCATTTTCTTAGCACGTGTACGCATTACCGCCTCACAATTCCTTTTGGCGATGATCCTCTGTAGCATCTCGACTAACATTTCTGGCACCTTCATGACCACTTCTTCTTCCAGTGACCCATTCAAGTATGCAGTCACTACGTCGAATTGCCAGATTTTCAGTTTGAATTGCACTGCTAGAGCTAGGATTAGCCTTAAGGTTTCTAGCCTCGCCACAGGTGCGAACGTTTGGTGATAATTAATGCCGTACCTTTGACTGTATCCTTTTGCGACCAATCGGGCTTTAGGTTTCACGATTTTTCCACTGGTATCATACTTATTTGTTAATACTAAACGACACGTTCTTTTCGCTGCCCATTTAAATAATGTCCCAAGTATCATTTTTTACTAATGAAGTAACTTCACTTTCTATTCGCGATTGAAACAACTTTCGCGGTCGTCCTCTATTTCCTGTTCGAACTAATCGGGGTCTACCACGCGCACGTTTTTCGTCTTTCTTTTGAGTTTCAGGAATCTGAATAGGTTCTGGACTCTTTCGTATAGAACGTGGTGAAAATTCAATGTTATCGTTATGATCATTTAATTCAGGCACTTTCTAAAGTTACAAATTTTTCGAGTATTCGCGAATCATAAGGACTGTTACACGCATCCTCACTGAATTTCATATCTCGCGTTTCAATCAGTTTTCGCGCACTAGGGATCTACACACGAAACGCTTTACGTTCCCTTGGATAACCTACAAAAATGCCACTCACGGATCTCGGAGCCAATTTATATTTATTCGGCTCTTTGTCTAGTACAGCTACCCTTGACCCGAACTTTCGAAAATAATTCACATTGTTACGTTTGTTTGTCCACTTTTCATACGGAATTGCGCCATTCAAACTACTTGTGGGGCAACGATTACGAATATGACATGCCGTAGCAATGGCCCCTGACCAAAACATTGCGCTCATACCAGACGACAACAGCAGTCATCGACCCATGTCCAATAAGGTACGGTTCATCCGCTCACTCACTCCGTTTTGTTGAGGACTATTAGGTACACTCAACCTACGCGTAATCCCTTGTCGGCCAAGTATTTATTGAATAGTGAATTACAGTATTCGCGACCATTGTCCGACTGTAAACACTTAATTTTCTTGCCTGTCTGTCTCTCAACTAATTGTTGATATAGTTTGAACTCGTCGAGAACGCCACACATGCGTCTGAGGAAATACACCTCACACCATCGCGTACAATCGTCAATAAACACGACAAAATATCTTGCCCGTCCGGTAGATTCAGTTCTAAACGGACCAAAAACGTCTGAGTGTACTATTTCGAGTACTTCTTTACAGTTTCCGTGTTTATTCCGGAAAGGAAAAGCAGCCATTTTGCCTTTTAGACACACATCGTAACGAGATAACCGATTCGCGTTACTCACGTCCATTTTTGGTAAGATTCGGTCATTTACTAGTTTCACAAGGTCTTTACTATTCAAATATCCAAGTCTTTCGTGCCACAACCGTAATTTGTCATCTACTGGTTTGCTGGTTACTGCTTTGGCACATTCGAAACATTCGCGCACATAAGAAAGACCGCCCTTACGATCGGCGACCATCATTATATCTCCTTGAGGACTACGTACAATTGCAGAATCTTTCTTAAAGATAACTTCGAAAATTTTATCTGTAATCTTCGCGACGGAAATCAGATTTGTTCTCAAGTCCGGCACGTGTAAAGTATCGCGAAATTGTATCAGTTTTTGACCATTATCACTTCCTACTGACACGAGTACGTCACCTTTGCCTTTAACTTCAGTAATCGCGTAACTCTAGGTTTAGTTTCACTTTCGGCGCCCTGTCTATTTCTTTAAATAGTATATCATCACCACGCAGGTGTGATGTGCAGCCACTGTCCAAAATCCATGGCTTGCTGTTGGTCTCAGTTTTCGTTTCGTACACACAATTTGAGTTTAAAACTGTATGACTAACCGTGAAATCCCCGTCAACGTTATTAGTCGTATATTTTGACTTTTCTCGTGAATTGTTTACATTTTTACTAGGGCAAACAATTGCTTTGTGTCCCTTCACACCGCACTTGAAACATTTCAAAACACGCTTTTCTTTTGATCGCGCCGGGCTCTTGTTCTGACGAGCTGCCATTGCGGTGACATCACCTCTGTTTTCATCTCGCATAGATTCATTATGTTCAAGAATCTTGACATTCAATTCTTCCGGAGATGGTAGTGAATCACGCGTCTCTATTGCTGTGCGAAACTCTTGATACGATTGTGGAATACTATTCAATAGTAAAACAGTCAGTAAATTATTACTGATTACTTCCCCCATGCTTACAAGTTTATCAGTGGTCTCAAAGAAATCATTCATATGTTCTCTGATGTCATTACCAACCAGCTACAACAACGCTGCTCTTTTCGCAGGTTCGGTCGACGCATGAATTAATCGCAGTTTATTTCAGACTTCACTAGACGAAGTACAATACTTTATATCCTTTAACAATCGTGGTTGAATCGACAGTATTGTAACGTGTGCGTGTTTGCTTGTGTGCGTTCAAGTGCCCATGTATGTGAGAAATTTTAGTGTTTCGACTTAGAAATCGTTTTACAAATAACCTAAAATTATTTATCAACAATATCAATTGCAATAAAATAAAGGATTGGAAAATATTTAGATTTTCGTTCTGGATTTTTTTATAAAATATCACATTACATTAAATTATTATAATAATTCGAATTATGCACCATTAAATTTTATTATTAATTAACAATACTACCTAATTAACCCACTTTCCTCCTTATAATGCCAAAACAATTTATTTCTTTCCTCCTCAAAAACATTACGTGGTGCATGGGTGACGATCCCTAAACTGTACTCTGTACAAATATTTTGCTTTTACTCATAAATTAACTTATAAACTATGATCTCCATGATAAATATTTCTTTTTTTTATGAACTTTTTTTATATCTTTTATTAACATTTGGTGTTTTAATTTCGTCGTCTAATGTCATGTAATGATTACCAATCAAATAGTATGTTAACAATCAAATCCTTTTTTCTACTTAAAAATGCACATATACAGGGTGTTTGGTCTGTTAGAATTTTACTAAATTACTTGAGGGGAGTGTTTGTATTTGTATTTATATATTTTTGAGGATATACTTTTTTGTACTCAAAACAACTTTTAAATTTTGAATATATTGTGCTAATCTTTTTTTAATTTTGTTTCCTAATACAATAATTTCAAATTCCAAAATCACATTTTTTTATTTCTCATTTATCAATTATCGAAACTCAGAGGTAAGGTGTCTGTTGTGTAATTATTTTCATAGTCCAGGTGACATTAAAAAATAAAATTTATGGTGAAGCAGGATAATAAATCCTAATTTCTGCTGCACGCCAAATTAATATTGTGTAGCTAATTGTTGATTTTTCCTTTAAATAACTCGACACGTTTTTTTATTGTTTTATTATTTAAAGGATCAAACTTTATCCACAAACTAAATAATTAAGACTACTAAATATTACGAAGAATTAAATTAAAGAAATTACAAGATACTAGAACAATTTGTGAATGCTAAATGATGAATAATGAATAAAGAATATTGAATGCTGAATATTGAATATTGAATGAATGAACCAACTTTTTTTTTTGTTTATATTAACCTCGAGGAGGGGAAATCTTCAAAAGACACCCCCGAGAGGGTAGTGTCGGATTCACCGTAGTGCCTACCGACTAAAACCCCTCCTCGAGAAGGGAGCTCAACCCGAAGGTTATACATCCCTGGGAGAAAGGGTAGGGAAAAAGGGATTGGGTTTGGAGGAGGGAAGGGAGGAATCGTAGGGGGTTTTCGGTAGCCCACCACAGATGATTGGATGGGCACTCGCGCTAAAAAGCGAAACTAGATTGAATGAACCAACTTTTTTTTTATTTAGTTTTTAACCTCGAGGAGGGGAAATCTTCATAGACACCCCCGAAGGTGGGGTTAGTGTCGGATTCTTACCGACTAAAATCCCTCCTCGAGAAGGGAGTGCAACCCGAAGGTTTTTCATCCCTGGGGTGGTTGGGATCGGGAAATGGATTGTTTGAGGTGTTGGGGGGATTGGGGAGGGGGTGTAAGAATTGTTAGGTGACCCATCTCGAATGTTGGATGGGTGCTCGCGCTAAATAGCGAAGCTAGAATTTGAGCGGGAGTAACGGCTCAGTGCAGAAGGTGGCAAGGCCTTCTGAAGCGGTCGGTAGCTTTCGGGGCGAAGTTGGAAAGTGATGATATGGACGGGTTTGGGTGGCCTGAGACTGAGGCCCTGAGATTTGCTGCGAATTTGTTTGCAGCCTCGGTAAGTGAAGGGAGCGCGGTTTCTTTCAGAATTTGGAAATTTCTGACGAACCAGGGGTAGCCTAATGCGGAGCGAAGGATCCGCATGTAAGTGCCTTGAAGGGTTTTGAGTCGACGGGGTTGGCAGCCCCAAATTGGGATGGCGTAGGAACATATGCTCCTGATTATTGCGTTGAACGCACGAATTTTAGTTTGGTCGGAGATGAACCTATTTTGGAAGAAGGGCTTGAGTGAAATAAAGGCGCCCAGGGCCTTTGCGCGGGTGGCTTGCATGTGTTTACGCCATGTAAGTCTCCTGTCGAACACGACGCCGAGGTAGGTGATTGAGTTGCTCCATTTGATGGGGTGGTTGTTTATAGTGATGGGCGGAGATGTACGGTTCCTCCGCGAGAAGAAGATTGCTTCCGACTTGGCTTCGTTGATGGAAAGTTTCCATATCTCTGATACCAGTTTAGGAGCAGGGGCAGGAAAGCGTTGATTCTAGCGGTACAGTGGGCTATAGTTTGGCTAGAATTGACGAGTGCGATGTCATCAGCATAAAGTGCGGTAACGATCGAAGGGTGACATGGCATGTCAGCGCAGAAAATATTGAATAATAAGGGCGATAGTTTGGAGCCTTGGGGGACGCCAGCCGTGACTGGTTTGCTGGACGAAAAGGCGGAGCCGACGCGAACACGAAGGGAACGGATGACCCCGATTAGATAGTGAGGGGTGTTAAGGCTAATGAGTTTAGAGATGAGTCCTTCGTACCAGACCCGGTCGAAGGCTTGCCTTACGTTAAGAAGTAGCATGGATGTATGGCGGCGTTTGTTTAAGTTTTCGGCTATGTGTTCAGACACGCGCAGAAGTTAAAGGCCTGTGCCGTGTTGCCTACGAAAGCCATATTGGAAATCGGGAATAAGGTTGTTATTATCCACATGCTCAAGAAGCCGGGTTAGAAGGATGGATTCGGCTACTTTACTCAACGAACTGAGCAGGCTGATGGGCCTGTAGAGCTCAGGGGCTTTCCTTTCTTGGGGAGGCAGATGACGGTGGCTTCTTCCCAAGCCGTCGGGAAGTGGTGGAGCCGCATGATAGCGTTTGTGATGTTGCACAGTGCGGTGAGATGCTTTCGTGGCAGGACTTTTAGGACGCCGTTGGAAATGCTATCGGCGCCAGGGGCTTTTCTCCTCTTTAGAGAACGGATGGTAATGGCTATTTCGTTTGGCGATGTATACCTGAAGTCGGGGGTAGAGGGGACGAAGTTTTGGGCGATCGCATTGGTTTGCTCATGGAAGTCGGCCAGAAACATAGGACTGGGAAGTGGGGAGCACTGGGAACAGAGGGAGTCTGCGAATATTGCAGCTTTTTCTTCGTCCGAAGTGTAGACAGCGCCGTTTTGCTTTAACGGCGGGAGATTTGGAGCTCTGTTTCGAAGAGAGCGAATTACTTTTCAAGTGCTCTTGGGGTGAGTTTCTGCTTCAGCGATGTACCCTTCAAAGGCGTCGCTGCTGAACTCGGTAAGACGGGTTTTGAGTTCACGCTGGAGAGCGTTTAGTTCGGCTCTTTGTGTGGGGTCGTGGGTTTTGTGCCACAGACGGCGGGTCTTGTTCTTCCTCTTGAGAAGGTCAAGAATGTCTGCGGGAAGGGTTTTCTCTCGGGGGCGGAGGAGGTGGGAGGGGCTGGAGATCTCGATGGCGCCGATAATCTCGTTTGATAGGAGATTTACGGCTTCATCCAGTTCCGCTGTTGTGCGAATTTGTGTGCACTTAAAGGAAGATTTTCCAGGGTGTAGCGAAGGTGTAGCCAGTCTGGCGAAGTTGCCGAGATTGGGGGGTTGTAGATTGGGGAGCCTACTTCTATTAGGGCAGGGAGGTGATCCGAGCTTAGAGCGTCAAGGACGACGGGATCGGCGGAAAGTGAGACATTTTTCGTAATAAAAATGTTAAGAATGTCTGGGAGAAAGTTGTGGTTCGTGTGAAAAAACACTGGGTCGGGGGGAGCTTCAATCGTTAAATTGAAGTCGAGAGCTTTGGCAAGAAAGGAAATGCCATTTTTATTGTTTAGCCGACATCCCCAAGAGACGTGTTTGGCGTTGAGGTCTCCGGCTAGTATTGTCGGAGCGTTAGGCGGGAAAATGGACGGGAGATCTGAAAATGATCTGAGGGGTGGACCGGAAGTTAGTGAAACCTCGATGCCCACGGCCTCAAGGGGGTTTGTGGCCAGAGAGAGCGGCTTGTGTTTTATTGATATCCTTAACAAGGATGGCTACACCGCCGCCCTTTGAATTTTCGCGGTCCTTTCTGTAGGACGTGAAGTTGGGGACGAATAGTTTCACATTATGTGTGAGATGGGTTTCGGTGATGCAGGCAACACCGATTGACATTTCCTCGAGGAA
The DNA here is from genome assembly GCA_963921985.1 of Agrilus biguttatus. Lineage (NCBI taxonomy): Eukaryota > Metazoa > Arthropoda > Insecta > Coleoptera > Buprestidae > Agrilus > Agrilus biguttatus. The sequence goes on along the minus strand of OY998117.1, from coordinate 21,715,775 downwards.
TTTTTCGAGTTCTGTCATTTTGCCTTTAATGCTACGAGCATTCTAGGTGACAATTAGGTTGTTTGATTGGGCTGAGTTAGGCATTGGAGATTTGGTTTATAACGGCGGCAAGACTAGTCGCCATCGTTTGCATGGCGGTGAGTTGCAGCTCCAGTGCTGGGGCTGGAGTTGGCTTTGTTGCCGAAGGAGTGGGGGGGAGAGGGGCGGAACTTACTGCCTTGGCGTAAGATTTTTGGGATGATGATGCTGTCGTGGCGACTGTGGGCCGGCTGGCCGGTTGTGCCCTTTTGGGAGCAGCTTGGGCGGGAGTGGATGTGGTTTTGGGGTTTGAGGTTCTCTTTGGAACCTTGGAGCAGTCACGATATGTGGCCCGGTGGTTTCCCTTGCAATTTGCGCAGGAGGGGGTGGCGTCCTTTTTTTCCTTGGACTTGCATTCGGTCGTAATATGGTTGCGGCCGCAGAATGAGCAGACCCAAACTGCATGGCAGTAGTTAGCCGTATGAAAAAATTTCATGCAACGGCGGCATTGAGGAACTTCCTTGGAAGCTCTCTTAGGCTCAACTTTAATGTTGAGCCCGTTGATTTTACCAAGGTTGAAAATTTCCTTGGATTTGGGGCAGTTTTCTAGCCGGACGGAGACTAAGGGCCAGATTTTTCCGTCTTTCGACATGCGAAAGACGCCTTTGGTGTTGAAGCCTTTATGGCTTAGTTCTGACTGTATTTCGTCAATAGTGGTGTCTTCAGAGACTCCACGTAGGACCACGTGAAGGTCTCTGTCTTGACGAAGTTGGTTGGTTGAAAATTCAACCTTGGCTTCGTCGAGGAAGGTAGTGAGACGGCGAAAGTCGTCGATAGTGCTGGGAAAGACCCGGATGGCGTCATTGGTACTTATTACCCGACGGGCAGAAACCCCATGGCTGTCCATGGCACGGTTGATTTTCGACCAAAGAGCTTTTTGGCGAATGGAAATTGGAGGAGGGGCCTTGCCGCCTGTTGAAGTTTGCTCGGATTCAGAATCCCGGCTTGAAGAGTTTGACGAAGAAGTCATGAAAGGAGTCTGTCTCCTTCGTTTTGGTCGGCGCTTGCCGGCTAGGGAGAAGCCGGTGTCGTCGTGAGGGGAAGACTTAGAGCGGGGGGCGAGAGCCATGGGAGTGGGGGCGGCGATTGAAGTGCTGGGCACTTCAGTGTCCTCAGACATGGGAGTAGATTGGGCGTCATTGGACAAACGTTCAATGAGCCGCTGTAAATCCTTCGCCAAAGCTATGGCGTCCGCGAGGGTGAGACCCTCCAAGAGAGCGGAGCTTTTGGGGGCAGCCATTTTGGAAATGGCGGGTGAATAAAAAATTCCTAGGGGCATAACTCCTTGTTACAATCTAATTCGATGTAGGGTAAAGGTGATTGTTAGTTAGTTTGGAGGGGGGAAGGGCGGTATAATTCAGAGGGACCTTGCGTACTCAGTCCCTAAGAATTGTTGGTTAGTAAACAATAAGTACACTTACCTAGTTACGGCTGGGCTGTTTCTTGCGCGACCGTTCTCTAATTGGTCCGTGTATATTCTTCGGACCTGTTTCTCGGCTGTGGTTGGTCGTCTCCTTAGTCGGCCGGTGAAGTTTTGTTGTCGACTCGGTAGTTGTTGTAGATGGAATGCCTTGTTGAATAATAGGTGCAGCTGGCGGTTGAATGGCAGTTATTGCTAGTGGTAGCGGTGAATGTACTCTGAGATATGCGCTTTGATACGTCTGAAACGTTCAAAGTACGGTCGTCGAGTGGAATCAACCAACTTGAAAATTAATCTTATATAGGAAAAATAACAAAGATAATGAAAGTGACTTATACAACTTAAACAAAGTTGGTACACACAAGTATGAAAATATGTATATGTTACAACTTAAAGATATCCTCGTACCCCATAACAATGAGTGCACTATTTGCCGGATATCAATAGGTTTACAGGAAATCATTTAGAAACAGTAACCATTGTTCCCGACAAGCATCCTATCGGGTGTCAGCACAAACGAGACATGTAAAAATTAACATTAATTGAAAGTAAGTAGCAATGTATTAACCCTTTCAGTCACCGTGTCCATTACAATGGACATTGATTTGCTATAATTTCTATAAATTCAAAACCCTTTATTTTTAAATAAGTAACTTCGTCCATGGGTATGGACATGCATAAGGAGTACATAAAAGGCATGTGACGCCCACCATTATAGAAAGGCAGGACTTCGCAAGCGTTATTCTAATTTCAGTTTTAGCGCTGTGAACCGCACGTGTTTATAGTCTTGCATCAAAATATTTGAATAAAGAAAGTCTTTTGTAAAATAAAGTGTTGTTTATTACTGTTGGTAAGTACAAACTATAATTTAGTTAGTTGTTACAAATAATGCATAAAATATTTCTCGTAAAGTCTTGATATAGCACTTTGAATTAGTATGTCCATCATGATGGACATAATGACTTATGTCAAAAAAAACAATTTACATTGTAATGGTTTTCGCAGTAGGCTTTCGTGCAGTTTTCTCTTTCAGGTAATATAATACGCAATGGGTTTACCTTCAACCAGTAAACCAAAGAAATGGGAGCGGCCCAAAACAGAAAAAGATCTTTTAGATTGCCTATTGAATGACGTTGATTCGGAAATAATGGGCTTATCGGACGACGAAGATAATTTTGGCGATGTAGGTAACCTGGGCGACTTTTTCGATCTAGGCACTGATATTTTGGAATTTGACGAGGATATTATAAATGAACAAGAGATGATAGAAACCATAAATAGCAACCAAAGAAGACAACCAGAAGAAAATGAAAATAACGACCAAGTAGGACAACCAGAAGAGAATGAAAATAATGACCAAAGGGGACATGAAGAAAACGAAAATATGGCTGCGGAAGAGATTGCGAACAGGAGAAAAGATTTTTATAAACTTCATAATTTTACCGATAAGAAAAATATCACTTGGAAAGTGGGCGTCCAGTATCAAATACGACTGGTTGAATGGTTTACTTCTGAACCCGAGCCAATAAGTTTTTTTTTTGAAATATATACCAGATTCTTTGTTTGAACAAATGTCAGAAAAAACCAATTTGTATATAAACCAAAAAAATATTGCCCGATTTACCCCAACATTCAAAAAAGAAATGAAGCGATTTATAGGAATTCATATTATCATGGGAAATCTAAAATTCCCAAGAGCAAGAATGTACTGGGATCACGTTACTGGCATTATTTAGAATAAGTATTATAAACGAAAACTTGTCATAATAAATACGTTTTTTGAAATTAGAGTTTTTTTTGGCCTTCTGTCCCCTCTGGTATAATTCATATAAGTCACCATGTCCATCAAAATGGACATGTCATAAATCATGTAAAAAACAAAATATTGAGAAATAAACTAATAAAAGTCTTATAAAATTGGTCTATTATTCCCTATAATTAATTTTAAAATTTTTTGATTGTTAATAAAAAATTGCGACTGAAAGGGTTAATGCATACACCCCGATAGTCTTTGTACAATCTTAACGATAGTGACATCTCACGAACTATTGACCCATTGTTGTATAAATTCATAGCAGGTGTATAAATATAAGTGTATATAATAAAGATAACAATTGAATATAATGTAACCAAATAACACTGACTAATAACTACAAAAGGCAAATGAATATAATTCAATTAAAATTTTTAAAGTGAATTATAAATAAAATATATTAAATAAAAATTGTTTCTAGAAATAGCGTGTAAGGTACGAAATATAAATAGAAATGATTATATCAAAGTTATATTCAATAATTATCATCTTTGTATTTGCTTTTCCTTGAATCTCATATTTAACGTCGTAAAGGCTGGCGACTAGCATCCCCACATGTTTTGTTTATGTTGTCTAAGGGTGACGAAAGACATAGGAAGGAACAGAAAGATGCGAGGGCAACATTTTTCTAATATACAGTATGTGTAGAGACGTCGTGCACGATTGCAGTGGCGAGTTTTGCTAGCGATGCGATGCGTAAGCTTTTGCGAGCGTAGCGATGCGATGCGTATGTATTTGCGAGCGTAGTGATGCGATGCGTTGCGTAGCAGGTGCATTTATTATGCGTAGATAATTTGTGTAGTAAATTATTGGTTTACTAATGTGATCACTGGTTGTATATATGTTTGGTATATATGTATTATTTATATTGTGCACAGTACTCGAGAAAGATCTGATTGTGCTAACACGTTATCATTGGCCATTGTGTTTATAAGAGCTCGTTGTTGAATTGTGGCTAAAGTGCCACGACTGTCTGTTACCCCAGTATTGTACAGGAGAGACACAGATATCTCTGGTGATGCCTATAGTACGATAACTTGCCTTGCGTGAGGTGGGCATGGTGCTATAGCGACCTACCCTGTTGGTCTCCAGTATATGTGTTATCCCGAGAATGTGGATATCACGTCATGATTACAGGTATTTAATACAATTTGCTGATTGACGGATTCTACTGGAACGGTGAATAACTGTTTAATTCCTTCTTTTTTGAATATATTTTTAAATCGGTTATTATTACTTAAATTGTGCTAAAATTTTAAACACCCCCTTGTTTGAAACAACGTTCATGTCTTTGGTTCTTGGCACTAATGTCCACGTGTTATTCTTCAACAATGAGTTAATTTCTTCCTCCATAGCCGCTTTCCACAAGTCAGCATCATCCCCAGAAAGAGCTTCCAAGAAAGTGACGGGCTCATTCACTGTTCCCATTATTACCTTTAATGATGCAACATAATGTTCTGGAAGAACACCTTTATTTGTTCTTTATGAACATCTCACACTCATATCAGACACATCTTCATCGTTGCTTGCGTCAGTTGGATGGTAGGTAGAGTCGTTGTCATCATCGCTTGTAATTTTTGAAATCACACCTTCATTGATATTCTCCTCTTCTTCTTCTGTTTGTATTTTATGCTGCAAGAGGATTTGTGATTCTATTTCATTTATCTTGTTTTTCTGACCTTCCTGTCCTATGTTTTCGCAAAAAATGACATCTCTTTTAATTTTTACTTGTTCACGCTTGATGTCCAACAATCGGTAGGCCTTTGACTCCTTTGAATAGCCAACGAATACAAATTTTTCCCCCTTTTTATCTAGTTTACTATTTCGAACTCCCTTAGGAATACGAGCGTATGCTATGCTGCCAAAAATATGTAGATCTGAAACATCTGGTACCTTTTTGTACCAAAGTTCATAAGGAGTTTTATCTTTAGCTCTTGTTAGTAACCTATTTTGCAAAAAATTTGCTGTTACAACAGCCTCCCCCCAAAATTTCTTGGGCAAATTTGCGTCAATCAACATGCATCTTGTCATTTCTATTAAAGTCCTGTTTTTCCTTTCTGCTACCCCATTTTGCTCAGGAGAATATCCTGCTGTATACTGAATTTTTATCCCTTGCTCCTTTAAGTAATTTTGCAAATTGTAATTTATACATTCTCCTCCTCGATTTGATCTTATTATCTTGGGTTTTTTGTTAAACTGATTCTTTAAAAATTCAACAAACTCTTTTATAAATTTATTTGTTTTATGTTTATAAGTCATTAAATAAATGGTGGTAAAACGCAAAAAATCATGAATGAGAGCAAGAATATATTTTTTATTTCTGGTGGTGACAGTTTTCATAGAACCCTAAACATCTGTATGAACAAGATCTAATATTCCCGTTGTGCAACAACTTGACTGCTTAGGATATTTTTCCGTGTAATTTTACCTTTAATGCAACAATGACATACCTCCCTAATTCCACAGTCTTTTATTTTTATTCCGTTAGCTAACTCCTTTTCTGCTAGCTTTTGAATTGCTTCAATGTTGCAATGTCCAAACCGCCGATGCCAAAAATGATGACAATGTGGTCTATGTCCTTCCTCAATTTTTAACACTTTATCAGGAACCAATAACTTATATAATTTTGGCGACAATCTTGCTACCGCGCGAATTTCTCCGTTTTTTAAAATTTCGCACTCATTACCGTTAAATTTTATGTTAAATCCGGCACTTGTAAGTTTCTTTACAGATATTAAATTACAGTCCAATTGAGGAACAAAGAGAACATTGTCCAAGTTTACCTTGACCACCTTATTAGTCCCGATTAAACACTCGATATAACCGGACCCAATACCTTTAATTTTTGACGATTGGTCCTTATCGGCTAACTGCACGAAGCCGCTTCTACTCCCGTCAAAGTTCACAAAAAAATTTTTTGTAATCACCATATGACTCGTCTCTCCAGAGTCTACGAACCACGAGGTAAAATCCCCCTGTATTCCTTTTACCATAAAACAGGCATCGTTATGGTCCTCTGTAACTGCATTTCCCTTGATATTTTTCCATGTTTTAAATTTAAAACATTCCTTTTTAAAACGACCTTTTTTCTTGCAAAAATTTTGAGTCACCCTGATTATTTTTCACCACCTTTAGTACCGATTCATCTTGACTTGTCCCAGCTTGAGCTGCATTTCGTCGTCTGAATTCATCAATCAATTTACTTTTAACGAACTCCAAAGTAAATTCATCAGGTGGTCTGCTTTCCAAAGCTGTGATCAGAAAACTATACGAATCTGGCAAGCTCCCCAATAACAAACCAGCAGCAAAGCGATCCTTTACTTCTTCACCCAGTGCAGCCAATTTGTCCAGTAACTTCAAAAATTTACTAATATGGGCCTCTATATCTCCACCCTCTTCAAGTGACAACTTGCACAATTGCTTTAAAAGAAATACTATGCTTGACAATGTTGACTTCTGATGATAGTCCTTCAGTGTATTCCAAGCATCACGTGCAAATGTTTTATTTCTAATATGAACTATCTGGTTAGTATCAACAAATAAAACAATTGTTGATAAAGCTCTGTCATTTACACCAAGCTGTATCCCGTGAAGATTCATCAGGCACCGCAGACGAGACAACGTCCGACAAATCTCCATTTATTAGTAACATTTTTGTTAAAAAATACCATGATTCATAATTTCGTCCGTTTAACTTTTCGATATTAAACTTTCCAGCTTCCGCCATTGCCATTCCGGATGAAACACAAAGAATAAGTGTAGTAATTTTCTCTATTATACCAATGTATTATTGAGTACATGGAATTTCTTTGTTAATATTACTTGAATTATTTAAATAATGTGAGAAATGGTTTGGTCGGTGACTGAATTATGAAACATTATGAAATAAACAAAATATAATAAATAACGCTTTTAAATGTTTCAGATGTATATTAGAAAAACTCTACATATGTTTCGGTGGATAACACCTTTATCAAGAGTACATTATGAGATAATACTATAATTTAAAACATGTTCAGGTCTTATATATCTACGGAGGGTTATTACTATGGGAAATACCCAAATACAGGTCTAATAAAGGGGTTTGTTTAAAGTCTAGCTGGTCGTTTGTTATATTTAATTTTTGAAGTAATGCTCCTTTTATTTCCAATTGTTCTAGTAATGTTAATCTAGTGCCTTTGTTTTCTGAATGTAATAGTTTTAAATTGTCTATATTTAAATTATGATTGAAGTCTAAACAATGTGCGCTGATGCCTGTGGATCTTTTTAAGTTTTCTATACTTTTAACATGTTCTTTTGTTCTAGTCTCTAAATTCCTGCCCGTCTGCCCTATATAGAAAGCATCGCAATCCTTACAATTTATTTTTTAAACTCCATTCTTTTTGTACATGTAGTTTTTTGGTTTGTTATCGACTAATATTTTCCCAATGTTACATTTATTGACAGACACAGTGCTTATATCTAGTTTATTAAGGCTATTACATATTGTAACGAGCCTGTATGTGTGTGTACAAGAGCGACGACGAGTTCCGGAAACAGATAAGACGGGTTCCTCGAATACGGTCGTCGGTCGGTGCTTTGATAGCAATAAGTAAACAACAACATAATAGGAGTTCGAGAAAATACTAGAAGTTCGTTCCTGATTACTCCAGAACTTCTATACCTCTATAAATACGATGTTGTCGACGGTCAGGAAACAATATAGTTAGAGACACAGTTATGATATACCGAGTGATATAAATAAGTGGTAATATAAATACGACATACCGAGTGATATAAATAATACATTTACCTTGTCATATAAATAAGTTGTGCATTAGTGTTTAAGTGCTATATAAATAGTGTAAAATAAATATTTATTTAAATAAATAAGTTGATCTAGAAAATTCGTTACAATTGGTGTCAAGTGTGGGGTGTTCAGCCAACCGATCCCCAAAGAAGAGAATTTTCTAGAAGAAGAAAAATAGCAAAGAAATAAAAATGCCGAAAAAGTTGTTAGAGTTGAAAGTTGCCGAGCTGAAAAACGAACTCGAAGAGCGAGACGAAGATCCGTCTGGTAACAAGATCACCCTACAGGGGCGATTCAAGGAGGCTCTGATACGTGAGGGTTTCGATCCTGACTTATACGAATTTGAGGATGAACTAGATCAGAAATTAATGCAATTGAAACGTGAACTGGAAGATAAACTAAATAAAAATGGTAAAAGTTTGGAACGTAAATTAACAGAAAATTCAAAGGAATTGAAAGAAAATCTGGAAAAGAAATTGGAAAATTTGGAAGAGAAATTAAAGGAAAATCTGGAAGAAAAATTAGTACAAAATTCAAAGAAATTGGACGAAAAACTGGTCGAAACAAAACAGGATTTTGAAGAAAAATTTCAAGAAATGGATTCAAGAATAAAAGAAATGGAGGAAAGGTTCCTGGGTATGACAATGCCACAACAAATTGATAACGAAGTTAGTAATGTAAAGCAGGAGAATGGGCACGGTGCGTCACCAAAAGCATATACAAAGTCACCTAAGTTCGACGGAAAAACATCATAGACTACTTTCCTTAAGAAATTTGAAACGGTCGCGAAGTCGAACGCATGGACGATGGAAAATAAGGCCTCTGAGCTGGTCTGCGCCCTACATGGTAACGCTGAGGAAATTTTGGATATCATACCACCGGAAAAGTTAAATGACTACGAACACCTTGTAAAGAAGTTAGAGATGCGGTATGGCCAGGCGCACATGACAAGCGTCAGTCATGTACAGCTTAGAAACCGACGTCAGAAGGCAGGGGAAAACTTACAAGAATACGAAGTCGATATCGCCCGTCTGGTCCGCCTCGCGTATCCAGGAACTCCCGACGACACTCTAGAAAAGTTGGCTGTCGACTCGTTCATCGATGGTTTAAGGGATGACGACATACAGCAGCGACTCCGACTGGATCGGCCAAGGACGCTTGCTGACACGTTGGCCCGGGCATTGGAGTACGATGTCGTTAAACAGGCATCGCAACGGCAAGGCAGAGTGCGAGAGTTAAAAGAGGAACCGGATGGCCGATACGAAGACCAATTAGAACAAATAGTTAGCAGGATAATGGGAAGACTTGCCTGGTATACCTTGACAACATAATCGTGATCGGAAAAGATTTCGACGATCACCTGAAAAACTTGGAGAGAGTACTTCAAAGTCTTCAAGATGTTAACCTTAAATTAAGTCCCAAGAAATGTCAGCTATTCCAAGAGTCGGTGAATTACCTGGGGCACGTAGTCACGAAGACCGGCGTTTCAGTCGATCCGCAGAAGATTACAACCGTACAAGAATGGCCGGTACCTACCGACGTACATCAAGTTAGAAGCTTTCTTGGCCTGTGTACCTATTATCGACGCTTCGTTCCCGGATTTGCCAATATTGCCAAGCCATTGACTCGACTAACCGAGAGTAGCAGACCATTCTGTTGGAAACCGGACTGCCAAGCTGCCTTCGAAAAGTTAAAACAAGCTCTCGTTTCCACACCCGTGTTGAGTTATCCGATACCCGAGGGGAAATTTGTTCTGGACACCGACGCTAGCAATGTTGGGTTAGGCGCGGTACTCTCACAAATACAACACGGAGAAGAAAAGGTCATCGGCTATTTCAGCAAGACCCTATCCAAGCCCGAACGAAACTACTGTGTAACCCGACGTGAACTACTGGTAGTAGTAAAGAGCGTAGAGCATTTTTATAAGTACTCGTATGGAAGGAAGTTCCTGCTCCGAACAGAGCATGCTGCTCTACGGTGGTTACTAAGTTTCAAGAATCCAGAGGGTCAAGTCGCGCGTTGGATAGAAAAGCTCCAAGAATACGACTTCGACATAGAACATCGAGCTGGAAGCCAGAAGACCATGTTCCGAAAACTGCAAGCACTGCAAGCGCCTGGAGGAACATGAAGAAGTCAGGAGGATAACCGTCACGGATAAACAATGGCGTCCTGATAACATCAAGACGGAACAGGATTCTGATCCGGTCCTGAGCTTGTTCCAAACATGGAAGAATGAAGGCAGACGACCGACCTGGCAAGAGATAGCCGCTAAGCCCGTGGAGGTAAAATCGTTGTGGGCCCAATGGGACTTTATTGTTGAAGAGGATGGACTCCTGAAGCGGATAGTGAAAAACCAGAATGGTACTGAGAGCAAGCGTCAATTACTTGTACCGAAGAGTCTGGTAAAGGAAGTCTTGAAGTGTCTCCATGACGATGCTTCAGGGGGACATTTTGGCGTTAACAAGACCCTTGGAAGAGTCCGCGAGCGGTTTTACTGGGTCAACTGCAGGAAGGATGTTGAAAACTGGTGCAAGAAATGCACAACTTGTGCAGCCAGCAACGGACCACAAAGACAACGGCGTGCCCCCATGCGCCAGTACAATGTTGGCAGTCCATTCGAACGAATTGCCATAGATATCGCAGGACCGTTTCCAGAGACTGATGGTGGCAATAAGTACATCTTAGTGGCAATGGACTATTTTACGAAATGGGCCGAAGCGTACGCACTCCCAAATCAGACAGCCACCACAGTAGCGGAGGAGCTGGTAAACCACCTGATCAGCCGGTTCGGCGTGCCCATGGAGCTTCATTCTGATCAGGGTCGGAATTTTGAGTCGGCCGTATTACAAGACATTTGCAGGACATTGGGCATTCACAAAACCACAACAACACCTCTGCATCCTCAATCAGACGGCATGGTAGAGCGAATGAACAGGACCATTAACAAGTATTTGTCCAAAGTGGTTTCCAAACATCAGAGAGACTGGGATCGCCATCTGCCACTGTTTCTTCTGGCTTATCGATCGTCGATTCACGAAACTACTGGACAAACACCAGCAAAAGTACTGTTTGGTCGGGAGCTACGGTTGCCGTGCGACTTGAAATTTGGTTGTAAACCTGGTGAGGATGCTGCTGGAGAAGACTACGTTAGCAATCTCCGCCGAAGACTTGACGACATTCATGAAGAAGTACGTTCCCGGATGCAGATAGCTAGCGACCGCATGAAGGACACCTACGATATACGGGCCACTGATGGAGGTTTCCAGGAGGGAGACATGGTGTGGTTATACAACCCACAGCCCCGTAAAGGTCTTTCGCCGAAGCTACAGCAGCACTGGGAAGGCCCATATATGATCGTCAAGAGAATAAATGACGTTATTTACCGGATTCGACGCACACCAAATGGGAAGCCGAAGGTTGTCCATTTTAACCGTTTGGCCCCGTACGCCGGCGACAATCACGAGGAAGCACGGATCAGGCTTATGCAAGTTCGCTCTCCGGACCCCCTGTATGACGAATTTATGGCCACGCCGAGCTTGTATGCCAACTCTAGATTTGGTGTCACCTCCGAGAGACCCGAAGATTTGTTTACTGCTTCGGATTCACTGGTTCACTGCGTGGCCAAAGACTTGAAAATGGGTCGCGGTATTGGCACCGTATTCAAGAAGAAGTTTGGCCGCTTGCCAGAGCTGCGGGACCAACTTCGAAATGGAAAGAAAGTGCAAAGTCTGGTGGACGGGAACCAATCCATTTTCTATCTGATCACCAAGGAGGAGTCGTCTGATAAACCAACCTACCGCTCCTTATGGAATTCGTTGGTGGAACTAAGGGATCAACTGCTTTCTACGGGTACCACAAGGTTAGCCATGCCGAGGATAGGATGTGGGCTGGATGGACTAAACTGGAGGGTGGTACGAAGCATGTTGGAGGTCCTGTTCCGGTGGAGCGGCGTCGAAATAACGGTATACACCAACAACCCCCAACGAGATACCGCACAGCCAAGGACGGTGGACTGCTACTTCTATATGACGACTGGGTGCCTTAAGGGACAGACGTGCAAATACAGGCATGATCCCTTGAAGGAACGGCAGAATGTGATCACCCTTAAGGAGGGGGCAGTGTAACGAGCCTGTATGTGTGTGTACAAGAGCGACGACGAGTTCCGGAAACAGATAAGACGGGTTCCTCGAATACGGTCGTCGGTCGGTGCTTTGATAGCAATAAGTAAACAACAACATAATAGGAGTTCGAGAAAATACTAGAAGGTCGTTCCTGATTACTCCAGAACTTCTATACCTCTATAAATACGATGTTGTCGACGGTCAGGAAACAATATAGTTAGAGACACAGTTATGATATACCGAGTGATATAAATAAGTGGTAATATAAATACGACATACCGAGTGATATAAATAATACATTTACCTTGTCGTATAAATAAGTTGTGCATTAGTGTTTAAGTGTTATATAAATAGTGTAAAATAAATATTTGTTTAAATAAATAAGTTGATCTAGAAAATTCGTTACAATATTTTGTTACTAAATTTTCCACAATAATTAATTAAGTTAATGAGTGGTTGCTTTATTGGATCCAGCATATATTTCTTTCACAATTAAGTTTCGTTTCGTCTTTTTTAAGATATTGTCTACGATTATAGGGTTGTAATAATTATTTATGGCGATTTGTTTTATTAAGTTGAGCTCTTTATTGAAGTTAGATTTATTTAGAGGGAATTTTAATAGTCTGTAGATGAAACTGCGAAAACTGGCTAATTTTATTTGTTGTGATTGGTTAGATTTGGAATTGATTATTTTGTCTGTGTTCGTTGGTTTTCTGTATATGTTAAAGTTTAATTTGTTGTTATGAATTGTGATATTTACATCTAAAAAATTTAAACCGTTTATGCTGTCACCTAATTCTAAGGTGAATTTAATTTTCTTATTTATGTTATTTAAATGTGTTTTGTGTAGTTTTGTAGGTTTTTATAAAATTTTATTTGTTTAAATATAATATTTACTTATGATGCAGTAAGAGTTTTATGAAAAATTTTACAGAATAATACAAGAAAGAAATAAAAGTTTGCTTTTTTATGATTCAAAGAATTTATTTCATCTCTACAATTGTTTCTACGTCTTACGTCTTTTGCAAGATAGTAGTATACATTGTACTGTAAAGTTAATTTTACCGAATTTCCAAAAAAATCATGGTAAAAGTGGGCTAAACGATTCGATTTTACAGTAACTGAGAAAAAGGTTAAATGAATCGAAATTCAAAAATAATGATAAAGTAGGTTTTTCGTTAATTTTAACAAGAAATATAAAAAAAACAAATTAACGAATTTCCGAAAAAATGACCGAAAAAGTGGCCTAAACGATTCGACTTGATAGTAACTGAAAAAAATGTAAAAATGAACCGAAATTCAAAAATAATGATAAAATTAGGTTTTTCGATAATTTTAACAAGAAATATAAAAAAAAAAATTAACCAATTTCCGAAAAAATCACCGAAAAAAAGTGGGCTAAACGATTCGATTTTACAGTAACTGAAAAAAATGTAAAAATAAACCGAAATTCAAAAATAATGATAAAATTAAGTTTTTCGTTAATTTTAAAAATTAATATAACAAAATGAATTATACCGAATTTCCGAAAACATCATCGAACACGATTCGATTTTACAGTAACTGAGAAAAAGGTTAAATGAACCGAAATTCAAAAATAATGATAAAATAGGTTTTTCGTTAATTTTAACAAGAAATATAAAAAAAAACAAATTAACGAATTTCCGAAAAAATGACCGAAAAGTGGCCTAAACGATTCGACTTGATACTAACTGAAAAAAATGTAAAAATGAACCGAAATTCAAAAATAATGATAAAATTAGAGTTTTCGTTAATTTTAACAAGAAAAACAAAAATAAAATTTAACGAATTTCCTAAAGAATAATCAAAAAGAAAGTGACCTAAACGACTCGATTTTACAGAAACGTGTTAAACAAAGAACAATAATATCGATGTATTTATACCTTTACAGACCGTCATTGTTAAAATGCTTGTACAAGATTGATTTATGTACTCTACATAGCTTGTTTAGTTTTCTTAATGATTACATCGGCAGTTTTATTTTTAATGTATCAGTTTTGGTTTGGTAATGCTTTTGCAAATTTTATGTTAGTCTAATATTTACCACCATCGTTAACATAAGTAACTAACAATAAACATATTATATTCGGTCGACTGCATTTTATTCCTTAATTAATTTATCATGTTATGGACCCAGATACGTCGCGAGTGATTTAAGGGCAATCTGTCGGTCGATATAATACAGTATGTAGAAAAATAGTAGTCACGTTTGAGTCGTGCGAAAATTAACTTTTTAGTGCTTGTTTGTTAAGTTACGTTCAAATCGTACAGAGAAAAGCATTAAACGATGACAACAGCAGCGGTAAAATTTGACTCCGGGAGTATACCAAAATTTAACGGTACAAATATCCAACTTTGGAAATTCAGTCTGACAGTTTCACTTTAGGCGGAAAATCTCCTGCAAATAGTAGATGGAACTGAAAAGGAATCAGTGGCCAAAACATCTACAGAATGGAAAACATGGGACATGGGCAATTCGAGGTATCAAGTTATTTTGTTAACGACTATCACTTAAGAACAAATGCAACACTTGATAAATTGTGAGACGGCAGCCGATATGTGGACAAGGTTACTGGCTATTCATGAGCAGGAAACAGAGGTATCGAAAGAGTTACTTTGGCAGCGTTTCTATTATTATAAAATGCCAGAAAATGCAAAGATTGCAGAGCATATCTCATCGATTGAGCTACTTGAGAGACAATTAAAAGATATAAAGGAGACTATCAGTCCAAGTGCAATACGCTTAAAAGCAATAAATAGCCTGCCACATAAATATAACACTTTTCGAATAGCATGGGATTCAGTGGCCAACGATCAGCAAACCTTTGAAAATTTAGCAGCACGGTTGTTAAAAGAAGAGTCAAGAATGACGAACGATGACACCGAAGTTTCACGTCTTGCATTAGAAGTCCAAGCTTTACAAGGTAAATTAGAAGCTGTGAATTTAAAGAAGAAAAACATAAAGGATTTAAAAAAAGAACAGTAACTGTAATTATTGCAAGAAAAAGGGACATTGGGTGCGCGAGTGTAGAAAAAGGATTGCAGATCTTAAGAACAATAAAGACAAATCAAGTAGTAAAACCGAAGCATATATTTGCGATATCAGCTCTTTATATACTGAAAGCGCGGGGGTTGAAGAAACAAAATGGATATGTGACTCAGGGGCAAGTGTCCATATGACCAGCAAGAAATAATATTTTTCATCTTTGGAATCATTAGACAAACCGTTGTTTTAGAACAGCAAATGATAGGTTAATAACTGCAACAGGAAAAGGAACAATAGAGATACAAGCTAATGTTAATGGCAAATGGTATGACAGAGTCATGCATAATGTACTCTATATTCCTGAACTCTGCAGAAGTCTATTTTCAGTGGGAGTAATGATGGACAAAAATTTTACTCACCATTCAAGCAAAAATCAGTGTAACTTTCTGTATGGCGAAGGAAGAATATCATGCATAGGTATAAGGAAAACTAATTTGTGGATTATGCAATTTCGAATGAAATCAATATCGGAATGTAATCTGAGTAGTACCAATAAAAATTCGTTAAAACTGTGGCATGATCGTCTAGGGCATATTAATGTAAATATGATCAAGAAAACCTGTGAAATGGTTAACGACCTGCAGATTAACAATAATCAAGAAGAGTTTATCTGCAAGTATTGTAAATTTGGCAACAATCAAGAAAATCGCATAAAAGTTTACCAAGAGAAAAAGCTGAAAATCCAGGAGAAAAGATTCATAGTGATGTTTGTGGTCCTATGAATATCGAATCACCTAGTGGGTCAAGATATTTTTTACTGTTTAAAGACGACTGCAGTGGTTACAGAACTGTTTATTTTTTGAGGCACAAGTCGGAGGTTCTTAGTAAATTTAAAGAATATAAGGCCAATACTGAAAAACAAACTGGCAACAAAATAAAAAATTTAAGAACTGACCAAGGAAAAGGAGAATATATCAATAAAGAATTCAGAGATTTTCTTAACAAAGAAGGTATATTTCATGAGCTTTTCGCACCGTACACACCTCAACGAAACGGTAGATCAGAGAGAGAAATGAGGACCATTGTGGAAAGTGCAAGAACCATGATGATAAACAAAAATGTTCCCCAAGAATTATGGTCTGAGGCGGTAAACAGTGCTGTGTATATTCTAAACAGAACTGCGTCTAGCCAATTAACTGATATGACGTCATACGAAAAGTGGTTTGGAAGAAAATCAGAACTAAAACATATAAGAATCTTTGGGAGTCCAGCATACATGTTAATACCATCTCAATTTCGCAAAAAGTGGGACCCTAAATCCAAAAAATTAATGTTTGTGGGATATGGCGGTTATTGCTCAAATTACAGACTTTGGGATTCTGTCAAAAGACGAATCGGGGTTAGTTGTAACGTAAACTTTGACGAAAATGAAACAATGCCTATGAAAAAGGAAGCATTTTCGTTAAAATTTGGAACTGTGGATTTAGACGAACCAATTAATTTACAAGAAGATGATGAAAGCGACAATGAAGACGACGTCCAAACAAATTCCGAAAGTTATCAAGACCTTGATGATGATGATTTTGAATGCGATATAACACTTGATATGGACAATAGTGTAGAAAGAAGACAGCTACGCGACAGAAACAATTTAGTGCGTCCTAGCCCTGGTGTTATGGCGAACTACAGATCCATCTTTAAACCAATCTGCTATGAAGAAGCAACAAAATGCGATAACTCTGAAGAATGGATGCAAGCTATGCAGAAAGAAATGGACGCTCATCAATCAAACAAGACCTGGGATCTGGTAAAACTTCCAGAAAACGCTAAATTAATTGACAACAAGTGGGTGTTTCGCGTAAAAGAAAGTGAAAATGATAATACGGTACTCTATAAAGCTCGTCTCGTTGCGCGTGGGTTTACATAAGAAAAAGGTGTTGACTATGAAGAAACTTTTGCGCCGGTAGTGCGATATGACTCTATACGAATTTTACTAGCGTTAGCAGTAAAAAAGGACTTACTGATTGCGAATTTCGACGTGCAAACGGCATTCCTGTACGGCAGCTTAACCGAAAGTGTCTACATGAAGCAACCTGTAGGATTTGAAGACAAAGAAAATCCAGATCTGGTATGTAAACTGAACAGGAGTCTTTATGGTTTAAAGCAGTCACCCAGATGTTGGAATAATAAGTTCACCTCATTTTTAAATGACTATAAATTTAGACAATTACGGAGTGATCAGTGCGTGTTTGTCGGAATTTTTGATAACTCCGAAGTGTATTTAGCAATATACGTGGATGACGGACTTTTAATGTCAGCATCTCAAAACGCGATAAATGAACTCTTAAAGATACTACAACAAAAGTTTAAAATGACTGTAAATTTGAACAACAGAAGGTTAAACTTTGTTGGACTTGAAATTCAACAAGACTTATGTGCAGGGACAGTATCCATTCACCAACAAGGTTATATATCAAAATTGCTCAACAAATTCAACATGAGTGATGCCAAACCATTATCAGTTCCAGCTGAACCTGGTGAATACCTGTCAATAGTGACTAGCAATAATGTGTAATAAGAATCAACCATATCGTGAAGCGGTTGGGTCGTTAATGTTTTTAGCCACCTCTAGCCGACCTGATATTACATATGCCGTAAATCAAGTGAGTCGTTTCTTCAACAATTGGACTGAAAAACATTGGCATGCAGTAAAAAGAATCCTACGATATTTAAAATGCACTAAGCATTTTAAGATTACGTATTCAAAGACATCTTAAATAGAAGTGATGGGCTATACCGATGCTGATTATGCCGGATGTATAACACCAGAAAATCTACTAGTGGCTATGTATTTATCCTTGCGAATGGTCCGATTACATGGAGAAGCCAAAAACAAAGCGTGGTAGCCCAATCGACAACCGAGGCAGAAAACATTGCATTGACGTTAGGTGTAAGAGAGGCCCTATGGTGGAAGACATTCCTCAGTGAGTCGAACATCAACGTTGTGACAGTGAAAATTGGAGTTGACAACCAATCAGCGATAAAACTATCCAAAACGCAACAGCTTCACAATCGCACCAAACACATTGATATAAAAGTGCATTTTGTGTGGGAGTGTGAGAAAGGAAATATTTCCTTAAATTATGTGAGTTCCAGTGAACAATTAGCGGACTTATTTACAAAACCCCTCACAAAATCTGTTCTTAACAAATTTATAGTTAAACTAAATATGTTGATAACTGAAAATTGAATCTGTAAAAGTATAAATAAGTGAGAGTGTTAAACAAAGAATAGTAATATCGATGTATTTATATCTTTACAGGCCGTGTTATAACCTTTCTTGAAATTCAAGTTTTTTTTAAAATAAAACTTTAAACTTTATTAAAATCAATTAATTTTACAATGATGATAATATTTAGGTACAGAGCTACATACAGTAGATATACTAATTCAATCAGACGTTGCGTACTCGGTCTGAGAGAATCTGCTGCGATGATTAATACATGGTCTTTTATACTAGGCTAGGGACAGATAAGAAGTCTAAAAGTTTACAGTTTAGGGATATAGCACCGTCATTTTTAAAATGCCTGTAAAAGATTGATTTATGTTTCCGACTATGTTCTCTACATAGCTTGTTTAGTTTCCTTCATGATTACATCGGCAGTTGTATTTTAATGTATTGTAACGAGTGCGTGTTTGCTTATGTGCGTTCAAGTACCCATGTACCCATGTATGAGAGCGAGCCGGTCGCAGCCGAGCCGTGACGTGTATATCGTAACTGCAAGTGTGTGTGTAATAACTGAGGGAGGACATGTTAGTGTATTTGTGTTTCGCGGAAACTTGTTCGATATATCGGAGAAAAATAAAATGGTCCCGACTTTTCTATGTTTCTCGGGAGTATTCCAGAAATTTAACGGAACAGTATATAAGCGGAAAGTCGATCGCCGAGTTCAGAAGTTCAGTGTGCAGATATAAATTGATGGTCGTGAAGAGTGTAGATATAAATTGATGGTAGTGAAGAGTGTAGATATAAATTGATGGTCGAGAAGACTGTAGATATAAATTGACGGTCGTGGAAATAAGGTGGGAAATAAATCGAGACGCGTAGCAAATAAATAGAAAAGTGAGAAGTGCTATACAGACAGTAACTGTACCTAAATAATTAGTGTAATTGGTAGTAAGTTAATCAATATTAGTATAAATAAATTGTTGTTCCTGTTTAAAAGTCTTCGAGTTTTGATTGTTGAAGCCCCGAACGTTACAGTATCCGTTTTGGTTTGGTAATGCTTTTGCAAACTTTAAGTTAGTCTAATATTTGTCACCATCATTAACAAAAATAACTAACAACAAACATATTATATTCGGTCGACTGCATAATATTCCTTAATTAATGAAAATAGACTTCTGCAGAGTTCAGGAATATAGAGTACATTATGCATGACTCTGTCATACCATTTGCCATTAACATTAGCTTGTATCTCTATTGTTCCTTTTCCTTTTGCAGTTATTAACCTATCATTTGCTGTTCTAAAACAACGGTTTGTCAAATGATTCCAAAGATGAAAAATATTATTTCTCGCTGGTCATATGGACACTTGCCCCTGAGTCACATATCCATTTTGTTTCTTCAACCCCCGCGCTTTCAGTATATAAAGAGCTGATATCGCAAATATATGCTTCGGTTTTACTACTTGATTTGTCTTTATTGTTCTTAAGATCTGCAATCCTTTTTCTACACTCGCGCACGCAATGTCCCTTTTTCTTGCAATAATTACAGTTACTCTTCTTTTTTAAATCCTTGATGTTTTTCTTCTTTAAATTCACAGCTTCTAATTTACCTTGTAAAGCTTGGACTTCTAATGCAAGACGTGAAACTTCGGTGTCATCGTTCATCATTCTTGACTCTTCTTTTAACAACCGTGCTGCTAAATTTTCAAAGGTTTGCTGATCGCTGGCCACTGAATCCCATGCTATTCGAAAAGTGTTATATTTATGTGGCAGGCTATTTATTGCTTTTAAGCGTATTGCACTTGGACTGATGGTCTCCTTTATATCTTTTAATTGTCTCTCAAGTAGCTCAATCGATGAGATATCCTCTGCAATCTTTGCAATTTTTGTCATTTTATAATAATAGAAACGCTGCCAAAGTAACTCTTTCGATACCTCTGTTTTCTGCTCATGAATAGCCAGTAACCTTGTCCACATAGCAGCTGCCGTCTCACAATTTATTAAACTTGCATTTGTTCTTGAGTGATAGTCGTTAACAAAATAACTTGATATCTCGAATTGCCCATGTCCCATGTTTTCCATTCTGTAGATGTTTTTGCCACTGATTCCTTTTCAGTTCCATCAACTATTTACAGGAGATTTTCCGCCTAAAGTAAAACTGTCAGACTGAATTTCCAAAGTTGGATATTTGTACCGTCAAATTTTGGTATACTCCCGGAGTTAAATTTTACCGCTTCTGTTGTCATCGTTTAATTCTTTTTTCTGTACGATTTGAACGTAACCTAACAAACAAGCACTAAAAAGTTAATTTTCGCACGACTCAAAGGTGACTACTATTTCGCTACACACTGTATTATATCGACCGACAGATTGCCCTTAAATCACTTGCGACGTATCTGGGTCCATAACCTGATAAATTAATTAAGGAATAAAATGCAGTCGACCGAATATAATATGTTTATTGTTAGTTATTTGTGTTAACGGTGGTGGCAAATATTAGACTAACTTAAAGTTTGCAAAAGCATTACCATACCAAAACTGATACATTAAAAATAAAACTGCCGATGTAATGAAGAAAACTAAACAAGCTATGTAGAGTACATACTCGGAAACATAAATCAATTTTATATAAGCATTTTTTTCAATTACGGTCTGTAAAGGTATAATTCCAAAGGGGGAGGGGGGGTATTTCAATCGATTTTGGATAAAATGATCCAAAGGGTGGCGTGGGGTATTTGGTTCGATTTTGGAACAAAATGTCGGAAAAAATAGCAAAAATACAATGAATTTTCGAGTAAATATTCCAAAGGGGGGGTATTTCGTTCGATTTTCGAAAACATGTTCCAAAGGAGTGGGGGGGTATTTCGTTTGATTTTGGAAAAAATGTAGAAAATAATAGCAAAAATACAAAGAATTTTCAAAGAAATGTTCCAAAGGGTGGGGTATTTCGTTCGATTTTGGAGAAAATGTTCCACAGGGGGGGGGGTGGTATTTCGGTCGATTTTGGAAAAAATGTTCCAAAGGGAGATGGGGGATATTTGGTTCGATTTTGGAACAAAATTTTAAAGATAAAAGCAAAAATACGAAGAATTTTCAAAAAAATATTCCAAAGGAGTGGGGGTATTTCGCTAGAATTTTGAATAAATTTTCCAAAGGGGGTGGGGTAATTGGTTTGATTTTGAAACAAACTTTTGAAGATAAATGCATAAATACAAAGAATTTTCGAAAATATATTCCAAACGGGTGGGGGTATTTCGCTAGACGTTTGAAAAAATATTTCAAAGGGGGGTGGGGTATTTGGTTCGATTTCAGAACAAAATGTTGAAAATAATAACAAAAATACAAGGAATTTTCAAAAAATTATTCCAATGGAGTGGGGGTATTTCGCTAGAATTTTGAAAAAATGTTCCAAAGGGATGGCGGGGTATTTGGTTCGATTTTGAAACAAAACGTTGAAAATAATAGCAACAATACAAGGAATTTTCAAAAAATATTTCAAAGGGGTGGGGCTATTTCGCTAGATTTTTGAAAAATGTTCCAAAGGGGTGGTGGGGTATTTGGGTCGATTTTGAAACAAAACGTTGAAAATAATAGCAACAATACAAGGAATTTTCAAAAAATATTTCAAAGGGGTGGGGCTATTTCGCTAGATTTTTGAGAAATGTTCCAAAGGGGTGGTGGGGTATTTGGCTCGATTTTGAAACAAAATGTTGAAGATAATAGAAAAATACGAAGAATTTTCAAAAATATATTCCAAAGGAGTGGGGATATATCGCTAGATTTTTGAAAAAATATTCCAAAGGGGGGGGGGTAATTGGTTCGATTTTGGAACAAAATGTTGAAAATAATAGCGAAAATACAAATAATTTTCAAAAAAATATTCCAAAGGTGTGTGGGTGTTTCGCTAGATTTTGGAAAAGATGTTCCAAAGGGGGGGGGCGGCGTATTTGGTTCGATTTTGGAACAAAATGTTGAAAATAATAGCAAAAATACAATGAATTTTCAAAAAAATATTCTAAAGGGGTGGGGTATTTAGCTAGATTTGTGAAAAAATATACCAAAGGGGTGTGGGGGTATTTAGTTCGTTTTTGGAACAACATGTTGAAAATAATAGCGAAAATACAAAGAATTTCCAAAATATATTCCAAAGGGTTGGGGGTACTGCGCAAGATTTTGGAAAAGGTGTTCCAAAGTGGGTGGGAGGAATTTGGTTCGATTTTGAAACAAAATGTTGAAAATAAAAGTAAAAATACAAAGAATTTTCGAAAAGATATTCCAAAGGGGTGTGGGGGTATTTCGCTAGATTTTTGAAAAAATGTTCAAAAGGGGGGTGGGGAACTTGTTTGGATTTTGGAACAAAATGTTTAAAATAAAAGCAACAATACATAGAATTTTCGAAAAAATATTCGATAGGTGTGTGGGTGTTTCGCTAGATTTTGGAAAAGATGTTCCAAAGGGGGGGGGCGGCGTATTTGGTTCGATTTTGGAACAAAATGTTGAAAATAATAGCAAAAATACAATGAATTTTCAAAAAAATATTCTAAAGGGGTGGGGTATTTAGCTAGATTTTTGAAAAAATATACCAAAGGGGTGTGGGGGTATTTAGTTCGTTTTTGGAA
This sequence comes from Agrilus biguttatus, assembly GCA_963921985.1. Taxonomy (NCBI): domain Eukaryota; kingdom Metazoa; phylum Arthropoda; class Insecta; order Coleoptera; family Buprestidae; genus Agrilus; species Agrilus biguttatus. The sequence goes on along the minus strand of OY998117.1, from coordinate 21,692,700 downwards.
CAACATGTTGAAAATAATAGCGAAAATACAAAGAATTTTCAAAAATATATTCCAAAGGGTTGGGGGTATTTCGCTAGATTTTGGAAAAGGTGTTCCAAGGTGGGTGGGGGGAATTTGGTTTGATTTTGAAACAAAATGTTGAAAATAAAAGTAAAAATACAAAGAATTTTCGAAAATATATTCTAAAGGGGTGGGGGTATTTTGCTAGATTTCTGAAAAAATGTTCCAAAGGGGGGTGGGGTATTTGGTTCGATTTTTGAACAAAATGTCGAAAATAAAAACAAAAATACAAAGAATTTTAAAAAAATTCTTCCAAAGGAGTGGGGGTATTTCGCTAGAAGTCTGGAAAACATGTTCCAAAGGGGGTGGCGGGTGTTTGGTTCGATTTTGGAACAAAATGTTTGAAATAAAAGCAAAAATACAAAGAATTTTCAAAAAAATATTCCAAAAGAGTGGGGATATATCGCTAGATTTTTGAAAAAATATTCCAAAGGGGTGGGGGTATTTCGCTTGATTTTGGAAAAGTTGTTCCAAAGGGGGTGGGGGATATTTGGTTCGATTTTGGAACAAAATTTTGAAGATAAAAGCAAAAATACAAAGAATTTTCAAAAAAATATTCCAAAGGGGTGGGGGTATTTCGCTAGATTTTTGAAAAATGTTCCAAAGGGGGGTGGGGTATTTGGTTCGATTTCGAAACAAAATGTTGAAAATAACAGCAAAAATACAATAAATTTTCAATGACATATTCCAGAGGAGTGGGGATATTTCGCTAGATTTTGGAAAAGATGTTCTAAAGGGGGTGGCAGGTATTTGGTTCGATTTTGGAAGAATATGTTGAAACTAAAAGTAAAAATACAATTAATTTTCGAAAAAATATTCCAAAGGAGTAGGGTATTTCGCTAGAATTTTGAAAAAATGTTTCAAAGGGGGGTGGGGTATTTGGTTCTATTTTGGAAAACAGTGTTGAGAATAAAAGTAAAAATACAAAGAATTTTCGAAAATATATTCCAAAGGGGTTGGGGTATCTCCCTAGATATTGGAAAAGATGTTCCAAAGGCGGTGGGGTGAATTTCGTTCGATTTTGGAACAATATGTTGAAAATAAAAGTAAAAATACAAAGAATTTTCAAAAAAATGTTCCAAAGGGGTGGGGGTATTTCGGTAGATTTTGGAAAAGATGTTCTAATGTGGTGGGGGTATTTGGTTCTATTTTGGAACATAACGTTGAAAATAAAAGCAGCAATACATAGAATTTTCGAAAAAATATTCCATTGGGGTGGGGGTATTTCGCTAGATTTTGGAGAAGATGTTCCAAAGGGGGTGGGGGGTATTTGGTTCCATTTTTGAACAAATTGCTGAAAATAATAGCAAAAATACAAAGAATTTTCAAAAAACTATTCCAAAGGAGTGGGGGTATTTCGCTAGACCTTTAAAAAATGTTCCAAAGGGTGGGGGGGTATTTGGTTCGATTTTGAAACAAAATGTTGAAAATAATAGCAAAAATACAAAGAATTTTAAAAAATATATACTAAAGGGGGGGGGGGTTTCTCCCTAGATATTGGAAAAGATGTTCCAAAGGCGGTGGGGTGAATTTCGTTCGATTTTGGAACAATATGTCGAAAATAAAAGTAAAAATACAAATAATTTTCGAAAAAATTTTCCAAAGGAGTGGGGGTATTTGGCTACATTTTGGAAAATATGTTCCAAAGGGGGTGATGGGAATTTAGTTCGATTTTGGAACAAAATGTTAAAATAATAGCAAAAATACAAAGAATTTTCAAAAAAATATTCTAAAGGGGTGGGGGTATTTCGCTAGATTTTTGAAAAATGTTCCAAAGGCGGGTGGGGTATTTGGTTCGCTTTTGAAACAAAATGTTGAAGATAACAGCAAAAATACAATGAATTTTCAACAACATATTCCAGAGGAGTGGGGATATTTCGCTAGATTTTTGAAAAGATGTTCCAAAGGGGGTGGCAGGTATTTGGTTCGATTTTGGGACAAAATGTTGAAAAGAATAGCTAAAATATAAAGAATTTTCAAAAAAATATTCCAAAGGGGTGGTGGTATTTCGCTGGATTTTGGAAAAGATGTTCCAAAGGGGTTTGGGGGTATTTAGTTCGATTTTGGAACAAAATGTTAAAATAATAGCAAAAATACAAAGAATTTTCAAAAAAATATTCTAAAGGGGTGGGGGTATTTCGCTAGATTTTTGAAAAATGTTCCAAAGGGGGGTGGGGTATTTGGTTAGCTTTTGAAACAAAATGTTGAAAATAACAGCAAAAATACAATGAATTTTCAACGACATATTCCACAGGAGTGGGGGTATTTCGCTAGATTTTGGAGAAGATGTTCCAAAGGGGGTGGGGGGTATTTGGTTCGATTTTGGAACAAAATGTTAAAATAATAGCGAAAATACAAAGAATTTTCAAAAAAATATTCCAAAGGTGTGGGGGTATTCCGCTAGATCTTGGAATAGACGTTCCAAAGGGGTGGGGGATATTTCGTTCGATTTTGGAACAAAATTTTGAAGATAAATGCAAAAATACAAATAATTTTCAAAAAAATATTTTGAAACTAAAAGTAAAAATACAATGAATGTTCGAAAAAATATTCCAAAGGAGTAGGGTATTTCGCTAGATTATTGAAAAAATGTTCCAAAAGCGAGGGGGGGTATTTGGTTCGATTTTGGAACAAAATTTTTAAGATAAAAGCAACAATACGTGGAATTCTCGAAAAAAATATTCCAAAGGGGTGGGGGTATTTCGCTAGATTTTGGAAAACATGTTCCAAAGGGGGTGGCGGGTATTTGGTTCGATTGTGGAAAAAATTGTTGAAAATAAAAGCAAAAATACAATGAATTTTCAAAAACATATTCCAAAGGGGTGGGGGTATTTCGCTAGATTTTGGAAAAGATGTTCCAAAGGGGTTTGGGGGTATTTAGTTCGATTTTGGAACAAAATGTTGAAAATAATAGCAAAAATACAAAGAATTTTCAAAAAAATATTCTAAAGGGGTGGGGGTATTTCGCTAGATTTTTGAAAAATGTTTCAAAGGGGTGGGGGGTATTTGGTTCGCTTTTGAAACAAAATGTTGAAAATAACAGCAAAAATACAATGAATTTTCAACGACATATTCCAGAGGAGTGGGGATATCTCGCTAGATTTTGGAAAAGATGTGCCAAAGGGGTTTGGGGGTATTTAGTTCGATTTTGGAACAAAATGTTGAAAATAATAGCAAAAATACAAAGAATTTTCAAAAAAATATTCCAAAGGGGTGGTGGTATTTCGCTAGATTTTGGAAAAGATGTTCCAAAGGGGTTTGGGGGTATTTAGTTCGATTTTGGAACAAAATGTTAAAATAATAGCAAAAATACAAAGAATTTTCAAAAAAATATTCTAAAGGGGTGGGGGTATTTCGCTAGAGTTTTGAAAAATGTTCCAAAGGGGGGTGAGGTATTTGGTTCGCTTTTGAAACAAAATGTTGAAAATAACAGCAAAAATACAATGAATTTTCAACGACATATTCCAGAGGAGTGGGGATATCTCGCTAGATTTTGGAAAAGATGTTCCAAAGGGGTTTGGGGGTATTTAGTTCGATTTTGGAACAAAATGTTGAAAATAATAGCAAAAATACAAAGAATTTTCAAAAAAATATTCCAAATGGGTGGTGGTATTTCGCTAGATTTTGGAAAAGATGTTCCAAAGGGGTTTGGGGGTATTTAGTTCGATTTTGGAACAAAATGTTAAAATAATAGCAAAAATACAAAGAATTTTCGAAAAAATATTCTAAAGGGGTGGGGGTATTTCGCTAGATTTTTGAAAAATGTTTCAAAGGGGGGTGGGGTATTTGGTTCGCTTTTGAAACAAAATGTTGAAAATAACAGCAAAAATACAATGAATTTTCAACGACATATTCCAGAGGAGTGGGGATATCTCGCTAGATTTTGGAAAAGATGTTCCAAAGGGGTTTGGGGGTATTTAGTTCGATTTTGGAACAAAATGTTGAAAATAATAGCAAAAATACAAAGAATTTTCAAAAAAATTTTCTAAAGGGGTGGGGGTATTTCGCTAGATTTTTGAAAAATGTTCCAAAGGGGGGTGGGGTATTTGGTTCGATTTTGAAACAAAATGTTGAAGATAACAGCAAAAATACAATGCATTTTCAACAACATATTCCAGAGGGGAGGGGGTATTTCGCTAGATTTTGGAAAAGATGTTCCAAAGGGGTTTGGGGGTATTTAGTTCGATTTTGGAACAAAATGTTGAAAATAATAGCAAAAATACAAAGAATTTTCAAAAAAATATTCTAAAGGGGTGGGGGTATTTCGCTAGATTTTTGAAGAATGTTCCAAAGGGGGGTTGGGGTATTTGGTTCGCTTTTGAAACAAAATGTTGAAAATAACAGCAAAAATACAATGAATTTACAACGACATATTCCAGAGGAGTGGGGATATCTCGCTAGATTTTGGAAAAGATGTTCCAAAGGGGGTGGCAGGTATTTGGTTCGATTTTGGAACAATATGTTGAAAATAATAACAAAAATACAAATAATTTTCAAAAAATTATTCCAAAGGAGAGGGGGTATTTCGCTAGAATTTTGAAAAAATGTTCCAAAGGGGTGGGGGTATTTCGCTAGATTTTGGAAAAGATGTTCTAATGTGGTGGGGGGTATTTGGTTCTATTTTGGAACATAACGTTGAAAATAAAAGCAGCAATACATAGAATTTTTGAAAAAATATTCCATAGGGGTGGGTGTATTTCGCTAGATTTTGGAGATGTTCCAAAGGGGGTGGGGGGTATTTGGTTTTATTTTTGAACAAAATGCTGAAAATAATAGCAAAAATACAAAGAATTTTCAAAAAAATATTCCAAAGGAGTAGGGGTATTTCGCTAGATTTTTGAAAAAATGTTCCAAAGGCGGTGGGGTGAATTTCGTTCGATTTTGGAACAATATGTTGAAAATAAAAGTAAAAATACAATGAATTTTCAAAAAAATATTCTAAAGGGGTTGGGGTGTTTCGCTAGATTTTTGAAAAAATGTTCCAAAGGGGGGTGGGGTATTTGGTTCGATTTTGAAACAAAATGTTGAAGATAACAGCAAAAATACAATGCATTTTCAACAACATATTCCAGAGGGGAGGGGGTATTTCGCTAGATTTTGGAAAAGATGTTCCAAAGAGGTTTCGGGGTATTTAGTTCGATTTTGGAACAAAATGTTGAAAATAATAGCAAAAATACAAAGAATTTTCAAAAAAATATTCTAAAGGGGTGGGGGTATTTCGCTAGATTTTTGAAGAATGTTCCAAAGGGGGGTTGGGGTATTTGGTTCGCTTTTGAACCAAAATGTTGAAAATAACAGCAAAAATACAAAGAATTTTCAACGACATATTCCAGAGGAGTGGGGATATCTCGCTAGATTTTGGAAAAGATGTTCCAAAGGGGGTGGCAGGTATTTGGTTCGATTTTGGAACAATATGCTGAAAATAAAAGTAAAAATACAATGAATTTTCGAAAAAATATTCCAAAGGAGTAGGGTATTTCGCTAGATTTTTGAAAATGTTTTCTAAAGGGGGGTGGGATATTTGGTTCGATTTTGTAACAAAATGTTGAAAATAATAGCAAAAATACAAAGAATTTTAAAAGAAATATTCCAAAGGAGTGGGGATATTTCTCTAGATATTTGAAAAAATATTCCAAAGGGGTGGGGGTATTTGGTTCGATTTTGGAACAAAATGTTGAAAATAATAGCGAAAATACAAAGAATTTTCACAAAAATATTCCAAAGGGGTGGGGCTATTTCGCTAGAATTATGAAAAAATGTTCCAAGGGGGGTGGGGGATATTTGATTCGATTTTGGAACAATATGTTGAAACTAAAAGTAAAAATACAATGAAGTTTCGAAAAAATATTCCAAAGGAGTAGGGTATTTCGCTAGAATTTTGAAGAAATGTTTCAAAGGGGGGTGGGGTATTTAATTCTATTTTGGAAAACAGTGTTGAAAATAATTGCAAAAATACAAAGAATTTTCGAAAATATATTCCAAAGGGGTTGGGGTATCTCCCTAGATATTGGAAAAGATGTTCCAAAGGCGGTGGGGTGAATTTCGTTCGATTTTGGAACAATATGTCGAAAATAAAAGTAAAAATACAAAGAATTTTCGAAAAAATTTTCCGAAGGAGTGGGGTATTTGGCTACATTTTGGAAAACATGTTCCAAAGGGGGTGAGGGGAATTTAGTTCGATTTTGGAACAAAATGTTAAAATAATAGCAAAAATACAAAGAATTTTCAAAAAAATATTCTAAAGGGGTGGGGGTATTTCGCTAGATTTTTGAAAAATATTCCAAAGGGTGGTGGGGTATTTGGTTCGCTTTTGAAACAAAATGTTGAAGATAACAGCAAAAATACAATGAATTTTCAACGACATATTCCAGAGGAGTGGGGATATCTCGCTAGATTTTTGAAAAGATGTTCCAAAGGGGGTGGCAGGTATTTGGTTCGATTTTGGAACAATATGCTGAAAATAAAAGTAAAAATACAATGAATTTTCGAAAAAATATTCCAAAGGAGTAGGGCATTTCTCTAGATTTTTGAAAAAATGTTCCAAAGGCGGCGGGGAAAATTTCGTTCGATTTTGGAACAATATGTTGAAAATAAAAGTAAAAATACAAAGAATTTTCAAAAAAATATTCCAAAGGGGTGAGGTTATTTCGCTAGAATTATGAAAAAATGTTCCAAAGGGGGTGGGGGATATTTGGTTCGATTTTGGAACAAGATTTTGAAGATAAAAGCAAAAATACAAAGAATTTTCAAAAAAATATTCCAAAGGGGTTGGGGTATTTCGCTAGATTTTTGAAAAATGTTCCAAAGGGGGGTGGGGTATTTGGTTCGATTTCGAAACAAAATGTTGAAAATAGCAGCAAAAATATAATGAATTTTCAATGACATATTCCAGAGGAGTGGGGATATTTCGCTAGATTTTGGAAAAGATGTTCCAAAGGGGGTGGCAGGTATTTGGTTCGATTTTGGAACAATATGTTGAAACTAAAAGTAAACATACAATGAATTTTCGAAAAAATATTCCAAAGGGGTTGGGGTATCTCCCTAGATATTGGAAAAGATGTTCGAATGGCGGTGGGGTGAATTTCGTTCGATTTTGGAACAATATGTTGAAAATAATAACAAAAATACAAATAATTTTCAAAAAATTATTCCAAAGGAGAGGGGGTATTTCGCTAGAATTTTGAAAAAATGTTCCAAAGGGGTGGGGGTATTTCGCTAGATTTTGGAAAAGATGTTCTAATGTGGTGGGGGGTATTTGGTTCTATTTTGGAACATAACGTTGAAAATAAAAGCAGCAATACATAGAATTTTTGAAAAAATATTCCATAGGGGTGGGTGTATTTCGCTAGATTTTGGAGATGTTCCAAAGGGGGTGGGGGGTATTTGGTTTGATTTTTGAACAAAATGCTGAAAATAATAGCAAAAATACAAAGAATTTTCAAAAAAATATTCCAAAGGAGTAGGGGTATTTCGCTAGATTTTTGAAAAAATGTTCCAATGGCGGTGGGGTGAATTTCGTTCGATTTTGGAACAATATGTTGAAAATAAAAGTAAAAATACAATGAATTTTCAAAAAAATATTCTAAAGGGGTGTGGGTGTTTCGCTAGATTTTTGAAAAAATGTTCCAAAGGGGGGTGGGGTATTTGGTTCGATTTTGAAACAAAATGTTGAAGATAACAGCAAGAATACAATGCATTTTCAACAACATATTCCAGAGGGGAGGGGGTATTTCGCTAGATTTTGGAAAAGATGTTCCAAAGGGGTTTGGGGGTATTTAGTTCGATTTTGGAACAAAATGTTGAAAATAATAGCAAAAATACAAAGAATTTTCAAAAAAATATTCTAAAGGGGTGGGGGTATTTCGCTAGATTTTTGAAAAATGTTCCAAAGGGGGGTTGGGGTATTTGGTTCGCTTTTGAAACAAAATGTTGAAAATAACAGCAAAAATACAATGAATTTTCAACGACATATTCCAGAGGAGTGGGGATATCTCGCTAGATTTTGGAAAAGATGTTCCAAAGGGGGTGGCAGGTATTTGGTTCGATTTTGGAACAATATGCTGAAAATAAAAGTAAAAATACAATGAATTTTCGAAAAAATATTCCAAAGGAGTAGGATATTTCATTAGATTTTTGAAAAAGTTTTCCAAAGGGGTTTTGGGGTATTTAGTTCGATTTTGGAACAAAATGTTGAAAATAATAGCAAAAATACAAAGAATTTTCAAAAAAATATTCTAAAGGGGTGGGGGTATTTCGCTAGATTTTTGAAAAAATGTTCCAAAGGCGGTGGGGTGAATTTAGTTCGATTTTGGAACAAAATGTTGAAAATAATAGCAAAAATACAAAGAATTTTAAAAGAAATATTCCAAAGGAGTGGGGATATTTCTCTAGATGTTTGAAAAAATATTCCAAAGGGGTGGGGGTATTTGGTTCGATTTTGGAACAAAATGTTGAAAATAATAGCAAAAATACAATGAAGTTTCAAAAAAATATTCTAAAGGGGTGCGGGTGATTCGCTAGATTTTTGAAAAAATGTTCCAAAGGGGGGTGGGGTATTTGGTTCGATTTTGAAACAAAATGTTGAAGATAACAGCAAAAATACAATGAATTTTCAACAACATATTCCAGAGGAGTGGGGATATTTCGCTAGATTTTGGAGAAGATGTTCCAAAGGGGGTGGGGGTATTTGGTTCGATTTTGTAACAAAATGTTAAAATAATAACGAAAATTCAAAAAATTTTCAAAAAAATATTCCAAAGGTGTGGGGGTATTTCGCTAGATTTTGGAAAAGATGTTCCAAAGGGGGTGGGGGACATTTGGTTCGATTTTGGAACAAAATTTTGAAGATAAAAGCAACAATACGTGGAATTCTCGAAAAACATGTTCCAAAGGGGGTGGCGGGTATTTGGTTCCATTGTGGAACAAATTGTTGAAAATAAAAGCAAAAATACAATGAATTTTCAAAAACATATTCCAAAGGGGGGGGGGGTATTTCGCTAGATTTCGGAAAAGATGTTCCAAAGGGGTTTGGGGGTATTTAGTTCGATTTTGGAACAAAATGTTGAAAATAATAGCAAAAATACGAAGAATTTCCAAAAAAATATTCTAAAGGAGTAGGGCATTTCTCTAGATTTTTGAAAAAATGTTCCAAAGGCGGTGGGGAAAATTTCATTCGATTTTGGAACAATATGTTGAAAATAAAAGTAAAAGTACAAAGAATTTTAAAAAAAGTATTCCAAAGGAGTAGGGTATTTCGCTAGATTATTGAAAAAATGTTCCAAAAGGGAGGGGGGGTATTTGGTTCGATTTTGGAACAAAATTTTGAAGATAAAAGCAACAATACGTGGAATTCTCGAAAAAAATATTCCAAAGGGGTGGGGGTATTTCGCTAGATTTTGGAAAAGGTGTTCCAAAGGGGTTTGGGGGTATTTAGTTCGATTTTGGAACAAAATGTTAAAATAATAGCAAAAATACAATGAATTTTCGAAAACATATTCCAAAGGGGTGGGGGTATTTCGCTAGATTTTGGAAAAGATGTTCCAAAGGGGTTTGGGGGTATTTAGTTCGATTTTGGAACAAAATGTTGAAAATAATAGCAAAAATACAAAGAATTTTCAAAAAAATATTCTAAAGGGGTGGGGGTATTTCGCTAGAGTTTTGAAAAATGTTCCAAAGGGGGGTGGGGTATTTGGTTCGCTTTTGAAACAAAATGTTGAAAATAGCAGCAAAAATACAATGTATTTTCAACGACATATTCCAGAGGAGTGGGGATATCTCGCTAGATTTTGGAAAAGATGTTCCAAAGGGGTTTGGGGGTATTTGGTTCGATTTTGGAACAAAATATTGAAAATAATAGCAAAAATACAAAGGATTATAGAAAACAATATTCCATAGGGGTGGGGGTATTTCGGTATATTTTTGAGAAAATGTTCCAAAGGGGGTGAGTTGAATTTAGTTCGATTTTGGAACAAAATGTTGAAAGCAAAAGTAAAAATAAAAAGAATTTTTGAAAAAATATTCCATAGGGGTGGGGGCATTTCGCTAGTTTTTTGAAAAAATGTTCTAAATTGGTTGTGGTATTTGGTTCGATTTTGGAACAAAATGTTGAAAACAAAAGTAAAAATACAAAGAATTTTCGAAAAAATATCCCAAAAGGGGTGGGGGAATATGGCTACATTTTGGAAAAGATGTTCCAAAGCGAGTGGGGGTATTTGGTTCGATTTTGGAACAGCATGTTGAAAATAAAAGTAAAAATACAAAGAATTTTCGAAAAAATGTTCCAAAGGAGTGGGGGTATTTCGCTGGATTTTTGAAAACTGTTCCATAGGGGGTGCAGAGGTATTTGTTTCGATTTTGGAACAAAATGTTTAAATTAAAAGCAACAATACATAGAATTCTTGAGAAATTATTCCAAAGGGGTGGGGGTATTTCGCTAGTTTTTTGAAAAATGTTCCAAAGGGGGGTGGGGTATTTGGTTCGCTTTTGAAACAAAATGTTGAAGATAACAGCAAAAATACAAAGAATTTTCAAAGAAATAAAAAAAATATTCTAAAGGGGTGGGGGTATTTCGCTAGATTTTTGAAAAATGTTCCAAAGGGGGGTGGGGTATTTGATTCGCTTTTGAAACAAAATGTTGAAGATAACAGCAACAATACAATGAATTTTCAACAACATATTCCAGAGGAGTGGGGATATTTCGCTAGATTTTTGAAAAGATGTTCCAAAGGGGTTGGCAGGTATTTGGTTCGATTTTGGGACAAAATGTTGAAAAGAATAGCTAAAATACAAAGAATTTTCAAAAAAATATTCCAAAGGGGTGGTGGTATTTCGCTAGATTTTGGAAAAGATGTTCCAAAGGGGTTTGGGGGTATTTAGTTCGATTTTGGAACAAAATGTTAAAATAATAGCAAAAATACAAAGAATTTTCAAAAAAATATTCCAATGGGGTGGGGGTATTTCGTTAGATTTTGGAGAAGATGTTCCAAAGGGGGTGGCGGGTATTTGGTTCGATTTTGGAAAACATGTTCCAAAGGGGGTGGCGGGTATTTGGTTCGATTGTGGAAAAAATTGTTGAAAATAAAAGCAAATATACAATGAATTTTCAAAAACATATTCCAAAGGGGTGGGGGTATTTCGCTAGAGTTTTGAAAAATGTTCCAAAGGGGGGTGGGGTATTTGGTTCGCTTTTGAAACAAAATGTTGAAAATAGCAGCAAAAATACAATGAATTTTCAACGACATATTCCAGAGGAGTGGGGATATCTGGCTAGATTTTGGAAAAGATGTTCCAAAGGGGTTTGGGGGTATTTAGTTCGATTTTGGAACAAAATGTTGAAAATAATAGCAAAAATACAAAGAATTTTCAAAAAAATATTCTAAAGGGGTGGGGGTATTTCGCTAGATTTTTGAAAAATGTTCCAAAGGGGGGTGGGGTATTTGGTTAGCTTTTGAAACAAAATGTTGAAAATAACAGCAAAAATACAATGAATTTTCAACGACATATTCCACAGGAGTGGGGTTATTTCGCTAGATTTTTGAAAAGATGTTCCAAAGGGGGTGGCAGGTATTTGGTTCGATTTTGGAACAAAATGTTGAAAAGAATAGCTAAAATACAAAGAATTTTCAAAAAAATATTCCAAAGGGGTGGTGGTATTTCGCTAGATTTTGGAAAAGATGTTCCAAAGGGGTTTGGGGGTATTTAGTTCGATTTTGGAACAAAATGTTAAAATAATAGCAAAAATACAAAGAATTTTCAAAAAAATATTCCAAAGGGGTGGGGGTATTTCGCTAGATTATTGAAAAAATGTTCCAAAAGCGAGGGGGGGTATTTGGTTCGATTTTGGAACAAAATTTTGAAAATAATAGCAAAAATACAAAGAATTTTCAAAAAAATATTCTAAAGGGGTGGGGGTATTTCGCTAGAGTTTTGAAAAATGTTTCAAAGGGGGGTGGGGTATTTGGTTCGCTTTTGAAACAAAATGTTGAAAATAACAGCAAAAATACAATGAATTTTCAACGACATATTCCAGAGGAGTGGGGATATATCGCTAGATTTTGGAAAAGATGTTCCAAAGGGGGTGGCAGGTATTCGGTTCGATTTTGGAACAATATGCTGAAAATAAAAGTAAAAATACAATGAATTTTCGAAAAAATATTTCAAAGGAGTAGGGTATTTCGCTAGATTTTTGAAAAAAATTTCCAAAGGGGGGTGGGATATTAGGTTCGATTTTAGAACAAAATGTTGAAAACAAAAGTAAAAATACAAATAATTTTCAAAAAATTATTCCAAAGGAGAGGGGGTATTTCGCTAGAATTTTGAAAAAATATTCCAAAGGGGTGGGGGTATATCGCTAGATTTTGGAAAAGATGTTCTAATGTGGTGGGGGGTATTTGGTTCTATTTTGGAACATAACGTTGAAAATAAAAGCAGCAATACATAGAATTTTCGAAAAAATATTCCATAGCGGTGGGGGTATTTCGCTAGATTTTCGAGAAGATGTTCCAAAGGGGGTGGGGGCTATTTGGTACGATTTTTGAACAAAATGCTGAAAATAATAGCAAAAATACAAAGAATTCTCAAAAAAATATTCCAAAGGAGTAGGGGTATTTCGCTAGATTTTTGAAAAAATGTTCCAAAGGCGGTGGGGTGAATTTCGTTCGATTTTGGAACAATATGTTGAAAATAAAAGTAAAAATACAATGAATTTTCAAAAAAATATTCTAAGGGGTTGGGGTGTTTCGCTAGATTTTTGAAAAAATGTTCCAAAGGGGGGTGGGGTATTTGGTTCGATTTTGAAACAAAATGTTGAAGATAACAGCAAAAATACAATGCATTTTCAACAACATATTCCAGAGGGGAGGGGGTATTTCGCTAGATTTTGGAAAAGATGTTCTTAAGGGGTTTCGGGGTATTTAGTTCGATTTTGGAACAAAATGTTGAAAATAATAGCAAAAATACAAAGAATTTTCAAAAAAATATTCTAAAGGGGTGGGGGTATTTCGCTAGATTTTTGAAGAATGTTCCAAAGGGGGGTTGGGGTATTTGGTTCGCTTTTGAAACAAAATGTTGAAAATAATAGCAAAAATACAAAGAATTTTCACAAAAATATTCCAAAGGGGTGGGGTTATTTCGCTAGAATTATGAAAAAATGTTCCAAAGGGGGTGGGGGATATTTGGTTCGATTTTGGAACAATATGTTGAAACTAAAAGTAAAAATACAATGAAGTTTCGAAAAAATATTCCAAAGGAGTAGGGTATTTCGCTATACTTTTGAAAAATATTCCAAAGGGCGTGGGGTATTTGGTTCTATTTTGGAATCAACGTTAAAATAAAAGCAGCAATACATAGAATTTTCGAAAAAATATTCCAAGGCGGTGGGGGTATTTCGCTAGATTTTAGAGAAGATGTTCCAAAGGGGGTGGGGGGTATTTGGTTCGATTTTGGAACAGTATGTTGAAAAGAAAAGTAAAAATACAAAGAATTTTCAAAAAAATATTCCGAAGGGGTGGGGGTATTTCGCTAGATTTTGGAAAAGATGTTCCAAAGGGGTTTGGGGGTATTTAGTTCGATTTTGGAACAAAATGTTGAAAATAATAGCAAAAATACAAAGAATTTTCAAAAACATATTCTAAAGGAGTGGGGGTATTTCGCTAGATTTTTGAAAAATGTTCCAAAGGGGGGTGGGGTATTTGGTTCGCTTTTGAAACAAAATGTTGAAAATAACAGCAAAAATACAATGAATTTTCAACGACATATTCCAGAGGAGTGGGGATATCTCGCTAGATTTTGGAAAAGATGTTCCAAAGGGGGTCGGGGGTATTTGGTTCGATTTTGAAACAATGTGTTGAAAATAAAAGTAAAATTACAAAGAATTTTCTAAAAAATATTCCAAAGTTGTGGGGGTATTTCGCTATATTTTGGTGAAGATGTTCCACAGGGGGTGGGGTGTATTTGGTTCGATTTTGAAACAAAATGTTGAAAATAAAAGTAAACATACAGAGAATTTTTGAAAAAATATTCCAAAGGAGCGGGGGTATTTCGCTAGACTTTTGAAAAATATTCCAAAGGGGGTGGGGTATTTGGCTCTATTTTGGAATAAAACGTTGAAAATAAAAGCAGCAATACATAGAATTTTCGAATAAATATTCCAAAGTTGTGGGGGTATTTCGCTAGATTTTGGAAAAGATGTTCCGAAAGGGGGTGGGGTATTTGGTTCTATGTTGGAACAAAATTTTTAAAATAGAAGCAACAATACATAGAATTCTCGAAAAAAATATTCCAAAGGGGTGGGGGTATTTCGCAAGATTTTGGAGAAGATGTTCCAATGGGTGTGGGGGGTATTTGGTTCGATTTTGGGACAATATGTTGAAAATAAAAGTAACTTTTTCAACAAAATACTCCAAGGGGTGGGGGTATTTTGCTAGATTTTTGAAAAATGTTCCAAAAGGGCGGTGAATTATTTGGCTCGATTTTGAAACAAAATGTTGAAAATAATAGCAAAAATACGAAGAATTTTCAAAAAAATGTTCCAAAGTTGTGGGGGTATTTCGCTGTATTTTGGAAAAGATGTTCCAAAGGGTGTGGGGTGTATTTGGTTCGACTTTGAAACAAAATGTTGAAAATAAAAGTAAACATACAAAGAATGTTTGAAAAAATATTCCAAAGGAGTGGGGGTACTTCGTTAGACTTTTGAAAAATGTTCCAAAGGGGGTGGTGTATTTGGTTCTATTTTGGAACAAAACGTTGAATATAAAAGCAGCAATACATAGAATTTTCGAAAAAATATTCCGGAGGGGTGGGGGTATTTCGCTAGATTTGGGAGATGATGTTCCAAAGGGGATGGTGGGTATTTGGTTCGATTTTTGAACAAAATGATGAAAATAATAGCAAAAATACAAAGATATTTCAAAAAAATTTACCAAAGGGGTGGGGGTATTTCGATAGATTTAGGAAAAGATGTTCCAAAGGGGTTGGGGGGTATTTGGTTCGATTTTGGAACAAAATATTGAAAATAATAGCAAAAATACAAAGGATCATAAAAAACAATATTCCATAGGGGTGGGGGTATTTCGGTATATTTTTGAGAAAATGTTCCAAAGGGGGTGAGGGGAATTTAGTTCGATTTTGGAACAAAATGTTGAAAGCAAAAGTAAAAATAAAAAGAATTTTTGAAAAAATATTCCATAGGGGTGGGGGCATTTCGCTAGTTTTTTGAAAAAATGTTCTAAATTGGTTTTGGTATTTGGTTCGATTTTGGAACAAAATGTTGAAAATAAAAGTAAAAATACAAAGAATTTTCGAAAAAATGTTCCAAAGGAGTGGGGGTATTTCGCTGGATATTTGAAAACTGTTCCATAGGGGGTGCAGAGGTATTTGTTTCGATTTTGGAACAAAATGTTTAAAATAAAAGCAACAATACATAGAATTCTTGAGAAATTATTCCAAAGGGGTGGGGGTATTTCGCTAGTTTTTGGAAAAGAAGTTCCAAAGGGGGGGAGGTATTTGGTTCGATTTTTGGAACAAAATGTTGCCAATAATAGCAAAAATAAAAAGAATTTTCAAAACAATATTCCAAGGGGTGGGGGTATTTCGCTAGATTTTGGAAAAGATGTTCCAAAGGGGGTAGCGGGTATTTGGTTCGATTTTGGTACAATATGTTGAAAATGAAAGTAAAATACATAGAATTTTCGAAGAAATATTCCACAGTAGTGGGTTTATTTCGCTAGATTTTGGAGAAGATGTTCCAAAGGGGGTGGGGGGTATTTGGTTCGATTTTGGGACAAAATGTTGAAAATAAAATTAAAAATACATAGAATTTTCGAATAAATATTCCTAAGGGTTGGGGGTATTTCGCTAGCTTTTGGAAAGGAAATTCCAAAGTGGGTAGGTATTAGGTTGGATTTTGGAACAAAATGTAGAAAATAATAGCAAATATACAAAGGATTCTAAAAAAAAATATTCTATAGGGGTGGGGGCATTTCGCTAGATTTTGTAAAAGATGTTCCAAAGGGGGGTGGGGCATTTCGTTCGATTTTAGAACATACTGTAGAAAACAAAAGTAAAAATACAAAGAATTTTTGAAAAAATATTCCAAAGGGGAGGGGGCATTTCGTTAGATTTTTGAAAAAATGTTCTAAAGGGGGGTGGGGTATCTGGTTCTATTTTGGCACAAAATTTTGAAAATAAAAGCAACAATACATAGAATTTTCGAAAAAATATTCCAAAGGGGTGGGGTATTTCGCTGGATTTTGGAGATGTTCCAAAGGGGTTGGTGTATTTGGTTCGATTTTGGAACAAAATGTTGAAAATAATAGCAAATATACAAAGAATTTTCAAAAAAATATTCCAAAGGGGTGGGGGTGTTTCTCTAGATTTTTGAAAAAATTTTCCAAAGGGGGGTGGGGTATTTGGTTCTATTTTGGAACAAAATGTTGAAAATAATAGCAAAAATACAAAGAATTTTTGAAGAAATATTCCAAAGGGGTGGGGGCATTTCGCTAGATTTTTGAAAAAATGTTCCAAAGGGGGGTGGGGTTATCTGGTTCTATTTTGGAACAAAATGTTGAAAATAAAAGCAACAATACGTGGAATTTTCGAAAAAATATTCCAAAGGAGTGGGGGTATTTCGCTAGATTTTGGAAAAGATGTTCCAAAGGGTGTGGGAGTATTTGGTTCGATTTTTGAACAAAATGTTGAAAATAATAGCAAAAATACAAAGAATTTTCAAAAAAATATACTATAGGGGTGGGGGTATTTGGCTAGATTTTGTAGATGTTCCAAAAGGGGGTGGGGTATTTGGTTCGATTTTTGAACAAAATGTTGAAAATAAAAGCAAAAATACAAAGAATTTTTAAAAAAATGTACCAAAGGGGTGGTGGTATTTCGCTAGATTTTGGAAAAGATGTTCCAAAGGGGGTAGGAGTATTTGGTTCGATTTTTGAACAAAATGTTGAAAATAATATCAAAAATACAAAGAGTTTTCAAAAAAACATAGCAAAGGGGTGGGGGCATTTCGCTAGATTTTGGTAAAGATGTTCCAGAGGGGGTGGTAGGTATTTATTTCGATTTTAGAACAAAATGTTGAAAATAATAGCAAAAATACAAAGAATTTTCAAAAAAATATACTATAGGGGTGGGGGTATTTCGCTAGATTTTGGAGATGTTCAAAAAGGGGGTGGGGTATTTGGTTCGATTTTTGAACAAAATGTTGAAAATAAAAGCAAAAATACAAAGAATTTGTGAAGAAATATTCCAAAGGGGTGGGGGCATTTCGGTAGATTTTTGAAAAAATGTTCCAAATGGGGGTGGGGCATTTCGTTCGGTTTTGGAACAAAATGTTGAAAATAAAAGCAGCAATACATAGAATTTTCAAAAAAATGTACCAAAGGGGTGGTGGTATTTCGCTAGATTTTGGAAAAGATGTTCCAAAGGGGGTAGGAGTATTTGGTTCGATTTTTGAACAAAATGTTGAAAATAATATCAAAAATACAAAGAGTTTTCAAAAAAACATAGCAAAGGGGTGGGGGCATTTCGCTAGATTTTGGTAAAGATGTTCCAGA
Organism: Agrilus biguttatus; assembly: GCA_963921985.1. Classification (NCBI taxonomy): domain Eukaryota; kingdom Metazoa; phylum Arthropoda; class Insecta; order Coleoptera; family Buprestidae; genus Agrilus; species Agrilus biguttatus. The sequence goes on along the minus strand of OY998117.1, from coordinate 21,675,082 downwards.
GGGGGTGGTAGGTATTTATTTCGATTTTAGAACAAAATGTTGAAAATAATAGCAAAAATACAAAGAATTTTCAAAAAAATATACTATAGGGGTGGGGGTATTTCGCTAGATTTTGGAGATGTTCAAAAAGGGGGTGGGGGTATTTGGTTCGATTTTTGAACAAAATGTTGAAAATAAAAGCAAAAATACAAAGAATTTTTAAAAAAATGTACCAAAGGGGTGGGGGTATTTCGCTAGATTTTGGAAAAGATGTTCCAAAGGGTTTGGGGGGTATTTGGTTCGAATTTAGGACAACATGTTGAAAATAATAGCAAAAATACAAAGGATTATAAAAAACAATATTCCATAGGGGTGGGGGTATTTCGGTATATTTTTGAGAAAATGTTCCAAAGGGGGTGAGGCATTTCGTTCGATTTTGGAACAAAATGTTGAAAACAAAAGTGAAAATACAAAGAATTATCGAAAAAATATTCCAAAGGGGTGTTGGGGTATTTCGCTAAATTTTGGAAAAGATGTTCCAAAGGGGTTGGTGTATTTGGTTCGATTTTGGAACAAAATGTTGAAAATAATAGCAAATATACAAAGAATATTCAAAAAAATATTCCAAAGGGGTGGGGGTGTTTCTCTAGATTTTTGGAAAAATGTTCCAAAGGGGGGTGGGGTATTTGGTTCTATTTTGGAACAAAATGTTGAAAATAATAGCAAAAATACAAAGAATTTTTGAAGAAATATTCCAAAGGGGTGGGGGCATTTCGCTAGATTTTTGAAAAAATGTTCCAAAGGGGGGTGGGGTTATCTGGTTCTATTTTGGAACAAAATGTTGAAAATAAAAGCAACAATACGTGGAATTTTCGAAAAAATATTCCAAAGGAGTGGGGGTATTTCGCTAGATTTTGGAAAAGATGTTCCAAAGGGTGTGGGAGTATTTGGTTCGATTTTTGAACAAAATGTTGAAAATAATAGCAAAAATACAAAGAATTTTCAAAAAAATATACTATAGGGGTGGGGGTATTTGGCTAGATTTTGGGGATGTTCCAAAAGGGGGTGGGGTATTTGGTTCGATTTTTGAACAAAATGTTGAAAATAAAAGCAAAAATACAAAGAATTTTTAAAAAAATGTACCAAAGGGCTGGGGGGGTATTTCGCTAAATTTTGGAAAAGATGTTCCAAAGAGGGTGGGGTATTTGGTTCGATTTTAGAACAAAATGTTGAAAATAAAAGGAAAAATACAAAGAATTTGTGAAGAAATATTCCAAAGGGGTGGGGGCATTTCGGTAGATTTTTGAAAAAATGTTCCAAATGGGGGTGGGGCATTTCGTTCGGTTTTGGAACAAAATGTTGAAAATAAAAGCAGCAATACATAGAATTTTCAAAAAAATGTACCAAAGGGGTGGTGGCATTTCGCTAGATTTTGGAAAAGATGTTCCAAAGGGGGTGGGGTATTTGGTTCGATTTTGGAACAAAATGTTGAAAACAAAAGTAAAAATACAACGAATTTTCGAAAAAATATCCCAAAAGGGGTGGGGGTATTTGGCTACATTTTGGAAAAGATGTTCCAAAGCGGGTGGGGGTATTTGGTTCGATTTTGGAACAGCATGTTGAAAATAAAAGTAAAAATACAAAGAATTTTCGAAAAAATGTTCCAAAGGAGTGGGGGTATTTCGCTGGATTTTTGAAAACTGTTCCATAAGGGGTGCAGAGGTATTTGTTTCGATTTTGGAACAAAATGTTTAAAATAAAAGCAACAATACATAGAATTCTTGAGAAATTATTCCAAAGGGGTGGGGGTATTTCGCTAGTTTTTGGAAAAGAAGTTCCAAAGGGGGGGAGGTATTTGGTTCGATTTTTGGAACAAAATATTGCCAATAATAGCAAAAATAAAAAGAATTTTCAAAACAATATTCCAAGGGGTGGGGGTATTTCGCTAGATTTTGGAAAAGATGTTCCAAAGGGGGTAGCGGGTATTTGGTTCGATTTTGGTACAATATGTTGAAAATGAAAGTAAAATACATAGAATTTTCGAAGAAATATTCCACAGTAGTGGGTTTATTTGGCTAGATTTTGGAGAAGATGTTCCAAAGGGGGTGGGGGGTATTTGGTTCGATTTTGGGACAAAATGTTGAAAATAAAATTAAAAATACAAAGAATTTTCGAATAAATATTCCTAAGGGTTGGCGGTATTTCGCTAGCTTTTGGAAAGGAAATTCCAAAGTGGGTAGGTATTAGGTTGGATTTTGGAACAAAATGTAGAAAATAATAGCAAATATACAAAGGATTCTAAAAAAAAATATTCTATAGGGGTGGGGGCATTTCGCTAGATTTTGTAAAAGATGTTCCAAAGGGGGGTGGGGCATTTCGTTCGATTTTAGAACATACTGTAGAAAACAAAAGTAAAAATACAAAGAATTTTCGAAAAAATATTCCAAAGGGGAGGGGGCATTTCGTTAGATTTTTGAAAAAATGTTCTAAAGGGGGGTGGGGTATCTGGTTCTATTTTGGCACAAAATTTTGAAAATAAAAGCAACAATACATAGAATTTTCGAAAAAATATTCCAAAGGGGTGGGGTATTTCGCTGGATTTTGGAGATGTTCCAAAGGGGTTGGTGTATTTGGTTCGATTTTGGAACAAAATGTTGAAAATAATAGCAAATATACAAAGAATTTTCAAAAAAATATTCCAAAGGGGTAGGGGTGTTTCTCTAGATTTTTGAAAAAATGTTCCAAAGGGGGGTGGGGTATTTGGTTCTATTTTGGAACAAAATGTTGAAAATAATAGCAAAAATACAAAGAATTTTTGAAGAAATATTCCAAAGGGGTGGGGGCATTTCGCTAGATTTTTGAAAAAATGTTCCAAAGGGGGGTGGGGTTATCTGGTTCTATTTTGGAACAAAATGTTGAAAATAAAAGCAACAATACGTGGAATTTTCGAAAAAATATTCCAAAGGAGTGGGGGTATTTCGCTAGATTTTGGAAAAGATGTTCCAAAGGGTGTGGGAGTATTTGGTTCGATTTTTGAACAAAATGTTGAAAATAATAGCAAAAATACAAAGAATTTTCAAAAAAATATACTATAGGGGTGGGGGTATTTGGCTAGATTTTGTAGATGTTCCAAAAGGGGGTGGGGTATTTGGTTCGATTTTTGAACAAAATGTTGAAAATAAAAGCAAAAATACAAAGAATTTTTAAAAAAATGTACCAAAGGGGTGGGGGGGTATTTCGCTAAATTTTGGAAAAGATGTACCAAAGGGGGTGGGGTATTTGGTTCGATTTTAGAACAAAATGTTGAAAATAAAAGGAAAAATACAAAGAATTTGTGAAGAAATATTCCAAAGGGGTGGGGGCATTTCGGTAGATTTTTGAAAAAATGTTCCAAATGGGGGTGGGGCATTTCGTTCGGTTTTGGAACAAAATGTTGAAAATAAAAGCAGCAATACATAGAATTTTCAAAAAAATGTACCAAAGGGGTGGTGGTATTTCGCTAGATTTTGGAAAAGATGTTCCAAAGGGGGTAGGAGTATTTGGTTCGATTTTTGAACAAAATGTTGAAAATAATATCAAAAATACAAAGAGTTTTCAAAAAAACATAGCAAAGGGGTGGGGGCATTTCGCTAGATTTTGGTAAAGATGTTCCAGAGGGGGTGGTAGGTATTTATTTCGATTTTAGAACAAAATGTTGAAAATAATAGCAAAAATACAAAGAATTTTCAAAAAAATATACTATAGGGGTGGGGGTATTTCGCTAGATTTTGGAGATGTTCAAAAAGGGGGTGGGGGTATTTGGTTCGATTTTTGAACAAAATGTTGAAAATAAAAGCAAAAATACAAAGAATTTTTAAAAAAATGTACCAAAGGGGTGGGGGTATTTCGCTAGATTTTGGAAAAGATGTTCCAAAGGGTTTGGGGGGTATTTGGTTCGAATTTAGGACAACATGTTGAAAATAATAGCAAAAATACAAAGGATTATAAAAAACAATATTCCATAGGGGTGGGGGTATTTCGGTATATTTTTGAGAAAATGTTCCAAAGGGTGTGAGGCATTTCGTTCGATTTTGGAACAAAATGTTGAAAACAAAAGTGAAAATACAAAGAATTATCGAAAAAATATTCCAAAGGGGTGTGGGGGTATTTCGCTAAATTTTGGAAAAGATGTTCCAAAGGGGTTGGTGTATTTGGTTCGATTTTGGAACAAAATGTTGAAAATAATAGCAAATATACAAAGAATTTTCAAAAAAATATTCCAAAGGGGTGGGGGTGTTTCTCTAGATTTTTGGAAAAATGTTCCAAAGGGGGGTGGGGTATTTGGTTCTATTTTGGAACAAAATGTTGAAAATAATAGCAAAAATACAAAGAATTTTTGAAGAAATATTTCAAAGGGGTGGGGGCATTTCGCTAGATTTTTGAAAAAATGTTCCAAAGGGGGGTGGGGTTATCTGGTTCTATTTTGGAACAAAATGTTGAAAATAAAAGCAACAATACGTGGAATTTTCGAAAAAATATTCCAAAGGAGTGGGGGTATTTCGCTAGATTTTGGAAAAGATGTTCCAAAGGGTGTGGGAGTATTTGGTTCGATTTTTGAACAAAATGTTGAAAATAATAGCAAAAATACAAAGAATTTTCAAAAAAATATACTATAGGGGTGGGGGTATTTGGCTAGATTTTGGGGATGTTCCAAAAGGGGGTGGGGTATTTGGTTCGATTTTTGAACAAAATGTTGAAAATAAAAGCAAAAATACAAAGAATTTTTAAAAAAATGTACCAAAGGGCTGGGGGGGTATTTCGCTAAATTTTGGAAAAGATGTTCCAAAGAGGGTGGGGTATTTGGTTCGATTTTAGAACAAAATGTTGAAAATAAAAGGAAAAATACAAAGAATTTGTGAAGAAATATTCCAAAGGGTTGGGGGCATTTCGGTAGATTTTTGAAAAAATGTTCCAAATGGGGGTGGGGCATTTCGTTCGGTTTTGGAACAAAATGTTGAAAATAAAAGCAGCAATACATAGAATTTTCAAAAAAATGTACCAAAGGGGTGGTGGCATTTCGCTAGATTTTGGAAAAGATGTTCCAAAGGGGGTGGGGTATTTGGTTCGATTTTAGAACAAAATGTGGAAAATAAAAGGAAAAATACAAAGAATTTGTGAAGAAATATTCCAAAGGGGTGGGGGCATTTCGGTAGATTTTTGAAAAAATGTTCCAAATGGGGGTGGGGCATTTCGTTCGGTTTTGGAACAAAATGTTGAAAATAGAAGCAGCAATACATAGAATTTTCAAAAAAATGTACCAAAGGGGTGGTGGCATTTCGCTAGATTTTGGAAAAGATGTTCCAAAGGGGGTAGGAGTATTTGGTTCGATTTTTGAACAAAATGTTGAAAATAATATCAAAAATACAAAGAGTTTTCAAAAAAACATAGCAAAGGGGTGGGGGCATTTCGCTAGATTTTGGTAAAGATGTTCCAGAGGGGGTGGTAGGTATTTATTTCGATTTTAGAACAAAATGTTGAAAATAATAGCAAAAATACAAAGAATTTTCAAAAAAATATACTATAGGGGTGGGGGTATTTCGCTAGATTTTGGAGATGTTCAAAAAGGGGGTGGGGGTATTTGGTTCGATTTTTGAACAAAATGTTGAAAATAAAAGCAAAAATACAAAGAATTTTTAAAAAAATGTACCAAAGGGGTGGGGGTATTTCGCTAGATTTTGGAAAAGATGTTCCAAAGGGTTTGGGGGTTATTTGGTTCGAATTTAGGACAACATGTTGAAAATAATAGCAAAAATACAAAGGATTATAAAAAACAATATTCCATAGGGGTGGTGGTATTTCGGTATATTTTTGAGAAAATGTTCCAAAGGGGGTGAGGCATTTCGTTCGATTTTGGAACAAAATGTTGAAAACAAAAGTGAAAATACAAAGAATTATCGAAAAAATATTCCAAAGGGGTGTGGGGGTATTTCGCTAAATTTTGGAAAAGATGTTCCAAAGGGGTTGGTGTATTTGGTTCGATTTTGGAACAAAATGTTGAAAATAATAGCAAATATACAAAGAATTTTCAAAAAAATATTCCAAAGGGGTGGGGGTGTTTCTCTAGATTTTTGGAAAAATGTTCCAAAGGGGGGTGGGGTATTTGGTTCTATTTTGGAACAAAATGTTGAAAATAATAGCAAAAATACAAAGAATTTTTGAAGAAATATTCCAAAGGGGTGGGGGCATTTCGCTAGATTTTTGAAAAAATGTTCCAAAGGGGGGTGGGGTTATCTGGTTCTATTTTGGAACAAAATGTTGAAAATAAAAGCAACAATACGTGGAATTTTCGAAAAAATATTCCAAAGGAGTGGGGGTATTTCGCTAGATTTTGGAAAAGATGTTCCAAAGGGTTTGGGGGTTATTTGGTTCGAATTTAGGACAACATGTTGAAAATAATAGCAAAAATACAAAGGATTATAAAAAACAATATTCCATAGGGGTGGTGGTATTTCGGTATATTTTTGAGAAAATGTTCCAAAGGGGGTGAGGCATTTCGTTCGATTTTGGAACAAAATGTTGAAAACAAAAGTGAAAATACAAAGAATTATCGAAAAAATATTCCAAAGGGGTGTGGGGGTATTTCGCTAAATTTTGGAAAAGATGTTCCAAAGGGGTTGGTGTATTTGGTTCGATTTTGGAACAAAATGTTGAAAATAATAGCAAATATACAAAGAATTTTCAAAAAAATATTCCAAAGGGGTGGGGGTGTTTCTCTAGATTTTTGGAAAAATGTTCCAAAGGGGGGTGGGGTATTTGGTTCTATTTTGGAACAAAATGTTGAAAATAATAGCAAAAATACAAAGAATTTTTGAAGAAATATTCCAAAGGGGTGGGGGCATTTCGCTAGATTTTTGAAAAAATGTTCCAAAGGGGGGTGGGGTTATCTGGTTCTATTTTGGAACAAAATGTTGAAAATAAAAGCAACAATACGTGGAATTTTCGAAAAAATATTCCAAAGGAGTGGGGGTATTTCGCTAGATTTTGGGGATGTTCCAAAAGGGGGTGGGGTATTTGGTTCGATTTTTGAACAAAATGTTGAAAATAAAAGCAAAAATACAAAGAATTTTTAAAAAAATGTACCAAAGGGCTGGGGGGCATTTCGCTAAATTTTGGAAAAGATGTTCCAAAGGGGGTGGGGTATTTGGTTCGATTTTAGAACAAAATGTTGAAAATAAAAGGAAAAATACAAAGAATTTGTGAAGAAATATTCCAAAGGGTTGGGGGCATTTCGGTAGATTTTTGAAAAAATGTTCCAAATGGGGTGGAGCATTTCGTTCGGTTTTGGAACAAAATGTTGAAAAAAAAGCAGCAATACATAGAATTTTCAAAAAAATGTACCAAAGGGGTGGTGGCATTTCGCTAGATTTTGGAAAAGATGTTCCAAAGGGGGTGGGGTATTTGGTTCGATTTTAGAACAAAATGTTGAAAATAAAAGGAAAAATACAAAGAATTTGTGAAGAAATATTCCAAAGGGGTGGGGGCATTTCGGTAGATTTTTGAAAAAATGTTCCAAATGGGGGTGGGGCATTTCGTTCGGTTTTGGAACAAAATGTTGAAAATAAAAGCAGCAATACATAGAATTTTCAAAAAAATGTACCAAAGGGGTGGTGGCATTTCGCTAGATTTTGGAAAAGATGTTCCAAAGGGGGTGGGGTATTTGGTTCGATTTTGGAACAAAATGTTGAAAACAAAAGTAAAAATACAAAGAATTTTCGAAAAAATATCCCAAAAGGGGTGGGGGTATTTGGCTACATTTTGGAAAAGATGTTCCAAAGCGGGTGGGGGTATTTGGTTCGATTTTGGAACAGCATGTTGAAAATAAAAGTAAAAATACAAAGAATTTTCGAAAAAATGTTCCAAAGGAGTGGGGGTATTTCGCTGGATTTTTGAAAACTGTTCCATAGGGGGTGCAGAGGTATTTGTTTCGATTTTGGAACAAAATGTTTAAAATAAAAGCAACAATACATAGAATTCTTGAGAAATTATTCCAAAGGGGTGGGGGTATTTCGCTAGTTTTTGGAAAAGATGTTCCAAAGGGGGTAGCGGGTATTTGGTTCGATTTTGGTACAATATGTTGAAAATGAAAGTAAAATACATAGAATTTTCGAAGAAATATTCCACAGTAGTGGGTTTATTTGGCTAGATTTTGGAGAAGATGTTCCAAAGGGGGTGGGGGGTATTTGGTTCGATTTTGGGACAAAATGTTGAAAATAAAATTAAAAATACAAAGAATTTTCGAATAAATATTCCTAAGGGTTGGCGGTATTTCGCTAGCTTTTGGAAAGGAAATTCCAAAGTGGGTAGGTATTAGGTTGGATTTTGGAACAAAATGTAGAAAATAATAGCAAATATACAAAGGATTCTAAAAAAAAATATTCTATAGGGGTGGGGGCATTTCGCTAGATTTTGTAAAAGATGTTCCAAAGGGGGGTGGGGCATTTCGTTCGATTTTAGAACATACTGTAGAAAACAAAAGTAAAAATACAAAGAATTTTCGAAAAAATATTCCAAAGTGGAGGGGGCATTTCGTTAGATTTTTGAAAAAATGTTCTAAAGGGGGGTGGGGTATCTGGTTCTATTTTGGCACAAAATTTTGAAAATAAAAGCAACAATACATAGAATTTTCGAAAAAATATTCCAAAGGGGTGGGGTATTTCGCTGGATTTTGGAGATGTTCCAAAGGGGTTGGTGTATTTGGTTCGATTTTGGAACAAAATGTTGAAAATAATAGCAAATATACAAAGAATTTTCAAAAAAATATTCCAAAGGGGTAGGGGTGTTTCTCTAGATTTTTGAAAAAATGTTCCAAAGGGGGGTGGGGTATTTGGTTCTATTTTGGAACAAAATGTTGAAAATAATAGAAAAATACAAAGAATTTTTGAAGAAATATTCCAAAGGGGTGGGGGCATTTCGCTAGATTTTTGAAAAAATGTTCCAAAGGGGGGTGGGGTTATCTGGTTCTATTTTGGAACAAAATGTTGAAAATAAAAGCAACAATACGTGGAATTTTCGAAAAAATATTCCAAAGGAGTGGGGGTATTTCGCTAGATTTTGGAAAAGATGTTCCAAAGGGTGTGGGAGTATTTGGTTCGATTTTTGAACAAAATGTTGAAAATAATAGCAAAAATACAAAGAATTTTCAAAAAAATATACTATAGGGGTGGGGGTATTTGGCTAGATTTTGTAGATGTTCCAAAAGGGGGTGGGGTATTTGGTTCGATTTTTGAACAAAATGTTGAAAATAAAAGCAAAAATACAAAGAATTTTTAAAAAAATGTACCAAAGGGGTGGGGGGGTATTTCGCTAAATTTTGGAAAAGATGTTCCAAAGGGGGTGGGGTATTTGGTTCGATTTTAGAACAAAATGTTGAAAATAAAAGGAAAAATACAAACAATTTGTGAAGAAATATTCCAAAGGGGTGGGGGCATTTCGGTAGATTTTTGAAAAAATGTTCCAAATGGGGGTGGGGCATTTCGTTCGGTTTTGGAAAAAAATGTTAAAAATAAAAGCAGCAATACATAGAATTTTCAAAAAAATGTACCAAAGGGGTGGTGGTATTTCGCTAGATTTTGGAAAAGATGTTCCAAAGGGGGTAGGAGTATTTGGTTCGATTTTTGAACAAAATGTTGAAAATAATATCAAAAATACAAAGAGTTTTCAAAAAAACATAGCAAAGGGGTGGGGGCATTTCGCTAGATTTTGGTAAAGATGTTCCAGAGGGGGTGGTAGGTATTTATTTCGATTTTAGAACAAAATGTTGAAAATAATAGCAAAAATACAAAGAATTTTCAAAAAAATATACTATAGGGGTGGGAGTATTTCGCTAGATTTTGGAGATGTTCAAAAAGGGGGTGGGGGTATTTGGTTCGATTTTTGAACAAAATGTTGAAAATAAAAGCAAAAATACAAAGAATTTTTAAAAAAATGTACCAAAGGGGTGGGGGTATTTCGCTAGATTTTGGAAAAGATGTTCCAAAGGGTTTGGGGGGTATTTGGTTCGAATTTAGGACAACATGTTGAAAATAATAGCAAAAATACAAAGGATTATAAAAAACAATATTCCATAGGGGTGGGGGTATTTCGGTATATTTTTGAGAAAATGTTCCAAAGGGGGTGAGGCATTTCGTTCGATTTTGGAACAAAATGTTGAAAACAAAAGTGAAAATACAAAGAATTATCGAAAAAATATTCCAAAGGGGTGTGGGGGTATTTCGCTAGATTTTGGAGAAGATGTTCCAAAGGGGGTGGCGGGTATTTGGTTCGATTTTTGAACAAAATGTTGAAAATAATATCAAAAATACAAAGAGTTTTCAAAAAAACATAGCAAAGGGGTGGGGGCATTTCGCTAGATTTTGGTAAAGATGTTCCAGAGGGGGTGGTAGGTATTTATTTCGATTTTAGAACAAAATGTTGAAAATAATAGCAAAAATACAAAGAATTTTTGAAAAAATATTCCAAAGGGGTGGGGGCATATCGCTAGATTTTTGAAAAAATGTTCCAAAGGGGGGTGGGGTATCTGGTTCTATTTTGGAACAAAATGTTGAAAATAAAAGCAACAATACGTGGAATTCTCGAAAAAAATATTCCAAAGGGGTGGGGGTATTTCGCTAGATTTTGGAAAAGATGTTCCAAGGGGGGTGGGCGGTATTTGGTTCGATTTTGGAACAAAATGTTGAAAATAAAAGTAAAAATATAAAGAATTTTCGAAAAAATACTCCAAAGGGGTGGGGGTATTTCGCTAGATATTGGAAAAGATGTTCCAAAGGGTTGGGGTGTATTTGGTTCCGTTTTAGAACAACATGTTGAAAATAATAGCAAAAATACAAAGGATTATAAAAAACAATATTCCATAGGGGTGGGGGTATTTCGGTATATTTTTGAGAAAATGTTCCAAAGGGGGTGAGGCATTTCGTTCGATTTTGGAACAAAATGTTGAAAACAAAAGTGAAAATACAAAGAATTATCGAAAAAATATTCCAAAGGGGTGTGGGGGTATTTCGCTAGATTTTGGAGAAGATGTTCCAAAGGGGGTGGCGGGTATTTGGTTCGATTTTTGAACAAAATGTTGAAAATAATAGCGAAAATACAAAGGATTATAAAAAACAATATTCCATAGGGGTGGGGTTATTTCGGTATATTTTTGAGAAAATATTCCAAAGTGGTAGGGGTATTTCGCTAGATTTTGGAAAAGATGTTCCAAAGGGGTTGGGGGGTATTTGGTTCGATTTTGGAACAAAATGTTAAAAATAATAGCAAAGATACAAAGAATTTTCAAAAAAATATTCTAAAGGGGTGGGGGTATTTCGCTAGAGTTTTGAAAAATGTTCCAAAGGGGGGTGGGGTATTTGGTTCGCTTTTGAAACAAAATGTTGAAAATAGCAGCAAAAATACAATGAATTTTCAACGACATATTCCAGAGGAGTGGGGATATCTCGCTAGATTTTGGAAAAGATGTTCCAAAGGGGTTTGGGGGTATTTGGTTCGATTTCTGGATTTTGGAGATGTTCCAAAGGGGTTGGTGTATTTGGTTCGATTTTGGAACAAAATGTTGAAAATAATAGCAAATATACAAAGAATTTTCAAAAAAATATTCCAAAGGGGTGGGGGTGTTTCTCTAGATTTTTGAAAAAATGTTCCAAAGGGGGGTGGGGTATTTGGTTCTATTTTGGAACAAAATGTTGAAAATAATAGCAAAAATACAAAGAATTTTTGAAGAAATATTCCAAAGGGGTGGGGGCATTTCGCTAGATTTTTGAAAAAATGTTCCAAAGGGGGGTGGGGTTATCTGGTTCTATTTTGGAACAAAATGTTGAAAATAAAAGCAACAATACGTGGAATTTTCGAAAAAATATTCCAAAGGAGTGGGGGTATTTCGCTAGATTTTGGAAAAGATGTTCTTAAGGGGTTTCGGGGTATTTAGTTCGATTTTGGAACAAAATGTTGAAAATAATAGCAAAAATACAAAGAATTTTCAAAAAAATATTCTAAAGGGGTGGGGGTATTTCGCTAGATTTTTGAAGAATGTTCCAAAGGGGGGTTGGGGTATTTGGTTCGCTTTTGAAACAAAATGTTGAAAATAATAGCAAAAATACAAAGAATTTTCACAAAAATATTCCAAAGGGGTGGGGTTATTTCGCTAGAATTATGAAAAAATGTTCCAAAGGGGGTGGGGGATATTTGGTTCGATTTTGGAACAATATGTTGAAACTAAAAGTAAAAATACAATGAAGTTTCGAAAAAATATTCCAAAGGAGTAGGGTATTTCGCTATACTTTTGAAAAATATTCCAAAGGGCGTGGGGTATTTGGTTCTATTTTGGAATCAACGTTAAAATAAAAGCAGCAATACATAGAATTTTCGAAAAAATATTCCAAGGCGGTGGGGGTATTTCGCTAGATTTTAGAGAAGATGTTCCAAAGGGGGTGGGGGGTATTTGGTTCGATTTTGGAACAGTATGTTGAAAAGAAAAGTAAAAATACAAAGAATTTTCAAAAAAATATTCCGAAGGGGTGGGGGTATTTCGCTAGATTTTGGAAAAGATGTTCCAAAGGGGTTTGGGGGTATTTAGTTCGATTTTGGAACAAAATGTTGAAAATAATAGCAAAAATACAAAGAATTTTCAAAAACATATTCTAAAGGAGTGGGGGTATTTCGCTAGATTTTTGAAAAATGTTCCAAAGGGGGGTGGGGTATTTGGTTCGCTTTTGAAACAAAATGTTGAAAATAACAGCAAAAATACAATGAATTTTCAACGACATATTCCAGAGGAGTGGGGATATCTCGCTAGATTTTGGAAAAGATGTTCCAAAGGGGGTCGGGGGTATTTGGTTCGATTTTGAAACAATGTGTTGAAAATAAAAGTAAAATTACAAAGAATTTTCTAAAAAATATTCCAAAGTTGTGGGGGTATTTCGCTATATTTTGGTGAAGATGTTCCACAGGGGGTGGGGTGTACTTGGTTCGATTTTAGAACAAAATGTTGAAAATAAAAGTAAACATACAGAGAATTTTTGAAAAAATATTCCAAAGGAGCGGGGGTATTTCGCTAGACTTTTGAAAAATATTCCAAAGGGGGTGGGGTATTTGGCTCTATTTTGGAATAAAACGTTGAAAATAAAAGCAGCAATACATAGAATTTTCGAATAAATATTCCAAAGTTGTGGGGGTATTTCGCTAGATTTTGGAAAAGATGTTCCGAAAGGGGGTGGGGTATTTGGTTCTATGTTGGAACAAAATTTTTAAAATAGAAGCAACAATACATAGAATTCTCGAAAAAAATATTCCAAAGGGGTGGGGGTATTTCGCAAGATTTTGGAGAAGATGTTCCAATGGGTGTGGGGGGTATTTGGTTCGATTTTGGGACAATATGTTGAAAATAAAAGTAACTTTTTCAACAAAATACTCCAAGGGGTGGGGGTATTTTGCTAGATTTTTGAAAAATGTTCCAAAAGGGCGGTGAATTATTTGGCTCGATTTTGAAACAAAATGTTGAAAATAATAGCAAAAATACGAAGAATTTTCAAAAAAATGTTCCAAAGTTGTGGGGGTATTTCGCTGTATTTTGGAAAAGATGTTCCAAAGGGTGTGGGGTGTATTTGGTTCGACTTTGAAACAAAATGTTGAAAATAAAAGTAAACATACAAAGAATGTTTGAAAAAATATTCCAAAGGAGTGGGGGTACTCCGTTAGACTTTTGAAAAATGTTCCAAAGGGGGTGGTGTATTTGGTTCTATTTTGGAACAAAACGTTGAATATAAAAGCAGCAATACATAGAATTTTCGAAAAAATATTCCAGAGGGGTGGGGGTATTTCGCTAGATTTGGGAGATGATGTTCCAAAGGGGATGGTGGGTATTTGGTTCGATTTTTGAACAAAATGATGAAAATAATAGCAAAAATACAAAGATATTTCAAAAAAATTTACCAAAGGGGTGGGGGTATTTCGATAGATTTAGGAAAAGATGTTCCAAAGGGGTTGGGGGGTATTTGGTTCGATTTTGGAACAAAATATTGAAAATAATAGCAAAAATACAAAGGATCATAAAAAACAATATTCCATAGGGGTGGGGGTATTTCGGTATATTTTTGAGAAAATGTTCCAAAGGGGGTGAGGGGAATTTAGTTCGATTTTGGAACAAAATGTTGAAAGCAAAAGTAAAAATAAAAAGAATTTTTGAAAAAATATTCCATAGGGGTGGGGGCATTTCGCTAGTTTTTTGAAAAAATGTTCTAAATTGGTTTTGGTATTTGGTTCGATTTTGGAACAAAATGTTGAAAATAAAAGTAAAAATACAAAGAATTTTCGAAAAAATGTTCCAAAGGAGTGGGGGTATTTCGCTGGATATTTGAAAACTGTTCCATAGGGGGTGCAGAGGTATTTGTTTCGATTTTGGAACAAAATGTTTAAAATAAAAGCAACAATACATAGAATTCTTGAGAAATTATTCCAAAGGGGTGGGGGTATTTCGCTAGTTTTTGGAAAAGAAGTTCCAAAGGGGGGGAGGTATTTGGTTCGATTTTTGGAACAAAATGTTGCCAATAATAGCAAAAATAAAAAGAATTTTCAAAACAATATTCCAAGGGGTGGGGGTATTTCGCTAGATTTTGGAAAAGATGTTCCAAAGGGGGTAGCGGGTATTTGGTTCGATTTTGGTACAATATGTTGAAAATGAAAGTAAAATACATAGAATTTTCGAAGAAATATTCCACAGTAGTGGGTTTATTTCGCTAGATTTTGGAGAAGATGTTCCAAAGGGGGTGGGGGGTATTTGGTTCGATTTTGGGACAAAATGTTGAAAATAAAATTAAAAATACATAGAATTTTCGAATAAATATTCCTAAGGGTTGGCGGTATTTCGCTAGCTTTTGGAAAGGAAATTCCAAAGTGGGTAGGTATTAGGTTGGATTTTGGAACAAAATGTAGAAAATAATAGCAAATATACAAAGGATTCTAAAAAAAAATATTCTATAGGGGTGGGGGCATTTCGCTAGATTTTGTAAAAGATGTTCCAAAGGGGGGTGGGGCATTTCGTTCGATTTTAGAACATACTGTAGAAAACAAAAGTAAAAATACAAAGAATTTTCGAAAAAATATTCCAAAGGGGAGGGGGCATTTCGTTAGATTTTTGAAAAAATGTTCTAAAGGGGGGTGGGGTATCTGGTTCTATTTTGGCACAAAATTTTGAAAATAAAAGCAACAATACATAGAATTTTCGAAAAAATATTCCAAAGGGGTGGGGTATTTCGCTGGATTTTGGAGATGTTCCAAAGGGGTTGGTGTATTTGGTTCGATTTTGGAACAAAATGTTGAAAATAATAGCAAATATACAAAGAATTTTCAAAAAAATATTCCAAAGGGGTGGGGGTGTTTCTCTAGATTTTTGAAAAAATGTTCCAAAGGGGGGTGGGGTATTTGGTTCTATTTTGGAACAAAATGTTGAAAATAATAGCAAAAATACAAAGAATTTTTGAAGAAATATTCCAAAGGGGTGGGGGCATTTCGCTAGATTTTTGAAAAAATGTTCCAAAGGGGGGTGGGGTTATCTGGTTCTATTTTGGAACAAAATGTTGAAAATAAAAGCAACAATACGTGGAATTTTCGAAAAAATATTCCAAAGGAGTGGGGGTATTTCGCTAGATTTTGGAAAAGATGTTCCAAAGGGTGTGGGAGTATTTGGTTCGATTTTTGAACAAAATGTTGAAAATAATAGCAAAAATACAAAGAATTTTCAAAAAAATATACTATAGGGGTGGGGGTATTTGGCTAGATTTTGTAGATGTTCCAAAAGGGGGTGGGGTATTTGGTTCGATTTTTGAACAAAATGTTGAAAATAAAAGCAAAAATACAAAGAATTTTTAAAAAAATGTACCAAAGGGGTGGTGGTATTTCGCTAGATTTTGGAAAAGATGTTCCAAAGGGGGTAGGAGTATTTGGTTCGATTTTTGAACAAAATGTTGAAAATAATATCAAAAATACAAAGAGTTTTCAAAAAAACATAGCAAAGGGGTGGGGGCATTTCGCTAGATTTTGGTAAAGATGTTCCAGAGGGGGTGGTAGGTATTTATTTCGATTTTAGAACAAAATGTTGAAAATAATAGCAAAAATACAAAGAATTTTCAAAAAAATATACTATAGGGGTGGGGGTATTTCGCTAGATTTTGGAGATGTTCAAAAAGGGGGTGGGGTATTTGGTTCGATTTTTGAACAAAATGTTGAAAATAAAAGCAAAAATACAAAGAATTTGTGAAGAAATATTCCAAAGGGGTGGGGGCATTTCGGTAGATTTTTGAAAAAATGTTCCAAATGGGGGTGGGGCATTTCGTTCGGTTTTGGAACAAAATGTTGAAAATAAAAGCAGCAATACATAGAATTTTCAAAAAAATGTACCAAAGGGGTGGTGGTATTTCGCTAGATTTTGGAAAAGATGTTCCAAAGGGGGTAGGAGTATTTGGTTCGATTTTTGAACAAAATGTTGAAAATAATATCAAAAATACAAAGAGTTTTCAAAAAAACATAGCAAAGGGGTGGGGGCATTTCGCTAGATTTTGGTAAAGATGTTCCAGAGGGGGTGGTAGGTATTTATTTCGATTTTAGAACAAAATGTTGAAAATAATAGCAAAAATACAAAGAATTTTCAAAAAAATATACTATAGGGGTGGGGGTATTTCGCTAGATTTTGGAGATGTTCAAAAAGGGGGTGGGGGTATTTGGTTCGATTTTTGAACAAAATGTTGAAAATAAAAGCAAAAATACAAAGAATTTTTAAAAAAATGTACCAAAGGGGTGGGGGTATTTCGCTAGATTTTGGAAAAGATGTTCCAAAGGGTTTGGGGGGTATTTGGTTCGAATTTAGGACAACATGTTGAAAATAATAGCAAAAATACAAAGGATTATAAAAAACAATATTCCATAGGGGTGGGGGTATTTCGGTATATTTTTGAGAAAATGTTCCAAAGGGGGTGAGGCATTTCGTTCGATTTTGGAACAAAATGTTGAAAACAAAAGTGAAAATACAAAGAATTATCGAAAAAATATTCCAAAGGGGTGTTGGGGTATTTCGCTAAATTTTGGAAAAGATGTTCCAAAGGGGTTGGTGTATTTGGTTCGATTTTGGAACAAAATGTTGAAAATAATAGCAAATATACAAAGAATTTTCAAAAAAATATTCCAAAGGGGTGGGGGTGTTTCTCTAGATTTTTGGAAAAATGTTCCAAAGGGGGGTGGGGTATTTGGTTCTATTTTGGAACAAAATGTTGAAAATAATAGCAAAAATACAAAGAATTTTTGAAGAAATATTCCAAAGGGGTGGGGGCATTTCGCTAGATTTTTGAAAAAATGTTCCAAAGGGGGGTGGGGTTATCTGGTTCTATTTTGGAACAAAATGTTGAAAATAAAAGCAACAATACGTGGAATTTTCGAAAAAATATTCCAAAGGAGTGGGGGTATTTCGCTAGATTTTGGAAAAGATGTTCCAAAGGGTGTGGGAGTATTTGGTTCGATTTTTGAACAAAATGTTGAAAATAATAGCAAAAATACAAAGAATTTTCAAAAAAATATACTATAGGGGTGGGGGTATTTGGCTAGATTTTGGGGATGTTCCAAAAGGGGGTGGGGTATTTGGTTCGATTTTTGAACAAAATGTTGAAAATAAAAGCAAAAATACAAAGAATTTTTAAAAAAATGTACCAAAGGGCTGGGGGGGTATTTCGCTAAATTTTGGAAAAGATGTTCCAAAGAGGGTGGGGTATTTGGTTCGATTTTACAACAAAATGTTGAAAATAAAAGGAAAAATACAAAGAATTTGTGAAGAAATATTCCAAAGGGGTGGGGGCATTTCGGTAGATTTTTGAAAAAATGTTCCAAATGGGGGTGGGGCATTTCGTTCGGTTTTGGAACAAAATGTTGAAAATAAAAGCAGCAATACATAGAATTTTCAAAAAAATGTACCAAAGTGGTGGTGGCATTTCGCTAGATTTTGGAAAAGATGTTCCAAAGGGGGTGGGGTATTTGGTTCGATTTTGGAACAAAATGTTGAAAACAAAAGTAAAAATACAACGAATTTTCGAAAAAATATCCCAAAAGGGGTGGGGGTATTTGGCTACATTTTGGAAAAGATGTTCCAAAGCGGGTGGGGGTATTTGGTTCGATTTTGGAACAGCATGTTGAAAATAAAAGTAAAAATACAAAGAATTTTCGAAAAAATGTTCCAAAGGAGTGGGGGTACTTCGCTGGATTTTTGAAAACTGTTCCATAGGGGGTGCAGAGGTATTTGTTTCGATTTTGGAACAAAATGTTTAAAATAAAAGCAACAATACATAGAATTCTTGAGAAATTATTCCAAAGGGGTGGGGGTATTTCGCTAGTTTTTGGAAAAGAAGTTCCAAAGGGGGGGAGGTATTTGGTTCGATTTTTGGAACAAAATGTTGCCAATAATAGCAAAAATAAAAAGAATTTTCAAAACAATATTCCAAGGGGTGGGGGTATTTCGCTAGATTTTGGAAAAGATGTTCCAAAGGGGGTAGCGGGTATTTGGTTCGATTTTGGTACAATATGTTGAAAATGAAAGTAAAATACATAGAATTTTCGAAGAAATATTCCACAGTAGTGGGTTTATTTCGCTAGATTTTGGAGAAGATGTTCCAAAGGGGGTGGGGGGTATTTGGTTCGATTTTGGGACAAAATGTTGAAAATAAAATTAAAAATACAAAGAATTTTCGAAAAAATGTTCCAAAGGAGTGGGGGTATTTCGCTGGATTTTTGAAAACTGTTCCATAGGGGGTGCAGAGGTATTTGTTTCGATTTTGGAACAAAATGTTTAAAATAAAAGCAACAATACATAGAATTCTTGAGAAATTATTCCAAAGGGGTGGGGGTATTTCGCTAGTTTTTGGAAAAGAAGTTCCAAAGGGGGGGAGGTATTTGGTTCGATTTTTGGAACAAAATGTTGCCAATAATAGCAAAAATAAAAAGAATTTTCAAAACAATATTCCAAGGGGTGGGGGTATTTCGCTAGATTTTGGAAAAGATGTTCCAAAGGGGGTAGCGGGTATTTGGTTCGATTTTGGTACAATATGTTGAAAATGAAAGTAAAATACATAGAATTTTCGAAGAAATATTCCACAGTAGTGGGTTTATTTGGCTAGATTTTGGAGAAGATGTTCCAAAGGGGGTGGGGGGTATTTGGTTCGATTTTGGGACAAAATGTTGAAAATAAAATTAAAAATACAAAGAATTTTCGAATAAATATTCCTAAGGGTTGGCGGTATTTCGCTAGCTTTTGGAAAGGAAATTCCAAAGTGGGTAGGTATTAGGTTGGATTTTGGAACAAAATGTAGAAAATAATAGCAAATATACAAAGGATTCTAAAAAAAAATATTCTATAGGGGTGGGGGCATTTCGCTAGATTTTGTAAAAGATGTTCCAAAGGGGGGTGGGGCATTTCGTTCGATTTTAGAACATACTGTAGAAAACAAAAGTAAAAATACAAAGAATTTTCGAAAAAATATTCCAAAGGGGAGGGGGCATTTCGTTAGATTTTTGAAAAAATGTTCTAAAGGGGGGTGGGGTATCTGGTTCTATTTTGGCACAAAATTTTGAAAATAAAAGCAACAATACATAGAATTTTCGAAAAAATATTCCAAAGGGGTGGGGTATTTCGCTGGATTTTGGAGATGTTCCAACGGGGTTGGTGTATTTGGTTCGATTTTGGAACAAAATGTTGAAAATAATAGCAAATATACAAAGAATTTTCAAAAAAATATTCCAAAGGGGTAGGGGTGTTTCTCTAGATTTTTGAAAAAATGTTCCAAAGGGGGGTGGGGTATTTGGTTCTATTTTGGAACAAAATGTTGAAAATAATAGCAAAAATACAAAGAATTTTTGAAGAAATATTCCAAAGGGGTGGGGGCATTTCGCTAGATTTTTGAAAAAATGTTCCAAAGGGGGGTGGGGTTATCTGGTTCTATTTTGGAACAAAATGTTGAAAATAAAAGCAACAATACGTGGAATTTTCGAAAAAATATTCCAAAGGAGTGGGGGTATTTCGCTAGATTTTGGAAAAGATGTTCCAAAGGGTGTGGGAGTATTTGGTTCGATTTTTGAACAAAATGTTGAAAATAATAGCAAAAATACAAAGAATTTTCAAAAAAATATACTATAGGGGTGGGGGTATTTGGCTAGATTTTGTAGATGTTCCAAAAGGGGGTGGGGTATTTGGTTCGATTTTTGAACAAAATGTTGAAAATAAAAGCAAAAATACAAAGAATTTTTAAAAAAATGTACCAAAGGGGTGGGGGGGTATTTCGCTAAATTTTGGAAAAGATGTTCCAAAGGGGGTGGGGTATTTGGTTCGATTTTAGAACAAAATGTTGAAAATAAAAGGAAAAATACAAAGAATTTGTGAAGAAATATTCCAAAGGGGTGGGGGCATTTCGGTAGATTTTTGAAAAAATGTTCCAAATGGGGGTGGGGCATTTCGTTCGGTTTTGGAACAAAATGTTGAAAATAAAAGCAGCAATACATAGAATTTTCAAAAAAATGTACCAAAGGGGTGGTGGTATTTCGCTAGATTTTGGAAAAGATGTTCCAAAGGGGGTAGGAGTATTTGGTTCGATTTTTGAACAAAATGTTGAAAGTAATATCAAAAATACAAAGAGTTTTCAAAAAAACATAGCAAAGGGGTGGGGGCATTTCGCTAGATTTTGGTAAAGATGTTCCAGAGGGGGTGGTAGGTATTTATTTCGATTTTAGAACAAAATGTTGAAAATAATAGCAAAAATACAAAGAATTTTCAAAAAAATATACTATAGGGGTGGGAGTATTTCGCTAGATTTTGGAGATGTTCAAAAAGGGGGTGGGGGTATTTGGTTCGATTTTTGAACAAAATGTTGAAAATAAAAGCAAAAATACAAAGAATTTTTAAAAAAATGTACCAAAGGGGTGGGGGTATTTCGCTAGATTTTGGAAAAGATGTTCCAAAGGGTTTGGGGGGTATTTGGTTCGAATTTAGGACAACATGTTGAAAATAATAGCAAAAATACAAAGGATTATAAAAAACAATATTCCATAGGGGTGGGGGTATTTCGGTATATTTTTGAGAAAATGTTCCAAAGGGGGTGAGGCATTTCGTTCGATTTTGGAACAAAATGTTGAAAACAAAAGTGAAAATACAAAGAATTATCGAAAAAATATTCCAAAGGGGTGTGGGGGTATTTCGCTAGATTTTGGAGAAGATGTTCCAAAGGGGGTGGCGGGTATTTGGTTCGATTTTTGAACAAAATGTTGAAAATAATATCAAAAATACAAAGAGTTTTCAAAAAAACATAGCAAAGGGGTGGGGGCATTTCGCTAGATTTTGGTAAAGATGTTCCAGAGGGGGTGGTAGGTATTTATTTCGATTTTAGAACAAAATGTTGAAAATAATAGCAAAAATACAAAGAATTTTTGAAAAAATATTCCAAAGGGGTGGGGGCATATCGCTAGATTTTTGAAAAAATGTTCCAAAGGGGGGTGGGGTATCTGGTTCTATTTTGGAACAAAATGTTGAAAATAAAAGCAACAATACGTGGAATTCTCGAAAAAAATATTCCAAAGGGGTGGGGGTATTTCGCTAGATTTTGGAAAAGATGTTCCAAGGGGGGTGGGCGGTATTTGGTTCGATTTTGGAACAAAATGTTGAAAATAAAAGTAAAAATATAAAGAATTTTCGAAAAAATACTCCAAAGGGGTGGGGGTATTTCGCTAGATATTGGAAAAGATGTTCCAAAGGGTTGGGGTGTATTTGGTTCCGTTTTAGAACAACATGTTGAAAATAATAGCAAAAATACAAAGGATTATAAAAAACAATATTCCATAGGGGTGGGGGTATTTCGGTATATTTTTGAGAAAATGTTCCAAAGGGGGTGAGGCATTTCGTTCGATTTTGGAACAAAATGTTGAAAACAAAAGTGAAAATACAAAGAATTATCGAAAAAATATTCCAAAGGGGTGTGGGGGTATTTCGCTAGATTTTGGAGAAGATGTTCCAAAGGGGGTGGCGGGTATTTGGTTCGATTTTTGAACAAAATGTTGAAAATAATAGCAAAAATACAAAGGATTATAAAAAACAATATTCCATAGGGGTGGGGTTATTTCGGTATATTTTTGAGAAAATATTCCAAAGTGGTAGGGGTATTTCGCTAGATTTTGGAAAAGATGTTCCAAAGGGGTTGGGGGGTATTTGGTTCGATTTTGGAACAAAATGTTAAAAATAATAGCAAAGATACAAAGAATTTTCAAAACAATATTCGAAAGGGGTGGGGGTATTTTGCTAGATTCTGTAAAAAACGTTCCAAAGGGCGTGGGGGTTATTTGGTTCTATTTTGGAACAAAATGTTGAAAATAATACAAAAATACAAAGAATTTTCAAAAAAGTATTCCAAAGGGGTGGCGTATTTCGCTGGACTATTGAAAAAATGTTCCAAAGGGGGTGGGGAGGTATTTGTTTCGATTTTGGAACAAAATGTTGGAAATAATAGCAAAAATACAAAGAATTTTCAAAAAAATATACCAAAAAGGTGGGAGTATTTCGCTAGATTTTGGAGAAGATGTTCCAAAGGGGGTGGGGGTTATTTGGTTCGATTTTTGAACAAAATGCTGAAAATAATAGCAAAAATACAAAGAATTTTGAAAAAAATGTTCCAAAGTTGTGGGGCATTTCGCTGTATTTTGGAAAAGATGTTCCAAAGGGTGTGGGGTGTATTTGGTTCGACTTTGAAACAAAATGTTGAAAATAAAAGTAAACATACAAAGAATTTTTGAAAACATATTCCAAAGGAGTGAGGGTACTTCGTTAGACTTTTGAAAAATGTTCCAAAGGGGGTGGTGTATTTGGTTCTATTTTAGAACAAAACGTTGAAAATAAAAGCAGCAATACATAGAATTTTCGAAAAAATATTCCAAAGGCGTGGGGGTATTTCGCTAGATTTTGGGGAAAATGTTCCAAAGGGGGTGGGGGGTATTTGGTTCGATTTTTGAACAAAATGCTGAAAATAATAGCAAAAATACAAAGTATTTTCAAAAAAATGTTCCAAAGGGGGTGGGGGGAATTTGGTTCGATTTTGGAACAAAATGTTGAAAATAAAAGTAAACATTCAAAGAATTTTTGAAAAAATATTCCAAAGGAGTGGGGGTATTTCGCTAGACTTTTGAAAAATATTGCAAAGGGGGGTGGGGTATTTGGTTCGATTTTGGAACAGTATGTTGAAAATAAAAGTAAAATACAAAGAATTTTCGAAGAAATATTCCACAGTAGTGGGGGTATATCGCTAGATTTTGGAAAAGATTTTCCAAAGGGGGTGGGGGGTATTTGGTTCGATTTTGGTACAATATGTTGAAAATAAAAGTAAAAATACAAAGAATTTTCGAAATAATATTCCGAAGGTGTGGGGGTATTTCGCTAGATTTTGAAAAGATGTTCCAAAGGGGGTGGGGGGTATTTGGTTCGATTTTGGAACAATATGTTGAAAATAAAAGTAAAAATACAAAGAATTTTCGAAATAATATTCCGAAGGTGTGGGGGTATTTTGCTAGATTTTGAAAAGATGTTCCAAAGGGGGTGGGGGGTATTTGGTTCGATTTTGGAACAATATGTTGAAAATAAAAGTAAAAATACAAAGAATTTTCGAAATAATATTCCGAAGGTGTGGGGGTATTTTGCTAGATTTTGAAAAGATGTCCCAAAGGGAGGGGGGTATTTGGTTCGATTTTAGAACAAAATGTTGAAAATAAAAGGAAAAATACAAAGAATTTGTGAAGAAATATTCCAAAGGGTTGGGGGCATTTCGGTAGATTTATGAAAAAATGTTCCAAATGGGGGTGGGGCATTTCGTTCGGTTTTGGAACAAAATGTTGAAAATAAAAGCAGCAATACATAGAATTTTCAAAAAAATGTACCAAAGGGGTGGTGGCATTTCGCTAGATTTTGGAAAAGATGTTCCAAAGGGGGTGGGGTATTTGGTTCGATTTTAGAACAAAATGTGGAAAATAAAAGGAAAAATACAAAGAATTTGTGAAGAAATATTCCAAAGGGGTGGGGGCATTTCGGTAGATTTTTGAAGAAATGTTCCAAATGGGGGTGGGGCATTTCGTTCGGTTTTGGAACAAAATGTTGAAAATAAAAGCAGCAATACATAGAATTTTCAAAAAAATGTACCAAAGGGGTGGTGGCATTTCGCTAGATTTTGGAAAAGATGTTCCAAAGGGGGTAGGAGTATTTGGTTCGATTTTTGAACAAAATGTTGAAAATAATATCAAAAATACAAAGAGTTTTCAAAAAAACATAGCAAAGGGGTGGGGGCATTTCGCTAGATTTTGGTAAAGATGTTCCAGAGGGGGTGGTAGGTATTTATTTCGATTTTAGAACAAAATGTTAAAAATAATAGCAAAAATACAAAGAATTTTCAAAAAAATATACTATAGGGGTGGGGGTATTTCGCTAGATTTTGGAGATGTTCAAAAAGGGGGTGGGGGTATTTGGTTCGATTTTTGAACAAAATGTTGAAAATAAAAGCAAAAATACAAAGAATTTTTAAAAAAATGTACCAAAGGGGTGGGGGTATTTCGCTAGATTTTGGAAAAGATGTTCCAAAGGGTTTGGGGGTTACTTGGTTCGAATTTAGGACAACATGTTGAAAATAATAGCAAAAATACAAAGGATTATAAAAAACAATATTCCATAGGGGTGGTGGTATTTCGGTATATTTTTGAGAAAATGTTCCAAAGGGGGTGAGGCATTTCGTTCGATTTTGGAACAAAATGTTGAAAACAAAAGTGAAAATACAAAGAATTATCGAAAAAATATTCCAAAGGGGTGTGGGGGTATTTCGCTAAATTTTGGAAAAGATGTTCCAAAGGGGTTGGTGTATTTGGTTCGATTTTGGAACAAAATGTTGAAAATAATAGCAAATATACAAAGAATTTTCAAAAAAATATTCCAAAGGGGTGGGGGTGTTTCTCTAGATTTTTGGAAAAATGTTCCAAAGGGGGGTGGGGTATTTGGTTCTATTTTGGAACAAAATGTTGAAAATAATAGCAAAAATACAAAGAATTTTTGAAGAAATATTCCAAAGGGGTGGGGGCATTTCGCTAGATTTTTGAAAAAATGTTCCAAAGGGGGGTGGGGTTATCTGGTTCTATTTTGGAACAAAATGTTGAAAATAAAAGCAACAATACGTGGAATTTTCGAAAAAATATTCCAAAGGAGTGGGGGTATTTCGCTAGATTTTGGGGATGTTCCAAAAGGGGGTGGGGTATTTGGTTCGATTTTTGAACAAAATGTTGAAAATAAAAGCAAAAATACAAAGAATTTTTAAAAAAATGTACCAAAGGGCTGGGGGGCATTTCGCTAGATTTTTGAAAAAATGTTCCAAAGGGGGGTGGGGTTATCTGGTTCTATTTTGGAACAAAATGTTGAAAATAAAAGCAACAATACGTGGAATTTTCGAAAAAATATTCCAAAGGAGTGGGGGTATTTCGCTAGATTTTGGGGATGTTCCAAAAGGGGGTGGGGTATTTGGTTCGATTTTTGAACAAAATGTTGAAAATAAAAGCAAAAATACAAAGAATTTTTAAAAAAATGTACCAAAGGGCTGGGGGGCATTTCGCTAAATTTTGGAAAAGATGCTCCAAAGGGGGTGGGGTATTTGGTTCGATTTTAGAACAAAATGTTGAAAATAAAAGGAAAAATACAAAGAATTTGTGAAGAAATATTCCAAAGGGTTGGGGGCATTTCGGTAGATTTTTGAAAAAATGTTCCAAATGGGGTGGGGCATTTCGTTCGGTTTTGGAACAAAATGTTGAAAATAAAAGCAGCAATACATAGAATTTTCAAAAAAATGTACCAAAGGGGTGGTGGCATTTCGCTAGATTTTGGAAAAGATGTTCCAAAGGGGGTGGGGTATTTGGTTCGATTTTAGAACAAAATGTTGAAAATAAAAGGAAAAATACAAAGAATTTGTGAAGAAATATTCCAAAGGGGTGGGGGCATTTCGGTAGATTTTTGAAAAAATGTTCCAAATGGGGGTGGGGCATTTCGTTCGGTTTTGGAACAAAATGTTGAAAATAAAAGCAGCAATACATAGAATTTTCAAAAAAATGTACCAAAGGGGTGGTGGCATTTCGCTAGATTTTGGAAAAGATGTTCCAAAGGGGGTGGGGTATTTGGTTCGATTTTGGAACAAAATGTTGAAAACAAAAGTAAAAATACAAAGAATTTTCGAAAAAATATCCCAAAAGGGGTGGGGGTATTTGGCTACATTTTGGAAAAGATGTTCCAAAGCGGGTGGGGGTATTTGGTTCGATTTTGGAACAGCATGTTGAAAATAAAAGTAAAAATACAAAGAATTTTCGAAAAAATGTTCCAAAGGAGTGGGGGTATTTCGCTGGATTTTTGAAAACTGTTCCATAGGGGGTGCAGAGGTATTTGTTTCGATTTTGGAACAAAATGTTTAAAATAAAAGCAACAATACATAGAATTCTTGAGAAATTATTCCAAAGGGGTGGGGGTATTTCGCTAGTTTTTGGAAAAGAAGTTCCAAAGGGGGGGAGGTATTTGGTTCGATTTTTGGAACAAAATGTTGCCAATAATAGCAAAAATAAAAAGAATTTTCAAAACAATATTCCAAGGGGTGGGGGTATTTCGCTAGATTTTGGAAAAGATGTTCCAAAGGGGGTAGCGGGTATTTGGTTCGATTTTGGTACAATATGTTGAAAATGAAAGTAAAATACATAGAATTTTCGAAGAAATATTCCACAGTAGTGGGTTTATTTCGCTAGATTTTGGAGAAGATGTTCCAAAGGGGGTGGGGGGTATTTGGTTCGATTTTGGGACAAAATGTTGAAAATAAAATTAAAAATACAAAGAATTTTCGAATAAATATTCCTAAGGGTTGGCGGTATTTCGCTAGCTTTTGGAAAGGAAATTCCAAAGTGGGTAGGTATTAGGTTGGATTTTGGAACAAAATGTAGAAAATAATAGCAAATATACAAAGGATTCTAAAAAAATATATTCTATAGGGGTGGGGGCATTTCGCTAGATTTTGTAAAAGATGTTCCAAAGGGGGGTGGGGCATTTCGTTCGATTTTAGAACATACTGTAGAAAACAAAAGTAAAAATACAAAGAATTTTCGAAAAAATATTCCAAAGGGGAGGGGGCATTTCGTTAGATTTTTGAAAAAATGTTCTAAAGGGGGGTGGGGTATCTGGTTCTATTTTGGCACAAAATTTTGAAAATAAAAGCAACAATACATAGAATTTTCGAAAAAATATTCCAAAGGGGTGGGGTATTTCGCTGGATTTTGGAGATGTTCCAAAGGGGTTGGTGTATTTGGTTCGATTTTGGAACAAAATGTTGAAAATAATAGCAAATATACAAAGAATTTTCAAAAAAATATTCCAAAGGGGTAGGGGTGTTTCTCTAGATTTTTGAAAAAATGTTCCAAAGGGGGGTGGGGTATTTGGTTCTATTTTGGAACAAAATGTTGAAAATAATAGCAAAAATACAAAGAATTTTTGAAGAAATATTCCAAAGGGGTGGGGGCATTTCGCTAGATTTTTGAAAAAATGTTCCAAAGGGGGGTGGGGTTATCTGGTTCTATTTTGGAACAAAATGTTGAAAATAAAAGCAACAATACGTGGAATTTTCGAAAAAATATTCCAAAGGAGTGGGGGTATTTCGCTAGATTTTGGAAAAGATGTTCCAAAGGGTGTGGGAGTATTTGGTTCGATTTTTGAACAAAATGTTGAAAATAATAGCAAAAATACAAAGAATTTTCAAAAAAATATACTATAGGGGTGGGGGTATTTGGCTAGATTTTGTAGATGTTCCAAAAGGGGGTGGGGTATTTGGTTCGATTTTTGAACAAAATGTTGAAAATAAAAGCAAAAATACAAAGAATTTTTAAAAAAATGTACCAAAGGGGTGGGGGGGTATTTCGCTAAATTTTGGAAAAGATGTTCCAAAGGGGGTGGGGTATTTGGTTCGATTTTAGAACAAAATGTTGAAAATAAAAGGAAAAATACAAAGAATTTGTGAAGAAATATTCCAAAGGGGTGGGGGCATTTCGGTAGATTTTTGAAAAAATGTTCCAAATGGGGGTGGGGCATTTCGTTCGGTTTTGGAACAAAATGTTGAAAATAAAAGCAGCAATACATAGAATTTTCAAAAAAATGTACCAAAGGGGTGGTGGTATTTCGCTAGATTTTGGAAAAGATGTTCCAAAGGGGGTAGGAGTATTTGGTTCGATTTTTGAACAAAATGTTGAAAATAATATCAAAAATACAAAGAGTTTTCAAAAAAACATAGCAAAGGGGTGGGGGCATTTCGCTAGATTTTGGTAAAGATGTTCCAGAGGGGGTGGTAGGTATTTATTTCGATTTTAGAACAAAATGTTGAAAATAATAGCAAAAATACAAAGAATTTTCAAAAAAATATACTATAGGGGTGGGAGTATTTCGCTAGATTTTGGAGATGTTCAAAAAGGGGGTGGGGGTATTTGGTTCGATTTTTGAACAAAATGTTGAAAATAAAAGCAAAAATACAAAGAATTTTTAAAAAAATGTACCAAAGGGGTGGGGGTATTTCGCTAGATTTTGGAAAAGATGTTCCAAAGGGTTTGGGGGGTATTTGGTTCGAATTTAGGACAACATGTTGAAAATAATAGCAAAAATACAAAGGATTATAAAAAACAATATTCCATAGGGGTGGGGGTATTTCGGTATATTTTTGAGAAAATGTTCCAAAGGGGTGAGGCATTTCGTTCGATTTTGGAACAAAATGTTGAAAACAAAAGTGAAAATACAAAGAATTATCGAAAAAATATTCCAAAGGGGTGTGGGGGTATTTCGCTAGATTTTGGAGAAGATGTTCCAAAGGGGGTGGCGGGTATTTGGTTCGATTTTTGAACAAAATGTTGAAAATAATATCAAAAATACAAAGAGTTTTCAAAAAAACATAGCAAAGGGGTGGGGGCATTTCGCTAGATTTTGGTAAAGATGTTCCAGAGGGGGTGGTAGGTATTTATTTCGATTTTAGAACAAAATGTTGAAAATAATAGCAAAAATACAAAGAATTTTTGAAAAAATATTCCAAAGGGGTGGGGGCATATCGCTAGATTTTTGAAAAAATGTTCCAAAGGGGGGTGGGGTATCTGGTTCTATTTTGGAACAAAATGTTGAAAATAAAAGCAACAATACGTGGAATTCTCGAAAAAAATATTCCAAAGGGGTGGGGGTATTTCGCTAGATTTTGGAAAAGATGTTCCAAGGGGGGTGGGCGGTATTTGGTTCGATTTTGGAACAAAATGTTGAAAATAAAAGTAAAAATATAAAGAATTTTCGAAAAAATACTCCAAAGGGGTGGGGGTATTTCGCTAGATATTGGAAAAGATGTTCCAAAGGGTTGGGGTGTATTTGGTTCCGTTTTAGAACAACATGTTGAAAATAATAGCAAAAATACAAAGGATTATAAAAAACAATATTCCATAGGGGTGGGGGTATTTCGGTATATTTTTGAGAAAATGTTCCAAAGGGGGTGAGGCATTTCGTTCGATTTTGGAACAAAATGTTGAAAACAAAAGTGAAAATACAAAGAATTATCGAAAAAATATTCCAAAGGGGTGTGGGGGTATTTCGCTAGATTTTGGAGAAGATGTTCCAAAGGGGGTGGCGGGTATTTGGTTCGATTTTTGAACAAAATGTTGAAAATAATAGCAAAAATACAAAGGATTATAAAAAACAATATTCCATAGGGGTGGGGTTATTTCGGTATATTTTTGAGAAAATATTCCAAAGTGGTAGGGGTATTTCGCTAGATTTTGGAAAAGATGTTCCAAAGGGGTTGGGGGGTATTTGGTTCGATTTTGGAACAAAATGTTAAAAATAATAGCAAAGATACAAAGAATTTTCAAAACAATATTCGAAAGGGGTGGGGGTATTTTGCTAGATTCTGTAAAAAACGTTCCAAAGGGCGTGGGGGTTATTTGGTTCTATTTTGGAACAAAATGTTGAAAATAATACAAAAATACAAAGAATTTTCAAAAAAGTATTCCAAAGGGGTGGCGTATTTCGCTGGACTATTGAAAAAATGTTCCAAAGGGGGTGGGGAGGTATTTGTTTCGATTTTGGAACAAAATGTTGGAAATAATAGCAAAAATACAAAGAATTTTCAAAAAAATATACCAAAAAGGTGGGAGTATTTCGCTAGATTTTGGAGAAGATGTTCCAAAGGGGGTGGGGGTTATTTGGTTCGATTTTTGAACAAAATGCTGAAAATAATAGCAAAAATACAAAGAATTTTGAAAAAAATGTTCCAAAGTTGTGGGGCATTTCGCTGTATTTTGGAAAAGATGTTCCAAAGGGTGTGGGGTGTATTTGGTTCGACTTTGAAACAAAATGTTGAAAATAAAAGTAAACATACAAAGAATTTTTGAAAACATATTCCAAAGGAGTGAGGGTACTTCGTTAGACTTTTGAAAAATGTTCCAAAGGGGGTGGTGTATTTGGTTCTATTTTAGAACAAAACGTTGAAAATAAAAGCAGCAATACATAGAATTTTCGAAAAAATATTCCAAAGGCGTGGGGGTATTTCGCTAGATTTTGGGGAAAATGTTCCAAAGGGGGTGGGGGGTATTTGGTTCGATTTTTGAACAAAATGCTGAAAATAATAGCAAAAATACAAAGTATTTTCAAAAAAATGTTCCAAAGGGGGTGGGGGGAATTTGGTTCGATTTTGGAACAAAATGTTGAAAATAAAAGTAAACATTCAAAGAATTTTTGAAAAAATATTCCAAAGGAGTGGGGGTATTTCGCTAGACTTTTGAAAAATATTGCAAAGGGGGGTGGGGTATTTGGTTCGATTTTGGAACAGTATGTTGAAAATAAAAGTAAAATACAAAGAATTTTCGAAGAAATATTCCACAGTAGTGGGGGTATATCGCTAGATTTTGGAAAAGATTTTCCAAAGGGGGTGGGGGGTATTTGGTTCGATTTTGGTACAATATGTTGAAAATAAAAGTAAAAATACAAAGAATTTTCGAAATAATATTCCGAAGGTGTGGGGGTATTTCGCTAGATTTTGAAAAGATGTTCCAAAGGGGGTGGGGGGTATTTGGTTCGATTTTGGAACAATATGTTGAAAATAAAAG
The DNA here is from genome assembly GCA_963921985.1 of Agrilus biguttatus. NCBI lineage: Eukaryota > Metazoa > Arthropoda > Insecta > Coleoptera > Buprestidae > Agrilus > Agrilus biguttatus. Next base: position 21,643,885 of record OY998117.1, on the reverse strand, counting down.
TAAAAATACAAAGAATTTTTGAAAAAATATTCCAACGGAGTGGGGTATTTCGCTAGACTTTTAAAAAATGTCCCAAAGGGAGGGGGGTATTTGGTTCGATTTTGAAACAAAATGTTGAAAGTAATAGCAAAATTACAAAGAATTTTCAAAAAAATATACCAAAGGGGTGGGGGTATTTCGCTAGATTTTGGAAAAGATGTTCCAAAGGGGTTGGGGGGTATTTGGTTCGATTTTAGAACGACATGTTGAAAACAATAGCAAAAATACAAAGGATTATAAAAAACAATATTCCATAGGGGTGGTGGTATTTCGGTATATTTTTGAGAAAATGTTCCAAAGGGGGTGAGGCATTTCGTTCGATTTTGGAACAAAATGTTGAAAATAAAAGCAACAATACGTGGAATTCTCGAAAAAAATATTCCAAAGGGGTGGGGGTATTTCGCTAGATTTTGGAAAAGATGTTCCAAGGGGGGTGGGCGGTATTTGGTTCGATTTTGGAACAAAATGTTGAAAATAAAAGTAAAAATATAAAGAATTTTCGAAATAATATTCCAAAGGGGTGGGGGTATTTCGCTAGATATTGGAAAAGATGTTCCAAAGGGTTGGGGGGTATTTGGTTCCATTTTAGAACAACATGTTGAAAATAATAGCAAAAATACAAATGATTTTCGAAAAAATATTGCGAAGGTGAGGAGGGATTTCGCTAGATTTTGGAAAAGATGTTCCAAAGGTGTTGGGGGGAATTTGGTTCGACTTTGGAACAATATGTTGAAAATAAAAGTAAAAATATAAAGAATTTTTGAAGAAATATTCCAAAGGGGGTGGGGGGAATTTGGTTCTATTTTGGAACAAAATGTTGAAAATAAAATTAAAAATACAAAGAATTTTCGAATAAATATTCCAAAGGGGTGGGGGTATTTCGCTAGCTTTTGAAAAAGAAATTCCAAAGTGGGGGAGGTGTTAGGTTGGATTTTGGAACAAAATGTAGAAAATAATAGCAAATATACAAAGGATTCTAAAAAGAAATATTCTATAGGGTGGGGGTATTTCGCTAGATTTTGGAAAAGATGTTCCAAAGGGGGGTGGGGCATTTCGTTTGATTTTAGAACAAACTGTAGAAAACAAAAGTAAAAATACAAAGAATTTTCTAAAAAATATTCCAATGGGGAGGGGGCATTTCGTTCGATTTTGGAACAAAATGTTGAAAACAAAAGTGAAAATACAAAGAATTATCGAAAAAATGTTCCAAAGGGGGGTGGGGTATCTGTTTCTATTTTGGAACAAAATGTTGAAGATAAAAGCAACAATACATAGAATTTTCGAAAAAATATTCAAAGGGGTGGGGGTATTTCGCTAGATTTTGGAGATTTTCAAAAGGGGGTGGTGTATTTGGTTCGATTTTGATAGAAAATGTTGAAAACAAAAGTAAAAATACAAAGAATTTTCGAAAAAATATTCCAAACGGGTGGGGGTGTTTCGCTTGATTTTTGAAAAAATGTTCCAAAGGGGGGTTGGGTATTTGGTTCTATTTTGGAACAAAACGTTAAAAATAATAACAAAAATACAAAGAATTTCCAAAAAAATATACCAAAGGGGTGGGGTTATTTCGCTAGATTATGGAGAAGATATTCCAAAGGGGGTGGGGGTATTTGGTTCGATTTTTGATCAAAACGTAGAAAATAATAGCAAAAATACAAAGAATTTTCAAAAAATATATACCAAAGGGATGGGGGTATTTCGCTAGATTTTGGAAAAGATATTCCAAAGGGGGCGGGGAGTATTTAGTTCGATTTTAGAACAAAATGTTGAAAATAAAAGCAACAATACATAGAATTTTCGAAAAAATATTCCAAAGGGGTGGTGGTATTTCGCTAGATTTTGGAGATGTTCCAAAAGGGGGTGGGGGTATTTGGTTCGATTTTTGAACAAAATGTAGAAAATAAAAGCAAAAATACAAAGAATTTTTAAAAAAATGTACCAAAGGGGTGGTGGTATTTCGCTAGATTTTGGAAAAGATGTTCCAAAGGGGGTAGGAGTATTTGGTTCGATTTTAGAACAAAATGTTGAAAATACAAGGAAAAATACAAAGAATTTGTAAAGAAATATTCCAAAGGGGTGGGGGCATTTCGGTAGATTTTTGAAAAAATGTTCCAAATGGGGGTGTGGCATTTCGTTCGGTTTTGGAACAAAATGTTGAAAATAAAAGCAGCAATACATAGAATTTTCAAAAAAATGTACCAAAGGGGTGGTGGTATTTCGCTAGATTTTGGAAAAGATGTTCCAAAGGGGGTAGGAGTATTTGGTTCGATTTTTGAACAAAATGTTGAAAATAATAGCAAAAATACAAAGAATCTTCAAAAAAATATACTATAGGGGTGGGGGTATTTCGCTAGATTTTGGAGATGTTCCAAAAGGGGGTGGGGGTATTTGGTTCGATTTTTGAACAAAATGTTGAAAATAAAAGCAAAAATACAAAGAATTTTTAAAAAAATATACCAAAGGGGTGGGGGTATTTCGTTAAATTTTGGAAAAGATGCTCCAAAGGGGGTGGGGTATTTGGTTCGATTTTAGAACAAAATGTTGAAAATAAAAGGAAAAATACAAAGAATCTGTGAAAAAATATTCCAAAGGGGTGGGGGCATTTCGGTAGATTTTTGAAAAAATGTTCCAAAGGGGGGCGGGGTATCTGGTTCTATTTTGGAACAAAATGTTGAAAATAAAAGCAACAATACGTGGAATTTTCGAAAAAATATTCCAAAGGAGTGGGGGTATTTCGCTAGATTTTGGAAAAGATGTTCCAAAGGGTTTGGGGGGTATTTGGTTCGATTTTAGAACAACATGTTGAAAATAATAGCAAAAATACAAAGGATTATAAAAAACAATATTCCATAGGGGTGGGGGTATTTCGGTATATTTTTGAGAAAATGTTCCAAAGGGGGTGAGGCATTTCGTTCGATTTTGGAACAAAATGTTGAAAACAAAAGTGAAAATACAAAGAATTATCGAAAAAATATTCCAAAGGGGTGTGGGGGTATTTCGCTAGATTTTGGAAAAGATGTTCCAAAGGGGGTGGCGGGTATTTGGTTCGATTTTTGAACAAAATGTTGAAAATAATATCAAAAATACAAAGAGTTTTCAAAAAAACATAGCAAAGGGGTGGGGGCATTTCGCTAGATTTTGGTAAAGATGTTCCAGAGGGGGTGGTAGGTATTTATTTCGATTTTAGAACAAAATGTAGAAAATAATAGCAAAAATTCAAAGAAATTTTGAAAAAATATTCCAAAGGGGTGGGGGCATATCGCTAGATTTTTGAAAAAATGTTCCAAAGGGGGGTGGGGTATCTGGTTCTATTTTGGAACAAAATGTTGATAATAAAATTAACAATACGTGGAATTCTCGAAAAAAATATTCCAAAGGGGTGGGGGTATTTCGCTAGATTTTGGAAAAGATGTTCCAAGGGGGGTGGGCGGTATTTGGTTCGATTTTGGAACAAAATGTTGAAAATAAAAGTAAAAATATAAAGAATTTTCGAAATAATATTCCAAAGGGGTGGGGGTATTTCGCTAGATATTGGAAAAGATGTTCCAAAGGGTTGGGGGGTATTTGGTTCGATTTTGGAACAATTTGTTGAAAATAAAAGTAAAAATACAAATGATTTTCGAAAAAATATTGCGAAGGTGAGGAGGGATTTCGCTAGATTTTGGAAAAGATGTTCCAAAGGTGTTGGGGGGAATTTGGTTCGACTTTGGAACAATATGTTGAAAATAAAAGTAAAAATATAAAGAATTTTTGAAGAAATATTCCAAAGGGGGTGGGGGGAATTTGGTTCTATTTTGGAACAAAATGTTGAAAATAAAATTAAAAATACAAAGAATTTTCGAATAAATATTCCAATGGGGTGGGGGTATTTCGCTAGCTTTTGGAAAAGAAATTCCAAAGTGGGGCAGGTGTTAGGTTGGATTTTGGAACAAAATGTAGAAAATAATAGCAAATATACAAAGGATTCTAAAAAGAAATATTCTATAGGGTGGGGGTATTTCGCTAGATTTTGGAAAAGATGTTCCAAAGGGGGGTGGGGCATTTCGTTCGATTTTAGAACAAACTGTAGAAAACAAAAGTAAAAATACAAAGAATTTTCTAAAAAATATTCCAAAGGGGAGGGGGCATTTCGTTCGATTTTGGAACAAAATGTTGAAAACAAAAGTGAAAATACAAAGAATTATCGAAAAAATGTTCCAAAGGGGGGTGGGGTATCTGTTTCTATTTTGGAACAAAATGTTGAAAATAAAAGCAACAATACATAGAATTTTCGAAAAAATATTCAAAGGGGTGGGGGTATTTCGCTAGATTTTGGAGATTTTCAAAAGGGGGTGGTGTATTTGGTTCGATTTTGGTAGAAAATGTTGAAAACAAAAGTAAAAATACAAAGAATTTTCGAAAAAATATTCCAAACGGGTGGGGGTGTTTCGCTTGATTTTTGAAAAAATGTTCCAAAGGGGGGTGGGGTATTTGGTTCTATTTTGGAACAAAATGTTGAAAATAATAGCAAAAATTTTACAAAAAGAATTTACGAAAAAATATTCCAGAGGGGTGGTGGGGGTGTTTCGCTGGATTTTTGAAAAAATGTTCCAAAGGGGGTGGGGTATTTGGTTCTATTTTGGAACACAATGGTGAAAATAATAACAACAATACAATGAATTTTCGAAAAAATATTCCAAAGGGGAGGGGGTATTTCGCTACATTTTTGAAAAAATATTCCAAATGGGGGTGGGGCATTTCGTTCGGTTTTGGAACAAAATGATGAAGACAAAAGTAAAATACAAAGAATTTTCGAAGAAATATTCCACAGTAGTGGGGGTATATCGCTAGATTTTGGAAAAGTTGTTCCAAGGGCAGTGGGGGGTATTTGGTTCGATTATGGAACATGTTGAAAATAAGAGCAGAAATACAGAGAATTTTCAAAAAAATATTCCAAAGTGGTAGGGGTATTTCGCTAGATTTTCGAAGAAATATTCCACAGTAGTGGGTGTATTTCGCTAGATTTTGGAGAAGATGTTCCAAAGGGGGTGGGGGTTATTTGGTTCGATTTTTGAACAAAATGCTGAAAATAATAGCAAAAATACAAAGAATTTTGAAAAAAATGTTCCAAAGTTGTGGGGCATTTCGCTGTATTTTGGAAAAGATGTTCCAAAGGGTGTGGGGTGTATTTGGTTCGACTTTGAAACAAAATGTTGAAAATAAAAGTAAACATACAAAGAATTTTTGAAAACATATTCCAAAGGAGTGAGGGTACTTCGTTAGACTTTTGAAAAATGTTCCAAAGGGGGTGGTGTATTTGGTTCTATTTTGGAACAAAACGTTGAAAATAAAAGCAGCAATACATAGAATTTTCGAAAAAATATTCCAAAGGGGTGGGGGCATTTCGCTAGATTTTGGAGATGATGTTCTAAGGAGGGTGGGGGGTATTTTTGAACAAAATGTTGAAAATAATAGCAAAAATACAAAGAAATTTCAAAAAAATGTACCAAAGGGGAGGGGGTATTTCGATAGATTTAGGAAAGGATGTTCCAAAGGGGTTGGGGGGTATTTGGTTCGATTTTTGAACAAAATGTTGAAAATAATAGCAAAAATACAAAGGATTATAAAAAACAATATTCCATAGGGGTGGGGGTATTTCGGTATATCTTTGAGAAAATGTTCCAAAGGGGGTTAGGCGTTTCGTTCGATTTTGAAACAAAATGGTGAAAATAAAAGTAAAAATACAAAGAATTTTCAAAAAAAAATTCCAAAGGAGTGGGGGTATTTGGCTACAATTTGGAAAATATGTTCCAAAGGGGGTGAGGGGAATTTAGTTCGATTTTGGAACAAAACGTTGAAAACAAAAGTAAAAATAAAAAGAATTTTTGAAAAAATATTCCAAAGGGGTGGGGGCGTTTCGCTAGTTTTTTGAAAAAATATTCCAAAGGGGTTGAGGTATTTGGTTCGATTTTGGAACAAAATGTTGAAAACAAAAGTAAAAATACAATGAATTTTCAAAAACATATTCCAAAGGGGTGGGAGTATTTCGCTAGTTCTTCGAAAAGAAGTTCCAACGGGGTGGAGGTATTTGGTTGGATTTTGGAACAAAATGTTTAAAATAAAAGCTACAACACATAGTATTTTCGAAAAAATGTTCGAAAGGGGTGGGGGTATTTCGCTAGATTTTGGAGAAGATGTTCCAAAGGGGGTGGGGGGTATTTGGTTCGATTTTTGAACAAAACGTTAAAAATAATAACAAAAATGCAAAGAATTTCCAAAAAAATATACCAAAGGGGTGGGGGTATTTCGCTAGATTTTGGAAAAGATATTCCAAAGGGGGCGGGGAGTATTTAGTTCGATTTTAGAACAAAATGTTGAAAATAAAAGCAATAATACATAGAATTTTCGAAAAAATATTCCAAAGGGGTGGTGGTATTTCGCTAGATTTTGGAGATGTTCCAAAGGGGGGTGGGGTGTCTGGTCCTATTTTGGAACAAAATGTTGAAAATAAAAGCAACAATACGTGGAATTCTAGAAAAAAATATTCCAAAGGGGTGGGAGTATTTCGCTAGATTTTGGAGATGTTCCAAAGGGGGTGGGGGGTATTTGGTTCGATTTTAGAACAAAATGTTGAAAATAATAGCAAAAATATAAAGAATTTTCAAGAAAATATACCAAAGGGGAGGGGGTATTTCGCTAGTTTTGGAGAAGATGTTATAAAGGGGGTGGGGGGTATTTGGTTCGATTTTTCAACAAAATGTTGAAAATAATAGCAAAAATACAAGGAATTTTCAAAAAATATACCAAAGGGGTGGGGTTATTTCGCTAGATTTTGGAGAAGATGTTCCAAAGGGGGTGGGGGGTATTTGGTTCGATTTTTGAACAAAACGTTGAAAATAATAGCAAAAATACAAAGAATTTTCAAAAAGATATACCAATGGGGTGGGGGTATTTCGCTAGATTTTGGAAAAGATGTTCCAAAGGGGGCGGGGAGTATTTAGTTCGATTTTAGAACAAAATGTTGAAAATAAAAGCAACAATACATAGAATTGTCGAAAAAATATTCCAAAGGGGGTGGGGTATCTGGTTCTATTTTGGAACAAAATGTTGAAAATAAAAGTAACAATACGTGGAATTCTCGAAAAAAATATTCCAAAGTGGTATGAGTATTTCGCTAGATTTTGGAGAAGATGTTCCAGAGGGGGTGGGGGGTATTTGGTTCGATTTTTGAACAAAACGTTAAAATAATTGCAAAAATGCAAAGAATTTTCAAAAAAATATATCAAAGGGGTGGGGGTATTTCGCTAGATTTTGGAGAAGATGTTCCAGAGGGGGTGGGGGGTATTTGGTTCGATTTTTGAACAAAACGTTAAAAATAATTGCATAAATACAAAGAATTTTCAAAAAAAATACCAAAGGGGTGGGGGTATTTCGCTAGATTTTGGTGATGTTCCAAAGGGGGTGGGGGGTATTTGGTTCGATTTTTGAACAAAACGTTGAAAGTAATAGCAAAAATACAAAGAATTTTTGAAAAAATATTCCAAAGGGGTGGGGGCATTTTGCTAGATTTTTGAAAAAATGTTCCAAAGGGGGGTGGTATTAGGTTGGATTTTGGAACAAAACGTTAAAAATAATAGCAAAAATACAAAGAATTGTCAAAAAAATATACCAAAGGGGTGGGGGCATTTTGCTAGATTTTCGAAAGGATGTTCCAAAGAGAGTGGTGGGTATTTGTATCGATTTTGGAACAAAATGTTGAAAACAAAATTGAAAATACAAAGAATTTTCGAAAAAATATTCCAAAGGGGTGGGGGGTATTTCGCTAGATTTTGGAAAAGATGTTCCAAAGGGGGTGGCGGGTATTTGGTTTGATTTTTGAACAAAATGTTGAAAATAATAGCAAAAATACAAAGAATTTTTGAAAAAATATACTAAAGGGGTGCGGGCATTTCGCTAGATTTTGGAAAAGATGTTCCAAAGGGGGCGGGGAGTATTTAGTTCGATTTTAGAACAAAATGTTGAAAATAAAAGCAACAGTACATAGAATTTTCGAAAAAATATTCCAAAGGGGGTGGGGTATCTGGTTCTATTTTGGAACAAAATGTTGAAAATAAAAGTAACAATACGTGGAATTCTCGAAAAAAATATTCCAAAGTGGTGGGAGTATTTCGCTAGATTTTGGTGAAGATGTTCCAGAGGGGGTGGGGGGTATTTGGTTCGATTTTTGAACAAAACGTTAAAAATAATTGCAAAAATACAAAGAATTTTCAAAAAAATATATCAAAGGGGTGGGGGTATTTCGCTAGATTTTGGAAAAGATGTTCCAAAGAGGGTGGGGGGTATTTGGCTCAATTTTTGAACAAAATGTTGAAAATAATAGCATAAATACAAAGAATTTTCAAAAAAAATACCAAAGGGGTGGGGGTATTTCGCTAGATTTTGGTGATGTTCCAAAGGGGGTGGGGGGTATTTGGTTCGATTTTTGAACAAAACGTTGAAAGTAATAGCAAAAATACAAAGAATTTTTGAAAAAATATTCCAAAGGGGTGGGGGCATTTCGCTAGATTTTTGAAAAAATGTTCCAAAGGGGGGTGGGGTATCTGGTTCTATTTTGGATCAAAACGTTGAAAATAAAAGCAGCAATACATAGAATTTTCGAAAAAATATTCCAAAGGGAGTGGGGGTATTTCGCTAGATTTTGGAGATGATGTTCCAAGGAGGGTGGGGGGTATTTTTGAACAAAAGTTGAAAATAATAGCAAAAATACAAAGAAATTTCAAAAAAATGTACCAAAGGGGAGGGGGTATTTCGATAGATTTAGGAAAGGATGTTCCAAAGGGGTTGGGGGGTATTTGGTTCGATTTTTGAACAAAATGTTGAAAATAATAGCAAAAATACAAAGGATTATAAAAAACAATATTCCATAGGGGTGGGGGTATTTCGGTATATTTTTGAGAAAATGTTCCAAAGGGGGTTAGGCATTTCGTTCGATTTTGAAACAAAATGGTGAAAATAAAAGTAAAAATACAAAGAATTTTCGAAAAAAGTTTCCAAAGGAGTGGGGGTATTTCGCTAGATTTTGGTGATGTTCCAAAGGGGGTGGGGGGTATTTGGTTCGATTTTTGAACAAAACGTTGAAAGTAATAGCAAAAATACAAAGAATTTTCAAAAAAATATTCCAAAGGGGTGGGGGCATTTCGCTAGATTTTTGAAAAAATGTTCCAAAGGGGGGTGGGGTATCTGGTTCTATTTTCGAACAAAATGTTGAAAATAAAAGCAACAATACGTGGAATTCTCGAAAAAAATGTTCCAAAGGTGTGGGGGCATTTCGCTAGCTCTTGGAAAAGAAGTTCCAAAGTGGGGGTGGTATTAGGTTGGATTTTGGAACAAAACGTTGAAAATAATAGCAAAAATACAAAGAATTGTCAAAAAAATATACCGAAGGGGTGGGGGCATTTTGCTAGATTTTCGAAAGGATGTTCCAAAGAGAGTGGTGGGTATTTGTATCGATTTTGGAACAAAATGTTGAAAACCAAATTGAAAATACAAAGAATTTTCGAAAAAATATTCCAAAGGGGTGGGGGGTATTTCGCTAGATTTTGGAAAAGATGTTCCAAAGGGGGTGGCGGGTATTTGGTTCAATTTTTGAACGAAATGTTGAAAATAATAGCATAAATACAAAGAATTTTCAAAAAAAATACCAAAGGGGTGGGGGTATTTCGCTAGATTTTGGTGATGTTCCAAAGGGGATGGGGGGTATTTGGTTCGATTTTTGAACAAAACGTTGAAAGTAATAGCAAAAATAGTAAGAATTTTCAAAAAAATATATCAAAGGGGTGGGGGTATTTCGCTAGATTTTGGAAAAGATGTTCCAAAGAGGGTGGGGGGTATTTGGTTCAATTTTTGAACAAAATGTTGAAAATAATAGCATAAATACAAAGAATTTTCAAAAAAAATACCAAAGGGGTGGGGGTATTTCGCTAGATTTTGGTGATGTTCCAAAGGGGATGGGGGGTATTTGGTTCGATTTTTGAACAAAACGTTGAAAGTAATAGCAAAAATACAAAGAATTTTCAAAAAAATATATCAAAGGGGTGGGGGTATTTCGCTAGATTTTGGAAAAGATGTTCCAAAGAGGGTGGGGGGTATTTGGTTCAATTTTTGAACAAAATGTTGAAAATAATAGCATAAATACAAAGAATTTTCAAAAAATATACCAAAGGGGTGGGGGTATTTCGCTAGATTTTGGTGATGTTCCAAAGGGGATGGGGGGTATTTGGTTCGATTTTTGAACAAAACGTTGAAAGTAATAGCAAAAATACAAAGAATTTTTGAAAAAATATTCCAAAGGGGTGGGGGCATTTCGCTAGATTTTTGAAAAAATGTTCCAAAGGGGGGTGGGGTATCTGGTTCTATTTTCGAACAAAATGTTGAAAATAAAAGCAACAATACGTGGAATTCTCGAAAAAAATGTTCCAAAGGTGTGGGGGCATTTCGCTAGCTCTTGGAAAAGAAGTTTCAAAGTGGGGGTGGTATTAGGTTGGATTTTGGAACAAAACGTTGAAAATAATAGCAAAAATACAAAGAATTGTCAAAAAAATATACCAAAGGGGTGGGGGCATTTTGCTAGATTTTCGAAAGGATGTTCCAAAGAGAGTGGTGGGTATTTGTATCGATTTTGGAACAATTTGTTGAAAATAAAAGTAAAAATACAAAGAATTTTCAAAAAAATATTCCAAAGGGGTGGGGTATTTCGCTGGATTTTTGAAAAAATGTTCCAAAGAGGGCGGGGAGGTATTTGTTTCGATTTTGGAGCATAATGTTTAAAATAAAAGCAACAATACATAGAATTTTGGAAAAATTATTCCTAAGGGGTGGGGGTATTTCGCTAGTTCTTGTAAAAGAAGTTCCAAAGGGGGGGAGGTATTTGGTTGGATTTTGGAACAAAATGTTTAAAATAAAAGCAACAATACATTTCGTTAGACTTTTGAAAAATGTTCCAAAGGGGGTGGGGTATGTGGTTCGATTTTTAAACAAAAGGTTGAAAATAATAGCAAAAATACAAAGAACTGTCAAAAAATATACCAAAGGGGTGGGGGCATTTTGCTAGATTTTCGAAAGGATATTCCAAAAAGAGTGGTGGGTATTTGGTTCGATTTTGGAACAATATGTTGAAAATAAAAGTAAAAATACAAAGAATTTTCAAAAAAATATTCCAAGGGGGTGGGGTATTTCGCCAGATTTTTGAAAAATGTTCCAAAGGGGCGGTGGGGTGTTTGGTTCGATTTTGAAACAAAATGGTGAAAATAATGGCAAAAATACAAAGAATTTTCAAAAAAATATTCCAAAGGGGGTGGGGGGAATTCGGTTCTATTTTGGAACAAAATGTTGAAAATAAAAGTAAAAATACAAAGAATTTTCAAAAAAATATTCCAAAGGGGTGGGGGTATTTCGCTAGCTTTTGAAAAAGAAGTTCCAAAGGGGGTGGGGGGGTATTTGGTTCGATTTTGGAATAGAATGTTTAAAATAAAAGCAAAAAACATAGGATTTTCGAGAAAATATTCGAAAGGGGTTCGGGTATTTCGCTAGATTTTTGAAAAATATTCCAAAGGGGCGGTGGGGTATTTGGTTCGATTTTGAAACAAAATGTTGAAAATAATAGCAAAAATACAAAGGATTTTCGAAAAAATATTCCAACGGGGTGGGGGTATATCGCTAGCTCTTGGAAAAGAAGTTCCAAAGTGGGGGAGGTATTAGGTTGGATTTTGGAACAAAACGTTGAAAATAATAGCAAAAATACAAAGGATTCTAAAAAAAAATATTCCATAGGGGTGGGGGTATTTCGCTAGATTTTGGAAAAGATTTTCCAAAGGGGGGTGGGGCATTTCGTTCGATTTTAGAACAAAATGTTGAAAACAAAAGTAAAAATACAAAGAATTTTCGAAAAAATATTCCAAAGGGGAGGGGGCATTTCGCTAGATTTTTGAAAAAATGTTCCAAAGGGGGGTGGGGTATCTGGTTCTATTTTGGAACAAAATGTTGAAAATAAAAGCAACAATACATAGAATTTTCAAAAAAATATAATACAAAGAATTTTCAAAAAAATATACCAAAGGGGTGTGGGTATTTCGATAGATTTTGGAAAAGATGTTCCAAAGGGGTTGGGGGGTATTTGGTTGGATTTTGGAACAAAATGTTCAAAATAAAAGCAACAATACATAGTATTTTCGAGAAAATATTCGAAAGGGGTGGGGGCATTTCGCCAGATTTTTGAAAAATGTTCCAAAGGGGCGGTGGGGTGTTTGGTTCGATTTTGAAACAAAATGTTGAAAATAATAGCAAAAATACAAAGAATTTTTAAAAAAATTATCCAAAAAGGGTGGGGGGAATTTGGTTCTATTTTGGAACAAAACGTTGAAAATAAAAGTAAAAATACAAATAATTTTCGAACAAATATTCCAAAGGGGTGGGGTATTTCGCTGGATTTTTGAAAAATTGTTCCAATGGGGGCGGGGAGGAATTTGTTTCGATTTTGGAACAAAATGTTGAAAATAATAGCAAAAATACAAAGGATTCTAAAAACAAATATTCCATAGGGGTGGGGGAATTTCGCTAGATTTTGGAAAAGATTTTCCAAAGGGGGGTGGGGCATTTCGTTCGATTTTAGAACAAAATGTTGAAAACAAAAGTAAAAATACAAAGAATTTTCGAAAAAATATTCCAAAGGGGTGGGGGTATTTCGCTAGATTTTGAAGAAGATATTCCAAAGTAGGGGACCTAATACGGTTGGATTTGAGAACAAAACGTTGAAAATAATAGCAAAAATACAAAGGATTCTAAAAACAAATATTCCATAGGGGTGGGGGAATTTCGCTAGATTTTGGAAAAGATTTTCCAAAGGGGGGTGGGGCATTTCGTTCGATTTTAGAACAAAATGTTGAAAACAAAAGTAAAAATACAAAGAATTTTCGAAATATATTCCAAAGGGGAGGGGGCATTTCGCTAGATTTTTGAAAAAATGTTTCAAAGGGGGGTGGGGTATCTGGTTCTATTTTGGAACGAAATTTTGAAAATAAAAGCAGCAATACATAGAATTTTCAAAAAAATATACCAAGGGGTGGGGGTATTTCGCTAGATTTTAGAGGTGTTCCAAAGGGGGTGGGTGGTATTTGGTTCGATTTTTGAACAAAATGTTGAAAATAGTAGCAAAAATACAACGAATTTTTGAAAAAATATTCCAGAGGGGTGGGGGCATTTCGCTAGATTTTTGAAAAAATGTTCCAAAGGGGGGTGGGGTATCTGGTTCTATTTTGGATCAAAACGTTCAAAATAAAAGCAGCAATACATAGAATTTTCGAAAAAATATTCCAAAGGGGTGGGGGCATTTCGCTAGATTTTTGAAAAAATGCTCTAAAGGGGCGTGGGGTATCTGGTTCTATTTTGGAACAAAATATTGAAAATAAAAGCAACAATACGTGGAATTCTCGAAAAAAATGTTCCAAAGGTGTGGGGGCATTTCGCTAGCTCTTGGAAAAGAAGTTCCAAAGTGGGGGTGGTATTAGGTTGGATTTTGGAACAAAACGTTGAAAATAATAGCAAAAATACAAAGAATTGTCAAAAAAATATACCAAAGAGGTGGGGGCATTTTGCTAGATTTTCGAAAGGATGTTCCAAAGAGAGTGGTGGGTATTTGTATCGATTTTGGAACAAAATGTTGAAAACAAAATTGAAAATACAAAGAATTTTCAAAAAAATATTCCAAAGGGGTGGGGGTGTTTAGCTAGATTTTTGAAAAAATGTTCCAAAGGGGGGTGGGATATTTGGGTATATTTTGGAACAAAATGTTGAAAATAAAGGCAACAATACATACAACTCTCCAAAAAAATATTCCAAAGGGGTGGGGTACTTCGCTAGAGTTTGGAGATGTTCCAAAGGGGGTGGGGGGTATTTGATTGGATTGTGGAACAAAATGTTTATATTAAAAGCAACAATACATTGTATTTTCGAGAAAATATTCGAAAGGGGTGGGGGTATTTCGCCAGATTTTTGAAAAATGTTCCAAAGGGGCGGTGGGGTGTTTGGTTCGATTTTGAAACAAAATGTTGAAAATAATAGCAAAAATACAAAGAATTTTTAAAGAGATATTCCAAAAGGGGTGGGGGAATTTGGTTCTATTTTGGAGCAATATGTTGAAAATAAAAGTAAAAATACAAAGAATTTTCAAAAAAATATTCCAAAGGGGTGGGGGCATTTCGCTAGATTTTTGAAAAAATGTTCCAAAGGGGCGTGGGGTATCTGGTTCTATTTTGGAACAAAATGTTGAAAATAAAAGTAAAAATACAAAGAATTTTCGAAAAAATATTCCGAAGGAGTGGGGTGTTTCGCTTTATTTTGGAAAAGATTTTCCAAAAGGGCTGGGGGTTATTTGTTTCGATTTTGGAACAAAATGCTGAAAATAATAGCAAATATACAAAGAATTTTCAAAACAATATTCCAAAGGGGAGGGGTGTTTCGCTAGATATTTGAAAAAATGTTCCAAAGGGGGGTGGGGTATCTGGTTCTATTTTGGAACAAATGTTGAAAATAAAAGCAACAATCGGTGGAATTCTCGAAAAAAATATTCCAAAGGGGTGGGGGTATTTCGCTAGATTTTGGAAAAGATGTTTCAAGGGGGGCGGGCGGTATTTGGCTCGATTTTGGAACAATATGTTGAAAATAAAAGTAAAAATATAAAGAATTTTCGAAAGAATACTCCAAAGGAGTGGGGGTATTTCGCTAGATTTTGGAAAGGATTTTCCAAAGGGGTGGGGGGTATTTGGTTCGATTTTAGAACAAAATGTTGAAAATAAAAGCAACAATACATAGAATTTTCGAAAAAATATTCCAAAGGGGTGGGGGTATTTTGCTAGTTCTTGGAAAAGAAGTTCCAAAGGGGGTGGGGGGAATTTGGTTCTATTTTGGAACAAAATGTTGAAAATAAAAGTAAAAATACAAAGAATTTTCGAAAAAATATTCCAAAGGGGTGGGGGTATTTCGCTAGATTTTGGAAAAGATGTTTCAAAGGGGATGGCGGGTATATGGTTCGATTTTTGAACTATATGTTGAAAATAAAAGTAAAAATTCAAAGAATTTTTGAAAAAATATTCCAAAGGAATGGGGGTAATTCGCTAGATTTTGGAAAAGATATTCCAAAGGGGGTGGGGGAAATTTAGTTCGATTTTTGAACGAAATGTTAAAAATAATAGCAAAAATACAAATGAGTTTTAAAAAATATATTCCATAGGGGTGGGGGCATTTCGCTAGATTTTTGAAAAAATGTTGCAAAGGGGGGTGGGGTATTTGGTTCTATTTTGGAACAAAATTTTGAAAATAATAGCAACAATACATAGAATTTTGGAAAAATTATTCCAAAGGGGTGGGGGTATTTCGCTGGTTCTTGGAAAGGAAGTTCCAAAGGGGGGGAGGTATTTGGTTGGATTTTGGAACAAAATGTTTATAATAAAAGCTACAATACATAGTATTTTCGAAAGAATATTCCAAAGGGGTGGGGGTATTTCGCTAGATTTTGGAGAAGATGTTCCAAAGGGGGTGGGGTTCGATTTTTGAACAAAATGTTGAAAACAAAAGTAAAAATACAAAGAATTTTCGAAAAAATATTCCAAAGGGTTGTGGGGTATCTAGTGTTATTTTGGAACAAAATGTTGAAAATAAAAGCAACAATACGTAGAATTTTCAAAAAAATATACCAAAGGGGTGGGTATTTCGCTAGATTTTGGAGGAGATGTTCCAAGGGGGGTGGGGGGTATTTGGTTCGATTTTGGAATAAAATGTTTAAAATAAAAGCAAAAAACATAGGATTTTCGACAAAATATTCGAAAGGGGTGGAGGTATCTCGCCAGATTTTTGAAAAATGTTCCAGGGGGCGGTGGGGTGTTTGGTTCGATTTTGAAACAAAATGTTGAAAATAATAGCAAAAATAAAAAGAATTTTCAAAAAAATATTCCAAAGGGGTTGGGGGGAATTTGGTTCTATTTTCGAACAAAATGTTGAAAATAAAAGTAAAAATACAAAGAATTTTCGAAAAAATATTCCAAAGGGGTGGGGGTACTTCGCTAGCTTTTGAAAAAGTAGTTCCAAAGGGGGTGGGGGATATTTGGTTCGATTTTTGAGCAATATGCTGAAAATAAAAGTTAAAAAAGAAGGAATTTTGGAAAAATTATTCCAAAGGGGTGGGGGTATTTCGCTAGTTCTTGGAAAAGAAGTTCCAAAGGGGGGGAGGTATTTGGTTGGATTTTGGAACAAAATGTTTAAAATAAAAGCTACAATACATAGTATTTTCGAAAAAATATTCCAAAGGGGTGGGGGTATTTCGCTAGATTTTGGAGATGTTCCAAAGGGGTGGGGACATTTGGTTCGGTTTTTGAACAAAATGTTCAAAATAAATGCAACAATACATAGTATTTTCGAGAAAATATTCGAAAGGGGTGGGGGTATTACGCCAGATTTTTGAAAAATGTTCCAAAGGGGCGGTATGGTGTTTGGTTCGATTTTGAAACAAAATGTTGAAAATAATAGCAAAAATACAAAGAATTTTTAAAAAAATTATCCAAAAAGGGTGAGGGGAATTTGGTTCTATTTTGGAACAAAACGTTGAAAATAAAAGTAAAAATACAAATAATTTTCGAACAAATATTCCAAAGGGGTGGGGTATATCGCTGGATTTTTGAAAAATGTTCCAAAGAGGGCGGGGAGGTATTTGTTTCGATTTTGGAGCATAATGTTTAAAATAAAAGCAACAATACATAGAATTTTGGAAAAATTATTCCAAAGGGGTGGGGGTATTTCGCTAGCTTTTGAAAAAGAAGTTCCAAAGGGGGTGGGAGGTATGTGGTTCGATTTTTAAACAAAATGTTGAAAATAAAAGTAAAAATACAAAGAATTTTCTAAAAAATATTCCAAAGGGGTGGGGTATTTTGCTGGATTTTTGAAAAATTGTTCCAATGGGGGCGAGGAGGAATTTGTTTCGATTTTGGAACAAAATGTTGAAAATAAAAGCAACAATACAAAGAATTTTCGAAAAAATATTCCAAAGGGGGTGGGGGTATTTTGCTAGATTTTGGAGAAGAAGTTCCAAAGGGGGTGGGGGGTATTTGGTTCGATTTTTGAATAAAATGTTGAAAACAAAAGTAAAAATACAAAGAATTTTCGAAAAAATATTCCAAAGGGTGGTGGGGTATCTGGTGTTATTTTGGAACAAAATGTTGAAAATAAAAGTAAAAATACAAAGAATTTTCGAAAAAATATTCCAAAGGTGTGGGGGCATTTCGCTAGCTCTTGGAAAAGAAGTTCCAAAGTGGGGGATGTATTAGGTTGGATTTTGGAACAAAACGTTGAAAATAATAGCAAAAATACAGAGGATTCTAAAAAAAAATATTCCATAGGGGTAGGGGTATTTCGCTAGATTTTGGAAAAGATTTTTCAAAGGGGGGTGGGGCATTTCGTTCGATTTAAGAACAAAATGTTGAAAACAAAAGTAAAAATACAAAGAATTTTCGATATATATTCCAAAGGGGAGGGGGCATTTCGCTAGATTTTTGAAAAAATGTTCCAAAGGGGGGTGGGGTATCTGGTTCTATTTTGGAACAAAATGTTGAAAATAAAAGCAGCAATACATGGAATTTTCAAAGAAATATACCTAAGGGGTGGGGGTATTTCGCTAGATTTTGGAGAAGGTGTTCCAAAGGGGGTGGGGGGTATTTGGTTCGATTTTTGAACAAAATGTTGAAAATAGTAGCAAAAATACTAAGAATTTTTGAAAAAATATTCCAAAGGGTTGGGGGCATTTCGCTAGATTTTTGAAAAAATGTTCAAAAGAGGCGTGGGGTATCTGGTTCTATTTTGCAACAAAATATTGAATATAAAAGCAACAATACGTGGAATTCTCGAAAAAAAATATTCCAAAGGTGTGGGGGCATTTCGCTAGCTCTTGGAAAAGAAGTTCCAAAGTGGGGGAGGTATTAGGTTGGATTTTGGAACAAAACGTTGAAAATAATAGCAAAAATACAAAGAATTATCAAAAATATATACCAAAGGGGTGGGGGCATTTTGCTAGATTTTCGAAAGGATGTTCCAAAGAGAGTGGTGGGTATTTGGTTTGATTTTTGAACAAAATGTTGAAAATAATAGCAAAAATACAAGGAATTTTTGAAAAAATATACTAAAGGGGTGGGGGCATTTCGATAGATATTGGAGAAGGTGTTCCAAAGGGGTTGGGGGGTATTTGGTTCGATTTTTGAACAAAATGTTGAAAATAATAGCAAAAATACAAAGAACTGTCAAAAAAATATACCAAAGGGGTGGGGGTATTTCGCTAGTTTTTGGAAAAGATGTTCTAATGTGGTGGGAGTATTTGGTTCGATTGTGGAACAAAATGTTTAAATTAATAGCAAAAATACGAAGAATTTACAAGAAAATATTCCAAAGGGGTGGGGGTATTTCGTTAGATTTTGGAAAAGATGTTCCAAAGGGGTGGGGGGAATTTGGTTCGATTTTGTAACAAAATGTTTAAAATAATAGCAAAAATACCAAGAATTTTCAAAAAAATATCCCAAAGGGGTGGGGGTATTTCGTTAGATTTTGGAAAAGATGTTCTAATGTGGTGGGGGGTATTTGGTTCGATTGTGGAACAAAATGTTGTAAATAATAGCAAAAATACAAAGAATTTTCAAAAAAATATAACAAAGGAGTGGGGGTATTTCGCTAGATTTTGCAAAATATGTTGCAAAGGGGGTGGGGGGAATTTGGTTTGATTTTGGGACAATGTGTTGAAAATAAAAGTAAAAATACAAAGAATTTTCGAAAAAATATTCCGAAGGTGTGGGGGTATTTCACTAGATTTTTGAAACAATATTCCAAAGGGGGGTGGGGCATTTGGTTCGATTTTGAAACAAAATGTTGAAAATAATTGCAAAAATACAGAGAATTTCCGAAAAAATATTCCAAAGGGGTGGGGGTATTTCGCTAGATTTTGGAGATGTTCTAATGGGGTGGGGGGTATATCGCTAGATTTTGCAAAAGATTTTGCAAAAGGGGTGGGGGGAATTTGGTTCAATTTTGGAACAAAATGTTGAAAATAACAGCAAAAATACAAAGAACTTTCGAAAAAATATACCAAAGGAGTGGGGATATTTCGGTAGATTTTGCAAAAGATGTTGCAAAAGGGGTGGGGGGAATTTGGTTCGATTTTGGAACAATATGTTGAAAATAAAAGTAAAATACAAAGAATTTTCGAAGAAATATTCCACAGTAGTAGGGGTATATCGCTAGATTTTGGAAAAGGTGTTCCAAGGGAGTGGGGGGTATTTGGTTCGATTATGGAACATGTCGAAAATAAGAGCAAAAATACAAAGACTTTTCAAAAAAATATTCCAAAGGGGTGGGGTATTTCACTAGATTTTGGAAAAGATGTTCCAAAGGGTTAGGGGTGTATTTGTTTCGATTTTTGAACAAAATGTTGAAAATAATAGCAAATATACAAAGAATTTTTAAAAAAATATTCCAAAAAGGGTGGGGGGAATTTGGTTCTGTTTTGGAACAAAATGTTGAAAATAAAAGTAAAAATACATACAACTCTCGAAAAAAATATTCCAAAGGGGTGGGGGATTTCGCTAGATTTTGCAAAATATGTTGCAAAGGGGGTGGGGGGAATTTGGTTCGATTTTGGGACAATGTGTTGAAAATAAAATTTAAAATACAAAGAATTTTCGAAAAAATATTCCGAAGGTGTGGTGGTATTTCACTAGATTTTTGAAACAATCTTCCAAAGGGGGGTGGGGCATTTGGTTCGATTTTGAAACAAAATGTTGAAAATAATAGCAAAAATGCAAAGAATTTTCAAAAAAATATTCCAAAGGGGTGGGGGTATTTCGTTAGATTTTGGAAAAGATGTTCCAAGGGGGGTGGGCGGTATTTGGTTCGATTTTGGAACAAAATGTTGAAAATAATAGCAAATATACAAAGAATTTCCAAAAAAATATTCCAAAGGGGTGGGGTGTTTCGCTAGATATTTGAAAAAATGTTCCAAAGGGGGTTGGGACGTTTGGTTCTATTTTGGAACAAAAGGTTGAAAATAAAAGCAACAATAGGTGGAATTCTCGAAAAAAATATTCCAAAGGGGTGGGGGTATTTCGCTAGATTTTTGAAAAAATATTCTAAAGGGGGTGGGACATTTGGTTCTCTTTTGGAACAAAATGTTGAAAATAAAAGAACAATACGTGGAATTCTCGAAAAAAATATTTCAAAGGGGTGGGGGTATATCGCTAGATTTTGGAGATGTTCCAAAGGGGGTGGGGGCTGTTTGGTTCGATTTTGGAACAATATGTTGAAAATAAAAGTAAAAATACAAAGAATTTTCTAAAAAATATTCCAAAGGGGAGGGGGTATTTCGATAGATTTTTTGAAAAAATATTCCAAAGGGGGGTGGGATATTTGGTTCTATTTTGGAACAAAATGTTGAAAATAAAAGAACAATACGTGGAATTCTCGAAAAAAATATTCCAAAGGGGTGGGGGTATATCGCTAGATTCTGGAGAAGATGTTCCAAAGGGGGTGGGGGGTATTTGGTTCGATTTTGGAACAATATGTTGAAAATAAAAGTAAAAATACAAAGAATTTTCGAAAAAATATTCCGAAGGTGTGGGGGTATTTCGCTAGATTTTGGAAAAGATGTTCCAAAGGGGGTGGCGGATATATGGATCGATTTTTGAACTATATGTTGAAAATAAAAGTAAAAATTCAAGGAATTTTTGAAAAAATATTCCAAAGGAGTGGGGGTAATTCGCTATATTTTGGAAAAGATATTCCAAAGGGGGTGGGGGGAATTTAGTTAGATTTTTGAACGAAATGTTGAAAATAATAGCAAAAATACAAATGAGTTTTAAAAAATATATTCCATAGGGGTGGGGGCATTTCGCTAGATTTTTGAAAAAATGTTGCAAAGGGGGGTGGGGTATTTGGTTCTATTTTGGAACAAAATGTTGAAAATAAAAGCAACAATACATACAACTCTCGAAAAAAATATTCCAAAGGGGTGGGGGATTTCGCTAGATTTTGGAGATGTTCCAAAGGGGTGGGGGGTATTTGGTTGGATTGTGGAACAGAATGTTTAAAATAAAAGCAACAATACATAGTATTTTCGAGAAAATATTCGAAAGGGGTGGAGGTATTTCGCCAGATTTTTAAAAATGTTCCAAAGGGGCGGTGGGGTGTTTGGTTCGATTTTGAAACAAAATGTTGAAAATAATAGCAAAAATACAAAGAATTTTTAAAAAAATATTCCAAAAAGGGTGGGGGGAATTTGGTTCTATTTTGGAACAAAATGTTGAAAATAAAAGTAAAAATACAAAGAATTTTCGAAAAAATATTCCAAAGGGGTGGGGGTATTTCGCTAGCTTTTGAAAAAGAAGTTCCAAAGGGGGTGGGGGGTATTTGGTTCGATTTTGGAACAAACTGTTGAAAACAAAGGTAAAAATACAAAGAATTTTCGAAAAAATATTCCAAAGGGGTGGGGGTATTTCGCTAGATTTTGGAAAAGATGTTTCAAATGGGGTGGCGGGTATTTGGTTCGATTTTTGAGCAATATGCTGAAAATAAAAGTAAAGATACAAAGAATTTTCGAAAAAATATTCCAAAGGTGTGGGGGTATTTCGCTAGATTTTGGAAAAGATGTTCCAAAGGGGGTGGGGAGGAATTTGTTTCGATTATGGAACAAAATGTTTAAAATAAAAGCAACAATACATAGAATTTGGAAAAATTATTCCAAAGGGGTGGGGTATTTCCTGGTTCTTGGAAAAGAAGTTCCAAAGGGTGGGAGGTATTTGGTTGGATTTTGGAACAAAATGTTTAAAATAAAAGCTACAATACATAGTATTTTCGAAAAAATATTCCAAAGGGGTGGGGGTATTTCGCTAGATTTTGGAGAAGATGTTCCAAAGGGGGTGGGGACTTTTGGTTCGGTTTTTGAACAAAATGTTGAAAATAATAGCAAAAATACAAAGAATTTTCAAAGAAATATACCAAAGGGGTGGGGTTATTTCGCTAGATTTTGGAAAAGATGTTCCAAAGGGGGTGGGGGGTATTTAGTTCGATTTTAGAACAAAATGTTGAATATAATAGCAAAAATACAAAGAATTTTTAAAAAAATATTCCAAAAAGGGTGGGGGGAATTTGGTTCTGTTTTGGAACAAAATGTTGAAAATAAAAGTAAAAATACATACAACTCTCGAAAAAAATATTCCAAAGGGGTGGGGGATTTCGCTAGATTTTGGAGATGTTCCAAAGGGGTTGGGGTGTATTTGGTTGGATTTTGGAACAAAATGTTCAAAATAAATGCAACAATACATAGTATTTTCGAGAAAATATTCGAAAGGGGTGGGGGTATTACGCCAGATTTTTGAAAAATGTTCCAAAGGGGCGGTGGGGTGTTTGGTTCGATTTTGAAACAAAATGTTGAAAATAATAGCAAAAATACAAAGAATTTTTAAAAAAATTATCCAAAAAGGGCGGGGGGAATTTGGTTCTATTTTGGAACAAAATGTTGAAAATAAAAGTAAAAATACAAATAATTTTCGAGCAAATATTCCAAAGGGGTGGGGTATTTCGCTGGATTTTTGAAAAAATATTCCAAAGAGGGCGGGGAGGTATTTGTTTCGATTTTGGAGCATAATGTTTAAAATAAATGCAACAATACATAGAATTTTGGAAAAATTATTCCAAAGGGGTGGGGGTATTTCGCTAGCTTTTGAAAAAGAAGTTCCAAAGGGGGTGGGAGGTATGTGGTTCGATTTTTAAACAAGATGTTGAAAATAATAGCAAAAATACAAAGAACTGTCAAAAAATATACCAAAGGGGTGGGGGCATTTTGCTAGATTTTCGAAAGGATGTTCCAAAAAGAGTGGTGGGTATTTGGTTCGGTTTTGGAACAAAATGTTGAAAATAAAAGTAAAAATACAAAGAATTTTCTAAAAAATATTCCAAAGGGGTGGGGTATTTTGCTGGATTTTTGAAAAATTGTTCCAATGGGGGCGAGGAGGAATTTGTTTCGATTTTGGAACAAAATGTTGAAAATAAAAGCAACAATACAAAGAATTTTCGAAAAAATATTCCAAAGGGGTGGGGGTATTTTGCTAGATTTTGGAGAAGATGTTCCAAAGGGGGTGGGGGGTATTTGGTTCGATTTTTGAACAAAACGTTGAAAACAAAAGTAAAAATACAAAGAATTTTCGAAAAAATATTCCAAAGGGTGTTGGGGTATCTGGTGTTATTCTGGAACAAAATGTTGAAAATAAAAGCAACAATACGTAGAATTTTCAAAAAAATATACCAAAGGGGTGGGGGTATTTCGCTAGATTTTGGAGAAGATGTTCCAAAGGGGGTGGGGGGTATTTGGTTCGATTTTGGAATAAAATGTTTAAAATAAAAGCAAAAACCATAGGATTTTCGAGAAAATATTCGAAAGGGGTGGAGGTATCTCGCCAGATTTTTGAAAAATGTTCCAAGGGGCGGTGGGGTGTTTGGTTCGATTTTGATACAAAATGTTGAAAATAATAGCAAATATACAAAGAATTTTCAAAAAAATATTCCAAAGGGGTTGGGGGGAATTTGGTTCTATTTTCAAGCAAAATGTTGAAAATAAAAGTAAAAATACAAAGAATTTTCGAAAAAATATTCCAAAGGGGTGGGGGTATTTCGCTAGCTTTTGAAAAAGAAGTTCCAAAGGGGGTGGGGGGTATTTGGTTCGATTTTGGAATAAAATGTTTAAAATAAAAGCAAAAAACATAGGATATTCGAGAAAATATTCGAAAGGGGTGGGGGTATTTTGCTAGATTTTTGAAAAATGTTCCAAAGGGGCGGTGGGGTATTTGGTTCGATTTTGGAACAAAATGTTGAAAATAATAGCAAAAATACAAAGAATTTTCAAAAAAATATTCCAAAGGGGGTGGCGGGAATTTGGTTCTATTTTGGAACAAAATGTTGAAAATAAAAGTAAAAATACAAAGAATTTTCGAAAAAATATTCCAAAGGGGTGGGGGTATTTCGCTAGCTCTTGTAAAAGAAGTTCCAAAGTGGGGGAGGTATTAGGTTGGATTTTGGAACAAAACGTTGAAAATAATAGCAAAAATACAAAGGACTCTAAAAAAAAATATAAACCAAAGGGGTGGGGGATTTCGCTAGATTTTGGAGATGTTCCAAAGGGGTTGGGGAGTATTTGGTTGGATTTTGGAACAAAATGTTCAAAATAAATGCAACAATACATAGTATTTTCGAGAAAATATTCGAAAGGGGTGGGGCTATTACGCCAGATTTTTGAAAAATGTTCCAAAGGGGCGGTGGGGTGTTTGGTTCGATTTTGAAACAAAATGTTGAAAATAATAGCAAAAATACAAAGAATTTTTAAAAAAATTATCCAAAAAGGGTGGGGGGAATTTGGTTCTATTTTGGAACAAAACGTTGAAAATAAAAGTAAAAATACCAATAATTTTCGAGCAAATATTCCAAAGGGGTGGGGTATTTCAATGGATTTTGGAGAAGATGTTCCAAAGGGGGTGGGGTGTATTTGGTTCGATTTTTGAACAAAACGTTGAAAACAAAAGTAAAAATACAAAGAATTTTCGAAAAAATATTCCAAAGGGTGGTGGGGTATCTGGTGTTATTTTGGAACAAAATGTTGAAAATAAAAGTAAAAATACAAAGAATTTTCGAAAAAATATTCCAAAGGGGTGGGGGTATTTCGCTAGCTTTCGAAAAAGAAGTTCCAATGGGGGTGGGGGGTATTTGGTTCGATTTTGGAATAAAATGTTTAAAATAAAAGCAAAAAACATAGGGTATTCGAGAAAATATTCGAAAGGGGTGGGGGTATTTCGCTAGATTTTTGAAAAATGTTCCAAAGGGGCGGTGGGGTATTTGGTTCGATTTTGGAACAAAATGTTGAAAATAATAGCAAATATACAAAGAATTT
The DNA here is from genome assembly GCA_963921985.1 of Agrilus biguttatus. Taxonomy (NCBI): domain Eukaryota; kingdom Metazoa; phylum Arthropoda; class Insecta; order Coleoptera; family Buprestidae; genus Agrilus; species Agrilus biguttatus. The sequence goes on along the minus strand of OY998117.1, from coordinate 21,618,852 downwards.
TCAAAAAAATATTCCAAAGGGGTGGGGGTGTTTCTCTAGATTTTTGAAAAAATGTTCCAAAGGGGGTGGCGGGTATTTGGTTCGATTTTTGAACAAAATGTTGAAAATAATAGCAAAAATACATAGGATTCTAAAAAAAAATATTTCATAGGGGTGGGGGTATTTCGCTAGATTTTGGAAAAGATGTTCCAAAGGGGGGTGGGGCATTTCGTTCGATTTTAGAACAAACTGTTGAAAACAAAAGTAAAAATACAAAGAATTTTCGAAAAAATATTCCATAGGGGTGGGGGTATTTCACTAGATTTTGGAAAAGATGTTCCAAAGGGTTAGGAGTGTATTTGTTTCGATTTTTGAACAAAATGTTGAAAATAATAGCAAATATACAAATAATTTTCAAAAAACTACTTTAAAGGGGTGGGGGTGTTTCGCTAGATTTTTGAAAAAATATTCCAAAGGGGGGTGGGGTATTTGGTTCGATATTGGAACAAAATGTTGAAAATAAAAGCAACAATAGATAGAACTCTCAAAAAAAGTATTCCAAAGGGGTGGGGTGTTTCGCTAGATTTTGGAGATGTTCCAAAGGGGGTGGGGGGTATTTGGTTCGATTTTGCAACAAAATGTTTAAAATAATAGCAAAAATACCAAGAATTTTTAAAAAAATATCCCAAAGGGTTGGGGTTATTTCGTTATATTTTGGAAAAGATGTTCCAAAGGGGGTGGCGGGTATTTGGTTCGATTTTTGAACAAAATGTTGAAAATAATAGCAAAAATACATAGGATTCTAAAAAAATATTGCATATTTGGTGGGAGTATTTCGCTAGATTTTGGAAAAGATGTTCCAAAGGGGGTGGCGGGTGTTTGGTTCGATTTTTGAACAAAACGTTGAAAATAATAGCAAAAATACATAGGATTCTAAAAAAAAATATTCCATAGGGGTGGGGGTATTTCGGTATAATTTTGAGAAAATGTTCCAAAGGGGGTGGGGCATTTCGTTCGATTTTTGAACAATATGTTGAAAATAAAAGTAAAAATACAAAGAATTTTCGAAAAAATATTCCGAAGGTGTAGGGGTATTTCGCTGGATTTTTGAAAAAATGTTCCAAAGGGGGTGGGGAGGAATTTGTTTCGATTTTGGAACAAAATGTTTAAAATAAAAACAACAATACATAGAATTTTGGAAAAATTATTCCAAAGGGGTGGGGGTATTTCGCTAGTTCTTGGAAAAGAAGTTCCAAAGGGGGGGAGGTATTTGGTTGGATTTTGGAACAATATGCTGAAAAAAAAGTAAAAATACAAACAATTTTCTAAAAAATATTCCAAAGGGGTGGGGTATTTCGCTGGATTTTTGAAAAAATGTTCCAAAGGGGTTGGGGAGGAATTTGTTTCGATTTTGGAACAAAATGTTTATAATAAAAGCAACAATACATAGTATTTTCGAGAAAATATTCGAAAGGGGTGGGGGTATTTCGCCCGATTTTTGAAAAATGTTCCAGAGGGGCGGTGGGGTGTTTAGTTCGATTTTGAAACAAAATGTTGAGAATAAAAGTAAAAATACAAAGAATTTTCGAAAAAATATTCCAAAGGGAGTGGGGGGAATTTGGTTCTATTTTGGAACAAAATGTTGAAAATAAAAGTAAAAATACAAAGAATTTTCGAAAAAATATTCCAAAGGGGTGGGGTATTTCGCTAGCTTTTGGAAAAGAAGTTCCAAAGGGGGTTGGGGGTATTTGGTTCGATTTTGGAACAAAATGTTGAAAATAATAGCAAATATACAAAGAATTTTCAAAAAAATATTCCAAAGGGGTGGGGGCATTTCGCTAGATTTTGGAAAAGATGTTTCAAGGGGTGTGGGGGGTATTTGGTTCGATTTTGGAACAAAATGGTGAAAATAATAGCATATATACAAAGAGTTTTCAAAAAAATATACCATAGGGGTGGGGGTATTTCATTAGATTTTGGAGAAGATGTTCCAAAGGGGGTGGGGGGTATTTGGTTCGATTTTTGAACAAAATGTTGAAAATAATAGCAAAAATACAAAGAATCTTTAAAGCAATATTCCAAAGGGGTGGGGGGAATTTGGTTCTATTGTGGAACAAAATGTTGAAAACAAAAGTAAAAATACACAGAATTTTCGAAAAAATATTCCACAGTAGTGGGGGTATATCGCTAGATTTTGGAAAAGATATTCCAAGGGGAGTGGGGAGTATTTGGTTCGATTATGGAACATGTTGAAAATAAGAGCAAAAATACAAAGAATTTTCAAAAAAATATTCCAAAGGGGTGGGGGTATTTCGCTAGATTTTGGAGAAGATGTTCTAATGGGGTGGGGGGTATTTGATTCGATTTTGGAATAAAATGTTGAAAATAATAGCAAAAATACAAAGAATTTTCGAAGAAATATTATAGTGGTGTGGGGGTATTTCGCAAGATATTGGTAAAGATGTTCCAAAGGGTGTAGGGGGAATTTGTTTCGATTTTGGAACAAAATGCTGAAAACAAAAATAAAAATACAAAGAATTTTCGAAAGAAATGTTCAAAGGGGTGGGGGTATTTTGCTAGATTTTGGAAAATGTTCCAAAGGGTGGGGGGTATTTCTTTCGATTTTGAAACAAAATGTTTAAAATAATAGCAAAAATACCAAGAATTTTCAAAAAAATATTCCAAAGGGGTCGAGGTGTTTCGCTAGATTTTTGAAAAAATTTCCAAGTAGGGGTGGGACATTTGGTTCTATTTTGGAACAAAATATTGAAAATAAAAGCAACAATACATAGAACTCTCGATAAAAATATTCCAAAGGGGTGGGGTATTTCGGTAGATTTTTGAAACAATATTCCAAAGAGGGGTGGGGTATTTGGTTCGATTTTGAAACAAAATGTTGAAAATAATAGCAAAAATACAAAGAATTTTCGAAAAAATATTCCAAACGGGGTGGGGTATTTCGCCCGAGTTTTGAAAAATGTTCCAAAGGGGCGGTGGGGTGTTTAGTTCGATTTTGAAACAAAATGTTGAGAATAAAAGTAAAAATACAATGAATTTTCGAAAAAATATTCCAAAGGGAGTGGGGGGAGTTTGGTTCTATTTTGGAACAAAATGTTGAGAATAAAAGTAAAAATACAAAGAATTTTCGAAAAAATATTCCAAAGGGGTGGGGGTATTTCGCTAGCTTTTGGAAAAGAAGTTCCAAAGGGGGTTGGGGGTATTTGGTTCGATTTTGGAACAAAATGTTGAAAATAATAGCCAATATACAAAGAATTTTCAAAAAAATATTCCAAAGGGGTGGGGGCATTTCGCTAGATTTTGGAAAAGATGTTTCAAGGGGTGTGGGGGGTATTTGGTTCGATTTTGGAACAAAATGGTGAAAATAATAGCATATATACAAAGAGTTTTCAAAAAAATATACCATAGGGGTGGGGGTATTTCATTAGATTTTGGAGAAGATGTTCCAAAAGGGGTGGGGGGTATTTGGTTCGATTTTTGAACAAAATGTTGAAAATAATAGCAAAAATACAAAGAATCTTTAAAGCAATATTCCAAAGGGGTGGGGGGAATTTGGTTCTATTGTGGAACAAAATGTTGAAAACAAAAGTAAAAATACAAAGAATTTTCGAAAAAATATTCCAAAGGGGTGGGGGTATTTCGCTAGCTTTTGGAAAAGTAGTTCCAAAGTGGGGGGAGGTATTAGGTTGGATTTTGGAACAAAACATTGAAAATAATAGCAAAAATACCAAGAATTTTCAAAAAATATCCGAAAGGGATGGGGTATTTCGTTAAATTTTGGAAAAGATGTTCCAAAGGGGGGTGGGGCATTTGATTCGATTTTGAAACAAAATGTTGAAAATAATAGCAAAAATACAAAGAATTTTCAAAAATATATACCATAGGAGTGGGGGTATATCGCTAGATTTTGGAAAAGATATTCCAAGGGGAGTGGGGAGTATTTGGTTCGATTATGGAACATGTTGAAAATAAGAGCAAAAATACAAAGAATTTTCAAAAAAATATTCCAAAGGGGTGGGGGTATTTCGCTAGATTTTGGAGAAGATGTTCTAATGGGGTGGGGGGTATTTGATTCGATTTTGGAATAAAATGTTGAAAATAATAGCAAAAATACAAAGAATTTTCGAAGAAATATTATAGTGGTGTGGGGGTATTTCGCAAGATATTGGTAAAGATGTTCCAAAGGGTGTAGGGGGAATTTGTTTCGATTTTGGAACAAAATGCTGAAAACAAAAATAAAAATACAAAGAATTTTCGAAAGAAATGTTCAAAGGGGTGGGGGTATTTCGCTAGATTTTGGAAAATGTTCCAAAGGGTGGGGGGGTATTTCTTTCGATTTTGAAACAAAATGTTTAAAATAATAGCAAAAATACCAAGAATTTTCAAAAAAATATTCCAAAGGGGTCGACGTGTTTCGCTAGATTTTTGAAAAAATTTCCAAGTAGGGGTGGGGCATTTGGTTCTATTTTGGAACAAAATATTGAAAATAAAAGCAACAATACATAGAACTCTCGATAAAAATATTCCAAAGGGGTGGGGTATTTCGGTAGATTTTTGAAACAATATTCCAAAGAGGGGTGGGGTATTTGGTTCGATTTTGGAATAAAATGTTGAAAATAATGGCAAATATGCAAGGAAGTTTCGAAGAAATATTATAGTGGTCAGGGGGTATTTCGCAAGATATTGGAAAAGATGTTCCAAAGGATGTGGGGGGAATTTGGTTCGATTTTGGAACAAAATGCTGAAAACAAAAATAAATATACAAAGAATTTTCGAAAAAATTTCGCTAGATTTTTGAAAATTTTTCCAAGGGCTGGGCGGGGGGTATTTGGTTCGATTTTGAAACAAAATGTTTAAAATAATAGCAAAAATACCAAGAATTTTCAAAAAAATATCCCAAAGGGGTGGGGGCATTTCGTTAGATTTTGGAAAAGATGTTCTAATGTGGTGGGGGGTATTTGGTTCGATTGTGGAACAAAATGTTGTAAATAATAGCAAAAGTACAAAGAATTTTAAAAAAATATATCAAAGGAGTGGGGGTATTTGGCTAGATTTTGCAAAATATGTTGCAAAGGGGGTGGGGGGAATTTGGTTCGATTTTGGGACAATGTGTTGAAAATAAAAGTAAAAATACAAAGAATTTCCGAAAAAATATTCCAAAGGGGTGGGGGTATTTCGCTAGATTTTGGAAAAGATGTTCTAATGTGGTGGGGAGTATTTGGTTCGATTGTGGAACAAAATGTTGTAAATAATAGCAAAAATACAAAGAATTTTCAAAAAAATATTCCAATGGGGTGGGGGTATTTCGCTAGATATCGGAAAAGATGTTCTAAAGGGGGTTGGGGGTATTTGGTTCGATTTTTGAACAAAATGTTGAAAATAATAGCAAAAATGCAATGGATTTTTAAAAACAATATTCCATAGGGGGGGGGGTATTTCGCTAGATTTTGGAAAAGATGTTCCAATGGGGGTGGCGGGTATTTGGTTCGATTTTTGAATAAAATGTTGAAAATAATAGCAAAAATACATAGGATTCTAAAAAAAAATATTCCATAGGGGTGGGAGTATTTCGCTAGATTTTGAGAAGATTTTCCAAAGGGAGTGGGGGGTATTTGGTTCGATTTTTGAACAAAATGTTGAAAATAATAGCAATAATACAAAGGATTTTTAAAAACAATATTCCGTAGGGGTGGGGGTATTCCGGTATATTTTTGTGAAAATGTTCCAAAGGGGGTGGGGCATTTCGTTCGATTTTGGTACAAAATGTTGAAAACAAAAGTGAAAATACAAAGAATTTTCGAAAAAATATTCCAAAGGGGTGTGGGGTTATTTCGCTAGATTTTTGAAAAAATGTTCAAAAGGGGCGTGGGGCATCTGGTTCTATTTTGGAACAAAATATTGAAAATAAAAGCAACAATACGTGGAATTCTCGAAAACAATATTCCAAAGGGGTGGGGGTATATCGCTAGATTATGGAGAAGATGTTTCAAAGGGGAGAGGGTATTTCGCTAGATTTTTAAAAAAATGTTCCAAAGGGAGGTGGGGTATCTGGTTCTATTTTGGAACAAAATGTTGAAAATAAAAGTAAAAATACAAAGAATTTTCGAAAAAATATTCCAAAGGGGTGGGGGTATTTCGCTAGATTTTGGAAAAGATTTTCCAAAGGGGGTGGGGCATTTCGTTCGATTTTAGAACAAAATGTTGAAAACAAAAGTAAAAATACAAAGAATTTTTGAAAAAATATTCCAAAGAGGTGGGGGTATTTCGCTAGCTCTTGGAAAAGTAGTTCCAAAGTGGGAGGGGTATTAGGTTGGATTTTGGAACAAAACGTTGCAAATAATAGCAAAAATACAAAGGACTCTAAAAAAAATATTCCATAGGGGTGGGAGTATTTCGCTAGATTTTGGAAAAGATTTTCCAAAGGGGGGTGGGGCATTTCGTTCGATTTGAGAACAAACTGTTGAAAACAAAAGTAAAAATACAAAGAATTTTCGAATAGATGTTCCAAAGGGGAGGGGGCATTTCGCTTCATTTTGAGAAAATGCTCCAAAGGGGGTCGGGTATCTGGTTCTATTTTGGAACAAAATGTTGAAAATAAAAGCACCAATACGTGGAATTCTCGAAAAAAATATTCCAAAGGGGTGGGGATATTTCGCTAGATTTTGGAAAAGATGTTTCAAAGGGGGTGGCGGATATTTGGCTCGATTTTGGAACAATATGTTGAAAATAAAAGCAACAATACATAGAATTTTCAAAAAATTATACCAAAGGGGTGGGGGTATTTCGCTAGATTTTGGAGAAGATGATCCAAAGTTGGTGGGGGTTATTTGGTTCGATTTTTGAACAAAATGTTGAAAATAATAGCAAAAATACAAAGAATCTTCGAAAAAATTTTCCAAAGGGGAGGGGGCATTTCGCTAGATTTTTGAAAAATATTCCAAAGGGGGGTGGGGTATATGGTTCTATTTTGGAACAAAATGTTGAAAATAAAAGCAACAATACATAGTATTTTCGAGAAAATATTCGAAAGGGGTGGGGGTATTTCGCCAGATTTTTGAAAAATGTTCCAAAGGGGCGGTGGCGTGTTTAGTTCGATTTTGAAACAAAATTTTAAAAATAAAGAAAAAATACAAAGAATTTTCGAAAAAATATTCCAAAGGGAGTGGGGGGAATTTGGTTCTATTTTTGAACAAAATGTTGAAAATAAAAGTAAAAATACAAAGAATTTTCGAAAAAATATCCCAAAGGGGTGGGGGTATTTCGCTGGCTTTTGGAAAAGAAGTTCCAAAGGGGGGTGGGGTATATGGTTCTATTTTGGAACAAAATGTTGAAAATAAAAGCAACAATACATAGTATTTTCGAGAAAATATTCGAAAGGGGTGGGGGTATTTCGCCAGATTTTTGAAAAATGTTCCAAAGGGGCGGTGGCGTGTTTAGTTCGATTTTGAAACAAAATTTTAAAAATAAAAGTAAAAATACAAAGAATTTTCGAAAAAATATTCCAAAGGGAGTGGGGGGAATTTGGTTCTATTTTTGAACAAAATGTTGAAAATAAAAGTAAAAATACAAAGAATTTTCGAAAAAATATCCCAAAGGGGTGGGGGTATTTCGCTGGCTTTTGGAAAAGAAGTTCCAAAGGGGTTGGGGGGTATTTGGTTCGATTTTGGAACAAAATGTTGAAAATAATAGCAAATATAAAAAGAATTTCCAAAAAAATATTCCAAAGGGGTGGGGCATTTCGCTAGATTTTGGAAAAGATGTTTCAAAGGGGGTGGGGGGTATTTGGTTCGATTTTGGAACAAAATGGTGAAAATAATAGCAAATGTACAAAGAATTTTCAAAAAAATATACGAAAGGGGTGGGGGTATTTCGCTAGATTTTGGAGAAGATGATCCAAAGTTGGTAGGGGTTATTTGGTTCGATTTTTGAACAAAATGTTGAAAATAATAGCAAAAATACAAAGAATCTTCGAAAAAATTTTCCAAAGGGGAGGGGGCATTTCGCTAGATTTTTGAAAAATATTCCAAAGGGGGGTGGGGTATATGGTTCTATTTTGGAACAAAATGTTGAAAATAAAAGCAACATTACATAGTATTTTCGAGAAGATATTCGAAAGGGGTGGGGGTATATCGCTAGATTTTTGAGAAAATGTTCCAAAGGGGGTGGGGTGTATTTGGTTCGATTTTGGAACAATATGTTGAAAATAAAAGTGAAAATACAAAGAATTTTCGAAAAAATATTCCGAAGGGTGGGGGTATTTCGCTAGATTTTGGAAAAGATGTTCCAAAGGGGGTGGCGGATATATGGTTCGATTTTGGAACAATATGTTGAAAATAAAAGTAAAAATTCAAAGAATTTTTGAAAAAATATTCCAAAGGAGTAATGATAATTCGCTAGATTTTAGAAAAGATGTTCCAAAGGGGGTGGGGGGAATTTAGTTCGATTTTTGAACAAAATGTTGAAAATAATAGCAAAAATACAAAGGATTTTTAAAAAAAATATTCCATAGGGGTGGGGGAATTTCGCTAGATTTTTGAAATAATGTTCCAAAGGGGGGTGGGGTATTTGGTTCTATTTTGGAACAAAATGCAGAAAATAATAGCAAATATGCAAAGAATTTTCAAAAAAATACTCCAAAGGGGTGGGGTATTTCGTTAGATTTTGGAGATGTTCCAAAGGGGGTGGGGGGTATTTGGATTGATTTTGGAACAATGTGTTGAAAATAAAAGTAAAAATACAACGAATTTTCGAAAAAATATGCCAATGGGGTGGGGTTACTTCACTAGATTTTTGAAACAAAATTCCATAGGGTGGTGGGGCATCTGGTTCGATTTTGAAACAAAATGTTGAAAATAATAGCAAAAATACAAAGAATTTTGGAAAAAAATTATAGTGGTGTGGGGGTATTTCGCTAGATTTTGGAAAAGATGTTCCAAAGGGGGTGGGGTTATTTGTTTCGATTTTGGAACAAATTGTTGGAAATAAAAGTAAAAATACAAAGAATTTTCAAAAAAATATACCAAAGGAGTGGGGGTATTTCGCTAGATTTTGCAAAAGATGTTGCAAAAGGGGTGGGGGGAATTTGGTTCGATTTTGGAAAAATGTGTTGAAAATAAAAGTAAAAATACAACGAATTTTCGAAAAAATATGCCAATGGGGTGGGGGTACTTCACTAGATTTTTGAAACAAAATTCCATAGGGTGGTGGGGGATCTGCTCCGATTTTGAAACAAAATGTTGAAAATAATAGCAATAATGCAAAGAATTTTGGAAAAAAATTATAGTGGTGTGGGGGTATATCGCAGGATTTTGGAAAAGGTGTTCCAAGGGAGTGGTGGGTATTTGGTTCGATTTTGGAACAAAATGTTGAAAATAAAAGTAAAAATACAAAGAATTTTCAAAAAAATATTCCAAAGGGGTGGGGGTATTTCGCTAGATTTCGGAATAGATGTTCTAATGTGGTGGGGGGTATTTGGTTCGATTTTGGAACAAAATATTTAAAATAAAAGCAACAATACCTAGAATTTTCGAAAAAATTTTCGAAAGGGGTGGGGGATTTCGTTAGCTTTTGGAAAATATGTTCCGAAGGGGGAGGAGGTGTTCGGTAGGATTTTGGAACAAAATGTTGAAAATAATAGCAAAAATACAAAGAATTTTCAAAAACATATTCCAAAGGAGTGGGGGTATTTCGCTAGATCTTGCAAAGGATGTTCCAAAGGGGTGGGGGAATTTGGTTCAATTTTGGAATAAAATGTTGAAAATGAAGGTAAAAATACATGGAATTTTCGAAAAAATATTCCAATGGGGTGGGGGTATTTCGCTAGATTTTGGAAAAGATGTTCTAATGTGGTGGGGGGTATTTGGTTCGATTGTGGAACAAAATGTTGTAAATAATAGCAAATATACAAAGAATTTTCAAAAAAATATACCAAAGGAGTGGGGGTATTTCGCTAGATTTTGCAAAAGATGTTGCAAAAGTGGTGGGGGGAATTTGGTTCGATTTTGAAACAATGTGTTGAAAATAAAAGTAAAAATACAAACAATTTTCGAAAAAATATTCCAATGGGGTGGGGGTATTTCACTAGATTTTTGAAACAATATTCCAAAGATTATATTATATTATATTCGCTAGATATTTGAAAAATTGTTCCAAAGGGGGGTGGGGTATTTGGTATGATTTTGGAACAATATGTTGAAAATAAAAGTAAAATACAAAGAATTTTCGAAGAAATATTCCACAGTAGTAGGGGTATATCGCAAGATTTTGGAAAAGGTGTTCCAAGGGAGTGGTGGGTATTTGGTTCGATTATGGAACATGTTGAAAATAAGAGCAAAAACAAAGAATTTTCAAAAAAATATTGCATAGGGGTGGGGTATTTCACTAGATTTTGGAAAAGATATTCCAAAGGGGGGTGGGGTATTTGGTTCTATTTTGGAACAAAATGTTGAAAATAAAAGCAACAATAGATAGAACTCTCGAAAACAGTATTCCAATGGTGTGGGGTGTTTCGCTAGATTTTGGAGATGTTCCAAAGGGGATGGAGGGTATTTGTTTCGATTTTGGAACAATATGTTGAAAATAAAAGTAAACATACAAAGAATTTTCGAAAAAATATTCCGAAGGAGTGGGGGTATTTCGCTAGATCTTGCAAAGGATGTTCCAAAGGGGTGGGGGAATTTGGTTCAATTTTGGAACAAAATGTTGAAAATACAAGTAAAAATACACGGAATTTTCGAAAAAATATTCCAATGGGGTGGGGGTATTTCACTAGATTTTGGAAAAGATGTTCTAATGTGGTGGGGGGTATTTGGTTCGATTGTGGAACAAAATGTTGTAAATAATAGCAAAAATACAAAGAATTTTCAAAAAAATATACCAAAGGAGTGGGGGCATTTCGCTAGATTTTGCAAAAGATGTTGCAAAGGGGTTGGGCGGAATTTGGTTCGATTTTGGATCAATGTGTTGAAAATAAAAGTAAAAATACAACGAATTTTCGAAAAAATATTCCAATGGGGTGGGGGTATTTCACTAGATTTTTGAAATAATATTCCAACGGGGGGTGGGGCATTTGGTTCGATTTTGAAACAAAATATTGAAAATAATAGCAAAAATTCAAAGAATTTTCGAAGAAATATTATAGTGGTGTGGGGGTATTTCGCCAGATTTTGGAAAAGATGTTCCAATGGGTGTGGAGAACTTGGTTCGATTTTGGAACAAAATGTTGAAAACAAAAATAAAAACACAAAGAATTTCCGAAAACTATTTCCAAAGAGGTGGGGGTATTTTGCTAGAATTTTGAAAAATGTTCCAGAGGGGGGGGGGGTATTTGGTTCGATTTTGAAACAAAATGTTTAAAATAATAGCAAAAATACGAAGAATTTACAAAAAAATATCCCAAAGGGTTGGGGGTATTTCGTTAGATTTTGGAAGAGATGTTCCAAAGGGGTGGGGGGATTTGGTTCGATTTTGGAACAATATGTTGAAAATAAAAGTAAAAATACAAAGAATTTTCGAAAAAATATTCCGAAGGATTGGGGGTATTTCGCTGATCTTGCAAAGGATGTTCCAAAGGGGTGGGGGAATTTGGTTCAATTATGGAACAAAATGTTGAAAATACAAGTAAAAATACACGGAATTTTCGAAAAAATATTCCAACGGGGTGGGGGTATTTCACTAGATTTTGGAAAAGATGTTCTAATGTGGTGGGGGGTATTTGGTTCGATGGTGGAACAAAATGTTGTAAATAATAGCAAAAATACAAAGAATTTTCAAAAATATATACCATAGGAGTGGGGGTATTTCGCTAGATTTTGCAAAAGATGTTCCAAAGGGGTGGAGGAAATTTGGTTCGATCTTGGAACAATATGTTGAAAACAAAAATAAAAATACAAAGAATTTTCAAAAAATTTTTCCAATGGGGTGGGGGTATTTCACTAGATTTTTGAAATAATATTCCAACGGGGGGTGGGGCATTTGGTTCGATTTTGAAACAAAATATTGAAAATAATAGCAAAAATTCAAAGAATTTTCGAAAAAATGTTATAGTGGTGTGGGGGTATTTCGCCAGATTTTGGAAAAGATGTTCCAAAGGGTGTGGGAGAATTTGGTTCGATTTTGGAACAAAATGTTGAAAACAAAAATAAAAATACAAAGAATTTCCGAAAACTATTTCCAAAGAGGTGGGGGTATTTCGCTAGAATTTTGAAAAATGTTCCAAAGGGTGGGGGGGGTATTTGGTTCGATTTTGAAACAAAATGTTTAAAATAATAGCAAAAATACGAAGAATTTACAAAAAAATATCCCAGAGGGGTGGGGTATTTCGTTAGATTTTGGAAAAGATGTTCCGAAGGGGGAGGAGGTGTTCGGTAGGATTTTGGAACAAAATGTTGAAAATAATAGCAAAAATACAAAGAATTTTCAAAAAAAAATTCCAAAGGGGTGGGGGTATTTCGCTAGATTTTGCAAAAGATGTTGCAAAGGGGGTGGGGGGAATTTGGTTCTATTTTGGAACAGTGTGTTGAAAATAAAAGTAAAAATACAAAGAATTTTCGAAAAAATATTCCAATGGGGTGGGGATATTTCGCTAGATTTTTGAAAAATATTCCAAAGGGTGGGGGGGGTTATTTGGTTCGATTTTGAAACAAAATCTTTAAAATAATAGCAAAAATACCTAGAATTTTCAAAAAAATATCCCGAAGGGTTGGGGTTATTTCGATAAATTTTGGAAAAGATGTTCCAAAGAGGTGGGGAGAATTTGGTTCGATTTTGGAACAATACGTTGAAAATAAAAGTAAAAATACAAAGAATTTTCAAAAAAATATTCCAAAGGGGTGGGGGTATTTCGCTAGATTTCGGAATAGATGTTCTAATGTGGTGGGGGGTATTTGGTTCGATTTTGGAACAAAATATTTAAAATAAAAGCAACAATACATAGAATTTTCGAAAAAATTTTCGAAAGGGGTGGGGGATTTCGTTAGCTTTTGGAAAATATGTTCCGAAGGGGGAGGAGGTGTTCGGTAGGATTTTGGAACAAAATGTTGAAAATAATAGCAAAAATACAAAGAATTTTCAAAAAAATATTCCAAAGGAGTGGGGGTATTTCGCTAGATCTTGCAAAGGATGTTCCAAAGGGGTGGGGGAATTTGGTTCAATTTTGGAACAAAATGTTGAAAATAAAGGTAAAAATACACGGAATTTTCGAAAAAATATTCCAATGGGGTGGGAGTTGTTCGCTAGATTTTGGAAAAGATGTTCTAATGTGGTGAGGGGTATTTGGTTCGATTGTGGAACAAAATGTTGTAAATAATAGCAAAAATACAAAGAATTTTCAAAAATATATACCAAAGGAGTGGGGGTATTTCGCTAGATTTTGCAAAAGATGTTCTAAAAGGGGTGGGGGGAATTTGGTTCGATTTTGGAACAATGTGTTGAAAATAAAAGTAAAAATACAAACAATTTTCGAAAAAATATTCCAATGGGGTGGGGGTATTTCACTAGATTTTTGAAATAATATTCCAAAGGGGGGTGGGGCATTTGGTTCGATTTTGAAACAAAATGTTGAAAATAATAGCAAGAATACAAAGAATTTTCGAAAAAAATTTCCAAAGGGGTGGGGATATTTCGCTAGATTTTTGAAAAATATTCCAAAGGGTGGGGGGGGTTATTTGGTTCGATTTTGAAACAAAATGTTTAAAATAATAGCAAAAATACAAAGAATTTTCAAAAACATATTCCAAAGGAGTGGGGGTATTTCGCTAGATCTTGCAAAGGATGTTCCAAAGGGGTGGGGGAATTTGGTTCAATTTTGGAACAAAATGTTGAAAATAAAGGTAAAAACACACGGAATTTTCGAAAAAATATTCCAATGGGGTGGGGGTATTTCGCTAGATTTTGGAAAAGATGTTCTAATGTGGTGGGGGGTATTTGGTTCGATTGTGGAACAAAATGTTGTAAATAATAGCAAAAATACAAAGAATTTTCAAAAATATATACCAAAGGAGTGGGGGTATTTCGGTAGATTTTGCAAAAGATGTTGCAAAAGGGGTGTGGGGAATTTGGTTCGATTTTGGAACAATGTGTTGAAAATAAAAGTAAATATACAAACAATTTTCGAAAAAATATTCCAATGGGGTGGGGGTATTTCACTAGATTTTTGAAACAATATTCCAAAGATTATATTATATTATATTCGCTAGATTTTTGAAAAATTGTTCCAAAGGGGGGTGGGGTATTTGGTATGATTTTGGAACAATATGTTGAAAATAAAAGTAAACATACAAAGAATTTTCGAAAAAAATTTCCAAAGGGGTGGGGTTATTTCGCTAGATTTTTGAAAAATATTCCAAAGGGTGGGGGGGTTATTTGGTTAGATTTTGAAACAAAATGTTTAAAATAATAGCAAAAATACAAAGAATTTTCAAAAACATATTCCAAAGGAGTGGGGTTATTTCGCTAGATCTTGCAAAGGATGTTCCAAAGGGGTGGGGGAATTTGGTTCAATTTTGGAACAAAATCTTGAAAATAAAAGCAACAATAGATAGAACTCTCGAAAAAAGTATTCCAAAGGGGTGGGGTGTTTCGCTAGATTTTGGTGATGTTCCAAAGGGGGTGGGGGGTATTTGTTTCGATTTTGGAACAATATGTTGAAAATAAAAGTAAAAATACAAAGAATTTTCGAAAAAATATTCCAATGGGGTGGGGTTATTTCGCTAGATTTTAGAAAGGATGTTCTAATGTGGTGGGGGGTATTTGGTTCGATTGTGGAACAAAATGTTGTAAATAATAGCAAAAATACAAAGAATTTTCAAAAATATATACCATAGGTGTGGGGGTATTACGCTAAATTTTGCAAAAGATGTTCCAAAGGGGTGGAGGAAATTTGGTTCGATCTTGGAACAATATGTTGAAAACAAAAATAAAAATACAAAGAATTTTCAAAAAAATTTTCCAATGGGGTGGGGGTATTTCGCTAGATTTTGCGAAAGATGTTCTAATGTGGTGGGGGGTATTTGGTTCGACTGTGGAACAAAATGTTGAAAATAATAGGAAAAATACAAAGAATTTTCAAAAAATATACCAAAGGAGTGGGGGTATTTCGCTAGATTTTGCAAAAGATGTTGCAAAGGGGTTGGGGGGAATTTGGTTCGATTTTGGAACAATGTGTTGAAAATAAAAGTAAAAATACAACGAATTTTCGAAAAAATATTCCAATGGGGTGGGGGTATTTCACTAGATTTTTGAAATAATATTCCAACGGGGGGTGGGGCATTTGGTTCGATTTTGAAACAAAATATTGAAAATAATAGCAAAAATTCAAAGAATTTTCGAAAAAATATTATAGTGGTGTGGGGGTATTTGCGAATTTCGTGTAATTTTTACATTTTACTCGGAAATTCGCTAAAATTCAATTTTTCTTATATAACTATAGAAATAGCATCGTTTTTAAATTTTGGATAATTTTTACATCCTTCTTGGAAAATCGTTAAAATTTCAGTTTTTCATATATATCATCCAAATCGTCGATATACGTAGAAATAGCAACGATTTAGAATTTTGGTTAATTTTTACAGCTTACTAGGAAATTCGCTAAAATTCAAATTTTCTTAAATATCTTCCAAATCATCTAGATAGCATCGTTTTCAAATTTTGGTTAATTTATACATATTTCTTGGAAAATTGCTAAAATTTCAGTTTTTCTAATATATCATCCAAATCGTCGATATACGTAGAAATAGCATCGTTTTCGAATTTCGTGTAATTATTACATTTTTCTTGGATATTCTTTAAAATTCAATATTTCTTATATATCTATAGAAATAGCAGCGTTTTCAAATTTTGGTTAATTTTTCATTTTCCTTGGAAATTCGTTAAAATTTCAGTTTTTCTTATATATCATCCAAATCGTCGATATACCTAGAAATAGCATCGTTTTCGAATTTAGTGTAATTATTACATTTTTCATGGATATTCGCTAAAATTCAAGTTTTCTTATATAGAAAAAAATAGCATCTTTTTCAAATTTTGGTTAATTTTTACATTTTGCTTGGAAATTTACTAAAATTTCAGTTTTTCTTATATATCATCCAAATCGTCGATATACGTAGAAATAGCAATGATTTAGAGTTTCGGTTAATTTTTACAGTTTACACGGAAAATCGCTAGAATTCAATTTTTCTTAAATATCTTCCAAATCATCTAGATAGCATCGTTTTCAAATTTTGGTTAATTTTTACTTTTTTCTTGGAAAATCGATAAAATTTCAGTTTTTCTTATATATCATCCGAATCGTCGATATACGTAGAAATAGCAACGATTTAGAATTTCGGTTAATTCTTACAGTTTACACGGAAAATCGCTAGAATTCAATTTTTCTTAAATATCTTCCAAATCATCTAGATAGCATCGTTTTCAAATTTTGGCTAATTTTTACTTTTTTCTTGGAAAATCGATAAAATTTCAGTTTTTCTTATATATCATCCGAATCGTCGATATACGTAGAAATAGCAACAATTTAAAATTTCGGTTAATTTTTACAGTTTGCTCGGAAATTCGCAAAAGTTCAATTTTTCTTAAAGATCTTCCAAATCGTCTAGATAGCATCGTTTTCAAAGTTTGGTTAATTTTTACATTTTTCTTGGGAAATCGTTAAAATTTCAGTTTTTCTTATATATCATCCAAATCGTCGATATACGTAGAAATAGCATCGTTTTCGAATTTAGTGTAATTATTACATTTTTCATGGATATTCGCTAAAATTCAAGTTTTCTTATATAGAAAAAAATAGCATCTTTTTCAAATTTTGGTTAATTTTTACATTTTGCTTGGAAATTTACTAAAATTTCAGTTTTTCTTATATATCATCCAAATCGTCGATATACGTAGAAATAGCAATGATTTAGAGTTTCGGTTAATTTTTACAGTTTACACGGATAATCGCTAGAATTAAATTTTTCTTAAATATCCTCCAAATCATCAAGATAGCATCGTTTTCAAATTTTGGTTAATATTTACATTTTTCTTGGAAAATGGTTAAAATTTCAGTTTTTCTTATATATCATCCGAATCGTCGATATACGAAGAAATAGTAACGATTTAAAATTTCGGTTAATTTTTACAGTTTGCTCGGAAATTCGCGAAAATTCAATTTTTCTTAAATATCTTCCAAATCATCTAGATAGCATCGTTTTCAAATTTAGTTAATTTTTACATTTTTCTTGGGAAATCGTTAAAATTTCAGTTTTTCTTATATATCATCCAAATCGTCGATATACGTAGAAATAGCATCGTTTTCGAATTTAGCGTAATTATTACATTTTTCATGGATATTCGCTAAAATTCAATTTTTCTTATATATCTATAGAAATTGCATCGTTTTTAAATTTTGGATAATTTTTACATTTTTCTTGGAAATTCGTTAAAATTCCAGTTTTTCTTATATATCATTCAAATCGTCGATTTCCGTAGAAATAGCAACGATTTAGAACTTCGGTTAATTATTACAGTTTATTAGGAGATTCGCTAAAATTTCAGGTTTTCTTATATATATCATCCGAATCGTCGATATACGTAGAAATAGCAACAATTTAAAATTTCGGTTAATTTTTACAGTTTGCTCGGAAATTCGCAAAAATTCAATTTTTCTTAAATATCTTCCAAATCATCTAGATAGCATCGTTTTCAAATTTGGTTAATTTTTACATTTTTCTTCGAAAATCGTTAAAATTTGAGTTTTTCGTATATATCATCCAAATCGTCGATATTCGTAGAAATAGCATCGTTTGCGAATTTCGTGTAATTTTTACATTTTACTCGGAAATTCGCTAAAATTCGATTTTTCTTATATATCTATAGAAATAGCATCGTTTTTAAATTTTGGATAATTTTTACATCCTTCTTGGAAATTCGTTAAAATTTCAGTTTTTCATATATATCATCCAAATCGTCGATATACGTAGAAATAGCAACGATTTAGAATTTTGGTTAATTTTTACAGTTTACTAGGAAAATCGCTAGAATTCAATTTTTCTTAAATATCTTCCAAATCATCTAGATAGCATCGTTTTCAAATTTTGGTTAATTTTTACTTTTTTCTTGGAAAATCGATAAAATTTCAGTTTTTCTTATATATCATCCGAATCGTCGATATACGTAGAAATAGCAACAATTTAAAATTTCGGTTAATTTTTACAGTTTGCTCGGAAATTCGCGAAAATTCAATTTTTCTTAAATATCTTCCAAATCATCTAGATAGCATCGTTTTCAAATTTAGTTAATTTTTACATTTTTCTTGGGAAATCGTTAAAATTTCAGTTTTTCTTATATATCATCCAAATCGTCGATATACGTAGAAATAGCATCG
This sequence comes from Agrilus biguttatus, assembly GCA_963921985.1. Classification (NCBI taxonomy): domain Eukaryota; kingdom Metazoa; phylum Arthropoda; class Insecta; order Coleoptera; family Buprestidae; genus Agrilus; species Agrilus biguttatus. The sequence continues at coordinate 21,600,497 of OY998117.1, read as the reverse complement.
TTTTCGAATTTAGCGTAATTATTACATTTTTCATGGATATTCGCTAAAATTCAATTTTTCTTATATATCTATAGAAATTGCATCGTTTTTAAATTTTGGATAATTTTTACATTTTTCTTGGAAATTCGTTAAAATTCCAGTTTTTCTTATATATCATTCAAATCGTCGATTTCCGTAGAAATAGCAACGATTTAGAACTTCGGTTAATTATTACAGTTTATTAGGAGATTCGCTAAAATTTCAGGTTTTCTTATATATATCATCCGAATCGTCGATATACGTAGAAATAGCAACAATTTAAAATTTCGGTTAATTTTTACAGTTTGCTCGGAAATTCGCAAAAATTCAATTTTTCTTAAATATCTTCCAAATCATCTAGATAGCATCGTTTTCAAATTTGGTTAATTTTTACATTTTTCTTCGAAAATCGTTAAAATTTCAGTTTTTCGTATATATCATCCAAATCGTCGATATTCGTAGAAATAGCATCGTTTGCGAATTTCGTGTAATTTTTACATTTTACTCGGAAATTCGCTAAAATTCGATTTTTCTTATATATCTATAGAAATAGCATCGTTTTTAAATTTTGGATAATTTTTACATCCTTCTTGGAAATTCGTTAAAATTTCAGTTTTTCATATATATCATCCAAATCGTCGATATACGTAGAAATTGCAACGATTTAGAATTTTGGTTAATTTTTACAGTTTACTAGGAAATTCGCTAAAATTCAAATTTTCTTAAATATCTTCCAAATCATCTAGATAGCATCGTTTTCAAATTTTGGTTAATTTATACATATTTCTTGGAAAATTGCTAAAATTTCAGTTTTTCTAATATATCATCCAAATCGTCGATATACGTAGAAATAGCATCGTTTTCGAATTTCGTGTAATTATTACATTTCTCTTGGATATTCGCTAAAATTCGATATTTCTTATATATCTATAGAAATAGCAGCGTTTTCAAATTTTGGTTAATTTTTACATTTTCCTTGGAAATTCGTTAAAATTTCAGTTTTTCTTGTATATCATCCAAATCGTCGATATCCGTAGAAATAGTAACGTTTTAAAATTTCGGTTACTTTTTACAGTTTACTCGGAAATTCGCAAAAATTCAATTTTTCTTAAATATCTTCCAAATCATCTAGATAGCATCGTTTTCAAATTTTGGTTAATTTTTACATTTTTCTTGGAAATTTACTAAAATTTCAGTTTTTCTTATATATCATCCAAATCGTCGATATACGTAGAAATAGCATCGTTCGCGAATTTCTTGTAATTTTTACATTTTTCTTGGATATTCGCTAAAATTCAATATTTCTTATATATCTATAGAAATAGCAGCGTTTTCAAATTTTGGTTAATTTTTACATTTTTCTTGGAAAATCGTTAAAATTTCAGTTTTTCTTATATATCATCCAAATCGTCGATATACGAAGAAATAGTAACGTTTTAAAATTTCGGTTAATTTTTACAGTTTACTCGGAAATTCGCAAAAATTCAATTTTTCTTAAATATCTTCCAAATCATCTAGATAGCATCGTTTTCAAATTTTGGTTAATTTTTACATTTTTCTTGGAAATTTACTAAAATTTCAGTTTTTCTTATATATCATCCAAATCGTCGATATACGTAGAAATAGCAACGATTTAGAGTTTCGGTTAATTTTTAGAGTTTACACGGAAAATCGCTAGAATTCAATTTTTCTTAAATATCTTCCAAATCATCAAGATAGCATCGTTTTCAAATTTTGGTTAATTTTTACATTTTTCTTGGAAAATCGTTAAAATTTCAGTTTTTCTTATATATCATCCAAATCGTCGATATACGAAAAAATAGTAACGATTTAAAATTTCGGTTAATTTTTACAGTTTACTCGGAAATTCGCAAAAATTCAATTTTTCTTAAATATCTTCCAAATCATCTAGATAGCATCGTTTTCAAATTTTGGTTAATTTTTACATTTCTCTTGAAAATTTACTAAAATTTCAGTTTTTCTTATATATCATCCAAATCGTCGATATACGTAAAAATAGCATCGTTCGCGAATTTCTTGTAATTTTTACATTTTACTCGGAAATTCGCTAAAATTCAATTTTTCTTATATATCTATAGAAATAGCATCGTTTTCAAATTTTGGTTAATTTTTACAATTTTCTTGGAAATTTACTAAAATTTCAGTTTTTCTTATATATCATCCAAATCGCCAATATACGTAGAAATAGCAACAATTTAAAATTTCGGTTAATTTTTACAGTTACTCGGAAATTCGCAAAAACTCAATTTTTCCTATATATCTGTAGAAATAGCATCGTTTTCAGATTTTGGTTAATTTTTCCATTTTTCTTTGAAATTCGCTTAAATTTCGGTTTTTCTTATATATCATCCAAATCGTCTATATTCCTAGAAATAGCAACGATTTAGAATTTCGGTTAATTTTTACAGTTTACACGGAAAATCGCTAGAATTCAATTTTTCTTAAATATCCTCCAAGTTATCTAGATAGCATCGTTTTCAAATTTTGGTCAATTTTTACATTTTTCTTGGAAATTTACTAAAATTTCAGTTTTTCTTATATATCATCCAAATCGTCGATATACGTAGAAATAGCATCGTTTGCGAATTTCTTGTACTTTTTACATTTTACTCGGATATTCGCTAAAATTGAATTTTTCTTATATATCTATAAAAATAGCATCGTTTTTAAATTTTGGATAATTTTTACATTCTTCTTGGAAATTCGTTAAAATTTCAGTTTTTCATATACATCAACCAAATCGTCGATATACGTAGAAATAGCAACAATTTAAAATTTCGGTTAATTTTTACAGTTACTCGGAAATTCGCTAAAATTCAAATTTTCTTAAATATCTTCCAAATCATCTAGATAGCATCGTTTTCAAATTTTGGTTAATTTATACATATTTCTTGGAAAATTGCTAAAATTTCAGTTTTTCTAATATATCATCCAAATCGTCGATATACGTAGAAATAGCATCGTTTTCGAATTTCGTGTATTTATTACATTTTTCTTGTATATTCGCTAAAATTCAATATTTCTTATATATCTATAAAAATAGCATCGTTTTTAAATTTTGGATAATTTTTACATTCTTCTTGGAAATTCGTTAAAATTTCAGTTTTTCATATATATCATCCAAATCGTCGATATACGTAGAAATAGCAACGATTTAGAATTTCGGTTAATTTTTACAGTTTACTCGGAAATTCGCTAAAATTCAATTTTTCTTAAATATCTTCCAAATCATCTAGATAGCATCGTTTTCAAATTTTGGTTAATTTATTCATATTTCTTGGAAAATTGCTAAAATTTCAGTTTTTCTAATATATCATCCAATTCGTCGATATACGTAGAAATAGCATCGTTTTCGAATTTCGTGTAAATTTTACATTTTTCTTGGAAATTCGCTAAAATTCAATTTTTCTTATATATCTATAGAAATAGCATCGTTTCCAAATTTTGGTTAATTTTTGCATTTTACTTGGAAAATCGTTAAAATTTCAGTTTTTCTTATATTATTATATATCATCCAAACCGTCGATATACGTAGAAATAGCAACGATTTAGAATTTCGGTTAATTTTTACAGTTTACTAGGAAATTCGCTAAAATTCAATTTTTCTTAAATTTCCAAAGGGGTGGGGGTAATTCGCTAGTTTTTGGAAAAGATGTTCTAATGTGGTGGGTGTATTTGGCTCGATTGTGGAACAAAATGTTGAAAATAATAGCAAAAATACAAAGAATTTTAAAAAAATTATACCAAAGGAGTGGGGGTATTTCGCTAGATTTTGCAAAAGATGTTGCAAAGGGGGTGGGGGGAATTTGGTTCTATTTTGGAACAGTGTGTTGAAAATAAAAGTAAAAATACAGAGAATTTTCGAAAAAATATTCCAATGGGGTGGGGGTATTTCACTAGATTTTTGAAACAATATTCCAAAGGGGGGTGGGGCATTTGGTTCGATTTTGAAACAAAATGTTGAAAATAATAGCAAAAATACAAAGAATTTTCGAAAAAATTTTCCAAAGGGGTGGGGATATTTCGCTAGATTTTTGAAAAATATTCCAAAGGGTGGGGGGGGTTATTTGGTTCGATTTTGAAACAAAATGTTTAAAATAATAGCAAAAATACCAAGAATTTTCAAAAAAATATCCCAAAGCGTTGGGGTTATTTCGTTATATTTCGGAATAAATGTTCCAAAGGGGTGGGGAGAATTTGGTTCGATTTTGGAACAATATGTTGAAAATAAAAGTAAAAATACAAACAATTTTCGAAAAAATATTCCAATGGGGTGGGGGTATTTCACTAGATTTTTGAAACAATATTCCAAAGATTATATTATGTTATATTCGCTAGATTTTTGAAAAATTGTTCCAAAGGGGGGTGGGGTATTTGGTATGATTTTGGAACAATATGTTGAAAATAAAAGTAAAATACAAAGAATTTTCGAAGAAATATTCCACAGTAGTAAGGGTATATCGCAAGATTTTGGAAAAGGTGTTCCAAGGGAGTGGTGGGTATTTGGTTCGATTATGCAACATGTTGAAAATAAGAGCAAAAACAAAGAATTTTCAAAAAAATATTGCATAGGGGTGGGGTATTTCGCTAGATTTCGGAATAGATGTTCTAATGTGGTGGGGGGTATTTGGTTCTATTTTGGAACAAAATGTTGAAAATAAAAGCAACAATAGATAGAACTCTCGAAAAAAGTATTCCAAAGGGGTGGGGTGTTTCGCTAGATTTTGGAGATGTTCCAAAGGGGGTGGGGGGTATTTGTTTCGATTTTGGAACAATATGTTGAAAATAAAAGTAAAAATACAAAGAATTTTCGAAAAAATATTCCGAAGTAGTGGGGGTATTTCGCTGATCTTGCAAAGGATGTTCCAAAGGGGTGGGGGAATTTGGTTCAATTTTGGAACAAAATGTTGAAAATACAAGTAAAAATACACGGAATTTTCGAAAAAATATTCCAACGGGGTGGGGGTATTTCACTAGATTTTGGAAAAGATGTTCTAATGTGGTGGGGGGTATTTGGTTCGATGGTGGAACAAAATGTTGTAAATAATAGCAAAAATTCAAAGAATTTTCGAAAAAATATTATAGTGGTGTGGGGGTATTTCGCCAGATTTTGGAAAAGATGTTCCAAAGGGTGTGGGAGAATTTGGTTCGATTTTGGAACAAAATGTTGAAAACAAAAATAAAAATACAAAGAATTTCCGAAAACTATTTCCAAAGAGGTGGGGGTATTTCGCTAGAATTTTGAAAAATGTTCCAAAGGGTGGGGGGGGTATTTGGTTCGATTTTGAAACAAAATGTTTAAAATAATAGCAAAAATACGAAGAATTTACAAAAAAATATCCCAGAGGGGTGGGGTACTTCGTTAGATTTTGGAAAAGATGTTCCGAAGGGGGAGGAGGTGTTCGGTAGGATTTTGGAACAAAATGTTGAAAATAATAGCAAAAATACAAAGAATTTTCAAAAAAAATATTCCAAAGGGGTGGGGGTATTTCGCTAGATTTTGCAAAAGATGTTGCAAAGGGGGTGGGGGGAATTTGGTTCTATTTTGGAACAGTGTGTTGAAAATAAAAGTAAAAATACAAAGAATTTTCGAAAAAATATTCCAATGGGGTGGGGATATTTCGCTAGATTTTTGAAAAATATTCCAAAGGGTGGGGGGGGTTATTTGGTTCGATTTTGAAACAAAATCTTTAAAATAATAGCAAAAATACCAAGAATTTTCAAAAAAATATCCCAAAGGGTTGGGGTTATTTCGATAAATTTTGGAAAAGATGTTCCAAAGAGGTGGGGAGAATTTGGTTCGATTTTGGAACAATATGTTGAAAATAAAAGTAAAAATACAAAGAATTTTCAAAAAAATATTCCAAAGGGGTGGGGGTATTTCGCTAGATTTCGGAATAGATGTTCTAATGTGGTGGGGGGTATTTGGTTCGATTTTGGAACAAAATATTTAAAATAAAAGCAACAATACATAGAATTTTCGAAAAAATTTTCGAAAGGGGTGGGGGATTTCGTTAGCTTTTGGAAAATATGTTCCGAAGGGGGAGGAGGTGTTCGGTAGGATTTTGGAACAAAATGTTGAAAATAATAGCAAAAATACAAAGAATTTTCAAAAAAATATTCCAAAGGAGTGGGGGTATTTCGCTAGATCTTGCAAAGGATGTTCCAAAGGGGTGGGGGAATTTGGTTCAATTTTGGAACAAAATGCTGAAAATAAAGGTAAAAATACACGGAATTTTCGAAAAAATATTCCAATGGGGTGGGAGTTGTTCGCTAGATCTTGGAAAAGATGTTCTAATGTGGTGGGGGGTATTTGGTTCGATTGTGGAACAAAATGTTGTAAATAATAGCAAAAATACAAAGAATTTTCAAAAATATATACCAAAGGAGTGGGGGTATTTCGCTAGATTTTGCAAAAGATGTTGCAAAAGGGGTGGGGGGAATTTGGTTCGATTTTGGAACAATGTGTTGAAAATAAAAGTAAAAATACAAACAATTTTCGAAAAAATATTCCAATGGGGTGGGGGTATTTCACTAGATTTTTGAAATAATATTCCAAAGGGGGGTGGGGCATTTGGTTCGATTTTGAAACAAAATGTTGAAAATAATAGCAAGAATACAAAGAATTTTCGAAAAAAATTTCCAAAGGGGTGGGGATATTTCGCTAGTTTTTTGAAAAATATTCCAAAGGGTGGGGGGGGTTATTTGGTTCGATTTTGAAACAAAATGTTTAAAATAATAGCAAAAATACAAAGAATTTTCAAAAACATATTCCAAAGGAGTGGGGGTATTTCGCTAGATCTTGCAAAGGATGTTCCAAAGGGGTGGGGGAATTTGGTTCAATTTTGGAACAAAATGTTGAAAATAAAGGTAAAAATACACGGAATTTTCGAAAAAATATTCCAATGGGGTGGGGGTATTTCGCTAGATTTTGGAAAAGATGTTCTAATGTGGTGGGGGGTATTTGGTTCGATTGTGGAAGAAAATGTTGTAAATAACAGCAAAAATACAAAGAATTTTCAAAAAAATATACCAAAGGAGTGGGGGTATTTCGGTAGATTTTGCAAAAGATGTTTCAAAAGGGGTGGGGGGAATTTGGTTCGATTTTGGAACAATGTGTTGAAAATAAAAGTAAATATACAAACAATTTTCGAAAAAATATTCCAATGGGGTGGGGGTATTTCACTAGATTTTTGAAACAATATTCCAAAGATTATATTATATTATATTCGCTAGATTTTTGAAAAATTGTTCCAAAGGGGGGTGGGGTATTTGGTATGATTTTGGAACAATATGTTGAAAATAAAAGTAAACATACAAAGAATTTTCGAAAAAAATTTCCAAAGGGGTGGGGATATTTCGCTAGATTTTTGAAAAATATTCCAAAGGGTGGGGGGGGTTATTTGGTTAGATTTTGAAACAAAATGTTTAAAATAATAGCAAAAATACAAAGAATTTTCAAAAACATATTCCAAAGGAGTGGGGTTATTTCGCTAGATCTTGCAAAGGATGTTCCAAAGGGGTGGGGGAATTTGGTTCAATTTTGGAACAAAATCTTGAAAATAAAAGCAACAATAGATAGAACTCTCGAAAAAAGTATTCCAAAGGGGTGGGGTGTTTCGCTAGATTTTGGAGATGTTCCAAAGGGGGTGGGGGGTATTTGTTTCGATTTTGGAACAATATGTTGAAAATAAAAGTAAAAATACAAAGAATTTTCGAAAAAATATTCCAATGGGGTGGGGTTATTTCGCTAGATTTTAGAAAGGATGTTCTAATGTGGTGGGGGGTATTTGGTTCGATTGTGGAACAAAATGTTGTAAATAATAGCAAAAATACAAAGAATTTTCAAAAATATATACCATAGGTGTGGGGGTATTTCGCTAAATTTTGCAAAAGATGTTCCAAAGGGGTGGATGAAATTTGGTTCGATCTTGGAACAATATGTTGAAAACAAAAATAAAAATACAAAGAATTTTCAAAAAAATTTTCCAATGGGGTGGGGGTATTTCGCTAGATTTTGCGAAAGATGTTCTAATGTGGTGGGGGGTATTTGGTTCGACTGTGGAACAAAAAGTTGAAAATAATAGGAAAAATACAAAGAATTTTCAAAAAATATACCAAAGGAGTGGGGGTATTTCGCTAGATTTTGCAAAAGATGTTGCAAAGGGGTTGGGGGGAATTTGGTTCGATTTTGGAACAATGTGTTGAAAATAAAAGTAAAAATACAACGAATTTTCGAAAAAATATTCCAATGGGGTGGGGGTATTTCACTAGATTTTTGAAATAATATTCCAACGGGGGGTGGGGCATTTGGTTCGATTTTGAAACAAAATATTGAAAATAATAGCAAAAATTCAAAGAATTTTCGAAAAAATATTATAGTGGTGTGGGGGTATTTGCGAATTTCGTGTAATTTTTACATTTTACTCGGAAATTCGCTAAAATTCAATTTTTCTTATATAACTATAGAAATAGCATCGTTTTTAAATTTTGGATAATTTTTACATCCTTCTTGGAAATTCGTTAAAATTTCAGTTTTTCATATATATCATCCAAATCGTCGATATACGTAGAAATAGCAACGATTTAGAATTTTGGTTAATTTTTACAGCTTACTAGGAAATTCGCTAAAATTCAAATTTTCTTAAATATCTTCCAAATCATCTAGATAGCATCGTTTTCAAATTTTGGTTAATTTATACATATTTCTTGGAAAATTGCTAAAATTTCAGTTTTTCTAATATATCATCCAAGTCGTCGATATACGTAGAAATAGCATCGTTTTCGAATTTCGTGTAATTATTACATTTTTCTTGGATATTCTTTAAAATTCAATATTTCTTATATATCTATAGAAATAGCAGTGTTTTCAAATTTTGGTTAATTTTTCATTTTCCTTGGAAATTCGTTAAAATTTCAGTTTTTCTTATATATCATCCAAATCGTCGATATACGTAGAAATAGCATCGTTTTCGAATTTAGTGTAATTATTACATTTTTCATGGATATTCGCTAAAATTCAAGTTTTCTTATATAGAAAAAAATAGCATCTTTTTCAAATTTTGGTTAATTTTTACATTTTGCTTGGAAATTTACTAAAATTTCAGTTTTTCTTATATATCATCCAAATCGTCGATATACGTAGCAATAGCAATGATTTAGAGTTTCGGTTAATTTTTACAGTTTACACGGAAAATCGCTAGAATTCAATTTTTCTTAAATATCTTCCAAATCATCTAGATAGCATCGTTTTCAAATTTTGGTTAATTTTTACTTTTTTCTTGGAAAATCGATAAAATTTCAGTTTTTCTTATATATCATCCAAATCGTCGATATACGTAGAAATAGCAACAATTTAAAATTTCGGTTAATTTTTACAGTTTGCTCGGAAATTCGCAAAAGTTCAATTTTTCTTAAAGATCTTCCAAATCGTCTAGATAGCATCGTTTTCAAAGTTTGGTTAATTTTTACTTTTTTCTTTGAAAATCGATAAAATTTCAGTTTTTCTTATATATCATCCGAATCGTCGATATACGTAGAAATAGCAACGATTTAGAATTTCGGTTAATTTTTACAGTTTACACGGAAAATCGCTAGAATTCAATTTTTCTTAAATATCTTCCAAATCATCTAGATAGCATCGTTTTCAAATTTTGGTTAATTTTTACTTTTTTCTTGGAAAATCGATAAAATTTCAGTTTTTCTTATATATCATCCGAATCGTCGATATACGTAGAAATAGCAACAATTTAAAATTTCGGTTAATTTTTACAGTTTGCTCGGAAATTCGCAAAAGTTCAATTTTTCTTAAAGATCTTCCAAATCGTCTAGATAGCATCGTTTTCAAAGTTTGGTTAATTTTTACATTTTTCTTGGGAAATCGTTAAAATTTCAGTTTTTCTTATATATCATCCAAATCGTCGATATACGTAGAAATAGCATCGTTTTCGAATTTAGTGTAATTATTACATTTTTCATGGATATTCGCTAAAATTCAAGTTTTCTTATATAGAAAAAAATAGCATCTTTTTCAAATTTTGGTTAATTTTTACATTTTGCTTGGAAATTTACTAAAATTTCAGTTTTTCTTATATATCATCCAAATCGTCGATATACGTAGAAATAGCAATGATTTAGAGTTTCGGTTAATTTTTACAGTTTACACGGAAAATCGCTAGAATTCAATTTTTCATAAATATCCTCCAAATCATCAAGATAGCATCGTTTTCAAATTTTGGTTAATATTTACATTTTTCTTGGAAAATGGTTAAAATTTCAGTTTTTCTTATATATCATCCGAATCGTCGATATACGAAGAAATAGTAACGATTTAAAATTTCGGTTAATTTTTACAGTTTACTCGGAAATTCGCAAAAATTCAATTTTTCTTAAATATCTTCCAAATCATCTAGATAGCATCGTTTTCAAATTTTGGTTAATTTTTACATTTTTCTTGGAAATTTACTAAAATTTCAGTTTTTCTTATATATCATCCAAATCGTCGATATACGTAGAAATAGCATCGTTCGCGAATTTCTTGTAATTTTTACATATTACTCGGAAATTCGCTAAAATTCAATTTTTCCTATATATCTATAGAAATAGCATCGTTTTCAGATTTTGGTTAATTTTTCCATTTTTCTTGGAAGTTCGCTTAAATTTCGGTTTTTCTTATATATCATCCAAATCGTCTATATTCCTAGAAATAGCAACGATTTAGAATTTCGGTTAATTTTTACAGTTTACACGGAAATTCGCAAAAACTCAATTTTTCCTATATATCTATAGAAATAGCATCGTTTTCAGATTTTGGTTAATTTTTCCATTTTTCTTGGAAATTCGCTTAAATTTCGGTTTTTCTTATATATCATCCAAATCGTCTATATTCCTAGAAATAGCAACGATTTAGAATTTCGGTTAATTTTTACAGTTTACACGTAAAATCGCTAGAATTCAATTTTTCTTAAATATCTTCCAAATTATCTAGATAGCATCGTTTTCAAATTTTGGTTAATTTTTACATTTTTCTTGGAAATTTACTAAAATTTCAGTTTTTCTTATATATCATCCAAATCGTCGATATACGTAGAAATAGCATCGTTTTCAAATTTCGTTTAATTATTACATTTTTCTTGGATATTCGATAAAATTCAATATTTCTTATATATCTATAGAAATAGCAGCGATTTCAAATTTTGGTTAATTTTTACATTTTTCTTGGAAATTCGTTAAAATTTCAGTTTTTCTTATATATCATCCAAATCGTCGATATCCGTAGAAATAGCAACGATTTAGAATTTCGGTTAATTTTTACAGTTTATTAGGAGATTCGCTAAAATTTCAGGTTTTCTTATATATATCATCCGAATCGTCGATATACGTAGAAATAGCAACGATTTAGAATTTTGGTTAATTTTTACAGTTTACTAGGAAAATCGCTAGAATTCAATTTTTCTTAAATATCTTCCAAATCATCTAGATAGCATCGTTTTCAAATTTTGGTTAATTTTTACTTTTTTCTTGGAAAATCGATAAAATTTCAGTTTTTCTTATATATCATCCGAATCGTCGATATACGTAGAAATAGCAACAGTTTAAAATTTCGGTTAATTTTTACAGTTTGCTCGGAAATTCGCAAAAATTCAATTTTTCTTAAATATCGTCCAAATCATCTAGATAGCATCGTTTTCAAATTTGGTTAATTTTTACATTTTTCTTGGGAAATCGTTAAAATTTCAGTTTTTCTTATATATCATCCAAATCGTCGATATACGTAGAAATAGCATCGTTTTCGAATTTAGTGTAATTATTACATTTTTCATGGATATTCGCTAAAATTCAATTTTTCTTATATATCTATAGAAATTGCATCGTTTTTAAATTTTGGATAATTTTTACATTTTTCTTGGAAATTCGTTAAAATTCCAGTTTTTCTTATATATCATTCAAATCGTCGATTTCCGTAGAAATAGCAACGATTTAGAATTTCGGTTAATTTTTACAGTTTATTAGGAGATTCGCTAAAATTTCAGGTTTTCTTATATATATCATCCGAATCGTCGATATACGTAGAAATAGCAACAATTTAAAATTTCGGTTAATTTTTACAGTTTGCTCGGAAATTAGCAAAAATTCAATTTTTCTTAAATATCTTCCAAATCATCTAGATAGCATCGTTTTCAAATTTGGTTAATTTTTACATTTTTCTTCGAAAATCGTTAAAATTTCAGTTTTTCGTATATATCATCCAAATCGTCGATATTCGTAGAAATAGCATCGTTTGCGAATTTCGTGTAATTTTTACATTTTACTCGGAAATTCGCTAAAATTCGATTTTTCTTATATATCTATAGAAATAGCATCGTTTTTAAATTTTGGATAATTTTTACATCCTTCTTGGAAATTCGTTAAAATTTCAGTTTTTCATATATATCATCCAAATCGTCGATATACGTAGAAATAGCAACGATTTAGAATTTTGGTTAATTTTTACAGTTTACTAGGAAATTCGCTAAAATTCAAATTTTCTTAAATATCTTCCAAATCATCTAGATAGCATCGTTTTCAAATTTTGGTTAATTTATACATATTTCTTGGAAAATTGCTAAAATTTCAGTTTTTCTAATATATCATCCAAATCGTCGATATACGTAGAAATAGCATCGTTTTCGAATTTCGTGTAATTATTACATTTCTCTTGGATATTCGCTAAAATTCGATATTTCTTATATATCTATAGAAATAGCAGCGTTTTCAAATTTTGGTTAATTTTTACATTTTCCTTGGAAATTCGTTAAAATTTCAGTTTTTCTTGTATATCATCCAAATCGTCGATATCCGTAGAAATAGTAACGTTTTAAAATTTCGGTTACTTTTTACAGTTTACTCGGAAATTCGCAAAAATTCAATTTTTCTTAAATATCTTCCAAATCATCTAGATAGCATCGTTTTCAAATTTTGGTTAATTTTTACATTTTTCTTGGAAATTTACTAAAATTTCAGTTTTTCTTATATATCATCCAAATCGTCGATATACGTAGAAATAGCATCGTTCGCGAATTTCGTGTAATTTTTACATTTTTCTTGGATATTCGCTAAAATTCAATATTTCTTATATATCTATAGAAATAGCAGCGTTTTCAAATTTTGGTTAATTTTTACATTTTTCTTGGAAAATCGTTAAAATTTCAGTTTTTCTTATATATCATCCAAATCGTCGATATACGAAGAAATAGTAACGTTTTAAAATTTCGGTTAATTTTTACAGTTTACTCGGAAATTCGCAAAAATTCAATTTTTCTTAAATATCTTCCAAATCATCTAGATAGCATCGTTTTCAAATTTTGGTTAATTTTTACATTTTTCTTGGAAATTTACTAAAATTTCAGTTTTTCTTATATATCATCCAAATCGTCGATATACGTAGAAATAGCAACGATTTAGAGTTTCGGTTAATTTTTAGAGTTTACACGGAAAATCGCTAGAATTCAATTTTTCTTAAATATCTTCCAAATCATCAAGATAGCATCGTTTTCAAATTTTGGTTAATTTTTACATTTTTCTTGGAAAATCGTTAAAATTTCAGTTTTTCTTATATATCATCCAAATCGTCGATATACGAAAAAATAGTAACGATTTAAAATTTCGGCTAATTTTTACAGTTTACTCGGAAATTCGCAAAAATTCAATTTTTCTTAAATATCTCCCAAATCATCTAGATAGCATCGTTTTCAAATTTTGGTTAATTTTTACATTTCTCTTGGAAATTTACTAAAATTTCAGTTTTTCTTATATATCATCCAAATCGTCGATATACGTAAAAATAGCATCGTTCGCGAATTTCTTGTAATTTTTACATTTTACTCGGAAATTCGCTAAAATTCAATTTTTCTTATATATCTATAGAAATAGCATCGTTTTCAAATTTTGGTTAATTTTTACAATTTTCTTGGAAATTTACTAAACTTTTAGTTTTTCTTATATATCATCCAAATCGCCAATATACGTAGAAATAGCAACAATTTAAAATTTCGGTTAATTTTTACAGTTACTCGGAAATTCGCAAAAACTCAATTTTTCCTATATATCTATAGAAATAGCATCGTTTTCAGATTTTGGTTAATTTTTCCATTTTTCTTTGAAATTCGCTTAAATTTCGGTTTTTCTTATATATCATCCAAATCGTCGATATACGTAGAAATAGCATCGTTTTCGAATTTAGTGTAATTATTACATTTTTCATGGATATTCGCTAAAATTCAATTTTTCTTATATATCTATAGAAATTGCATCGTTTTTAAATTTTGGATAATTTTTACATTTTTCTTGGAAATTCGTTAAAATTCCAGTTTTTCTTATATATCATTCAAATCGTCGATTTCCGTAGAAATAGCAACGATTTAGAATTTCGGTTAATTTTTACAGTTTATTAGGAGATTCGCTAAAATTTCAGGTTTTCTTATATATATCATCCGAATCGTCGATATACGTAGAAATAGCAACAATTTAAAATTTCGGTTAATTTTTACAGTTTGCTCGGAAATTCGCAAAAATTCAATTTTTCTTAAATATCTTCCAAATCATCTAGATAGCATCGTTTTCAAATTTGGTTAATTTTTACATTTTTCTTCGAAAATCGTTAAAATTTCAGTTTTTCGTATATATCATCCAAATCGTCGATATTCGTAGAAATAGCATCGTTTGCGAATTTCGTGTAATTTTTACATTTTACTCGGAAATTCGCTAAAATTCGATTTTTCTTATATATCTATAGAAATAGCATCGTTTTTAAATTTTGGATAATTTTTACATCCTTCTTGGAAATTCGTTAAAATTTCAGTTTTTCATATATATCATCCAAATCGTCGATATACGTAGAAATAGCAACGATTTAGAATTTTGGTTAATTTTTACAGTTTACTAGGAAATTCGCTAAAATTCAAATTTTCTTAAATATCTTCCAAATCATCTAGATAGCATCGTTTTCAAATTTTGGTTAATTTATACATATTTCTTGGAAAATTGCTAAAATTTCAGTTTTTCTAATATATCATCCAAATCGTCGATATACGTAGAAATAGCATCGTTTTCGAATTTCGTGTAATTATTACATTTCTCTTGGATATTCGCTAAAATTCGATATTTCTTATATATCTATAGAAATAGCAGCGTTTTCAAATTTTGGTTAATTTTTACATTTTCCTTGGAAATTCGTTAAAATTTCAGTTTTTCTTGTATATCATCCAAATCGTCGATATCCGTAGAAATAGTAACGTTTTAAAATTTCGGTTACTTTTTACAGTTTACTCGGAAATTCGCAAAAATTCATTTTTCTTAAATATCTTCCAAATCATCTAGATAGCATCGTTTTCAAATTTTGGTTAATTTTTACATTTTTCTTGGAAATTTACTAAAATTTCAGTTTTTCTTATATATCATCCAAATCGTCGATATACGTAGAAATAGCATCGTTCGCGAATTTCTTGTAATTTTTACATTTTTCTTGGATATTCGCTAAAATTCAATATTTCTTATATATCTATAGAAATAGCAGCGTTTTCAAATTTTGGTTAATTTTTACATTTTTCTTGGAAAATCGTTAAAATTTCAGTTTTTCTTATATATCATCCAAATCGTCGATATACGAAGAAATAGTAACGTTTTAAAATTTCGGTTAATTTTTACAGTTTACTCGGAAATTCGCAAAAATTCAATTTTTCTTAAATATCTTCCAAATCATCTAGATAGCATCGTTTTCAAATTTTGGTTAATTTTTACATTTTTCTTGGAAATTTACTAAAATTTCAGTTTTTCTTATATATCATCCAAATCGTCGATATACGTAGAAATAGCAACGATTTAGAGTTTCGGTTAATTTTTAGAGTTTACACGGAAAATCGCTAGAATTCAATTTTTCTTAAATATCTTCCAAATCATCAAGATAGCATCATTTTCAAATTTTGGTTAATTTTTACATTTTTCTTGGAAAATCGTTAAAATTTCAGTTTTTCTTATATATCATCCAAATCGTCGATATACGAAAAAATAGTAACGATTTAAAATTTCGGCTAATTTTTACAGTTTACTCGGAAATTCGCAAAAATTCAATTTTTCTTAAATATCTCCCAAATCATCTAGATAGCATCGTTTTCAAATTTTGGTTAATTTTTACATTTCTCTTGGAAATTTACTAAAATTTCAGTTTTTCTTATATATCATCCAAATCGTCGATATACGTAAAAATAGCATCGTTCGCGAATTTCTTGTAATTTTTACATTTTACTCGGAAATTCGCTAAAATTCAATTTTTCTTATATATCTATAGAAATAGCATCGTTTTCAAATTTTGGTTAATTTTTACAATTTTCTTCGAAATTTACTAAAATTTCAGTTTTTCTTATATATCATCCAAATCGCCAATATACGTAGAAATAGCAACAATTTAAAATTTCGGTTAATTTTTACAGTTACTCGGAAATTCGCAAAAACTCAATTTTTCCTATATATCTATAGAAATAGCATCGTTTTCAGATTTTGGTTAATTTTTCCATTTTTCTTTGAAATTCGCTTAAATTTCGGTTTTTCTTATATATCATCCAAATCGTCTATATTCCTAGAAATAGCAACGATTTAGAATTTCGGTTAATTTTTACAGTTTACACGGAAAATCGCTAGAATTCAATTTTTCTTAAATATCCTCCAAGTTATCTAGATAGCATCGTTTTCAAATTTTGGTCAATTTTTACATTTTTCTTGGAAATTTACTAAAATTTCAGTTTTTCTTATATATCATCCAAATCGTCGATATACGTAGAAATAGCATCGTTTGCGAATTTCTTGTAATTTTTACATTTTACTCGGATATTCGCTAAAAATTGAATTTTTCTTATATATCTATAAAAATAGCATCGTTTTTAAATTTTGGATAATTTATACATTCTTCTTGGAAATTCGTTAAAATTTCAGTTTTTCATATATATCAACCAAATCGTCGATATACGTAGAAATAGCAACAATTTAAAATTTCGGTTAATTTTTACAGTTACTCGGAAATTCGCTAAAATTCAAATTTTCTTAAATATCTTCCAAATCATCTAGATAGCATCGTTTTCAAATTTTGGCTAATTTATACATATTTCTTGGAAAATTGCTAAAATTTCAGTTTTTCTAATATATCATCCAAATCGTCGATATACGTAGAAATAGCATCGTTTTCGAATTTCGTGTATTTATTACATTTTTCTTGTATATTCGCTAAAATTCAATATTTCTTATATATCTATAAAAATAGCATCCTTTTTAAATTTTGGATAATTTTTACATCCTTCTTGGAAATTCGTTAAAATTTCAGTTTTTTATATATATCATCCAAATCGTCGATATACGTAGAAATAGCAACGATTTAGAATTTCGGTTAATTTTTAGTTTACTCGGAAACTCGCTAAAATTCAATTTTTCTTAAATATCTTCCAAATCGTCGATATACGTAGAAATGGCGTCGTTTTCGAATTTCGTGTAATTTTTACATTTTTCTTGGATATTCGCTAAAATTAAATTTTTCCTATATATCTATGGAAATAGCATCGTTTTCAAATTTTGGTTAATTTTTACATTTTTCTTGGAAAATCGTTAAAAATTCAGTTTTTCTTATATATCATCCAAATCGTCGATATACGTAGAAATAGCAACAATTTAAAATTTCGGTTAATTTTTACATTTTTCTTGGAAATTCGCTAAAATTTTAGTTTTTCTTAAATATTTTCAAGATCATCTAGATAGCATCGTTTTCAAATTTTGGTTAATTTTTACTTTTTTCTTGGGAAATCGTTAAAATTTCAGTTTTTCTTATATATCATCCAAATCGTCGATATACGTAGAAATACCATCGTTTTCGAATTTCGTGTAATTATTACATTTTTCATGGATATTCGCTAAAATTCAATTTTTCTTATATATCTATAGAATAGCATCGTTTTCAAATTTTGGATAATTTTTACATTTTTCTTGGAAATTCGTTAAAATTTCAGTTTTTCTTATGTATCATTCAAATCGTCGATATCCGTAGAAATAGCAACGATTATAATTTCGGTTAATTTTTACAGTTTATTAGGAAATTCGCTAAAATTCAATTTTTCTTAAATATCTTCTAAATAGTCGATATACGTAGAAATAGCAACAATTTAAAATTTCGGTTAATTTTCACATTTTTCTTGGAAATTCGCTAAAATTTTAGTTTTTCTTAAATATCTTCAAGATCATCTAGATGGCATCGTTTTCAAATTTTGGTTAATTTTTACTTTTTTCTTGGAAAATCGATAAAATTTCAGTTTTTCTTATATATCATCCGAATCGTCGATATACGTAGAAATAGCAACGATTTAAAATTTCGGTTAATTTTTACAGTTTACTCGGAAATTCGCTAAAATTCAATTTTTCTTATATATCTATAGAAATAGCATCGTTTTCAAATTTTGGTTAATTTTTACAATTTTCTTGGAAAATCGATAAAATTTCAGTTTTTCTTATATATCATCCAAATCGCCAATATACGTAGAAATAGCAACAATTTAAAATTTCGGTTAATTTTTACAGTTACTCGGAAATTCGCAAAAACTCAATTTTTCCTATATATCTATAGAAATAGCATCGTTTTCAGATTTTGGTTAATTTTTCCATTTTTCTTGGAAATTCGCTTAAATTTCGGTTTTTCTTATATATCATCCAAATCGTCTATATTCCTAGAAATAGCAACGATTTAAAATTTCGGTTAATTTTTACAGTTTACTAGGAAATTCGCTAGAATTCAATTTTTCTTAAATATCTTCCAAATCATCTAGATAGCATCGTTTTCAAATTCTGGTTAATTTTTACATTTTTCTTGGAAATTTGCCAAAATTTCAGTTTTTCTTATATATCATCCCAATCTTCGATATACGTAGTAATAGCATCGTTTGCGAATTTCGTGTAATTTTTACATTTTACTCGGAAATTCGCTAAAATTCAATTTTTCTTATATATCTATAGAAATAGCATCGTTTTTAAAATTTGGTTAATTTTTACATCCTTCTTGGAAATTCGTTAAAATTTCAGTTTTTCATATGTATCATCCAAATCGTCGATATACGTAGAAATAGCAACGATTTAGAATTTCGGTTAATTTTTACAGTGTACTAGGAAATTCGCTAAAATTCAAATTTTCTTAAATATCTTCCAAATCATCTAGATGGCATCGTTTTCAAATTTTGCTTAATTTATACATATTTCTTGGAAACTCGCTAAAATTCAATTTTTCTTAAATATCTTCCAAATCGTCGATATACGTAGAAATAGCAACGATTTAGAATTTCGGTTAATTTTTACAGTTTACTCGGAAATTCGCTAAAATTCAATTTTTCTTAAATATCTTCCAAATCATCTAGATAGCATCGTTTTCAAATTTTGGTTAATTTTTACATTTTTCTTGGAAATTTACTAAAATTTCAGTTTTTCTTATATATCATCCAAATCGTCGATATACGTAGAAATAGCATCGTTCGCGAATTTCTTGTAATTTTTACATTTTACTCGGAAATTCGCTAAAATTCAATTTTTCTTATATATCTATAGAAACAGCATCGTTTTCAAATTTTGTTTAATTTTTACATTTTTCTTGGAAAATCGATAAAATTTCAGTTTTTCTTATATATCACCCAAATCGCCGATATACGTAGAAATAGAAACAATTTAAAATTTCGGTTAATTTTTACAGTTACTCGGAAATTCGCAAAAACACAATTTTTCCTATAAATCTATAGAAATAGCATCGTTTTCAGATTTTGGTTAATTTTTCCATTTTTCTTGGAAATTCGCTTAAATTTCGGTTTTTCTTATATATCATCCAAATCGTCGATATACGTAGAAATATCAACGATTAAGAATTTCGGTTAATTTTTACAGTTTACTCGGAAATTCGCTAGAATCCAATTTTTCTTAAATATCTTCCAAATCATCTAGATAGCATCGTTTTCGAATTTTGGTTAATTTTTACATCCTTCTTGGAAATTCGTTAAAATTTCAGTTTTTCATATATATCATCCAAATCGTCGATATACGTTGAAATATCAACGATTAAGAATTTCGGTTAATTTTTACAGTTTACTCGGAAATTCGCTAGAATTCAATTTTTCTTAAATATCTTCCAAATCATCTAGATAGCATCGTTTTCAAATTTTGGTTAATTTATACATATTTCTTGGAAAATTGCTAAAATTTCAGTTTTTCTAATATATCATCCAATTCGTCGATATACGTAGAAATAGCATCGTTTTCGAATTTCGTGTAATTATTACATTTTTCATGGATATTCGCTAAAATTCAATTTTTCTTACATATCTATAGAAATAGCATCGTTTTTAAATTTTGGATAATTTTTACATTTTTCTTGGAAATTCGTTAAAATTTCAGTTTTTCTTATATATCATTCAAATCGTCGATATCCGTAGAAATAGCAACGATTTAGAATTTCGGTTAATTTTTACAGTTTATTAGGAAATTCGCTAAAATTCAATTTTTCTTAAATATCTTCTAAATAGTCGATATACGTAGAAATAGCAACAATTTAAAATTTCGGTTAATTTTTACATTTTTCTTGGAAATTCGCTAAAATTTTAGTTTTTCTTAAATATCTTCAAGATCATCTAGATGGCATCGTTTTCAAATTTTGGTTAATTTATACTTTTTTCTTGGAAAATCGATAAAATTTCAGTTTTTCTTATATGTCATCCAAATCGTCGATATATGTAGAAATACCATCGTTTTCGAATTTCGTGTAATTATTACATTTTTCATGGATACTCGCTAAAATTCAATTTTTCTTATATATCTATAGAAATAGCATCGTTTTTAAATTTTAGAAGATTTTTACATTTTTCTTGGAAATTCGTTAAAATTTCAGTTTTTCTTATATATCATTCAAATCGTCGATATCCGTAGAAATAGCAACGATTTAGAATTTCGGTTAATTTTTACAGTTTATTAGGAAATTCGCTAAAGTTCAATTTTTCTTAAATACCTTCTAAATAATCGATATACGTAGAAATAGCAACGATTTAGAATTTCTGTTAATTTGTATAGTTTACTCGGAAATGCGCTAAAATTCAATTTTTCTTAAATATCTTCCAAATCGTCGATATACCTACGTATATATATTTCTACAAATAGCAACGATTTAGAATTTCGGTTAATTTTTACAGTTTATTAGGAAATTCGCTAAAATTTCAGGTTTTCTTATATATCATCCGAATCGTCGATATACGTAGAAATAGCAACAATTTAAAATTTCGGTTAATTTTTACAGTTTTCTCGGAAATTAGCAAAAATTCAATTTTTCTTAAATATCTTCCAAATCATCTAGATAGCATCGTTTTCAAATTTTGGTTAATTTATACATATTTCTTGAAAAATTGCTAAAATTTCAGTTTTTCTAATATATCATCCAAATCGTCGATATACGTAGAAATAGCATCGTTTTCGAATTTCGTGTAATTATTACATTTTTCTTGTATATTCGCTAAAATTCAATATTTCTTATATATCTATAGAAATAGCAGCGTTTTCAAATTTTGGTTAATTTTTACATTTTTCTTGGAAATTCGTTAAAATTTCAGTTTTTCTTATATATCATCCAAATCGTCCATATCCGTAGAAATAGCAACGATTTAGAATTTTGGTTAATTTTTACAGTTTACTAGGAAATTCGCTAAAATTCAAATTTTCTTAAATATCTTCCAAATCATCGTTTTCAAATTTTGGTTAATTTATACATATTTCTTGGAAAATTGCTAAAATTTCAGTTTTTCTAATATATCATCCAAATCGTCGATATACGTAGAAATAGCATCGTTTTCGAATTTCGTGTAATTATTACATTTTTCTTGTATATTCGCTAAAATTCAATATTTCTTATATATCTATAGAAATAGCAGCGTTTTCAAATTTTGGTTAATTTTTACATTTTTCTTGGAAATTCGTTAAAATTTCAGTTTTTCTTATATATCATCCAAATCGTCGATATCCGTAGAAATAGCAACGATTTAGAATTTCGGTTAATTTTTACAGTTTACACGGAAAATCGCTAGAATCCAATTTTTCTTAAATATCTTCCAAATCATCTAGATAGCATCGTTTTCAAATTTTTGTTAATTTTTACATTTTTCTTGGAAATTTACTAAAATTTCAGTTTTTCTTATATATCATCCAAATCGTCGATATACGTAGAAATAGCATCGTTTGCGAATTTCTTGTAATTTTTACATTTTACTCGGAAATTCTCTAAAATTCAATTTTTCTTATATATCTATAGAAATAGCATCGTTCTTAAATTTTGGATAATTTTTACATTCTTCTTGGAAGTTCTTTAAAATTTCAGTTTTTCATATATATCATCCAAATCGTCGATATACGTAGAAATAGCAACGATTTAGAATTTCGGTTAATTTTTACAGTTTGCTCGGAAATTCGCAAAAATTCAATTTTTCTTAAATATCTTCCAAATCATCTAGATAGCATCGTTTTCAAATTTTGGTTAATTTTTACATTTTTCTTGGAAATTTACTAAAATTTCAGTTTTTCTTATATATCATCCAAATCGTCGATATACGTAGAAATAGCATCGTTTGCGAATTTCGTGTAATTATTACATTTTTCTTGTATATTCGCTAAAATTCAATATTTCTTATATATCTATAGAAATAGCAGCGTTTTCAAATTTTGGTTAATTTTTACATTTTTCTTGGAAATTCGTTAAAATTTCAGTTTTTCTTATATATCATCCAAATCGTCGATATCCGTAGAAATAGCAACGATTTAGAATTTCGGTTAATTTTTACAGTTTACACGGAAAATCGCTAGAATCCAATTTTTCTTAAATATCTTCCAAATCATCTAGATAGCATCGTTTTCAAATTTTGGTTAATTTATACATATTTCTTGAAAAATTGCTAAAATTTCAGTTTTTCTAATATATCATCCAAATCGTCGATATACGTAGAAATAGCATCGTTTTCGAATTTCGTGTAATTATTACATTTTTCTTGTATATTCGCTAAAATTCAATATTTCTTATATATCTATAGAAATAGCAGCGTTTTCAAATTTTGGTTAATTTTTACATTTTTCTTGGAAATTCGTTAAAATTTCAGTTTTTCTTATATATCATCCAAATCGTCGATATCCGTAGAAATAGCAACGATTTAGAATTTCGGTTAATTTTTACAGTTTACACGGAAAATCGCTAGAATCCAATTTTTCTTAAATATCTTCCAAATCATCTAGATAGCATCGTTTTCAAATTTTTGTTAATTTTTACATTTTTCTTGGAAATTTACTAAAATTTCAGTTTTTCTTATATATCATCCAAATCGTCGATATACGTAGAAATAGCATCGTTTGCGAATTTCTTGTAATTTTTACATTTTACTCGGAAATTCTCTAAAATTCAATTTTTCTTATATATCTATAGAAATAGCATCGTTCTTAAATTTTGGATAATTTTTACATTCTTCTTGGAAGTTCCTTAAAATTTCAGTTTTTCATATATATCATCCAAATCGTCGATATACGTAGAAATAGCAACGATTTAGAATTTCGGTTAATTTTTACAGTTTGCTCGGAAATTCGCAAAAATTCAATTTTTCTTAAATATCTTCCAAATCATCTAGATAGCATCGTTTTCAAATTTTGGTTAATTTTTACATTTTTCTTGGAAATTTACTAAAATTTCAGTGTTTCTTATATATCATCCAAATCGTCGATATACGTAGAAATAGCAACAATTTAGAATTTCGGTTAATTTTTACAGTTTATTAGGAAATTCGCTAAAATTTCAGGTTTTCTTATATATCATCCGAATCGTCGATATACGTAGAAATAGCAACAATTTAAAATTTCGGTTAATTTTTACAGTTTTCTCGGAAATTCGCAAAAATTCAATTTTTCTTAAATATCTTCCAAATCATCTAGATAGCATCGTTTTCAAATTTTGGTTAATTTATACATATTTCTTGAAAAATTGCTAAAATTTCAGTTTTTCTAATATATCATCCAAATCGTCGATATACGTAGAAATAGCATCGTTTTCGAATTTCGTGTAATTATTACATTTTTCTTGGAAATTCGCAAAAATTCAATATTTCTTATATATCTATAGAAATAGCAGCTTTTTCAAATTTTGGTTAATTTTTACATTTTTCTTGGAAATTCGTTAAAATTTCAGTTTTTCTTATATATCATCCAAATCGTCGATATCCGTAGAAATAGCAACGATTTAGAATTTCGGTTAATTTTTACAGTTTACACGGAAAATCGCTAGAATCCAATTTTTCTTAAATATCTTCCAAATCATCTAGATAGCATCGTTTTCAAATTTTTGTTAATTTTTACATTTTTCTTGGAAATTTACTAAAATTTCAGTTTCTCTTATATATCACCCAAATCGTCGAAATCCGTAGAAATAACAACGATTTACAATTTTGGTTAATTTTTACAGTTTACTAGGAAATTCGCTAAAATTCAATTTTTCTTAAATATCTTCCAAATCGTCGATATACCTACGTATATATATTTCTACAAATAGCAACGATTTAGAGTTTCGGTTAATTTTTACAGTTTACACGGAAAATCGCTAGAATTCAATTTTTCTTAAATATCTTCCAAATCATCTAGATAGCATCGTTTTCCAATTTTGGTTAATTTTTACATTTTTCTTGGAAGTTCACTAAAATTTCAGTTTTTCTTATATATCATCCAAATCGTCGATATACGTAGAAATAGCATCGTTTGCGAATTTCTTGTAATTTTTACATTTTACTCGGAAATTCGCTAAAATTCAATTTTTCTTATATATCTATAGAAATAGCATCGTTTTTAAATTTTGGATAATTTTTACATCCTTCTTGGAAATTCGTTAAAACTTCAGTTTTTCATATATATCATCCAAATCGTCGATATACGTAGAAATAGCAACGATTTAGAATTTTGGTTAATTTTTACAGTTTACTAGGAAATTCGCAAAAATTCAATTTTTCTTAAATATCTTCCAAATCATCTAGATAGCATCGTTTTCAAATTTTGGTTAATTTTTACATTTTTCTTGGAAAATCGTTAAAATTTCAGTTTTTCCTATATAGCAACAATTTAAAATTTCGGTTAATTTTTAGTTTACTCGGAAATTCGCAAAAATTCAGTTTTTGTTAAATATCTTCCAAATCATCTAGATAGCATCGTTTTCAAATTTTGGTTAATTTTTACATTTTTCTTGGAAAATCGTTAAAATTTCAGTTTTTCCTATATATCATCCAAATCGTCGATATACGTAGAAATAGCAACGATTTAAAATTTCGGTTAATTTTTACAGTTTACTCGGAAATTCGCAAAAATTCAATTTTTCTTAAACATCTTCCAAATCATCTAGATAGCATCGTCTTCAAATTTTGGTTAATTTTTACATTTTTCTTGGAAAATCGTCAAAATTTCAGTTTTTCTTATATATCATCCAAATCGTCGATATACGTAGAAATAGCATCGTTTGCGAATTTCGTGTAATTTTTACATTTTACTCGGAAATTCACTAAAATTCAATGTTTCTTATATATCTATAGAAATAGCATCGTTTTTAAGTTTTGGATAATTTTTACATCCTTCTTGGAAATTCGTTAAAACTTCAGTTTTTCATATATATCATCCAAATCGTCGATATACGTAGAAATGGCAACGATTTAGAATATTGGTTAATTCTTACAGTTTACTAGGAAATTCGCAAAAATTCAATTTTTCTTAAATATCTTCCAAATCATCTAGATAGCATCGTTTTCAAATTTTGGTTAATTTTTACATTTTTCTTGGAAAATCGTTAAAATTTCAGTTTTTCTTATATAGCAACAGTTTAAAGTTTCGGTTAATTTTTACAGTTTACTCGGAAATTCGCAAAAATTCAATTTTTCTTAAATATCTTCCAAATCATCTAGATAGCATTGTTTTCAAATTTTGGTTAATTTTTACAATTTTCTTGGAAATTCGCTAAAACTTCAGTTTTTCTTATAAAACATCCAAATGGTCTATATTCGTAGAAATAGCAACGATTTAGAATTTCGGTTAATTTTTACAGTTTACACGGAAAATCGCTAGAATTCAATTTTTCTTAAATATCTTCCAAATCATCTAGATAGCATCGTTTTCAAATTTTGGTTAATTTTTACATTCTTCTTGGAAATTCTTTAAAATTTCAGTTTTTCATATATATCATCCAAATCGTCGATATATGTAGAAATAGCAACGATTTAGAATTTTGGTTAATTTTTACAGTTTACTAGGAAATTCGCAAAAATTCAATTTTTCTCAAATATCTTCCAAATCATCTAGATAGCATCGTTTTCAAATTTTGGTTAATTTTTCCATTTTTCTTGGAAATTCGCTTAAATTTCGGTTTTTCTTATATATCATCCAAATCGTCTATATTCCTAGAAATAGCAACGATTTAGAATTTCGGTTAATTTTTACAGTTTGCTCGGAAATTCGCAAAAATTCAATTTTTCTTAAATATCTTCCAAATCATCTAGATAGCATCGTTTTCCAATTTTGGTTAATTTTTACATTTTTCTTGGAAATTTACTAAAATTTCAGTTTTTCTTATATATCATCCAAATCGTCGATATACGTAGAAATAGCATCGTTTGCGAATTTCGTGTAATTTTTACATTTTACTCGGAAATTCACTAAAATTCAATGTTTCTTATATATCTATAGAAATAGCATCGTTTTTAAATTTTGGATAATTTTTACATCCTTCTTGGAAATTCGTTAAAACTTCAGTTTTTCATATATATCATCCAAATCGTCGATATACGTAGAAATAGCAACGATTTAGAATTTTGGTTAATTCTTACAGTTTACTAGGAAATTCGCAAAAATTCAATTTTTCTTAAATATCTTCCAAATCATCTAGATAGCATCGTTTTCAAATTTTGGTTAATTTTTACATTTTTCTTGGAAAATCGTTAAATTTCAGTTTTTCTTATATAGCAACAATTTAAAGTTTCGGTTAATTTTTACAGTTTACTCGGAAATTCGCAAAAATTCAATTTTTCTTAAATATCTTCCAAATCATCTAGATAGCATCGTTTTCAAATTTTGGTTAATTTTTACATTTTTCTTGGAAAATCGTTAAATTTCAGTTTTTCTTATATAGCAACAATTTAAAGTTTCGGTTAATTTTTACAGTTTACACGGAAAATCGCTAGAATTCAATTTTTCTTAAATATCTTCCAAATCATCTAGATAGCATCGTTTTCAAATTTTGGTTAATTTTTACATTCTTCTTGGAAATTCTTTAAAATTTCAGTTATTCATATATATCATCCAAATCGTCGATATATGTAGAAATAGCAACGATTTAGAATTTTGGTTAATTTTTACAGTTTACTAGGAAATTCGCAAAAATTCAATTTTTCTCAAATATCTTCCAAATCATCTAGATAGCATCGTTTTCAAATTTTGGTTAATTTTTCCATTTTTCTTGGAAATTCGCTTAAATTTCGGTTTTTCTTATATATCATCCAAATCGTCTATATTCCTAGAAATAGCAACGATTTAGAATTTCGGTTAATTTTTACAGTTTGCTCGGAAATTCGCAAAAATTCAATTTTTCTTAAATATCTTCCAAATCATCTAGATGGCATTGTTTTCAAATTTTGGTTAATTTTTACATTTTTCTTGGAAATTTGCTAAAATTTCAGCTTTTCTTATTTATCATCCAAATCGTCGATATACGTAGAAATAGCAACGATTTAGAATTTCGGTTAATTTTTACAGTTTACTAGGAAATTCGCTAAAATTCAAATTTTCTTAAATATCTTCCAAATCATCTAGATAGCATCGTTTTCAAATTTTGGTTAATTTATACATATTTCTTGGAAAATTGCTAAAATTTCTGTTTTTCTAATATATCATCCAAATCGTCGATATACGTAGAAATAGCATCGTTTTCGAATTTGGTGTAATTATTACATTTTTCTTGGATATTCGCTAAAATTCAATATTTCTTATATATCTATAGAAATAGCAGCGTTTTCAACTTTTGGTTAATTTTTACATTTTTTTTGGAAATTCGTTAAAATTTCTGTTTTTCTTATATATCATCCAAATCGTCGATATCCGTAGAAATAGCAACGATTTAGAATTTCGGTTAATTTTTACAGTTTACACGTAAAATCGCTAGAATTCAATTTTTCTTAAATATCTTCCAAATTATCTAGATAGCATCGTTTTCAAATTTTGGTTAATTTTTACATTTTTCTTGGAAATTTACTAAAATTTCAGTTTTTCCTACATATCATCCAAATCGTCGATATACGTAGAAATAGCATCGTTTGCGAATTTCGTGTAATTTTTACATTTTACTCGGAAATTCGCTAAAATTCAATTTTTCTTATATATCTATAGAAATATCATCGTTTTTAAATTTTGGATAATTTTTACATCCTTCTTGGAAATTCGTTAAAATTTCAGTTTTTCATATATATCATCCAAATCGTCGATATACGTAGAAATAGCAACGATTTAGAATTTCGGTTAATTTTTACAGTTTACTCGGAAACTCGCTAAAATTCAATTTTTCTTAAATATCTTCCAAATCGTCGATATACGTAGAAATAGCAACGATTTAGAATTTCGGTTAATTTTTACAGTTTACTCGGAAATTCGCTAAAATTCAATTTTTCTTAAATATCTTCCAAAACATCTAGATAGCATCGTTTTCAAATTTGGTTAATTTTTACATTTTTCTTCGAAAATCGTTAAAATTTCAGTTTTTCATATATATCATCCAAATCGTCGATATACGTAGAAATAGCAACGATTTAGAATTTTGGTTAATTTTGCAGTTTACTAGGAAATTGGCTAAAATTCAAATTTTCTTAAATATCTTCCAAATCATCTAGATAGCATCATTTTCAAATTTTGGTCAATTTATACATATTTCTTGGAAAATTGCTAAAATTTCAGTTTTTCTAATATATCATCCAAATCGTTGATATACGTAGAAATAGCATCGTTAGAATTTCGGTTAATTTTTACAGTTTGCTCGGAAATTCGCAAAAATTCAATTTTTCTTAAATATCTTCCAAATCATCTAGATAGCATCGTCTTCAAATTTTGGTTAATTTTTACATTTTTCTTGGAAAATCGTTAAAATTTCAGTTTTTCCTATATATCATCCAAATCGTCGATATATGTAGAAATAGCAACGATTTAGAATTTTGGTTAATTTTTACAGTTTACTAGGAAATTCGCAAAAATTCAATTTTTCTCAAATATCTTCCAAATAATCTAGATAGCATCGTTTTCAAATTTTGGTTAATTTTTACATTTTTCTTGGAAATTTACTAAAATTTCAGTTTTTCTTATATATCATCCAAATCGTCGATATACGTAGAAATAGCATCGTTTGCGAATTTCGTGTAATTTTTACATTTTACTCGGAAATTCGCTAAAATTCAATTTTTCTTATATATCTATAGAAATAGCATCGTTTTTAAATTTTGGATAATTTTTACATTCTTCTTGGAAGTTCTTTAAAATTTCAGTTTTTCATATGTATCATCCAAATCGTCGATATACGTAGAAATAGCATCGTTTGCGAATTTCTTGTAATTTTTACATTTTACTCGGAAATTCGCTAAAATTCAATTTTTCTTATATATCTATAGAAATAGCATCGTTCTTAAATTTTGGATAATTTTTACATTCTTCTTGGAAGTTCTTTAAAATTTCAGTTTTTCATATATATCATCCAAATCGTCGATATACGTAGAAATAGCAACGATTTAGAATTTCGGTTAATTTTTACAGTTTGCTCGGAAATTCGCAAAAATTCAATTTTTCTTAAATATCTTCCAAATCATCTAGATAGCATCGTCTTCAAATTTTGGTTAATTTTTACATTTTTCTTGGAAAATCGTTAAAATTTCAGTTTTTCTTATATATCATCCAAATCGTCGATATATGTAGAAATAGCATCGTTTGCGAATTTCGTGTAATTTTTACATTTTACTCGGAAATTCGCTAAAATTCAATTTTTCTTATATATCTATAGAAATAGCATCGTTTTTAAATTTTGGATAATTTTTACATCCTTCTTGGAAATTCGTTAAAATTTCAGTTATTCCTATATATCATCCAAATCGTCGATATACGTAGAAATAGCAACGATTTAGAGTTTTGGTTAATTTTTACAGTTTACTAGGAAATTCGCAAAAATTCAATTTTTCTTAAATATCTTCCAAATCATCTAGATAGCATCGTTTTCAAATTTTGGTTAATATTTACATTTTTCTTGGAAAATCGTTAAAATTTCAGTTTTTCTTATATAGCAACAATTTAAAATTTCGATTAATTTTTACAGTTTACTCGGAAATTCGCAAAAATTCAATTTTTGTTAAATATCTTCCAAATCATCTAGATAGCATCGTTTTCAAATTTTGGTTAATTTTTACATTTTTCTTGGAAAATCGTTAAAAATTCAGTTTTTCTTATATATCATCCAAATCGTCGATATACGTAGAAATAGCAACAATTTAAAATTTTGGTTAATTTTTACAGTTTACTAGGAAATTCGCAAAAATTCAATTTTTCTTGAATATCTTCCAAATCATCTAAATAGCATCGTTTTCAAATTTTGGTTAATTTTATATTTTTCTTGGAAAATCGTCAAAATTCCAGTTTTTCTTATATATCATCCAAATCGTCGATATACGTAGAAATAGCATCGTTTGCGAATTTCGTGTAATTTTTACATTTTACTCGGAAATTCACTAAAATTCAATTTTTCTTATATATCTATAGAAATAGCATCGTTTTTAAATTTTGGATAATTTTTACATCCTTCTTGGAAAATCGTTAAAACTTCAGTTTTTCATATATATCATCCAAATCGTCGATATACGTAGAAATAGCAACGATTTAGAATTTTGGTTAATTTTTACAGTTTACTAGGAAATTCGCAAAAATTCAATTTTTCTTAAATATCTTCCAAATCATCTAGATAGCATCGTTTTCAAATTTTGGTTAATTTTTACATTTCTCTTGGAAATTTACTAAAATTTCAGTTTTTCTTATATATCATCCAAATCGTCGATATACCTAGAAATAGCATCGTTTGCGAATTTCTTGTAATTTTTACATTTTACTCGGAAATTCGCTAAAATTCAATTTTTCTTATATATCTATAGGAATAGCATCGTTTTTAAATTTTGGATAATTTTTACATTCTTCTTGGAAATTCGTTAAAATTTCAGTTTTTCATATATATCATCCAAATCGTCGATATACGTAGAAATAGCAACGATTTAGAATTTCGGCTAATTTTTACAGTTTGCTCGGAAATTCGCAAAAATTCAATTTTTCTTAAATATCTTCCAAATCATCTAGATAGCATCGTCTTCAAATTTTGGTTAATTTTTACATTTTTCTTGGAAAATCGTCAAAATTTCAGTTTTTCTTATATATCATCCAAATCGTCGATATACGTAGAAATAGCATCGTTTGCGAATTTCGTGTAATTTTTACATTTTACTCGGAAATTCGCTAAAATTCAATTTTTCTTATATATCTATAGAAATAGCATCGTTTTTAAATTTTGGATAATTTTTACATCCTTCTTGGAAATTCGTTAAAATTTCAGTTATTCCTATATATCATCCAAATCGTCGATATACGTAGAAATAGCAACGATTTAGAATTTTGGTTAATTTTTACAGTTTACTAGGAAATTCGCAAAAATTCAATTTTTCTTAAATATCTTCCAAATCATCTAGATAGCATCGTTTTCAAATTTTGGTTAATTTTTACATTTTTCTTGGAAAATCGTTAAAATTTCAGTTTTTCTTATATAGCAACAATTTAAAATTTCGATTAATTTTTACAGTTTACTCGGAAATTCGCAAAAATTCAATTTTTGTTAAATATCTTCCAAATCATCTAGATAGCATCGTTTTCAAATTTTGGTTAATTTTTACATTTTTCTTGGAAAATCGTTAAAAATTCAGTTTTTCTTATATATCATCCAAATCGTCGATATACGTAGAAATAGCAACAATTTAAAATTTTGGTTAATTTTTACAGTTTACTAGGAAATTCGCAAAAATTCAATTTTTCTTAAATATCTTCCAAATCATCTAAATAGCATCGTTTTCAAATTTTGGTTAATTTTATATTTTTCTTGGAAAATCGTTAAAATTTCAGTTTTTCTTATATATCACCAAATCGTCGATATACGTAGAAATAGCAACGATTTAGAATTTTGGTTAATTTTTACAGTTTACTAGGAAATTCGCAAAAATTCAATTTTTCTTAAATATCTTCCAAATCATCTAGATAGCATCGTTTTCAAATTTTGGTTAATATTTACATTTTTCTTGGAAAATCGTTAAAATTTCAGTTTTTCTTATATAGCAACAATTTAAAATTTCGATTAATTTTTACAGTTTACTCGGAAATTCGCAAAAATTCAATTTTTGTTAAATATCTTCCAAATCATCTAGATAGCATCGTTTTCAAATTTTGGTTAATTTTTACATTTTTCTTGGAAAATCGTTAAAAATTCAGTTTTTCTTATATATCATCCAAATCGTCGATATACCTAGAAATAGCATCGTTTGCGAATTTCTTGTAATTTTTACATTTTACTCGGAAATTCGCTAAAATTCAATTTTTCTTATATATCTATAGGAATAGCATCGTTTTTAAATTTTGGATAATTTTTACATTCTTCTTGGAAATTCGTTAAAATTTCAGTTTTTCATATATATCATCCAAATCGTCGATATACGTAGAAATAGCAACGATTTAGAATTTCGGTTAATTTTTACAGTTTGCTCGGAAATTCGCAAAAATTCAATTTTTCTTAAATATCTTGCAAATCATCTAGATAGCATCGTCTTCAAATTTTGGTTAATTTTTAGATTTTTCTTGGAAAATCGTTAAAATTTCAGTTTTTCTTATATATCATCCAAATCGTCGATATATGTAGAAATAGCATCGTTTGCGAATTTCGTGTAATTTTTACATTTTACTCGGAAATTCACTAAAATTCAATTTTTCTTATATATCTATAGAAATAGCATCGTTTTTAAATTTTGGATAATTTTTACATTCTTCTTGGAAATTCGTTAAAATTTCAGTTTTTCATATATATCATCCAAATCGTCGATATACGTAGAAATAGCAACGATTTAGAATTTCGGTTAATTTTTACAGTTTGCTCGGAAATTCGCAAAAATTCAATTTTTCTTAAATATCTTGCAAATCATCTAGATAGCATCGTCTTCAAATTTTGGTTAATTTTTACATTTTTCTTGGAAAATCGTTAAAATTTCAGGTTTTCTTATATATCATCCAAATCGTCGATATATGTAGAAATAGCATCGTTTGCGAATTTCGTGTAATTTTTACATTTTACTCGGAAATTCGTTAAAATTGAATTTTTCTTATATATCTGTAGAAATAGCATCGTTTTTAAATTTTGGATAATTTTTACATCCTTCTTGGAAATTCGTTAAAACTTCAGTTTTTCATATGTATCATCCAAATCGTCGATATACGTAGAAATAGCAACGATTTAGAATTTTGGTTAATTTTTACAGTTTACTAGGAAATTCGCAAAAATTCAATTTTTCTTAAATATCTTCCAAATCATCTAGATAGCATCGTTTTCAAATTTTGGTTAATTTTTACATTTTTCTTGGAAAATCGTTAAAATTTCAGTTTTTCTTATATAGCAACAATTTAAAATTTCGATTAATTTTTACAGTTTACTCGGAATCTCGCAAAAATTCAATTTTTGTTAAATATCTTCCAAATCATCTAGATAGCATCGTTTTCAAATTTTGGTTAATTTTTACATTTTTCTTGGAAAATCGTTAAAAATTCAGTTTTTCTTATATAACATCCAAATCGTCTATATTCGTAGAAATAGCAACGATTTAGAATTTCTGTTAATTTTTACAGTTTACATGGAAAATCGCTAGAATTCAATTTTACTTAAATATCTTCCAAATCATCTAGATAGCATCGTTTTCAAATTTTGGTTAATTTTTACATTTTTCTTGGAAAATCGTTAAAATTTCAGTTTTTCCTATATATCATCCAAATCGTCGATATACGTAGAAATAGCAACGATTTAAAATTTCGGTTAATTTTTACAGTTTACTCGGAAAATCGCTATAATTCAATTTTTCTTAAATATCTTCCAAATCATCAAGATAGCATCGTTTTCAAATTTTGGTTAATTTTTACATTTTTCTTGGAAAATCGTTAAAATTTCAGTTTTTCCTATGTATCATCCAAATCGTCGATATACGTAGAAATAGCAACGATTTAAAATTTCGGTTAATTTTTACAGTTTACTCGGAAATTCGCAAAAATTCAATTTTTCTTAAATATCTTCCAAATCATCTAGATAGCATCGTTTTCAAATTTTGGTTAATTTTTACAATTTTCTTGGAAATTCGCTAAAACCTCAGTTTTTCTTATATAACATCCAAATCGTCTATATTCGTAGAAATAGCAACGATTTAGAATTTCGGTTAATTTTTACAGTTTACTAGGAAATTCGCTAAAATTCAAATTTTCTTAAATATCTTCCAAATCATCTAGATAGCATCGTTTTCAAATTTTGGTTAATTTATACATATTTCTTGGAAAATTGCTAAAATTTCAGTTTTTCTAATATATCATCCAAATCGTCGATATACGTAGAAATAGCATCGTTTTCGAATTTCGCGTAATTATTACATTTTTCTTGGATATTCGCTAAAATTCAATATTTCTTATATATCTATAGAAATAGCAGCGTTTTCAAATTTTGGTTAATTTTTACATTTTTCTTGGAAATTCGTGAAAATTTCAATTTTTCTTATAT
Organism: Agrilus biguttatus; assembly: GCA_963921985.1. Lineage (NCBI taxonomy): Eukaryota > Metazoa > Arthropoda > Insecta > Coleoptera > Buprestidae > Agrilus > Agrilus biguttatus. The sequence goes on along the minus strand of OY998117.1, from coordinate 21,565,510 downwards.
ATCATCCAAATCGTCGATATCCGTAGAAATAGCAACGATTTAGAATTTCGGTTAATTTTTACAGTTTACACGGAAAATCGCTAGAATTCAATTTTTCTTAAATATCTTCCAAATTATCTAGATAGCAGCGTTTTCAAATTTTGGTTAATTTTTACATTTTTCTTGGAAATTTACTAAAATTTCAGTTTTTCTTATATATCATCCAAATCGTCGATATACGTAGAAATAGCATCGTTTGCGAATTTCTTGTAATTTTTACATTTTACTCGGAAATTCGCTAAAATTCAATTTTTCTTATATATCTATAAAAATAGCATCGTTTTTAAATTTTGGATAATTTTTACATTCTTCTTGGAAATTCGTTAAAATTTCAGTTTTTCATATATATCATCCAAATCGTCGATATACGTAGAAATAGCTACGATTTAGAATTTCGGTTAATTTTTAGTTTACTCGGAAACTCGCTACAATTCAATTTTTCTTAAATATCTTCCAAATCGTCGATATACGTAGAAATAGCAACGATTTAGAATTTCGGTTAATTTTTACAGTTTACTCGGAAATTCCCTAAAATTCAATTTTTCTTAAATATCTTCGAAATCATCTAGATAGCATCGTTTTCAAATTTTGGTTAATTTTTACAATTTTCTTGGAAATTCGCTAAAACTTCAGTTTTTCTTATATAACATCCAAATCGTCTATATTCGTAGAAATAGCAACGATTTAGAATTTCGGTTAATTTTTACAGTTTACACGGAAAATCGCCATAATTCAATTTTTCTTAAATATCTTCCAAATCATCAAGATAGCATCGTTTTCAAATTTTGGTTAATTTTTACATTTTTCTTGGAAAATCGTTAAAATTTCAGTTATTCCTATGTATCATCCAAATCGTCGATATACGTAGAAATAGCAACGATTTAAAATTTCGGTTAATTTTTACAGTTTACTCGGAAATTCGCAAAAATTCAATTTTTCTTAAATATCTTCCAAATCATCTAGATAGCATCGTTTTCAAATTTTGGTTAATTTTTACATTTTTCTTGGAAAATCGTTAAAATTTCAGTTTTTCTTATATATCATCCAAATCGTCGATATACGTAGAAATAGCAACAATTTAAAATTTCGGTTAATTTTTACAGTTTACTCGGATATTCGCAAAAATTCAATTTTTCTTAAATATCTTCCAAATCATCTAGATAGCATCGTTTTCAAATATTGGTTAATTTTTACAATTTTCTTGGAAATTCGCTAAAACTTCAGTTTTTCTTATATAACATCCAAATCGTCTATATTCGTAGAAATAGCAACGATTTAGAATTTCGGTTAATTTTTACAGTTTACTAGGAAATTCGCTAAAATTCAAATTTTCTTAAATATCTTCCAAATCATCTAAATAGCATCGTTTTCAAATTTTGGTTAATTTATACATATTTCTTGGAAAATTGCTAAAATTTCAGTTTTTCTAATATGTCATCCAAATCGTCGATATACGTAGAAATAGCATCGTTTTCGAATTTCGTGTAATTATTACATTTTTCTTGAATATTCGCTAAAATTCAATATTTCTTATATATCTATAGAAATAGCAGCGTTTTCAAATTTTGGTTAATTTTTACATTTTTCTTGGAAATTCGTGAAAATTTCAATTTCTCTTATATATCATCCAAATCGTCGATATCCGTAGAAATAGCAACGATTTAGAATTTCGGTTAATTTTTACAGTTTACACGGAAAATCGCTAGAATTCAATTTTTCTTAAATATCTTCCAAATTATCTAGATAGCAGCGTTTTCAAATTTTGGTTAATTTTTACATTTTTCTTGGAAATTTACTAAAATTTCAGTTTTTCTTATATATCATCCAAATCGTCGATATACGTAGAAATAGCATCGTTTGCGAATTTCTTGTAATTTTTACATTTTACTCGGAAATTCGCTAAAATTCAATTTTTCTTATATATCTATAAAAATAGCGTCGTATTTAAATTTTGGATAATTTTTACATTCTTCTTGGAAATTCGTTAAAATTTCAGTTTTTCATATATATCATCCAAATCGTCGATATACGTAGAAATAGCATCGTTTGCGAATTTCGTGTAATTTTTACATTTTACTCGGAAATTCACTAAAATTCAATTTTTCTTATATATCTATAGAAATAGCATCGTTTTTAAATTTTGGATAATTTTTACATCCTTTTTGGAAATTCGTTAAAACTTCAGTTTTTCATATATATCATCCAAATCGTCGATATACGTAGAAATAGCAACGATTTAGAATTTTGGTTAATTTTTACAGTTTACTAGGAAATTCGCAAAAATTATATTTTTCTTAAATATCTTCCAAATCATCTAGATAGCATCGTTTTCAAATTTTGGTTAATTTTTACATTTTTCTTGGAAAATCGTTAAAATTTCAGTTTTTCTTATATAGCAACAATTTAAAATTTCGGTTAATTTTTACAGTTTACTCGGAAATTCGCAAAAATTCAATTTTTCTTAAATATCTTCCAAATCATCTAGATAGCATCGTTTTCAAATTTTGGTTAATTTTTACAATTTTCTTGGAAATTCGCTAAAACTTCAGTTTTTCTTATATAACATCCAAATCGTCTATATTCGTAGAAATAGCAACGATTTAGAATTTCGGTTAATTTTTACAGTTTACACGGAAAATCGCTATAATTCAATTTTTCTTAAATATCTTCCAAATCATCAAGATAGCATCGTTTTCAAATTTTGGTTAATTTTTACATTTTTCTTGGAAAATCGTTAAAATTTCAGTTTTTCTTATATATCATCCAAATCGTCGATTTACCTAGAAATAGCATCGTTTGCGAATTTCTTGTAATTTTTACATTTTACTCGGAAATTCGCTAAAATTCAATTTTTCTTATATATCTATAGGAATAGCATCGTTTTTAAATTTTGGATAATTTTTACATTCTTCTTGGAAATTCGTTAAAATTTCAGTTTTTCATATATATCATCCAAATCGTCGATATATGTAGAAATAGCAACGATTTAGAATTTCGGTTAATTTTTACAGTTTGCTCGGAAATTCGCAAAAATTCAATTTTTCTTAAATATCTTCCAAATCATCTAGATAGCATCGTCTTCAAATTTTGGTTAATTTTTAGATTTTTCTTGGAAAATCGTTAAAATTTCAGTTTTTCTTATATATCATCCAAATCGTCGATATATGTAGAAATAGCATCGTTTGCGAATTTCGTGTAATTTTTACATTTTACTCGGAAATTCGCTAAAATTCAATTTTTCTTATATATCTATAGAAATAGCATCGTTTTTAAATTTTGGATAATTTTTACATCCTTCTTGGAAATTCGTTAAAATTTCAGTTATTCCTATGTATCATCCAAATCGTCGATATACGTAGAAATAGCAACGATTTAGAATTTTGGTTAATTTTTACAGTTTACTAGGAAATTCGCAAAAATTCAATTTTTCTTAAATATCTTCCAAATCATCTAGATAGCATCGTTTTCAAATTTTGGTTAATATTTACATTTTTCTTGGAAAATCGTTAAAATTTCAGTTTTTCTTATATAGCAACAATTTAAAATTTCGATTAATTTTTACAGTTTACTCGGAAATTCGCAAAAATTCAATTTTTGTTAAATATCTTCCAAATCATCTAGATAGCATCGTTTTCAAATTTTGGTTAATTTTTACATTTTTCTTGGAAAATCGTTAAAAATTCAGTTTTTCTTATATATCATCCAAATCGTCGATATACGTAGAAATAGCAACAATTTAAAATTTTGGTTAATTTTTACAGTTTACTAGGAAATTCGCAAAAATTCAATTTTTCTTAAATATCTTCCAAATCATCTAAATAGCATCGTTTTCAAATTTTGGTTAATTTTATATTTTTCTTGGAAAATCGTTAAAATTTCAGTTTTTCTTATATATCACCAAATCGTCGATATACGTAGAAATAGCAACGATTTAGAATTTCGGTTAATATTTACAGTTTACTAGGAAATTCGCTAAAGTTCAATTTTTCTTAAATTTCTTCCAAATCATCTAGATAGCATCGTTTTCAAATTTTGGTTAATTTATACATATATCTTGGAAATTTGCCAAAATTTCAGTTTTTCTAATATATCATCCAAATCGTCGATATACGTAGAAGTGGCGCCGTTTTCGAATTTCGTGTAATTTTTACATTTTTCTTGGATATTCGCTAAAATTCAATTTATCCTATATATCTATGGAAATAGCATCGTTTTCAAATTTTGGTTAATTTTTACATTTTTCTTGGAAAATCGTTAAAAATTCAATTTTTCTTATATATCATCCAAACCGTCGATATACGTAGAAATAGCAACAATTTAAAATTTCGGTTAATTTTTACATTTTTCTTGGAAATTCGCTAAAATTTTAGTTTTTCTTAAATATCTTCAAGATCATCTAGATAGCATCGTTTTCAAATTTTGGTTACTTTTTACTTTTTTCTTGGAAAATCGTTAAAATTTCAGTTATTCCTATGTATCATCCAAATCGTCGATATACATAGAAATAGCAACGATTTAAAATTTCGGTTAATTTTTACAGTTTACTCGGAAATTCGCAAAAATTCAATTTTTCTTAAATATCTTCCAAATCACCTAGATAGCATCGTTTTCAAATTTTGGTTAATTTTTACATTTTTCTTGGAAAATCGTTAAAATTTCAGTTTTTCTTATATATCATCCAAATCGTCGATATACGTAGAAATAGCAACAATTTAAAATTTCGGTTAATTTTTAGTTTACTCGGAAATTCGCAAAAATTCAATTTTTCTTAAATATCTTCCAAATCATCTAGATAGCATCGTTTTCAAATTTTGGTTAATTTTTACATTTTTCTTGGAAATTTACTAAAATTTCAGTTTTTCTTATATATCATCCAAATCGTCGATATACGTAGAAATAGCATCGTTTGCGAATTTCTTGTAATTTTTACATTTTACTCGGAAATTCGCTAAAATTCAATTTTTCTTATATATCTATAGAAATAGCATCGTTTTTAAATTTTGGATAATTTTTACATTCTTCTTGGAAGTTCTTTAAAATTTCAGTTTTTCATATATATCATCCAAATCGTCGATATACGTAGAAATAGCAACGATTTAGAATTTCGGTTAATTTTTACAGTTTGCTCGGAAATTCGCAAAAATTCAATTTTTCTTAAATATCTTCCAAATCATCTAGATAGCATCGTTTTCAAATTTTGGTTAATTTTTACATTTTTCTTGGAAATTTACTAAAATTTCAGTTTTTCTTATATATCATCCAAATCGTCGATATACGTAGAAATACAACAATTTAGGATTTCGGTTAATTTTTACAGTTTATTAGGAAATTCGCTAAAATTTCAGGTTTTCTTATATATCATCCGAATCGTCGATATACGTAGAAATAGCAACAATTTAAAATTTCGGTTAATTTTTACAGTTTTCTCGGAAATTCGCAAAAATTCAATTTTTCTTAAATATCTTCCAAATCATCTAGATAGCATCGTTTTCAAATTTTGGTTAATTTATACATATTTCTTGAAAAATTGCTAAAATTTCAGTTTTTCTAATATATCATCCAAATCGTCGATATACGTAGAAATAGCATCGTTTTCGAATTTCGTGTAATTATTACATTTTTCTTGGATATTCGCTAAAATTCAATATTTCTTATATATCTATAGAAATAGCAGCGTTTTCAAATTTTGGTTAATTTCTACATTTTTCTTGGAAATTCGTTAAAATTTCAGTTTTTCTTATATATCATCCAAATCGTCGATATCCGTAGAAATAGCAACGATTTAGAATTTTGGTTAATTTTTACAGTTTACTAGGAAATTCGCTAAAATTCAAATTTTCTTAAATATCTTCCAAATCATCGTTTTCAAATTTTGGTTAATTTATACATATTTCTTGGAAAATTGCTAAAATTTCAGTTTTTCTAATATATCATCCAAATCGTCGATATACGTAGAAATAGCATCGTTTTCGAATTTCGTGTAATTATTACATTTTTCTTGGATATTCGCTAAAATTCAATATTTCTTATATATCCATAGAAATAGCAGCGTTTTCAAATTTTGGTTAATTTTTACATTTTTCTTGGAAATTCGTTAAAATTTCAGTTTTTCTTATATATCATCCAAATCGTCGATATCCGTAGAAATAGCAACGATTTAGAATTTGGGTTAATTTTTACAGTTTACACGGAAAATCGCTAGAATTCAATTTTTCTTAAATATCTTCTAAATCATCTAGATAGCATCGTTTTCAAATTTTGGTTAATTTTTACATTTTTCTTGGAAATTTACTAAAATTTCAGTTTTTCTTATATATCATCCAAATCGTCGATATACGTAGAAATAGCAACAATTTAGAATTTCGGTTAATTTTTACAGTTTACCCGGAAATTCGCAAAAATTCAGTTTTTCTTAAATATCTTCCAAATCATCTAGATAGCATCGTTTTCAGATTTTGGTTAATTTTTCCATTTTTCTTGGAAATTCGCTTAAATTTCGGTTTTTCTTATATATCATCCAAATCGTCTATATTCCTAGAAATAGCAACGATTTAGAATTTCGGTTAATTTTTACAGTTTGCTCGGAAATTCGCAAAAATTCAATTTTTCTTAAATATCTTCCAAATCATCTAGATAGCATTGTTTTCAAATTTTGGTTAATTTTTACATTTTTCTTGGAAATTTACTAAAATTTCAGTTTTTCTTATATATCATCCAAATCGTCGATATACGTAGAAATAGCAACAATTTAGAATTTCGGTTAATTTTTACAGTTTACCCGGAAATTCGCAAAAATTCAGTTTTTCTTAAATATCTTCCAAATCATCTAGATAGCATCGTTTTCAGATTTTGGTTAATTTTTCCATTTTTCTTGGAAATTCGCTTAAATTTCGGTTTTTCTAATATATCATCCAAATCGTCGATATACGTAGAAATAGCATCGTTTTCGAATTTCGTGTAATTATTACATTTTTCTTGGATATTCGCTAAAATTCAATATTTCTTATATATCCATAGAAATAGCAGCGTTTTCAAATTTTGGTTAATTTTTACATTTTTCTTGGAAATTCGTTAAAATTTCAGTTTTTCTTATATATCATCCAAATCGTCGATATCCGTAGAAATAGCAACGATTTAGAATTTGGGTTAATTTTTACAGTTTACACGGAAAATCGCTAGAATTCAATTTTTCTTAAATATCTTCTAAATCATCTAGATAGCATCGTTTTCAAATTTTGGTTAATTTTTACATTTTTCTTGTAAATTTACTAAAATTTCAGTTTTTCCTACATATCATCCAAATCGTCGATATACGTAGAAATAGCATCGTTTGCGAATTTCGTGTAATTTTTACATTTTACTCGGAAATTCGCTAAAATTCAATTTTTCTTATATATCTATAGAAATAGCATCGTTTTTAAATTTTGGATAATTTTTACATCCTTCTTGGAAATTCGTTAAAACTTCAGTTTTTCATATATATCATCCAAATCGTCGATATACGTAGAAATAGCAACGATTTAGAATTTTGGTTAATTTTTACAGTTTACTAGGAAATTCGCAAAAATTCAATTTTTCTTAAATATCTTCCAAATCATCTAGATAGCATCGTTTTCAAATTTTGGTTAATTTTTACATTTTTCTTGGAAAATCGTCAAAATTTCAGTTTTTCTTATATATCATCCAAATCGTCGATATACGTAGAAATAGCATCGTTTGCGAATTTCGTGTAATTTTTACATTTTACTCGGAAATTCGCTAAAATTCAATTTTTCTTATATATCTATAGAAATAGCATCGTTTTTAAATTTTGGATAGTTTTTACATTCTTCTTGGAAATTCGTTAAAATTTCAGTTTTTCCTATATATCATCCAAATCGTCGATATACGTAGAAATAGCAACGATTTAGAATTTTGGTTAATTCTTACAGTTTACAAGGAAATTCGCAAAAATTCAATTTTTCTTAAATATCTTTCAAATCATCTAGATAGCATCGTTTTCAAATTTTGGTTAATTTTTACATTTTTCTTGGAAAATCGTTAAAATTTCAGTTTTTCTTATATATCATCCAAATCGTCGATATACGTAGAAATAGCAACAATTTAAAAATTCGGTTAATTTTTACAGTTTACTCGGAAATTCGCAAAAATTCAATTTTTCTTAAATATCTTCCAAATCATCTAAATAGCATCGTTTTCAAATTTTGGTTAATTTTTACATTTTTCTTGGAAATTTACTAAAATTTCAGTTTTTCTTATATATCATCCAAATCGTCGATATACGTAGAAATAGCATCGTTTGCGAATTTCTTGTAATTTTTACATTTTACTCGGAAATTCGCTAAAATTCAATTTTTCTTATATATCTATAGAAATAGCATCGTTTTTAAATTTTGGATAATTTTTACATTCTTCTTGGAAATTCTTTAAAATTTCAGTTTTTCATATATATCATCCAAATCGTCGATATACGTAGAAATAGCAACGATTTAGAATTTCGGTTAATTTTTACAGTTTGCTCGGAAATTCGCAAAAATTCAATTTTTCTTAAATATCTTCCAAATCATCTAGATAGCATCGTCTTCAAATTTTGGTTAATTTTTACATTTTTCTTGGAAAATCGTTAAAATTTCAGTTTTTCCTATATATCATCCAAATCGTCGATATATGTAGAAATAGCAACGATTTAGAATTTTGGTTAATTTTTACAGTTTACTAGGAAATTCGCAAAAATTCAATTTTTCTTAAATATCTTCCAAATAATCTAGATAGCATCGTTTTCAAATTTTGGTTAATTTTTACATTTTTCTTGGAAATTTACTAAAATTTCAGTTTTTCTTATATATCATCCAAATCGTCGATATACGTAGAAATAGCATCGTTTGCGAATTTCGTGTAATTTTTACATTTTACTCGGAAATTCACTAAAATTCAATTTTTCTTATATATCTATAGAAATAGCATCGTTTTTAAATTTTGGATAATTTTTACATCCTTCTTGGGAAATCGTTAAAACTTCTGTTTTTCATATATATCATCCAAATCGTCGATATACGTAGAAATAGCAACGATTTAGAATTTTGGTTAATTTTTACATTTCTCTTGGAAATTTACTAAAATTTCAGTTTTTCTTATATGTCATCCAAATCGTCGATATACGTAGAAATAGCATCGTTTGCGAATTTCTTGTAATTTTTACATTTTACTCGGAAATTCGCTAAAATTCAATTTTTCTTATATATCTATAGAAATAGCATCGTTTTTAAATTTTGGATAATTTTTACATTCTTCTTGGAAGTTCTTTAAACTTCAGTTTTTCATATATATCATCCAAATCGTCGATATACGTAGAAATAGCAACGATTTAGAATTTCGGTTAATTTTTACAGTTTACACGGAAAATCGCTAGAATTCAATTTTTCTTAAATATCTTCCAAATTATCTAGATAGCATCGTTTTCAAATTTTGGTTGATTTTTACATTTTCCTTGGAAATTTGCTAAAATTTCAGCTTTTCTTATTTATCATCCAAATCGTCGATATACGTAGAAATAGCAACGATTTAGAATTTCGGTTAATTTTTACAGTTTACTAGGAAATTCGCTAAAATTCAAATTTTCTTAAATATCTTCCAAATCATCTAGATAGCATCGTTTTCAAATTTTGGTTAATTTATACATATTTCTTGGAAAATTGCTAAAATTTCTGTTTTTCTAATATATCATCCAAATCGTCGATATACGTAGAAATAGCATCGTTTTCGAATTTGGTGTAATTATTACATTTTTCTTGGATATTCGCTAAAATTCAATATTTCTTATATATCTATAGAAATAGCAGCGTTTTCAACTTTTGGTTAATTTTTACATTTTTTTTGGAAATTCGTTAAAATTTCTGTTTTTCTTTTATATCATCCAAATCGTCGATATCCGTAGAAATAGCAACGATTTAGAATTTCGGTTAATTTTTACAGTTTACACGTAAAATCGCTAGAATTCAATTTTTCTTAAATATCTTCCAAATTATCTAGATAGCATCGTTTTCAAATTTTGGTTAATTTTTACATTTTTCTTGGAAACTTACTAAAATTTCAGTTTTTCCTACATATCATCCAAATCGTCGATATACGTAGAAATAGCATCGTTTGCGAATTTCGTGTAATTTTTACATTTTACTCGGAAATTCGCTAAAATTCAATTTTTCTTATATATCTATAGAAATATCATCGTTTTTAAATTTTGGATAATTTTTACATCCTTCTTGGAAATTCGTTAAAATTTCAGTTTTTCATATATATCATCCAAATCGTCGATATACGTAGAAATAACAACGATTTAGAATTTCGGTCAATTTTTACAGTTTACTCGGAAACTCGCTAAAATTCAATTTTTCTTAAATATCTTCCAAATCGTCGATATACGTAGAAATAGCAACGATTTAGAATTTCGGTTAATTTTTACAGTTTACACGGAAAATCGCTAGAATCCAATTTTTCTTAAATATCTTCCAAATCATCTAGATAGCATCGTCTTCAAATTTTGGTTAATTTTTACATTTTTCTTGGAAAATCGTCAAAATTTCAGTTTTTCTTATATATCATCCAAATCGTCGATATACGTAGAAATAGCATCGTTTGCGAATTTCGTGTAATTTTTACATTTTACTCGGAAACTCACTAAAATTCAATTTTTCTTATATATCTATAGAAATAGCATCGTTTTTAAGTTTTGGATAATTTTTACATCCTTCTTGGAAATTCGTTAAAACTTCAGCTTTTCATATATATCATCCAAATCGTCGATATACGTAGAAATAGCAACGATTTAGAATTTTGGTTAATTCTTACAGTTTACTAGGAAATTCGCAAAAATTCAATTTTTCTTAAATATCTTCCAAATCATCTAGATAGCATCGTTTTCAAATTTTGGTTAATTTTTACATTTTTCTTGGAAAATCGTTAAAATTTCAGTTTTTCTTATATAGCAACAATTTAAAGTTTCGGTTAATTTTTACAGTTTACTCGGAAATTCGCAAAAATTCAATTTTTGTTAAATATCTTCCAAATCATCTAGATAGCATCGTTTTCAAATTTTGGTTAATTTTTACAATTTTCTTGGAAATTCGCTAAAACTTCAGTTTTTCTTATATAACATCCAAATGGTCTATATTCGTAGAAATAGCAACGATTTAGAATTTCGGTTAATTTTTACAGTTTACTAGGAAATTCGCAAAAATTCAATTTTTCTCAAATATCTTCCAAATAATCTAGATAGCATCGTTTTCAAATTTTGGTTAATTTTTACATTTTTCTTGGAAATTTACTAAAATTTCAGTTTTTCTTATATATCATCCAAATCGTCGATATACGTAGAAATAGCATCGTTTGCGAATTTCGTGTAATTTTTACATTTTACTCGGAAATTCACTAAAATTCAATTTTTCTTATATATCTATAGAAATAGCATCGTTTCTAAATTTTGGATAATTTTTACATCCTTCTTGGAAAATCGTTAAAACTTCAGTTTTTCATATATATCATCCAAATCGTCGATATACGTAGAAATAGCAACGATTTAGAATTTTGGTTAATTTTTACAGTTTACTAGGAAATTCGCAAAAATTCAATTTTTCTTAAATATCTTCCAAATCATCTAGATAGCATCGTTTTCAAATTTTGGTTAATTTTTACATTTCTCTTGGAAATTTACTAAAATTTCAGTTTTTCTTATATATCATCCAAATCGTCGATATACGTAGAAATAGCATCGTTTGCGAATTTCGTGTAATTTTTACATTTTACTCGGAAATTCACTAAAATTCAATTTTTCTTATATATCTATAGAAATAGCATCGTTTTTAAATTTTGGATAATTTTTACATCCTTCTTGGAAAATCGTTAAAACTTCAGTTTTTCATATATATCATCCAACTCGTCGATATACGTAGAAATAGCAACGATTTAGAATTTTGGTTAATTTTTACAGTTTACTAGGAAATTCGCAAAAATTCAATTTTTCTTAAATATCTTCCAAATCATCTAGATAGCATCGTTTTCAAATTTTGGTTAATTTTTACATTTCTCTTGGAAATTTACTAAAATTTCAGTTTTTCTTATATATCATCCAAATCGTCGATATACCTAGAAATAGCAACGATTTAGAATTTTGGTTAATTTTTACAGTTTACTAGGAAATTCGCAAAAATTCAATTTTTCTTAAATATCTTCCAAATCATCTAGATAGCATCGTTTTCAAATTTTGGTTAATTTTTACATTTTTCTTGGAAAATCGTTAAAATTTCAGTTTTTCCTATATAGCAACAATTTAAAATTTCGGTTAATTTTTACAGTTTACTCGGAAATTCGCAAAAATTCAATTTTTGTTAAATATCTTCCAAATCATCTAGATAGCATCGTTTTCAAATTTTGGTTAATTTTTACATTTTTCTTGGAAAATCGTTAAAATTTCAGTTTTTCCTATATATCATCCAAATCGTCGATATACGTAGAAATAGCAACGATTTAAAATTTCGGTTAATTTTTACAGTTTACTCGGAAATTCGCAAAAATTCAATTTTTCTTAAACATCTTCCAAATCATCTAGATAGCATCGTCTTCAAATTTTGGTTAATTTTTACATTTTTCTTGGAAAATCGTCAAAATTTCAGTTTTTCTTATATATCATCCAAATCGTCGATATACGTAGAAATAGCATCGTTTGCGAATTTCGTGTAATTTTTACATTTTACTCGGAAATTCGCTAAAATTCAATTTTTCTTATATATCTATAGAAATAGCATCGTTTTCAAGTTTTGGATAATTTTTACATCCTTCTTGGAAATTCGTTAAAACTTCAGTTTTTCATATATATCATCCAAATCGTCGATATACGTAGAAATAGCAACGATTTAGAATTTTGGTTAATTCTTACAGTTTACTAGGAAATTCGCAAAAATTCAATTTTTCTTAAATATCTTCCAAATAATCTAGATAGCATCGTCTTCAAATTTTGGTTAATTTTTACATTTTTCTTGGAAAATCGTCAAAATTTCAGTTTTTCTTATATATCATCCAAATCGTCGATATACGTAGAAATAGCATCGTTTGCGAATTTCGTGTAATTTTTACATTTTACTCGGAAATTCGCAAAAATTCAATTTTTCTCAAATATCTTCCAAATAATCTAGATAGCATCGTTTTCAAATTTTGGTTAATTTTTACATTTTTCTTGGAAATTTACTAAAATTTCAGTTTTTCTTATATATCATCCAAATCGTCGATATACGTAGAAATAGCATCGTTTGCGAATTTCGTGTAATTTTTACATTTTACTCGGAAATTCACTAAAATTCAATTTTTGTTATATATTTATAGAAATAGCATCGTTTCTAAATTTTGGATAATTTTTACATCCTTCTTGGAAAATCGTTAAAACTTCAGTTTTTCATATATATCATCCAAATCGTCGATATACGTAGAAATAGCAACGATTTAGAATTTTGGTTAATTTTTACAGTTTACTAGGAAATTCGCAAAAATTCAATTTTTCTTAAATATCTTCCAAATCATCTAGATAGCATCGTTTTCAAATTTTGGTTAATTTTTACATTTCTCTTGGAAATTTACTAAAATTTCAGTTTTTCTTATATATTATCCAAATCGTCGATATACCTAGAAATAGCATCGTTTGCGAATTTCTTGTAATTTTTACATTTTACTCGGAAATTCACTAAAATTCAATTTTTCTTATATATCTATAGAAATAGCATCGTTTCTAAATTTTGGATAATTTTTACATCCTTCTTGGAAAATCGTTAAAACTTCAGTTTTTCATATATATCATCCAAATCGTCGATATACGTAGAAATAGCAACGATTTAGAATTTTGGTTAATTTTTACAGTTTACTAGGAAATTCGCAAAAATTCAATTTTTCTTAAATATCTTCCAAATCATCTAGATAGCATCGTTTTCAAATTTTGGTTAATTTTTACATTTTTCTTGGAAAATCGTCAAAATTTCAGTTTTTCTTATATATCATCCAAATCGTCGATATATGTAGAAATAGCAACGATTTAGAATTTTGGTTAATTTTTACAGTTTACTAGGAAATTCGCAAAAATTCAATTTTTCTCAAATATCTTCCAAATAATCTAGATAGCATCGTTTTCAAATTTTGGTTAATTTTTACATTTTTCTTGGAAATTTGCTAAAATTTCAGTTTTTCTTATATTTCATCCAAATCTTCGATATCCGTAGAAATAGCAACGATTTAGAATTTCGGTTAATTTTTACAGTTTACACGGAAAATCGCTAGAATTCAATTTTTCTTAAATATCTTCCAAATCATCTAGATAGCATCGTTTTCAAATTTTGGTTAATTTATACATATTTCTTGGAAAATTGCTAAAATTTCAGCTTTTCTTATTTATCATCCAAATCGTCGATATACGTAGAAATAGCAACGATTTAGAATTTCGGTTAATTTTTACAGTTTACTAGGAAAATCGCTAAAATTCAAATTTTCTTAAATATCTTCCAAATCATCTAGATAGCATCGTTTTCAAATTTTGGTCAATTTATACATATTTCTTGGAAAATTGCTAAAATTTCTGTTTTTCTAATATATCATCCAAATCGTCGATATACGTAGAAATAGCATCGTTTTCGAATTTGGTGTAATTATTACATTTTTCTTGGATATTCGCTAAAATTCAATAATTCTTATATATCTATAGAAATAGCAGCGTTTTCAACTTTTGGTTAATTTTTACATTTTTTTTGGAAATTCGTTAAAATTTCTGTTTTTCTTATATATCATCCAAATCGTCGATATCCGTAGAAATAGCAGCGATTTAGAATTTCGGTTAATTTTTACAATTTACACGTAAAATCGCTAGAATTCAATTTTTCTTAAATATCTTCCAAATTATCTAGATAGCATCGTTTTCAAAATTTGGTTAATTTTTACATTTTTCTTGGAAATTTACTAAAATTTCAGTTTTTCCTACATATCATCCAAATCGTCGATATACGTAGAAATAGCATCGTTTGCGAATTTCGTGTAATTTTTACATTTTACTCGGAAATTCGCTAAAATTCAATTTTTCTTATATATCTATAGAAATATCATCGTTTTTAAATTTTGGATAATTTTTACATCCTTCTTGGAAATTCGTTAAAATTTCAGTTTTTCATATATATCATCCAAATCGTCGATATACGTAGAAATAGCAACGATTTAGAATTTCGGTTAATTTTTACAGTTTACTCGGAAATTCGCTAAAATTCAATTTTTCTTAAATATCTTCCAAAACATCTAGATAGCATCGTTTTCAAATTTGGTTAATTTTTACATTTTTCTTCGAAAATCGTTAAAATTTCAGTTTTTCATATATATCATTCAAATCGTCGATATACGTAGAAATAGCAACGATTTAGAATTTTGGTTAATTTTGCAGTTTACTAGGAAATTGGCTAAAATTCAAATTTTCTTAAATATCTTCCAAATCATCTAGATAGCATCCTTTTCAAATTTTGGTTAATTTATACATATTTCTTGGAAAATTGCTAAAATTTCAGTTTTTCTAATATATCATCCAAATCGTCGATATACGTAGAAATAGCATCGTTTTCGAATTTCGTGTAATTATTACATTTTTCTTGGATATTTGCTAAAATTCAATATTTCTTATATATCTATAGAAATAGCAGCGTTTTCAAATTTTGGTTAATTTTTACATTTTTCTTGGAAATTCGTTAAAATTTCAGTTTTTCTTATATATCATCCAAATCGTCGATATCCGTAGAAATAGCAACGATTTAGAATTTCGGTTAATTTTTACAGTTTACACGGAAAATCGCTAGAATCCAATTTTTCTTAAATATCTTCCAAATCATCTAGATAGCATCGTTTTCAAATTTTTGTTAATTTTTACATTTTTCTTGGAAATTTACTAAAATTTCAGTTTCTCTTATATATCACCCAAATCGTCGAAATCCGTAGAAATAACAACGATTTACAATTTTGGTTAATTTTTACAGTTTACTAGGAAATTCGCTAAAATTCAATTTTTCTTAAATATCTTCCAAATCGTCGATATACCTACGTATATATATTTCTACAAATAGCAACGATTTAGAGTTTCGGTTAATTTTTACAGTTTACACGGAAAATCGCTAGAATTCAATTTTTCTTAAATATCTTCCAAATCATCTAGATAGCATCGTTTTCCAATTTTGGTTAATTTTTACATTTTTCTTGGAAATTTACTAAAATTTCAGTTTTTCTTATATATCATCCAAATCGTCGATATACGTAGAAATAGCATCGTTTGCGAATTTCTTGTAATTTTTACATTTTACTCGGAAATTCGCTAAAATTCAATTTTTCTTATATATCTATAGAAATAGCATCGTTTTTAAATTTTGGATAATTTTTACATTCTTCTTGGAAATTCGTTAAAATTTCAGTTTTTCATATATATCATCCAAATCGTCGATATACGTAGAAATAGCAACGATTTAGAATTTCGGTTAATTTTTACAGTTTGCTCGGAAATTCGCAAAAATTCAATTTTTCTTAAATATCTTCCAAATTATCTAGATAGCATCGTTTTCAAATTTTGGTTAATTTTTACATTTTTCTTGGAAATTTACTAAAATTTCAGTTTTTCTTATATATCATCCAAATCGTCGATATACGTAGAAATAGCATCGTTTGCGAATTTCTTGTAATTTTTACATTTTACTCGGAAATTCGCTAAAATTCAATTTTTCTTATATATCTATAGAAATAGCATCGTTTTTAAATTTTGGATAATTTTTACATCCTTCTTGGAAATTCGTTAAAACTTCAGTTTTTCATATATATCATCCAAATCGTCGATATACGTTGAAATAGCAACGATTTAGAATTTTGGTTAATTTTTACAGTTTACTAGGAAATTCGCAAAAATTCAATTTTTCTTAAATATCTTCCAAATCATCTAGATAGCATCGTTTTCAAATTTTGGTTAATTTTTACATTTTTCTTGGAAAATCGTTAAAATTTCAGTTTTTCCTATATAGCAACAATTTAAAATTTCGGTTAATTTTTACAGTTTACTCGGAAATTCGCAAAAATTCAATTTTTGTTAAATATCTTCCAAATCATCTAGATAGCATCGTTTTCAAATTTTGGTTAATTTTTACATTTTTCTTGGAAAATCGTTAAAATTTCAGTTTTTCCTATATATCATCCAAATCGTCGATATACGTAGAAATAGCAACGATTTAAAATTTCGGTTAATTTTTACAGTTTACTCGGAAATTCGCAAAAATTCAATTTTTCTTAAACATCTTCCAAATCATCTAGATAGCATCGTCTTCAAATTTTGGTTAATTTTTACATTTTTCTTGGAAAATCGTCAAAATTTCAGTTTTTCTTATATATCATCCAAATCGTCGATATACGTAGAAATAGCATCGTTTGCGAATTTCGTGTAATTTTTACATTTTACTCGGAAATTCACTAAAATTCAATTTTTCTTATATATCTATAGAAATAGCATCGTTTTTAAATTTTGGATAATTTTTACATCCTTCTTGGAAATTCGTTAAAACTTCAGTTTTTCATATATATCATCCAAATCGTCGATATACGTAGAAATAGCAACGATTTAGAATTTTGGTTAATTCTTACAGTTTACTAGGAAATTCGCAAAAATTCAATTTTTCTTAAATATCTTTCAAATCATCTAGATAGCATCGTTTTCAAATTTTGGTTAATTTTTAAATTTTTCTTGGAAAACCGTTAAAATTTCAGTTTTTCTTATATATCATCCAAATCGTCGATATACGTAGAAATAGCAACAATTTAAAATTTCGGTTAATTTTTACAGTTTACTCGGAAATTCGCAAAAATTCAATTTTTCTTAAATATCTTCCAAATCATCTAGATAGCATCGTTTTCAAATTTTGGTTAATTTTTACATTTTTCTTGGAAATTTACTAAAATTTCAGTTTTTCTTATATATCATCCAAATCGTCGATATACGTAGAAATAGCATCGTTTGCGAATTTCTTGTAATTTTTACATTTTACTCGGAAATTCGCTAAAATTCAATTTTTCTTATATATCTATAGAAATAGCATCGTTTTTAAATTTTGGATAATTTTTACATTCTTCTTGGAAATTCTTTAAAATTTCAGTTTTTCATATATATCATCCAAATCGTCGATATACGTAGAAATAGCAACGATTTAGAATTTCGGTTAATTTTATAGTTTGCTCGGAAATTCGCAAAAATTCAATTTTTCTTAAATATCTTCCAAATCATCTAGATAGCATCGTCTTCAAATTTTGGTTAATTTTTACATTTTTCTTGGAAAATCGTTAAAATTTCAGTTTTTCCTATATATCATCCAAATCGTCGATATACGTAGAAATAGCAACGATTTAAAATTTCGGTTAATTTTAACAGTTTACTCGGAAATTCGCAAAAATTCAATTTTTCTTAAACATCTTCCAAATCATCTAGATAGCATCGTCTTCAAATTTTGGTTAATTTTTACATTTTTCTTGGAAAATCGTCAAAATTTCAGTTTTTCTTATATATCATCCAAATCGTCGATATACGTAGAAATAGCATCGTTTGCGAATTTCGTGTAATTTTTACATTTTACTCGGAAATTCACTAAAATTCAATTTTTCTTATATATCTATAGAAATAGCATCGTTTTTAAATTTTGGATAATTTTTACATCCTTCTTGGAAATTCGTTAAAACTTCAGTTTTTCATATATATCATCCAAATCGTCGATATACGTAGAAATAGCAACGATTTAGAATTTTGGTTAATTCTTACAGTTTACTAGGAAATTGGCAAAAATTCAATTTTTCTTAAATATGTTCCAAATCATCTAGATAGCATCGTTTTCAAATTTTGGTTAATTTTTACATTTTTCTTGGAAAATCGTTAAAATTTCAGTTTTTCTTATATAGCAACAATTTAAAGTTTCGGTTAATTTTTACAGTTTACTCGGAAATTCGCAAAAATTCAATTTTTCTTAAATATCTTCCAAATCATCTAGATAGCATCGTTTTCAAACTTTGGTTAATTTTTACAATTTTCTTGGAAATTCGCTAAAACTTCAGTTTTTCTTATATAACATCCAAATGGTCTATATTCGTAGAAATAGCAACGATTTAGAATTTCGGTTAATTTTTACAGTTTACACGGAAAATCGCTAGAATTCAATTTTTCTTAAATATCTTCCAAATCATCTAGATAGCATCGTTTTCAAATTTTGGTTAATTTTTACATTTTTCTTGGAAAATCGTTAAAATTTCAGTTTTTCATATGTATCATCCAAATCGTCGATATACGTAGAAATAGCAACGATTTAGAATTTCGGTTAATTTTTACAGTTTGCTCGGAAATTCGCAAAAATTCAATTTTTCTTAAATATCTTCCAAATCAACTAGATAGCATCGTCGTCAAATTTTGGTTAATTTTTACATTTTTCTTGGAAAATCGTTAAAATTTCAGTTTTTCCTATATATCATCCAAATCGTCGATATATGTAGAAATAGCAACGATTTAGAATTTTGGTTAATTTTTACAGTTTACTAGGAAATTCGCAAAAATTCAATTTTTCTCAAATATCTTCCAAATAATCTAGATAGCATCGTTTTCAAATTTTGGTTAATTTTTACATTTTTCTTGGAAATTTACTAAAATTTCAGTTTTTCTTATATATCATCCAAATCGTCGATATACGTAGAAATAGCATCGTTTGCGAATTTCGTGTAATTTTTACATTTTACTCGGAAATTCACTAAAATTCAATTTTTCTTATATATCTATAGAAATAGCATCGTTTTTAAATTTTGGATAATTTTTACATCCTTCTTGGAAAATCGTTATAACTTCAGTTTTTCGTATATATCATCCAAATCGTCGATATACGTAGAAATAGCAACGATTTAGAATTTTGGTTAATTTTTACAGTTTACTAGGAAATTCGCAAAAATTCAATTTTTCTCAAATATCTTCCAAATAATCTAGATAGCATCGTTTTCAAATTTTGGTTAATTTTTACATTTTTCTTGGAAATTTACTAAAATTTCAGTTTTTCTTATATATCATCCAAATCGTCGATATACGTAGAAATAGCATCGTTTGCGAATTTCGTGTAATTTTTACATTTTACTCGGAAATTCACTAAAATTCAATTTTTCTTATATATCTATAGAAATAGCATCGTTTTTAAATTTTGGATAATTTTTACATCCTTCTTGGAAAATCGTTATAACTTCAGTTTTTCATATATATCATCTAAATCGTCGATATACGTAGAAATAGCAACGATTTAGAATTTTGGTTAATTTTTACAGTTTACTAGGAAATTCGCAAAAATTCAATTTTTCTCAAATATCTTCCAAATAATCTAGATAGCATCGTTTTCAAATTTTGGTTAATTTTTACATTTTTCTTGGAAATTTACTAAAATTTCAGTTTTTCTTATATATCATCCAAATCGTCGATATACGTAGAAATAGCATCGTTTGCGAATTTCGTGTAATTTTTACATTTTACTCGGAAATTCACTAAAATTCAATTTTTCTTATATATCTATAGAAATAGCATCGTTTTTAAATTTTGGATAATTTTTACATCCTTCTTGGAAAATCGTTATAACTTCAGTTTTTCATATATATCATCCAAATCGTCGATATACGTAGAAATAGCATCGTTTGCGAATTTCTTGTAATTTTTACATTTTACTCGGAAATTCGCTAAAATTCAATTTTTCTTATATATCTATAGAAATAGCATCGTTTTTAAATTTTGGATAATTTTTACATCCTTCTTGGAAATTCGTTAAAATTTCAGTTATTCCTATGTATCATCCAAATCGTCGATATACGTAGAAATAGCAACGATTTAGAATTTTGGTTAATTTTTACAGTTTACTAGGAAATTCGCAAAAATTCAATTTTTCTTAAATATCTTCCAAATCATCTAGATAGCATCGTTTTCAAATTTTGGTTAATATTTACATTTTTCTTGGAAAATCGTTAAAATTTCAGTTTTTCTTATATAGCAACAATTTAAAATTTCGATTAATTTTTACAGTTTACTCGGAAATTCGCAAAAATTCAATTTTTGTTAAATATCTTCCAAATCATCTAGATAGCATCGTTTTCAAATTTTGGTTAATTTTTACATTTTTCTTGGAAAATCGTTAAAAATTCAGTTTTTCTTATATATCATCCAAATCGTCGATATACGTAGAAATAGCAACAATTTAAAATTTTGGTTAATTTTTACAGTTTACTAGGAAATTCGCAAAAATTCAATTTTTCTTAAATATCTTCCAAATCATCTAAATAGCATCGTTTTCAAATTTTGGTTAATTTTATATTTTTCTTGGAAAATCGTTAAAATTTCAGTTTTTCTTATATATCACCAAATCGTCGATATACGTAGAAATAGCAACGATTTAGAATTTCGGTTAATTTTTACAGTTTACTAGGAAATTCGCTAAAGTTCAATTTTTCTTAAATTTCTTCCAAATCATCTAGATAGCATCGTTTTCCAATTTTGGTCAATTTATACATATATCTTGGAAATTTGCCAAAATTTCAGTTTCTCTAATATATCATCCAAATCGTCGATATACGTAGAAATGGCGTCGTTTTCGAATTTCGTGTAATTTTTACATTTTTCTTGGACATTCGCTAAAATTCAATTTTTCCTATATATCTATGGAAATAGCATCGTTTTCAAATTTTGGTTAATTTTTACATTTTTCTTGGAAAATCGTTAAAAATTGAATTTTTCTTATATATCATCCAAACCGTCGATATACGTAGAAATAGCAACAATTTAAAATTTCGGTTAATTTTTACATTTTTCTTGGAAATTCGCTAAAATTTTAGTTTTTCTTAAATATCTTCAAGATCATCTAGATAGCATCGTTCTCAAATTTTGGTTAATTTTTACTTTTTTCTTGGAAAATCGTTAAAATTTCAGTTATTCCTATGTATCATCCAAATCGTCGATATACGTAGAAATAGCATCGTTTGCGAATTTCTTGTAATTTTTACATTTTACTCGGAAATTCGCTAAAATTCAATTTTTCTTATATATCTATAGAAATAGCATCGTTTTTAAATTTTGGATAATTTTTACATTCTTCTTGGAAATTCGTTAAAATTTCAGTTTTTCATATATATCATCCAAATCGTCGATATACGTAGAAATAGTAACGATTTAGAATTTCGGTTAATTTTTACAGTTTGCTCGGAAATTCGCAAAAATTCAATTTTTCTTAAATATCTTCCAAATCATCTAGATAGCATCGTTTTCAAATTTTGGTTAATTTTTACATTTTTCTTGGAAAATCGTTAAAATTTCAGTTTTTCCTATATAGCAACAATTTAAAATTTCGGTTAATTTTTACAGTTTACTCGGAAATTCGCAAAAATTCAATTTTTGTTAAATATCTTCCAAATCATCTAGATAGCATCGTTTTCAAATTTTGGTAAATTTTTACATTTTTCTTGGAAAATCGTTAAAATTTCAGTTTTTCCTATATATCATCCAAATCGTCGATATACGTAGAAATAGCAACGATTTAAAATTTCGGTTAATTTTTACAGTTTACTCGGAAATTCGCAAAAATTCAATTTTTCTTAAACATCTTCCAAATCATCTAGATAGCATCGTCTTCAAATTTTGGTTAATTTTTACATTTTTCTTGGAAAATCGTCAAAATTTCAGTTTTTCTTATATATCATCCAAATCGTCGATATACGTAGAAATAGCATCGTTTGCGAATTTCGTGTAATTTTTACATTTTACTCGGAAATTCACTAAAATTCAATTTTTCTTATATATCTATAGAAATAGCATCGTTTTTAAATTTTGGATAATTTTTACATCCTTCTTGGAAATTCGTTAAAACTTCAGTTTTTCATATATATCATCCAAATCGTCGATATACGTAGAAATAGCAACGATTTAGAATTTTGGTTAATTCTTACAGTTTACTAGGAAATTCGCAAAAATTCAATTTTTCTTAAATATCTTTCAAATCATCTAGATAGCATCGTTTTCAAATTTTGGTTAATTTTTACATTTTTCTTGGAAAACCGTTAAAATTTCAGTTTTTCTTATGTATCATCCAAATCGTCGATATACGTAGAAATAGCAACAATTTAAAATTTCGGTTAATTTTTACAGTTTACTCGGAAATTCGCAAAAATTCAATTTTTCTTAAATATCTTCCAAATCATCTAGATAGCATCGTTTTCAAATTTTGGTTAATTTTTACATTTTTCTTGGAAATTTACTAAAATATCAGTTTTTCTTATATATCATCCAAATCGTCGATATACGTAGAAATAGCATCGTTTGCGAATTTCTTGTAATTTTTACATTTTACTCGGAAATTCGCTAAAATTCAATTTTTCTTATATATCTATAGAAATAGCATCGTTTTTAAATTTTGGATAATTTTTACATTCTTCTTGGAAATTCTTTAAAATTTCAGTTTTTCATATATATCATCCAAATCGTCGATATACGTAGAAATAGCAACGATTTAGAATTTCGGTTAATTTTTACAGTTTGCTCGGAAATTCGCAAAAATTCAATTTTTCTTAAATATCTTCCAAATCATCTAGATAGCATCGTCTTCAAATTTTGGTTAATTTTTACATTTTTCTTGGAAAATCGTTAAAATTTCAGTTTTTCCTATATATCATCCAAATCGTCGATATACGTAGAAATAGCAACGATTTAAAATTTCGGTTAATTTTTACAGTTTACTCGGAAATTCGCAAAAATTCAATTTTTCTTAAACATCTTCCAAATCATCTAGATAGCATCGTCTTCAAATTTTGGTTAATTTTTACATTTTTCTTGGAAAATCGTCAAAATTTCAGTTTTTCTTATATATCATCCAAATCGTCGATATACGTAGAAATAGCATCGTTTGCGAATTTCGTGTAATTTTTACATTTTACTCGGAAATTCACTAAAATTCAATTTTTCTTATATATCTATAGAAATAGCATCGTTTTTAAATTTTGGATAATTTTTACATCCTTCTTGGAAATTCGTTAAAACTTCAGTTTTTCATATATATCATCCAAATCGTCGATATACGTAGAAATAGCAACGATTTAGAATTTCGGTTAATTTTTACAGTTTGCTCGGAAATTCGCAAAAATTCAATTTTTCTTAAATATCTTCCAAATCATCTAGATAGCATCGTCTTCAAATTTTGGTTAATTTTTACATTTTTCTTGGAAAATCGTCAAAATTTCAGTTTTTCTTATATATCATCCAAATCGTCGATATACGTAGAAATAGCATCGTTTGCGAATTTCGTGTAATTTTTACATTTTACTCGGAAATTCACTAAAATTCAATTTTTCTTATATATCTATAGAAATAGCATCGTTTTCAAATTTTGGTTAATTTTTACATTTTTCTTGGAAATTTACTAAAATTTCAGTTTTTCTTATATATCATCCAAATCGTCGATATACGTAGAAATAGCATCGTTTGCGAATTTCTTGTAATTTTTACATTTTACTCGGAAATTCGCTAAAATTCAATTTTTCTTATATATCTATAGAAATAGCATCGTTTTTAAATTTTGGATAATTTTTACATTCTTCTTGGAAATTCTTTAAAATTTCAGTTTTTCATATATATCATCCAAATCGTCGATATACGTAGAAATAGCAACGATTTAGAATTTCGGTTAATTTTTACAGTTTGCTCGGAAATTCGCAAAAATTCAATTTTTCTTAAATATCTTCCAAATCATCTAGATAGCATCGTCTTCAAATTTTGGTTAATTTTTACATTTTTCTTGGAAAATCGTTAAAATTTCAGTTTTTCCTATATATCATCCAAATCGTCGATATACGTAGAAATAGCAACGATTTAAAATTTCGGTTAATTTTTACAGTTTACTCGGAAATTCGCAAAAATTCAATTTTTCTTAAACATCTTCCAAATCATCTAGATAGCATCGTCTTCAAATTTTGGTTAATTTTTACATTTTTCTTGGAAAATCGTCAAAATTTCAGTTTTTCTTATATATCATCCAAATCGTCGATATACGTAGAAATAGCATCGTTTGCGAATTTCGTGTAATTTTTACATTTTACTCGGAAATTCACTAAAATTCAATTTTTCTTATATATCTATAGAAATAGCATCGTTTTTAAATTTTGGATAATTTTTACATCCTTCTTGGAAATTCGTTAAAACTTCAGTTTTTCATATATATCATTCAAATCGTCGATATACGTAGAAATAGCAACGATTTAGAATTTTGGTTAATTCTTACAGTTTACTAGGAAATTCGCAAAAATTCAATTTTTCTTAAATATCTTCCAAATCATCTAGATAGCATCGTCTTCAAATTTTGGTTAATTTTTACATTTTTCTTGGAAAATCGTTAAAATTTCAGTTTTTCTTATATATCATCCAAATCGTCGATATACGTAGAAATAGCAACAATTTAAAATTTCGGTTAATTTTTACAGTTTACTCGGAAATTCGCAAAAATTCAATTTTTCTTAAATATCTTCCAAATCATCTAGATAGCATCGTTTTCAAATTTTGGTTAATTTTTACATTTTTCTTGGAAATTTACTAAAATTTCAGTTTTTCTTATATATCATCCAAATCGTCGATATACGTAGAAATAGCATCGTTTGCGAATTTCTTGTAATTTTTACATTTTACTCGGAAATTCGCTAAAATTCAATTTTTCTTATATATCTATAGAAATAGCATCGTTTTTAAATTTTGGATAATTTTTACATTCTTCTTGGAAATTCTTTAAAATTTCAGTTTTTCATATATATCATCCAAATCGTCGATATACGTAGAAATAGCAACGATTTAGAATTTCGGTTAATTTTTACAGTTTGCTCGGAAATTCGCAAAAATTCAATTTTTCTTAAATATCTTCCAAATCATCTACATAGCATCGTCTTCAAATTTTGGTTAATTTTTACATTTTTCTTGGAAAATCGTTAAAATTTCAGTTTTTCTTATATATCATCCAAATCGTCGATATATGTAGAAATAGCAACGATTTAGAATTTTGGTTAATTTTTACAGTTTACTAGGAAATTCGCAAAAATTCAATTTTTCTTAAATATCTTCCAAATCATCTAGATAGCATCGTCTTCAAATTTTGGTTAATTTTTACATTTTTCTTGGAAAATCGTTAAAATTTCAGTTTTTCTTATATATCATCCAAATCGTCGATATACGTAGAAATAGCAACCATTTAAAATTTCGGTTAATTTTTACAGTTTACTCGGAAATTCGCAAAAATTCATTTTTTCTTAAATATCTTCCAAATCATCTAGATAGCATCGTTTTCAAATTTTGGTTAATTTTTACATTTTTCTTGGAAATTTACTAAAATTTCAGTTTTTCTTATATATCATCCAAATCGTCGATATACGTAGAAATAACATCGTTTGCGAATTTCTTGTAATTTTTACATTTTACTCGGAAATTCGCTAAAATTCAATTTTTCTTATATATCTATAGAAATAGCATCGTTTTTAAATTTTGGATAATTTTTACATTCTTCTTGGAAATTCTTTAAAATTTCAGTTTTTCATATATATCATCCAAATCGTCGATATACGTAGAAATAGCAACGATTTAGAATTTCGGTTAATTTTTACAGTTTGCTCGGAAATTCGCAAAAATTCAATTTTTCTTAAATATCTTCCAAATCATCTACATAGCATCGTCTTCAAATTTTGGTTAATTTTTACATTTTTCTTGGAAAATCGTTAAAATTTCAGTTTTTCTTATATATCATCCAAATCGTCGATATATGTAGAAATAGCAACGATTTAGAATTTTGGTTAATTTTTACAGTTTACTAGGAAATTCGCAAAAATTCAATTTTTCTTGAATATCTTCCAAATAATCTAGATAGCATCGTTTTCAAATTTTGGTTAATTTTTACATTTTTCTTGGAAATTTACTAAAATTTCAGTTTTTCTTATATATCATCCAAATCGTCGATATACGTAGAAATAGCATCGTTTGCGAATTTCGTGTAATTTTTACATTTTACTCGGAAATTCACTAAAATTCAATTTTTCTTATATATCTATAGAAATAGCATCGTTTTTAAATTTTGGATAATTTTTACATCCTTCTTGGAAAATCGTTAAAACTTCAGTTTTTCATATATATCATCCAAATCGTCGATATACGTAGAAATAGCAACGATTTAGAATTTCGGTTAATTTTTACAGTTTGCTCGGAAATTCGCAAAAATTCAATTTTTCTTAAATATCTTCCAAATCATCTAGATAGCATCGTCTTCAAATTTTGGTTAATTTTTAAATTTTTCTTGGAAAATCGTTAAAATTTCAGGTTTTCTTATATATCATCCAAATCGTCGATATATGTAGAAATAGCATCGTTTGCGAATTTCGTGTAATTTTTACATTTTACTCGGAAATTCGCTAAAATTCAATTTTTCTTATATATCTATAGAAATAGCATCGTTTTTAAATTTTGGATAATTTTTACATCCTTCTTGGAAATTCGTTAAAACTTCAGTTTTTCATATGTATCATCCAAATCGTCGATATACGTAGAAATAGCAACGATTTAGAATTTTGGTTAATTTTTACAGTTTACTAGGAAATTCGCAAAAATTCAATTTTTCTTAAATATCTTCCAAATCATCTAGATAGCATCGTTTTCAAATTTTGGTTAATATTTACATTTTTCTTGGAAAATCGTTAAAATTTCAGTTTTTCTTATATAGCAACAATTTAAAATTTCGATTAATTTTTACAGTTTACTCGAAAATTCGCAAAAATTCAATTTTTGTTAAATATCTTCCAAATCATCTAGATAGCATCGTTTTCAAATTTTGGTTAATTTTTACATTTTTCTTGGAAAATCGTTAAAAATTCAGTTTTTCTTATATATCATCCAAATCGTCGATATACGTAGAAATAGCACAATTTAAAATTTTGGTTAATTTTTACAGTTTACTAGGAATTTCGCAAAAATTCAATTTTTCTTAAATATCTTCCAAATCATCTAGATAGCATCGTTTTCAAATTTTGGTTAATTTTTACATTTTTCTTGGAAATTTACTAAAATTTCAGTTTTTCTTATATATCATCCAAATCGTCGATATACGTAGAAATAGCATCGTTTGCGAATTTCTTGTAATTTTTACATCTTACTCGGAAATTCGCTAAAATTCAATTTTTCTTATATATCTATAGAAATAGCATCGTTTTTAAATTTTGGATAATTTTTACATTCTTCTTGGAAATTCGTTAAAATTTCAGTTTTTCATATATATCATCCAAATCGTCGATATACGTAGAAATAGCAACGATTTAAAATTTCGGTTAATTTTTACAGTTTACTCGGAAATTCGCAAAAATTCAATTTTTCTTAAACATCTTCCAAATCATCTAGATAGCATCGTCTTCAAATTTTGGTTAATTTTTACATTTTTCTTGGAAAATCGTCAAAATTTCAGTTTTTCTTATATATCATCCAAATCGTCGATATACGTAGAAATAGCATCGTTTGCGAATTTCGTGTAATTTTTACATTTTACTCGGAAATTCACTAAAATTCAATTTTTCTTATATATCTATAGAAATAGCATCGTTTTTAAATTTTGGATAATTTTTACATCCTTCTTGGAAAATCGTTAAAACTTCAGTTTTTCATATATATCATCCAAATCGTCGATATACGTAGAAATAGCAACGATTTAGAATTTTGGTTAATTTTTACATTTCTCTTGGAAATTTACTAAAATTTCAGTTTTTCTTATATATCATCCAAATCGTCGATATACGTAGAAATAGCATCGTTTGCGAATTTCTTGTAATTTTTACATTTTACTCGGAAATTCGCTAAAATTCAATTTTTCTTATATATCTATAGAAATAGCATCGTTTTTAAATTTTGGATAATTTTTACATTCTTCTTGGAAGTTCTTTAAAATTTCAGTTTTTCATATGTATCATCCAAATCGTCGATATACGTAGAAATAGCAACGATTTAGAATTTCGGTTAATTTTTACAGTTTGCTCGGAAATTCGCAAAAATTCAATTTTTCTTAAATATCTTCCAAATCATCTAGATAGCATCGTTTTCAAATTTTGGTTAATTTTTACATTTTTCTTGGAAATTTACTAAAATTTCAGTTTTTCTTATATATCATCCAAATCGTCGATATACGTAGAAATAGCATCGTTTGCGAATTTCTTGTAATTTTTACATTTTACTCGGAAATTCGCTAAAATTCAATTTTTCTTATATATCTATAGAAATAGCATCGTTTTTAAATTTTGGATAATTTTTACATTCTTCTTGGAAGTTCTTTAAAATTTCAGTTTTTCATATGTATCATCCAAATCGTCGATATACGTAGAAATAGCATCGTTTGCGAATTTCTTGTAATTTTTACATTTTACTCGGAAATTCGCTAAAATTCAATTTTTCTTATATATCTATAGAAATAGCATCGTTCTTAAATTTTGGATAATTTTTACATTCTTCTTGGAAGTTCTTTAAAATTTCAGTTTTTCATATATATCATCCAAATCGTCGATATACGTAGAAATAGCAACGATTTAGAATTTCGGTTAATTTTTACAGTTTGCTCGGAAATTCGCAAAAATTCAATTTTTCTTAAATATCTTCCAAATCATCTAGATAGCATCGTCTTCAAATTTTGGTTAATTTTTACATTTTTCTTGGAAAATCGTTAAAATTTCAGTTTTTCTCATATATCATCCAAATCGTCGATATATGTAGAAATAGCAACGATTTAGAATTTTGGTTAATTTTTACAGTTTACTAGGAAATTCGCAAAAATTCAATTTTTCTTAAATATCTTCCAAATAATCTAGATAGCATCGTTTTCAAATTTTGGTTAATTTTTACATTTTTCTTGGAAATTTACTAAAATTTCAGTTTTTCTTATATATCATCCAAATCGTCGATATACGTAGAAATAGCATCGTTTGCGAATTTCGTGTAATTTTTACATTTTACTCGGAAATTCACTAAAATTCAATTTTTCTTATATATCTATAGAAATAGCATCGTTTTTAAATTTTGGATAATTTTTACATTCTTCTTGGAAGTTCTTTAAAATTTCAGTTTTTCATATGTATCATCCAAATCGTCGATATACGTAGAAATAGCATCGTTTGCGAATTTCTTGTAATTTTTACATTTTACTCGGAAATTCGCTAAAATTCAATTTTTCTTATATATCTATAGAAATAGCATCGTTTTTAAATTTTGGATAATTTTTACATTCTTCTTGGAAGTTCTTTAAAATTTCAGTTTTTCATATGTATCATCCAAATCGTCGATATACGTAGAAATAGCATCGTTTGCGAATTTCTTGTAATTTTTACATTTTACTCGGAAATTCGCTAAAATTCAATTTTTCTTATATATCTATAGAAATAGCATCGTTCTTAAATTTTGGATAATTTTTACATTCTTCTTGGAAGTTCTTTAAAATTTCAGTTTTTCATATATATCATCCAAATCGTCGATATACGTAGAAATAGCAACGATTTAGAATTTCGGTTAATTTTTACAGTTTGCTCGGAAATTCGCAAAAATTCAATTTTTCTTAAATATCTTCCAAATCATCTAGATAGCATCGTTTTCAAATTTTGGTTAATTTTTACATTTTTCTTGGAAATTTACTAAAATTTCAGTTTTTCTTATATATCATCCAAATCGTCGATATACGTAGAAATAGCAACAATTTAGAATTTCGGTTAATTTTTACAGTTTATTAGGAAATGCGCTAAAATTTCAGGTTTTCTTATATATCATCCGAATCGTCGATATACGTAGAAATAGCAACAATTTAAAATTTCGGTTAATTTTTACAGTTTTCTCGGAAATTCGCAAAAATTCAATTTTTCTTAAATATCTTCCAAATCATCTAGATAGCGTTTTTTACAAATTTTGGTTAATTTATACATATTTCTTGAAAAATTGCTAAAATTTCAGTTTTTCTAATATATCATCCAAATCGTCGATATACGTAGAAATAACATCGTTTGCGAATTTCTTGTAATTATTACATTTTTCTTGGAAATTCGCAAAAATTCAATATTTCTTATATATCTATAAAAATAGCAGCGTTTTCAAATTTTGGTTAATTTTTACATTTTTCTTGGAAATTCGTTAAAATTTCAGTTTTTCTTATATATCATCCAAATCGTCGATATCCGTAGAAATAGCAACGATTTAGAATTTCGGTTAATTTTTACAGTTTACACGGAAAATCGCTAGAATCCAATTTTTCTTAAATATCTTCCAAATCATCTAGATAGCATCGTTTTCAAATTTTTGATAATTTTTACATTTTTCTTGGAAATTTACTAAAATTTCAGTTTCTCTTATATATCACCCAAATCGTCGAAATCCGTAGAAATAACAACGATTTACAATTTTGGTTAATTTTTACAGTTTACTAGGAAATTCGCTAAAATTCAATTTTTCTTAAATATCTTCCAAATCGTCGATATACCTACGTATATATATTTCTACAAATAGCAACGATTTAGAGTTTCGGTT
The DNA here is from genome assembly GCA_963921985.1 of Agrilus biguttatus. Classification (NCBI taxonomy): domain Eukaryota; kingdom Metazoa; phylum Arthropoda; class Insecta; order Coleoptera; family Buprestidae; genus Agrilus; species Agrilus biguttatus. The sequence goes on along the minus strand of OY998117.1, from coordinate 21,533,826 downwards.
AATTTTTACAGTTTACACGGAAAATCGCTAGAATTCAATTTTTCTTAAATACCTTCCAAATCATCTAGATAGCATCGTTTTCCAATTTTGGTTAATTTTTATATTTTTCTTGGAAATTTACTAAAATTTCAGTTTTTCTTATATATCATCCAAATCGTCGATATACGTAGAAATAGCATCGTTTGCGAATTTCTTGTAATTTTTACATTTTACTCGGAAATTCGCTAAAATTCAATTTTTCTTATATATCTATAGAAATAGCATCGTTTTTAAATTTTGGATAATTTTTACATTCTTCTTGGAAATTCGTTAAAATTGCAGTTTTTCATATATATCATCCAAATCGTCGATATACGTAGAAATAGTAACGATTTAGAATTTCGGTTAATTTTTACAGTTTGCTCGGAAATTCGCAAAAATTCAATTTTTCTTAAATATCTTCCAAATTATCTAGATAGCATCGTTTTCAAATTTTGGTTAATTTTTACATTTTTCTTGGAAATTTGCTAAAATTTCAGTTTTTCTTATATATCATCCAAATCGTCGATATACGTAGAAATAGCATCGTTTGCGAATTTCTTGTAATTTTTACATTTTACTCGGAATTTCGCTAAAATTCAATTTTTCTTATATATCTATAGAAATAGCATCGTTTTTAAATTTTGGATAATTTTTACATCCTTCTTGGAAATTCGTTAAAACTTCAGTTTTTCATATATATCATCCAAATCGTCGATATACGTAGAAATAGCAACGATTTAGAATTTTGGTTAATTTTTACAGTTTACTAGGAAATTCGCAAAAATTCAATTTTTCTTAAATATCTTCCAAATCATCTAGATAGCATCGTTTTCAAATTGTGGTTAATTTTTACATTTTTCTTGGAAAATCGTTAAAATTTCAGTTTTTCCTATATAGCAACAATTTAAAATTTCGGTTAATTTTTACAGTTTACTCGGAAATTCGCAAAAATTCAATTTTTGTTAAATATCTTCCAAATCATCTAGATAGCATCGTTTTCAAATTTTGGTTAATTTTTACATTTTTCTTGGAAAATCGTTAAAATTTCAGTTTTTCCTATATATCATCCAAATCGTCGATATACGTAGAAATAGCAACGATTTAGAATTTCGGTTAATTTTTACAGTTTACTCGGAAATTCGCAAAAATTCAATTTTTCTTAAACATCTTCCAAATCATCTAGATAGCATCGTCTTCAAATTTTGGTTAATTTTTACATTTTTCTTGGAAAATCGTCAAAATTTCAGTTTTTCTTATATATCATCCAAATCGTCGATATACGTAGAAATAGCATCGTTTGCGAATTTCGTGTAATTTTTACATTTTACTCGGAAATTCACTAAAATTCAATTTTTCTTATATATCTATAGAAATAGCATCGTTTTTAAATTTTGGATAATTTTTACATCCTTCTTGGAAATTCGTTAAAACTTCAGTTTTTCATATATATCATCCAAATCGTCGATATACGAAGAAATAGCAACGATTTAGAATTTTGGTTAATTCTTACAGTTTACTAGGAAATTCGCAAAAATTCAATTTTTCTTAAATATCTTTCAAATCATCTAGATAGCATCGTTTTCAAATTTTGGTTAATTTTTACATTTTTCTTGGAAAACCGTTAAAATTTCAGTTTTTCTTATATATCATCCAAATCGTCGATATACGTAGAAATAGCAACAATTTAAAATTTCGGTTAATTTTTACAGTTTGCTCGGAAATTCGCAAAAATTCAATTTTTCTTAAATATCTTCCAAATTATCTAGATAGCATCGTTTTCAAATTTTGGTTAATTTTTACATTTTTCTTGGAAATTTGCTAAAATTTCAGTTTTTCTTATATATCATCCAAATCGTCGATATACGTAGAAATAGCATCGTTTGCGAATTTCTTGTAATTTTTACATTTTACTCGGAATTTCGCTAAAATTCAATTTTTCTTATATATCTATAGAAATAGCATCGTTTTTAAATTTTGTATAATTTTTACATCCTTCTTGGAAATTCGTTAAAACTTCAGTTTTTCATATATATCATCCAAATCGTCGATATACGTAGAAATAGCAACGATTTAGAATTTTGGTTAATTTTTACAGTTTACTAGGAAATTCGCAAAAATTCAATTTTTCTTAAATATCTTCCAAATCATCTAGATAGCATCGTTTTCAAATTTTGGTTAATTTTTACATTTTTCTTGGAAAATCGTTAAAATTTCAGTTTTTCCTATATAGCAACAATTTAAAATTTCGGTTAATTTTTACAGTTTACTCGGAAATTCGCAAAAATTCAATTTTTGTTAAATATCTTCCAAATCATCTAGATAGCATCGTTTTCAAATTTTGGTTAATTTTTACATTTTTCTTGGAAAATCGTTAAAATTTCAGTTTTTCCTATATATCATCCAAATGGTCGATATACGTAGAAATAGCAACGATTTAAAATTTCGGTTAATTTTTACAGTTTACTCGGAAATTCGCAAAAATTCAATTTTTCTTAAATATCTTCCAAATCATCTAGATAGCATCGTCTTCAAATTTTGGTTAATTTTTACATTTTTCTTGGAAAATCGTCAAAATTTCAGTTTTTCTTATCTATCATCCAAATCGTCGATATACGTAGAAATAGCATCGTTTGCGAATTTCGTGTAATTTTTACATTTTACTCGGAAATTCACTAAAATTCAATTTTTCTTATATATCTATAGAAATAGCATCGTTTTTAAATTTTGGATAATTTTTACATCCTTCTTGGAAATTCGTTAAAACTTCAGTTTTTCATATATATCATCCAAATCGTCGATATACGTAGAAATAGCAACGATTTAGAATTTTCGTTAATTCTTACAGTTTACTAGGAAATTCGCAAAAATTCAATTTTTCTTAAATATCTTTCAAATCATCTAGATAGCATCGTTTTCAAATTTTGGTTAATTTTTACATTTTTCTTGGAAAACCGTTAAAATTTCAGTTTTTCTTATATATCATCCAAATCGTCGATATACGTAGAAATAGCAACAATTTAAAATTTCGGTTAATTTTTACAGTTTACTCGGAAATTCGCAAAAATTCAATTTTTCTTAAATATCTTCCAAATCATCTAGATAGCATCGTTTTCAAATTTTGGTTAATTTTTACATTTTTCTTGGAAATTTACTAAAATTTCAGTTTTTCTTATATATCATCCAAATCGTCGATATACGTAGAAATAGCATCGTTTGCGAATTTCTTGTAATTTTTACATTTTACTCGGAAATTCGCTAAAATTCAATTTTTCTTATATATCTATAGAAATAGCATCGTTTTTAAATTTTGGATAATTTTTACATTCTTCTTGGAAATTCTTTAAAATTTCAGTTTTTCATATATATCATCCAAATCGTCGATATACGTAGAAATAGCAACGATTTAGAATTTCGGTTAATTTTTACAGTTTGCTCGGAAATTCGCAAAAATTCAATTTTTCTTAAATATCTTCCAAATCATCTACATAGCATCGTCTTCAAATTTTGGTTAATTTTTACATTTTTCTTGGAAAATCGTTAAAATTTCAGTTTTTCCTATATATCATCCAAATCGTCGATATACGTAGAAATAGCAACGATTTAAAATTTCGGTTAATTTTTACAGTTTACTCGGAAATTCGCAAAAATTCAATTTTTCTTAAACATCTTCCAAATCATCTAGATAGCATCGTCTTCAAATTTTGGTTAATTTTTACATTTTTCTTGGAAAATCGTCAAAATTTCAGTTTTTCTTATATATCATCCAAATCGTCGATATACGTAGAAATAGCATCGTTTGCGAATTTCGTGTAATTTTTACATTTTACTCGGAAATTCACTAAAATTCAATTTTTCTTATATATCTATAGAAATAGCATCGTTTTTAAATTTTGGATAATTTTTACATCCTTCTTGGAAATTCGTTAAAACTTCAGTTTTTCATATATATCATCCAAATCGTCGATATACGTAGAAATAGCAACGATTTAGAATTTTGGTTAATTCTTACAGTTTACTAGGAAATTCGCAAAAATTCAATTTTTCTTAAATATCTTTCAAATCATCTAGATAGCATCGTTTTCAAATTTTGGTCAATTTTTACATTTTTCTTGGAAAATCGTTAAAATTTCAGTTTTTCTTATATATCATCCAAATCGTCGATATACGTAGAAATAGCAACAATTTAAAATTTCGGTTAATTTTTACAGTTTACTCGGAAATTCGCAAAAATTCAATTTTTCTTAAATATCTTCCAAATCATCTAGATAGCATCGTTTTCAAATTTTGGTTAATTTTTACATTTTTCTTGGAAATTTACTAAAATTTCAGTTTTTCTTATATATCATCCAAATCGTCGATATACGTAGAAATAGCATCGTTTGCGAATTTCTTGTAATTTTTACATTTTACTCGGAAATTCGCTAAAATTCAATTTTTCTTATATATCTATAGAAATAGCATCGTTTTTAAATTTTGGATAATTTTTACATTCTTCTTGGAAATTCTTTAAAATTTCAGTTTTTCATATATATCATCCAAATCGTCGATATACGTAGAAATAGCAACGATTTAGAATTTCGGTTAATTTTTACAGTTTGCTCGGAAATTCTCAAAAATTCAATTTTTCTTAAATATCTTCCAAATCATCTAGATAGCATCGTCTTCAAATTTTGGTTAATTTTTACATTTTTCTTGGAAAATCGTTAAAATTTCAGTTTTTCTTATATATCATCCAAATCGTCGATATACGTAGAAATAGCAACAATTTAAAATTTCGGTTAATTTTTACAGTTTACTCGGAAATTCGCAAAAATTCAATTTTTCTTAAATATCTTCCAAATCATCTAGATAGCATCGTTTTCAAATTTTGGTTAATTTTTACATTTTTCTTGGAAATTTACTAAAATTTCAGTTTTTCTTATATATCATCCAAATCGTCGATATACGTAGAAATAGCATCGTTTGCGAATTTCTTGTAATTTTTACATTTTACTCGGAAATTCGCTAAAATTCAATTTTTCTTATATATCTATAGAAATAGCATCGTTTTTAAATTTTGGATAATTTTTACATCCTTCTTGGAAAATCGTTAAAACTTCAGTTTTTCATATATATCATCCAAATCGTCGATATACGTAGAAATAGCAACGATTTAGAATTTCGGTTAATTTTTACAGTTTGCTCGGAAATTCGCAAAAATTCAATTTTTCTTAAATATCTTCCAAATCATCTAGATAGCATCGTCTTCAAATTTTGGTTAATTTTTACATTTTTCTTGGAAAATCGTTAAAATTTCAGTTTTTCCTATATATCATTCAAATCGTCGATATATGTAGAAATAGCAACGATTTAGAATTTTGGTTAATTTTTACATTTCTCTTGGAAATTTACTAAAATTTCAGTTTTTCTTATATATCATCCAAATCGTCGATATACGTAGAAATAGCATCGTTTGCGAATTTCTTGTAATTTTTACATTTTACTCGGAAATTCGCTAAAATTCAATTTTTCTTATATATCTATAGAAATAGCATCGTTTTTAAATTTTGGATAATTTTTACATTCTTCTTGGAAGTTCTTTAAAATTTCAGTTTTTCATATATATCATCCAAATCGTCGATATACGTAGAAATAGCAACGATTTAGAATTTCGGTTAATTTTTACAGTTTGCTCGGAAATTCGCAAAAATTCAATTTTTCTTAAATATCTTCCAAATCATCTACATAGCATCGTCTTCAAATTTTGGTTAATTTTTACATTTTTCTTGGAAAATCGTTAAAATTTCAGTTTTTCTTATATATCATCCAAATCGTCGATATATGTAGAAATAGCAACGATTTAGAATTTCGGTTAATTTTTACAGTTTGCTCGGAAATTCGCAAAAATTCAATTTTTCTTAAATATCTTCCAAATCATCTAGATAGCATCGTTTTCAAATTTTGGTTAATTTTTACATTTTTCTTGGAAATTTACTAAAATTTCAGTGTTTCTTATATATCATCCAAATCGTCGATATACGTAGAAATAGCAACAATTTAGAATTTCGGTTAATTTTTACAGTTTATTAGGAAATTCGCTAAAATTTCAGGTTTTCTTATATATCATCCGTATCGTCGATATACGTAGAAATAGCAACAATTTAAAATTTCGGTTAATTTTTACAGTTTTCTCGGAAATTCGCAAAAATTCAATTTTTCTTAAATATCTTCCAAATCATCTAGATAGCATCGTTTTCAAATTTTGGTTAATTTATACATATTTCTTGAAAAATTGCTAAAATTTCAGTTTTTCTAATATATCATCCAAATCGTCGATATACGTAGAAATAGCATCGTTTTCGAATTTCGTGTAATTATTACATTTTTCTTGGAAATTCGCAAAAATTCAATATTTCTTATATATCTATAAAAATAGCAGCGTTTTCAAATTTTGGTTAATTTTTACATTTTTCTTGGAAATTCGTTAAAATTTCAGTTTTTCTTATATATCATCCAAATCGTCGATATCCGTAGAAATAGCAACGATTTAGAATTTCGGTTAATTTTTACAGTTTACACGGAAAATCGCTAGAATCCAATTTTTCTTAAATATCTTCCAAATCATCTAGATAGCATCGTTTTCAAATTTTTGTTAATTTTTACATTTTTCTTGGAAATTTACTAAAATTTCAGTTTCTCCTATATATCACCCAAATCGTCGAAATCCGTAGAAATAACAACGATTTACAATTTTGGTTAATTTTTACAGTTTACTAGGAAATTCGCTAAAATTCAATTTTTCTTAAATATCTTCCAAATCGTCGATATACCTACGTATATATATTTCTACAAATAGCAACGATTTAGAGTTTCGGTTAATTTTTACAGTTTACACGGAAAATCGCTAGAATTCAATTTTTCTTAAATATCTTCCAAATCATCTAGATAGCATCGTTTTCCAATTTTGGTTAATTTTTATATTTTTCTTGGAAATTTACTAAAATTTCAGTTTTTCTTATATATCGTCCAAATCGTCGATATACGTAGAAATAGCATCGTTTGCGAATTTCTTGTAATTTTTACATTTTACTCGGAAATTCGCTAAAATTCAATTTTTCTTATATATCTATAGAAATAGCATCGTTTTTAAATTTTGGATAATTTTTACATTCTTCTTGGAAATTCGTTAAAATTTCAGTTTTTCATATATATCATCCAAACCGTCGATATACGTAGAAATAGCAACGATTTAGAATTTTGGTTAATTTTTACAGTTTACTAGGAAATTCGCAAAAATTCAATTTTTCTTAAATATCTTCCAAATCATCTAGATAGCATCGTTTTCAAATTTTGGTTAATTTTTACATTTTTCTTGGAAAATCGTTAAAATTTCAGTTTTTCCTATATAGCAACAATTTAAAATTTCGGTTAATTTTTACAGTTTACTCGGAAATTCGCAAAAATTCAATTTTTGTTAAATATCTTCCAAATCATCTAGATAGCATCGTTTTCAAATTTTGGTTAATTTTTACATTTTTCTTGGAAAATCGTTAAAATTTCAGTTTTTCCTATATATCATCCAAATCGTCGATATACGTAGAAATAGCAGCGATTTAAAATTTCGGTTAATTTTTACAGTTTACTCGGAAATTCGCAAAAATTCAATTTTTCTTAAACATCTTCCAAATCATCTAGATAGCATCGTCTTCAAATTTTGGTTAATTTTTACATTTTTCTTGGAAAATCGTCAAAATTTCAGTTTTTCTTATATATCATCCAAATCGTCGATATACGTAGAAATAGCATCGTTTGCGAATTTCGTGTAATTTTTACATTTTACTCGGAAATTCACTAAAATTCAATTTTTCTTATATATCTATAGAAATAGCATCGTTTTTAAATTTTGGATAATTTTTACATCCTTCTTGGAAATTCGTTAAAACTTCAGTTTTTCATATATATCATCCAAATCGTCGATATACGTAGAAATAGCAACGATTTAGAATTTTGGTTAATTCTTACAGTTTACTAGGAAATTCGCAAAAATTCAATTTTTCTTAAATATCTTTCAAATCATCTAGATAGCATCGTTTTCAAATTTTGGTTAATTTTTACATTTTTCTTGGAAAATCGTTAAAATTTCAGTTTTTCTTATATATCATCCAAATCGTCGATATACGTAGAAATAGCAACAATTTAAAATTTCGGTTAATTTTTACAGTTTACTCGGAAATTCGCAAAAATTCAATTTTTCTTAAATATCTTCCAAATCATCTAGATAGCATCGTTTTCAAATTTTGGTTAATTTTTACATTTTTCTTGGAAATTTACTAAAATTTCAGTTTTTCTTATATATCATCCAAATCGTCGATATACGTAGAAATAGCATCGTTTGCGAATTTCTTGTAATTTTTACATTTTACTCGGAAATTCGCTAAAATTCAATTTTTCTTATATATCTATAGAAATAGCATCGTTTTTAAATTTTGGATAATTTTTACATTCTTCTTGGAAATTCTTTAAAATTTCAGTTTTTCATATATATCATCCAAATCGTCGATATACGTAGAAATAGCAACGATTTAGAATTTCGGTTAATTTTTACAGTTTGCTCGGAAATTCGCAAAAATTCAATTTTTCTTAAATATCTTCCAAATCATCTAGATAGCATCGTCTTCAAATTTTGGTTAATTTTTACATTTTTCTTGGAAAATCGTTAAAATTTCAGTTTTTCCTATATATCATCCAAATCGTCGATATACGTAGTAATAGCAACGATTTAAAATTTCGGTTAATTTTTACAGTTTACTCGGAAATTCGCAAAAATTCAATTTTTCTTAAACATCTTCCAAATCATCTAGATAGCATCGTCTTCAAATTTTGGTTAATTTTTACATTTTTCTTGGAAAATCGTCAAAATTTCAGTTTTTCTTATATATCATCCAAATCGTCGATATACGTAGAAATAGCATCGTTTGCGAATTTCGTGTAATTTTTACATTTTACTCGGAAATTCACTAAAATTCAATTTTTCTTATATATCTATAGAAATAGCATCGTTTTTAAATTTTGGATAATTTTTACATCCTTCTTGGAAATTCGTTAAAACTTCAGTTTTTCATATATATCATCCAAATCGTCGATATACGTAGAAATAGCAACGATTTAGAATTTTGGTTAATTCTTACAGTTTACTAGGAAATTCGCAAAAATTCAATTTTTCTTAAATATCTTTCAAATCATCTAGATAGCATCGTTTTCAAATTTTGGTTAATTTTTACATTTTTCTTGGAAAATCGTTAAAATTTCAGTTTTTCTTATATATCATCCAAATCGTCGATATTCGTAGAAATAGCAACAATTTAAAATTTCGGTTAATTTTTACAGTTTACTCGGAAATTCGCAAAAATTCAATTTTTGTTAAATATCTTCCAAATCATCTAGATAGCATCGTTTTCAAATTTTGGTTAATTTTTACATTTTTCTTGGAAATTTACTAAAATTTCAGTTTTTCTTATATATCATCCAAATCGTCGATATACGTAGAAATAGCATCGTTTGCGAATTTCTTGTAATTTTTACATTTTACTCGGAAATTCGCTAAAATTCAATTTTTCTTATATATCTATAGAAATAGCATCGTTCTTAAATTTTGGATAATTTTTACATTCTTCTTGGAAATTCTTTAAAATTTCAGTTTTTCATATATATCATCCAAATCGTCGATATACGTAGAAATAGCAACGATTTAGAATTTCGGTTAATTTTTACAGTTTGCTCGGAAATTCGCAAAAATTCAATTTTTCTTAAATATCTTCCAAATCATCTAGATAGCATCGTCTTCAAATTTTGGTTAATTTTTACATTTTTCTTGGAAAATCGTTAAAATTTCAGTTTTTCCTATATATCATCCAAATCGTCGATATACGTAGAAATAGCAACGATTTAAAATTTCGGTTAATTTTTACAGTTTACTCGGAAATTCGCAAAAATTCAATTTTTCTTAAACATCTTCCAAATCATCTAGATAGCATCGTCTTCAAATTTTGGTTAATTTTTACATTTTTCTTGGAAAATCGTCAAAATTTCAGTTTTTCTTATATATCATCCAAATCGTCGATATACGTAGAAATAGCATCGTTTGCGAATTTCGTGTAATTTTTACATTTTACTCGGAAATTCACTAAAATTCAATTTTTCTTATATATCTATAGAAATAGCATCGTTTTTAAATTTTGGATAATTTTTACATCCTTCTTGGAAATTCGTTAAAACTTCAGTTTTTCATATATATCATCCAAATCGTCGATATACGTAGAAATAGCAACGATTTAGAATTTTGGTTAATTCTTACAGTTTACTAGGAAATTCGCAAAAATTCAATTTTTCTTAAATATCTTTCAAATCATCTAGATAGCATCGTTTTCAAATTTTGGTTAATTTTTACATTTTTCTTGGAAAATCGTTAAAATTTCAGTTTTTCTTATATATCATCCAAATCGTCGATATACGTAGAAATAGCAACAATTTAAAATTTCGGTTAATTTTTACAGTTTACTCGGAAATTCGCAAAAATTCAATTTTTGTTAAATATCTTCCAAATCATCTAGATAGCATCGTTTTCAAATTTTGGTTAATTTTTACATTTTTCTTGGAAATTTACTAAAATTTCAGTTTTTCTTATATATCATCCAAATCGTCGATATACGTAGAAATAGCATCGTTTGCGAATTTCTTGTAATTTTTACATTTTACTCGGAAATTCGCTAAAATTCAATTTTTCTTATATATCTATAGAAATAGCATCGTTTTTAAATTTTGGATAATTTTTACATTCTTCTTGGAAATTCTTTAAAATTTTAGTTTTTCATATATATCATCCAAATCGTCGATATACGTAGAAATAGCAACGATTTAGAATTTCGGTTAATTTTTACAGTTTGCTCGGAAATTCGCAAAAATTCAATTTTTCTTAAATATCTTCCAAATCATCTAGATAGCATCGTCTTCAAATTTTGGTTAATTTTTACATTTTTCTTGGAAAATCGTTAAAATTTCAGTTTTTCCTATATATCATCCAAATCGTCGATATACGTAGAAATAGCAACGATTTAAAATTTCGGTTAATTTTTACAGTTTACTCGGAAATTCGCAAAAATTCAATTTTTCTTAAACATCTTCCAAATCATCTAGATAGCATCGTCTTCAAATTTTGGTTAATTTTTACATTTTTCTTGGAAAATCGTCAAAATTTCAGTTTTTCTTATATATCATCCAAATCGTCGATATACGTAGAAATAGCATCGTTTGCGAATTTCGTGTAATTTTTACATTTTACTCGGAAATTCACTAAAATTCAATTTTTCTTATATATCTATAGAAATAGCATCGTTTTTAAATTTTGGATAATTTTTACATCCTTCTTGGAAATTCGTTAAAACTTCAGTTTTTCATATATATCATCCAAATCGTCGATATACGTAGAAATAGCAACGATTTAGAATTTTGGTTAATTCTTACAGTTTACTAGGAAATTCGCAAAAATTCAATTTTTCTTAAATATCTTTCAAATCATCTAGATAGCATCGTTTTCAAATTTTGGTTAATTTTTACATTTTTCTTGGAAAATCGTTAAAATTTCAGTTTTTCTTATATATCATCCAAATCGTCGATATACGTAGAAATAGCAACAATTTAAAATTTCGGTTAATTTTTACAGTTTACTCGGAAATTCGCAAAAATTCAATTTTTCTTAAATATCTTCCAAATCATCTAGATAGCATCGTTTTCAAATTTTGGTTAATTTTTACATTTTTCTTGGAAATTTACTAAAATTTCAGTTTTTCTTATATATCATCCAAATCGTCGATATACGTAGAAATAGCATCGTTTGCGAATTTCTTGTAATTTTTACATTTTACTCGGAAATTCGCTAAAATTCAATTTTTCTTATATATCTATAGAAATAGCATCGTTTTTAAATTTTGGATAATTTTTACATCCTTCTTGGAAATTCGTTAAAACTTCAGTTTTTCATATATATCATCCAAATCGTCGATATACGTAGAAATAGCAACGATTTAGAATTTTGGTTAATTTTTACAGTTTACTAGGAAATTCGCAAAAATTCAATTTTTCTTAAATATCTTCCAAATCATCTAGATAGCATCGTTTTCAAATTTTGGTTAATTTTTACATTTTTCTTGGAAAATCGTTAAAATTTCAGTTTTTCCTATATAGCAACAATTTAAAATTTCGGTTAATTTTTACAGTCTACTCGGAAATTCGCAAAAATTCAATTTTTGTTAAATATCTTCCAAATCATCTAGATAGCATCGTTTTCAAATTTTGGTTAATTTTTACATTTTTCTTGGAAAATCGTTAAAATTTCAGTTTTTCCTATATATCATCCAAATCGTCGATATACGTAGAAATAGCAACGATTTAGAATTTCGGTTAATTTTTACAGTTTACTCGGAAATTCGCAAAAATTCAATTTTTCTTAAATATCTTCCAAATCATCTAGATAGCATCGTCTTCAAATTTTGGTTAATTTTTACATTTTTCTTGGAAAATCGTTAAAATTTCAGTTTTTCCTATATATCATCCAAATCGTCGATATACGTAGAAATAGCAACGATTTAAAATTTCGGTTAATTTTTACAGTTTACTCGGAAATTCGCAAAAATTCAATTTTTCTTAAACATCTTCCAAATCATCTAGATAGCATCGTCTTCAAATTTTGGTTAATTTTTACATTTTTCTTGGAAAATCGTCAAAATTTCAGTTTTTCTTATATATCATCCAAATCGTCGATATACGTAGAAATATCATCGTTTGCGAATTTCGTGTAATTTTTACATTTTACTCGGAAATTCACTAAAATTCAATTTTTCTTATATATCTATAGAAATAGCATCGTTTTTAAATTTTGGATAATTTTTACATCCTTCTTGGAAATTCGTTAAAACTTCAGTTTTTCATATATATCATCCAAATCGTCGATATACGTAGAAATAGCAACGATTTAGAATTTTGGTTAATTCTTACAGTTTACTAGGAAATTTGCAAAAATTCAATTTTTCTTAAATATCTTTCAAATCATCTAGATAGCATCGTTTTCAAATTTTGGTTAATTTTTACATTTTTCTTGGAAAATCGTTAAAATTTCAGTTTTTCTTATATATCATCCAAATCGTCGATATACGTAGAAATAGCAACAATTTAAAATTTCGGTTAATTTTTACAGTTTACTCGGAAATTCGCAAAAATTCAATTTTTCTTAAATATCTTCCAAATCATCTAGATAGCATCGTTTTCAAATTTTGGTTAATTTTTACATTTTTCTTGGAAATTTACTAAAATTTCAGTTTTTCTTATATATCATCCAAATCGTCGATATACGTAGAAATAGCATCGTTTGCGAATTTCTTGTAATTTTTACATTTTACTCGGAAATTCGCTAAAATTCAATTTTTCTTATATATCTATAGAAATAGCATCGTTTTTAAATTTTGGATAATTTTTACATCCTTCTTGGAAATTCGTTAAAACTTCAGTTTTTCATATATATCATCCAAATCGTCGATATACGTAGAAATAGCAACGATTTAGAATTTTGGTTAATTTTTACAGTTTACTAGGAAATTCGCAAAAATTCAATTTTTCTTAAATATCTTCCAAATCATCTAGATAGCATCGTTTTCAAATTTTGGTTAATTTTTACATTTTTCTTGGAAAATCGTTAAAATTTCAGTTTTTCCTATATAGCAACAATTTAAAATTTCGGTTAATTTTTACAGTTTACTCGGAAATTCGCAAAAATTCAATTTTTGTTAAATATCTTCCAAATCATCTAGATAGCATCGTTTTCAAATTTTGGTTAATTTTTACATTTTTCTTGGAAAATCGTTAAAATTTCAGTTTTTCCTATATATCATCCAAATCGTCGATATACGTAGAAATAGCAACGATTTAGAATTTCGGTTAATTTTTACAGTTTACTCGGAAATTCGCAAAAATTCAATTTTTCTTAAACATCTTCCAAATCATCTAGATAGCATCGTCTTCAAATTTGGTTAATTTTTACATTTTTCTTGGAAAATCGTCAAAATTTCAGTTTTTCTTATATATCATCCAAATCGTCGATATACGTAGAAATAGCATCGTTTGCGAATTTCGTGTAATTTTTACATTTTACTCGGAAATTCACTAAAATTCAATTTTTCTTATATATCTATAGAAATAGCATCGTTTTTAAATTTTGGATAATTTTTACATCCTTCTTGGAAATTCGTTAAAACTTCAGTTTTTCATATATATCATCCAAATCGTCGATATACGTAGAAATAGCAACGATTTAGAATTTTGGTTAATTCTTACAGTTTACTAGGAAATTCGCAAAAATTCAATTTTTCTTAAATATCTTTCAAATCATCTAGATAGCATCGTTTTCAAATTTTGGTTAATTTTTACATTTTTCTTGGAAAACCGTTAAAATTTCAGTTTTTCTTATATATCATCCAAATCGTCGATATACGTAGAAATGGCAACAATTTAAAATTTCGGTTAATTTTTACAGTTTGCTCGGAAATTCGCAAAAATTCAATTTTTCTTAAATATCTTCCAAATTATCTAGATAGCATCGTTTTCAAATTTTGGTTAATTTTTACATTTTTCTTGGAAATTTGCTAAAATTTCAGTTTTTCTTATATATCATCCAAATCGTCGATATACGTAGAAATAGCATCGTTTGCGAATTTCTTGTAATTTTTACATTTTACTCGGAATTTCGCTAAAATTCAATTTTTCTTATATATCTATAGAAATAGCATCGTTTTCAAATTTTGGTTAATTTTTACATTTTTCTTGGAAAATCGTTAAAATTTCAGTTTTTCCTATATATCATCCAAATCGTCGATATACGTAGAAATAGCAACGATTTAGAATTTCGGTTAATTTTTACAGTTTACTCGGAAATTCGCAAAAATTCAATTTTTCTTAAATATCTTCCAAATCATCTAGATAGCATCGTCTTCAAATTTTGGTTAATTTTTACATTTTTCTTGGAAAATCGTTAAAATTTCAGTTTTTCCTATATATCATCCAAATCGTCGATATACGTAGAAATAGCAACGATTTAAAATTTCGGTTAATTTTTACAGTTTACTCGGAAATTCGCAAAAATTCAATTTTTCTTAAACATCTTCCAAATCATCTAGATAGCATCGTCTTCAAATTTTGGTTAATTTTTACATTTTTCTTGGAAAATCGTCAAAATTTCAGTTTTTCTTATATATCATCCAAATCGTCGATATACGTAGAAATATCATCGTTTGCGAATTTCGTGTAATTTTTACATTTTACTCGGAAATTCACTAAAATTCAATTTTTCTTATATATCTATAGAAATAGCATCGTTTTTAAATTTTGGATAATTTTTACATCCTTCTTGGAAATTCGTTAAAACTTCAGTTTTTCATATATATCATCCAAATCGTCGATATACGTAGAAATAGCAACGATTTAGAATTTTGGTTAATTCTTACAGTTTACTAGGAAATTTGCAAAAATTCAATTTTTCTTAAATATCTTTCAAATCATCTAGATAGCATCGTTTTCAAATTTTGGTTAATTTTTACATTTTTCTTGGAAAATCGTTAAAATTTCAGTTTTTCTTATATATCATCCAAATCGTCGATATACGTAGAAATAGCAACAATTTAAAATTTCGGTTAATTTTTACAGTTTACTCGGAAATTCGCAAAAATTCAATTTTTCTTAAATATCTTCCAAATCATCTAGATAGCATCGTTTTCAAATTTTGGTTAATTTTTACATTTTTCTTGGAAATTTACTAAAATTTCAGTTTTTCTTATATATCATCCAAATCGTCGATATACGTAGAAATAGCATCGTTTGCGAATTTCTTGTAATTTTTACATTTTACTCGGAAATTCGCTAAAATTCAATTTTTCTTATATATCTATAGAAATAGCATCGTTTTTAAATTTTGGATAATTTTTACATCCTTCTTGGAAATTCGTTAAAACTTCAGTTTTTCATATATATCATCCAAATCGTCGATATACGTAGAAATAGCAACGATTTAGAATTTTGGTTAATTTTTACAGTTTACTAGGAAATTCGCAAAAATTCAATTTTTCTTAAATATCTTCCAAATCATCTAGATAGCATCGTTTTCAAATTTTGGTTAATTTTTACATTTTTCTTGGAAAATCGTTAAAATTTCAGTTTTTCCTATATAGCAACAATTTAAAATTTCGGTTAATTTTTACAGTTTACTCGGAAATTCGCAAAAATTCAATTTTTGTTAAATATCTTCCAAATCATCTAGATAGCATCGTTTTCAAATTTTGGTTAATTTTTACATTTTTCTTGGAAAATCGTTAAAATTTCAGTTTTTCCTATATATCATCCAAATCGTCGATATACGTAGAAATAGCAACGATTTAGAATTTCGGTTAATTTTTACAGTTTACTCGGAAATTCGCAAAAATTCAATTTTTCTTAAACATCTTCCAAATCATCTAGATAGCATCGTCTTCAAATTTGGTTAATTTTTACATTTTTCTTGGAAAATCGTCAAAATTTCAGTTTTTCTTATATATCATCCAAATCGTCGATATACGTAGAAATAGCATCGTTTGCGAATTTCGTGTAATTTTTACATTTTACTCGGAAATTCACTAAAATTCAATTTTTCTTATATATCTATAGAAATAGCATCGTTTTTAAATTTTGGATAATTTTTACATCCTTCTTGGAAATTCGTTAAAACTTCAGTTTTTCATATATATCATCCAAATCGTCGATATACGTAGAAATAGCAACGATTTAGAATTTTGGTTAATTCTTACAGTTTACTAGGAAATTCGCAAAAATTCAATTTTTCTTAAATATCTTTCAAATCATCTAGATAGCATCGTTTTCAAATTTTGGTTAATTTTTACATTTTTCTTGGAAAACCGTTAAAATTTCAGTTTTTCTTATATATCATCCAAATCGTCGATATACGTAGAAATGGCAACAATTTAAAATTTCGGTTAATTTTTACAGTTTGCTCGGAAATTCGCAAAAATTCAATTTTTCTTAAATATCTTCCAAATTATCTAGATAGCATCGTTTTCAAATTTTGGTTAATTTTTACATTTTTCTTGGAAATTTGCTAAAATTTCAGTTTTTCTTATATATCATCCAAATCGTCGATATACGTAGAAATAGCATCGTTTGCGAATTTCTTGTAATTTTTACATTTTACTCGGAATTTCGCTAAAATTCAATTTTTCTTATATATCTATAGAAATAGCATCGTTTTTAAATTTTGGATAATTTTTACATCCTTCTTGGAAATTCGTTAAAACTTCAGTTTTTCATATATATCATCCAAATCGTCGATATACGTAGAAATAGCAACGATTTAGAATTTTGGTTAATTTTTACAGTTTACTAGGAAATTCGCAAAAATTCAATTTTTCTTAAATATCTTCCAAATCATCTAGATAGCATCGTCTTCAAATTTTGGTTAATTTTTACATTTTTCTTGGAAAATCGTCAAAATTTTAGTTTTTCTTATATATCATCCAAATCGTCGATATACGTAGAAATAGCATCGTTTGCGAATTTCGTGTAATTTTTACATTTTACTCGGAAATTCACTAAAATTCAATTTTTCTTATATATCTATAGAAATAGCATCGTTTTTAAATTTTGGATAATTTTTACATCCTTCTTGGAAATTCGTTAAAACTTCAGTTTTTCATATATATCATCCAAATCGTCGATATACGTAGAAATAGCAACGATTTAGAATTTTCGTTAATTCTTACAGTTTACTAGGAAATTCGCAAAAATTCAATTTTTCTTAAATATCTTCCAAATCATCTAGATAGCATCGTTTTCAAATTTTGGTTAATTTTTACATTTTTCTTGGAAATTTACTAAAATTTCAGTTTTTCATATATATCATCCAAATCGTCGATATACGTAGAAATAGCATCGTTTGCGAATTTCTAGTAATTTTTACATTTTACTCGGAAATTCGCTAAAATTCAATTTTTCTTATATATCTATAGAAATAGCATCGCTTTTAAATTTTGGATAATTTTTACATTCTTCTTGGAAATTCTTTAAAATTTCAGTTTTTCATATATATCATCCAAATCGTCGATATACGTAGAAATAGCAACGATTTAGAATTTCGGTTAATTTTTACAGTTTGCTCGGAAATTCGCAAAAATTCAATTTTTCTTAAACATCTTCCAAATCATCTAGATAGCATCGTCTTCAAATTTTGGTTAATTTTTACATTTTTCTTGGAAAATCGTCAAAATTTCAGTTTTTCTTATATATCATCCAAATCGTCGATATACGTAGAAATAGCATCGTTTGCGAATTTCGTGTAATTTTTACAATTTACTCGGAAATTCACTAAAATTCAATTTTTCTTATATATCTATAGAAATAGCATCGTTTTTAAATTTTGGATAATTTTTACATCCTTCTTGGAAATTCGTTAAAACATCAGTTTTTCATATATATCATCCAAATCGTCGATATACGTAGAAATAGCAACGATTTAGAATTTTGGTTAATTCTTACAGTTTACTAGGAAATTCGCAAAAATTCAATTTTTCTTAAATATCTTTCAAATCATCTAGATAGCATCGTTTTCAAATTTTGGTTAATTTTTACATTTTTCTTGGAAAATCGTTAAAATTTCAGTTTTTCTTATATATCATCCAAATCGTCGATATACGTAGAAATAGCAACAATTTAAAATTTCGGTTAATTTTTACAGTTTACTCGGAAATTCGCAAAAATTCAATTTTTCTTAAATATCTTCCAAATCATCTAGATAGCATCGTTTTCAAATTTTGGTTAATTTTTACATTTTTCTTGGAAATTTACTAAAATTTCAGTTTTTCTTATATATCATCCAAATCGTCGATATACGTAGAAATAGCATCGTTTGCGAATTTCTTGTAATTTTTACATTTTACTCGGAAATTCGCTAAAATTCAATTTTTCTTATATATCTATAGAAATAGCATCGTTTTTAAATTTTGGATAATTTTTACATTCTTCTTGGAAATTCTTTAAAATTTCAGTTTTTCATATATATCATCCAAATCGTCGATATACGTAGAAATAGCAACGATTTAGAATTTCGGTTAATTTTTACAGTTTGCTCGGAAATTCGCAAAAATTCAATTTTTCTTAAATATCTTCCAAATCATCTAGATAGCATCGTCTTCAAATTTTGGTTAATTTTTACATTTTTCTTGGAAAATCGTTAAAATTTCAGTTTTTCCTATATATCATCCAAATCGTCGATATACGTAGAAATAGCAACGATTTAAAATTTCGGTTAATTTTTACAGTTTACTCGGAAATTCGCAAAAATTCAATTTTTCTTAAACATCTTCCAAATCATCTAGATAGCATCGTCTTCAAATTTTGGTTAATTTTTACATTTTTCTTGGAAAATCGTCAAAATTTCAGTTTTTCTTATATATCATCCAAATCGTCGATATACGTAGAAATAGCATCGTTTGCGAATTTCGTGTAATTTTTACATTTTACTCGGAAATTCACTAAAATTCAATTTTTCTTATATATCTATAGAAATAGCATCGTTTTTAAATTTTGGATAATTTTTACATCCTTCTTGGAAATTCGTTAAAACTTCAGTTTTTCATATATATCATCCAAATCGTCGATATACGTAGAAATAGCAACGATTTAGAATTTTGGTTAATTCTTACAGTTTACTAGGAAATTCGCAAAAATTCAATTTTTCTTAAATATCTTTCAAATCATCTAGATAGCATCGTTTTCAAATTTTGGTTAATTTTTACATTTTTCTTGGAAAATCGTTAAAATTTCAGTTTTTCTTATATATCATCCAAATCGTCGATATACGTAGAAATAGCAACAATTTAAAATTTCGGTTAATTTTTACAGTTTACTCGGAAATTCGCAAAAATTCAATTTTTCTTAAATATCTTCCAAATCATCTAGATAGCATCGTTTTCAAATTTTGGTTAATTTTTACATTTTTCTTGGAAATTTACTAAAATTTCAGTTTTTCTTATATATCATCCAAATCGTCGATATACGTAGAAATAGCATCGTTTGCGAATTTCTTGTAATTTTTACATTTTACTCGGAAATTCGCTAAAATTCAATTTTTCTTATATATCTATAGAAATAGCATCGTTTTTAAATTTTGGATAATTTTTACATCCTTCTTGGAAATTCGTTAAAACTTCAGTTTTTCATATATATCATCCAAATCGTCGATATACGTAGAAATAGCAACGATTTAGAATTTTGGTTAATTTTTACAGTTTACTAGGAAATTCGCAAAAATTCAATTTTTCTTAAATATCTTCCAAATCATCTAGATAGCATCGTTTTCAAATTTTGGTTAATTTTTACATTTTTCTTGGAAAATCGTTAAAATTTCAGTTTTTCCTATATAGCAACAATTTAAAATTTCGGTTAATTTTTACAGTCTACTCGGAAATTCGCAAAAATTCAATTTTTGTTAAATATCTTCCAAATCATCTAGATAGCATCGTTTTCAAATTTTGGTTAATTTTTACATTTTTCTTGGAAAATCGTTAAAATTTCAGTTTTTCCTATATATCATCCAAATCGTCGATATACGTAGAAATAGCAACGATTTAGAATTTCGGTTAATTTTTACAGTTTACTCGGAAATTCGCAAAAATTCAATTTTTCTTAAATATCTTCCAAATCATCTAGATAGCATCGTCTTCAAATTTTGGTTAATTTTTACATTTTTCTTGGAAAATCGTTAAAATTTCAGTTTTTCCTATATATCATCCAAATCGTCGATATACGTAGAAATAGCAACGATTTAAAATTTCGGTTAATTTTTACAGTTTACTCGGAAATTCGCAAAAATTCAATTTTTCTTAAACATCTTCCAAATCATCTAGATAGCATCGTCTTCAAATTTTGGTTAATTTTTACATTTTTCTTGAAAAATCGTCAAAATTTCAGTTTTTCTTATATATCATCCAAATCGTCGATATACGTAGAAATATCATCGTTTGCGAATTTCGTGTAATTTTTACATTTTACTCGGAAATTCACTAAAATTCAATTTTTCTTATATATCTATAGAAATAGCATCGTTTTTAAATTTTGGATAATTTTTACATCCTTCTTGGAAATTCGTTAAAACTTCAGTTTTTCATATATATCATCCAAATCGTCGATATACGTAGAAATAGCAACGATTTAGAATTTTGGTTAATTCTTACAGTTTACTAGGAAATTTGCAAAAATTCAATTTTTCTTAAATATCTTTCAAATCATCTAGATAGCATCGTTTTCAAATTTTGGTTAATTTTTACATTTTTCTTGGAAAATCGTTAAAATTTCAGTTTTTCTTATATATCATCCAAATCGTCGATATACGTAGAAATAGCAACAATTTAAAATTTCGGTTAATTTTTACAGTTTACTCGGAAATTCGCAAAAATTCAATTTTTCTTAAATATCTTCCAAATCATCTAGATAGCATCGTTTTCAAATTTTGGTTAATTTTTACATTTTTCTTGGAAATTTACTAAAATTTCAGTTTTTCTTATATATCATCCAAATCGTCGATATACGTAGAAATAGCATCGTTTGCGAATTTCTTGTAATTTTTACATTTTACTCGGAAATTCGCTAAAATTCAATTTTTCTTATATATCTATAGAAATAGCATCGTTTTTAAATTTTGGATAATTTTTACATCCTTCTTGGAAATTCGTTAAAACTTCAGTTTTTCATATATATCATCCAAATCGTCGATATACGTAGAAATAGCAACGATTTAGAATTTTGGTTAATTTTTACAGTTTACTAGGAAATTCGCAAAAATTCAATTTTTCTTAAATATCTTCCAAATCATCTAGATAGCATCGTTTTCAAATTTTGGTTAATTTTTACATTTTTCTTGGAAAATCGTTAAAATTTCAGTTTTTCCTATATAGCAACAATTTAAAATTTCGGTTAATTTTTACAGTTTACTCGGAAATTCGCAAAAATTCAATTTTTGTTAAATATCTTCCAAATCATCTAGATAGCATCGTTTTCAAATTTTGGTTAATTTTTACATTTTTCTTGGAAAATCGTTAAAATTTCAGTTTTTCCTATATATCATCCAAATCGTCGATATACGTAGAAATAGCAACGATTTAGAATTTCGGTTAATTTTTACAGTTTACTCGGAAATTCGCAAAAATTCAATTTTTCTTAAACATCTTCCAAATCATCTAGATAGCATCGTCTTCAAATTTGGTTAATTTTTACATTTTTCTTGGAAAATCGTCAAAATTTCAGTTTTTCTTATATATCATCCAAATCGTCGATATACGTAGAAATAGCATCGTTTGCGAATTTCGTGTAATTTTTACATTTTACTCGGAAATTCACTAAAATTCAATTTTTCTTATATATCTATAGAAATAGCATCGTTTTTAAATTTTGGATAATTTTTACATCCTTCTTGGAAATTCGTTAAAACTTCAGTTTTTCATATATATCATCCAAATCGTCGATATACGTAGAAATAGCAACGATTTAGAATTTTGGTTAATTCTTACAGTTTACTAGGAAATTCGCAAAAATTCAATTTTTCTTAAATATCTTTCAAATCATCTAGATAGCATCGTTTTCAAATTTTGGTTAATTTTTACATTTTTCTTGGAAAACCGTTAAAATTTCAGTTTTTCTTATATATCATCCAAATCGTCGATATACGTAGAAATAGCAACAATTTAAAATTTCGGTTAATTTTTACAGTTTGCTCGGAAATTCGCAAAAATTCAATTTTTCTTAAATATCTTCCAAATTATCTAGATAGCATCGTTTTCAAATTTTGGTTAATTTTTACATTTTTCTTGGAAATTTGCTAAAATTTCAGTTTTTCTTATATATCATCCAAATCGTCGATATACGTAGAAATAGCATCGTTTGCGAATTTCTTGTAATTTTTACATTTTACTCGGAATTTCGCTAAAATTCAATTTTTCTTATATATCTATAGAAATAGCATCGTTTTTAAATTTTGGATAATTTTTACATCCTTCTTGGAAATTCGTTAAAACTTCAGTTTTTCATATATATCATCCAAATCGTCGATATACGTAGAAATAGCAACGATTTAGAATTTTGGTTAATTTTTACAGTTTACTAGGAAATTCGCAAAAATTCAATTTTTCTTAAATATCTTCCAAATCATCTAGATAGCATCGTCTTCAAATTTTGGTTAATTTTTACATTTTTCTTGGAAAATCGTCAAAATTTTAGTTTTTCTTATATATCATCCAAATCGTCGATATACGTAGAAATAGCATCGTTTGCGAATTTCGTGTAATTTTTACATTTTACTCGGAAATTCACTAAAATTCAATTTTTCTTATATATCTATAGAAATAGCATCGTTTTTAAATTTTGGATAATTTTTACATCCTTCTTGGAAATTCGTTAAAACTTCAGTTTTTCATATATATCATCCAAATCGTCGATATACGTAGAAATAGCAACGATTTAGAATTTTCGTTAATTCTTACAGTTTACTAGGAAATTCGCAAAAATTCAATTTTTCTTAAATATCTTCCAAATCATCTAGATAGCATCGTTTTCAAATTTTGGTTAATTTTTACATTTTTCTTGGAAATTTACTAAAATTTCAGTTTTTCATATATATCATCCAAATCGTCGATATACGTAGAAATAGCATCGTTTGCGAATTTCTAGTAATTTTTACATTTTACTCGGAAATTCGCTAAAATTCAATTTTTCTTATATATCTATAGAAATAGCATCGTTTTCAAATTTTGGTTAATTTTTACATTTTTCTTGGAAAATCGTTAAAATTTCAGTTTTTCTTATATATCATCCAAATCGTCGATATACGTAGAAATAGCAACAATTTAAAATTTCGGTTAATTTTTACAGTTTACTCGGAAATTCGCAAAAATTCAATTTTTCTTAAATATCTTCCAAATCATCTAGATAGCATCGTTTTCAAATTTTGGTTAATTTTTACATTTTTCTTGGAAAATCGTTAAAATTTCAGTTTTTCTTATATATCATCCAAATCGTCGATATACGTAGAAATAGCAACAATTTAAAATTTCGGTTAATTTTTACAGTTTACTCGGAAATTCGCAAAAATTCAATTTTTCTTAAATATCTTCCAAATCATCTAGATAGCATCGTTTTCAAATTTTGGTTAATTTTTACATTTTTCTTGGAAATTTACTAAAATTTCAGTTTTTCTTATATATCATCCAAATCGTCGATATACGTAGAAATAGCATCGTTTGCGAATTTCTTGTAATTTTTACATTTTACTCGGAAATTCGCTAAAATTCAATTTTTCTTATATATCTATAGAAATAGCATCGTTTTTAAATTTTGGATAATTTTTACATCCTTCTTGGAAATTCGTTAAAACTTCAGTTTTTCATATATATCATCCAAATCGTCGATATACGTAGAAATAGCAACGATTTAGAATTTTGGTTAATTTTTACAGTTTACTAGGAAATTCGCAAAAATTCAATTTTTCTTAAATATCTTCCAAATCATCTAGATAGCATCGTTTTCAAATTTTGGTTAATTTTTACATTTTTCTTGGAAAATCGTTAAAATTTCAGTTTTTCCTATATAGCAACAATTTAAAATTTCGGTTAATTTTTACAGTTTACTCGGAAATTCGCAAAAATTCAATTTTTGTTAAATATCTTCCAAATCATCTAGATAGCATCGTTTTCAAATTTTGGTTAATTTTTACATTTTTCTTGGAAAATCGTTAAAATTTCAGTTTTTCCTATATATCATCCAAATCGTCGATATACGTAGAAATAGCAACGATTTAGAATTTCGGTTAATTTTTACAGTTTACTCGGAAATTCGCAAAAATTCAATTTTTCTTAAACATCTTCCAAATCATCTAGATAGCATCGTCTTCAAATTTGGTTAATTTTTACATTTTTCTTGGAAAATCGTCAAAATTTCAGTTTTTCTTATATATCATCCAAATCGTCGATATACGTAGAAATAGCATCGTTTGCGAATTTCGTGTAATTTTTACATTTTACTCGGAAATTCACTAAAATTCAATTTTTCTTATATATCTATAGAAATAGCATCGTTTTTAAATTTTGGATAATTTTTACATCCTTCTTGGAAATTCGTTAAAACTTCAGTTTTTCATATATATCATCCAAATCGTCGATATACGTAGAAATAGCAACGATTTAGAATTTTGGTTAATTCTTACAGTTTACTAGGAAATTCGCAAAAATTCAATTTTTCTTAAATATCTTTCAAATCATCTAGATAGCATCGTTTTCAAATTTTGGTTAATTTTTACATTTTTCTTGGAAAACCGTTAAAATTTCAGTTTTTCTTATATATCATCCAAATCGTCGATATACGTAGAAATAGCAACAATTTAAAATTTCGGTTAATTTTTACAGTTTGCTCGGAAATTCGCAAAAATTCAATTTTTCTTAAATATCTTCCAAATTATCTAGATAGCATCGTTTTCAAATTTTGGTTAATTTTTACATTTTTCTTGGAAATTTGCTAAAATTTCAGTTTTTCTTATATATCATCCAAATCGTCGATATACGTAGAAATAGCATCGTTTGCGAATTTCTTGTAATTTTTACATTTTACTCGGAATTTCGCTAAAATTCAATTTTTCTTATATATCTATAGAAATAGCATCGTTTTTAAATTTTGGATAATTTTTACATCCTTCTTGGAAATTCGTTAAAACTTCAGTTTTTCATATATATCATCCAAATCGTCGATATACGTAGAAATAGCAACGATTTAGAATTTTGGTTAATTTTTACAGTTTACTAGGAAATTCGCAAAAATTCAATTTTTCTTAAATATCTTCCAAATCATCTAGATAGCATCGTCTTCAAATTTTGGTTAATTTTTACATTTTTCTTGGAAAATCGTCAAAATTTTAGTTTTTCTTATATATCATCCAAATCGTCGATATACGTAGAAATAGCATCGTTTGCGAATTTCGTGTAATTTTTACATTTTACTCGGAAATTCACTAAAATTCAATTTTTCTTATATATCTATAGAAATAGCATCGTTTTTAAATTTTGGATAATTTTTACATCCTTCTTGGAAATTCGTTAAAACTTCAGTTTTTCATATATATCATCCAAATCGTCGATATACGTAGAAATAGCAACGATTTAGAATTTTCGTTAATTCTTACAGTTTACTAGGAAATTCGCAAAAATTCAATTTTTCTTAAATATCTTCCAAATCATCTAGATAGCATCGTTTTCAAATTTTGGTTAATTTTTACATTTTTCTTGGAAATTTACTAAAATTTCAGTTTTTCATATATATCATCCAAATCGTCGATATACGTAGAAATAGCATCGTTTGCGAATTTCTAGTAATTTTTACATTTTACTCGGAAATTCGCTAAAATTCAATTTTTCTTATATATCTATAGAAATAGCATCGTTTTTAAATTTTGGATAATTTTTACATTCTTCTTGGAAATTCTTTAAAATTTCAGTTTTTCATATATATCATCCAAATCGTCGATATACGTAGAAATAGCAACGATTTAGAATTTCGGTTAATTTTTACAGTTTGCTCGGAAATTCGCAAAAATTCAATTTTTCTTAAACATCTTCCAAATCATCTAGATAGCATCGTCTTCAAATTTTGGTTAATTTTTACATTTTTCTTGGAAAATCGTCAAAATTTCAGTTTTTCTTATATATCATCCAAATCGTCGATATACGTAGAAATAGCATCGTTTGCGAATTTCGTGTAATTTTTACATTTTACTCGGAAATTTACTAAAATTCAATTTTTCTTATATATCTATAGAAATAGCATCGTTTTTAAATTTTGGATAATTTTTACATCCTTCTTGGAAATTCGTTAAAACTTCAGTTTTTCATATATATCATCCAAATCGTCGATATACGTAGAAATAGCAACGATTTAGAATTTTGGTTAATTCTTACAGTTTACTAGGAAATTCGCAAAAATTCAATTTTTCTTAAATATCTTTCAAATCATCTAGATAGCATCGTTTTCAAATTTTGGTTAATTTTTACATTTTTCTTGGAAAATCGTTAAAATTTCAGTTTTTCTTATATATCATCCAAATCGTCGATATACGTAGAAATAGCAACAATTTAAAATTTCGGTTAATTTTTACAGTTTACTCGGAAATTCGCAAAAATTCAATTTTTCTTAAATATCTTCCAAATCATCTAGATAGCATCGTTTTCAAATTTTGGTTAATTTTTACATTTTTCTTGGAAATTTACTAAAATTTCAGTTTTTCTTATATATCATCCAAATCGTCGATATACGTAGAAATAGCATCGTTTGCGAATTTCTTGTAATTTTTACATTTTACTCGGAAATTCGCTAAAATTCAATTTTTCTTATATATCTATAGAAATAGCATCGTTTTTAAATTTTGGATAATTTTTACATTCTTCTTGGAAATTCTTTAAAATTTCAGTTTTTCATATATATCATCCAAATCGTCGATATACGTAGAAATAGCAACGATTTAGAATTTCGGTTAATTTTTACAGTTTGCTCGGAAATTCGCAAAAATTCAATTTTTCTTAAATATCTTCCAAATCATCTAGATAGCATCGTCTTCAAATTTTGGTTAATTTTTACATTTTTCTTGGAAAATCGTTATAATTTCAGTTTTTCCTATATATCATCCAAATCGTCGATATACGTAGAAATAGCAACGATTTAAAATTTCGGTTAATTTTTACAGTTTACTCGGAAATTCGCAAAAATTCAATTTTTCTTAAACATCTTCCAAATCATCTAGATAGCATCGTCTTCAAATGTTGGTTAATTTTTACATTTTTCTTGGAAAATCGTCAAAATTTCAGTTTTTCTTATATATCATCCAAATCGTCGATATACGTAGAAATAGCATCGTTTGCGAATTTCGTGTAATTTTTACATTTTACTCGGAAATTCACTAAAATTCAATTTTTCTTATATATCTATAGAAATAGCATCGTTTTTAAATTTTGGATAATTTTTACATCCTTCTTGGAAATTCGTTAAAACTTCAGTTTTTCATATATATCATCCAAATCGTCGATATACGTAGAAATAGCAACGATTTAGAATTTTGGTTAATTCTTACAGTTTACTAGGAAATTCGCAAAAATTCAATTTTTCTTAAATATCTTTCAAATCATCTAGATAGCATCGTTTTCAAATTTTGGTTAATTTTTACATTTTTCTTGGAAAATCGTTAAAATTTCAGTTTTTCTTATATATCATCCAAATCGTCGATATACGTAGAAATAGCAACAATTTAAAATTTCGGTTAATTTTTACAGTTTACTCGGAAATTCGCAAAAATTCAATTTTTCTTAAATATCTTCCAAATCATCTAGATAGCATCGTTTTCAAATTTCGGTTAATTTTTACATTTTTCTTGGAAATTTACTAAAATTTCAGTTTTTCTTATATATCATCCAAATCGTCGATATACGTAGAAATAGCATCGTTTGCGAATTTCTTGTAATTTTTACATTTTACTCGGAAATTCGCTAAAATTCAATTTTTCTTATATATCTATAGAAATAGCATCGTTTTTAAATTTTGGATAATTTTTACATCCTTCTTGGAAATTCGTTAAAACTTCAGTTTTTCATATATATCATCCAAATCGTCGATATACGTAGAAATAGCAACGATTTAGAATTTTGGTTAATTTTTACAGTTTACTAGGAAATTCGCAAAAATTCAATTTTTCTTAAATATCTTCCAAATCATCTAGATAGCATCGTTTTCAAATTTTGGTTAATTTTTACATTTTTCTTGGAAAATCGTTAAAATTTCAGTTTTTCCTATATAGCAACAATTTAAAATTTCGGTTAATTTTTACAGTTTACTCGGAAATTCGCAAAAATTCAATTTTTGTTAAATATCTTCCAAATCATCTAGATAGCATCGTTTTCAAATTTTGGTTAATTTTTACATTTTTCTTGGAAAATCGTTAAAATTTCAGTTTTTCTTATATATCATCCAAATCGTCGATATACGTAGAAATAGCAACAATTTAAAATTTCGGTTAATTTTTACAGTTTACTCGGAAATTCGCAAAAATTCAATTTTTCTTAAATATCTTCCAAATCATCTAGATAGCATCGTTTTCAAATTTTGGTTAATTTTTACATTTTTCTTGGAAAATCGTTAAAATTTCAGTTTTTCCTTTATAGCAACAATTTAAAATTTCGGTTAATTTTTACAGTTTACTCGGAAATTCGCAAAAATTCAATTTTTGTTAAATATCTTCCAAATCATCTAGATAGCATCGTTTTCAAATTTTGGTTAATTTTTACATTTTTCTTGGAAAATCGTTAAAATTTCAGTTTTTCCTATATAGCAACAATTTAAAATTTCGGTTAATTTTTACAGTTTACTCGGAAATTCGCAAAAATTCAATTTTTGTTAAATATCTTCCAAATCATCTAGATAGCATCGTTTTCAAATTTTGGTTAATTTTTACATTTTTCTTGGAAAATCGTTAAAATTTCAGTTTTTCCTATATATCATCCAAATCGTCGATATACGTAGAAATAGCAGCGATTTAGAATTTTGGTTAATTTTTACAGTTTACTAGGAAATTCGCAAAAATTCAATTTTTCTTAAATATCTTCCAAATCATCTAGATAGCATCGTTTTCAAATTTTGGTTAATTTTTACATTTTTCTTGGAAAATCGTTAAAATTTCAGTTTTTCCTATA
The DNA here is from genome assembly GCA_963921985.1 of Agrilus biguttatus. Taxonomy (NCBI): domain Eukaryota; kingdom Metazoa; phylum Arthropoda; class Insecta; order Coleoptera; family Buprestidae; genus Agrilus; species Agrilus biguttatus. The sequence goes on along the minus strand of OY998117.1, from coordinate 21,503,971 downwards.
TAGCAACAATTTAAAATTTCGGTTAATTTTTACAGTTTACTCGGAAATTCGCAAAAATTCAATTTTTGTTAAATATCTTCCAAATCATCTAGATAGCATCGTCTTCAAATTTTGGTTAATTTTTACATTTTTCTTGGAAATTTGCTAAAATTTCAGTTTTTCTTATATATCATCCAAATCGTCGATATACGTAGAAATAGCATCGTTTGCGAATTTCGTGTAATTTTTACATTTTACTCGGAAATTCACTAAAATTCAATTTTTCTTATATATCTATAGAAATAGCATCGTTTTTAAATTTTGGATAATTTTTACATCCTTCTTGGAAATTCGTTAAAACTTCAGTTTTTCATATATATCATCCAAATCGTCGATATACGTAGAAATAGCAACGATTTAGAATTTTGGTTAATTTTTACAGTTTACTAGGAAATTCGCAAAAATTCAATTTTTCTTAAATATCTTCCAAATCATCTAGATAGCATCGTTTTCAAATTTTGGTTAATTTTTACATTTTTCTTGGAAAATCGTTAAAATTTCAGTTTTTCCTATATAGCAACAATTTAAAATTTCGGTTAATTTTTACAGTTTACTCGGAAATTCGCAAAAATTCAATTTTTGTTAAATATCTTCCAAATCATCTAGATAGCATCGTTTTCAAATTTTGGTTAATTTTTACATTTTTCTTGGAAAATCGTTAAAATTTCAGTTTTTCTTATATATCATCCAAATCGTCGATATACGTAGAAATAGCAACAATTTAAAATTTCGGTTAATTTTTACAGTTTACTCGGAAATTCGCAAAAATTCAATTTTTCTTAAATATCTTCCAAATCATCTAGATAGCATCGTTTTCAAATTTTGGTTAATTTTTACATTTTTCTTGGAAAATCGTTAAAATTTCAGTTTTTCCTTTATAGCAACAATTTAAAATTTCGGTTAATTTTTACAGTTTACTCGGAAATTCGCAAAAATTCAATTTTTGTTAAATATCTTCCAAATCATCTAGATAGCATCGTTTTCAAATTTTGGTTAATTTTTACATTTTTCTTGGAAAATCGTTAAAATTTCAGTTTTTCCTATATAGCAACAATTTAAAATTTCGGTTAATTTTTACAGTTTACTCGGAAATTCGCAAAAATTCAATTTTTGTTAAATATCTTCCAAATCATCTAGATAGCATCGTTTTCAAATTTTGGTTAATTTTTACATTTTTCTTGGAAAATCGTTAAAATTTCAGTTTTTCCTATATATCATCCAAATCGTCGATATACGTAGAAATAGCAGCGATTTAGAATTTTGGTTAATTTTTACAGTTTACTAGGAAATTCGCAAAAATTCAATTTTTCTTAAATATCTTCCAAATCATCTAGATAGCATCGTTTTCAAATTTTGGTTAATTTTTACATTTTTCTTGGAAAATCGTTAAAATTTCAGTTTTTCCTATATAGCAACAATTTAAAATTTCGGTTAATTTTTACAGTTTACTCGGAAATTCGCAAAAATTCAATTTTTGTTAAATATCTTCCAAATCATCTAGATAGCATCGTCTTCAAATTTTGGTTAATTTTTACATTTTTCTTGGAAATTTGCTAAAATTTCAGTTTTTCTTATATATCATCCAAATCGTCGATATACGTAGAAATAGCATCGTTTGCGAATTTCGTGTAATTTTTACATTTTACTCGGAAATTCACTAAAATTCAATTTTTCTTATATATCTATAGAAATAGCATCGTTTTTAAATTTTGGATAATTTTTACATCCTTCTTGGAAATTCGTTAAAACTTCAGTTTTTCATATATATCATCCAAATCGTCGATATACGTAGAAATAGCAACGATTTAGAATTTTGGTTAATTCTTACAGTTTACTAGGAAATTCGCAAAAATTCAATTTTTCTTAAATATCTTTCAAATCATCTAGATAGCATCGTTTTCAAATTTTGGTTAATTTTTACATTTTTCTTGGAAAACCGTTAAAATTTCAGTTTTTCTTATATATCATCCAAATCGTCGATATACGTAGAAATAGCAACAATTTAAAATTTCGGTTAATTTTTACAGTTTGCTCGGAAATTCGCAAAAATTCAATTTTTCTTAAATATCTTCCAAATTATCTAGATAGCATCGTTTTCAAATTTTGGTTAATTTTTACATTTTTCTTGGAAATTTGCTAAAATTTCAGTTTTTCTTATATATCATCCAAATCGTCGATATACGTAGAAATAGCATCGTTTGCGAATTTCTTGTAATTTTTACATTTTACTCGGAATTTCGCTAAAATTCAATTTTTCTTATATATCTATAGAAATAGCATCGTTTTTAAATTTTGGATAATTTTTACATCCTTCTTGGAAATTCGTTAAAACTTCAGTTTTTCATATATATCATCCAAATCGTCGATATACGTAGAAATAGCAACGATTTAGAATTTTGGTTAATTTTTACAGTTTACTAGGAAATTCGCAAAAATTCAATTTTTCTTAAATATCTTCCAAATCATCTAGATAGCATCGTTTTCAAATTTTGGTTAATTTTTACATTTTTCTTGGAAAATCGTTAAAATTTCAGTTTTTCCTATATAGCAACAATTTAAAATTTCGGTTAATTTTTACAGTTTACTCGGAAATTCGCAAAAATTCAATTTTTGTTAAATATCTTCCAAATCATCTAGATAGCATCGTTTTCAAATTTTGGTTAATTTTTACATTTTTCTTGGAAAATCGTTAAAATTTCAGTTTTTCCTATATATCATCCAAATCGTCGATATACGTAGAAATAGCAACGATTTAAAATTTCGGTTAATTTTTACAGTTTACTCGGAAATTCGCAAAAATTCAATTTTTCTTAAATATCTTCCAAATCATCTAGATAGCATCGTCTTCAAATTTTGGTTAATTTTTACATTTTTCTTGGAAAATCGTCAAAATTTTAGTTTTTCTTATATATCATCCAAATCGTCGATATACGTAGAAATAGCATCGTTTGCGAATTTCGTGTAATTTTTACATTTTACTCGGAAATTCACTAAAATTCAATTTTTCTTATATATCTATAGAAATAGCATCGTTTTTAAATTTTGGATAATTTTTACATCCTTCTTGGAAATTCGTTAAAACTTCAGTTTTTCATATATATCATCCAAATCGTCGATATACGTAGAAATAGCAACGATTTAGAATTTTCGTTAATTCTTACAGTTTACTAGGAAATTCGCAAAAATTCAATTTTTCTTAAATATCTTCCAAATCATCTAGATAGCATCGTTTTCAAATTCGCAAAAATTCAATTTTTCTTAAATATCTTCCAAATCATCTAGATAGCATCGTCTTCAAATTTTGGTTAATTTTTACATTTTTCTTGGAAAATCGTCAAAATTTTAGTTTTTCTTATATATCATCCAAATCGTCGATATACGTAGAAATAGCATCGTTTGCGAATTTCGTGTAATTTTTACATTTTACTCGGAAATTCACTAAAATTCAATTTTTCTTATATATCTATAGAAATAGCATCGTTTTTGAATTTTGGATAATCTTTACATCCTTCTTGGAAATTCGTTAAAACTTCAGTTTTTCATATATATCATCCAAATCGTCGATATACGTAGAAATAGCAACGATTTAGAATTTCGGTTAATTTTTACAGTTTGCTCGGAAATTCGCAAAAATTCAATTTTTCTTAAATATCTTCCAAATCATCTAGATAGCATCGTCTTCAAATTTTGGTTAATTTTTACATTTTTCTTGGAAAATCGTTAAAATTTCAGTTTTTCCTATATATCATCCAAATCGTCGATATACGTAGAAATAGCAACGATTTAAAATTTCGGTTAATTTTTACAGTTTACTCGGAAATTCGCAAAAATTCAATTTTTCTTAAACATCTTCCAAATCATCTAGATAGCATCGTCTTCAAATTTTGGTTAATTTTTACATTTTTCTTGGAAAATCGTCAAAATTTCAGTTTTTCTTATATATCATCCAAATCGTCGATATACGTAGAAATAGCATCGTTTGCGAATTTCTTGTAATTTTTACATTTTACTCGGAAATTCACTAAAATTCAATTTTTCTTATATATCTATAGAAATAGCATCGTTTTTAAATTTTGGATAATTTTTACATCCTTCTTGGAAATTCGTTAAAACTTCAGTTTTTCATATATATCATCCAAATTGTCGATATACGTAGAAATAGCAACGATTTAGAATTTTGGTTAATTCTTACAGTTTACTAGGAAATTCGCAAAAATTCAATTTTTCTTAAATATCTTTCAAATCATCTAGATAGCATCGTTTTCAAATTTTGGTTAATTTTTACATTTTTCTTGGAAAATCGTTAAAATTTCAGTTTTTCTTATATATCATCCAAATCGTCGATATACGTAGAAATAGCAACAATTTAAAATTTCGGTTAATTTTTACAGTTTACTCGGAAATTCGCAAAAATTCAATTTTTCTTAAATATCTTCCAAATCATCTAGATAGCATCGTTTTCAAATTTTGGTTAATTTTTACATTTTTCTTGGAAATTTACTAAAATTTCAGTTTTTCTTATATATCATCCAAATCGTCGATATACGTAGAAATAGCATCGTTTGCGAATTTCTTGTAATTTTTACATTTTACTCGGAAATTCGCTAAAATTCAATTTTTCTTATATATCTATAGAAATAGCATCGTTTTTAAATTTTGGATAATTTTTACATTCTTCTTGGAAATTCTTTAAAATTTCAGTTTTTCATATATATCATCCAAATCGTCGATATACGTAGAAATAGCAACGATTTAGAATTTCGGTTAATTTTTACAGTTTGCTCGGAAATTCGCAAAAATTCAATTTTTCTTAAATATCTTCCAAATCATCTAGATAGCATCGTCTTCAAATTTTGGTTAATTTTTACATTTTTCTTGGAAAATCGTTAAAATTTCAGTTTTTCCTATATAGCAACAATTTAAAATTTCGGTTAATTTTTACAGTTTACTCGGAAATTCGCAAAAATTCAATTTTTCATAAATATCTTCCAAATCATCTAGATAGCATCGTTTTCAAATTTTGGTTAATTTTTACATTTTTCTTGGAAATTTACTAAAATTTCAGTTTTTCTTATATATCATCCAAATCGTCGATATACGTAGAAATAGCATCGTTTGCGAATTTCTTGTAATTTTTACATTTTACTCGGAAATTCGCTAAAATTCAATTTTTCTTATATATCTATAGAAATAGCATCGTTTTTAAATTTTGGATAATTTTTACATTCTTCTTGGAAATTCTTTAAAATTTCAGTTTTTCATATATATCATCCAAATCGTCGATATACGTAGAAATAGCAACGATTTAGAATTTCGGTTAATTTTTACAATTTGCTCGGAAATTCGCAAAAATTCAATTTTTCTTAAATATCTTCCAAATCATCTAGATAGCATCGTCTTCAAATTTTGGTTAATTTTTACATTTTTCTTGGAAAATCGTTAAAATTTCAGTTTTTCCTATATAGCAACAATTTAAAATTTCGGTTAATTTTTACAGTTTACTCGGAAATTCGCAAAAATTCAATTTTTGTTAAATATCTTCCAAATCATCTAGATAGCATCGTTTTCAAATTTTGGTTAATTTTTACATTTTTCTTGGAAATTCGTTAAAATTTCAGTTTTTCTTATATATCATCCAAATCGTCGATATCCGTAGAAATAGCAACGATTTAGAATTTCGGTTAATTTTTACAGTTTACACGGAAAATCGCTAGAATCCAATTTTTCTTAAATATCTTCCAAATCATCTAGATAGCATCGTTTTCAAATTTTTGTTAATTTTTACATTTTTCTTGGAAATTTACTAAAATTTCAGTTTCTCCTATATATCACCCAAATCGTCGAAATCCGTAGAAATAACAACGATTTACAATTTTGGTTAATTTTTACAGTTTACTAGGAAATTCGCTAAAATTCAATTTTTCTTAAATATCTTCCAAATCGTCGATATACCTACGTATATATATTTCTACAAATAGCAACGATTTAGAGTTTCGGTTAATTTTTACAGTTTACACGGAAAATCGCTAGAATTCAATTTTTCTTAAATATCTTCCAAATCATCTAGATAGCATCGTTTTCCAATTTTGGTTAATTTTTATATTTTTCTTGGAAATTTACTAAAATTTCAGTTTTTCTTATATATCGTCCAAATCGTCGATATACGTAGAAATAGCATCGTTTGCGAATTTCTTGTAATTTTTACATTTTACTCGGAAATTCGCTAAAATTCAATTTTTCTTATATATCTATAGAAATAGCATCGTTTTTAAATTTTGGATAATTTTTACATTCTTCTTGGAAATTCGTTAAAATTTCAGTTTTTCATATATATCATCCAAATCGTCGATATACGTAGAAATAGTAACGATTTAGAATTTCGGTTAATTTTTACAGTTTGCTCGGAAATTCGCAAAAATTCAATTTTTCTTAAATATCTTCCAAATTATCTAGATAGCATCGTTTTCAAATTTTGGTTAATTTTTACATTTTTCTTGGAAATTTGCTAAAATTTCAGTTTTTCTTATATATCATCCAAATCGTCGATATACGTAGAAATAGCATCGTTTGCGAATTTCTTGTAATTTTTACATTTTACTCGGAATTTCGCTAAAATTCAATTTTTCTTATATATCTATAGAAATAGCATCGTTTTTAAATTTTGGATAATTTTTACATCCTTCTTGGAAATTCGTTAAAACTTCAGTTTTTCATATATATCATACAAATCGTCGATATACGTAGAAATAGCAACGATTTAGAATTTTGGTTAATTTTTACAGTTTACTAGGAAATTCGCAAAAATTCAATTTTTCTTAAATATCTTCCAAATCATCTAGATAGCATCGTTTTCAAATTTTGGTTAATTTTTACATTTTTCTTGGAAAATCGTTAAAATTTCAGTTTTTCCTATATAGCAACAATTTAAAATTTCGGTTAATTTTTACAGTTTACTCGGAAATTCGCAAAAATTCAATTTTTGTTAAATATCTTCCAAATCATCTAGATAGCATCGTTTTCAAATTTTGGTTAATTTTTACATTTTTCTTGGAAAATCGTTAAAATTTCAGTTTTTCCTATATAGCAACAATTTAAAATTTCGGTTAATTTTTACAGTTTACTCGGAAATTCGCAAAAATTCAATTTTTGTTAAATATCTTCCAAATCATCTAGATAGCATCGTTTTCAAATTTTGGTTAATTTTTACATTTTGGTTAATTTTTACATTTTTCTTGGAAAATCGTTAAAATTTCAGTTTTTCCTATATAGCAACAATTTAAAATTTCGGTTAATTTTTACAGTTTACTCGGAAATTCGCAAAAATTCAATTTTTGTTAAATATCTTCCAAATCATCTAGATAGCATCGTTTTCAAATTTTGGTTAATTTTTACATTTTTCTTGGAAAATCGTCAAAATTTGAGTTTTTCTTGTATATCATCCAAATCGTCGATATACGTAGAAATAGCATCGTTTGCGAATTTCGTGTAATTTTTACATTTTACTCGGAAATTCACTAAAATTCAATTTTTCTTATATATCTATAGAAATAGCATCGTTTTTAAATTTTGGATAATTTTTACATCCTTCTTGGAAATTCGTTAAAACTTCAGTTTTTCATATATATCATCCAAATCGTCGATATACGTAGAAATAGCAACGATTTAGAATTTTGGTTAATTCTTACAGTTTACTAGGAAATTTGCAAAAATTCAATTTTTCTTAAATATCTTTCAAATCATCTAGATAGCATCGTTTTCAAATTTTGGTTAATTTTTACATTTTTCTTGGAAAATCGTTAAAATTTCAGTTTTTCTTATATATCATCCAAATCGTCGATATACGTAGAAATAGCAACAATTTAAAATTTCGGTTAATTTTTACAGTTTACTCGGAAATTCGCAAAAATTCAATTTTTCTTAAATATCTTCCAAATCATCTAGATAGCATCGTTTTCAAATTTTGGTTAATTTTTACATTTTTCTTGGAAATTTACTAAAATTTCAGTTTTTCTTATATATCATCCAAATCGTCGATATACGTAGAAATAGCATCGTTTGCGAACTTCTTGTAATTTTTACATTTTACTCGGAAATTCGCTAAAATTCAATTTTTCTTATATATCTATAGAAATAGCATCGTTTTTAAATTTTGGATAATTTTTACATTCTTCTTGGAAATTCTTTAAAATTTCAGTTTTTCATATATATCATCCAAATCGTCGATATACGTAGAAATAGCAACGATTTAGAATTTCGGTTAATTTTTACAGTTTGCTCGGAAATTCGCAAAAATTCAATTTTTCTTAAATATCTTCCAAATCATCTAGATAGCATCGTCTTCAAATTTTGGTTAATTTTTACATTTTTCTTGGAAAATCGTTAAAATTTCAGTTTTTCCTATATATCATCCAAATCGTCGATATACGTAGAAATAGCAACGATTTAAAATTTCGGTTAATTTTTAGTTTACTCGGAAATTCGCAAAAATTCAATTTTTCTTAAACATCTTCCAAATCATCTAGATAGCATCGTCTTCAAATTTTGGTTAATTTTTACATTTTTCTTGGAAAATCGTCAAAATTTCAGTTTTTCTTATATATCATCCAAATCGTCGATATACGTAGAAATAGCATCGTTTGCGAATTTCGTGTAATTTTTACATTTTACTCGGAAATTCACTAAAATTCAATTTTTCTTATATATCTATAGAAATAGCATCGTTTTTAAATTTTGGATTATTTTTACATCCTTCTTGGAAATTCGTTAAAACTTCAGTTTTTCATATATATCATCCAAATCGTCGATATACGTAGAAATAGCAACGATTTAGAATTTTGGTTAATTCTTACAGTTTACTAGGAAATTCGCAAAAATTCAATTTTTCTTAAATATCTTTCAAATCATCTAGATAGCATCGTTTTCAAATTTTGGTTAATTTTTACATTTTTCTTGGAAAATCGTTAAAATTTCAGTTTTTCTTATATATCATCCAAATCGTCGATATTCGTAGAAATAGCAACAATTTAAAATTTCGGTTAATTTTTACAGTTTACTCGGAAATTCGCAAAAATTCAATTTTTGTTAAATATCTTCCAAATCATCTAGATAGCATCGTTTTCAAATTTTGGTTAATTTTTACATTTTTCTTGGAAATTTACTAAAATTTCAGTTTTTCTTATATATCATCCAAATCGTCGATATACGTAGAAATAGCATCGTTTGCGAATTTCTTGTAATTTTTACATTTTACTCGGAAATTCGCTAAAATTCAATTTTTCTTATATATCTATAGAAATAGCATCGTTTTTAAATTTTGGATAATTTTTACATTCTTCTTGGAAATTCTTTAAAATTTCAGTTTTTCATATATATCATCCAAATCGTCGATATACGTAGAAATAGCAACGATTTAGAATTTCGGTTAATTTTTACAGTTTGCTCGGAAATTCGCAAAAATTCAATTTTTCTTAAATATCTTCCAAATCATCTAGATAGCATCGTCTTCAAATTTTGGTTAATTTTTACATTTTTCTTGGAAAATCGTTAAAATTTCAGTTTTTCCTATATATCATCCAAATCGTCGATATACGTAGAAATAGCAACGATTTAAAATTTCGGTTAATTTTTACAGTTTACTCGGAAATTCGCAAAAATTCAATTTTTCTTAAACATCTTCCAAATCATCTAGATAGCATCGTCTTCAAATTTTGGTTAATTTTTACATTTTTCTTGGAAAATCGTCAAAATTTCAGTTTTTCTTATATATCATCCAAATCGTCGATATACGTAGAAATAGCAACGATTTAAAATTTCGGTTAATTTTTACAGTTTACTCGGAAATTCGCAAAAATTCAATTTTTCTTAAACATCTTCCAAATCATCTAGATAGCATCGTCTTCAAATTTTGGTTAATTTTTACATTTTTCTTGGAAAATCGTCAAAATTTCAGTTTTTCTTATATATCATCCAAATCGTCGATATACGTAGAAATAGCATCGTTTGCGAATTTCGTGTAATTTTTACATTTTACTCGGAAATTCGCAAAAATTCAATTTTTCTTAAATATCTTCCAAATCATCTAGATAGCATCGTTTTCAAATTTTGGTTAATTTTTACATTTTTCTTGGAAATTTACTAAAATTTCAGTTTTTCTTTTATATCATCCAAATCGTCGAAATACGTAGAAATAGCATCGTTTGCGAATTTCTTGTAATTTTTACATTTTACTCGGAAATTCGCTAAAATTCAATTTTTCTTATATATCTATAGAAATAGCATCGTTTTTAAATTTTGGATAATTTTTACATCCTTCTTGGAAATTCGTTAAAACTTCAGTTTTTCATATATATCATCCAAATCGTCGATATACGTAGAAATAGCAACGATTTAGAATTTTGGTTAATTTTTACAGTTTACTAGGAAATTCGCAAAAATTCAATTTTTCTTAAATATCTTCCAAATCATCTAGATAGCATCGTTTTCAAATTTTGGTTAATTTTTACATTTTTCTTGGAAAATCGTTAAAATTTCAGTTTTTCCTATATAGCAACAATTTAAAATTTCGGTTAATTTTTACAGTTTACTCGGAAATTCGCAAAAATTCAATTTTTGTTAAATATCTTCCAAATCATCTAGATAGCATCGTTTTCAAATTTTGGTTAATTTTTACATTTTTCTTGGAAAATCGTTAAAATTTCAGTTTTTCCTATATATCATCCAAATCGTCGATATACGTAGAAATAGCAACGATTTAGAATTTCGGTTAATTTTTACAGTTTACTCGGAAATTCGCAAAAATTCAATTTTTCTTAAATATCTTCCAAATCATCTAGATAGCATCGTCTTCAAATTTTGGTTAATTTTTACATTTTTCTTGGAAAATCGTTAAAATTTCAGTTTTTCCTATATATCATCCAAATCGTCGATATACGTAGAAATAGCAACGATTTAGAATTTCGGTTAATTTTTACAGTTTACTCGGAAATTCGCAAAAATTCAATTTTTCTTAAATATCTTCCAAATCATCTAGATAGCATCGTCTTCAAATTTTGGTTAATTTTTACATTTTTCTTGGAAAATCGTCAAAATTTGAGTTTTTCTTATATATCATCCAAATCGTCGATATACGTAGAAATAGCATCGTTTGCGAATTTCTTGTAATTTTTACATTTTACTCGGAATTTCGCTAAAATTCAATTTTTCTTATATATCTATAGAAATAGCATCGTTTTTAAATTTTGGATAATTTTTACATCCTTCTTGGAAATTCGTTAAAACTTCAGTTTTTCATATATGTCATCCAAATCGTCGATATACGTAGAAATAGCAACGATTTAGAATTTTGGTTAATTTTTACAGTTTACTAGGAAATTCGCAAAAACTCAATTTTTCTTAAATATCTTCCAAATCATCTAGATAGCATCGTTTTCAAATTTTGGTTAATTTTTACATTTTTCTTGGAAAATCGTTAAAATTTCAGTTTTTCCTATATAGCAACAATTTAAAATTTCGGTTAATTTTTACAGTTTACTCGGAAATTCGCAAAAATTCAATTTTTGTTAAATATCTTCCAAATCATCTAGATAGCATCGTTTTCAAATTTTGGTTAATTTTTACATTTTTCTTGGAAAATCGTTAAAATTTCAGTTTTTCCTATATATCATCCAAATCGTCGATATACGTAGAAATAGCAACGATTTAAAATTTCGGTTAATTTTTACAGTTTACTCGGAAATTCGCAAAAATTCAATTTTTCTTAAATATCTTCCAAATCATCTAGATAGCATCGTCTTCAAATTTTGGTTAATTTTTACATTTTTCTTGGAAAATCGTCAAAATTTTAGTTTTTCTTATATATCATCCAAATCGTCGATATACGTAGAAATAGCAACGATTTAGAATTTTCGTTAATTCTTACAGTTTACTAGGAAATTCGCAAAAATTCAATTTTTCTTAAATATCTTCCAAATCATCTAGATAGCATCGTTTTCAAATTTTGGTTAATTTTTACATTTTTCTTGGAAATTTACTAAAATTTCAGTTTTTCTTATATATCATCCAAATCGTCGATATACGTAGAAATAGCATCGTTTGCGAATTTCTTGTAATTTTTACATTTTACTCGGAAATTCGCTAAAATTCAATTTTTCTTATATATCTATAGAAATAGCATCGTTTTTAAATTTTGGATAATTTTTACATTCTTCTTGGAAATTCTTTAAAATTTCAGTTTTTCATATATATCATCCAAATCGTCGATATACGTAGAAATAGCATCGTTTGCGAATTTCGTGTAATTTTTACATTTTACTCGGAAATTCACTAAAATTCAATTTTTCTTATATATCTATAGAAATAGCATCGTTTTTAAATTTTGGATAATTTTTACATCCTTCTTGGAAATTCGTTAAAACTTCAGTTTTTCATATATATCATCCAAATCGTCGATATACGTAGAAATAGCAACGATTTAGAATTTTCGTTAATTCTTACAGTTTACTAGGAAATTCGCAAAAATTCAATTTTTCTTAAATATCTTCCAAATCATCTAGATAGCATCGTTTTCAAATTTTGGTTAATTTTTACATTTTTCTTGGAAATTTACTAAAATTTCAGTTTTTCTTATATATCATCCAAATCGTCGATATACGTAGAAATAGCATCGTTTGCGAATTTCTTGTAATTTTTACATTTTACTCGGAAATTCGCTAAAATTCAATTTTTCTTATATATCTATAGAAATAGCATCGTTTTTAAATTTTGGATAATTTTTACATTCTTCTTGGAAATTCTTTAAAATTTCAGTTTTTCATATATATCATCCAAATCGTCGATATACGTAGAAATAGCAACGATTTAGAATTTCGGTTAATTTTTACAGTTTGCTCGGAAATTCGCAAAAATTCAATTTTTCTTAAATATCTTCCAAATTATCTAGATAGCATCGTTTTCAAATTTTGGTTAATTTTTACATTTTTCTTGGAAATTTGCTAAAATTTCAGTTTTTCTTATATATCATCCAAATCGTCGATATACGTAGAAATAGCATCGTTTGCGAATTTCTTGTAATTTTTACATTTTACTCGGAATTTCGCTAAAATTCAATTTTTCTTATATATCTATAGAAATAGCATCGTTTTTAAATTTTGGATAATTTTTACATCCTTCTTGGAAATTCGTTAAAACTTCAGTTTTTCATATATATCATACAAATCGTCGATATACGTAGAAATAGCAACGATTTAGAATTTTGGTTAATTTTTACAGTTTACTAGGAAATTCGCAAAAATTCAATTTTTCTTAAATATCTTCCAAATCATCTAGATAGCATCGTTTTCAAATTTTGGTTAATTTTTACATTTTTCTTGGAAAATCGTTAAAATTTCAGTTTTTCCTATATAGCAACAATTTAAAATTTCGGTTAATTTTTACAGTTTACTCGGAAATTCGCAAAAATTCAATTTTTGTTAAATATCTTCCAAATCATCTAGATAGCATCGTTTTCAAATTTTGGTTAATTTTTACATTTTTCTTGGAAAATCGTTAAAATTTCAGTTTTTCCTATATAGCAACAATTTAAAATTTCGGTTAATTTTTACAGTTTACTCGGAAATTCGCAAAAATTCAATTTTTGTTAAATATCTTCCAAATCATCTAGATAGCATCGTTTTCAAATTTTGGTTAATTTTTACATTTTGGTTAATTTTTACATTTTTCTTGGAAAATCGTTAAAATTTCAGTTTTTCCTATATAGCAACAATTTAAAATTTCGGTTAATTTTTACAGTTTACTCGGAAATTCGCAAAAATTCAATTTTTGTTAAATATCTTCCAAATCATCTAGATAGCATCGTTTTCAAATTTTGGTTAATTTTTACATTTTTCTTGGAAAATCGTCAAAATTTGAGTTTTTCTTGTATATCATCCAAATCGTCGATATACGTAGAAATAGCATCGTTTGCGAATTTCGTGTAATTTTTACATTTTACTCGGAAATTCACTAAAATTCAATTTTTCTTATATATCTATAGAAATAGCATCGTTTTTAAATTTTGGATAATTTTTACATCCTTCTTGGAAATTCGTTAAAACTTCAGTTTTTCATATATATCATCCAAATCGTCGATATACGTAGAAATAGCAACGATTTAGAATTTTGGTTAATTCTTACAGTTTACTAGGAAATTTGCAAAAATTCAATTTTTCTTAAATATCTTTCAAATCATCTAGATAGCATCGTTTTCAAATTTTGGTTAATTTTTACATTTTTCTTGGAAAATCGTTAAAATTTCAGTTTTTCTTATATATCATCCAAATCGTCGATATACGTAGAAATAGCAACAATTTAAAATTTCGGTTAATTTTTACAGTTTACTCGGAAATTCGCAAAAATTCAATTTTTCTTAAATATCTTCCAAATCATCTAGATAGCATCGTTTTCAAATTTTGGTTAATTTTTACATTTTTCTTGGAAATTTACTAAAATTTCAGTTTTTCTTATATATCATCCAAATCGTCGATATACGTAGAAATAGCATCGTTTGCGAACTTCTTGTAATTTTTACATTTTACTCGGAAATTCGCTAAAATTCAATTTTTCTTATATATCTATAGAAATAGCATCGTTTTTAAATTTTGGATAATTTTTACATTCTTCTTGGAAATTCTTTAAAATTTCAGTTTTTCATATATATCATCCAAATCGTCGATATACGTAGAAATAGCAACGATTTAGAATTTCGGTTAATTTTTACAGTTTGCTCGGAAATTCGCAAAAATTCAATTTTTCTTAAATATCTTCCAAATCATCTAGATAGCATCGTCTTCAAATTTTGGTTAATTTTTACATTTTTCTTGGAAAATCGTTAAAATTTCAGTTTTTCCTATATATCATCCAAATCGTCGATATACGTAGAAATAGCAACGATTTAAAATTTCGGTTAATTTTTAGTTTACTCGGAAATTCGCAAAAATTCAATTTTTCTTAAACATCTTCCAAATCATCTAGATAGCATCGTCTTCAAATTTTGGTTAATTTTTACATTTTTCTTGGAAAATCGTCAAAATTTCAGTTTTTCTTATATATCATCCAAATCGTCGATATACGTAGAAATAGCATCGTTTGCGAATTTCGTGTAATTTTTACATTTTACTCGGAAATTCACTAAAATTCAATTTTTCTTATATATCTATAGAAATAGCATCGTTTTTAAATTTTGGATTATTTTTACATCCTTCTTGGAAATTCGTTAAAACTTCAGTTTTTCATATATATCATCCAAATCGTCGATATACGTAGAAATAGCAACGATTTAGAATTTTGGTTAATTCTTACAGTTTACTAGGAAATTCGCAAAAATTCAATTTTTCTTAAATATCTTTCAAATCATCTAGATAGCATCGTTTTCAAATTTTGGTTAATTTTTACATTTTTCTTGGAAAATCGTTAAAATTTCAGTTTTTCTTATATATCATCCAAATCGTCGATATTCGTAGAAATAGCAACAATTTAAAATTTCGGTTAATTTTTACAGTTTACTCGGAAATTCGCAAAAATTCAATTTTTGTTAAATATCTTCCAAATCATCTAGATAGCATCGTTTTCAAATTTTGGTTAATTTTTACATTTTTCTTGGAAATTTACTAAAATTTCAGTTTTTCTTATATATCATCCAAATCGTCGATATACGTAGAAATAGCATCGTTTGCGAATTTCTTGTAATTTTTACATTTTACTCGGAAATTCGCTAAAATTCAATTTTTCTTATATATCTATAGAAATAGCATCGTTTTTAAATTTTGGATAATTTTTACATTCTTCTTGGAAATTCTTTAAAATTTCAGTTTTTCATATATATCATCCAAATCGTCGATATACGTAGAAATAGCAACGATTTAGAATTTCGGTTAATTTTTACAGTTTGCTCGGAAATTCGCAAAAATTCAATTTTTCTTAAATATCTTCCAAATCATCTAGATAGCATCGTCTTCAAATTTTGGTTAATTTTTACATTTTTCTTGGAAAATCGTTAAAATTTCAGTTTTTCCTATATATCATCCAAATCGTCGATATACGTAGAAATAGCAACGATTTAAAATTTCGGTTAATTTTTACAGTTTACTCGGAAATTCGCAAAAATTCAATTTTTCTTAAACATCTTCCAAATCATCTAGATAGCATCGTCTTCAAATTTTGGTTAATTTTTACATTTTTCTTGGAAAATCGTCAAAATTTCAGTTTTTCTTATATATCATCCAAATCGTCGATATACGTAGAAATAGCAACGATTTAAAATTTCGGTTAATTTTTACAGTTTACTCGGAAATTCGCAAAAATTCAATTTTTCTTAAACATCTTCCAAATCATCTAGATAGCATCGTCTTCAAATTTTGGTTAATTTTTACATTTTTCTTGGAAAATCGTCAAAATTTCAGTTTTTCTTATATATCATCCAAATCGTCGATATACGTAGAAATAGCATCGTTTGCGAATTTCGTGTAATTTTTACATTTTACTCGGAAATTCGCAAAAATTCAATTTTTCTTAAATATCTTCCAAATCATCTAGATAGCATCGTTTTCAAATTTTGGTTAATTTTTACATTTTTCTTGGAAATTTACTAAAATTTCAGTTTTTCTTTTATATCATCCAAATCGTCGAAATACGTAGAAATAGCATCGTTTGCGAATTTCTTGTAATTTTTACATTTTACTCGGAAATTCGCTAAAATTCAATTTTTCTTATATATCTATAGAAATAGCATCGTTTTTAAATTTTGGATAATTTTTACATCCTTCTTGGAAATTCGTTAAAACTTCAGTTTTTCATATATATCATCCAAATCGTCGATATACGTAGAAATAGCAACGATTTAGAATTTTGGTTAATTTTTACAGTTTACTAGGAAATTCGCAAAAATTCAATTTTTCTTAAATATCTTCCAAATCATCTAGATAGCATCGTTTTCAAATTTTGGTTAATTTTTACATTTTTCTTGGAAAATCGTTAAAATTTCAGTTTTTCCTATATAGCAACAATTTAAAATTTCGGTTAATTTTTACAGTTTACTCGGAAATTCGCAAAAATTCAATTTTTGTTAAATATCTTCCAAATCATCTAGATAGCATCGTTTTCAAATTTTGGTTAATTTTTACATTTTTCTTGGAAAATCGTTAAAATTTCAGTTTTTCCTATATATCATCCAAATCGTCGATATACGTAGAAATAGCAACGATTTAGAATTTCGGTTAATTTTTACAGTTTACTCGGAAATTCGCAAAAATTCAATTTTTCTTAAATATCTTCCAAATCATCTAGATAGCATCGTCTTCAAATTTTGGTTAATTTTTACATTTTTCTTGGAAAATCGTTAAAATTTCAGTTTTTCCTATATATCATCCAAATCGTCGATATACGTAGAAATAGCAACGATTTAGAATTTCGGTTAATTTTTACAGTTTACTCGGAAATTCGCAAAAATTCAATTTTTCTTAAATATCTTCCAAATCATCTAGATAGCATCGTCTTCAAATTTTGGTTAATTTTTACATTTTTCTTGGAAAATCGTCAAAATTTGAGTTTTTCTTATATATCATCCAAATCGTCGATATACGTAGAAATAGCATCGTTTGCGAATTTCTTGTAATTTTTACATTTTACTCGGAATTTCGCTAAAATTCAATTTTTCTTATATATCTATAGAAATAGCATCGTTTTTAAATTTTGGATAATTTTTACATCCTTCTTGGAAATTCGTTAAAACTTCAGTTTTTCATATATGTCATCCAAATCGTCGATATACGTAGAAATAGCAACGATTTAGAATTTTGGTTAATTTTTACAGTTTACTAGGAAATTCGCAAAAACTCAATTTTTCTTAAATATCTTCCAAATCATCTAGATAGCATCGTTTTCAAATTTTGGTTAATTTTTACATTTTTCTTGGAAAATCGTTAAAATTTCAGTTTTTCCTATATAGCAACAATTTAAAATTTCGGTTAATTTTTACAGTTTACTCGGAAATTCGCAAAAATTCAATTTTTGTTAAATATCTTCCAAATCATCTAGATAGCATCGTTTTCAAATTTTGGTTAATTTTTACATTTTTCTTGGAAAATCGTTAAAATTTCAGTTTTTCCTATATATCATCCAAATCGTCGATATACGTAGAAATAGCAACGATTTAAAATTTCGGTTAATTTTTACAGTTTACTCGGAAATTCGCAAAAATTCAATTTTTCTTAAATATCTTCCAAATCATCTAGATAGCATCGTCTTCAAATTTTGGTTAATTTTTACATTTTTCTTGGAAAATCGTCAAAATTTTAGTTTTTCTTATATATCATCCAAATCGTCGATATACGTAGAAATAGCAACGATTTAGAATTTTCGTTAATTCTTACAGTTTACTAGGAAATTCGCAAAAATTCAATTTTTCTTAAATATCTTCCAAATCATCTAGATAGCATCGTTTTCAAATTTTGGTTAATTTTTACATTTTTCTTGGAAATTTACTAAAATTTCAGTTTTTCTTATATATCATCCAAATCGTCGATATACGTAGAAATAGCATCGTTTGCGAATTTCTTGTAATTTTTACATTTTACTCGGAAATTCGCTAAAATTCAATTTTTCTTATATATCTATAGAAATAGCATCGTTTTTAAATTTTGGATAATTTTTACATTCTTCTTGGAAATTCTTTAAAATTTCAGTTTTTCATATATATCATCCAAATCGTCGATATACGTAGAAATAGCATCGTTTGCGAATTTCGTGTAATTTTTACATTTTACTCGGAAATTCACTAAAATTCAATTTTTCTTATATATCTATAGAAATAGCATCGTTTTTAAATTTTGGATAATTTTTACATCCTTCTTGGAAATTCGTTAAAACTTCAGTTTTTCATATATATCATCCAAATCGTCGATATACGTAGAAATAGCAACGATTTAGAATTTTCGTTAATTCTTACAGTTTACTAGGAAATTCGCAAAAATTCAATTTTTCTTAAATATCTTCCAAATCATCTAGATAGCATCGTTTTCAAATTTTGGTTAATTTTTACATTTTTCTTGGAAATTTACTAAAATTTCAGTTTTTCTTATATATCATCCAAATCGTCGATATACGTAGAAATAGCATCGTTTGCGAATTTCTTGTAATTTTTACATTTTACTCGGAAATTCGCTAAAATTCAATTTTTCTTATATATCTATAGAAATAGCATCGTTTTTAAATTTTGGATAATTTTTACATTCTTCTTGGAAATTCTTTAAAATTTCAGTTTTTCATATATATCATCCAAATCGTCGATATACGTAGAAATAGCAACGATTTAGAATTTCGGTTAATTTTTACAGTTTGCTCGGAAATTCGCAAAAATTCAATTTTTCTTAAATATCTTCCAAATCATCTAGATAGCATCGTCTTCAAATTTTGGTTAATTTTTACATTTTTCTTGGAAAATCGTTAAAATTTCAGTTTTTCCTATATATCATCCAAATCGTCGATATACGTAGAAATAGCAACGATTTAAAATTTCGGTTAATTTTTACAGTTTACTCGGAAATTCGCAAAAATTCAATTTTTCTTAAACATCTTCCAAATCATCTAGATAGCATCGTCTTCAAATTTTGGTTAATTTTTACATTTTTCTTGGAAAATCGTCAAAATTTCAGTTTTTCTTATATATCATCCAAATCGTCGATATACGTAGAAATAGCATCGTTTGCGAATTTCGTGTAATTTTTACATTTTACTCGGAAATTCACTAAAATTCAATTTTTCTTATATATCTATAGAAATAGCATCGTTTTTAAATTTTGGATAATTTTTACATCCTTCTTGGAAATTCGTTAAAACTTCAGTTTTTCATATATATCATCCAAATCGTCGATATACGTAGAAATAGCAACGATTTAGAATTTTGGTTAATTCTTACAGTTTACTAGGAAATTCGCAAAAATTCAATTTTTCTTAAATATCTTTCAAATCATCTAGATAGCATCGTTTTCAAATTTTGGTTAATTTTTACATTTTTCTTGGAAAATCGTTAAAATTTCAGTTTTTCTTATATATCATCCAAATCGTCGATATACGTAGAAATAGCAACAATTTAAAATTTCGGTTAATTTTTACAGTTTACTCGGAAATTCGCAAAAATTCAATTTTTCTTAAATATCTTCCAAATCATCTAGATAGCATCGTTTTCAAATTTTGGTTAATTTTTACATTTTTCTTGGAAATTTACTAAAATTTCAGTTTTTCTTATATATCATCCAAATCGTCGATATACGTAGAAATAGCATCGTTTGCGAATTTCTTGTAATTTTTACATTTTACTCGGAAATTCGCTAAAATTCAATTTTTCTTATATATCTATAGAAATAGCATCGTTTTTAAATTTTGGATAATTTTTTCATTCTTCTTGGAAATTCTTTAAAATTTCAGTTTTTCATATATATCATCCAAATCGTCGATATACGTAGAAATAGCAACGATTTAGAATTTCGGTTAATTTTTACAGTTTGCTCGGAAATTCGCAAAAATTCAATTTTTCTTAAATATCTTCCAAATCATCTAGATAGCATCGTCTTCAAATTTTGGTTAATTTTTACATTTTTCTTGGAAAATCGTTAAAATTTCAGTTTTTCCTATATATCATCCAAATCGTCGATATACGTAGAAATAGCAACGATTTAAAATTTCGGTTAATTTTTACAGTTTACTCGGAAATTCGCAAAAATTCAATTTTTCTTAAACATCTTCCAAATCATCTAGATAGCATCGTTTTCAAATTTTGGTTAATTTTTACATTTTTCTTGGAAGTTTACTAAAATTTCAGTTTTTCTTATATATCATCCAAATCGTCGATATACGTAGAAATAGCATCGTTTGCGAATTTCTTGTAATTTTTACATTTTACTCGGAAATTCGCTAAAATTCAATTTTTCTTATATATCTATAGAAATAGCATCGTTTTTAAATTTTGGATAATTTTTACATCCTTCTTGGAAATTCGTTAAAACTTCAGTTTTTCATATATATCATCCAAATCGTCCATATACGTAGAAATAGCAACGATTTAGAATTTTGGTTAATTTTTACAGTTTACTAGGAAATTCGCAAAAATTCAATTTTTCTTAAATATCTTCCAAATCATCTAGATAGCATCGTTTTCAAATTTTGGTTAATTTTTACATTTTTCTTGGAAAATCGTTAAAATTTCAGTTTTTCCTATATAGCAACAATTTAAAATTTCGGTTAATTTTTACAGTTTACTCGGAAATTCGCAAAAATTCAATTTTTGTTAAATATCTTCCAAATCATCTAGATAGCATCGTTTTCAAATTTTGGTTAATTTTTACATTTTTCTTGGAAAATCGTTAAAATTTCAGTTTTTCCTATATATCATCCAAATCGTCGATATACGTAGAAATAGCAACGATTTAGAATTTCGGTTAATTTTTACAGTTTACTCGGAAATTCGCAAAAATTCAATTTTTCTTAAATATCATCCAAATCATCTAGATAGCATCGTCTTCAAATTTTGGTTAATTTTTACATTTTTCTTGGAAAATCGTTAAAATTTCAGTTTTTCCTATATATCATCCAAATCGTCGATATACGTAGAAATAGCAACGATTTAAAATTTCGGTTAATTTTTACAGTTTACTCGGAAATTCGCAAAAATTCAATTTTTCTTAAACATCTTCCAAATCATCTAGATAGCATCGTCTTCAAATTTTGGTTAATTTTTACATTTTTCTTGGAAAATCGTCAAAATTTCAGTTTTTCTTATATATCATCCAAATCGTCGATATACGTAGAAATAGCATCGTTTGCGAATTTCGTGTAATTTTTACATTTTACTCGGAAATTCACTAAAATTCAATTTTTCTTATTTATCTATAGAAATAGCATCGTTTTTAAATTTTGGATAATTTTTACATCCTTCTTGGAAATTCGTTAAAACTTCAGTTTTTCATATATATCATCCAAATCGTCGATATACGTAGAAATAGCAACGATTTAGAATTTTGGTTAATTCTTACAGTTTACTAGGAAATTCGCAAAAATTCAATTTTTCTTAAATATCTTTCAAATCATCTAGATAGCATCGTTTTCAAATTTTGGTTAATTTTTACATTTTTCTTGGAAAATCGTTAAAATTTCAGTTTTTCTTATATATCATCCAAATCGTCGATATACGTAGAAATAGCAACAATTTAAAATTTCGGTTAATTTTTACAGTTTACTCGGAAATTCGCAAAAATTCAATTTTTCTTAAATATCTTCCAAATCATCTAGATAGCATCGTTTTCAAATTTTGGTTAATTTTTACATTTTTCTTGGAAATTTACTAAAATTTCTGTTTTTCTTATATATCATCCAAATCGTCGATATACGTAGAAATAGCATCGTTTGCGAATTTCTTGTAATTTTTACATTTTACTCGGAAATTCGCTAAAATTCAATTTTTCTTATATATCTATAGAAATAGCATCGTTTTTAAATTTTGGATAATTTTTACATCCTTCTTGGAAATTCGTTAAAACTTCAGTTTTTCATATATATCATCCAAATCGTCGATATACGTAGAAATAGCAACGATTTAGAATTTTGGTTAATTTTTACAGTTTACTAGGAAATTCGCAAAAATTCAATTTTTCTTAAATATCTTCCAAATCATCTAGATAGCATCGTTTTCAAATTTTGGTTAATTTTTACATTTTTCTTGGAAAATCGTTAAAATTTCAGTTTTTCCTATATAGCAACAATTTAAAATTTCGGTTAATTTTTACAGTTTACTCGGAAATTCGCAAAAATTCAATTTTTGTTAAATATCTTCCAAATCATCTAGATAGCATCGTTTTCAAATTTTGGTTAATTTTTACATTTTTCTTGGAAAATCGTTAAAATTTCAGTTTTTCCTATATATCATCCAAATCGTCGATATACGTAGAAATAGCAACGATTTAGAATTTCGGTTAATTTTTACAGTTTACTCGGAAATTCGCAAAAATTCAATTTTTCTTAAACATCTTCCAAATCATCTAGATAGCATCGTCTTCAAATTTTGGTTAATTTTTACATTTTTCTTGGAAAATCGT
Organism: Agrilus biguttatus; assembly: GCA_963921985.1. Taxonomy (NCBI): domain Eukaryota; kingdom Metazoa; phylum Arthropoda; class Insecta; order Coleoptera; family Buprestidae; genus Agrilus; species Agrilus biguttatus. The sequence continues at coordinate 21,480,815 of OY998117.1, read as the reverse complement.
CAAAATTTCAGTTTTTCTTATATATCATCCAAATCGTCGATATACGTAGAAATAGCATCGTTTGCGAATTTCTTGTAATTTTTACATTTTACTCGGAAATTCACTAAAATTCAATTTTTCTTATATATCTATAGAAATAGCATCGTTTTTAAATTTAGGATAATTTTTACATCCTTCTTGGAAATTCGTTAAAACTTCAGTTTTTCATATATATCATCCAAATCGTCGATATACGTAGAAATAGCAACGATTTAGAATTTTGGTTAATTCTTACAGTTTACTAGGAAATTCGCAAAAATTCAATTTTTCTTAAATATCTTTCAAATCATCTAGATAGCATCGTTTTCAAATTTTGGTTAATTTTTACATTTTTCTTGGAAAACCGTTAAAATTTCAGTTTTTCTTATATATCATCCAAATCGTCGATATACGTAGAAATAGCAACAATTTAAAATTTCGGTTAATTTTTACAGTTTGCTCGGAAATTCGCAAAAATTCAATTTTTCTTAAATATCTTCCAAATTATCTAGATAGCATCGTTTTCAAATTTTGGTTAATTTTTACATTTTTCTTGGAAATTTGCTAAAATTTCAGTTTTTCTTATATATCATCTAAATCGTCGATATACGTAGAAATAGCATCGTTTGCGAATTTCTTGTAATTTTTACATTTTACTCGGAATTTCGCTAAAATTCAATTTTTCTTATATATCTATAGAAATAGCATCGTTTTTAAATTTTGGATAATTTTTACATCCTTCTTGGAAATTCGTTAAAACTTCAGTTTTTCATATATATCATCCAAATCGTCGATATACGTAGAAATAGCAACGATTTAGAATTTTGGTTAATTTTTACAGTTTACTAGGAAATTCGCAAAAATTCAATTTTTCTTAAATATCTTCCAAATCATCTAGATAGCATCGTTTTCAAATTTTGGTTAATTTTTACATTTTTCTTGGAAAATCGTTAAAATTTCAGTTTTTCCTATATAGCAACAATTTAAAATTTCGGTTAATTTTTACAGTTTACTCGGAAATTCGCAAAAATTCAATTTTTCTTAAATATCTTCCAAATCATCTAGATAGCATCGTTTTCAAATTTTGGTTAATTTTTACATTTTTCTTGGAAAATCGTTAAAATTTCAGTTTTTCCTATATATCATCCAAATCGTCGATATACGTAGAAATAGCAACGATTTAGAATTTCGGTTAATTTTTACAGTTTACTCGGAAATTCGCAAAAATTCAATTTTTCTTAAATATCATCCAAATCATCTAGATAGCATCGTCTTCAAATTTTGGTTAATTTTTACATTTTTCTTGGAAAATCGTTAAAATTTCAGTTTTTCCTATATATCATCCAAATCGTCGATATACGTAGAAATAGCAACGATTTAAAATTTCGGTTAATTTTTACAGTTTACTCGGAAATTCGCAAAAATTCAATTTTTCTTAAACATCTTCCAAATCATCTAGATAGCATCGTCTTCAAATTTTGGTTAATTTTTACATTTTTCTTGGAAAATCGTCAAAATTTCAGTTTTTCTTATATATCATCCAAATCGTCGATATACGTAGAAATAGCATCGTTTGCGAATTTCGTGTAATTTTTACATTTTACTCGGAAATTCACTAAAATTCAATTTTTCTTATTTATCTATAGAAATAGCATCGTTTTTAAATTTTGGATAATTTTTACATCCTTCTTGGAAATTCGTTAAAACTTCAGTTTTTCATATATATCATCCAAATCGTCGATATACGTAGAAATAGCAACGATTTAGAATTTTGGTTAATTCTTACAGTTTACTAGGAAATTCGCAAAAATTCAATTTTTCTTAAATATCTTTCAAATCATCTAGATAGCATCGTTTTCAAATTTTGGTTAATTTTTACATTTTTCTTGGAAAATCGTTAAAATTTCAGTTTTTCTTATATATCATCCAAATCGTCGATATACGTAGAAATAGCAACAATTTAAAATTTCGGTTAATTTTTACAGTTTACTCGGAAATTCGCAAAAATTCAATTTTTCTTAAATATCTTCCAAATCATCTAGATAGCATCGTTTTCAAATTTTGGTTAATTTTTACATTTTTCTTGGAAATTTACTAAAATTTCTGTTTTTCTTATATATCATCCAAATCGTCGATATACGTAGAAATAGCATCGTTTGCGAATTTCTTGTAATTTTTACATTTTACTCGGAAATTCGCTAAAATTCAATTTTTCTTATATATCTATAGAAATAGCATCGTTTTTAAATTTTGGATAATTTTTACATCCTTCTTGGAAATTCGTTAAAACTTCAGTTTTTCATATATATCATCCAAATCGTCGATATACGTAGAAATAGCAACGATTTAGAATTTTGGTTAATTTTTACAGTTTACTAGGAAATTCGCAAAAATTCAATTTTTCTTAAATATCTTCCAAATCATCTAGATAGCATCGTTTTCAAATTTTGGTTAATTTTTACATTTTTCTTGGAAAATCGTTAAAATTTCAGTTTTTCCTATATAGCAACAATTTAAAATTTCGGTTAATTTTTACAGTTTACTCGGAAATTCGCAAAAATTCAATTTTTGTTAAATATCTTCCAAATCATCTAGATAGCATCGTTTTCAAATTTTGGTTAATTTTTACATTTTTCTTGGAAAATCGTTAAAATTTCAGTTTTTCCTATATATCATCCAAATCGTCGATATACGTAGAAATAGCAACGATTTAGAATTTCGGTTAATTTTTACAGTTTACTCGGAAATTCGCAAAAATTCAATTTTTCTTAAACATCTTCCAAATCATCTAGATAGCATCGTCTTCAAATTTTGGTTAATTTTTACATTTTTCTTGGAAAATCGTCAAAATTTCAGTTTTTCTTATATATCATCCAAATCGTCGATATACGTAGAAATAGCATCGTTTGCGAATTTCTTGTAATTTTTACATTTTACTCGGAAATTCACTAAAATTCAATTTTTCTTATATATCTATAGAAATAGCATCGTTTTTAAATTTAGGATAATTTTTACATCCTTCTTGGAAATTCGTTAAAACTTCAGTTTTTCATATATATCATCCAAATCGTCGATATACGTAGAAATAGCAACGATTTAGAATTTTGGTTAATTCTTACAGTTTACTAGGAAATTCGCAAAAATTCAATTTTTCTTAAATATCTTTCAAATCATCTAGATAGCATCGTTTTCAAATTTTGGTTAATTTTTACATTTTTCTTGGAAAACCGTTAAAATTTCAGTTTTTCTTATATATCATCCAAATCGTCGATATACGTAGAAATAGCAACAATTTAAAATTTCGGTTAATTTTTACAGTTTGCTCGGAAATTCGCAAAAATTCAATTTTTCTTAAATATCTTCCAAATTATCTAGATAGCATCGTTTTCAAATTTTGGTTAATTTTTACATTTTTCTTGGAAATTTGCTAAAATTTCAGTTTTTCTTATATATCATCTAAATCGTCGATATACGTAGAAATAGCATCGTTTGCGAATTTCTTGTAATTTTTACATTTTACTCGGAATTTCGCTAAAATTCAATTTTTCTTATATATCTATAGAAATAGCATCGTTTTTAAATTTTGGATAATTTTTACATCCTTCTTGGAAATTCGTTAAAACTTCAGTTTTTCATATATATCATCCAAATCGTCGATATACGTAGAAATAGCAACGATTTAGAATTTTGGTTAATTTTTACAGTTTACTAGGAAATTCGCAAAAATTCAATTTTTCTTAAATATCTTCCAAATCATCTAGATAGCATCGTTTTCAAATTTTGGTTAATTTTTACATTTTTCTTGGAAAATCGTTAAAATTTCAGTTTTTCCTATATAGCAACAATTTAAAATTTCGGTTAATTTTTACAGTTTACTCGGAAATTCGCAAAAATTCAATTTTTGTTAAATATCTTCCAAATCATCTAGATAGCATCGTTTTCAAATTTTGGTTAATTTTTACATTTTTCTTGGAAAATCGTTAAAATTTCAGTTTTTCCTATATATCATCCAAATCGTCGATATACGTAGAAATAGCAACGATTTAAAATTTCGGTTAATTTTTACAGTTTACTCGGAAATTCGCAAAAATTCAATTTTTCTTAAATATCTTCCAAATCATCTAGATAGCATCGTCTTCAAATTTTGGTTAATTTTTACATTTTTCTTGGAAAATCGTCAAAATTTCAGTTTTTCTTATATATCATCCAAATCGTCGATATACGTAGAAATAGCATCGTTTGCGAATTTCGTGTAATTTTTACATGTTACTCGGAAATTCACTAAAATTCAATTTTTCTTATATATCTATAGAAATAGCATCGTTTTTAAATTTTGGATAATTTTTACATCCTTCTTGGAAATTCGTTAAAACTTCAGTTTTTCATATATATCATCCAAATCGTCGATATACGTAGAAATAGCAACGATTTAGAATTTTCGTTAATTCTTACAGTTTACTAGGAAATTCGCAAAAATTCAATTTTTCTTAAATATCTTTCAAATCATCTAGATAGAATCGTTTTCAAATTTTGGTTAATTTTTACATTTTTCTTGGAAAACCGTTAAAATTTCAGTTTTTCTTATATATCATCCAAATCGTCGATATACGTAGAAATAGCAACAATTTAAAATTTCGGTTAATTTTTACAGTTTACTCGGAAATTCGCAAAAATTCAATTTTTCTTAAATATCTTCCAAATCATCTAGATAGCATCGTTTTCAAATTTTGGTTAATTTTTACATTTTTCTTGGAAATTTACTAAAATTTCAGTTTTTCTTATGTATCATCCAAATCGTCGATATACGTAGAAATAGCATCGTTTGCGAATTTCTTGTAATTTTTACATTTTACTCGGAAATTCGCTAAAATTCAATTTTTCTTATATATCTATAGAAATAGCATCGTTTTTAAATTTTGGATAATTTTTACATTCTTCTTGGAAATTCTTTAAAATTTCAGTTTTTCATATATATCATCCAAATCGTCGATATACGTAGAAATAGCAACGATTTAGAATTTCGGTTAATTTTTACAGTTTGCTCGGAAATTCGCAAAAATTCAATTTTTCTTAAATATCTTCCAAATCATCTACATAGCATCGTCTTCAAATTTTGGTTAATTTTTACATTTTTCTTGGAAAATCGTTAAAATTTCAGTTTTTCCTATATATCATCCAAATCGTCGATATACGTAGAAATAGCAACGATTTAAAATTTCGGTTAATTTTTACAGTTTACTCGGAAATTCGCAAAAATTCAATTTTTCTTAAACATCTTCCAAATCATCTAGATAGCATCGTCTTCAAATTTTGGTTAATTTTTACATTTTTCTTGGAAAATCGTCAAAATTTCAGTTTTTCTTATATATCATCCAAATCGTCGATATACGTAGAAATAGCATCGTTTGCGAATTTCGTGTAATTTTTACATTTTACTCGGAAATTCACTAAAATTCAATTTTTCTTATATATCTATAGAAATAGCATCGTTTTTAAATTTTGGATAATTTTTACATCCTTCTTGGAAATTCGTTAAAACTTCAGTTTTTCATATATATCATCCAAATCGTCGATATACGTAGAAATAGCAACGATTTAGAATTTTGGTTAATTCTTACAGTTTACTAGGAAATTCGCAAAAATTCAATTTTTCTTAAATATCTTTCAAATCATCTAGATAGCATCGTTTTCAAATTTTGGTCAATTTTTACATTTTTCTTGGAAAATCGTTAAAATTTCAGTTTTTCTTATATATCATCCAAATCGTCGATATACGTAGAAATAGCAACAATTTAAAATTTCGGTTAATTTTTACAGTTTACTCGGAAATTCGCAAAAATTCAATTTTTCTTAAATATCTTCCAAATCATCTAGATAGCATCGTTTTCAAATTTTGGTTAATTTTTACATTTTTCTTGGAAATTTACTAAAATTTCAGTTTTTCTTATATATCATCCAAATCGTCGATATACGTAGAAATAGCATCGTTTGCGAATTTCTTGTAATTTTTACATTTTACTCGGAAATTCGCTAAAATTCAATTTTTCTTATATATCTATAGAAATAGCATCGTTTTTAAATTTTGGATAATTTTTACATTCTTCTTGGAAATTCTTTAAAATTTCAGTTTTTCATATATATCATCCAAATCGTCGATATACGTAGAAATAGCAACGATTTAGAATTTCGGTTAATTTTTACAGTTTGCTCGGAAATTCGCAAAAATTCAATTTTTCTTATATATCTTCCAAATCATCTAGATAGCATCGTCTTCAAATTTTGGTTAATTTTTACATTTTTCTTGGAAAATCGTTAAAATTTCAGTTTTTCCTATATATCATCCAAATCGTCGATATATGTAGAAATAGCAACGATTTAGAATTTTGGTTAATTTTTACAGTTTACTAGGAAATTCGCAAAAATTCAATTTTTCTTAAATATCTTCCAAATAATCTAGATAGCATCGTTTTCAAATTTTGGTTAATTTTTACATTTTTCTTGGAAATTTACTAAAATTTCAGTTTTTCTTATATATCATCCAAATCGTCGATATACGTAGAAATAGCATTGTTTGCGAATTTCGTGTAATTTTTACATTTTACTCGGAAATTCACTAAAATTCAATTTTTCTTATATATCTATAGAAATAGCATCGTTTTTAAATTTTGGATAATTTTTACATCCTTCTTGGAAAATCGTTAAAACTTCAGTTTTTCATATTTATCATCCAAATCGTCGATATACGTAGAAATAGCAACGATTTAGAATTTTGGTTAATTTGTACATTTCTCTTGGAAATTTACTAAAATTTCAGTTTTTCTTATATATCATCCAAATCGTCGATATACGTAGAAATAGCATCGTTTGCGAATTTCTTGTAATTTTTACATTTTACTCGGAAATTCGCTAAAATTCAATTTTTCTTATATATCTATAGAAATAGCATCGTTTTTAAATTTTGGATAATTTTTACATTCTTCTTGGAAGTTCTTTAAAATTTCAGTTTTTCATATATATCATCCAAATCGTCGATATACGTAGAAATAGCAACGATTTAGAATTTCGGTTAATTTTTACAGTTTGCTCGGAAATTCGCAAAAATTCAATTTTTCTTAAATATCTTCCAAATCATCTACATAGCATCGTCTTCAAATTTTGGTTAATTTTTACATTTTTCTTGGAAAATCGTTAAAATTTCAGTTTTTCTTATATATCATCCAAATCGTCGATATATGTAGAAATAGCAACGATTTAGAATTTCGGTTAATTTTTACAGTTTGCTCGGAAATTCGCAAAAATTCAATTTTTCTTAAATATCTTCCAAATCATCTAGATAGCATCGTTTTCAAATTTTGGTTAATTTTTACATTTTTCTTGGAAATTTACTAAAATTTCAGTGTTTCTTATATATCATCCAAATCGTCGATATACGTAGAAATAGCAACAATTTAGAATTTCGGTTAATTTTTACAGTTTATTAGGAAATTCGCTAAAATTTCAGGTTTTCTTATATATCATCCGAATCGTCGATATACGTAGAAATAGCAACAATTTAAAATTTCGGTTAATTTTTACAGTTTTCTCGGAAATTCGCAAAAATTCAATTTTTCTTAAATATCTTCCAAATCATCTAGATAGCATCGTTTTCAAATTTTGGTTAATTTATACATATTTCTTGAAAAATTGCTAAAATTTCAGTTTTTCTAATATATCATCCAAATCGTCGATATACGTAGAAATAGCATCGTTTTCGAATTTCGTGTAATTATTACATTTTTCTTGGAAATTCGCAAAAATTCAATATTTCTTATATATCTATAAAAATAGCAGCGTTTTCAAATTTTGGTTAATTTTTACATTTTTCTTGGAAATTCGTTAAAATTTCAGTTTTTCTTATATATCATCCAAATCGTCGATATCCGTAGAAATAGCAACGATTTAGAATTTCGGTTAATTTTTACAGTTTACACGGAAAATCGCTAGAATCCAATTTTTCTTAAATATCTTCCAAATCATCTAGATAGCATCGTTTTCAAATTTTTGTTAATTTTTACATTTTTCTTGGAAATTTACTAAAATTTCAGTTTCTCCTATATATCACCCAAATCGTCGAAATCCGTAGAAATAACAACGATTTACAATTTTGGTTAATTTTTACAGTTTACTAGGAAATTCGCTAAAATTCAATTTTTCTTAAATATCTTCCAAATCGTCGATATACCTACGTATATATATTTCTACAAATAGCAACGATTTAGAGTTTCGGTTAATTTTTACAGTTTACACGGAAAATCGCTAGAATTCAATTTTTCTTAAATATCTTCCAAATCATCTAGATAGCATCGTTTTCCAATTTTGGTTAATTTTTACATTTTTCTTGGAAAATCGTCAAAATTTCAGTTTTTCTTATATATCATCCAAATCGTCGATATACGTAGAAATAGCATCGTTTGCGAATTTCGTGTAATTTTTACATTTTACTCGGAAATTCACTAAAATTCAATTTTTCTTATATATCTTCCAAATCATCTAGATAGCATCGTTTTCAAATTTTGGTTAATTTTTACATTTTTCTTGGAAATTTACTAAAATTTCAGTTTTTCTTATATATCATCCAAATCGTCGATATACGTAGAAATAGCATCGTTTGCGAATTTCTTGTAATTTTTACATTTTACTCGGAAATTCGCTAAAATTCAATTTTTCTTATATATCTATAGAAATAGCATCGTTTTTAAATTTTGGATAATTTTTACATTCTTCTTGGAAATTCTTTAAAATTTCAGTTTTTCATATATATCATCCAAATCGTCGATATACGTAGAAATAGCAACGATTTAGAATTTCGGTTAATTTTTACAGTTTGCTCGGAAATTCGCAAAAATTCAATTTTTCTTAAATATCTTCCAAATCATCTACATAGCATCGTCTTCAAATTTTGGTTAATTTTTACATTTTTCTTGGAAAATCGTTAAAATTTCAGTTTTTCCTATATATCATCCAAATCGTCGATATACGTAGAAATAGCAACGATTTAAAATTTCGGTTAATTTTTACAGTTTACTCGGAAATTCGCAAAAATTCAATTTTTCTTAAACATCTTCCAAATCATCTAGATAGCATCGTCTTCAAATTTTGGTTAATTTTTACATTTTTCTTGGAAAATCGTCAAAATTTCAGTTTTTCTTATATATCATCCAAATCGTCGATATACGTAGAAATAGCATCGTTTGCGAATTTCGTGTAATTTTTACATTTTACTCGGAAATTCACTAAAATTCAATTTTTCTTATATATCTATAGAAATAGCATCATTTTTAAATTTTGGATAATTTTTACATCCTTCTTGGAAATTCGTTAAAACTTCAGTTTTTCATATATATCATCCAAATCGTCGATATACGTAGAAATAGCAACGATTTAGAATTTTGGTTAATTCTTACAGTTTACTAGGAAATTCGCAAAAATTCAATTTTTCTTAAATATCTTTCAAATCATCTAGATAGCATCGTTTTCAAATTTTGGTTAATTTTTACATTTTTCTTGGAAATTTGCTAAAATTTCAGTTTTTCTTATATATCATCCAAATCATCGATATACGTAGAAATAGCATCGTTTGCGAATTTCTTGTAATTTTTACATTTTACTCGGAATTTCGCTAAAATTCAATTTTTCTTATATATCTATAGAAATAGCATCGTTTTTAAATTTTGGATAATTTTTACATCCTTCTTGGAAATTCGTTAAAACTTCAGTTTTTCATATATATCATCGATATACGTAGAAATAGCAACGATTTAGAATTTTGGTTAATTCTTACAGTTTACTAGGAAATTCGCAAAAATTCAATTTTTCTTAAATATCTTTCAAATCATCTAGATAGCATCGTTTTCAAATTTTGGTTAATTTTTACATTTTTCTTGGAAAACCGTTAAAATTTCAGTTTTTCTTATATATCATCCAAATCGTCGATATACGTAGAAATAGCAACAATTTAAAATTTCGGTTAATTTTTACAGTTTGCTCGGAAATTCGCAAAAATTCAATTTTTCTTAAATATCTTCCAAATTATCTAGATAGCATCGTTTTCAAATTTTGGTTAATTTTTACATTTTTCTTGGAAAATCGTTAAAATTTCAGTTTTTCCTATATAGCAACAATTTAAAATTTCGGTTAATTTTTACAGTTTACTCGGAAATTCGCAAAAATTCAATTTTTGTTAAATATCTTCCAAATCATCTAGATAGCATCGTTTTCAAATTTTGGTTAATTTTTACATTTTTCTTGGAAAATCGTTAAAATTTCAGTTTTTCCTATATATCATCCAAATCGTCGATATACGTAGAAATAGCAACGATTTAAAATTTCGGTTAATTTTTACAGTTTACTCGGAAATTCGCAAAAATTCAATTTTTCTTAAATATCTTCCAAATCATCTAGATAGCATCGTCTTCAAATTTTGGTTAATTTTTACATTTTTCTTGGAAAATCGTCAAAATTTCAGTTTTTCTTATATATCATCCAAATCGTCGATATACGTAGAAATAGCATCGTTTGCGAATTTCGTGTAATTTTTACATGTTACTCGGAAATTCACTAAAATTCAATTTTTCTTATATATCTATAGAAATAGCATCGTTTTTAAATTTTGGATAATTTTTACATCCTTCTTGGAAATTCGTTAAAACTTCAGTTTTTCATATATATCATCCAAATCGTCGATATACGTAGAAATAGCAACGATTTAGAATTTCGGTTAATTTTTACAGTTTGCTCGGAAATTCGCAAAAATTCAATTTTTCTTAAATATCTTCCAAATCATCTACATAGCATCGTCTTCAAATTTTGGTTAATTTTTACATTTTTCTTGGAAAATCGTTAAAATTTCAGTTTTTCCTATATATCATCCAAATCGTCGATATACGTAGAAATAGCAACGATTTAAAATTTCGGTTAATTTTTACAGTTTACTCGGAAATTCGCAAAAATTCAATTTTTCTTAAACATCTTCCAAATCATCTAGATAGCATCGTCTTCAAATTTTGGTTAATTTTTACATTTTTCTTGGAAAATCGTTAAAATTTAAGTTTTTCCTATATATCATCCAAATCGTCGATATACGTAGAAATAGCAACGATTTAAAATTTCGGTTAATTTTTACAGTTTACTCGGAAATTCGCAAAAATTCAATTTTTCTTAAACATCTTCCAAATCATCTAGATAGCATCGTCTTCAAATTTTGGTTAATTTTTACATTTTTCTTGGAAAATCGTCAAAATTTCAGTTTTTCTTATATATCATCCAAATCGTCGATATACGTAGAAATAGCATCGTTTGCGAATTTCGTGTAATTTTTACATTTTACTCGGAAATTCACTAAAATTCAATTTTTCTTATATATCTATAGAAATAGCATCGTTTTTAAATTTTGGATAATTTTTACATCCTTCTTGGAAATTCGTTAAAACTTCAGTTTTTCATATATATCATCCAAATCGTCGATATACGTAGAAATAGCAACGATTTAGAATTTTGGTTAATTCTTACAGTTTACTAGGAAATTCGCAAAAATTCAATTTTTCTTAAATATCTTTCAAATCATCTAGATAGCATCGTTTTCAAATTTTGGTCAATTTTTACATTTTTCTTGGAAAATCGTTAAAATTTCAGTTTTTCTTATATATCATCCAAATCGTCGATATACGTAGAAATAGCAACAATTTAAAATTTCGTGTAATTTTTACAGTTTACTCGGAAATTCGCAAAAATTCAATTTTTCTTAAATATCTTCCAAATCATCTAGATAGCATCGTTTTCAAATTTTGGTTAATTTTTACATTTTTCTTGGAAATTTACTAAAATTTCAGTTTTTCTTATATATCATCCAAATCGTCGATATACGTAGAAATAGCATCGTTTGCGAATTTCTTGTAATTTTTACATTTTACTCGGAAATTCGCTAAAATTCAATTTTTCTTATATATCTATAGAAATAGCATCGTTTTTAAATTTTGGATAATTTTTACATTCTTCTTGGAAATTCTTTAAAATTTCAGTTTTTCATATATATCATCCAAATCGTCGATATACGTAGAAATAGCAACGATTTAGAATTTCGGTTAATTTTTACAGTTTGCTCGGAAATTCGCAAAAATTCAATTTTTCTTAAATATCTTCCAAATCATCTAGATAGCATCGTCTTCAAATTTTGGTTAATTTTTACATTTTTCTTGGAAAATCGTTAAAATTTCAGTTTTTCCTATATATCATCCAAATCGTCGATATATGTAGAAATAGCAACGATTTAGAATTTTGGTTAATTTTTACAGTTTACTAGGAAATTCGCAAAAATTCAATTTTTCTTAAATATCTTCCAAATAATCTAGATAGCATCGTTTTCAAATTTTGGTTAATTTTTACATTTTTCTTGGAAATTTACTAAAATTTCAGTTTTTCTTATATATCATCCAAATCGTCGATATACGTAGAAATAGCATTGTTTGCGAATTTCGTGTAATTTTTACATTTTACTCGGAAATTCACTAAAATTCAATTTTTCTTATATATCTATAGAAATAGCATCGTTTTTAAATTTTGGATAATTTTTACATCCTTCTTGGAAATTCGTTAAAACTTCAGTTTTTCATATATATCATCCAAATCGTCGATATACGTAGAAATAGCAACGATTTAGAATTTTGGTTAATTTTTACATTTCTCTTGGAAATTTACTAAAATTTCAGTTTTTCTTATATATCATCCAAATCGTCGATATACGTAGAAATAGCATCGTTTGCGAATTTCTTGTAATTTTTACATTTTACTCGGAAATTCGCTAAAATTCAATTTTTCTTAAATATCTTTCAAATCATCTAGATAGAATCGTTTTCAAATTTTGGTTAATTTTTACATTTTTCTTGGAAAACCGTTAAAATTTCAGTTTTTCTTATATATCATCCAAATCGTCGATATACGTAGAAATAGCAACAATTTAAAATTTCGGTTAATTTTTACAGTTTACTCGGAAATTCGCAAAAATTCAATTTTTCTTAAATATCTTCCAAATCATCTAGATAGCATCGTTTTCAAATTTTGGTTAATTTTTACATTTTTCTTGGAAATTTACTAAAATTTCAGTTTTTCTTATATATCATCCAAATCGTCGATATACGTAGAAATAGCATCGTTTGCGAATTTCTTGTAATTTTTACATTTTACTCGGAAATTCGCTAAAATTCAATTTTTCTTATATATCTATAGAAATAGCATCGTTTTTAAATTTTGGATAATTTTTACATTCTTCTTGGAAATTCTTTATAATTTCAGTTTTTCATATATATCATCCAAATCGTCGATATACGTAGAAATAGCAACGATTTAGAATTTCGGTTAATTTTTACAGTTTGCTCGGAAATTCGCAAAAATTCAATTTTTCTTAAATATCTTCCAAATCATCTACATAGCATCGTCTTCAAATTTTGGTTAATTTTTACATTTTTCTTGGAAAATCGTTAAAATTTCAGTTTTTCCTATATATCATCCAAATCGTCGATATACGTAGAAACAGCAACGATTTAAAATTTCGGTTAATTTTTACAGTTTACTCGGAAATTCGCAAAAATTCAATTTTTCTTAAACATCTTCCAAATCATCTAGATAGCATCGTCTTCAAATTTTGGTTAATTTTTACATTTTTCTTGGAAAATCGTCAAAATTTCAGTTTTTCTTATATATCATCCAAATCGTCGATATACGTAGAAATAGCATCGTTTGCGAATTTCGTGTAATTTTTACATTTTACTCGGAAATTCACTAAAATTCAATTTTTCTTATATATCTATAGAAATAGCATCGTTTTTAAATTTTGGATAATTTTTACATTCTTCTTGGAAATTCTTTAAAATTTCAGTTTTTCATATATATCATCCAAATCGTCGATATACGTAGAAATAGCAACGATTTAGAATTTCGGTTAATTTTTACAGTTTGCTCGGAAATTCGCAAAAATTCAATTTTTCTTAAATATCTTCCAAATCATCTAGATAGCATCGTCTTCAAATTTTGGTTAATTTTTACATTTTTCTTGGAAAATCGTTAAAATTTCAGTTTTTCCTATATATCATCCAAATCGTCGATATATGTAGAAATAGCAACGATTTAGAATTTTGGTTAATTTTTACAGTTTACTAGGAAATTCGCAAAAATTCAATTTTTCTTAAATATCTTCCAAATAATCTAGATAGCATCGTTTTCAAATTTTGGTTAATTTTTACATTTTTCTTGGAAATTTACTAAAATTTCAGTTTTTCTTATATATCATCCAAATCGTCGATATACGTAGAAATAGCATTGTTTGCGAATTTCGTGTAATTTTTACATTTTACTCGGAAATTCACTAAAATTCAATTTTTCTTATATATCTATAGAAATAGCATCGTTTTTAAATTTTGGATAATTTTTACATCCTTCTTGGAAATTCGTTAAAACTTCAGTTTTTCATATATATCATCCAAATCGTCGATATACGTAGAAATAGCAACGATTTAGAATTTTGGTTAATTTTTACAGTTTACTAGGAAATTCGCAAAAATTCAATTTTTCTTAAATATCTTCCAAATCATCTAGATAGCATCGTTTTCAAATTTTGGTTAATTTTTACATTTTTCTTGGAAAATCGTTAAAATTTCAGTTTTTCCTATATAGCAACAATTTAAAATTTCGGTTAATTTTTACAGTTTACTCGGAAATTCGCAAAAATTCAATTTTTGTTAAATATCTTCCAAATCATCTAGATAGCATCGTTTTCAAATTTTGGTTAATTTTTACATTTTTCTTGGAAAATCGTTAAAATTTCAGTTTTTCCTATATATCATCCAAATCGTCGATATACGTAGAAATAGCAACGATTTAAAATTTCGGTTAATTTTTACAGTTTACTCGGAAATTCGCAAAAATTCAATTTTTCTTAAATATCTTCCAAATCATCTAGATAGCATCGTTTTCAAATTTTGGTTAATTTTTACATTTTTCTTGGAAATTTACTAAAATTTCAGTTTTTCTTATATATCATCCAAATCGTCGATATACGTAGAAATAGCATCGTTTGCGAATTTCTTGTAATTTTTACATTTTACTCGGAAATTCGCTAAAATTCAATTTTTCTTATATATCTATAGAAATAGCATCGTTTTTAAATTTTGGATAATTTTTACATTCTTCTTGGAAATTCTTTAAAATTTCAGTTTTTCATATATATCATCCAAATCGTCGATATACGTAGAAATAGCAACGATTTAGAATTTCGGTTAATTTTTACAGTTTGCTCGGAAATTCGCAAAAATTCAATTTTTCTTAAATATCTTCCAAATCATCTAGATAGCATCGTCTTCAAATTTTGGTTAATTTTTACATTTTTCTTGGAAAATCGTTAAAATTTCAGTTTTTCCTATATATCATCCAAATCGTCGATATATGTAGAAATAGCAACGATTTAGAATTTTGGTTAATTTTTACAGTTTACTAGGAAATTCGCAAAAATTCAATTTTTCTTAAATATCTTCCAAATAATCTAGATAGCATCGTTTTCAAATTTTGGTTAATTTTTACATTTTTCTTGGAAATTTACTAAAATTTCAGTTTTTCTTATATATCATCCAAATCGTCGATATACGTAGAAATAGCATTGTTTGCGAATTTCGTGTAATTTTTACATTTTACTCGGAAATTCACTAAAATTCAATTTTTCTTATATATCTATAGAAATAGCATCGTTTTTAAATTTTGGATAATTTTTACATCCTTCTTGGAAATTCGTTAAAACTTCAGTTTTTCATATATATCATCCAAATCGTCGATATACGTAGAAATAGCAACGATTTAGAATTTTGGTTAATTTTTACAGTTTACTAGGAAATTCGCAAAAATTCAATTTTTCTTAAATATCTTCCAAATCATCTAGATAGCATCGTTTTCAAATTTTGGTTAATTTTTACATTTTTCTTGGAAAATCGTTAAAATTTCAGTTTTTCCTATATAGCAACAATTTAAAATTTCGGTTAATTTTTACAGTTTACTCGGAAATTCGCAAAAATTCAATTTTTGTTAAATATCTTCCAAATCATCTAGATAGCATCGTTTTCAAATTTTGGTTAATTTTTACATTTTTCTTGGAAAATCGTTAAAATTTCAGTTTTTCCTATATATCATCCAAATCGTCGATATACGTAGAAATAGCAACGATTTAAAATTTCGGTTAATTTTTACAGTTTACTCGGAAATTCGCAAAAATTCAATTTTTCTTAAATATCTTCCAAATCATCTAGATAGCATCGTCTTCAAATTTTGGTTAATTTTTACATTTTTCTTGGAAAATCGTCAAAATTTCAGTTTTTCTTATATATCATCCAAATCGTCGATATACGTAGAAATAGCATCGTTTGCGAATTTCGTGTAATTTTTACATGTTACTCGGAAATTCACTAAAATTCAATTTTTCTTATATATCTATAGAAATAGCATCGTTTTTAAATTTTGGATAATTTTTACATCCTTCTTGGAAATTCGTTAAAACTTCAGTTTTTCATATATATCATCCAAATCGTCGATATACGTAGAAATAGCAACGATTTAGAATTTTGGTTAATTTTTACAGTTTACTAGGAAATTCGCAAAAATTCAATTTTTCTTAAATATCTTCCAAATCATCTAGATAGCATCGTTTTCAAATTTTGGTTAATTTTTACATTTTTCTTGGAAAATCGTTAAAATTTCAGTTTTTCCTATATAGCAACAATTTAAAATTTCGGTTAATTTTTACAGTTTACTCGGAAATTCGCAAAAATTCAATTTTTGTTAAATATCTTCCAAATCATCTAGATAGCATCGTTTTCAAATTTTGGTTAATTTTTACATTTTTCTTGGAAAATCGTTAAAATTTCAGTTTTTCCTATATATCATCCAAATCGTCGATATACGTAGAAATAGCAACGATTTAAAATTTCGGTTAATTTTTACAGTTTACTCGGAAATTCGCAAAAATTCAATTTTTCTTAAATATCTTCCAAATCATCTAGATAGCATCGTCTTCAAATTTTGGTTAATTTTTACATTTTTCTTGGAAAATCGTCAAAATTTCAGTTTTTCTTATATATCATCCAAATGGTCGATATACGTAGAAATAGCATCGTTTGCGAATTTCGTGTAATTTTTACATGTTACTCGGAAATTCACTAAAATTCAATTTTTCTTATATATCTATAGAAATAGCATCGTTTTTAAATTTTGGATAATTTTTACATCCTTCTTGGAAATTCGTTAAAACTTCAGTTTTTCATATATATCATCCAAATCGTCGATATACGTAGAAATAGCAACGATTTAGAATTTCGGTTAATTTTTACAGTTTGCTCGGAAATTCGCAAAAATTCAATTTTTCTTAAATATCTTCCAAATCATCTACATAGCATCGTCTTCAAATTTTGGTTAATTTTTACATTTTTCTTGGAAAATCGTTAAAATTTCAGTTTTTCCTATATATCATCCAAATCGTCGATATACGTAGAAATAGCAACGATTTAAAATTTCGGTTAATTTTTACAGTTTACTCGGAAATTCGCAAAAATTCAATTTTTCTTAAACATCTTCCAAATCATCTAGATAGCATCGTCTTCAAATTTTGGTTAATTTTTACATTTTTCTTGGAAATTTACTAAAATTTCAGTTTTTCTTATATATCATCCAAATCGTCGATATACGTAGAAATAGCAACAATTTAAAATTTCGGTTAATTTTTACAGTTTACTCGGAAATTCGCAAAAATTTAATTTTTCTTAAATATCTTCCAAATCATCTAGATAGCATCGTTTTCAAATTTTGGTTAATTTTTACATTTTTCTTGGAAATTTACTAAAATTTCAGTTTTTCTTATATATCATCCAAATCGTCGATATACGTAGAAATAGCATCGTTTGCGAATTTCTTGTAATTTTTACATTTTACTCGGAAATTCGCTAAAATTCAATTTTTCTTATATATCTATAGAAATAGCATCGTTTTTAAATTTTGGATAATTTTTACATTCTTCTTGGAAATTCTTTATAATTTCAGTTTTTCATATATATCATCCAAATCGTCGATATACGTAGAAATAGCAACGATTTAGAATTTCGGTTAATTTTTACAGTTTGCTCGGAAATTCGCAAAAATTCAATTTTTCTTAAATATCTTCCAAATCATCTACATAGCATCGTCTTCAAATTTTGGTTAATTTTTACATTTTTCTTGGAAAATCGTTAAAATTTCAGTTTTTCCTATATATCATCCAAATCGTCGATATACGTAGAAATAGCAACGATTTAAAATTTCGGTTAATTTTTACAGTTTACTCGGAAATTCGCAAAAATTCAATTTTTCTTAAACATCTTCCAAATCATCTAGATAGCATCGTCTTCAAATTTTGGTTAATTTTTACATTTTTCTTGGAAAATCGTCAAAATTTCAGTTTTTCTTATATATCATCCAAATCGTCGATATACGTAGAAATAGCATCGTTTGCGAATTTCGTGTAATTTTTACATTTTACTCGGAAATTCACTAAAATTCAATTTTTCTTATATATCTATAGAAATAGCATCGTTTTTAAATTTTGGATAATTTTTACATCCTTCTTGGAAATTCGTTAAAACTTCAGTTTTTCATATATATCATCCAAATCGTCGATATACGTAGAAATAGCAACGATTTAGAATTTTGGTTAATTCTTACAGTTTACTAGGAAATTCGCAAAAATTCAATTTTTCTTAAATATCTTTCAAATCATCTAGATAGCATCGTTTTCAAATTTTGGTCAATTTTTACATTTTTCTTGGAAAATCGTTAAAATTTCAGTTTTTCTTATATATCATCCAAATCGTCGATATACGTAGAAATAGCAACAATTTAAAATTTCGGTTAATTTTTACAGTTTACTCGGAAATTCGCAAAAATTCAATTTTTCTTAAATATCTTCCAAATCATCTAGATAGCATCGTTTTCAAATTTTGGTTAATTTTTACATTTTTCTTGGAAATTTACTAAAATTTCAGTTTTTCTTATATATCATCCAAATCGTCGATATACGTAGAAATAGCATCGTTTGCGAATTTCTTGTAATTTTTACATTTTACTCGGAAATTCGCTAAAATTCAATTTTCCTTATATATCTATAGAAATAGCATCGTTTTTAAATTTTGGATAATTTTTACATTCTTCTTGGAAATTCTTTAAAATTTCAGTTTTTCATATATATCATCCAAATCGTCGATATACGTAGAAATAGCAACGATTTAGAATTTCGGTTAATTTTTACAGTTTGCTCGGAAATTCGCAAAAATTCAATTTTTCTTAAATATCTTCCAAATCATCTAGATAGCATCGTCTTCAAATTTTGGTTAATTTTTACATTTTTCTTGGAAAATCGTTAAAATTTCAGTTTTTCCTATATATCATCCAAATCGTCGATATATGTAGAAATAGCAACGATTTAGAATTTTGGTTAATTTTTACAGTTTACTAGGAAATTCGCAAAAATTCAATTTTTCTTAAATATCTTCCAAATAATCTAGATAGCATCGTTTTCAAATTTTGGTTAATTTTTACATTTTTCTTGGAAATTTACTAAAATTTCAGTTTTTCTTATATATCATCCAAATCGTCGATATACGTAGAAATAGCATTGTTTGCGAATTTCGTGTAATTTTTACATTTTACTCGGAAATTCACTAAAATTCAATTTTTCTTATATATCTATAGAAATAGCATCGTTTTTAAATTTTGGATAATTTTTACATCCTTCTTGGAAATTCGTTAAAACTTCAGTTTTTCATATATATCATCCAAATCGTCGATATACGTAGAAATAGCAATGATTTAGAATTTTGGTTAATTTTTACATTTCTCTTGGAAATTTACTAAAATTTCAGTTTTTCTTATATATCATCCAAATCGTCGATATACGTAGAAATAGCATCGTTTGCGAATTTCTTGTAATTTTTACATTTTACTCGGAAATTCGCTAAAATTCAATTTTTCTTAAATATCTTTCAAATCATCTAGATAGAATCGTTTTCAAATTTTGGTTAATTTTTACATTTTTCTTGGAAAACCGTTAAAATTTCAGTTTTTCTTATATATCATCCAAATCGTCGATATACGTAGAAATAGCAACAATTTAAAATTTCGGTTAATTTTTACAGTTTACTCGGAAATTCGCAAAAATTCAATTTTTCTTAAATATCTTCCAAATCATCTAGATAGCATCGTTTTCAAATTTTGGTTAATTTTTACATTTTTCTTGGAAATTTACTAAAATTTCAGTTTTTCTTATATATCATCCAAATCGTCGATATACGTAGAAATAGCATCGTTTGCGAATTTCTTGTAATTTTTACATTTTACTCGGAAATTCGCTAAAATTCAATTTTTCTTATATATCTATAGAAATAGCATCGTTTTTAAATTTTGGATAATTTTTACATTCTTCTTGGAAATTCTTTAAAATTTCAGTTTTTCATATATATCATCCAAATCGTCGATATACGTAGAAATAGCAACGATTTAGAATTTCGGTTAATTTTTACAGTTTGCTCGGAAATTCGCAAAAATTCAATTTTTCTTAAATATCTTCCAAATCATCTACATAGCATCGTCTTCAAATTTTGGTTAATTTTTACATTTTTCTTGGAAAATCGTTAAAATTTCAGTTTTTCCTATATATCATCCAAATCGTCGATATACGTAGAAATAGCAACGATTTAAAATTTCGGTTAATTTTTACAGTTTACTCGGAAATTCGCAAAAATTCAATTTTTCTTAAACATCTTCCAAATCATCTAGATAGCATCGTCTTCAAATTTTGGTTAATTTTTACATTTTTCTTGGAAAATCGTCAAAATTTCAGTTTTTCTTATATATCATCCAAATCGTCGATATACGTAGAAATAGCATCGTTTGCGAATTTCGTGTAATTTTTACATTTTACTCGGAAATTCACTAAAATTCAATTTTTCTTATATATCTATAGAAATAGCATCGTTTTTAAATTTTGGATAATTTTTACATCCTTCTTGGAAATTCGTTAAAACTTCAGTTTTTCATATATATCATCCAAATCGTCGATATACGTAGAAATAGCAACGATTTAGAATTTTGGTTAATTCTTACAGTTTACTAGGAAATTCGCAAAAATTCAATTTTTCTTAAATATCTTTCAAATCATCTAGATAGCATCGTTTTCAAATTTTGGTCAATTTTTACATTTTTCTTGGAAAATCGTTAAAATTTCAGTTTTTCTTATATATCATCCAAATCGTCGATATACGTAGAAATAGCAACAATTTAAAATTTCGGTTAATTTTTACAGTTTACTCGGAAATTCGCAAAAATTCAATTTTTCTTAAATATCTTCCAAATCATCTAGATAGCATCGTTTTCAAATTTTGGTTAATTTTTACATTTTTCTTGGAAATTTACTAAAATTTCAGTTTTTCTTATATATCATCCAAATCGTCGATATACGTAGAAATAGCATCGTTTGCGAATTTCTTGTAATTTTTACATTTTACTCGGAAATTCGCTAAAATTCAATTTTTCTTATATATCTATAGAAATAGCATCGTTTTTAAATTTTGGATAATTTTTACATTCTTCTTGGAAATTCTTTAAAATTTCAGTTTTTCATATATATCATCCAAATCGTCGATATACGTAGAAATAGCAACGATTTAGAATTTCGGTTAATTTTTACAGTTTGCTCGGAAATTCGCAAAAATTCAATTTTTCTTAAATATCTTCCAAATCATCTAGATAGCATCGTCTTCAAATTTTGGTTAATTTTTACATTTTTCTTGGAAAATCGTTAAAATTTCAGTTTTTCCTATATATCATCCAAATCGTCGATATATGTAGAAATAGCATTGTTTGCGAATTTCGTGTAATTTTTACATTTTACTCGGAAATTCACTAAAATTCAATTTTTCTTATATATCTATAGAAATAGCATCGTTTTTAAATTTTGGATAATTTTTACATCCTTCTTGGAAATTCGTTAAAACTTCAGTTTTTCATATATATCATCCAAATCGTCGATATACGTAGAAATAGCAACGATTTAGAATTTTGGTTAATTTTTACATTTCTCTTGGAAATTTACTAAAATTTCAGTTTTTCTTATATATCATCCAAATCGTCGATATACGTAGAAATAGCATCGTTTGCGAATTTCTTGTAATTTTTACATTTTACTCGGAAATTCGCTAAAATTCAATTTTTCTTATATATCTATAGAAATAGCATCGTTTTTAAATTTTGGATAATTTTTACATTCTTCTTGGAAGTTCTTTAAAATTTCAGTTTTTCATATATATCATCCAAATCGTCGATATACGTAGAAATAGCAACGATTTAGAATTTCGGTTAATTTTTACAGTTTGCTCGGAAATTCGCAAAAATTCAATTTTTCTTAAATATCTTCCAAATCATCTACATAGCATCGTCTTCAAATTTTGGTTAATTTTTACATTTTTCTTGGAAAATCGTTAAAATTTCAGTTTTTCTTATATATCATCCAAATCGTCGATATATGTAGAAATAGCAACGATTTAGAATTTCGGTTAATTTTTACAGTTTGCTCGGAAATTCGCAAAAATTCAATTTTTCTTAAATATCTTCCAAATCATCTAGATAGCATCGTTTTCAAATTTTGGTTAATTTTTACATTTTTCTTGGAAATTTACTAAAATTTCAGTGTTTCTTATATATCATCCAAATCGTCGATATACGTAGAAATAGCAACAATTTAGAATTTCGGTTAATTTTTACAGTTTATTAGGAAATTCGCTAAAACTTCAGGTTTTCTTATATATCATCCGAATCGTCGATATACGTAGAAATAGCAACAATTTAAAATTTCGGTTAATTTTTACAGTTTTCTCGGAAATTCGCAAAAATTCAATTTTTCTTAAATATCTTCCAAATCATCTAGATAGCATCGTTTTCAAATTTTGGTTAATTTATACATATTTCTTGAAAAATTGCTAAAATTTCAGTTTTTCTAATATATCATCCAAATCGTCGATATACGTAGAAATAGCATCGTTTTCGAATTTCGTGTAATTATTACATTTTTCTTGGAAATTCGCAAAAATTCAATATTTCTTATATATCTATAAAAATAGCAGCGTTTTCAAATTTTGGTTAATTTTTACATTTTTCTTGGAAATTCGTTAAAATTTCAGTTTTTCTTATATATCATCCAAATCGTCGAAATCCGTAGAAATAGCAACGATTTAGAATTTCGGTTAATTTTTACAGTTTACACGGAAAATCGCTAGAATCCAATTTTTCTTAAATATCTTCCAAATCATCTAGATAGCATCGTTTTCAAATTTTTGTTAATTTTTACATTTTTCTTGGAAATTTACTAAAATTTCAGTTTCTCCTATATATCACCCAAATCGTCGAAATCCGTAGAAATAACAACGATTTACAATTTTGGTTAATTTTTACAGTTTACTAGGAAATTCGCTAAAATTCAATTTTTCTTAAATATCTTCCAAATCGTCGATATACCTACGTATATATATTTCTACAAATAGCAACGATTTAGAGTTTCGGTTAATTTTTACAGTTTACACGGAAAATCGCTAGAATTCAATTTTTCTTAAATATCTTCCAAATCATCTAGATAGCATCGTTTTCCAATTTTGGTTAATTTTTATATTTTTCTTGGAAATTTACTAAAATTTCAGTTTTTCTTATATATCGTCCAAATCGTCGATATACGTAGAAATAGCATCGTTTGCGAATTTCTTGTAATTTTTACATTTTACTCGGAAATTCACTAAAATTCAATTTTTCTTATATATCTATAGAAATAGCATCGTTTTTAAATTTTGGATAATTTTTACATCCTTCTTGGAAATTCGTTAAAACTTCAGTTTTTCATATATATCATCCAAATCGTCGATATACGTAGAAATAGCAACGATTTAGAATTTTGGTTAATTCTTACAGTTTACTAGGAAATTCGCAAAAATTCAATTTTTCTTAAACATCTTCCAAATCATCTAGATAGCATCGTCTTCAAATTTTGGTTAATTTTTACATTTTTCTTGGAAAATCGTCAAAATTTCAGTTTTTCTTATATATCATCCAAATCGTCGATATACGTAGAAATAGCATCGTTTGCGAATTTCGTGTAATTTTTACATTTTACTCGGAAATTCACTAAAATTCAATTTTTCTTATATATCTATAGAAATAGCATCGTTTTTAAATTTTGGATAATTTTTACATCCTTCTTGGAAATTCGTTAAAACTTCAGTTTTTCATATATATCATCCAAATCGTCGATATACGTAGAAATAGCAACGATTTAGAATTTTGGTTAATTCTTACAGTTTACTAGGAAATTCGCAAAAATTCAATTTTTCTTAAATATCTTTCAAATCATCTAGATAGCATCGTTTTCAAATTTTGGTTAATTTTTACATTTTTCTTGGAAAATCGTTAAAATTTCAGTTTTTCTTATATATCATCCAAATCGTCGATATACGTAGAAATAGCAACAATTTAAAATTTCGGTTAATTTTTACAGTTTACTCGGAAATTCGCAAAAATTCAATTTTTCTTAAATATCTTCCAAATCATCTAGATAGCATCGTTTTCAAATTTTGGTTAATTTTTACATTTTTCTTGGAAATTTACTAAAATTTCAGTTTTTCTTATATATCATCCAAATCGTCGATATACGTAGAAATAGCATCGTTTGCGAATTTCTTGTAATTTTTACATTTTACTCGGAAATTCGCTAAAATTCAATTTTTCTTATATATCTATAGAAATAGCATCGTTTTTAAATTTTGGATAATTTTTACATTCTTCTTGGAAATTCTTTAAAATTTCAGTTTTTCATATATATCATCCAAATCGTCGATATACGTAGAAATAGCAACGATTTAGAATTTCGGTTAATTTTTACAGTTTGCTCGGAAATTCGCAAAAATTCAATTTTTCTTAAATATCTTCCAAATCATCTACATAGCATCGTCTTCAAATTTTGGTTAATTTTTACATTTTTCTTGGAAAATCGTTAAAATTTCAGTTTTTCCTATATATCATCCAAATCGTCGATATACGTAGAAATAGCAACGATTTAAAATTTCGGTTAATTTTTACAGTTTACTCGGAAATTCGCAAAAATTCAATTTTTCTTAAACATCTTCCAAATCATCTAGATAGCATCGTCTTCAAATTTTGGTTAATTTTTACATTTTTCTTGGAAAATCGTCAAAATTTCAGTTTTTCTTATATATCATCCAAATCGTCGATATACGTAGAAATAGCATCGTTTGCGAATTTCGTGTAATTTTTACATTTTACTCGGAAATTCACTAAAATTCAATTTTTCTTATATATCTATAGAAATAGCATCGTTTTTAAATTTTGGATAATTTTTACATCCTTCTTGGAAATTCGTTAAAACTTCAGTTTTTCATATATATCATCCAAATCGTCGATATACGTAGAAATAGCAACGATTTAGAATTTTGGTTAATTCTTACAGTTTACTAGGAAATTCGCAAAAATTCAATTTTTCTTAAATATCTTTCAAATCATCTAGATAGCATCGCTTTCAAATTTTGGTTAATTTTTACATTTTTCTTGGAAAATCGTTAAAATTTCAGTTTTTCTTATATATCATCCAAATCGTCGATATACGTAGAAATAGCAACAATTTAAAATTTCGGTTAATTTTTACAGTTTACTCGGAAATACGCAAAAATTCAATTTTTCTTAAATATCTTCCAAATCATCTAGATAGCATCGTTTTCAAATTTTGGTTAATTTTTACATTTTTCTTGGAAATTTACTAAAATTTCAGTTTTTCTTATATATCATCCAAATCGTCGATATACGTAGAAATAGCATCGTTTGCGAATTTCTTGTAATTTTTACATTTTACTCGGAAATTCGCTAAAATTCAATTTTTCTTATATATCTATAGAAATAGCATCGTTTTTAAATTTTGGATAATTTTTACATTCTTCTTGGAAATTCTTTAAAATTTCAGTTTTTCATATATATCATCC
This sequence comes from Agrilus biguttatus, assembly GCA_963921985.1. Classification (NCBI taxonomy): domain Eukaryota; kingdom Metazoa; phylum Arthropoda; class Insecta; order Coleoptera; family Buprestidae; genus Agrilus; species Agrilus biguttatus. Next base: position 21,454,671 of record OY998117.1, on the reverse strand, counting down.
AAATCGTCGATATACGTAGAAATAGCAACGATTTAGAATTTCGGTTAATTTTTACAGTTTGCTCGGAAATTCGCAAAAATTCAATTTTTCTTAAATATCTTCCAAATCATCTAGATAGCATCGTCTTCATATTTTGGTTAATTTTTACATTTTTCTTGGAAAATCGTTAAAATTTCAGTTTTTCCTATATATCATCCAAATCGTCGATATACGTAGAAATAGCAACGATTTAAAATTTCGGTTAATTTTTACAGTTTACTCGGAAATTCGCAAAAATTCAATTTTTCTTAAACATCTTCCAAATCATCTAGATAGCATCGTCTTCAAATTTTGGTTAATTTTTACATTTTTCTTGGAAAATCGTCAAAATTTCAGTTTTTCTTATATATCATCCAAATCGTCGATATACGTAGAAATAGCATCGTTTGCGAATTTCGTGTAATTTTTACATTTTACTCGGAAATTCACTAAAATTCAATTTTTCTTATATATCTATAGAAATAGCATCGTTTTTAAATTTTGGATAATTTTTACATCCTTCTTGGAAATTCGTTAAAACTTCAGTTTTTCATATATATCATCCAAATCGTCGATATACGTAGAAATAGCAACGATTTAGAATTTTGGTTAATTCTTACAGTTTACTAGGAAATTCGCAAAAATTCAATTTTTCTTAAATATCTTTCAAATCATCTAGATAGCATCGTTTTCAAATTTTGGTTAATTTTTACATTTTTCTTGGAAAATCGTTAAAATTTCAGTTTTTCTTATATATCATCCAAATCGTCGATATACGTAGAAATAGCAACAATTTAAAATTTCGGTTAATTTTTACAGTTTACTCGGAAATTCGCAAAAATTCAATTTTTCTTAAATATCTTCCAAATCATCTAGATAGCATCGTTTTCAAATTTTGGTTAATTTTTACATTTTTCTTGGAAATTTACTAAAATTTCAGTTTTTCTTATATATCATCCAAATCGTCGATATACGTAGAAATAGCATCGTTTGCGAATTTCTTGTAATTTTTACATTTTACTCGGAAATTCGCTAAAATTCAATTTTTCTTATATATCTATAGAAATAGCATCGTTTTTAAATTTTGGATAATTTTTACATTCTTGTTGGAAATTCTTTAAAATTTCAGTTTTTCATATATATCATCCAAATCGTCGATATACGTAGAAATAGCAACGATTTAGAATTTCGGTTAATTTTTACAGTTTGCTCGGAAATTCGCAAAAATTCAATTTTTCTTAAATATCTTCCAAATCATCTACATAGCATCGTCTTCAAATTTTGGTTAATTTTTACATTTTTCTTGGAAAATCGTTAAAATTTCAGTTTTTCCTATATATCATCCAAATCGTCGATATACGTAGAAATAGCAACGATTTAAAATTTCGGTTAATTTTTACAGTTTACTCGGAAATTCGCAAAAATTCAATTTTTCTTAAACATCTTCCAAATCATCTAGATAGCATCGTCTTCAAATTTTGGTTAATTTTTACATTTTTCTTGGAAAATCGTCAAAATTTCAGTTTTTCTTATATATCATCCAAATCGTCGATATACGTAGAAATAGCATCGTTTGCGAATTTCGTGTAATTTTTACATTTTACTCGGAAATTCACTAAAATTCAATTTTTCTTATATATCTATAGAAATAGCATCGTTTTTAAATTTTGGATAATTTTTACATCCTTCTTGGAAATTCGTTAAAACTTCAGTTTTTCATATATATCATCCAAATCGTCGATATACGTAGAAATAGCAACGATTTAGAATTTTGGTTAATTCTTACAGTTTACTAGGAAATTCGCAAAAATTCAATTTTTCTTAAATATCTTTCAAATCATCTAGATAGCATCGCTTTCAAATTTTGGTTAATTTTTACATTTTTCTTGGAAAATCGTTAAAATTTCAGTTTTTCTTATATATCATCCAAATCGTCGATATACGTAGAAATAGCAACAATTTAAAATTTCGGTTAATTTTTACAGTTTACTCGGAAATACGCAAAAATTCAATTTTTCTTAAATATCTTCCAAATCATCTAGATAGCATCGTTTTCAAATTTTGGTTAATTTTTACATTTTTCTTGGAAATTTACTAAAATTTCAGTTTTTCTTATATATCATCCAAATCGTCGATATACGTAGAAATAGCATCGTTTGCGAATTTCTTGTAATTTTTACATTTTACTCGGAAATTCGCTAAAATTCAATTTTTCTTATATATCTATAGAAAATGCATCGTTTTTAAATTTTGGATAATTTTTACATTCTTCTTGGAAATTCTTTAAAATTTCAGTTTTTCATATATATCATCCAAATCGTCGATATACGTAGAAATAGCAACGATTTAGAATTTCGGTTAATTTTTACAGTTTGCTCGGAAATTCGCAAAAATTCAATTTTTCTTAAATATCTTCCAAATCATCTAGATAGCATCGTCTTCATATTTTGGTTAATTTTTACATTTTTCTTGGAAAATCGTTAAAATTTCAGTTTTTCCTATATATCATCCAAATCGTCGATATACGTAGAAATAGCAACGATTTAAAATTTCGGTTAATTTTTACAGTTTACTCGGAAATTCGCTAAAATTCAATTTTTCTTAAACATCTTCCAAATCATCTAGATAGCATCGTCTTCAAATTTTGGTTAATTTTTACATTTTTCTTGGAAAATCGTCAAAATTTCAGTTTTTCTTATATATCATCCAAATCGTCGATATACGTAGAAATAGCATCGTTTGCGAATTTCGTGTAATTTTTACATTTTACTCGGAAATTCACTAAAATTCAATTTTTCTTATATATCTATAGAAATAGCATCGTTTTTAAATTTTGGATAATTTTTACATCCTTCTTGGAAATTCGTTAAAACTTCAGTTTTTCATATATATCATCCAAATCGTCGATATACGTAGAAATAGCAACGATTTAGAATTTTGGTTAATTCTTACAGTTTACTAGGAAATTCGCAAAAATTCAATTTTTCTTAAATATCTTTCAAATCATCTAGATAGCATCGTTTTCAAATTTTGGTTAATTTTTACATTTTTCTTGGAAAATCGTTAAAATTTCAGTTTTTCTTATATATCATCCAAATCGTCGATATACGTAGAAATAGCAACAATTTAAAATTTCGGTTAATTTTTACAGTTTACTCGGAAATTCGCAAAAATTCAATTTTTCTTAAATATCTTCCAAATCATCTAGATAGCATCGTTTTCAAATTTTGGTTAATTTTTACATTTTTCTTGGAAATTTACTAAAATTTCAGTTTTTCTTATATATCATCCAAATCGTCGATATACGTAGAAATAGCATCGTTTGCGAATTTCGTGTAATTTTTACATTTTACTCGGAAATTCACTAAAATTCAATTTTTCTTATATATCTATAGAAATAGCATCGTTTTTAAATTTTGGATAATTTTTACATCCTTCTTGGAAATTCGTTAAAACTTCAGTTTTTCATATATATCATCCAAATCGTCGATATACGTAGAAATAGCAACGATTTAGAATTTTGGTTAATTCTTACAGTTTACTAGGAAATTCGCAAAAATTCAATTTTTCTTAAATATCTTTCAAATCATCTAGATAGCATCGTTTTCAAATTTTGGTCAATTTTTACATTTTTCTTGGAAAATCGTTAAAATTTCAGTTTTTCTTATATATCATCCAAATCGTCGATATACGTAGAAATAGCAACAATTTAAAATTTCGGTTAATTTTTACAGTTTACTCGGAAATTCGCAAAAATTCAATTTTTCTTAAATATCTTCCAAATCATCTAGATAGCATCGTTTTCAAATTTTGGTTAATTTTTACATTTTTCTTGGAAATTTACTAAAATTTCAGTTTTTCTTATATATCATCCAAATCGTCGATATACGTAGAAATAGTATCGTTTGCGAATTTCTTGTAATTTTTACATTTTACTCGGAAATTCGCTAAAATTCAATTTTTCTTATATATCTATAGAAATAGCATCGTTCTTAAATTTTGGATAATTTTTACATTCTTCTTGGAAATTCTTTAAAATTTCAGTTTTTCATATATATCATCCAAATCGTCGATATACGTAGAAATAGCAACGATTTAGAATTTCGGTTAATTTTTACAGTTTGCTCGGAAATTCGCAAAAATTCAATTTTTCTTAAATATCTTCCAAATCATCTAGATAGCATCGTCTTCAAATTTTGGTTAATTTTTACATTTTTCTTGGAAAATCGTCAAAATTTCAGTTTTTCTTATATATCATCCAAATCGTCGATATACGTAGAAATAGCATCGTTTGCGAATTTCGTGTAATTTTTACATTTTACTCGGAAATTCACTAAAATTCAATTTTTCTTATATATCTATAGAAATAGCATCGTTTTCAAATTTTGGTTAATTTTTACATTTTTCTTGGAAAATCGTTAAAATTTCAGTTTTTCTTATATATCATCCAAATCGTCGATATACGTAGAAATAGCAACAATTTAAAATTTCGGTTAATTTTTACAGTTTACTCGGAAATTCGCAAAAATTCAATTTTTCTTAAATATCTTCCAAATCATCTAGATAGCATCGTTTTCAAATTTTGGTTAATTTTTACATTTTTCTTGGAAATTTACTAAAATTTCAGTTTTTCTTATATATCATCCAAATCGTCGATATACGTAGAAACAGCATCGTTTGCGAATTTCTTGTAATTTTTACATTTTACTCGGAAATTCGCTAAAATTCAATTTTTCTTATATATCTATAGAAATAGCATCGTTTTTAAATTTTGGATAATTTTTACATTCTTCTTGGAAATTCTTTAAAATTTCAGTTTTTCATATATATCATCCAAATCGTCGATATACGTAGAAATAGCAACGATTTAGAATTTCGGTTAATTTTTACAGTTTGCTCGGAAATTCGCAAAAATTCAATTTTTCTTAAATATCTTCCAAATCATCTACATAGCATCGTCTTCAAATTTTGGTTAATTTTTACATTTTTCTTGGAAAATCGTTAAAATTTCAGTTTTTCCTATATATCATCCAAATCGTCGATATACGTAGAAATAGCAACGATTTAAAATTTCGGTTAATTTTTACAGTTTACTCGGAAATTCGCAAAAATTCAATTTTTCTTAAACATCTTCCAAATCATCTAGATAGCATCGTCTTCAAATTTTGGTTAATTTTTACATTTTTCTTGGAAAATCGTCAAAATTTCAGTTTTTCTTATATATCATCCAAATCGTCGATATACGTAGAAATAGCAACGTTTTAGAATTTCGGTTAATTTTTACAGTTTGCTCGGAAATTCGCAAAAATTCAATTTTTCTTAAATATCTTCCAAATCATCTACATAGCATCGTCTTCAAATTTTGGTTAATTTTTACATTTTTCTTGGAAAATCGTTAAAATTTCAGTTTTTCCTATGTATCATCCAAATCGTCGATATACGTAGAAATAGCAACGATTTAAAATTTCGGTTAATTTTTACAGTTTACTCGGAAATTCGCAAAAATTCAATTTTTCTTAAACATCTTCCAAATCATCTAGATAGCATCGTCTTCAAATTTTGGTTAATTTTTACATTTTTCTTGGAAAATCGTTAAAATTTCAGTTTTTCCTATATATCATCCAAATCGTCGATATACGTAGAAATAGCAACGATTTAAAATTTCGGTTAATTTTTACAGTTTACTCGGAAATTCGCAAAAATTCAATTTTTCTTAAACATCTTCCAAATCATCTAGATAGCATCGTTTTCAAATTTTGGTTAATTTTTACATTTTTCTTGGAAATTTACTAAAATTTCAGTTTTTCTTATATATCATCCAAATCGTCGATATACGTAGAAATAGCATCGTTTGCGAATTTCTTGTAATTTTTACATTTTACTCGGAAATTCGCTAAAATTCAATTTTTCTTATATATCTATAGAAATAGCATCGTTTTTAAATTTTGGATAATTTTTACATTCTTCTTGGAAATTCTTTAAAATTTCAGTTTTTCATATATATCATCCAAATCGTCGATATACGTAGAAATAGCAACGATTTAGAATTTCGGTTAATTTTTACAGTTTGCTCGGAAATTCGCAAAAATTCAATTTTTCTTAAATATCTTCCAAATCATCTACATAGCATCGTCTTCAAATTTTGGTTAATTTTTACATTTTTCTTGGAAAATCGTTAAAATTTCAGTTTTTCCTATATATCATCCAAATCGTCGATATACGTAGAAATAGCAACGATTTAAAATTTCGGTTAATTTTTACAGTTTACTCGGAAATTCGCAAAAATTCAATTTTTCTTAAACATCTTCCAAATCATCTAGATAGCATCGTCTTCAAATTTTGGTTAATTTTTACATTTTTCTTGGAAAATCGTCAAAATTTCAGTTTTTCTTATATATCATCCAAATCGTCGATATACGTAGAAATAGCATCGTTTGCGAATTTCGTGTAATTTTTACATTTTACTCGGAAATTCACTAAAATTCAATTTTTCTTATATATCTATAGAAATAGCATCGTTTTTAAATTTTGGATAATTTTTACATCCTTCTTGGAAATTCGTTAAAACTTCAGTTTTTCATATATATCATCCAAATCGTCGATATACGTAGAAATAGCAACGATTTAGAATTTTGGTTAATTCTTACAGTTTACTAGGAAATTCGCAAAAATTCAATTTTTCTTAAATATCTTTCAAATCATCTAGATAGCATCGCTTTCAAATTTTGGTTAATTTTTACATTTTTCTTGGAAAATCGTTAAAATTTCAGTTTTTCTTATATATCATCCAAATCGTCGATATACGTAGAAATAGCAACAATTTAAAATTTCGGTTAATTTTTACAGTTTACTCGGAAATACGCAAAAATTCAATTTTTCTTAAATATCTTCCAAATCATCTAGATAGCATCGTTTTCAAATTTTGGTTAATTTTTACATTTTTCTTGGAAATTTACTAAAATTTCAGTTTTTCTTATATATCATCCAAATCGTCGATATACGTAGAAATAGCATCGTTTGCGAATTTCTTGTAATTTTTACATTTTACTCGGAAATTCGCTAAAATTCAATTTTTCTTATATATCTATAGAAATAGCATCGTTTTTAAATTTTGGATAATTTTTACATTCTTCTTGGAAATTCTTTAAAATTTCAGTTTTTCATATATATCATCCAAATCGTCGATATACGTAGAAATAGCAACGATTTAGAATTTCGGTTAATTTTTACAGTTTGCTCGGAAATTCGCAAAAATTCAATTTTTCTTAAATATCTTCCAAATCATCTACATAGCATCGTCTTCAAATTTTGGTTAATTTTTACATTTTTCTTGGAAAATCGTTAAAATTTCAGTTTTTCCTATATATCATCCAAATCGTCGATATACGTAGAAATAGCAACGATTTAAAATTTCGGTTAATTTTTACAGTTTACTCGGAAATTCGCAAAAATTCAATTTTTCTTAAACATCTTCCAAATCATCTAGATAGCATCGTCTTCAAATTTTGGTTAATTTTTACATTTTTCTTGGAAAATCGTCAAAATTTCAGTTTTTCTTATATATCATCCAAATCGTCGATATACGTAGAAATAGCATCGTTTGCGAATTTCGTGTAATTTTTACATTTTACTCGGAAATTCACTAAAATTCAATTTTTCTTATATATCTATAGAAATAGCATCGTTTTTAAATTTTGGATAATTTTTACATCCTTCTTGGAAATTCGTTAAAACTTCAGTTTTTCATATATATCATCCAAATCGTCGATATACGTAGAAATAGCAACGATTTAGAATTTTGGTTAATTCTTACAGTTTACTAGGAAATTCGCAAAAATTCAATTTTTCTTAAATATCTTTCAAATCATCTAGATAGCATCGCTTTCAAATTTTGGTTAATTTTTACATTTTTCTTGGAAAATCGTTAAAATTTCAGTTTTTCTTATATATCATCCAAATCGTCGATATACGTAGAAATAGCAACAATTTAAAATTTCGGTTAATTTTTACAGTTTACTCGGAAATACGCAAAAATTCAATTTTTCTTAAATATCTTCCAAATCATCTAGATAGCATCGTTTTCAAATTTTGGTTAATTTTTACATTTTTCTTGGAAATTTACTAAAATTTCAGTTTTTCTTATATATCATCCAAATCGTCGATATACGTAGAAATAGCATCGTTTGCGAATTTCTTGTAATTTTTACATTTTACTCGGAAATTCGCTAAAATTCAATTTTTCTTATATATCTATAGAAATAGCATCGTTTTTAAATTTTGGATAATTTTTACATTCTTCTTGGAAATTCTTTAAAATTTCAGTTTTTCATATATATCATCCAAATCGTCGATATACGTAGAAATAGCAACGATTTAGAATTTTGGTTAATTCTTACAGTTTACTAGGAAATTCGCAAAAATTCAATTTTTCTTAAATATCTTTCAAATCATCTAGATAGCATCGTTTTCAAATTTTGGTTAATTTTTACATTTTTCTTGGAAAATCGTTAAAATTTCAGTTTTTCTTATATATCATCCAAATCGTCGATATACGTAGAAATAGCAACAATTTAAAATTTCGGTTAATTTTTACAGTTTACTCGGAAATTCGCAAAAATTCAATTTTTCTTAAATATCTTCCAAATCATCTAGATAGCATCGTTTTCAAATTTTGGTTAATTTTTACATTTTTCTTGGAAATTTACTAAAATTTCAGTTTTTCTTATATATCATCCAAATCGTCGATATACGTAGAAATAGCATCGTTTGCGAATTTCTTGTAATTTTTACATTTTACTCGGAAATTCGCTAAAATTCAATTTTTCTTATATATCTATAGAAATAGCATCGTTTTTAAATTTTGGATAATTTTTACATTCTTCTTGGAAATTCTTTAAAATTTCAGTTTTTCATATATATCATCCAAATCGTCGATATACGTAGAAATAGCAACGATTTAGAATTTCGGTTAATTTTTACAGTTTGCTCGGAAATTCGCAAAAATTCAATTTTTCTTAAATATCTTCCAAATCATCTACATAGCATCGTCTTCAAATTTTGGTTAATTTTTACATTTTTCTTGGAAAATCGTTAAAATTTCAGTTTTTCCTATATATCATCCAAATCGTCGATATACGTAGAAATAGCAATGATTTAAAATTTCGGTTAATTTTTACAGTTTACTCGGAAATTCGCAAAAATTCAATTTTTCTTAAACATCTTCCAAATCATCTAGATAGCATCGTCTTCAAATTTTGATTAATTTTTACATTTTTCTTGGAAAATCGTCAAAATTTCAGTTTTTCTTATATATCATCCAAATCGTCGATATACGTAGAAATAGCATCGTTTGCGAATTTCGTGTAATTTTTACATTTTACTCGGAAATTCACTAAAATTCAATTTTTCTTATATATCTATAGAAATAGCATCGTTTTTAAATTTTGGATAATTTTTACATCCTTCTTGGAAATTCGTTAAAACTTCAGTTTTTCATATATATCATCCAAATCGTCGATATACGTAGAAATAGCAACGATTTAGAATTTTGGTTAATTCTTACAGTTTACTAGGAAATTCGCAAAAATTCAATTTTTCTTAAATATCTTTCAAATCATCTAGATAGCATCGTTTTCAAATTTTGGTCAATTTTTACATTTTTCTTGGAAAATCGTTAAAATTTCAGTTTTTCTTATATATCATCCAAATCGTCGATATACGTAGAAATAGCAACAATTTAAAATTTCGGTTAATTTTTACAGTTTACTCGGAAATTCGCAAAAATTCAATTTTTCTTAAATATCTTCCAAATCATCTAGATAGCATCGTTTTCAAATTTTGGTTAATTTTTACATTTTTCTTGGAAATTTACTAAAATTTCAGTTTTTCTTATATATCATCCAAATCGTCGATATACGTAGAAATAGCATCGTTTGCGAATTTCTTGTAATTTTTACATTTTACTCGGAAATTCGCTAAAATTCAATTTTTCTTATATATCTATAGAAATAGCATCGTTCTTAAATTTTGGATAATTTTTACATTCTTCTTGGAAATTCTTTAAAATTTCAGTTTTTCATATATATCATCCAAATCGTCGATATACGTAGAAATAGCAACGATTTAGAATTTCGGTTAATTTTTACAGTTTGCTCGGAAATTCGCAAAAATTCAATTTTTCTTAAATATCTTCCAAATCATCTAGATAGCATCGTCTTCAAATTTTGGTTAATTTTTACATTTTTCTTGGAAAATCGTCAAAATTTCAGTTTTTCTTATATATCATCCAAATCGTCGATATACGTAGAAATAGCATCGTTTGCGAATTTCGTGTAATTTTTACATTTTACTCGGAAATTCACTAAAATTCAATTTTTCTTATATATCTATAGAAATAGCATCGTTTTTAAATTTTGGATAATTTTTACATCCTTCTTGGAAATTCGTTAAAACTTCAGTTTTTCATATATATCATCCAAATCGTCGATATACGTAGAAATAGCAACGATTTAGAATTTTGGTTAATTCTTACAGTTTACTAGGAAATTCGCAAAAATTCAATTTTTCTTAAATATCTTTCAAATCATCTAGATAGCATCGTTTTCAAATTTTGGTCAATTTTTACATTTTTCTTGGAAAATCGTTAAAATTTCAGTTTTTCTTATATATCATCCAAATCGTCGATATACGTAGAAATAGCAACAATTTAAAATTTCGGTTAATTTTTACAGTTTACTCGGAAATTCGCAAAAATTCAATTTTTCTTAAATATCTTCCAAATCATCTAGATAGCATCGTTTTCAAATTTTGGTTAATTTTTACATTTTTCTTGGAAATTTACTAAAATTTCAGTTTTTCTTATATATCATCCAAATCGTCGATATACGTAGAAATAGCATCGTTTGCGAATTTCTTGTAATTTTTACATTTTACTCGGAAATTCGCTAAAATTCAATTTTTCTTATATATCTATAGAAATAGCATCGTTCTTAAATTTTGGATAATTTTTACATTCTTCTTGGAAATTCTTTAAAATTTCAGTTTTTCATATATATCATCCAAATCGTCGATATACGTAGAAATAGCAACGATTTAGAATTTCGGTTAATTTTTACAGTTTGCTCGGAAATTCGCAAAAATTCAATTTTTCTTAAATATCTTCCAAATCATCTAGATAGCATCGTCTTCAAATTTTGGTTAATTTTTACATTTTTCTTGGAAAATCGTTAAAATTTCAGTTTTTCTTATATATCATCCAAATCGTCGATATACGTAGAAATAGCAACAATTTAAAATTTCGGTTAATTTTTACAGTTTACTCGGAAATTCGCAAAAATTCAATTTTTCTTAAATATCTTCCAAATCATCTAGATAGCATCGTTTTCAAATTTTGGTTAATTTTTACATTTTTCTTGGAAATTTACTAAAATTTCAGTTTTTCTTATATATCATCCAAATCGTCGATATACGTAGAAATAGCATCGTTTGCGAATTTCTTGTAGTTTTTACATTTTACTCGGAAATTCGCTAAAATTCAATTTTTCTTATATATCTATAGAAATAGCATCGTTTTTAAATTTTGGATAATTTTTACATCCTTCTTGGAAATTCTTTAAAATTTCAGTTTTTCATATATATCATCCAAATCGTCGATATACGTAGAAATAGCAACGATTTAGAATTTCGGTTAATTTTTACAGTTTGCTCGGAAATTCGCAAAAATTCAATTTTTCTTAAACATCTTCCAAATCATCTAGATAGCATCGTCTTCAAATTTTGGTTAATTTTTACATTTTTCTTGGAAAATCGTTAAAATTTCAGTTTTTCCTATATATCATCCAAATCGTCGATATACGTAGAAATAGCAACGATTTAAAATTTCGGTTAATTTTTACAGTTTACTCGGAAATTCGCAAAAATTCAATTTTTCTTAAACATCTTCCAAATCATCTAGATAGCATCGTCTTCAAATTTTGGTTAATTTTTACATTTTTCTTGGAAAATCGTCAAAATTTCAGTTTTTCTTATATATCATCCAAATCGTCGATATACGTAGAAATAGCATCGTTTGCGAATTTCGTGTAATTTTTACATTTTACTCGGAAATTCACTAAAATTCAATTTTTCTTATATATCTATAGAAATAGCATCGTTTTTAAATTTTGGATAATTTTTACATCCTTCTTGGAAATTCGTTAAAACTTCAGTTTTTCATATATATCATCCAAATCGTCGATATACGTAGAAATAGCAACGATTTAAAATTTCGGTTAATTTTTACAGTTTACTCGGAAATTCGCAAAAATTCAATTTTTCTTAAACATCTTCCAAATCATCTAGATAGCATCGTCTTCAAATTTTGGTTAATTTTTACATTTTTCTTGGAAAATCGTTAAAATTTCAGTTTTTCCTATATATCATCCAAATCGTCGATATACGTAGAAATAGCAACGATTTAAAATTTCGGTTAATTTTTACAGTTTACTCGGAAATTCGCAAAAATTCAATTTTTCTTAAACATCTTCCAAATCATCTAGATAGCATCGTCTTCAAATTTTGGTTAATTTTTACATTTTTCTTGGAAAATCGTCAAAATTTCAGTTTTTCTTATATATCATCCAAATCGTCGATATACGTAGAAATAGCAACGTTTTAGAATTTCGGTTAATTTTTACAGTTTGCTCGGAAATTCGCAAAAATTCAATTTTTCTTAAATATCTTCCAAATCATCTACATAGCATCGTCTTCAAATTTTGGTTAATTTTTACATTTTTCTTGGAAAATCGTTAAAATTTCAGTTTTTCCTATGTATCATCCAAATCGTCGATATACGTAGAAATAGCAACGATTTAAAATTTCGGTTAATTTTTACAGTTTACTCGGAAATTCGCAAAAATTCAATTTTTCTTAAACATCTTCCAAATCATCTAGATAGCATCGTCTTCAAATTTTGGTTAATTTTTACATTTTTCTTGGAAAATCGTTAAAATTTCAGTTTTTCCTATATATCATCCAAATCGTCGATATACGTAGAAATAGCAACGATTTAAAATTTCGGTTAATTTTTACAGTTTACTCGGAAATTCGCAAAAATTCAATTTTTCTTAAACATCTTCCAAATCATCTAGATAGCATCGTTTTCAAATTTTGGTTAATTTTTACATTTTTCTTGGAAATTTACTAAAATTTCAGTTTTTCTTATATATCATCCAAATCGTCGATATACGTAGAAATAGCATCGTTTGCGAATTTCTTGTAATTTTTACATTTTACTCGGAAATTCGCTAAAATTCAATTTTTCTTATATATCTATAGAAATAGCATCGTTTTTAAATTTTGGATAATTTTTACATTCTTCTTGGAAATTCTTTAAAATTTCAGTTTTTCATATATATCATCCAAATCGTCGATATACGTAGAAATAGCAACGATTTAGAATTTCGGTTAATTTTTACAGTTTGCTCGGAAATTCGCAAAAATTCAATTTTTCTTAAATATCTTCCAAATCATCTACATAGCATCGTCTTCAAATTTTGGTTAATTTTTACATTTTTCTTGGAAAATCGTTAAAATTTCAGTTTTTCCTATATATCATCCAAATCGTCGATATACGTAGAAATAGCAACGATTTAAAATTTCGGTTAATTTTTACAGTTTACTCGGAAATTCGCAAAAATTCAATTTTTCTTAAACATCTTCCAAATCATCTAGATAGCATCGTCTTCAAATTTTGGTTAATTTTTACATTTTTCTTGGAAAATCGTCAAAATTTCAGTTTTTCTTATATATCATCCAAATCGTCGATATACGTAGAAATAGCATCGTTTGCGAATTTCGTGTAATTTTTACATTTTACTCGGAAATTCACTAAAATTCAATTTTTCTTATATATCTATAGAAATAGCATCGTTTTTAAATTTTGGATAATTTTTACATCCTTCTTGGAAATTCGTTAAAACTTCAGTTTTTCATATATATCATCCAAATCGTCGATATACGTAGAAATAGCAACGATTTAGAATTTTGGTTAATTCTTACAGTTTACTAGGAAATTCGCAAAAATTCAATTTTTCTTAAATATCTTTCAAATCATCTAGATAGCATCGCTTTCAAATTTTGGTTAATTTTTACATTTTTCTTGGAAAATCGTTAAAATTTCAGTTTTTCTTATATATCATCCAAATCGTCGATATACGTAGAAATAGCAACAATTTAAAATTTCGGTTAATTTTTACAGTTTACTCGGAAATACGCAAAAATTCAATTTTTCTTAAATATCTTCCAAATCATCTGGATAGCATCGTTTTCAAATTTTGGTTAATTTTTACATTTTTCTTGGAAATTTACTAAAATTTCAGTTTTTCTTATATATCATCCAAATCGTCGATATACGTAGAAATAGCATCGTTTGCGAATTTCTTGTAATTTTTACATTTTACTCGGAAATTCGCTAAAATTCAATTTTTCTTATATATCTATAGAAATAGCATCGTTTTTAAATTTTGGATAATTTTTACATTCTTCTTGGAAATTCTTTAAAATTTCAGTTTTTCATATATATCATCCAAATCGTCGATATACGTAGAAATAGCAACGATTTAGAATTTCGGTTAATTTTTACAGTTTGCTCGGAAATTCGCAAAAATTCAATTTTTCTTAAATATCTTCCAAATCATCTACATAGCATCGTCTTCAAATTTTGGTTAATTTTTACATTTTTCTTGGAAAATCGTTAAAATTTCAGTTTTTCCTATATATCATCCAAATCGTCGATATACGTAGAAATAGCAACGATTTAAAATTTCGGTTAATTTTTACAGTTTACTCGGAAATTCGCAAAAATTCAATTTTTCTTAAACATCTTCCAAATCATCTAGATAGCATCGTCTTCAAATTTTGGTTAATTTTTACATTTTTCTTGGAAAATCGTCAAAATTTCAGTTTTTCTTATATATCATCCAAATCGTCGATATACGTAGAAATAGCATCGTTTGCGAATTTCGTGTAATTTTTACATTTTACTCGGAAATTCACTAAAATTCAATTTTTCTTATATATCTATAGAAATAGCATCGTTTTTAAATTTTGGATAATTTTTACATCCTTCTTGGAAATTCGTTAAAACTTCAGTTTTTCATATATATCATCCAAATCGTCGATATACGTAGAAATAGCAACGATTTAGAATTTTGGTTAATTCTTACAGTTTACTAGGAAATTCGCAAAAATTCAATTTTTCTTAAATATCTTTCAAATCATCTAGATAGCATCGCTTTCAAATTTTGGTTAATTTTTACATTTTTCTTGGAAAATCGTTAAAATTTCAGTTTTTCTTATATATCATCCAAATCGTCGATATACGTAGAAATAGCAACAATTTAAAATTTCGGTTAATTTTTACAGTTTACTCGGAAATACGCAAAAATTCAATTTTTCTTAAATATCTTCCAAATCATCTAGATAGCATCGTTTTCAAATTTTGGTTAATTTTTACATTTTTCTTGGAAATTTACTAAAATTTCAGTTTTTCTTATATATCATCCAAATCGTCGATATACGTAGAAATAGCATCGTTTGCGAATTTCTTGTAATTTTTACATTTTACTCGGAAATTCGCTAAAATTCAATTTTTCTTATATATCTATAGAAATAGCATCGTTTTTAAATTTTGGATAATTTTTACATTCTTCTTGGAAATTCTTTAAAATTTCAGTTTTTCATATATATCATCCAAATCGTCGATATACGTAGAAATAGCAACGATTTAGAATTTCGGTTAATTTTTACAGTTTGCTCGGAAATTCGCAAAAATTCAATTTTTCTTAAATATCTTCCAAATCATCTAGATAGCATCGTCTTCATATTTTGGTTAATTTTTACATTTTTCTTGGAAAATCGTTAAAATTTCAGTTTTTCCTATATATCATCCAAATCGTCGATATACGTAGAAATAGCAACGATTTAAAATTTCGGTTAATTTTTACAGTTTACTCGGAAATTCGCTAAAATTCAATTTTTCTTAAACATCTTCCAAATCATCTAGATAGCATCGTCTTCAAATTTTGGTTAATTTTTACATTTTTCTTGGAAAATCGTCAAAATTTCAGTTTTTCTTATATATCATCCAAATCGTCGATATACGTAGAAATAGCATCGTTTGCGAATTTCGTGTAATTTTTACATTTTACTCGGAAATTCACTAAAATTCAATTTTTCTTATATATCTATAGAAATAGCATCGTTTTTAAATTTTGGATAATTTTTACATCCTTCTTGGAAATTCGTTAAAACTTCAGTTTTTCATATATATCATCCAAATCGTCGATATACGTAGAAATAGCAACGATTTAGAATTTTGGTTAATTCTTACAGTTTACTAGGAAATTCGCAAAAATTCAATTTTTCTTAAATATCTTTCAAATCATCTAGATAGCATCGTTTTCAAATTTTGGTCAATTTTTACATTTTTCTTGGAAAATCGTTAAAATTTCAGTTTTTCTTATATATCATCCAAATCGTCGATATACGTAGAAATAGCAACAATTTAAAATTTCGGTTAATTTTTACAGTTTACTCGGAAATTCGCAAAAATTCAATTTTTCTTAAATATCTTCCAAATCATCTAGATAGCATCGTTTTCAAATTTTGGTTAATTTTTACATTTTTCTTGGAAATTTACTAAAATTTCAGTTTTTCTTATATATCATCCAAATCGTCGATATACGTAGAAATAGCATCGTTTGCGAATTTCTTGTAATTTTTACATTTTACTCGGAAATTCGCTAAAATTCAATTTTTCTTATATATCTATAGAAATAGCATCGTTCTTAAATTTTGGATAATTTTTACATTCTTCTTGGAAATTCTTTAAAATTTCAGTTTTTCATATATATCATCCAAATCGTCGATATACGTAGAAATAGCAACGATTTAGAATTTCGGTTAATTTTTACAGTTTGCTCGGAAATTCGCAAAAATCCAATTTTTCTTAAATATCTTCCAAATCATCTAGATAGCATCGTCTTCAAATTTTGGTTAATTTTTACATTTTTCTTGGAAAATCGTCAAAATTTCAGTTTTTCTTATATATCATCCAAATCGTCGATATACGTAGAAATAGCATCGTTTGCGAATTTCGTGTAATTTTTACATTTTACTCGGAAATTCACTAAAATTCAATTTTTCTTATATATCTATAGAAATAGCATCGTTTTTAAATTTTGGATAATTTTTACATCCTTCTTGGAAATTCGTTAAAACTTCAGTTTTTCATATATATCATCCAAATCGTCGATATACGTAGAAATAGCAACGATTTAGAATTTTGGTTAATTCTTACAGTTTACTAGGAAATTCGCAAAAATTCAATTTTTCTTAAATATCTTTCAAATCATCTAGATAGCATCGTTTTCAAATTTTGGTCAATTTTTACATTTTTCTTGGAAAATCGTTAAAATTTCAGTTTTTCTTATATATCATCCAAATCGTCGATATACGTAGAAATAGCAACAATTTAAAATTTCGGTTAATTTTTACAGTTTACTCGGAAATTCGCAAAAATTCAATTTTTCTTAAATATCTTCCAAATCATCTAGATAGCATCGTTTTCAAATTTTGGTTAATTTTTACATTTTTCTTGGAAATTTACTAAAATTTCAGTTTTTCTTATATATCATCCAAATCGTCGATATACGTAGAAATAGCATCGTTTGCGAATTTCTTGTAATTTTTACATTTTACTCGGAAATTCGCTAAAATTCAATTTTTCTTATATATCTATAGAAATAGCATCGTTCTTAAATTTTGGATAATTTTTACATTCTTCTTGGAAATTCTTTAAAATTTCAGTTTTTCATATATATCATCCAAATCGTCGATATACGTAGAAATAGCAACGATTTAGAATTTCGGTTAATTTTTACAGTTTGCTCGGAAATTCGCAAAAATTCAATTTTTCTTAAATATCTTCCAAATCATCTAGATAGCATCGTCTTCAAATTTTGGTTAATTTTTACATTTTTCTTGGAAAATCGTTAAAATTTCAGTTTTTCTTATATATCATCCAAATCGTCGATATACGTAGAAATAGCAACAATTTAAAATTTCGGTTAATTTTTACAGTTTACTCGGAAATTCGCAAAAATTCAATTTTTCTTAAATATCTTCCAAATCATCTAGATAGCATCGTTTTCAAATTTTGGTTAATTTTTACATTTTTCTTGGAAATTTACTAAAATTTCAGTTTTTCTTATATATCATCCAAATCGTCGATATACGTAGAAATAGCATCGTTTGCGAATTTCTTGTAGTTTTTACATTTTACTCGGAAATTCGCTAAAATTCAATTTTTCTTATATATCTATAGAAATAGCATCGTTTTTAAATTTTGGATAATTTTTACATTCTTCTTGGAAATTCTTTAAAATTTCAGTTTTTCATATATATCATCCAAATCGTCGATATACGTAGAAATAGCAACGATTTAGAATTTCGGTTAATTTTTACAGTTTGCTCGGAAATTCGCAAAAATTCAATTTTTCTTAAATATCTTCCAAATCATCTAGATAGCATCGTCTTCAAATTTTGGTTAATTTTTACATTTTTCTTGGAAAATCGTTAAAATTTCAGTTTTTCCTATATATCATCCAAATCGTCGATATATGTAGAAATAGCAACGATTTAGAATTTTGGTTAATTTTTACAGTTTACTAGGAAATTCGCAAAAATTCAATTTTTCTTAAATATCTTCCAAATAATCTAGATAGCATCGTTTTCAAATTTTGGTCAATTTTTACATTTTTCTTGGAAATTTACTAAAATTTCAGTTTTTCTTATATATCATCCAAATCGTCGATATACGTAGAAATAGCATTGTTTGCGAATTTCGTGTAATTTTTACATTTTACTCGGAAATTCACTAAAATTCAATTTTTCTTATATATCTATAGAAATAGCATCGTTTTTAAATTTTGGATAATTTTTACATCCTTCTTGGAAATTCTTTAAAATTTCAGTTTTTCATATATATCATCCAAATCGTCGATATACGTAGAAATAGCAACGATTTAGAATTTCGGTTAATTTTTACAGTTTGCTCGGAAATTCGCAAAAATTCAATTTTTCTTAAACATCTTCCAAATCATCTAGATAGCATCGTCTTCAAATTTTGGTTAATTTTTACATTTTTCTTGGAAAATCGTTAAAATTTCAGTTTTTCCTATATATCATCCAAATCGTCGATATACGTAGAAATAGCAACGATTTAAAATTTCGGTTAATTTTTACAGTTTACTCGGAAATTCGCAAAAATTCAATTTTTCTTAAACATCTTCCAAATCATCTAGATAGCATCGTCTTCAAATTTTGGTTAATTTTTACATTTTTCTTGGAAAATCGTCAAAATTTCAGTTTTTCTTATATATCATCCAAATCGTCGATATACGTAGAAATAGCATCGTTTGCGAATTTCGTGTAATTTTTACATTTTACTCGGAAATTCACTAAAATTCAATTTTTCTTATATATCTATAGAAATAGCATCGTTTTTAAATTTTGGATAATTTTTACATCCTTCTTGGAAATTCGTTAAAACTTCAGTTTTTCATATATATCATCCAAATCGTCGATATACGTAGAAATAGCAACGATTTAGAATTTTGGTTAATTCTTACAGTTTACTAGGAAATTCGCAAAAATTCAATTTTTCTTAAATATCTTTCAAATCATCTAGATAGCATCGTTTTCAAATTTTGGTTAATTTTTACATTTTTCTTGGAAAATCGTTAAAATTTCAGTTTTTCTTATATATCATCCAAATCGTCGATATACGTAGAAATAGCAACAATTTAAAATTTCGGTTAATTTTTACAGTTTACTCGGAAATTCGCAAAAATTCAATTTTTCTTAAATATCTTCCAAATCATCTAGATAGCATCGTTTTCAAATTTTGGTTAATTTTTACATTTTTCTTGGAAATTTACTAAAATTTCAGTTTTTCTTATATATCATCCAAATCGTCGATATACGTAGAAATAGCATCGTTTGCGAATTTCTTGTAATTTTTACATTTTACTCGGAAATTCGCTAAAATTCAATTTTTCTTATATATCTATAGAAATAGCATCGTTTTTAAATTTTGGATAATTTTTACATTCTTCTTGGAAATTCTTTAAAATTTCAGTTTTTCATATATATCATCCAAATCGTCGATATACGTAGAAATAGCAACGATTTAGAATTTCGGTTAATTTTTACAGTTTGCTCGGAAATTCGCAAAAATTCAATTTTTCTTAAATATCTTCCAAATCATCTACATAGCATCGTCTTCAAATTTTGGTTAATTTTTACATTTTTCTTGGAAAATCGTTAAAATTTCAGTTTTTCCTATATATCATCCAAATCGTCGATATACGTAGAAATAGCAATGATTTAAAATTTCGGTTAATTTTTACAGTTTACTCGGAAATTCGCAAAAATTCAATTTTTCTTAAACATCTTCCAAATCATCTAGATAGCATCGTCTTCAAATTTTGGTTAATTTTTACATTTTTCTTGGAAAATCGTCAAAATTTCAGTTTTTCTTATATATCATCCAAATCGTCGATATACGTAGAAATAGCATCGTTTGCGAATTTCGTGTAATTTTTACATTTTACTCGGAAATTCACTAAAATTCAATTTTTCTTATATATCTATAGAAATAGCATCGTTTTTAAATTTTGGATAATTTTTACATCCTTCTTGGAAATTTACTAAAATTTCAGTTTTTCTTATATATCATCCAAATCGTCGATATACGTAGAAATAGCATCGTTTGCGAATTTCTTGTAATTTTTACATTTTACTCGGAAATTCGCTAAAATTCAATTTTTCTTATATATCTATAGAAATAGCATCGTTCTTAAATTTTGGATAATTTTTACATTCTTCTTGGAAATTCTTTAAAATTTCAGTTTTTCATATATATCATCCAAATCGTCGATATACGTAGAAATAGCAACGATTTAGAATTTCGGTTAATTTTTACAGTTTGCTCGGAAATTCGCAAAAATTCAATTTTTCTTAAATATCTTCCAAATCATCTAGATAGCATCGTCTTCAAATTTTGGTTAATTTTTACATTTTTCTTGGAAAATCGTTAAAATTTCAGTTTTTCTTATATATCATCCAAATCGTCGATATACGTAGAAATAGCAACAATTTAAAATTTCGGTTAATTTTTACAGTTTACTCGGAAATTCGCAAAAATTCAATTTTTCTTAAATATCTTCCAAATCATCTAGATAGCATCGTTTTCAAATTTTGGTTAATTTTTACATTTTTCTTGGAAATTTACTAAAATTTCAGTTTTTCTTATATATCATCCAAATCGTCGATATACGTAGAAATAGCATCGTTTGCGAATTTCTTGTAGTTTTTACATTTTACTCGGAAATTCGCTAAAATTCAATTTTTCTTATATATCTATAGAAATAGCATCGTTTTTAAATTTTGGATAATTTTTACATTCTTCTTGGAAATTCTTTAAAATTTCAGTTTTTCATATATATCATCCAAATCGTCGATATACGTAGAAATAGCAACGATTTAGAATTTCGGTTAATTTTTACAGTTTGCTCGGAAATTCGCAAAAATTCAATTTTTCTTAAATATCTTCCAAATCATCTAGATAGCATCGTCTTCAAATTTTGGTTAATTTTTACATTTTTCTTGGAAAATCGTTAAAATTTCAGTTTTTCCTATATATCATCCAAATCGTCGATATATGTAGAAATAGCAACGATTTAGAATTTTGGTTAATTTTTACAGTTTACTAGGAAATTCGCAAAAATTCAATTTTTCTTAAATATCTTCCAAATCATCTAGATAGCATCGTTTTCAAATTTTGGTTAATTTTTACATTTTTCTTGGAAATTTACTAAAATTTCAGTTTTTCTTATATATCATCCAAATCGTCGATATACGTAGAAATAGCATCGTTTGCGAATTTCTTGTAATTTTTACATTTTACTCGGAAATTCGCTAAAATTCAATTTTTCTTATATATCTATAGAAATAGCATCGTTTTTAAATTTTGGATAATTTTTACATTCTTCTTGGAAATTCTTTAAAATTTCAGTTTTTCATATATATCATCCAAATCGTCGATATACGTAGAAATAGCAACGATTTAGAATTTCGGTTAATTTTTACAGTTTGCTCGGAAATTCGCTAAAATTCAATTTTTCTTAAATATCTTCCAAATTATCTAGATAGCATCGTTTTCAAATTTTGGTTAATTTTTACATTTTTCTTGGAAATTTGCTAAAATTTCAGTTTTTCTTATATATCATCCAAATCGTCGATATACGTAGAAATAGCATCGTTTGCGAATTTCTTGTAATTTTTACATTTTACTCGGAATTTCGCTAAAATTCAATTTTTCTTATATATCTATAGAAATAGCATCGTTTTTAAATTTTGGATAATTTTTACATCCTTCTTGGAAATTCGTTAAAACTTCAGTTTTTCATATATATCATCCAAATCGTCGATATACGTAGAAATAGCAACGATTTAGAATTTTGGTTAATTTTTACAGTTTACTAGGAAATTCGCAAAAATTCAATTTTTCTTAAATATCTTCCAAATCATCTAGATAGCATCGTTTTCAAATTTTGGTTAATTTTTACATTTTTCTTGGAAAATCGTTAAAATTTCAGTTTTTCCTATATAGCAACAATTTAAAATTTCGGTTAATTTTTACAGTTTACTCGGAAATTCGCAAAAATTCAATTTTTGTTAAATATCTTCCAAATCATCTAGATAGCATCGTTTTCAAATTTTGGTTAATTTTTACATTTTTCTTGGAAAATCGTTAAAATTTCAGTTTTTCCTATATATCATCCAAATCGTCGATATACGTAGAAATAGCAACGATTTAAAATTTCGGTTAATTTTTACAGTTTACTCGGAAATTCGCAAAAATTCAATTTTTCTTAAATATCTTCCAAATCATCTAGATAGCATCGTTTTCAAATTTTGGTTAATTTTTACATTTTTCTTGGAAATTTACTAAAATTTCAGTTTTTCTTATATATCATCCAAATCGTCGATATACGTAGAAATAGCATCGTTTGCGAATTTCTTGTAATTTTTACATTTTACTCGGAAATTCGCTAAAATTCAATTTTTCTTATATATCTATAGAAATAGCATCGTTTTTAAATTTTGGATAATTTTTACATTCTTCTTGGAAATTCTTTAAAATTTCAGTTTTTCATATATATCATCCAAATCGTCGATATACGTAGAAATAGCAACGATTTAGAATTTCGGTTAATTTTTACAGTTTGCTCGGAAATTCGCAAAAATTCAATTTTTCTTAAATATCTTCCAAATCATCTAGATAGCATCGTCTTCAAATTTTGGTTAATTTTTACATTTTTCTTGGAAAATCGTTAAAATTTCAGTTTTTCCTATATATCATCCAAATCGTCGATATATGTAGAAATAGCAACGATTTAGAATTTTGGTTAATTTTTACAGTTTACTAGGAAATTCGCAAAAATTCAATTTTTCCTAAATATCTTCCAAATAATCTAGATAGCATCGTTTTCAAATTTTGGTTAATTTTTACATTTTTCTTGGAAATTTACTAAAATTTCAGTTTTTCTTATATATCATCCAAATCGTCGATATACGTAGAAATAGCATTGTTTGCGAATTTCGTGTAATTTTTACATTTTACTCGGAAATTCACTAAAATTCAATTTTTCTTATATATCTATAGAAATAGCATCGTTTTTAAATTTTGGATAATTTTTACATCCTTCTTGGAAAATCGTTAAAACTTCAGTTTTTCATATATATCATCCAAATCGTCGATATACGTAGAAATAGCAACGATTTAGAATTTTGGTTAATTTTTACATTTCTCTTGGAAATTTACTAAAATTTCAGTTTTTCTTATATATCATCCAAATCGTCGATATACGTAGAAATAGCATCGTTTGCGAATTTCTTGTAATTTTTACATTTTACTCGGAAATTCGCTAAAATTCAATTTTTCTTATATATCTATAGAAGTAGCATCGTTTTTAAATTTTGGATAATTTTTACATTCTTCTTGGAAGTTCTTTAAAATTTCAGTTTTTCATATATATCATCCAAATCGTCGATATACGTAGAAATAGCATTGTTTGCGAATTTCGTGTAATTTTTACATTTTACTCGGAAATTCACTAAAATTCAATTTTTCTTATATATCTATAGAAATAGCATCGTTTTTAAATTTTGGATAATTTTAACATCCTTCTTGGAAAATCGTTAAAACTTCAGTTTTTCATATATATCATCCAAATCATCGATATACGTAGAAATAGCAACGATTTAGAATTTTGGTTAATTTTTACATTTCTCTTGGAAATTTACTAAAATTTCAGTTTTTCTTATATATCATCCAAATCGTCGATATACGTAGAAATAGCATTGTTTGCGAATTTCGTGTAATTTTTACATTTTACTCGGAAATTCACTAAAATTCAATATTTCTTATATATCTATAAAAATAGCAGCGTTTTCAAATTTTGGTTAATTTTTACATTTTTCTTGGAAATTCGTTAAAATTTCAGTTTTTCTTATATATCATCCAAATCGTCGATATCCGTAGAAATAGCAACGATTTAGAATTTCGGTTAATTTTTACAGTTTACACGGAAAATCGCTAGAATCCAATTTTTCTTAAATATCTTCCAAATCATCTAGATAGCATCGTTTTCAAATTTTTGTTAATTTTTACATTTTTCTTGGAAATTTACTAAAATTTCAGTTTCTCTTATATATCACCCAAATCGTCGAAATCCGTAGAAATAACAACGATTTACAATTTTGGTTAATTTTTACAGTTTACTAGGAAATTCGCTAAAATTCAATTTTTCTTAAATATCTTCCAAATCGTCGATATGCCTACGTATATATATTTCTACAAATAGCAACGATTTAGAGTTTCGGTTAATTTTTACAGTTTACACGGAAAATCGCTAGAATTCAATTTTTCTTAAATATCTTCCAAATCATCTAGATAGCATCGTTTTCCAATTTTGGTTAATTTTTATATTTTTCTTGGAAATTTACTAAAATTTCAGTTTTTCTTATATATCATCCAAATCGTCGATATACGTAGAAATAGCATCGTTTGCGAATTTCTTGTAATTTTTACATTTTACTCGGAAATTCGCTAAAATTCAATTTTTCTTATATATCTATAGAAATAGCATCGTTTTTAAATTTTGGATAATTTTTACATTCTTCTTGGAAATTCGTTAAAATTTCAGTTTTTCATATATATCATCCAAATCGTCGATATACGTAGAAATAGTAACGATTTAGAATTTCGGTTAATTTTTACAGTTTGCTCGGAAATTCGCAAAAATTCAATTTTTCTTAAATATCTTCCAAATTATCTAGATAGCATCGTTTTCAAATTTTGGTTAATTTTTACATTTTTCTTGGAAATTTGCTAAAATTTCAGTTTTTCTTATATATCATCCAAATCGTCGATATACGTAGAAATAGCATCGTTTGCGAATTTCTTGTAATTTTTACATTTTACTCGGAATTTCGCTAAAATTCAATTTTTCTTATATATCTATAGAAATAGCATCGTTTTTAAATTTTGGATAATTTTTACATCCTTCTTGGAAATTCGTTAAAACTTCAGTTTTTCATATATATCATCCAAATCGTCGATATACGTAGAAATAGCAACGATTTAGAATTTTGGTTAATTTTTACAGTTTACTAGGAAATTCGCAAAAATTCAATTTTTCTTAAATATCTTCCAAATCATCTAGATAGCATCGTTTTCAAATTTTGGTTAATTTTTACATTTTTCTTGGAAAATCGTTAAAATTTCAGTTTTTCCTATATAGCAACAATTTAAAATTTCGGTTAATTTTTACAGTTTACTCGGAAATTCGCAAAAATTCAATTTTTCTTAAATATCTTTCAAATCATCTAGATAGCATCGTTTTCAAATTTTGGTCAATTTTTACATTTTTCTTGGAAAATCGTTAAAATTTCAGTTTTTCTTATATATCATCCAAATCGTCGATATACGTAGAAATAGCAACAATTTAAAATTTCGGTTAATTTTTACAGTTTACTCGGAAATTCGCAAAAATTCAATTTTTCTTAAATATCTTCCAAATCATCTAGATAGCATCGTTTTCAAATTTTGGTTAATTTTTACATTTTTCTTGGAAATTTACTAAAATTTCAGTTTTTCTTATATATCATCCAAATCGTCGATATACGTAGAAATAACATCGTTTGCGAATTTCTTGTAATTTTTACATTTTACTCGGAAATTCGCTAAAATTCAATTTTTCTTATATATCTATAGAAATAGCATCGTTTTTAAATTTTGGATAATTTTTACATTCTTCTTGGAAATTCTTTAAAATTTCAGTTTTTCATATATATCATCCAAATCGTCGATATACGTAGAAATAGCAACGATTTAGAATTTCGGTTAATTTTTACAGTTTGCTCGGAAATTCGCAAAAATTCAATTTTTCTTAAATATCTTCCAAATCATCTAGATAGCATCGTCTTCAAATTTTGGTTAATTTTTACATTTTTCTTGGAAAATCGTAAAAATTTCAGTTTTTCCTATATATCATCCAAATCGTCGATATATGTAGAAATAGCAACGATTTAGAATTTTGGTTAATTTTTACAGTTTACTAGGAAATTCGCAAAAATTCAATTTTTCTTAAATATCTTCCAAATAATCTAGATAGCATCGTTTTCAAATTTTGGTTAATTTTTACATTTTTCTTGGAAATTTACTAAAATTTCAGTTTTTCTTATATATCATCCAAATCGTCGATATACGTAGAAATAGCATTGTTTGCGAATTTCGTGTAATTTTTACATTTTACTCGGAAATTCACTAAAATTCAATTTTTCTTATATATCTATAGAAATAGCATCGTTTTTAAATTTTGGATAATTTTTACATCCTTCTTGGAAAATCGTTAAAACTTCAGTTTTTCATATATATCATCCAAATCATCGATATACGTAGAAATAGCAACGATTTAGAATTTTGGTTAATTTTTACATTTCTCTTGGAAATTTACTAAAATTTCAGTTTTTCTTATATATCATCCAAATCGTCGATATACGTAGAAATAGCATCGTTTGCGAATTTCTTGTAATTTTTACATATTACTCGGAAATTCGCTAAAATTCAATTTTTCTTATATATCTATAGAAATAGCATCGTTTTTAAATTTTGGATAATTTTTACATTCTTCTTGGAAGTTCTTTAAAATTTCAGTTTTTCATATATATCATCCAAATCGTCGATATACGTAGAAATAGCAACGATTTAGAATCTCGGTTAATTTTTACAGTTTGCTCGGAAATTCGCAAAAATTCAATTTTTCTTAAATATCTTCCAAATCATCTACATAGCATCGTCTTCAAATTTTGGTTAATTTTTACATTTTTCTTGGAAAATCGTTAAAATTTCAGTTTTTCTTATATATCATCCAAATCGTCGATATATGTAGAAATAGCAACGATTTAGAATTTCGGTTAATTTTTACAGTTTGCTCGGAAATTCGCAAAAATTCAATTTTTCTTAAATATCTTCCAAATCATCTAGATAGCATCGTTTTCAAATTTTGGTTAATTTTTACATTTTTCTTGGAAATTTACTAAAATTTCAGTGTTTCTTATATATCATCCAAATCGTCGATATACGTAGAAATAGCAACAATTTAGAATTTCGGTTAATTTTTAGTTTATTAGGAAATTCGCTAAAATTTCAGGTTTTCTTATATATCATCCGAATCGTCGATATACGTAGAAATAGCAACAATTTAAAATTTCTGTTAATTTTTACAGTTTTCTCGGAAATTCGCAAAAATTCAATTTTTCTTAAATATCTTCCAAATCATCTAGATAGCATCGTTTTCAAATTTTGGTTAATTTATACATATTTCTTGAAAAATTGCTAAAATTTCAGTTTTTCTAATATATCATCTAAATCGTCGATATACGTAGAAATAGCATCGTTTTCGAATTTCGTGTAATTATTACATTTTTCTTGGAAATTCGCAAAAATTCAATATTTCTTATATATCTATAAAAATAGCAGCGTTTTCAAATTTTGGTTAATTTTTACATTTTTCTTGGAAATTCGTTAAAATTTCAGTTTTTCTTATATATCATCCAAATCGTCGATATCCGTAGAAATAGCAACGATTTAGAATTTCGGTTAATTTTTACAGTTTACACGGAAAATCGCTAGAATCCAATTTTTCTTAAATATCTTCCAAATCATCTAGATAGCATCGTTTTCAAATTTTTGTTAATTTTTACATTTTTCTTGGAAATTTACTAAAATTTCAGTTTCTCTTATATATCACCCAAATCGTCGAAATCCGTAGAAATAACAACGATTTACAATTTTGGTTAATTTTTACAGTTTACTAGGAAATTCGCTAAAATTCAATTTTTCTTAAATATCTTCCAAATCGTCGATATACCTACGTATATATATTTCTACAAATAGCAACGATTTAGAGTTTCGGTTAATTTTTACAGTTTACACGGAAAATCGCTAGAATTCAATTTTTCTTAAATATCTTCCAAATCATCTAGATAGCATCGTTTTCCAATTTTGGTTAATTTTTATATTTTTCTTGGAAATTTACTAAAATTTCAGTTTTTCTTATATATCATCCAAATCGTCGATATACGTAGAAATAGCATCGTTTGCGAATTTCTTGTAATTTTTACATTTTACTCGGAAATTCGCTAAAATTCAATTTTTCTTATATATCTATAGAAATAGCATCGTTTTTAAATTTTGGATAATTTTTACATTCTTCTTGGAAATTCGTTAAAATTTCAGTTTTTCATATATATCATCCAAATCGTCGATATACGTAGAAATAGTAACGATTTAGAATTTCGGTTAATTTTTACAGTTTGCTCGGAAATTCGCAAAAATTCAATTTTTCTTAAATATCTTCCAAATTATCTAGATAGCATCGTTTTCAAATTTTGGTTAATTTTTACATTTTTCTTGGAAATTTGCTAAAATTTTAGTTTTTCTTATATATCATCCAAATCGTCGATATACGTAGAAATAGCATCGTTTGCGAATTTCTTGTAATTTTTACATTTTACTCGGAATTTCGCTAAAATTCAATTTTTCTTATATATCTATAGAAATAGCATCGTTTTTAAATTTTGGATAATTTTTACATCCTTCTTGGAAATTCGTTAAAACTTCAGTTTTTCATATATATCATCCAAATCGTCGATATACGTAGAAATAGCAACGATTTAGAATTTTGGTTAATTTTTACAGTTTACTAGGAAATTCGCAAAAATTCAATTTTTCTTAAATATCTTCCAAATCATCTAGATAGCATCGTTTTCAAATTTTGGTTAATTTTTACATTTTTCTTGGAAAATCGTTAAAATTTCAGTTTTTCCTATATAGCAACAATTTAAAATTTCGGTTAATTTTTACAGTTTACTCGGAAATTCGCAAAAATTCAATTTTTGTTAAATATCTTCCAAATCATCTAGATAGCATCGTTTTCAAATTTTGGTTAATTTTTACATTTTTCTTGGAAAATCGTTAAAATTTCAGTTTTTCCTATATATCATCCAAATCGTCGATATACGTAGAAATAGCAACGATTTAAAATTTCGGTTAATTTTTACAGTTTACTCGGAAATTCGCAAAAATTCAATTTTTCTTAAATATCTTCCAAATCATCTAGATAGCATCGTTTTCAAATTTTGGTTAATTTTTACATTTTTCTTGGAAATTTACTAAAATTTCAGTTTTTCTTATATATCATCCAAATCGTCGATATACGTAGAAATAGCATCGTTTGCGAATTTCTTGTAATTTTTACATTTTACTCGGAAATTCGCTAAAATTCAATTTTTCTTATATATCTATAGAAATAGCATCGTTTTTAAATTTTGGATAATTTTTACATTCTTCTTGGAAATTCTTTAAAATTTCAGTTTTTCATATATATCATCCAAATCGTCGATATACGTAGAAATAGCAACGATTTAGAATTTCGGTTAATTTTTACAGTTTGCTCGGAAATTCGCAAAAATTCAATTTTTCTTAAATATCTTCCAAATCATCTAGATAGCATCGTCTTCAAATTTTGGTTAATTTTTACATTTTTCTTGGAAAATCGTAAAAATTTCAGTTTTTCCTATATATCATCCAAATCGTCGATATATGTAGAAATAGCAACGATTTAGAATTTTGGTTAATTTTTACAGTTTACTAGGAAATTCGCAAAAATTCAATTTTTCTTAAATATCTTCCAAATAATCTAGATAGCATCGTTTTCAAATTTTGGTTAATTTTTACATTTTTCTTGGAAATTTACTAAAATTTCAGTTTTTCTTATATATCATCCAAATCGTCGATATACGTAGAAATAGCATTGTTTGCGAATTTCGTGTAATTTTTACATTTTACTCGGAAATTCACTAAAATTCAATTTTTCTTATATATCTATAGAAATAGCATCGTTTTTAAATTTTGGATAATTTTTACATCCTTCTTGGAAAATCGCTAAAACTTCAGTTTTTCATATATATCATCCAAATCATCGATATACGTAGAAATAGCAACGATTTAGAATTTTGGTTAATTTTTACATTTCTCTTGGAAATTTACTAAAATTTCAGTTTTTCTTATATATCATCCAAATCGTCGATATACGTAGAAATAGCATCGTTTGCGAATTTCTTGTAATTTTTACATTTTACTCGGAAATTCGCTAAAATTCAATTTTTCTTATATATCTATAGAAATAGCATCGTTTTTAAATTTTGGATAATTTTTACATTCTTCTTGGAAGTTCTTTAAAATTTCAGTTTTTCATATATATCATCCAAATCGTCGATATACGTAGAAATAGCAACAATTTAGAATTTCGGTTAATTTTTAGTTTATTAGGAAATTCGCTAAAATTTCAGGTTTTCTTATATATCATCCGAATCGTCGATATACGTAGAAATAGCAACAATTTAAAATTTCTGTTAATTTTTGCAGTTTTCTCGGAAATTCGCAAAAATTCAATTTTTCTTAAATATCTTCCAAATCATCTAGATAGCATCGTTTTCAAATTTTGGTTAATTTATACATATTTCTTGAAAAATTGCTAAAATTTCAGTTTTTCTAATATATCATCCAAATCGTCGATATACGTAGAAATAGCATCGTTTTCGAATTTCGTGCAATTATTACATTTTTCTTGGAAATTCGCAAAAATTCAATATTTCTTATATATCTATAAAAATAGCAGCGTTTTCAAATTTTGGTTAATTTTTACATTTTTCTTGGAAATTCGTTAAAATTTCAGTTTTTCTTATATATCATCCAAATCGTCGATATCCGTAGAAATAGCAACGATTTAGAATTTCGGTTAATTTTTACAGTTTACACGGAAAATCGCTAGAATCCAATTTTTCTTAAATATCTTCCAAATCATCTAGATAGCATCGTTTTCAAATTTTTGTTAATTTTTACATTTTTCTTGGAAATTTACTAAAATTTCAGTTTCTCTTATATATCACCCAAATCGTCGAAATCCGTAGAAATAACAACGATTTACAATTTTGGTTAATTTTTACAGTTTACTAGGAAATTCGCTAAAATTCAATTTTTCTTAAATATCTTCCAAATCGTCGATATACCTACGTATATATATTTCTACAAATAGCAACGATTTAGAGTTTCGGTTAATTTTTACAGTTTACACGGAAAATCGCTAGAATTCAATTTTTCTTAAATATCTTCCAAATCATCTAGATAGCATCGTTTTCCAATTTTGGTTAATTTTTATATTTTTCTTGGAAATTTACTAAAATTTCAGTTTTTCTTATATATCATCCAAATCGTCGATATACGTAGAAATAGCATCGTTTGCGAATTTCTTGTAATTTTTACATTTTACTCGGAAATTCGCTAAAATTCAATTTTTCTTATATATCTATAGAAATAGCATCGTTTTTAAATTTTGGATAATTTTTACATTCTTCTTGGAAATTCGTTAAAATTTCAGTTTTTCATATATATCATCCAAATCGTCGATATACGTAGAAATAGTAACGATTTAGAATTTCGGTTAATTTTTACAGTTTGCTCGGAAATTCGCAAAAATTCAATTTTTCTTAAATATCTTCCAAATTATCTAGATAGCATCGTTTTCAAATTTTGGTTAATTTTTACATTTTTCTTGGAAATTTGCTAAAATTTCAGTTTTTCTTATATATCATCGAAATCGTCGATATACGTAGAAATAGCATCGTTTGCGAATTTCTTGTAATTTTTACATTTTACTCGGAATTTCGCTAAAATTCAATTTTTCTTATATATCTATAGAAATAGCATCGTTTTTAAATTTTGGATAATTTTTACATCCTTCTTGGAAATTCGTTAAAACTTCAGTTTTTCATATATATCATCCAAATCGTCGATATACGTAGAAATAGCAACGATTTAGAATTTTGGTTAATTTTTACGGTTTACTAGGAAATTCGCAAAAATTCAATTTTTCTTAAATATCTTCCAAATCATCTAGATAGCATCGTTTTCAAATTTTGGTTAATTTTTACATTTTTCTTGGAAAATCGTTAAAATTTCAGTTTTTCCTATATAGCAACAATTTAAAATTTCGGTTAATTTTTACAGTTTACTCGGAAATTCGCAAAAATTCAATTTTTGTTAAATATCTTCCAAATCATCTAGATAGCATCGTTTTCAAATTTTGGTTAATTTTTACATTTTTCTTGGAAAATCGTTAAAATTTCAGTTTTTCCTATATCATCCAAATCGTCGATATACGTAGAAATAGCAACGATTTAAAATTTCGGTTAATTTTTACAGTTTACTCGGAAATTCGCAAAAATTCAATTTTTCTTAAATATCTTCCAAATCATCTAGATAGCATCGTTTTCAAATTTTGGTTAATTTTTACATTTTTCTTGGAAATTTACTAAAATTTCAGTTTTTCTTATATATCATCCAAATCGTCGATATACGTAGAAATAGCATCGTTTGCGAATTTCTTGTAATTTTTACATTTTACTCGGAAATTCGCTAAAATTCAATTTTTCTTATATATCTATAGAAATAGCATCGTTTTTAAATTTTGGATAATTTTTACATTCTTCTTGGAAATTCTTTAAAATTTCAGTTTTTCATATATATCATCCAAATCGTCGATATACGTAGAAATAGCAACGATTTAGAATTTCGGTTAATTTTTACAGTTTGCTCGGAAATTCGCAAAAATTCAATTTTTCTTAAATATCTTCCAAATCATCTAGATAGCATCGTCTTCAAATTTTGGTTAATTTTTACATTTTTCTTGGAAAATCGTTAAAATTTCAGTTTTTCCTATATATCATCCAAATCGTCGATATACGTAGAAATAGCAACGATTTAAAATTTCGGTTAATTTTTACAGTTTACTCGGAAATTCGCAAAAATTCAATTTTTCTTAAACATCTTCCAAATCATCTAGATAGCATCGTCTTCAAATTTTGGTTAATTTTTACATTTTTCTTGGAAAATCGTCAAAATTTCAGTTTTTCTTATATATCATCCAAATCGTCGATATACGTAGAAATAGCATCGTTTGCGAATTTCGTGTAATTTTTACATTTTACTCGGAAATTCACTAAAATTCAATTTTTCTTATATATCTATAGAAATAGCATCGTTTTTAAATTTTGGATAATTTTTACATCCTTCTTGGAAATTCGTTAAAACTTCAGTTTTTCATATATATCATCCAAATCGTCGATATACGTAGAAATAGCAACGATTTAGAATTTTGGTTAATTCTTACAGTTTACTAGGAAATTCGCAAAAATTCAATTTTTCTTAAATATCTTTCAAATCATCTAGATAGCATCGTTTTCAAATTTTGGTTAATTTTTACATTTTTCTTGGAAAATCGTTAAAATTTCAGTTTTTCTTATATATCATCCAAATCGTCGATATACGTAGAAATAGCATCGTTTGCGAATTTCTTGTAATTTTTACATTTTACTCGGAAATTCGCTAAAATTCAATTTTTCTTATATATCTATAGAAATAGCATCGTTTTTAAATTTTGGATAATTTTTACATTCTTCTTGGAAATTCGTTAAAATTTCAGTTTTTCATATATATCATCCAAATCGTCGATATACGTAGAAATAGTAACGATTTAGAATTTCGGTTAATTTTTACAGTTTGCTCGGAAATTCGCAAAAATTCAATTTTTCTTAAATATCTTCCAAATTATCTAGATAGCATCGTTTTCAAATTTTGGTTAATTTTTACATTTTTCTTGGAAATTTGCTAAAATTTCAGTTTTTCTTATATATCATCCAAATCGTCGATATACGTAGAAATAGCATCGTTTGCGAATTTCTTGTAATTTTTACATTTTACTCGGAATTTCGCTAAAATTCAATTTTTCTTATATATCTATAGAAATAGCATCGTTTTTAAATTTTGGATAATTTTTACATTCTTCTTGGAAATTCGTTAAAATTTCAGTTTTTCATATATATCATCCAAATCGTCGATATACGTAGAAATAGCATCGTTTGCGAATTTCTTGTAATTTTTACATCTTACTCGGAAATTCGCTAAAATTCAATTTTTCTTATATATCTATAGAAATAGCATCGTTTTTAAATTTTGGATAATTTTTACATTCTTCTTGGAAATTCGTTAAAATTTCAGTTTTTCATATATATCATCCAAATCGTCGATATACGTAGAAATAGCAACGATTTAAAATTTCGGTTAATTTTTACAGTTTACTCGGAAATTCGCAAAAATTCAATTTTTCTTAAACATCTTCCAAATCATCTAGATAGCATCGTCTTCAAATTTTGGTTAATTTTTACATTTTTCTTGGAAAATCGTCAAAATTTCGGTTTTTCTTATATATCATCCAAATCGTCGATATACGTAGAAATAGCATCGTTTGCGAATTTCGTGTAATTTTTACATTTTACTCGGAAATTCACTAAAATTCAATTTTTCTTATATATCTATAGAAATAGCATCGTTTTTAAATTTTGGATAATTTTTACATCCTTCTTGGAAAATCGTTAAAACTTCAGTTTTTCATATGTATCATCCAAATCGTCGATATACGTAGAAATAGCAACGATTTAGAATTTTGGTTAATTTTTACATTTCTCTTGGAAATTTACTAAAATTTCAGTTTTTCTTATATATCATCCAAATCGTCGATATACGTAGAAATAGCATCGTTTGCGAATTTCTTGTAATTTTTACATTTTACTCGGAAATTCGCTAAAATTCAATTTTTCTTATATATCTATAGAAATAGCATCGTTTTTAAATTTTGGATAATTTTTACATTCTTCTTGGAAGTTCTTTAAAATTTCAGTTTTTCATATGTATCATCCAAATCGTCGATATACGTAGAAATAGCAACGATTTAGAATTTCGGTTAATTTTTACAGTTTGCTCGGAAATTCGCAAAAATTCAATTTTTCTTAAATATCTTCCAAATCATCTAGATAGCATCGTCTTCAAATTTTGGTTAATTTTTACGTTTTTCTTGGAAAATCGTTAAAATTTCAGTTTTTCTTATATATCATCCAAATCGTCGATATATGTAGAAATAGCAACGATTTAGAATTTCGGTTAATTTTTACAGTTTGCTCGGAAATTCGCAAAAATTTAATTTTTCTTAAATATCTTCCAAATCATCTAGATAGCATCGTTTTCAAATTTTGGTTAATTTTTACATTTTTCTTGGAAATTTACTAAAATTTCAGTGTTTCTTATATATCATCCAAATCGTCGATATACGTAGAAATAGCAACAATTTAGAATTTCGGTTAATTTTTACAGTTTATTAGGAAATTCGCTAAAATTTCAGGTTTTCTTATATATCATCCGAATCGTCGATATACGTAGAAATAGCAACAATTTAAAATTTCGGTTAATTTTTACAGTTTTCTCGGAAATTCGCAAAAATTCAATTTTTCTTAAATATCTTCCAAATCATCTAGATAGCATCGTTTTCAAATTTTGGTTAATTTTTACATTTTTCTTGGAAAATCGTTAAAATTTCAGTTTTTCCTATATAGCAACAATTTAAAATTTCGGTTAATTTTTACAGTTTACTCGGAAATTCGCAAAAATTCAATTTTTGTAAAATATCTTCCAAATCATCTAGGTAGCATCGTTTTCAAATTTTGGTTAATTTTTACATTTTTCTTGGAAAATCGTTAAAATTTCAGTTTTTCCTATATATCATCCAAATCGTCGATATACGTAGAAATAGCAACGATTTAAAATTTCGGTTAATTTTTACAGTTTACTCGGAAATTCACAAAAATTCAATTTTTCTTAAACATCTTCCAAATCATCTAGATAGCATCGTCTTCAAATTTTGGTTAATTTTTACATTTTTCTTGGAAAATCGTCAAAATTTCAGTTTTTCTTATATATCATCCAAATCGTCGATATACGTAGAAATAGCATCGTTTGCGAATTTCGTGTAATTTTTACATTTTACTCGGAATTTCGCTAAAATTCAATTTTTCTTATATATCTATAGAAATAGCATCGTTTTTAAATTTTGGATAATTTTTACATCCTTCTTGGAAATTCGTTAAAACTTCAGTTTTTCATATATATCATCCAAATCGTCGATATACGTAGAAATAGCAACGATTTAGAATTTTGGTTAATTTTTACAGTTTACTAGGAAATTCGCAAAAATTCAATTTTTCTTAAATATCTTCCAAATCATCTAGATAGCATCGTTTTCAAATTTTGGTTAATTTTTACATTTTTCTAGGAAAATCGTTAAAATTTCAGTTTTTCCTATATAGCAACAATTTAAAATTTCGGTTAATTTTTACAGTTTACTCGGAAATTCGCAAAAATTCAATTTTTGTTAAATATCTTCCAAATCATCTAGATAGCATCGTTTTCAAATTTTGGTTAATTTTTACATTTTTCTTGGAAATTTACTAAAATTTCAGTTTTTCTTATATATCATCCAAATCGTCGATATACGTAGAAATAGCATCGTTTGCGAATTTCGTGTAATTTTTACATTTTACTCGGAAATTCACTAAAATTCAATTTTTCTTATATATCTATAGAAATAGCATCGTTTTTAAATTTTGGATAATTTTTACATCCTTCTTGGAAATTCGTTAAAACTTCAGTTTTTCATATATATCATCCAAATCGTCGATATACGTAGAAATAGCAACGATTTAGAATTTTGGTTAATTCTTACAGTTTACTAGGAAATTCGCAAAAATTCAATTTTTCTTAAATATCTTTCAAATCATCTAGATAGCATCGTTTTCAAATTTTGGTTAATTTTTACATTTTTCTTGGAAAACCGTTAAAATTTCAGTTTTTTTTATATATCATCCAAATCGTCGATATACGTAGAAATAGCAACAATTTAAAATTTCGGTTAATTTTTACAGTTTGCTCGGAAATTCGCAAAAATTCAATTTTTCTTAAATATCTTCCAAATTATCTAGATAGCATCGTTTTCAAATTTTGGTTAATTTTTACATTTTTCTTGGAAATTTGCTAAAATTTCAGTTTTTCTTATATATCATCCAAATCGTCGATATACGTAGAAATAGCATCGTTTGCGAATTTCTTGTAATTTTTACATTTTACTCGGAATTTCGCTAAAATTCAATTTTTCTTATATATCTATAGAAATAGCATCGTTTTTAAATTTTGGAAAATTTTTACATCCTTCTTGGAAATTCGTTAAAACTTCAGTTTTTCATATATATCATCCAAATCGTCGATATACGTAGAAATAGCAACGATTTAGAATTTTGGTTAATTTTTACAGTTTACTAGGAAATTCGCAAAAATTCAATTTTTCTTAAATATCTTCCAAATCATCTAGATAGCATCGTTTTCAAATTTTGGTTAATTTTTGCATTTTTCTTGGAAAATCGTTAAAATTTCAGTTTTTCCTGTATATCATCCAAATCGTCGATATACGTAGAAATAGCAACGATTTAAAATTTCGGTTAATTTTTACAGTTTATTCGGAAATTCGCAAAAATTCAATTTTTCTTAAACATCTTCCAAATCATCTAGATAGCATCGTCTTCAAATTTTGGTTAATTTTTACATTTTTCTTGGAAAATCGTCAAAATTTCAGTTTTTCTTATATATCATCCAAATCGTCGATATACGTAGAAATAGCATCGTTTGCGAATTTCGTGTAATTTTTACATTTTACTCGGAAATTCACTAAAATTCAATTTTTCTTATATATCTATAGAAATAGCATCGTTTTTAAATTTTGGATAATTTTTACATCCTTCTTGGAAATTCGTTAAAACTTCAGTTTTTCATATATATCATCCAAATCGTCGATATACGTAGAAATAGCAACGATTTAGAATTTTGGTTAATTCTTACAGTTTACTAGGAAATTCGCAAAAATTCAATTTTTCTTAAATATCTTTCAAATCATCTAGATAGCATCGTTTTCAAATTTTGGTTAATTTTTACATTTTTCTTGGAAAACCCTTAAAATTTCAGTTTTTCTTATATATCATCCAAATCGTCGATATACGTAGAAATAGCAACAATTTAAAATTTCGGTTAATTTTTACAGTTTACTCGGAAATTCGCAAAAATTCAATTTTTCTTAAATATCTTCCAAATCATCTAGATAGCATCGTTTTCAAATTTTGGTTAATTTTTACATTTTTCTTGGAAATTTACTAAAATTTCAGTTTTTCTTATATATCATCCAAATCGTCGATATACGTAGAAATAGCATCGTTTGCGAATTTCTTGCAATTTTTACATTTTACTCGGAAATTCGCTAAAATTCAATTTTTCTTATATATCTATAGAAATAGCAACGTTTTTAAATTTTGGATAATTTTTACATTCTTGGAAATTCTTTAAAATTTCAGTTTTTCATATATATCATCCAAATCGTCGATATACGTAGAAATAGCAACGATTTAGAATTTCGGTTAATTTTTACAGTTTGCTCAGAAATTCGCAAAAATTCAATTTTTCTTAAATATCTTCCAAATCATCTAGATAGCATCGTCTTCAAATTTTGGTTAATTTTTACATTTTTCTTGGAAAATCGTTAAAATTTCAGTTTTTCTTATATATCATCCAAATCGTCGATATACGTAGAAATAGCAACAATTTAAAATTTCGGTTAATTTTTACAGTTTACTCGGAAATTCGCAAAAATTCAATTTTTCTTAAATATCTTCCAAATCATCTAGATAGCATCGTTTTCAAATTTTGGTTAATTTTTACATTTTTCTTGGAAATTTACTAAAATTTCAGTTTTTCTTATATATCATCCAAATCGTCGATATACGTAGAAATAGCATCGTTTGCGAATTTCTTGTAATTTTTACATTTTACTCGGAAATTCGCTAAAATTCAATTTTTCTTATATATCTATAGAAATAGCATCGTTTTTAAATTTTGGATAATTTTTACATTCTTCTTGGAAATTCTTTAAAATTTCAGTTTTTCATATATATCATCCAAATCGTCGATATACGTAGAAATAGCAACGATTTAGAATTTCGGTTAATTTTTACAGTTTGCTCGGAAATTCGCAAAAATTCAAT
The DNA here is from genome assembly GCA_963921985.1 of Agrilus biguttatus. Classification (NCBI taxonomy): domain Eukaryota; kingdom Metazoa; phylum Arthropoda; class Insecta; order Coleoptera; family Buprestidae; genus Agrilus; species Agrilus biguttatus. Next base: position 21,414,951 of record OY998117.1, on the reverse strand, counting down.
TTTTCTTAAATATCTTCCAAATCATCTACATAGCATCGTCTTCAAATTTTGGTTAATTTTTACATTTTTCTTGGAAAATCGTTAAAATTTCAGTTTTTCTTATATATCATCCAAATCGTCGATATATGTAGAAATAGCAACGATTTAGAATTTCGGTTAATTTTTACAGTTTGCTCGGAAATTCGCAAAAATTCAATTTTTCTTAAATATCTTCCAAATCATCTAGATAGCATCGTTTTCAAATTTTGGTTAATTTTTACATTTTTCTTGGAAATTTACTAAAATTTCAGTGTTTCTTATATATCATCCAAATCGTCGATATACGTAGAAATAGCAACAATTTAGAATTTCGGTTAATTTTTACAGTTTATTAGGAAATTCGCTAAAATTTCAGGTTTTCTTATATATCATCCGAATCGTCGATATACGTAGAAATAGCAACAATTTAAAATTTCGGTTAATTTTTACAGTTTTCTCGGAAATTCGCAAAAATTCAATTTTTCTTAAATATCTTCCAAATCATCTAGATAGCATCGTTTTCAAATTTTGGTTAATTTTTACATTTTTCTTGGAAAATCGTTAAAATTTCAGTTTTTCCTATATAGCAACAATTTAAAATTTCGGTTAATTTTTACAGTTTACTCGGAAATTCGCAAAAATTCAATTTTTGTTAAATATCTTCCAAATCATCTAGGTAGCATCGTTTTCAAATTTTGGTTAATTTTTACATTTTTCTTGGAAAATCGTTAAAATTTCAGTTTTTCCTATATATCATCCAAATCGTCGATATACGTAGAAATAGCAACGATTTAAAATTTCGGTTAATTTTTACAGTTTACTCGGAAATTCACAAAAATTCAATTTTTCTTAAACATCTTCCAAATCATCTAGATAGCATCGTCTTCAAATTTTGGTTAATTTTTACATTTTTCTTGGAAAATCGTCAAAATTTCAGTTTTTCTTATATATCATCCAAATCGTCGATATACGTAGAAATAGCATCGTTTGCGAATTTCGTGTAATTTTTACATTTTACTCGGAAATTCACTAAAATTCAATTTTTCTTATATATCTATAGAAATAGCATCGTTTTTAAATTTTGGATAATTTTTACATCCTTCTTGGAAATTCGTTAAAACTTCAGTTTTTCATATATATCATCCAAATCGTCGATATACGTAGAAATAGCAACGATTTAGAATTTTGGTTAATTCTTACAGTTTACTAGGAAATTCGCAAAAATTCAATTTTTCTTAAATATCTTTCAAATCATCTAGATAGCATCGTTTTCAAATTTTGGTTAATTTTTACATTTTTCTTGGAAAACCGTTAAAATTTCAGTTTTTCTTATATATCATCCAAATCGTCGATATACGTAGAAATAGCAACAATTTAAAATTTCGGTTAATTTTTACAGTTTGCTCGGAAATTCGCAAAAATTCAATTTTTCTTAAATATCTTCCAAATTATCTAGATAGCATCGTTTTCAAATTTTGGTTAATTTTTACATTTTTCTTGGAAATTTGTTAAAATTTCAGTTTTTCTTATATATCATCCAAATCGTCGATATACGTAGAAATAGCATCGTTTGCGAATTTCTTGTAATTTTTACATTTTACTCGGCATTTCGCTAAAATTCAATTTTTCTTATATATCTATAGAAATAGCATCGTTTTTAAATTTTGGATAATTTTTACATCCTTCTTGGAAATTCGTTAAAACTTCAGTTTTTCATATATATCATCCAAATCGTCGATATACGTAGAAATAGCAACGATTTAGAATTTTGGTTAATTTTTACAGTTTACCAGGAAATTCGCAAAAATTCAATTTTTCTTAAATATCTTCCAAATCATCTAGATAGCATCGTTTTCAAATTTTGGTTAATTTTTACATTTTTCTTGGAAAATCGTTAAAATTTCAGTTTTTCCTATATAGCAACAATTTAAAATTTCGGTTAATTTTTACAGTTTACTCGGAAATTCGCAAAAATTCAATTTTTGTTAAATATCTTCCAAATCATCTAGATAGCATCGTTTTCAAATTTTGGTTAATTTTTACATTTTTCTTGGAAAATCGTTAAAATTTCAGTTTTTCCTATATATCATCCAAATCGTCGATATACGTAGAAATAGCAACGATTTAAAATTTCGGTTAAATTTTACAGTTTACTCGGAAATTCGCAAAAATTCAATTTTTCTTAAACATCTTCCAAATCATCTAGATAGCATCGTCTTCAAATTTTGGTTAATTTTTACATTTTTCTTGGAAAATCGTCAAAATTTCAGTTTTTCTTATATATCATCCAAATCGTCGATATACGTAGAAATAGCATCGTTTGCGAATTTCGTGTAATTTTTACATTTTACTCGGAAATTCACTAAAATTCAATTTTTCTTATATATCTATAGAAATAGCATCGTTTTTAAATTTTGGATAATTTTTACATCCTTCTTGGAAATTCGTTAAAACTTCAGTTTTTCATATATATCATCCAAATCGTCGATATACGTAGAAATAGCAACGATTTAGAATTTTGGTTAATTCTTACAGTTTACTAGGAAATTCGCAAAAATTCAATTTTTCTTAAATATCTTTCAAATCATCTAGATAGCATCGTTTTCAAATTTTGGTTAATTTTTACATTTTTCTTGGAAAACCGTTAAAATTTCAGTTTCTCTTATATATCATCCAAATCGTCGATATACGTAGAAATAGCAACAATTTAAAATTTCGGTTAATTTTTACAGTTTACTCGGAAATACGCAAAAATTCAATTTTTCTTAAATATCTTCCAAATCATCTAGATAGCATCGTTTTCAAATTTTGGTTAATTTTTACATTTTTCTTGGAAATTTACTAAAATTTCAGTTTTTCTTATATATCATCCAAATCGTCGATATACGTAGAAATAGCATCGTTTGCGAATTTCTTGTAATTTTTACATTTTACTCGGAAATTCGCTAAAATTCAATTTTTCTTATATATCTATAGAAATAGCATCGTTTTTAAATTTTGGATAATTTTTACATTCTTCTTGGAAATTCTTTAAAATTTCAGTTTTTCATATATATCATCCAAATCGTCGATATACGTAGAAATAGCAACGATTTAGAATTTCGGTTAATTTTTACAGTTTGCTCGGAAATTCGCAAAAATTCAATTTTTCTTAAATATCTTCCAAATCATCTAGATAGCATCGTCTTCAAATTTTGGTTAATTTTTACATTTTTCTTGGAGAATCGTTAAAATTTCAGTTTTTCCTATATATCATCCAAATCGTCGATATACGTAGAAATAGCAACGATTTAAAATTTCGGTTAATTTTTACAGTTTACTCGGAAATTCGCAAAAATTCAATTTTTCTTAAACATCTTCCAAATCATCTAGATAGCATCGTCTTCAAATTTTGGTTAATTTTTACATTTTTCTTGGAAAATCGTCAAAATTTCAGTTTTTCTTATATATCATCCAAATCGTCGATATACGTAGAAATAGCATCGTTTGCGAATTTCGTGTAATTTTTACATTTTACTCGGAAATTCACTAAAATTCAATTTTTCTTATATATCTATAGAAATAGCATCGTTTTTAAATTTTGGATAATTTTTACATCCTTCTTGGAAATTCGTTAAAACTTCAGTTTTTCATATATATCATCCAAATCGTCGATATACGTAGAAATAGCAACGATTTAGAATTTTGGTTAATTCTTACAGTTTACTAGGAAATTCGCAAAAATCCAATTTTTCTTAAATATCTTTCAAATCATCTAGATAGCATCGTTTTCAAATTTTGGTTAATTTTTACATTTTTCTTGGAAAATCGTTAAAATTTCAGTTTTTCTTATATATCATCCAAATCGTCGATATACGTAGAAATAGCAACAATTTAAAATTTCGGTTAATTTTTACAGTTTACTCGGAAATTCACAAAAATTCAATTTTTCTTAAATATCTTCCAAATCATCTAGATAGCATCGTTTTCAAATTTTGGTTAATTTTTACATTTTTCTTGGAAATTTACTAAAATTTCAGTTTTTCTTATATATCATCCAAATCGTCGATATACGTAGAAATAGCATCGTTTGCGAATTTCTTGTAATTTTTACATTTTACTCGGAAATTCGCTAAAATTCAATTTTTCTTATATATCTATAGAAATAGCATCGTTTTTAAATTTTGGATAATTTTTACATTCTTCTTGGAAATTCTTTAAAATTTCAGTTTTTCATATATATCATCCAAATCGTCGATATACGTAGAAATAGCAACGATTTAGAATTTCGGTTAATTTTTACAGTTTGCTCGGAAATTCGCAAAAATTCAATTTTTCTTAAATATCTTCCAAATCATCTAGATAGCATCGTCTTCAAATTTTGGTTAATTTTTACATTTTTCTTGGAAAATCGTTAAAATTTCAGTTTTTCATATATATCATCCAAATCGTCGATATACGTAGAAATAGCAACGATTTAGAATTTCGGTTAATTTTTACAGTTTGCTCGGAAATTCGCAAAAATTCAATTTTTCTTAAATATCTTCCAAATCATCTAGATAGCATCGTCTTCAAATTCTGGTTAATTTTTACATTTTTCTTGGAAATTCGTTAAAACTTCAGTTTTTCATATATATCATCCAAATCGTCGATATACGTAGAAATAGCAACGATTTAGAATTTTGGTTAATTCTTACAGTTTACTAGGAAATTCGCAAAAATTCAATTTTTCTTAAATATCTTTCAAATCATCTAGATAGCATCGTTTTCAAATTTTGGTTAATTTTTACATTTTTCTTGGAAAACCGTTAAAATTTCAGTTTTTCTTATATATCATCCAAATCGTCGATATACGTAGAAATAGCAACAATTTAAAGTTTCGGTTAATTTTTACAGTTTACTCGGAAATTCGCAAAAATTCAATTTTTCTTAAATATCTTCCAAATCATCTAGATAGCATCGTTTTCAAATTTTGGTTAATTTTTACATTTTTCTTGGAAATTTACTAAAATTTCAGTTTTTCTTATATATCATCCAAATCGTCGATATACGTAGAAATAGCATCGTTTGCGAATTTCTTGTAATTTTTACATTTTACTCGGAAATTCGCTAAAATTCAATTTTTCTTATATATCTATAGAAATAGCATCGTTTTTAAATTTTGGATAATTTTTACATTCTTCTTGGAAATTCTTTAAAATTTCAGTTTTTCATATATATCATCCAAATCGTCGATATACGTAGAAATAGCAACGATTTAGAATTTCGGTTAATTTTTACAGTTTGCTCGGAAATTCGCAAAAATTCAATTTTTCTTAAATATCTTCCAAATCATCTAGATAGCATCCTCTTCAAATTTTGGTTAATTTTTACATTTTTCTTGGAAAATCGTTAAAATTTCAGTTTTTCCTATATATCATCCAAATCGTCGATATATGTAGAAATAGCAACGATTTAGAATTTTGGTTAATTTTTACAGTTTACTAGGAAATTCGCAAAAATTCAATTTTTCTTAAACATCTTCCAAATCATCTAGATAGCATCGTCTTCAAATTTTGGTTAATTTTTACATTTTTCTTGGAAAATCGTCAAAATTTCAGTTTTTCTTATATATCATCCAAATCGTCGATATACGTAGAAATAGCATCGTTTGCGAATTTCGTGTAATTTTTACATTTTACTCGGAAATTCACTAAAATTCAATTTTTCTTATATATCTATAGAAATAGCATCGTTTTTAAATTTTGGATAATTTTTACATCCTTCTTGGAAATTCGTTAAAACTTCAGTTTTTCATATATATCATCCAAATCGTCGATATACGTAGAAATAGCAACGATTTAGAATTTTGGTTAATTCTTACAGTTTACTAGGAAATTCGCAAAAATCCAATTTTTCTTAAATATCTTTCAAATCATCTAGATAGCATCGTTTTCAAATTTTGGTTAATTTTTACATTTTTCTTGGAAAATCGTTAAAATTTCAGTTTTTCTTATATATCATCCAAATCGTCGATATACGTAGAAATAGCAACAATTTAAAATTTCGGTTAATTTTTACAGTTTACTCGGAAATTCACAAAAATTCAATTTTTCTTAAATATCTTCCAAATCATCTAGATAGCATCGTTTTCAAATTTTGGTTAATTTTTACATTTTTCTTGGAAATTTACTAAAATTTCAGTTTTTCTTATATATCATCCAAATCGTCGATATACGTAGAAATAGCATCGTTTGCGAATTTCTTGTAATTTTTACATTTTACTCGGAAATTCGCTAAAATTCAATTTTTCTTATATATCTATAGAAATAGCATCGTTTTTAAATTTTGGATAATTTTTACATTCTTCTTGGAAATTCTTTAAAATTTCAGTTTTTCATATATATCATCCAAATCGTCGATATACGTAGAAATAGCAACGATTTAGAATTTCGGTTAATTTTTACAGTTTGCTCGGAAATTCGCAAAAATTCAATTTTTCTTAAATATCTTCCAAATCATCTAGATAGCATCGTCTTCAAATTTTGGTTAATTTTTACATTTTTCTTGGAAAATCGTTAAAATTTCAGTTTTTCATATATATCATCCAAATCGTCGATATACGTAGAAATAGCAACGATTTAGAATTTCGGTTAATTTTTACAGTTTGCTCGGAAATTCGCAAAAATTCAATTTTTCTTAAATATCTTCCAAATCATCTAGATAGCATCGTCTTCAAATTCTGGTTAATTTTTACATTTTTCTTGGAAATTCGTTAAAACTTCAGTTTTTCATATATATCATCCAAATCGTCGATATACGTAGAAATAGCAACGATTTAGAATTTTGGTTAATTCTTACAGTTTACTAGGAAATTCGCAAAAATTCAATTTTTCTTAAATATCTTTCAAATCATCTAGATAGCATCGTTTTCAAATTTTGGTTAATTTTTACATTTTTCTTGGAAAACCGTTAAAATTTCAGTTTTTCTTATATATCATCCAAATCGTCGATATACGTAGAAATAGCAACAATTTAAAGTTTCGGTTAATTTTTACAGTTTACTCGGAAATTCGCAAAAATTCAATTTTTCTTAAATATCTTCCAAATCATCTAGATAGCATCGTTTTCAAATTTTGGTTAATTTTTACATTTTTCTTGGAAATTTACTAAAATTTCAGTTTTTCTTATATATCATCCAAATCGTCGATATACGTAGAAATAGCATCGTTTGCGAATTTCTTGTAATTTTTACATTTTACTCGGAAATTCGCTAAAATTCAATTTTTCTTATATATCTATAGAAATAGCATCGTTTTTAAATTTTGGATAATTTTTACATTCTTCTTGGAAATTCTTTAAAATTTCAGTTTTTCATATATATCATCCAAATCGTCGATATACGTAGAAATAGCAACGATTTAGAATTTCGGTTAATTTTTACAGTTTGCTCGGAAATTCGCAAAAATTCAATTTTTCTTAAATATCTTCCAAATCATCTAGATAGCATCGTCTTCAAATTTTGGTTAATTTTTACATTTTTCTTGGAAAATCGTTAAAATTTCAGTTTTTCCTATATATCATCCAAATCGTCGATATATGTAGAAATAGCAACGATTTAGAATTTTGGTTAATTTTTACAGTTTACTAGGAAATTCGCAAAAATTCAATTTTTCTTAAATATCTTCCAAATAATCTAGATAGCATCGTTTTCAAATTTTGGTTAATTTTTACATTTTTCTTGGAAATTTACTAAAATTTCAGTTTTTCTTATATATCATCCAAATCGTCGATATACGTAGAAATAGCAACGATTTAGAATTTCGGTTAATTTTTACAGTTTGCTCGGAAATTCGCAAAAATTCAATTTTTCTTAAATATCTTCCAAATCATCTAGATAGCATCGTCTTCAAATTCTGGTTAATTTTTACATTTTTCTTGGAAATTCGTTAAAACTTCAGTTTTTCATATATATCATCCAAATCGTCGATATACGTAGAAATAGCAACGATTTAGAATTTTGGTTAATTCTTACAGTTTACTAGGAAATTCGCAAAAATTCAATTTTTCTTAAATATCTTTCAAATCATCTAGATAGCATCGTTTTCAAATTTTGGTTAATTTTTACATTTTTCTTGGAAAACCGTTAAAATTTCAGTTTTTCTTATATATCATCCAAATCGTCGATATACGTAGAAATAGCAACAATTTAAAATTTCGGTTAATTTTTACAGTTTACTCGGAAATTCGCAAAAATTCAATTTTTCTTAAATATCTTCCAAATCATCTAGATAGCATCGTTTGCGAATTTCGTGTAATTTTTACATTTTACTCGGAAATTCACTAAAATTCAATTTTTCTTATATATCTATAGAAATAGCATCGTTTTTAAATTTTGGATAATTTTTACATCCTTCTTGGAAATTCGTTAAAACTTCAGTTTTTCATATATATCATCCAAATCGTCGATATACGTAGAAATAGCAACGATTTAGAATTTTGGTTAATTCTTACAGTTTACTAGGAAATTCGCAAAAATTCAATTTTTCTTAAATATCTTTCAAATCATCTAGATAGCATCGTTTTCAAATTTTGGTTAATTTTTACATTTTTCTTGGAAAATCGTTAAAATTTCAGTTTTTCTTATATATCATCCAAATCGTCGATATACGTAGAAATAGCAACAATTTAAAATTTCGGTTAATTTTTACAGTTTACTCGGAAATTCACAAAAATTCAATTTTTCTTAAATATCTTCCAAATCATCTAGATAGCATCGTTTTCAAATTTTGGTTAATTTTTACATTTTTCTTGGAAATTTACTAAAATTTCAGTTTTTCTTATATATCATCCAAATCGTCGATATACGTAGAAATAGCATCGTTTGCGAATTTCTTGTAATTTTTACATTTTACTCGGAAATTCGCTAAAATTCAATTTTTCTTATATATCTATAGAAATAGCATCGTTTTTAAATTTTGGATAATTTTTACATTCTTCTTGGAAATTCTTTAAAATTTCAGTTTTTCATATATATCATCCAAATCGTCGATATACGTAGAAATAGCAACGATTTAGAATTTCGGTTAATTTTTACAGTTTGCTCGGAAATTCGCAAAAATTCAATTTTTCTTAAATATCTTCCAAATCATCTAGATAGCATCGTCTTCAAATTTTGGTTAATTTTTACATTTTTCTTGGAAAATCGTTAAAATTTCAGTTTTTCTTATATATCATCCAAATCGTCGATATACGTAGAAATAGCAACAATTTAAAATTTCGGTTAATTTTTACAGTTTACTCGGAAATTCGCAAAAATTCAATTTTTCTTAAATATCTTCCAAATCATCTAGATAGCATCGTTTTCAAATTTTGGTTAATTTTTACATTTTTCTTGGAAATTTACTAAAATTTCAGTTTTTCTTATATATCATCCAAATCGTCGATATACGTAGAAATAGCATCGTTTGCGAATTTCTTGTAATTTTTACATTTTACTCGGAAATTCGTTAAAATTCAATTTTTCTTATATATCTATAGAAATAGCATCGTTTTTAAATTTTGGATAATTTTTACATTCTTCTTGGAAATTCTTTAAAATTTCAGTTTTTCATATATATCATCCAAATCGTCGATATACGTAGAAATAGCAACGATTTAGAATTTCGGTTAATTTTTACAGTTTGCTCGGAAATTCGCAAAAATTCAATTTTTCTTAAATATCTTCCAAATCATCTAGATAGCATCGTCTTCAAATTTTGGTTAATTTTTACATTTTTCTTGGAAAATCGTTAAAATTTCAGTTTTTCCTATATATCATCCAAATCGTCGATATATGTAGAAATAGCAACGATTTAGAATTTTGGTTAATTTTTACAGTTTACTAGGAAATTCGCAAAAATTCAATTTTTCTTAAATATCTTCCAAATCATCTAGATAGCATCGTTTTCAAATTTTGGTTAATTTTTACATTTTTCTTGGAAATTTACTAAAATTTCAGTTTTTCTTATATATCATCCAAATCGTCGATATACGTAGAAATAGCATCGTTTGCGAATTTCTTGTAATTTTTACATTTTACTCGGAAATTCGTTAAAATTCAATTTTTCTTATATATCTATAGAAATAGCATCGTTTTTAAATTTTGGATAATTTTTACATTCTTCTTGGAAATTCTTTAAAATTTCAGTTTTTCATATATATCATCCAAATCGTCGATATACGTAGAAATAGCAACGATTTAGAATTTCGGTTAATTTTTACAGTTTGCTCGGAAATTCGCAAAAATTCAATTTTTCTTAAATATCTTCCAAATAATCTAGATAGCATCGTTTTCAAATTTTGGTTAATTTTTACATTTTTCTTGGAAATTTACTAAAATTTCAGTTTTTCTTATATATCATCCAAATCGTCGATATACGTAGAAATAGCAACGATTTAGAATTTCGGTTAATTTTTACAGTTTGCTCGGAAATTCGCAAAAATTCAATTTTTCTTAAATATCTTCCAAATCATCTAGATAGCATCGTCTTCAAATTTTGGTTAATTTTTACATTTTTCTTGGAAAATCGTTAAAATTTCAGGTTTTCTTATATATCATCCAAATCGTCGATATACGTAGAAATAGCAACAATTTAAAATTTCGGTTAATTTTTACAGTTTGCTCGGAAATTCGCAAAAATTCAATTTTTCTTAAATATCTTCCAAATTATCTAGATAGCATCGTTTTCAAATTTTGGTTAATTTTTACATTTTTCTTGGAAATTTGCTAAAATTTCAGTTTTTCTTATATATCATCCAAATCGTCGATATACGTAGAAATAGCATCGTTTGCGAATTTCTTGTAATTTTTACATTTTACTCGGCATTTCGCTAAAATTCAATTTTTCTTATATATCTATAGAAATAGCATCGTTTTTAAATTTTGGATAATTTTTACATCCTTCTTGGAAATTCGTTAAAACTTCAGTTTTTCATATATATCATCCAAATCGTCGATATACGTAGAAATAGCAACGATTTAGAATTTTGGTTAATTTTTACAGTTTACTAGGAAATTCGCAAAAATTCAATTTTTCTTAAATATCTTCCAAATCATCTAGATAGCATCGTTTTCAAATTTTGGTTAATTTTTACATTTTTCTTGGAAAATCGTTAAAATTTCAGTTTTTCCTATATAGCAACAATTTAAAATTTCGGTTAATTTTTACAGTTTACTCGGAAATTCGCAAAAATTCAATTATTGTTAAATATCTTCCAAATCATCTAGATAGCATCGTTTTCAAATTTTGGTTAATTTTTACATTTTTCTTGGAAAATCGTTAAAATTTCAGTTTTTCCTATATATCATCCAAATCGTCGATATACGTAGAAATAGCAACGATTTAAAATTTCGGTTAATTTTTACAGTTTACTCGGAAATTCGCAAAAATTCAATTTTTCTTAAACATCTTCCAAATCATCTAGATAGCATCGTCTTCAAATTTTGGTTAATTTTTACATTTTTCTTGGAAAATCGTCAAAATTTCAGTTTTTCTTATATATCATCCAAATCGTCGATATACGTAGAAATAGCATCGTTTGCGAATTTCGTGTAATTTTTACATTTTACTCGGAAATTCACTAAAATTCAATTTTTCTTATATATCTATAGAAATAGCATCGTTTTTAAATTTTGGACAATTTTTACATCCTTCTTGGAAATTCGTTAAAACTTCAGTTTTTCATATATATCAGCCAAATCGTCGATATACGTAGAAATAGCAACGATTTAGAATTTTGGTTAATTCTTACAGTTTACTAGGAAATTCGCAAAAATTCAATTTTTCTTAAATATCTTCCAAATCATCTAGATAGCATCGTCTTCAAATTTTGGTTAATTTTTACATTTTTCTTGGAAAATCGTTAAAATTTCAGTTTTTCTTATATATCATCCAAATCGTCGATATACGTAGAAATAGCAACAATTTAAAATTTCGGTTAATTTTTACAGTTTACTCGGAAATTCGCAAAAATTCAATTTTTCTTATATATCTATAGAAATAGCATCGTTTTTAAATTTTGGATAATTTTTACATTCTTCTTGGAAATTCTTTAAAATTTCAGTTTTTCATATATATCATCCAAATCGTCGATATACGTAGAAATAGCAACGATTTAGAATTTCGGTTAATTTTTACAGTTTGCTCGGAAATTCGCAAAAATTCAATTTTTCTTAAATATCTTCCAAATAATCTAGATAGCATCGTTTTCAAATTTTGGTTAATTTTTACATTTTTCTTGGAAAATCGTTAAAATTTCAGTTTTTCCTATATATCATCCAAATCGTCGATATACGTAGAAATAGCAACGATTTAAAATTTCGGTTAATTTTTACAGTTTACTCGGAAATTCACAAAAATTCAATTTTTCTTAAATATCTTCCAAATCATCTAGATAGCATCGTCTTCAAATTTTGGTTAATTTTTACATTTTTCTTGGAAAATCGTCAAAATTTCAGTTTTTCTTATATATCATCCAAATCGTCGATATACGTAGAAATAGCATCGTTTGCGAATTTCGTGTAATTTTTACATTTTACTCGGAAATTCACTAAAATTCAATTTTTCTTATATATCTATAGAAATAGCATCGTTTTTAAATTTTGGATAATTTTTACATCCTTCTTGGAAATTCGTTAAAACTTCAGTTTTTCATATATATCATCCAAATCGTCGATATACGTAGAAATAGCAACGATTTAGAATTTTGGTTAATTCTTACAGTTTACTAGGAAATTCGCAAAAATTCAATTTTTCTTAAATATCTTTCAAATCATCTAGATAGCATCGTTTTCAAATTTTGGTTAATTTTTACATTTTTCTTGGAAAATCGTTAAAATTTCAGTTTTTCTTATATATCATCCAAATCGTCGATATACGTAGAAATAGCAACAATTTAAAATTTCGGTTAATTTTTACAGTTTACTCGGAAATTCACAAAAATTCAATTTTTCTTAAATATCTTCCAAATCATCTAGATAGCATCGTTTTCAAATTTTGGTTAATTTTTACATTTTTCTTGGAAATTTACTAAAATTTCAGTTTTTCTTATATATCATCCAAATCGTCGATATACGTAGAAATAGCATCGTTTGCGAATTTCTTGTAATTTTTACATTTTACTCGGAAATTCGCTAAAATTCAATTTCTCTTATATATCTATAGAAATAGCATCGTTTTTAAATTTTGGATAATTTTTACATTCTTCTTGGAAATTCTTTAAAATTTCAGTTTTTCATATATATCATCCAAATCGTCGATATACGTAGAAATAGCAACGATTTAGAATTTCGGTTAATTTTTACAGTTTGCTCGGAAATTCGCAAAAATTCAATTTTTCTTAAATATCTTCCAAATCATCTAGATAGCATCGTCTTCAAATTTTGGTTAATTTTTACATTTTTCTTGGAAAATCGTTAAAATTTCAGTTTTTCTTATATATCATCCAAATCGTCGATATACGTAGAAATAGCAACAATTTAAAATTTCGGTTAATTTTTACAGTTTACTCGGAAATTCGCAAAAATTCAATTTTTCTTAAATATCTTCCAAATCATCTAGATAGCATCGTTTTCAAATTTTGGTTAATTTTTACATTTTTCTTGGAAATTTACTAAAATTTCAGTTTTTCTTATATATCATCCAAATCGTCGATATACGTAGAAATAGCATCGTTTGCGAATTTCTTGTAATTTTTACATTTTACTCGGAAATTCGTTAAAATTCAATTTTTCTTATATATCTATAGAAATAGCATCGTTTTTAAATTTTGGATAATTTTTACATTCTTCTTGGAAATTCTTTAAAATTTCAGTTTTTCATATATATCATCCAAATCGTCGATATACGTAGAAATAGCAACGATTTAGAATTTCGGTTAATTTTTACAGTTTGCTCGGAAATTCGCAAAAATTCAATTTTTCTTAAATATCTTCCAAATCATCTAGATAGCATCGTCTTCAAATTTTGGTTAATTTTTACATTTTTCTTGGAAAATCGTTAAAATTTCAGTTTTTCCTATATATCATCCAAATCGTCGATATATGTAGAAATAGCAACGATTTAGAATTTTGGTTAATTTTTACAGTTTACTAGGAAATTCGCAAAAATTCAATTTTTCTTAAATATCTTCCAAATCATCTAGATAGCATCGTTTTCAAATTTTGGTTAATTTTTACATTTTTCTTGGAAATTTACTAAAATTTCAGTTTTTCTTATATATCATCCAAATCGTCGATATACGTAGAAATAGCATCGTTTGCGAATTTCTTGTAATTTTTACATTTTACTCGGAAATTCGTTAAAATTCAATTTTTCTTATATATCTATAGAAATAGCATCGTTTTTAAATTTTGGATAATTTTTACATTCTTCTTGGAAATTCTTTAAAATTTCAGTTTTTCATATATATCATCCAAATCGTCGATATACGTAGAAATAGCAACGATTTAGAATTTCGGTTAATTTTTACAGTTTGCTCGGAAATTCGCAAAAATTCAATTTTTCTTAAATATCTTCCAAATAATCTAGATAGCATCGTTTTCAAATTTTGGTTAATTTTTACATTTTTCTTGGAAATTTACTAAAATTTCAGTTTTTCTTATATATCATCCAAATCGTCGATATACGTAGAAATAGCAACGATTTAGAATTTCGGTTAATTTTTACAGTTTGCTCGGAAATTCGCAAAAATTCAATTTTTCTTAAATATCTTCCAAATCATCTAGATAGCATCGTCTTCAAATTTTGGTTAATTTTTACATTTTTCTTGGAAAATCGTTAAAATTTCAGGTTTTCTTATATATCATCCAAATCGTCGATATACGTAGAAATAGCAACAATTTAAAATTTCGGTTAATTTTTACAGTTTGCTCGGAAATTCGCAAAAATTCAATTTTTCTTAAATATCTTCCAAATTATCTAGATAGCATCGTTTTCAAATTTTGGTTAATTTTTACATTTTTCTTGGAAATTTGCTAAAATTTCAGTTTTTCTTATATATCATCCAAATCGTCGATATACGTAGAAATAGCATCGTTTGCGAATTTCTTGTAATTTTTACATTTTACTCGGCATTTCGCTAAAATTCAATTTTTCTTATATATCTATAGAAATAGCATCGTTTTTAAATTTTGGATAATTTTTACATCCTTCTTGGAAATTCGTTAAAACTTCAGTTTTTCATATATATCATCCAAATCGTCGATATACGTAGAAATAGCAACGATTTAGAATTTTGGTTAATTTTTACAGTTTACTAGGAAATTCGCAAAAATTCAATTTTTCTTAAATATCTTCCAAATCATCTAGATAGCATCGTTTTCAAATTTTGGTTAATTTTTACATTTTTCTTGGAAAATCGTTAAAATTTCAGTTTTTCCTATATAGCAACAATTTAAAATTTCGGTTAATTTTTACAGTTTACTCGGAAATTCGCAAAAATTCAATTTTTGTTAAATATCTTCCAAATCATCTAGATAGCATCGTTTTCAAATTTTGGTTAATTTTTACATTTTTCTTGGAAAATCGTTAAAATTTCAGTTTTTCCTATATATCATCCAAATCGTCGATATACGTAGAAATAGCAACGATTTAAAATTTCGGTTAATTTTTACAGTTTACTCGGAAATTCGCAAAAGTTCAATTTTTCTGAAACATCTTCCAAATCATCTAGATAGCATCGTCTTCAAATTTTGGTTAATTTTTACATTTTTCTTGGAAAATCGTCAAAATTTCAGTTTTTCTTATATATCATCCAAATCGTCGATATACGTAGAAATAGCATCGTTTGCGAATTTCGTGTAATTTTTACATTTTACTCGGAAATTCACTAAAATTCAATTTTTCTTATATATCTATAGAAATAGCATCGTTTTTAAATTTTGGACAATTTTTACATCCTTCTTGGAAATTCGTTAAAACTTCAGTTTTTCATATATATCAGCCAAATCGTCGATATACGTAGAAATAGCAACGATTTAGAATTTTGGTTAATTCTTACAGTTTACTAGGAAATTCGCAAAAATTCAATTTTTCTTAAATATCTTTCAAATCATCTAGATAGCATCGTTTTCAAATTTTGGTTAATTTTTACATTTTTCTTGGAAAACCGTTAAAATTTCAGTTTTTCTTATATATCATCCAAATCGTCGATATACGTAGAAATAGCATCGTTTGCGAATTTCTTGTAATTTTTACATTTTACTCGGAAATTCGTTAAAATTCAATTTTTCTTATATATCTATAGAAATAGCATCGTTTTTAAATTTTGGATAATTTTTACATTCTTCTTGGAAATTCTTTAAAATTTCAGTTTTTCATATATATCATCCAAATCGTCGATATACGTAGAAATAGCAACGATTTAGAATTTCGGTTAATTTTTACAGTTTGCTCGGAAATTCGCAAAAATTCAATTTTTCTTAAATATCTTCCAAATAATCTAGATAGCATCGTTTTCAAATTTTGGTTAATTTTTACATTTTTCTTGGAAATTTACTAAAATTTCAGTTTTTCTTATATATCATCCAAATCGTCGATATACGTAGAAATAGCAACGATTTAGAATTTCGGTTAATTTTTACAGTTTGCTCGGAAATTCGCAAAAATTCAATTTTTCTTAAATATCTTCCAAATCATCTAGATAGCATCGTCTTCAAATTTTGGTTAATTTTTACATTTTTCTTGGAAAATCGTTAAAATTTCAGGTTTTCTTATATATCATCCAAATCGTCGATATACGTAGAAATAGCAACAATTTAAAATTTCGGTTAATTTTTACAGTTTGCTCGGAAATTCGCAAAAATTCAATTTTTCTTAAATATCTTCCAAATTATCTAGATAGCATCGTTTTCAAATTTTGGTTAATTTTTACATTTTTCTTGGAAATTTGCTAAAATTTCAGTTTTTCTTATATATCATCCAAATCGTCGATATACGTAGAAATAGCATCGTTTGCGAATTTCTTGTAATTTTTACATTTTACTCGGCATTTCGCTAAAATTCAATTTTTCTTATATATCTATAGAAATAGCATCGTTTTTAAATTTTGGATAATTTTTACATCCTTCTTGGAAATTCGTTAAAACTTCAGTTTTTCATATATATCATCCAAATCGTCGATATACGTAGAAATAGCAACGATTTAGAATTTTGGTTAATTTTTACAGTTTACTAGGAAATTCGCAAAAATTCAATTTTTCTTAAATATCTTCCAAATCATCTAGATAGCATCGTTTTCAAATTTTGGTTAATTTTTACATTTTTCTTGGAAAATCGTTAAAATTTCAGTTTTTCCTATATAGCAACAATTTAAAATTTCGGTTAATTTTTACAGTTTACTCGGAAATTCGCAAAAATTCAATTTTTGTTAAATATCTTCCAAATCATCTAGATAGCATCGTTTTCAAATTTTGGTTAATTTTTACATTTTTCTTGGAAAATCGTTAAAATTTCAGTTTTTCCTATATATCATCCAAATCGTCGATATACGTAGAAATAGCAACGATTTAAAATTTCGGTTAATTTTTACAGTTTACTCGGAAATTCGCAAAAATTCAATTTTTCTTAAACATCTTCCAAATCATCTAGATAGCATCGTCTTCAAATTTTGGTTAATTTTTACATTTTTCTTGGAAAATCGTCAAAATTTCAGTTTTTCTTATATATCATCCAAATCGTCGATATACGTAGAAATAGCATCGTTTGCGAATTTCGTGTAATTTTTACATTTTACTCGGAAATTCACTAAAATTCAATTTTTCTTATATATCTATAGAAATAGCATCGTTTTTAAATTTTGGACAATTTTTACATCCTTCTTGGAAATTCGTTAAAACTTCAGTTTTTCATATATATCAGCCAAATCGTCGATATACGTAGAAATAGCAACGATTTAGAATTTTGGTTAATTCTTACAGTTTACTAGGAAATTCGCAAAAATTCAATTTTTCTTAAATATCTTTCAAATCATCTAGATAGCATCGTTTTCAAATTTTGGTTAATTTTTACATTTTTCTTGGAAAACCGTTAAAATTTCAGTTTTTCTTATATATCATCCAAATCGTCGATATACGTAGAAATAGCAACAATTTAAATTTTCGGTTAATTTTTACAGTTTACTCGGAAATTCGCAAAAATTCAATTTTTCTTAAATATCTTCCAAATCATCTAGATAGCATCGTTTTCAAATTTTGGTTAATTTTTACATTTTTCTTGGAAATTTACTAAAATTTCAGTTTTTCTTATATATCATCCAAATCGTCGATATACGTAGAAATAGCATCGTTTGCGAATTTCGTGTAATTTTTACATTTTACTCGGAAATTCGCTAAAATTCAATTTTTCTTATATATCTATAGAAATAGCATCGTTTTTAAATTTTGGATAATTTTTACATTCTTCTTGGAAATTCTTTAAAATTTCAGTTTTTCATATATATCATCCAAATCGTCGATATACGTAGAAATAGCAACGATTTAAAATTTCGGTTAATTTTTACAGTTTACTCGGAAATTCGCAAAAATTCAATTTTTCTTAAACATCTTCCAAATCATCTAGATAGCATCGTCTTCAAATTTTGGTTAATTTTTACATTTTTCTTGGAAAATCGTCAAAATTTCAGTTTTTCTTATATATCATCCAAATCGTCGATATACGTAGAAATAGCATCGTTTGCGAATTTCGTGTAATTTTTACATTTTACTCGGAAATTCACTAAAATTCAATTTTTCTTATATATCTATAGAAATAGCATCGTTTTTAAATTTTGGATAATTTTTACATCCTTCTTGGAAATTCGTTAAAACTTCAGTTTTTCATATATATCATCCAAATCGTCGATATACGTAGAAATAGCAACGATTTAGAATTTTGGTTAATTCTTACAGTTTACTAGGAAATTCGCAAAAATTCAATTTTTCTTAAATATCTTTCAAATCATCTAGATAGCATCGTTTTCAAATTTTGGTTAATTTTTACATTTTTCTTGGAAAATCGTTAAAATTTCAGTTTTTCTTATATATCATCCAAATCGTCGATATACGTAGAAATAGCAACAATTTAAAATTTCGGTTAATTTTTACAGTTTACTCGGAAATTCACAAAAATTCAATTTTTCTTAAATATCTTCCAAATCATCTAGATAGCATCGTTTTCAAATTTTGGTTAATTTTTACATTTTTCTTGGAAATTTACTAAAATTTCAGTTTTTCTTATATATCATCCAAATCGTCGATATACGTAGAAATAGCATCGTTTGCGAATTTCTTGTAATTTTTACATTTTACTCGGAAATTCGCTAAAATTCGATTTTTCTTATATATCTATAGAAATAGCATCGTTTTTAAATTTTGGATAATTTTTACATCCTTCTTGGAAATTCGTTAAAATTTCAGTTATTCCTATGTATCATCCAAATCGTCGATATACGTAGAAATAGCAACGATTTAGAATTTTGGTTAATTTTTACAGTTTACTAGGAAAGTCGCAAAAATTCAATTCTTCTTAAATACCTTCCAAATCATCTAGATAGCATCGTTTTCAAATTTTGGTTAATATTTACATTTTTCTTGGAAAATCGTTAAAATTTCAGTTTTTCTTATATAGCAACAATTTAAAATTTCGATTAATTTTTACAGTTTACTCGGAAATTCGCAAAAATTCAATTTTTGTTAAATATCTTCCAAATCATCTAGATAGCATCGTTTTCAAATTTTGGTTAATTTTTACATTTTTCTTGGAAAATCGTTAAAAATTCAGTTTTTCTTATATATCATCCAAATCGTCGATATACGTAGAAATAGCAACAATTTAAAATTTTGGTTAATTTTTACAGTTTACTAGGAAATTCGCAAAAATTCAATTTTTCTTAAATATCTTCCAAATCATCTAAATAGCATCGTTTTCAAATTTTGGTTAATTTTATATTTTTCTTGCAAAATCGTTAAAATTTCAGTTTTTCTTATATATCACCAAATCGTCGATATACGTAGAAATAGCAACGATTTAGAATTTCGGTTAATTTTTACAGTTTACTAGGAAACTCGCTTAAGTTCAATTTTTCTTAAATTTCTTCCAAATCATCTAGATAGCATCGTTTTCAAATTTTGGTTAATTTATACATATATCTTGGAAATTTGCCAAAATTTCAGTTTTTCTAATATATCATCCAAATCGTCGATATACGTAGAAATGGCGTCGTTTTCGAATTTCGTGTAATTTTTACATTTTTCTTGGATATTCGCTAAAATTCAATTTTTCCTATATATCTATGGAAATAGCATCGTTTTCAAATTTTGGTTAATTTTTACATTTTTCTTGGAAAATCGTTAAAAATTCAATTTTTCTTATATATCATCCAAACCGTCGATATACGTAGAAATAGCAACAATTTAAAATTTCGGTTAATTTTTACATTTTTCTTGGAAATTCGCTAAAATTTTAGTTTTTCTTAAATATCTTCAAGATCATCTAGATAGCATCGTTTTCAAATTTTGGTTAATTTTTACGTTTTTCTTGGAAATTTACTAAAATTTCAGTTTTTCTTATATATCATCCAAATCGTCGATATACGTAGAAATAGCATCGTTTGCGAATTTCTTGTAATTTTTACATTTTACTCGGAAATTCGCTAAAATTCAATTTTTCTTATATATCTATAGAAATAGCATCGTTCTTAAATTTTGGATAATTTTTACATTCTTCTTGGAAGTTCTTTAAAATTTCAGTTTTTCATATATATCATCCAAATCGTCGATATACGTAGAAATAGCAACGATTTAGAATTTCGGTTAATTTTTACAGTTTGCTCGGAAATTCGCAAAAATTCAATTTTTCTTAAATATCTTCCAAATCATCTAGATAGCATCGTTTTCAAATTTTGGTTAATTTTTACATTTTTCTTGGAAATTTACTAAAATTTCAGTGTTTCTTATATATCATCCAAATCGTCGATATACGTAGAAATAGCAACAATTTAGAATTTCGGTTAATTTTTACAGTTTATTAGGAAATTCGCTAAAATTTCAGGTTTTCTTATATATCATCCGAATCGTCGATATACGTAGAAATAGCAACAATTTAAAATTTCGGTTAATTTTTACAGTTTTCTCGGAAATTCGCAAAAATTCAATTTTTCTTAAATATCTTCCAAATCATCTAGATAGCATCGTTTTCAAATTTTGGTTAATTTATACATATTTCTTGCAAAATTGCTAAAATTTCAGTTTTTCTAATATATCATCCAAATCGTCGATATACGTAGAAATAGCATCGTTTTCGAATATCGTGTAATTATTACATTTTTCTTGGAAATTCGCAAAAATTCAATATTTCTTATATATCTATAGAAATAGCAGCGTTTTCAAATTTTGGTTAATTTTTACATTTTTCTTGGAAATTCGTTAAAATTTCAGTTTTTCTTATATATCATCCAAATCGTCGATATCCGTAGAAATAGCAACGATTTAGAATTTCGGTTAATTTTTACAGTTTACACGGAAAATCGCTAGAATCCAATTTTTCTTAAATATCTTCCAAATCATCTAGATAGCATCGTTTTCGAATTTTTGGTTAATTTTTACATTTTTCTTGGAAAATCGATAAAATTTCGGTTTTCTTGGAAATTCGCTAAAATTCAATTTTTCTTAAATATCTTCCAAATCGTCGATATACCTACGTATATATATTTCTACAAATAGCAACGATTTAGAGTTTCGGTTAATTTTTACAGTTTACACGGAAAATCGCTAGAATTCAATTTTTCTTAAATATCTTCCAAATCATCTAGATAGCATCGTTTTCCAATTTTGGTTAATATTTACATTTTTCTTGGAAATTTACTAAAATTTCAGTTTTTCTTATATATCATCCAAATCGTCGATATACGTAGAAATAGCATCGTTTGCGAATTTCTTGTAATTTTTACATTTTACTCGGAATTTCGCTAAAATTCAATTTTTCTTATATATCTATAGAAATAGCATCGTTTTTAAATTTTGGATAATTTTTACATCCTTCTTGGAATTCGTTAAAACTTCAGTTTTTCATATATGTCATCCAAATCGTCGATATACGTAGAAATAGCAACGATTTAGAATTTTGGTTAATTTTTACAGTTTACTAGGAAATTCGCAAAAACTCAATTTTTCTTAAATATCTTCCAAATCATCTAGATAGCATCGTTTTCAAATTTTGGTTAATTTTTACATTTTTCTTGGAAAATCGTTAAAATTTCAGTTTTTCCTATATAGCAACAATTTAAAATTTCGGTTAATTTTTACAGTTTACTCGGAAATTCGCAAAAATTCAATTTTTGTTAAATATCTTCCAAATCATCTAGATAGCATCGTTTTCAAATTTTGGTTAATTTTTACATTTTTCTTGGAAAATCGTTAAAATTTCAGTTTTTCCTATATATCATCCAAATCGTCGATATACGTAGAAATAGCAACGATTTAAAATTTCGGTTAATTTTTACAGTTTACTCGGAAATTCGCAAAAATTCAATTTTTCTTAAACATCTTCCAAATCATCTAGATAGCATCGTCTTCAAATTTTGGTTAATTTTTACATTTTTCTTGGAAAATCGTCAAAATTTCAGTTTTTCTTATATATCATCCAAATCGTCGATATACGTAGAAATAGCATCGTTTGCGAATTTCGTGTAATTTTTACATTTTACTCGGAAATTCACTAAAATTCAATTTTTCTTATATATCTACAGAAATAGCATCGTTTTTAAATTTTGGATAATTTTTACATCCTTCTTGGAAATTCGTTAAAACTTCAGTTTTTCATATATATCATCCAAATCGTCGATATACGTAGAAATAGCAACGATTTAGAATTTTGGTTAATTCTTACAGTTTACTAGGAAATTCGCAAAAATTCAATTTTTCTTAAATATCTTTCAAATCATCTAGATAGCATCGTCTTCAAATTTTGGTTAATTTTTACATTTTTCTTGGAAAATCGTCAAAATTTCAGTTTTTCTTATATATCATCCAAATCGTCGATATACGTAGAAATAGCATCGTTTGCGAATTTCTTGTAATTTTTACATTTTACTCGGAAATTCGCTAAAATTCAATTTTTCTTATATATCTATAGAAATAGCATTGTTTTTAAATTTTGGATAATTTTTACATTCTTCTTGGAAGTTCTTTAAAATTTCAGTTTTTCATATATATCATCCAAATCGTCGATATACGTAGAAATAGCAACGATTTAGAATTTCGGTTAATTTTTACAGTTTGCTCGGAAATTCGCAAAAATTCAATTTTTCTTAAATATCTTCCAAATCATCTAGATAGCATCGTCTTCAAATTTTGGTTAATTTTTACATTTTTCTTGGAAATTTACTAAAATTTCAGTTTTTCTTATATATCATCCAAATCGTCGATATACGTAGAAATAGCATCGTTTGCGAATTTTGTGTAATTTTTACATTTTACTCGGAAATTCACTAAAATTCAATTTTTCTTATATATCTATAGAAATAGCATCGTTTTTAAATTTTGGATAATTTTTACATCCTTCTTGGAAAATCGTTAAAACTTCAGTTTTTCATATATATATCCAAATCGTCGATATACGTAGAAATAGCAACGATTTAGAATTTCGGTTAATTTTTACAGTTTGCTCGGAAATTCGCAAAAATTCAATTTTTCTTAAATATCTTCCAAATCATCTAGATAGCATCGTCTTCAAATTTTGGTTAATTTTTACATTTTTCTTGGAAAATAGTTAAAATTTCAGGTTTTCTTATATATCATCCAAATCGTCGATATATGTAGAAATAGCATCGTTTGCGAATTTCGTGTAATTTTTACATTTTACTCGGAAATTCGCTAAAATTCAATTTTTCTTATATATCTATAGAAATAGCTTCGTTTTGAAATTTTGGATAATTTTTACATCCTTCTTGGAAATTCGTTAAAACTTCAGTTTTTCATATGTATCATCCAAATCGTCGATATACGTAGAAATAGCAACGATTTAGAATTTTGGTTAATTTTTACAGTTTACTAGGAAATTCGCAAAAATTCAATTTTTCTTAAATATCTTCCAAATCATCTAGATAGCATCGTTTTCAAATTTTGGTTAATTTTTACATTTTTCTTGGAAAATCGTTAAAATTTCAGTTTTTCTTATATAGCAACAATTTAAAATTTCGGTTAATTTTTACATTTTACTCGGAAATTCGCAAAAATTCAATTTTTGTTAAATATCTTCCATATCATCTAGATAGCATCGTTTTCAAATTTTGGTCAATTTTTACATTTTCCTTGGAAAATCATTAAAAATTCAGTTTTTCTTATATAACATCCAAATCGTCTATATTCGTAGAAATAGCAACGATTTAGAATTTCTGTTAATTTTTACAGTTTACACGGAAAATCGCTAGAGTTCAATTTTACTTAAATATCTTCCAAATCATCTAGATAGCATCGTTTTCAAATTTTGGTTAATTTTTACATTTTTCTTGGAAAATCGTTAAAATTTCAGTTTTTCCTATATATCATCCAAATCGTCGATATACGTAGAAATAGCTTCGTTTGCGAATTTCGTGTAATTTTTACATTTTACTCGGAAATTCACTAAAATTCAATTTTTCTTATATATCTATAGAAATAGCACCGTTTTTAAATTTTGGATAATTTTTACATCCTTCTTGGAAATTCGTTAAAACTTCAGTTTTTCATATATATCATCCAAATCGTCGATATACGTAGAAATAGCAACGATTTAGAATTTTGGTTAATTTTTACAGTTTACTAGGAAATTCGCAAAAATTCAATTTTTCTTAAATATCTTCCAAATCATCTAGATAGCATCGTTTTCAAATTTTGGTTAATTTTTACATTTTTCTTGGAAAATCGTTAAAATTTCAGTTTTTCCTATATAGCAACAATTTAAAATTTCGGTTAATTTTTACAGTTTACTCGGAAATTCGCAAAAATTCAATTTTTGTTAAATATCTTCCAAATCATCTAGATAGCATCGTTTTCAAATTTTGGTTAATTTTTACATTTTTCTTGGAAAATCGTTAAAATTTCAGTTTTTCCTATATATCATCCAAATCGTCGATATACGTAGAAATAGCAACGATTTAAAATTTCGGTTAATTTTTACAGTTTACTCGGAAATTCGCAAAAATTCAATTTTTCTTAAACATCTTCCAAATCATCTAGATAGCATCGTCTTCAAATTTTGGTTAATTTTTACATTTTTCTTGGAAAATCGTCAAAATTTCAGTTTTTCTTATATATCATCCAAATCATCGATATACGTAGAAATAGCATCGTTTGCGAATTTCGTGTAATTTTTACATTTTACTCGGAAATTCACTAAAATTCAACTTTTCTTATATATCTATAGAAATAGCATCGTTTTTAAATTTTGGATAATTTTTACATTCTTCTTGGAAATTCTTTAAAATTTCAGTTTTTCATATATATCATCCAAATCGTCGATATACGTAGAAATAGCAACGATTTAGAATTTCGGTTAATTTTTACAGTTTGCTCGGAAATTCGCAAAAATTCAATTTTTCTTAAATATCTTCCAAATCATCTAGATAGCATCGTCTTCAAATTTTGGTTAATTTTTACATTTTTCTTGGAAAATCGTTAAAATTTCAGTTCTTCCTATATATCATCCAAATCGTCGATATATGTAGAAATAGCAACGATTTAGAATTTTGGTTAATTTTTACAGTTTACTAGGAAATTCGCAAAAATTCAATTTTTCTTAAATATCTTCCAAATAATCTAGATAGCATCGTTTTCAAATTTTGGTTAATTTTTACATTTTTCTTGGAAATTTACTAAAATTTCAGTTTTTCTTATATATCATCCAAATCGTCGATATACCTAGAAATAGCATCGTTTGCGAATTTCGTGTAATTTTTACATTTTACTCGGAAATTCACTAAAATTCAATTTTTCTTATATATCTATAGAAATAGCATCGTTTTTAAATTTTGGATAATTTTTACATCCTTCTTGGAAAATCGTTAAAACTTCAGTTTTTCATATATATCATCCAAATCGTCGATATACGTAGAAATAGCAACGATTTAGAATTTTGGTTAATTTTTACATTTCTCTTGGAAATTTACTAAAATTTCAGTTTTTCTTATATATCATCCAAATCGTCGATATACGTAGAAATAGCATCGTTTGCGAATTTCTTGTAATTTTTACATTTTACTCGGAAATTCGCTAAAATTCAATTTTTCTTATATATCTATAGAAATAGCATCGTTTTTAAATTTTGGATAATTTTTACATTCTTCTTGGAAAATCGTTAAAATTTCAGTTTTTCATATATATCATCCAAATCGTCGATATACGTAGAAATAGCAACGATTTAGAATTTTGGTTAATTTTTACAGTTTACTAGGAAATTCGCAAAAATTCAATTTTTCTTGAGTATCTTCCAAATAATCTAGATAGCATCGTTTTCAAATTTTGGTTAATTTTTACATTTTTCTTGGAAATTTACTAAAATTTCAGTTTTTCTTATATATCATCCAAATCGTCGATATACGTAGAAATAGCATCATTTGCGAATTTTGTGTAATTTTTACATTTTACTCGGAAATTCACTAAAATTCAATTTTTCTTATATATCTATAGAAATAGCATCGTTTTTAAATTTTGGATAATTTTTACATCCTTCTTGGAAAATCGTTAAAACTTCAGTTTTTCATATATATATCCAAATCGTCGATATACGTAGAAATAGCAACGATTTAGAATTTCGGTTAATTTTTACAGTTTGCTCGGAAATTCGCAAAAATTCAATTTTTCTTAAATATCTTCCAAATCATCTAGATAGCATCGTCTTCAAATTTTGGTTAATTTTTACATTTTTCTTGGAAAATCGTTAAAATTTCAGGTTTTCTTATATATCATCCAAATCGTCGATATATGTAGAAATAGCATCGTTTGCGAATTTCGTGTAATTTTTACATTTTACTCGGAAACTCGCTAAAATTCAATTTTTCATATATATCTATAGAAATAGCTTCGTTTTGAAATTTTGGATAATTTTTACATCCTTCTTGGAAATTCGTTAAAACTTCAGTTTTTCATATGTATCATCCAAATCGTCGATATACGTAGAAATAGCAACGATTTAGAATTTTGGTTAATTTTTACAGTTTACTAGGAAATTCGCAAAAATTCAATTTTACTTAAATATCTTCCAAATCATCTAGATAGCATCGTTTTCAAATTTTGGTTAATTTTTACATTTTTCTTGGAAAATCGTTAAAATTTCAGTTTTTCTTATATAGCAACAATTTAAAATTTCGGTTAATTTTTACATTTTACTCGGAAATTCGCAAAAATTCAATTTTTGTTAAATATCTTCCATATCATCTAGATAGCATCGTTTTCAAATTTTGGTTAATTTTTACATTTTCCTTGGAAAATCATTAAAAATTCAGTTTTTCTTATATAACATCCAAATCGTCTATATTCGTAGAAATAGCAACGATTTAGAATTTCTGTTAATTTTTACAGTTTACACGGAAAATCGCTAGAGTTCAATTTTACTTAAACATCTTCCAAATCATCTAGATAGCATCGTTTTCAAATTTTGGTTAATTTTTACATTTTTCTTGGAAAATCGTTAAAATTTCAGTTTTTCCTATATATCATCCAAATCGTCGATATACGTAGAAATAGCTTCGTTTGCGAATTTCGTGTAATTTTTACATTTTACTCGGAAATTCACTAAAATTCAATTTTTCTTATATATCTATAGAAATAGCATCGTTTTTAAATTTTGGATAATTTTTACATCCTTCTTGGAAATTCGTTAAAACTTCAGTTTTTCATATATATCATCCAAATCGTCGATATACGTAGAAATAGCAACGATTTAGAATTTTGGTTAATTTTTACAGTTTACTAGGAAATTCGCAAAAATTCAATTTTTCTTAAATATCTTCCAAATCATCTAGATAGCATCGTTTTCAAATTTTGGTTAATTTTTACATTTTTCTTGGAAAATCGTTAAAATTTCAGTTTTTCCTATATAGCAACAATTTAAAATTTCGGTTAATTTTTACAGTTTACTCGGAAATTCGCAAAAATTCAATTTTTGTTAAATATCTTCCAAATCATCTAGATAGCATCGTTTTCAAATTTTGGTTAATTTTTACATTTTTCTTGGAAAATCGTTAAAATTTCAGTTTTTCCTATATATCATCCAAATCGTCGATATACGTAGAAATAGCAACGATTTAAAGTTTCGGTTAATTTTTACAGTTTGCTCGGAAATTCGCAAAAATTCAATTTTTCTTAAATATCTTCCAAATCATCTAGATAGCATCGTCTTCAAATTTTGGTTAATTTTTACATTTATCTTGGAAAATCGTTAAAATTTCAGTTCTTCCTATATATCATCCAAATCGTCGATATATGTAGAAATAGCAACGATTTAGAATTTTGGTTAATTTTTACAGTTTACTAGGAAATTCGCAAAAATTCAATTTTTCTTAAATATCTTCCAAATAATCTAGATAGCATCGTTTTCAAATTTTGGTTAATTTTTACATTTTTCTTGGAAATTTACTAAAATTTCAGTTTTTCTTATATATCATCCAAATCGTCGATATACCTAGAAATAGCATCGTTTGCGAATTTCGTGTAATTTTTACATTTTACTCGGAAATTCACTAAAATTCAATTTTTCTTATATATCTATAGAAATAGCATCGTTTTTAAATTTTGGATAATTTTTACATCCTTCTTGGAAAATCGTTAAAACTTCAGTTTTTCATATATATCATCCAAATCGTCGATATACGTAGAAAAAGCAACGATTTAGAATTTTGGTTAATTTTTACATTTCTCTTGGAAATTTACTAAAATTTCAGTTTTTCTTATATATCATCCAAATCGTCGATATACGTAGAAATAGCATCGTTTGCGAATTTCTTGTAATTTTTACATTTTACTCGGAAATTCGCTAAAATTCAATTTTTCTTATATATCTATAGAAATAGCATCGTTTTTAAATTTTGGATAATTTTTACATTCTTCTTGGAAGTTCTTTAAAATTTCAGTTTTTCATATATATCATCCAAATCGTCGATATACGTAGAAATAGCAACGATTTAGAATTTTGGTTAATTATTACAGTTTACTAGGAAATTCGCAAAAATTCAATTTTTCTTAAATATCTTCCAAATAATCTAGATAGCATCGTTTTCAAATTTTGGTTAATTTTTACATTTTTCTTGGAAATTTACTAAAATTTCAGTTTTTCTTATATATCATCCAAATCGTCGATATACGTAGAAATAGCATCGTTTGCGAATTTCGTG
Organism: Agrilus biguttatus; assembly: GCA_963921985.1. NCBI lineage: Eukaryota > Metazoa > Arthropoda > Insecta > Coleoptera > Buprestidae > Agrilus > Agrilus biguttatus. The sequence goes on along the minus strand of OY998117.1, from coordinate 21,385,590 downwards.
TAATTTTTACATTTTACTCGGAAATTCACTAAAATTCAATTTTTCTTATATATCTATAGAAATAGCATCGTTTTTAAATTTTGGATAATTTTTACATCCTTCTTGGAAAATCGTTAAAGCTTCAGTTTTTCATATATATCATCCAAATCGTCGATATACGTAGAAATAGCAACGATTTAGAATTTCGGTTAATTTTTACAGTTTGCTCGGAAATTCGCAAAAATTCAATTTTTCTTAAATATCTTCCAAATCATCTAGATAGCATCGTCTTCAAATTTTGATTAATTTTTACATTTTTCTTGGAAAATCGTTAAAATTTCAGGTTTTCTTATATATCATCCAAATCGTCGATATATGTAGAAATAGCATCGTTTGCGAATTTCGTGTAATTTTTACATTTTACTCGGAAATTCGCTAAAATTCAATTTTTCTTATATATCTATAGAAATAGCATCGTTTTTAAATTTTGGATAATTTTTACATCCTTCTTGGAAATTCGTTAAAACTTCAGTTTTTCATATGTATCATCCAAATCGTCGATATACGTAGAAATAGCAACGATTTAGAATTTTGGTTAATTTTTACAGTTTACTAGGAAATTCGCAAAAATTCAATTTTTCTTAAATATCTTCCAAATCATCTAGATAGCATCGTTTTCAAATTTTGGTTAATTTTTACATTTTTCTTGGAAAATCGTTAAAATTTCAGTTTTTCTTATATAGCAACAATTTAAAATTTCGATTAATTTTTACAGTTTACTCGGAAATTCGCAAAAATTCAATTTTTGTTAAATCTCTTCCAAATCATCTAGATAGCATCGTTTTCAAATTTTGGTTAATTTTTACATTTTTCTTGGAAAATCGTTAAAAATTCAGTTTTTCTTATATATCATCCAAATCGTCTATATACATAGAAATAGCACAATTTAAAATTTTGGTTAATTTTTACAGTTTACTAGGAATTTCGCAAAAATTCAATTTTTCTTAAATATCTTCCAAATCATCTAGATAGCATCGTTTTCAAATTTTGGTTAATTTTTACATTTTTCTTGGAAATTTACTAAAATTTCAGTTTTTCTTATATATCATCCAAATCGTCGATATACGTAGAAATAGCATCGTTTGCGAATTTCTTGTAATTTTTACATCTTACTCGGAAATTCGCTAAAATTCAATTTTTCTTATATATCTATAGAAATAGCATCGTTTTTAAATTTTGGATAATTTTTACATTCTTCTTGGAAATTCGTTAAAATTTCAGTTTTTCATATATATCATCCAAATCGTCGATATACGTAGAAATAGCAACGATTTAGAATTTCGGTTAATTTTTACAGTTTGCTCGGAAATTCGCAAAAATTCAATTTTTCTTATATATCTTCCAAATCATCTAGATAGCATCGTTTTCAAATTTTGGTTAATTTTTACATTTTTCTTGGAAAATCGTTAAAATTTCAGTTTTTCTTATATAGCAACAATTTAAAATTTCGGTTAATTTTTACATTTTACTCGGACATTCGCAAAAATTCAATTTTTGTTAAATATCTTCCATATCATCTAGATAGCATCGTTTTCAAATTTTGGTTAATTTTTACATTTTTCTTGGAAAATCATTAAAAATTCAGTTTTTCTTATATAACATCCAAATCGTCTATATTCGTAGAAATAGCAACGATTTAGAATTTCTGTTAATTTTTACAGTTTACACGGAAAATCGCTAGAGTTCAATTTTACTTAAATATCTTCCAAATCATCTAGATAGCATCGTTTTCAAATTTTGGTTAATTTTTACATTTTTCTTGGAAAATCGTTAAAATTTCAGTTTTTCCTATATATCATCCAAATCGTCGATATACGTAGAAATAGCTTCGTTTGCGAATTTCGTGTAATTTTTACATTTTACTCGGAAATTCACTAAAATTCAATTTTTCTTATATATCTATAGAAATAGCATCGTTTTTAAATTTTGGATAATTTTTACATCCTTCTTGGAAATTCGTTAAAACTTCAGTTTTTCATATATATCATCCAAATCGTCGATATACGTAGAAATAGCAACGATTTAGAATTTTGGTTAATTTTTACAGTTTACTAGGAAATTCGCAAAAATTCAATTTTTCTTAAATATCTTCCAAATCATCTAGATAGCATCGTTTTCAAATTTTGGTTAATTTTTACATTTTTCTTGGAAAATCGTTAAAATTTCAGTTTTTCTTATATAGCAACAATTTAAAATTTCGGTTAATTTTTACAGTTTACTCGGAAATTCGCAAAAATTCAATTTTTCTTAAATATCTTCGAAATCATCTAGATAGCATCGTTTTCAAATTTTGTTTAATTTTTACAATTTTCTTGGAAATTCGCTAAAACTTCAGTTTTTCTTATATAACATCCAAATCGTCTATATTCGTAGAAATAGCAACGATTTAGAATTTCGGTTAATTTTTACAGTTTACACGGAAAATCGCTATAATTCAATTTTCTTAAATATCTTCCAAATCATCTAGATAGCATCGTTTTCAAATTTTGGTTAATTTTTACATTTTTCTTGGAAAATCGTTAAAATTTCAGTTTTTCCTATGTATCATCCAAATCGTCGATATACGTAGAAATAGCAACGATTTAAAATTTCGGTTAATTTTTAAAGTTAACTCGGAAATTCGCAAAAATTCAATTTTTCTTAAATATCTTCCAAATCATCTAGATAGCATCGTTTTCAAATTTTGGTTAATTTTTACATTTTTCTTGGAAAATCGTTAAAATTTCAGTTGTTCTTATATATCATCCAAATCGTCGATATACGTAGAAATAGCAACAATTTAAAATTTCGGTTAATTTTTACAGTTTACTCGGAAATTCGCAAAAATTCAATTTTTCTTAAATATCTTCCAAATCATCTAGATAGCATCGTTTTCAAATTTTGGTTAATTTTTACAATTTTCTTGGAAATTCGCTAAAACTTCAGTTTTTCTTATATAACATCCAAGTCGTCTATATTCGTAGAAATAGCAACGATTTAGAATTTCGGTTAATTTTTACAGTTTACTCGGAAATTCGCTAAAATTCAAATTTTCTTAAATATCTTCCAAATCATCTAGATAGCATCGTTTTCAAATTTTGGTTAATTTATACATATTTCTTGGAAAATTGCTAAAATTTCAGTTTTTCTTATATATCATCCAAATCGTCGATATGCGTAGAAATAGCATCGTTTGCGAATTTCTTGTAATTTTTACATCTTACTCGGAAATTCGCTAAAATTCAATTTTTCTTATATATCTATAGAAATAGCATCGTTATTAAATTTTGGACAATTTTTACATTCTTCTTGGAAATTCGTTAAAATTTCAGTTTTTCATATATATCATCCAAATCGTCGATATACGTAGAAATAGCAACGATTTAGAATTTCGGTTAATTTTTACAGTTTACTAGGAAATTCGCAAAAATTCAATTTTTCTTAAATATCTTCCAAATCATCTAGATAGCATCGTTTTCAAATTTTGGTTAATTTTTACATTTTTCTTGGAAAATCGTTAAAATTTCAGTTTTTCTTATATAGCAACAATTTAAAATTTCGATTAATTTTTACAGTTTACTCGGAAATTCGCAAAAATTCAATTTTTGTTAAACCTCTTCCAAATCATCTAGATAGCATCGTTTTCAAATTTTGGTTAATTTTTACATTTTTCTTGGAAAATCGTTAAAAATTCAGTTTTTCTTATATATCATCCAAATCGTCGATATACGTAGAAATAGCACAATTTAAAATTTCGGTTAATTTTTACAGTTTACTCGGAAATTCGCAAAAATTCAATATTCTTAAATATCTTCCAAATCATCTAGATAGCATCGTTTTCAAATTTTGGTTAATTTTTACATTTTTCTTGGAAAATCGTTAAAATTTCAGTTTTTCCTATGTATCATCCAAATCGTCGATATACGTAGAAATAGCAACGATTTAAAATTTCGGTTAATTTTTAAAGTTTACTCGGAAATTCGCAAAAATTCAATTTTTCTTAAATATCTTCCAAATCATCTAGATAGCATCGTTTTCAAATTTTGGTTAATTTTTACATTTTTCTTGGAAAATCGTTAAAATTTCAGTTTTTCTTATATATCATCCAAATCGTCGATATACGTAGAAATAGCAACAATTTAAAATTTCGGTTAATTTTTACAGTTTACTCGGAAATTCGCAAAAATTCAATTTTTCTTAAATATCTTCCAAATCATCTAGATAGCATCGTTTTCAAATTTTGGTTAATTTTTACAATTTTCTTGGAAATTCGCTAAAACTTCAGTTTTTCTTATATAACATCCAAATCGTCTATATTCGTAGAAATAGCAACGATTTAGAATTTCGGTTAATTTTTACAGTTTACTCGGAAATTCGCTAAAATTCAAATTTTCTTAAATATCTTCCAAATCATCTAGATAGCATCGTTTTCAAATTTTGGTTAATTTATACATATTTCTTGGAAAATTGCTAAAATTTCAGTTTTTCTAATATATCATCCAAATCGTCGATATACGTAGAAATAGCATCGTTTTCGAATTTCGTGTAATTATTACATTTTTCTTGGATATTCGCTAAAATTCAATATTTCTTATATATCTATAGAAATAGCAGCGTTTTCAAATTTTGGTTAATTTTTACATTTTTCTTGGAAATTCGTGAAAATTTCAATTTTTCTTAAATATCTTCCAAATCATCTAGATAGCATCGTTTTCAAATTTTGGTTAATTTTTACATTTTTCTTGGAAAATCGTTAAAATTTCAGTTTTTCTTATATAGCAACAATTTAAAATTTCGGTTAATTTTTACATTTTACTCGGACATTCGCAAAAATTCAATTTTTGTTAAATATCTTCCATATCATCTAGATAGCATCGTTTTCAAATTTTGGTTAATTTTTACATTTTTCTTGGAAAATCATTAAAAATTCAGTTTTTCTTATATAACATCCAAATCGTCTATATTCGTAGAAATAGCAACGATTTAGAATTTCTGTTAATTTTTACAGTTTACACGGAAAATCGCTAGAGTTCAATTTTACTTAAATATCTTCCAAATCATCTAGATAGCATCGTTTTCAAATTTTGGTTAATTTTTACATTTTTCTTGGAAAATCGTTAAAATTTCAGTTTTTCCTATATATCATCCAAATCGTCGATATACGTAGAAATAGCTTCGTTTGCGAATTTCGTGTAATTTTTACATTTTTTCGGAAATTCACTAAAATTCAATTTTTCTTATATATCTATAGAAATAGCATCGTTTTTAAATTTTGGATAATTTTTACATCCTTCTTGGAAATTCGTTAAAACTTCAGTTTTTCATATCTATCATCCAAATCGTCGATATACGTAGAAATAGCAACGATTTAGAATTTTGGTTAATTTTTACAGTTTACTAGGAAATTCGCAAAAATTCAATTTTTCTTAAATATCTTCCAAATCATCTAGATAGCATCGTTTTCAAATTTTGGTTAATTTTTACATTTTTCTTGGAAAATCGTTAAAATTTCAGTTTTTCTTACGATTTGGATGTTATATAACATCCAAATCGTCTATATTCGTAGAAATAGCAACGATTTAGAATTTCGGTTAATTTTTACAGTTTACTCGGAAATTCGCTAAAATTCAAATTTTCTTAAATATCTTCCAAATCATCTAGATAGCATCGTTTTCAAATTTTGGTTAATTTATACATTTTTCTTGGAAAATCGTTAAAAATTCAGTTTTTCTTATATATCATCCAAATCGTCGATATACGTAGAAATAGCACAATTTAAAATTTCGGTTAATTTTTACAGTTTACTCGGAAATTCGCAAAAATTCAATATTCTTAAATATCTTCCAAATCATCTAGATAGCATCGTTTTCAAATTTTGGTTAATTTTTACATTTTTCTTGGAAAATCGTTAAAATTTCAGTTTTTCCTATGTATCATCCAAATCGTCGATATACGTAGAAATAGCAACGATTTAAAATTTCGGTTAATTTTTAAAGTTTACTCGGAAATTCGCAAAAATTCAATTTTTCTTAAATATCTTCCAAATCATCTAGATAGCATCGTTTTCAAATTTTGGTTAATTTTTACATTTTTCTTGGAAAATCGTTAAAATTTCAGTTTTTCTTATATATCATCCAAATCGTCGATATACGTAGAAATAGCAACAATTTAAAATTTCGGTTAATTTTTACAGTTTACTCGGAAATTCGCAAAAATTCAATTTTTCTTAAATATCTTCCAAATCATCTAGATAGCATCGTTTTCAAATTTTGGTTAATTTTTACAATTTTCTTGGAAATTCGCTAAAACTTCAGTTTTTCTTATATAACATCCAAATCGTCTATATTCGTAGAAATAGCAACGATTTAGAATTTCGGTTAATTTTTACAGTTTACTCGGAAATTCGCTAAAATTCAAATTTTCTTAAATATCTTCCAAATCATCTAGATAGCATCGTTTTCAAATTTTGGTTAATTTATACATATTTCTTGGAAAATTGCTAAAATTTCAGTTTTTCTAATATATCATCCAAATCGTCGATATACGTAGAAATAGCATCGTTTTCGAATTTCGTGTAATTATTACATTTTTCTTGGATATTCGCTAAAATTCAATATTTCTTATATATCTATAGAAATAGCAGCGTTTTCAAATTTTGGTTAATTTTTACATTTTTCTTGGAAATTCGTGAAAATTTCAATTTTTCTTAAATATCTTCCAAATCGTCGATATACGTAGAAATAGCAACGATTTAGAATTTCGGTTAATTTTTACAGTTTACTCGGAAATTCGCTAAAATTCAATTTTTCTTAAATATCTTCCAAATCATCTAGATAGCATCGTTTTCAAATTTTGGTTAATTTTTACATTTTTCTTGGAAAATCGTTAAAATTTCAGTTTTTCCTATATATCATCCAAATCGTCGATATACGTAGAAATAGCTTCGTTTGCGAATTTCGTGTAATTTTTACATTTTACTCGGAAATTCACTAAAATTCAATTTTTCTTATATATCTATAGAAATAGCATCGTTTTTAAATTTTGGATAATTTTTACATCCTTCTTGGAAATTCGTTAAAACTTCAGTTTTTCATATATATCATCCAAATCGTCGATATACGTAGAAATAGCAACGATTTAGAATTTTGGTTAATTTTTACAGTTTACTAGGAAATTCGCAAAAATTCAATTTTTCTTCAATATCTTCGAAATCATCTAGATAGCATCGTTTTCAAATTTTGGTTAATTTTTACAATTTCCTTGGAAATTCGCTAAAACTTCAGTTTTTCTTATATAACATCCAAATCGTCTATATTCGTAGAAATAGCAACGATTTAGAATTTCGGTTAATTTTTACAGTTTACACGGAAAATCGCTATAATTCAATTTTCTTAAATATCTTCCAAATCATCTAGTTAGCATCGTTTTCAAATTTTGGTTAATTTTTACATTTTTCTTGGAAAATCGTTAAAATTTCAGTTTTTCCTATGTATCATCCAAATCTTCGATATACGTAGAAATAGCAACGATTTAAAATTTCGGTTAATTTTTAAAGTTAACTCGGAAATTCGCAAAAATTCAATTTTTCTTAAATATCTTCCAAATCATCTAGATAGCATCGTTTTCAAATTTTGGTTAATTTTCACATTTTTCTTGGAAAATCGTTAAAATTTCAGTTGTTCTTATATATCATCCAAATCGTCGATATACGTAGAAATGGCAACAATTTAAAATTTCGGTTAATTTTTACAGTTTACTCTTAAATTCGCAAAAATTCAATTTTTCTTAAATATCTTCCAAATCATCTAGATAGCATCGTTTTCAAATTTTGGTTAATTTTTACAATTTTCTTGGAAATTCGCTAAAACTTCAGTTTTTCTTATATAACATCCAAATCGTCTATATTCGTAGAAATAGCAACGATTTAGAATTTCGGTTAATTTTTACAGTTTACTCGGAAATTCGCTAAAATTCAAATTTTCTTAAATATCTTCCAAATCATCTAGATAGCATCGTTTTCAAATTTTGGTTAATTTATACATATTTCTTGGAAAATTGCTAAAATTTCAGTTTTTCTTATATATCATCCAAATCGTCGATATACGTAGAAATAGCATCGTTTGCGAATTTCTTGTAATTTTTACATCTTACTCGGAAATTCGCTAAAATTCAATTTTTCTTATATATCTATAGAAATAGCATCGTTTTTAAATTTTGGGTAATTTTTACATTCTTCTTGGAAATTCGTTAAAATTTCAGTTTTTCATATATATCATCCAAATCGTCGATATACGTAGAAATAGCAACGATTTAGAATTTCGGTTAATTTTTACAGTTTACTAGGAAATACGCAAAAATTCAATTTTTCTTAAATATCTTCCAAATCATCTAGATAGCATCGTTTTCAAATTTTGGTTAATTTTTACATTTTTCTTGGAAAATCGTTAAAATTTCAGTTTTTCTTATATAGCAACAATTTAAAATTTCGATTAATTTTTAGTTTACTCGGAAATTCGCAAAAATTCAATTTTTGTTAAATCTCTTCCAAATCATCTAGATAGCATCGTTTTCAAATTTTGGTTAATTTTTACATTTTTCTTGGAAAATCGTTAAAAATTCAGTTTTTCTTATATATCATCCAAATCGTCGATATACGTAGAAATAGCACAATTTAAAATTTCGGTTAATTTTTACAGTTTACTCGGAAATTCGCAAAAATTCAATTTTCTTAAATATCTTCCAAATCATCTAGATAGCATCGTTTTCAAATTTTGGTTAATTTTTACATTTTTCTTGGAAAATCGTTAAAATTTCAGTTTTTCCTATGTATCATCCAAATCGTCGATATACGTAGAAATAGCAACGATTTAAAATTTCGGTTAATTTTTAAAGTTTACTCGGAAATTCGCAAAAATTCAATTTTTCTTAAATATCTTCCAAATCATCTAGATAGCATCGTTTTCAAATTTTGGTTAATTTTTACATTTTTCTTGGAAAATCGTTAAAATTTCAGTTTTTCTTATATATCATCCAAATCGTCGATATACGTAGAAATAGCAACAATTTAAAATTTCGGTTAATTTTTACAGTTTACTCGGAAATTCGCAAAAATTCAATTTTTCTTAAATATCTTCCAAATCATCTAGATAGCATCGTTTTCAAATTTTGGTTAATTTTTACAATTTTCTTGGAAATTCGCTAAAACTTCAGTTTTTCTTATATAACATCCAAATCGTCTATATTCGTAGAAATAGCAACGATTTAGAATTTCGGTTAATTTTTACAGTTTACTCGGAAATTCGCTAAAATTCAAATTTTCTTAAATATCTTCCAAATCATCTAGATAGCATCGTTTTCAAATTTTGGTTAATTTATACATATTTCTTGGAAAATTGCTAAAATTTCAGTTTTTCTAATATATCATCCAAATCGTCGATATACGTAGAAATAGCATCGTTTTCGAATTTCGTGTAATTATTACATTTTTCTTGGATATTCGCTAAAATTCAATATTTCTTATATATCTATAGAAATAGCAGCGTTTTCAAATTTTGGTTAATTTTTACATTTTTCTTGGAAATTCGTGAAAATTTCAATTTTTCTTAAATATCTTCCAAATCGTCGATATACGTAGAAATAGCAACGATTTAGAATTTCGGTTAATTTTTACAGTTTACTCGGAAATTCGCTAAAATTCAATTTTTCTTAAATATCTTCCAAATCATCTAGATAGCATCGTTTTCAAATTTTGGTTAATTTTTACATTTTTCTTGGAAAATCGTTAAAATTTCAGTTTTTCCTATATATCATCCAAATCGTCGATATACGTAGAAATAGCTTCGTTTGCGAATTTCGTGTAATTTTTACATTTTACTCGGAAATTCACTAAAATTCAATTTTTCTTATATATCTATAGAAATAGCATCGTTTTTAAATTTTGGATAATTTTTACATCCTTCTTGGAAATTCGTTAAAACTTCAGTTTTTCATATATATCATCCAAATCGTCGATATACGTAGAAATAGCAACGATTTAGAATTTTGGTTAATTTTTACATTTCTCTTGGAAATTTACTAAAATTTCAGTTTTTCTTATATATCATCCAAATCGTCGATATACGTAGAAATAGCATCGTTTGCGAATTTCTTGTAATTTTTACATTTTACTCGGAAATTCGCTAAAATTCAATTTTTCTTATATATCTATAGAAATAGCATCGTTTTTAAATTTTGGATAATTTTTACATTCTTCTTGGAAGTTCTTTAAAATTTCAGTTTTTCATATGTATCATCCAAATCGTCGATATACGTAGAAATAGCAACGATTTAGAATTTCGGTTAATTTTTACAGTTTGCTCGGAAATTCGCAAAAATTCAATTTTTCTTAAATATCTTCCAAATCATCTAGATAGCATCGTCTTCAAATTTTGGTTAATTTTTACATTTTTCTTGGAAAATCGTTAAAATTTCAGTTTTTCTTATATATCATCCAAATCGTCGATATATGTAGAAATGGCAACGATTTAGAATTTTGGTTAATTTTTACAGTTAACTAGGAAATTCGCAAAAATTCAATTTTTCTTAAATATCTTCCAAATAATCTAGATAGCATCGTTTTCAAATTTTGGTTAATTTTTACATTTTTCTTGGAAATTTACTAAAATTTCAGTTTTTCTTATATATCATCCAAATCGTCGATATACGTAGAAATAGCATCGTTTGCGAATTTCGTGTAATTTTTACATTTTACTCGGAAATTCACTAAAATTCAATTTTTCTTATATATCTATAGAAATAGCATCGTTTTTAAATTTTGGATAATTTTTACATCCTTCTTGGAAAATCGTTAAAGCTTCAGTTTTTCATATATATCATCCAAATCGTCGATATACGTAGAAATAGCAACGATTTAGAATTTCGGTTAATTTTTACAGTTTGCTCGGAAATTCGCAAAAATTCAATTTTTCTTAAATATCTTCCAAATCATCTAGATAGCATCGTCTTCAAATTTTGGTTAATTTTTACATTTTTCTTGGAAAATCGTTAAAATTTCAGGTTTTCTTATATATCATCCAAATCGTCGATATATGTAGAAATAGCATCGTTTGCGAATTTCGCGTAATTTTTACATTTTACTCGGAAATTCGCTAAAATTCAATTTTTCTTATATATCTATAGAAATAGCATCGTTTTTAAATTTTGGATAATTTTTACATCCTTCTTGGAAAATCGTTAAAGCTTCAGTTTTTCATATATATCATCCAAATCGTCGATATACGTAGAAATAGCAACGATTTAGAATTTTGGTTAATTTTTACAGTTTACTAGGAAATTCGCAAAAATTCAATTTTTCTTAAATATCTTCCAAATCATCTAGATAGCATCGTTTTCAAATTTTGGTTAATTTTTACATTTTTCATAGAAAATCGTTAAAATTTCAGTTTTTCTTATATAGCAACAATTTAAAATTTCGATTAATTTTTACAGTTTACTCGGAAATTCGCAAAAATTCAATTTTTGTTAAATATCTTCCAAATCATCTAGATAGCATCGTTTTCAAATTTTGGTTAATTTTTACATTTTTCTTGGAAAATCGTTAAAAATTCAGTTTTTCTTATATATCATCCAAATCGTCGATATACGTAGAAATAGCACAATTTAAAATTTTGGTTAATTTTTACAGTTTACTAGGAATTTCGCAAAAATTCAATTTTTCTTAAATATCTTCCAAATCATCTAGATAGCATCGTTTTCAAATTTTGGTTAATTTTTACGTTTTTCTTGGAAATTTACTAAAATTTCAGTTTTTCTTATATATCATCCAAATCGTCGATATACGTAGAAATAGCATCGTTTGCGAATTTCTTGTAATTTTTACATCTTACTCGGAAATTCGCTAAAATACAATTTTTCTTATATATCTATAGAAATAGCATCGTTTTTAAATTTTGGATAATTTTTACATTCTTCTTGGAAATTCGTTAAAATTTCAGTTTTTCATATATATCATCCAAATCGTCGATATACGTAGAAATAGCAACGATTTAGAATTTCGGTTAATTTTTACAGTTTGCTCGGAAATTCGCAAAAATTCAATTTTTCTTAAATATCTTCCAAATCATCTAGATAGCATCGTCTTCAAATTTTGGTTAATTTTTAGATTTTTCTTGGAAAATCGTTAAAATTTCAGTTTTTCTTATATATCATCCAAATCGTCGATATATGTAGAAATAGCATCGTTTGCGAATTTCGTGTAATTTTTACATTTTACTCGGAAATTCGCTAAAATTCAATTTTTCTTATATATCTATAGAAATAGCATCGTTTTTAAATTTTGGATAATTTTTACATCCTTCTTGGAAATTCGTTAAAATTTCAGTTATTCCTATGTATCATCCAAATCGTCGATATACGTAGAAATAGCAACGATTTAGAATTTTGGTTAATTTTTACAGTTTACTAGGAAATTCGCAAAAATTCAATTTTTCTTAAATATCTTCCAAATCATCTAGATAGCATCGTCTTCAAATTTTGGTTAATTTTTACATTTTTCTTGGAAAATCGTTAAAATTTCAGGTTTTCTTATATATCATCCAAATCGTCGATATACGTAGAAATAGCATCGTTTGCGAATTTCTTGTAATTTTTACATTTTACTCGGAAATTCGCTAAAATTCAATTTTTCTTATATATCTATAGAAATAGCATCGTTTTTAAATTTTGGATAATTTTTACATTCTTCTTGGAAGTTCTTTAAAATTTCAGTTTTTCTTATATATCATCCAAATCGTCGATATACGTAGAAATAGCACAATTTAAAATTTCGGTTAATTTCTAGTTTACTCGGAAATTCGCAAAAATTCAATTTTTGTTAAATATCTTCCAAATCATCTAGATAGCATCGTTTTCAAATTTTGGTTAATTTTTACATTTTTCTTGGAAAATCGTTAAAATTTCAGTTTTTCCTATATATCATCCAAATCGTCGATATACGTAGAAATAGCAACGATTTAAAATTTCGGTTAATTTTTACAGTTTACTCGGAAATTCGCAAAAATTCAATTTTTCTTAAACATCTTCCAAATCATCTAGATAGCATCGTCTTCAAATTTTGGTTAATTTTTACATTTTTCTTGGAAAATCGTCAAAATTTCAGTTTTTCTTATATATCATCCAAATCGTCGATATACGTAGAAATAGCATCGTTTGCGAATTTCGTGTAATTTTTACATTTTACTCGGAAATTCACTAAAATTCAATTTTTCTTATATATCTATAGAAATAGCATCGTTTTTAAATTTTGGATAATTTTTACATCCTTCTTGGAAATTCGTTAAAACTTCAGCTTTTCATATATATCATCCAAATCGTCGATATACGTAGAAATAGCAACGATTTAGAATTTTGGTTAATTTTTACATTTCTCTTGGAAATTTACTAAAATTTCAGTTTTTCTTATATATCATCCAAATCGTCGATATACGTAGAAATAGCATCGTTTGCGAATTTCTTGTAATTTTTACATTTTACTCGGAAATTCGCTAAAATTCAATATTTCTTATATATCTATAGAAATAGCATCGTTTTTAAATTTTGGATAATTTTTGCATTCTTCTTGGAAGTTCTTTAAAATTTCAGTTTTTCATATGTATCGTCCAAATCGTCGATATACGTAGAAATAGCAACGATTTAGAATTTCGGTTAATTTTTACAGTTTGCTCGGAAATTTGCAAAAATTCAATTTTTCTTAAATATCTTCCAAATCATCTAGATAGCATCGTCTTCAAATTTTGGTTAATTTTTACATTTTTCTTGGAAAATCGTTAAAATTTCAGTTTTTCTTATATATCATCCAAATCGTCGATATATGTAGAAATAGCAACGATTTAGAATTTTGGTTAATTTTTACAGTTAACTAGGAAATTCGCAAAAATTCAATTTTTCTTAAATATCTTCCAAATAATCTAGATAGCATCGTTTTCAAATTTTGGTTAATTTTTACATTTTTCTTGGAAATTTACTAAAATTTCAGTTTTTCTTATATATCATCCAAATCGTCTATATACGTAGAAATAGCATCGTTTGCGAATTTCGTGTAATTTTTACATTTTACTCGGAAATTCACTAAAATTCAATTTTTCTTATATATCTATAGAAATAGCATCGTTTTTAAATTTTGGATAATTTTTACATCCTTCTTGGAAAATCGTTAAAGCTTCAGTTTTTCATATATATCATCCAAATCGTCGATATACGTAGAAATAGCAACGATTTAGAATTTCGGTTAATTTTTACAGTTTGCTCGGAAATTCGCAAAAATTCAATTTTTCTTAAATATCTTCCAAATCATCTAGATAGCATCGTCTTCAAATTTTGGTTAATTTTTACATTTTTCTTGGAAAATCGTTAAAATTTCAGGTTTTCTTATATATCATCCAAATCGTCGATATATGTAGAAATAGCATCGTTTGCGAATTTCGTGTAATTTTTACATTTTACTCGGAAATTCGCTAAAATTCAATTTTTCTTATATATCTATAGAAATAGCATCGTTTTTAAATTTTGGATAATTTTTACATCCTTCTTGGAAAATCGTTAAAGCTTCAGTTTTTCATATATATCATCCAAATCGTCGATATACGTAGAAATAGCAACGATTTAGAATTTTGGTTAATTTTTACAGTTTACTAGGAAATTCGCAAAAATTCAATTTTTCTTAAATATCTTCCAAATCATCTAGATAGCATCGTTTTCAAATTTTGGTTAATTTTTACATTTTTCTTGGAAAATCGTTAAAATTTCAGTTTTTCTTATATAACAACAATTTAAAATTTCGATTAATTTTTACAGTTTACTCGGAAATTCGCAAAAATTCAATTTTTCTTAAATATCTTCCAAATCATCTAGATAGCATCGTTTTCAAATTTTGGTTAATTTTTACATTTTTCATAGAAAATCGTTAAAATTTCAGTTTTTCTTATATAGCAACAATTTAAAATTTCGATTAATTTTTACAGTTTGCTCGGAAATTCGCAAAAATTCAATTTTTCTTAAATATCTTCCAAATCATCTAGATAGCATCGTTTTCAAATTTTGGTTAATTTTCACATTTTTCTTGGAAAATCGTTAAAATTTCAGTTGTTCTTATATATCATCCAAATCGTCGATATACGTAGAAATGGCAACAATTTAAAATTTCGGTTAATTTTTACAGTTTACTCTTAAATTCGCAAAAATTCAATTTTTCTTAAATATCTTCCAAATCATCTAGATAGCATCGTTTTCAAATTTTGGTTAATTTTTACAATTTTCTTGGAAATTCGCTAAAACTTCAGTTTTTCTTATATAACATCCAAATCGTCTATATTCGTAGAAATAGCAACGATTTAGAATTTCGGTTAATTTTTACAGTTTACTCGGAAATTCGCAAAAATTCAATTTTTCTTAAATATCTTCCAAATCATCTAGATAGCATCGTCTTCAAATTTTGGTTAATTTTTACATTTTTCTTGGAAAATCGTTAAAATTTCAGGTTTTCTTATATATCATCCAAATCGTCGATATATGTAGAAATAGCATCGTTTGCGAATTTCGTGTAATTTTTACATTTTACTCGGAAATTCGCTAAAATTCAATTTTTCTTATATATCTATAGAAATAGCATCGTTTTTAAATTTTGGATAATTTTTACATCCTTCTTGGAAAATCGTTAAAGCTTCAGTTTTTCATATATATCATCCAAATCGTCGATATACGTAGAAATAGCAACGATTTAGAATTTTGGTTAATTTTTACAGTTTACTAGGAAATTCGCAAAAATTCAATTTTTCTTAAATATCTTCCAAATCATCTAGATAGCATCGTTTTCAAATTTTGGTTAATTTTTACATTTTTCTTGGAAAATCGTTAAAATTTCAGTTTTTCTTATATAGCAACAATTTAAAATTTCGATTAATTTTTACAGTTTGCTCGGAAATTCGCAAAAATTCAATTTTTCTTAAATATCTTCCAAATCATCTAGATAGCATCGTTTTCAAATTTTGGTTAATTTTTACATTTTTCTTGGAAAATCGTTAAAATTTCAGTTTTTCTTATATAGCAACAATTTAAAATTTCGATTAATTTTTACAGTTTACTCGGAAATTCGCAAAAATTCAATTTTTCTTAAATATCTTCCAAATCATCTAGATAGCATCGTTTTCAAATTTTGGTTAATTTTTACATTTTTCATAGAAAATCGTTAAAATTTCAGTTTTTCTTATATAGCAACAATTTAAAATTTCGATTAATTTTTACAGTTTGCTCGGAAATTCGCAAAAATTCAATTTTTCTTAAATATCTTCCAAATCATCTAGATAGCATCGTTTTCAAATTTTGGTTAATTTTCACATTTTTCTTGGAAAATCGTTAAAATTTCAGTTGTTCTTATATATCATCCAAATCGTCGATATACGTAGAAATGGCAACAATTTAAAATTTCGGTTAATTTTTACAGTTTACTCTTAAATTCGCAAAAATTCAATTTTTCTTAAATATCTTCCAAATCATCTAGATAGCATCGTTTTCAAATTTTGGTTAATTTTTACATTTTTCTTGGAAATTTACTAAAATTTCAGTTTTTCTTATATATCATCCAAATCGTCGATATACGTAGAAATAGCATCGTTTGCGAATTTCGTGTAATTTTTACATTTTACTCGGAAATTCACTAAAATTCAATTTTTCTTATATATCTATAGAAATAGCATCGTTTTTAAATTTTGGATAATTTTTACATCCTTCTTGGAAAATCGTTAAAGCTTCAGTTTTTCATATATATCATCCAAATCGTCGATATACGTAGAAATAGCAACGATTTAGAATTTCGGTTAATTTTTACAGTTTGCTCGGAAATTCGCAAAAATTCAATTTTTCTTAAATATCTTCCAAATCATCTAGATAGCATCGTCTTCAAATTTTGGTTAATTTTTACATTTTTCTTGGAAAATCGTTAAAATTTCAGGTTTTCTTATATATCATCCAAATCGTCGATATATGTAGAAATAGCATCGTTTGCGAATTTCGCGTAATTTTTACATTTTACTCGGAAATTCGCTAAAATTCAATTTTTCTTATATATCTATAGAAATAGCATCGTTTTTAAATTTTGGATAATTTTTACATCCTTCTTGGAAAATCGTTAAAGCTTCAGTTTTTCATATATATCATCCAAATCGTCGATATACGTAGAAATAGCAACGATTTAGAATTTTGGTTAATTTTTACAGTTTACTAGGAAATTCGCAAAAATTCAATTTTTCTTAAATATCTTCCAAATCATCTAGATAGCATCGTTTTCAAATTTTGGTTAATTTTTACATTTTTCATAGAAAATCGTTAAAATTTCAGTTTTTCTTATATAGCAACAATTTAAAATTTCGATTAATTTTTACAGTTTGCTCGGAAATTCGCAAAAATTCAATTTTTCTTAAATATCTTCCAAATCATCTAGATAGCATCGTTTTCAAATTTTGGTTAATTTTCACATTTTTCTTGGAAAATCGTTAAAATTTCAGTTGTTCTTATATATCATCCAAATCGTCGATATACGTAGAAATGGCAACAATTTAAAATTTCGGTTAATTTTTACAGTTTACTCTTAAATTCGCAAAAATTCAATTTTTCTTAAATATCTTCCAAATCATCTAGATAGCATCGTTTTCAAATTTTGGTTAATTTTTACAATTTTCTTGGAAATTCGCTAAAACTTCAGTTTTTCTTATATAACATCCAAATCGTCTATATTCGTAGAAATAGCAACGATTTAGAATTTCGGTTAATTTTTACAGTTTACTCGGAAATTCGCTAAAATTCAAATTTTCTTAAATATCTTCCAAATCATCTAGATAGCATCGTTTTCAAATTTTGGTTAATTTATACATATTTCTTGGAAAATTGCTAAAATTTCAGTTTTTCTTATATATCATCCAAATCGTCGATATACGTAGAAATAGCATCGTTTGCGAATTTCTTGTAATTTTTACATCTTACTCGGAAATTCGCTAAAATTCAATTTTTCTTATATATCTATAGAAATAGCATCGTTTTTAAATTTTGGGTAATTTTTACATTCTTCTTGGAAATTCGTTAAAATTTCAGTTTTTCATATATATCATCCAAATCGTCGATATACGTAGAAATAGCAACGATTTAGAATTTCGGTTAATTTTTACAGTTTACTAGGAAATACGCAAAAATTCAATTTTTCTTAAATATCTTCCAAATCATCTAGATAGCATCGTTTTCAAATTTTGGTTAATTTTTACATTTTTCTTGGAAAATCGTTAAAATTTCAGTTTTTCTTATATAGCAACAATTTAAAATTTCGATTAATTTTTAGTTTACTCGGAAATTCGCAAAAATTCAATTTTTGTTAAATCTCTTCCAAATCATCTAGATAGCATCGTTTTCAAATTTTGGTTAATTTTTACATTTTTCTTGGAAAATCGTTAAAAATTCAGTTTTTCTTATATATCATCCAAATCGTCGATATACGTAGAAATAGCACAATTTAAAATTTCGGTTAATTTTTACAGTTTACTCGGAAATTCGCAAAAATTCAATTTTCTTAAATATCTTCCAAATCATCTAGATAGCATCGTTTTCAAATTTTGGTTAATTTTTACATTTTTCTTGGAAAATCGTTAAAATTTCAGTTTTTCCTATGTATCATCCAAATCGTCGATATACGTAGAAATAGCAACGATTTAAAATTTCGGTTAATTTTTAAAGTTTACTCGGAAATTCGCAAAAATTCAATTTTTCTTAAATATCTTCCAAATCATCTAGATAGCATCGTTTTCAAATTTTGGTTAATTTTTACATTTTTCTTGGAAAATCGTTAAAATTTCAGTTTTTCTTATATATCATCCAAATCGTCGATATACGTAGAAATAGCAACAATTTAAAATTTCGGTTAATTTTTACAGTTTACTCGGAAATTCGCAAAAATTCAATTTTTCTTAAATATCTTCCAAATCATCTAGATAGCATCGTTTTCAAATTTTGGTTAATTTTTACAATTTTCTTGGAAATTCGCTAAAACTTCAGTTTTTCTTATATAACATCCAAATCGTCTATATTCGTAGAAATAGCAACGATTTAGAATTTCGGTTAATTTTTACAGTTTACTCGGAAATTCGCTAAAATTCAAATTTTCTTAAATATCTTCCAAATCATCTAGATAGCATCGTTTTCAAATTTTGGTTAATTTATACATATTTCTTGGAAAATTGCTAAAATTTCAGTTTTTCTAATATATCATCCAAATCGTCGATATACATAGAAATAGCATCGTTTTCGAATTTCGTGTAATTATTACATTTTTCTTGGATATTCGCTAAAATTCAATATTTCTTATATATCTATAGAAATAGCAGCGTTTTCAAATTTTGGTTAATTTTTACATTTTTCTTGGAAATTCGTGAAAATTTCAATTTTTCTTAAATATCTTCCAAATCGTCGATATACGTAGAAATAGCAACGATTTAGAATTTCGGTTAATTTTTACAGTTTACTCGGAAATTCGCTAAAATTCAATTTTTCTTAAATATCTTCCAAATCATCTAGATAGCATCGTTTTCAAATTTTGGTTAATTTTTACATTTTTCTTGGAAAATCGTTAAAATTTCAGTTTTTCCTATATATCATCCAAATCGTCGATATACGTAGAAATAGCTTCGTTTGCGAATTTCGTGTAATTTTTACATTTTACTCGGAAATTCACTAAAATTCAATTTTTCTTATATATCTATAGAAATAGCATCGTTTTTAAATTTTGGATAATTTTTACATCCTTCTTGGAAATTCGTTAAAACTTCAGTTTTTCATATATATCATCCAAATCGTCGATATACGTAGAAATAGCAACGATTTAGAATTTTGGTTAATTTTTACATTTCTCTTGGAAATTTACTAAAATTTCAGTTTTTCTTATATATCATCCAAATCGTCGATATACGTAGAAATAGCATCGTTTGCGAATTTCTTGTAATTTTTACATTTTACTCGGAAATTCGCTAAAATTCAATTTTTCTTATATATCTATAGAAATAGCATCGTTTTTAAATTTTGGATAATTTTTACATTCTTCTTGGAAGTTCTTTAAAATTTCAGTTTTTCATATGTATCATCCAAATCGTCGATATACGTAGAAATAGCAACGATTTAGAATTTCGGTTAATTTTTACAGTTTGCTCGGAAATTCGCAAAAATTCAATTTTTCTTAAATATCTTCCAAATCATCTAGATAGCATCGTCTTCAAATTTTGGTTAATTTTTACATTTTTCTTGGAAAATCGTTAAAATTTCAGTTTTTCTTATATATCATCCAAATCGTCGATATATGTAGAAATGGCAACGATTTAGAATTTTGGTTAATTTTTACAGTTAACTAGGAAATTCGCAAAAATTCAATTTTTCTTAAATATCTTCCAAATAATCTAGATAGCATCGTTTTCAAATTTTGGTTAATTTTTACATTTTTCTTGGAAATTTACTAAAATTTCAGTTTTTCTTATATATCATCCAAATCGTCGATATACGTAGAAATAGCATCGTTTGCGAATTTCGTGTAATTTTTACATTTTACTCGGAAATTCACTAAAATTCAATTTTTCTTATATATCTATAGAAATAGCATCGTTTTTAAATTTTGGATAATTTTTACATCCTTCTTGGAAAATCGTTAAAGCTTCAGTTTTTCATATATATCATCCAAATCGTCGATATAC
Organism: Agrilus biguttatus; assembly: GCA_963921985.1. Taxonomy (NCBI): domain Eukaryota; kingdom Metazoa; phylum Arthropoda; class Insecta; order Coleoptera; family Buprestidae; genus Agrilus; species Agrilus biguttatus. The sequence continues at coordinate 21,364,801 of OY998117.1, read as the reverse complement.
GTAGAAATAGCAACGATTTAGAATTTCGGTTAATTTTTACAGTTTGCTCGGAAATTCGCAAAAATTCAATTTTTCTTAAATATCTTCCAAATCATCTAGATAGCATCGTCTTCAAATTTTGGTTAATTTTTACATTTTTCTTGGAAAATCGTTAAAATTTCAGGTTTTCTTATATATCATCCAAATCGTCGATATATGTAGAAATAGCATCGTTTGCGAATTTCGCGTAATTTTTACATTTTACTCGGAAATTCGCTAAAATTCAATTTTTCTTATATATCTATAGAAATAGCATCGTTTTTAAATTTTGGATAATTTTTACATCCTTCTTGGAAAATCGTTAAAGCTTCAGTTTTTCATATATATCATCCAAATCGTCGATATACGTAGAAATAGCAACGATTTAGAATTTTGGTTAATTTTTACAGTTTACTAGGAAATTCGCAAAAATTCAATTTTTCTTAAATATCTTCCAAATCATCTAGATAGCATCGTTTTCAAATTTTGGTTAATTTTTACATTTTTCATAGAAAATCGTTAAAATTTCAGTTTTTCTTATATAGCAACAATTTAAAATTTCGATTAATTTTTACAGTTTACTCGGAAATTCGCAAAAATTCAATTTTTGTTAAATATCTTCCAAATCATCTAGATAGCATCGTTTTCAAATTTTGGTTAATTTTTACATTTTTCTTGGAAAATCGTTAAAAATTCAGTTTTTCTTATATATCATCCAAATCGTCGATATACGTAGAAATAGCACAATTTAAAATTTTGGTTAATTTTTACAGTTTACTAGGAATTTCGCAAAAATTCAATTTTTCTTAAATATCTTCCAAATCATCTAGATAGCATCGTTTTCAAATTTTGGTTAATTTTTACATTTTTCTTGGAAATTTACTAAAATTTCAGTTTTTCTTATATATCATCCAAATCGTCGATATACGTAGAAATAGCATCGTTTGCGAATTTCTTGTAATTTTTACATCTTACTCGGAAATTCGCTAAAATACAATTTTTCTTATATATCTATAGAAATAGCATCGTTTTTAAATTTTGGATAATTTTTACATTCTTCTTGGAAATTCGTTAAAATTTCAGTTTTTCATATATATCATCCAAATCGTCGATATACGTAGAAATAGCAACGATTTAGAATTTCGGTTAATTTTTACAGTTTGCTCGGAAATTCGCAAAAATTCAATTTTTCTTAAATATCTTCCAAATCATCTAGATAGCATCGTCTTCAAATTTTGGTTAATTTTTAGATTTTTCTTGGAAAATCGTTAAAATTTCAGTTTTTCTTATATATCATCCAAATCGTCGATATATGTAGAAATAGCATCGTTTGCGAATTTCGTGTAATTTTTACATTTTACTCGGAAATTCGCTAAAATTCAATTTTTCTTATATATCTATAGAAATAGCATCGTTTTTAAATTTTGGATAATTTTTACATCCTTCTTGGAAATTCGTTAAAATTTCAGTTATTCCTATGTATCATCCAAATCGTCGATATACGTAGAAATAGCAACGATTTAGAATTTTGGTTAATTTTTACAGTTTACTAGGAAATTCGCAAAAATTCAATTTTTCTTAAATATCTTCCAAATCATCTAGATAGCATCGTCTTCAAATTTTGGTTAATTTTTACATTTTTCTTGGAAAATCGTTAAAATTTCAGGTTTTCTTATATATCATCCAAATCGTCGATATACGTAGAAATAGCATCGTTTGCGAATTTCTTGTAATTTTTACATTTTACTCGGAAATTCGCTAAAATTCAATTTTTCTTATATATCTATAGAAATAGCATCGTTTTTAAATTTTGGATAATTTTTACATTCTTCTTGGAAGTTCTTTAAAATTTCAGTTTTTCTTATATATCATCCAAATCGTCGATATACGTAGAAATAGCACAATTTAAAATTTCGGTTAATTTCTAGTTTACTCGGAAATTCGCAAAAATTCAATTTTTGTTAAATATCTTCCAAATCATCTAGATAGCATCGTTTTCAAATTTTGGTTAATTTTTACATTTTTCTTGGAAAATCGTTAAAATTTCAGTTTTTCCTATATATCATCCAAATCGTCGATATACGTAGAAATAGCAACGATTTAAAATTTCGGTTAATTTTTACAGTTTACTCGGAAATTCGCAAAAATTCAATTTTTCTTAAACATCTTCCAAATCATCTAGATAGCATCGTCTTCAAATTTTGGTTAATTTTTACATTTTTCTTGGAAAATCGTCAAAATTTCAGTTTTTCTTATATATCATCCAAATCGTCGATATACGTAGAAATAGCATCGTTTGCGAATTTCGTGTAATTTTTACATTTTACTCGGAAATTCACTAAAATTCAATTTTTCTTATATATCTATAGAAATAGCATCGTTTTTAAATTTTGGATAATTTTTACATCCTTCTTGGAAATTCGTTAAAACTTCAGCTTTTCATATATATCATCCAAATCGTCGATATACGTAGAAATAGCAACGATTTAGAATTTTGGTTAATTTTTACATTTCTCTTGGAAATTTACTAAAATTTCAGTTTTTCTTATATATCATCCAAATCGTCGATATACGTAGAAATAGCATCGTTTGCGAATTTCTTGTAATTTTTACATTTTACTCGGAAATTCGCTAAAATTCAATATTTCTTATATATCTATAGAAATAGCATCGTTTTTAAATTTTGGATAATTTTTGCATTCTTCTTGGAAGTTCTTTAAAATTTCAGTTTTTCATATGTATCGTCCAAATCGTCGATATACGTAGAAATAGCAACGATTTAGAATTTCGGTTAATTTTTACAGTTTGCTCGGAAATTTGCAAAAATTCAATTTTTCTTAAATATCTTCCAAATCATCTAGATAGCATCGTCTTCAAATTTTGGTTAATTTTTACATTTTTCTTGGAAAATCGTTAAAATTTCAGTTTTTCTTATATATCATCCAAATCGTCGATATATGTAGAAATAGCAACGATTTAGAATTTTGGTTAATTTTTACAGTTAACTAGGAAATTCGCAAAAATTCAATTTTTCTTAAATATCTTCCAAATAATCTAGATAGCATCGTTTTCAAATTTTGGTTAATTTTTACATTTTTCTTGGAAATTTACTAAAATTTCAGTTTTTCTTATATATCATCCAAATCGTCGATATACGTAGAAATAGCATCGTTTGCGAATTTCGTGTAATTTTTACATTTTACTCGGAAATTCACTAAAATTCAATTTTTCTTATATATCTATAGAAATAGCATCGTTTTTAAATTTTGGATAATTTTTACATCCTTCTTGGAAAATCGTTAAAGCTTCAGTTTTTCATATATATCATCCAAATCGTCGATATACGTAGAAATAGCAACGATTTAGAATTTCGGTTAATTTTTACAGTTTGCTCGGAAATTCGCAAAAATTCAATTTTTCTTAAATATCTTCCAAATCATCTAGATAGCATCGTCTTCAAATTTTGGTTAATTTTTACATTTTTCTTGGAAAATCGTTAAAATTTCAGGTTTTCTTATATATCATCCAAATCGTCGATATATGTAGAAATAGCATCGTTTGCGAATTTCGTGTAATTTTTACATTTTACTCGGAAATTCGCTAAAATTCAATTTTTCTTATATATCTATAGAAATAGCATCGTTTTTAAATTTTGGATAATTTTTACATCCTTCTTGGAAAATCGTTAAAGCTTCAGTTTTTCATATATATCATCCAAATCGTCGATATACGTAGAAATAGCAACGATTTAGAATTTTGGTTAATTTTTACAGTTTACTAGGAAATTCGCAAAAATTCAATTTTTCTTAAATATCTTCCAAATCATCTAGATAGCATCGTTTTCAAATTTTGGTTAATTTTTACATTTTTCTTGGAAAATCGTTAAAATTTCAGTTTTTCTTATATAGCAACAATTTAAAATTTCGATTAATTTTTACAGTTTACTCGGAAATTCGCAAAAATTCAATTTTTGTTAAATATCTTCCAAATCATCTAGATAGCATCGTTTTCAAATTTTGGTTAATTTTTACATTTTTCTTGGAAAATCGTTAAAAATTCAGTTTTTCTTATATATCATCCAAATCGTCGATATACGTAGAAATAGCACAATTTAAAATTTTGGTTAATTTTTACAGTTTACTAGGAATTTCGCAAAAATTCAATTTTTCTTAAATATCTTCCAAATCATCTAGATAGCATCGTTTTCAAATTTTGGTTAATTTTTACATTTTTCTTGGAAATTTACTAAAATTTCAGTTTTTCTTATATATCATCCAAATCGTCGATATACGTAGAAATAGCATCGTTTGCGAATTTCTTGTAATTTTTACATCTTACTCGGAAATTCGCTAAAATTCAATTTTTCTTATATATCTATAGAAATAGCATCGTTTTTAAATTTTGGATAATTTTTACATTCTTCTTGGAAATTCGTTAAAATTTCAGTTTTTCATATATATCATCCAAATCGTCGATATACGTAGAAATAGCAACGATTTAGAATTTCGGTTAATTTTTACAGTTTGCTCGGAAATTCGCAAAAATTCAATTTTTCTTAAATATCTTCCAAATCATCTAGATAGCATCGTCTTCAAATTTTGGTTAATTTTTACATTTTTCTTGGAAATTTACTAAAATTTCAGTTTTTCTTATATATCATCCAAATCGTCGATATACGTAGAAATAGCATCGTTTGCGAATTTCTTGTAATTTTTACATTTTACTCGGAAATTCGCTAAAATTCAATTTTTCTTATATATCTATAGAAATAGCATCGTTTTTAAATTTTGGATAATTTTTACATTCTTCTTGGAAGTTCTTTAAAATTTCAGTTTTTCTTATATATCATCCAAATCGTCGATATACGTAGAAATAGCACAATTTAAAATTTCGGTTAATTTTTAGTTTACTCGGAAATTCGCAAAAATTCAATTTTTGTTAAATATCTTCCAAATCATCTAGATAGCATCGTTTTCAAATTTTGGTTAATTTTTACATTTTTCTTGGAAAATCGTTAAAATTTCAGTTTTTCCTATATATCATCCAAATCGTCGATATACGTAGAAATAGCAACGATTTAAAATTTCGGTTAATTTTTACAGTTTACTCGGAAATTCGCAAAAATTCAATTTTTCTTAAACATCTTCCAAATCATCTAGATAGCATCGTCTTCAAATTTTGGTTAATTTTTACATTTTTCTTGGAAAATCGTCAAAATTTCAGTTTTTCTTATATATCATCCAAATCGTCGATATACGTAGAAATAGCATCGTTTGCGAATTTCGTGTAATTTTTACATTTTACTCGGAAATTCACTAAAATTCAATTTTTCTTATATATCTATAGAAATAGCATCGTTTTTAAATTTTGGATAATTTTTACATCCTTCTTGGAAAATCGTTAAAGCTTCAGTTTTTCATATATATCATCCAAATCGTCGATATACGTAGAAATAGCAACGATTTAGAATTTCGGTTAATTTTTACAGTTTACTAGGAAATTCGCAAAAATTCAATTTTTCTTAAATATCTTCCAAATCATCTAGATAGCATCGTTTTCAAATTTTGGTTAATTTTTACATTTTTCTTGGAAAATCGTTAAAATTTCAGTTTTTCTTATATATCATCCAAATCGTCGATATACGTAGAAATAGCAACGATTTAAAATTTCGGTTAATTTTTACAGTTTACTCGGAAATTCGCAAAAATTCAATTTTTCTTAAACATCTTCCAAATCATCTAGATAGCATCGTCTTCAAATTTTGGTTAATTTTTACATTTTTCTTGGAAAATCGTCAAAATTTCAGTTTTTCTTATATATCATCCAAATCGTCGATATACGTAGAAATAGCATCGTTTGCGAATTTCGTGTAATTTTTACATTTTACTCGGAAATTCACTAAAATTCAATTTTTCTTATATATCTATAGAAATAGCATCGTTTTTAAATTTTGGATAATTTTTACATCCTTCTTGGAAATTCGTTAAAACTTCAGTTTTTCATATATATCATCCAAATCGTCGATATACGTAGAAATAGCAACGATTTAGAATTTTGGTTAATTTTTACATTTCTCTTGGAAATTTACTAAAATTTCAGTTTTTCTTATATATCATCCAAATCGTCGATATACGTAGAAATAGCATCGTTTGCGAATTTCTTGTAATTTTTACATTTTACTCGGAAATTCGCTAAAATTCAATATTTCTTATATATCTATAGAAATAGCATCGTTTTTAAATTTTGGATAATTTTTACATTCTTCTTGGAAGTTCTTTAAAATTTCAGTTTTTCATATGTATCGTCCAAATCGTCGATATACGTAGAAATAGCAACGATTTAGAATTTCGGTTAATTTTTACAGTTTGCTCGGAAATTTGCAAAAATTCAATTTTTCTTAAATATCTTCCAAATCATCTAGATAGCATCATCTTCAAATTTTGGTTAATTTTTACATTTTTCTTGGAAAATCGTTAAAATTTCAGTTTTTCTTATATATCATCCAAATCGTCGATATATGTAGAAATAGCAACGATTTAGAATTTTGGTTAATTTTTACAGTTAACTAGGAAATTCGCAAAAATTCAATTTTTCTTAAATATCTTCCAAATAATCTAGATAGCATCGTTTTCAAATTTTGGTTAGTTTTTACATTTTTCTTGGAAATTTACTAAAATTTCAGTTTTTCTTATATATCATCCAAATCGTCGATATACGTAGAAATAGCATCGTTTGCGAATTTCGTGTAATTTTTACATTTTACTCGGAAATTCACTAAAATTCAATTTTTCTTATATATCTATAGAAATAGCATCGTTTTTAAATTTTGGATAATTTTTACATCCTTCTTGGAAAATCGTTAAAGCTTCAGTTTTTCATATATATCATCCAAATCGTCGATATACGTAGAAATAGCAACGATTTAGAATTTCGGTTAATTTTTACAGTTTGCTCGGAAATTCGCAAAAATTCAATTTTTCTTAAATATCTTCCAAATCATCTAGATAGCATCGTCTTCAAATTTTGGTTAATTTTTACATTTTTCTTGGAAAATCGTTAAAATTTCAGGTTTTCTTATATATTATCCAAATCGTCGATATATGTAGAAATAGCATCGTTTGCGAATTTCGTGTAATTTTTACATTTTACTCGGAAATTCGCTAAAATTCAATTTTTCTTATATATCTATAGAAATAGCATCGTTTTTAAATTTTGGATAATTTTTACATCCTTCTTGGAAAATCGTTAAAGCTTCAGTTTTTCATATATATCATCCAAATCGTCGATATACGTAGAAATAGCAACGATTTAGAATTTTGGTTAATTTTTACAGTTTACTAGGAAATTCGCAAAAATTCAATTTTTCTTAAATATCTTCCAAATCATCTAGATAGCATCGTTTTCAAATTTTGGTTAATTTTTACATTTTTCTTGGAAAATCGTTAAAATTTCAGTTTTTCTTATATAGCAACAATTTAAAATTTCGATTAATTTTTACAGTTTACTCGGAAATTCGCAAAAATTCAATTTTTGTTAAATATCTTCCAAATCATCTAGATAGCATCGTTTTCAAATTTTGGTTAATTTTTACAATTTTCTTGGAAATTCGCTAAAACTTCAGTTTTTCTTATATAACATCCAAATCGTCTATATTCGTAGAAATAGCAACGATTTAGAATTTCGGTTAATTTTTACAGTTTACTCGGAAATTCGCTAAAATTCAAATTTTCTTAAATATCTTCCAAATCATCTAGATAGCATCGTTTTCAAATTTTGGTTAATTTATACATATTTCTTGGAAAATTGCTAAAATTTCAGTTTTTCTAATATATCATCCAAATCGTCGATATACGTAGAAATAGCATCGTTTTCGAATTTCGTGTAATTATTACATTTTTCTTGGATATTCGCTAAAATTCAATATTTCTTATATATCTATAGAAATAGCAGCGTTTTCAAATTTTGGTTAATTTTTACATTTTTCTTGGAAATTCGTGAAAATTTCAATTTTTCTTAAATATCTTCCAAATCGTCGATATACGTAGAAATAGCAACGATTTAGAATTTTGGTTAATTTTTACAGTTTACTAGGAAATTCGCAAAAATTCAATTTTTCTTCAATATCTTCGAAATCATCTAGATAGCATCGTTTTCAAATTTTGGTTAATTTTTACAATTTCCTTGGAAATTCGCTAAAACTTCAGTTTTTCTTATATAACATCCAAATCGTCTATATTCGTAGAAATAGCAACGATTTAGAATTTCGGTTAATTTTTACAGTTTACACGGAAAATCGCTATAATTCAATTTTCTTAAATATCTTCCAAATCATCTAGATAGCATCGTTTTCAAATTTTGGTTAATTTTTACATTTTTCTTGGAAAATCGTTAAAATTTCAGTTTTTCCTATGTATCATCCAAATCTTCGATATACGTAGAAATAGCAACGATTTAAAATTTCGGTTAATTTTTAAAGTTAACTCGGAAATTCGCAAAAATTCAATTTTTCTTAAATATCTTCCAAATCATCTAGATAGCATCGTTTTCAAATTTTGGTTAATTTTCACATTTTTCTTGGAAAATCGTTAAAATTTCAGTTGTTCTTATATATCATCCAAATCGTCGATATACGTAGAAATGGCAACAATTTAAAATTTCGGTTAATTTTTACAGTTTACTCTTAAATTCGCAAAAATTCAATTTTTCTTAAATATCTTCCAAATCATCTAGATAGCATCGTTTTCAAATTTTGGTTAATTTTTACAATTTTCTTGGAAATTCGCTAAAACTTCAGTTTTTCTTATATAACATCCAAATCGTCTATATTCGTAGAAATAGCAACGATTTAGAATTTCGGTTAATTTTTACAGTTTACTCGGAAATTCGCTAAAATTCAAATTTTCTTAAATATCTTCCAAATCATCTAGATAGCATCGTTTTCAAATTTTGGTTAATTTATACATATTTCTTGGAAAATTGCTAAAATTTCAGTTTTTCTTATATATCATCCAAATCGTCGATATACGTAGAAATAGCATCGTTTGCGAATTTCTTGTAATTTTTACATCTTACTCGGAAATTCGCTAAAATTCAATTTTTCTTATATATCTATAGAAATAGCATCGTTTTTAAATTTTGGGTAATTTTTACATTCTTCTTGGAAATTCGTTAAAATTTCAGTTTTTCATATATATCATCCAAATCGTCGATATACGTAGAAATAGCAACGATTTAGAATTTCGGTTAATTTTTACAGTTTACTAGGAAATACGCAAAAATTCAATTTTTCTTAAATATCTTCCAAATCATCTAGATAGCATCGTTTTCAAATTTTGGTTAATTTTTACATTTTTCTTGGAAAATCGTTAAAATTTCAGTTTTTCTTATATAGCAACAATTTAAAATTTCGATTAATTTTTAGTTTACTCGGAAATTCGCAAAAATTCAATTTTTGTTAAATCTCTTCCAAATCATCTAGATAGCATCGTTTTCAAATTTTGGTTAATTTTTACATTTTTCTTGGAAAATCGTTAAAAATTCAGTTTTTCTTATATATCATCCAAATCGTCGATATACGTAGAAATAGCACAATTTAAAATTTCGGTTAATTTTTACAGTTTACTCGGAAATTCGCAAAAATTCAATTTTCTTAAATATCTTCCAAATCATCTAGATAGCATCGTTTTCAAATTTTGGTTAATTTTTACATTTTTCTTGGAAAATCGTTAAAATTTCAGTTTTTCCTATGTATCATCCAAATCGTCGATATACGTAGAAATAGCAACGATTTAAAATTTCGGTTAATTTTTAAAGTTTACTCGGAAATTCGCAAAAATTCAATTTTTCTTAAATATCTTCCAAATCATCTAGATAGCATCGTTTTCAAATTTTGGTTAATTTTTACATTTTTCTTGGAAAATCGTTAAAATTTCAGTTTTTCTTATATATCATCCAAATCGTCGATATACGTAGAAATAGCAACAATTTAAAATTTCGGTTAATTTTTACAGTTTACTCGGAAATTCGCAAAAATTCAATTTTTCTTAAATATCTTCCAAATCATCTAGATAGCATCGTTTTCAAATTTTGGTTAATTTTTACAATTTTCTTGGAAATTCGCTAAAACTTCAGTTTTTCTTATATAACATCCAAATCGTCTATATTCGTAGAAATAGCAACGATTTAGAATTTCGGTTAATTTTTACAGTTTACTCGGAAATTCGCTAAAATTCAAATTTTCTTAAATATCTTCCAAATCATCTAGATAGCATCGTTTTCAAATTTTGGTTAATTTATACATATTTCTTGGAAAATTGCTAAAATTTCAGTTTTTCTAATATATCATCCAAATCGTCGATATACGTAGAAATAGCATCGTTTTCGAATTTCGTGTAATTATTACATTTTTCTTGGATATTCGCTAAAATTCAATATTTCTTATATATCTATAGAAATAGCAGCGTTTTCAAATTTTGGTTAATTTTTACATTTTTCTTGGAAATTCGTGAAAATTTCAATTTTTCTTAAATATCTTCCAAATCGTCGATATACGTAGAAATAGCAACGATTTAGAATTTCGGTTAATTTTTACAGTTTACTCGGAAATTCGCTAAAATTCAATTTTTCTTAAATATCTTCCAAATCATCTAGATAGCATCGTTTTCAAATTTTGGTTAATTTTTACATTTTTCTTGGAAAATCGTTAAAATTTCAGTTTTTCCTATATATCATCCAAATCGTCGATATACGTAGAAATAGCTTCGTTTGCGAATTTCGTGTAATTTTTACATTTTACTCGGAAATTCACTAAAATTCAATTTTTCTTATATATCTATAGAAATAGCATCGTTTTTAAATTTTGGATAATTTTTACATCCTTCTTGGAAATTCGTTAAAACTTCAGTTTTTCATATATATCATCCAAATCGTCGATATACGTAGAAATAGCAACGATTTAGAATTTTGGTTAATTTTTACATTTCTCTTGGAAATTTACTAAAATTTCAGTTTTTCTTATATATCATCCAAATCGTCGATATACGTAGAAATAGCATCGTTTGCGAATTTCTTGTAATTTTTACATTTTACTCGGAAATTCGCTAAAATTCAATTTTTCTTATATATCTATAGAAATAGCATCGTTTTTAAATTTTGGATAATTTTTACATTCTTCTTGGAAGTTCTTTAAAATTTCAGTTTTTCATATGTATCATCCAAATCGTCGATATACGTAGAAATAGCAACGATTTAGAATTTCGGTTAATTTTTACAGTTTGCTCGGAAATTCGCAAAAATTCAATTTTTCTTAAATATCTTCCAAATCATCTAGATAGCATCGTCTTCAAATTTTGGTTAATTTTTACATTTTTCTTGGAAAATCGTTAAAATTTCAGTTTTTCTTATATATCATCCAAATCGTCGATATATGTAGAAATGGCAACGATTTAGAATTTTGGTTAATTTTTACAGTTAACTAGGAAATTCGCAAAAATTCAATTTTTCTTAAATATCTTCCAAATAATCTAGATAGCATCGTTTTCAAATTTTGGTTAATTTTTACATTTTTCTTGGAAATTTACTAAAATTTCAGTTTTTCTTATATATCATCCAAATCGTCGATATACGTAGAAATAGCATCGTTTGCGAATTTCGTGTAATTTTTACATTTTACTCGGAAATTCACTAAAATTCAATTTTTCTTATATATCTATAGAAATAGCATCGTTTTTAAATTTTGGATAATTTTTACATCCTTCTTGGAAAATCGTTAAAGCTTCAGTTTTTCATATATATCATCCAAATCGTCGATATACGTAGAAATAGCAACGATTTAGAATTTCGGTTAATTTTTACAGTTTGCTCGGAAATTCGCAAAAATTCAATTTTTCTTAAATATCTTCCAAATCATCTAGATAGCATCGTCTTCAAATTTTGGTTAATTTTTACATTTTTCTTGGAAAATCGTTAAAATTTCAGGTTTTCTTATATATCATCCAAATCGTCGATATATGTAGAAATAGCATCGTTTGCGAATTTCGCGTAATTTTTACATTTTACTCGGAAATTCGCTAAAATTCAATTTTTCTTATATATCTATAGAAATAGCATCGTTTTTAAATTTTGGATAATTTTTACATCCTTCTTGGAAAATCGTTAAAGCTTCAGTTTTTCATATATATCATCCAAATCGTCGATATACGTAGAAATAGCAACGATTTAGAATTTTGGTTAATTTTTACAGTTTACTAGGAAATTCGCAAAAATTCAATTTTTCTTAAATATCTTCCAAATCATCTAGATAGCATCGTTTTCAAATTTTGGTTAATTTTTACATTTTTCATAGAAAATCGTTAAAATTTCAGTTTTTCTTATATAGCAACAATTTAAAATTTCGATTAATTTTTACAGTTTACTCGGAAATTCGCAAAAATTCAATTTTTGTTAAATATCTTCCAAATCATCTAGATAGCATCGTTTTCAAATTTTGGTTAATTTTTACATTTTTCTTGGAAAATCGTTAAAAATTCAGTTTTTCTTATATATCATCCAAATCGTCGATATACGTAGAAATAGCACAATTTAAAATTTTGGTTAATTTTTACAGTTTACTAGGAATTTCGCAAAAATTCAATTTTTCTTAAATATCTTCCAAATCATCTAGATAGCATCGTTTTCAAATTTTGGTTAATTTTTACATTTTTCTTGGAAATTTACTAAAATTTCAGTTTTTCTTATATATCATCCAAATCGTCGATATACGTAGAAATAGCATCGTTTGCGAATTTCTTGTAATTTTTACATCTTACTCGGAAATTCGCTAAAATACAATTTTTCTTATATATCTATAGAAATAGCATCGTTTTTAAATTTTGGATAATTTTTACATTCTTCTTGGAAATTCGTTAAAATTTCAGTTTTTCATATATATCATCCAAATCGTCGATATACGTAGAAATAGCAACGATTTAGAATTTCGGTTAATTTTTACAGTTTGCTCGGAAATTCGCAAAAATTCAATTTTTCTTAAATATCTTCCAAATCATCTAGATAGCATCGTCTTCAAATTTTGGTTAATTTTTAGATTTTTCTTGGAAAATCGTTAAAATTTCAGTTTTTCTTATATATCATCCAAATCGTCGATATATGTAGAAATAGCATCGTTTGCGAATTTCGTGTAATTTTTACATTTTACTCGGAAATTCGCTAAAATTCAATTTTTCTTATATATCTATAGAAATAGCATCGTTTTTAAATTTTGGATAATTTTTACATCCTTCTTGGAAATTCGTTAAAATTTCAGTTATTCCTATGTATCATCCAAATCGTCGATATACGTAGAAATAGCAACGATTTAGAATTTTGGTTAATTTTTACAGTTTACTAGGAAATTCGCAAAAATTCAATTTTTCTTAAATATCTTCCAAATCATCTAGATAGCATCGTCTTCAAATTTTGGTTAATTTTTACATTTTTCTTGGAAAATCGTTAAAATTTCAGGTTTTCTTATATATCATCCAAATCGTCGATATACGTAGAAATAGCATCGTTTGCGAATTTCTTGTAATTTTTACATTTTACTCGGAAATTCGCTAAAATTCAATTTTTCTTATATATCTATAGAAATAGCATCGTTTTTAAATTTTGGATAATTTTTACATTCTTCTTGGAAGTTCTTTAAAATTTCAGTTTTTCTTATATATCATCCAAATCGTCGATATACGTAGAAATAGCACAATTTAAAATTTCGGTTAATTTCTAGTTTACTCGGAAATTCGCAAAAATTCAATTTTTGTTAAATATCTTCCAAATCATCTAGATAGCATCGTTTTCAAATTTTGGTTAATTTTTACATTTTTCTTGGAAAATCGTTAAAATTTCAGTTTTTCCTATATATCATCCAAATCGTCGATATACGTAGAAATAGCAACGATTTAAAATTTCGGTTAATTTTTACAGTTTACTCGGAAATTCGCAAAAATTCAATTTTTCTTAAACATCTTCCAAATCATCTAGATAGCATCGTCTTCAAATTTTGGTTAATTTTTACATTTTTCTTGGAAAATCGTCAAAATTTCAGTTTTTCTTATATATCATCCAAATCGTCGATATACGTAGAAATAGCATCGTTTGCGAATTTCGTGTAATTTTTACATTTTACTCGGAAATTCACTAAAATTCAATTTTTCTTATATATCTATAGAAATAGCATCGTTTTTAAATTTTGGATAATTTTTACATCCTTCTTGGAAATTCGTTAAAACTTCAGCTTTTCATATATATCATCCAAATCGTCGATATACGTAGAAATAGCAACGATTTAGAATTTTGGTTAATTTTTACATTTCTCTTGGAAATTTACTAAAATTTCAGTTTTTCTTATATATCATCCAAATCGTCGATATACGTAGAAATAGCATCGTTTGCGAATTTCTTGTAATTTTTACATTTTACTCGGAAATTCGCTAAAATTCAATATTTCTTATATATCTATAGAAATAGCATCGTTTTTAAATTTTGGATAATTTTTGCATTCTTCTTGGAAGTTCTTTAAAATTTCAGTTTTTCATATGTATCGTCCAAATCGTCGATATACGTAGAAATAGCAACGATTTAGAATTTCGGTTAATTTTTACAGTTTGCTCGTGAATTTGCAAAAATTCAATTTTTCTTAAATATCTTCCAAATCATCTAGATAGCATCGTCTTCAAATTTTGGTTAATTTTTACATTTTTCTTGGAAAATCGTTAAAATTTCAGTTTTTCTTATATATCATCCAAATCGTCGATATATGTAGAAATAGCAACGATTTAGAATTTTGGTTAATTTTTACAGTTAACTAGGAAATTCGCAAAAATTCAATTTTTCTTAAATATCTTCCAAATAATCTAGATAGCATCGTTTTCAAATTTTGGTTAATTTTTACATTTTTCTTGGAAATTTACTAAAATTTCAGTTTTTCTTATATATCATCCAAATCGTCGATATACGTAGAAATAGCATCGTTTGCGAATTTCGTGTAATTTTTACATTTTACTCGGAAATTCACTAAAATTCAATTTTTCTTATATATCTATAGAAATAGCATCGTTTTTAAATTTTGGATAATTTTTACATCCTTCTTGGAAAATCGTTAAAGCTTCAGTTTTTCATATATATCATCCAAATCGTCGATATACGTAGAAATAGCAACGATTTAGAATTTCGGTTAATTTTTACAGTTTGCTCGGAAATTCGCAAAAATTCAATTTTTCTTAAATATCTTCCAAATCATCTAGATAGCATCGTCTTCAAATTTTGGTTAATTTTTACATTTTTCTTGGAAAATCGTTAAAATTTCAGGTTTTCTTATATATCATCCAAATCGTCGATATATGTAGAAATAGCATCGTTTGCGAATTTCGTGTAATTTTTACATTTTACTCGGAAATTCGCTAAAATTCAATTTTTCTTATATATCTATAGAAATAGCATCGTTTTTAAATTTTGGATAATTTTTACATCCTTCTTGGAAAATCGTTAAAGCTTCAGTTTTTCATATATATCATCCAAATCGTCGATATACGTAGAAATAGCAACGATTTAGAATTTTGGTTAATTTTTACAGTTTACTAGGAAATTCGCAAAAATTCAATTTTTCTTAAATATCTTCCAAATCATCTAGATAGCATCGTTTTCAAATTTTGGTTAATTTTTACATTTTTCTTGGAAAATCGTTAAAATTTCAGTTTTTCTTATATAGCAACAATTTAAAATTTCGATTAATTTTTACAGTTTACTCGGAAATTCGCAAAAATTCAATTTTTGTTAAATATCTTCCAAATCATCTAGATAGCATCGTTTTCAAATTTTGGT
Organism: Agrilus biguttatus; assembly: GCA_963921985.1. Lineage (NCBI taxonomy): Eukaryota > Metazoa > Arthropoda > Insecta > Coleoptera > Buprestidae > Agrilus > Agrilus biguttatus. The sequence goes on along the minus strand of OY998117.1, from coordinate 21,348,931 downwards.
TAATTTTTACATTTTTCTTGGAAAATCGTTAAAAATTCAGTTTTTCTTATATATCATCCAAATCGTCGATATACGTAGAAATAGCACAATTTAAAATTTTGGTTAATTTTTACAGTTTACTAGGAATTTCGCAAAAATTCAATTTTTCTTAAATATCTTCCAAATCATCTAGATAGCATCGTTTTCAAATTTTGGTTAATTTTTACATTTTTCTTGGAAATTTACTAAAATTTCAGTTTTTCTTATATATCATCCAAATCGTCGATATACGTAGAAATAGCATCGTTTGCGAATTTCTTGTAATTTTTACATCTTACTCGGAAATTCGCTAAAATTCAATTTTTCTTATATATCTATAGAAATAGCATCGTTTTTAAATTTTGGATAATTTTTACATTCTTCTTGGAAATTCGTTAAAATTTCAGTTTTTCATATATATCATCCAAATCGTCGATATACGTAGAAATAGCAACGATTTAGAATTTCGGTTAATTTTTACAGTTTGCTCGGAAATTCGCAAAAATTCAATTTTTCTTAAATATCTTCCAAATCATCTAGATAGCATCGTCTTCAAATTTTGGTTAATTTTTACATTTTTCTTGGAAATTTACTAAAATTTCAGTTTTTCTTATATATCATCCAAATCGTCGATATACGTAGAAATAGCATCGTTTGCGAATTTCTTGTAATTTTTACATTTTACTCGGAAATTCGCTAAAATTCAATTTTTCTTATATATCTATAGAAATAGCATCGTTTTTAAATTTTGGATAATTTTTACATTCTTCTTGGAAGTTCTTTAAAATTTCAGTTTTTCTTATATATCATCCAAATCGTCGATATACGTAGAAATAGCACAATTTAAAATTTCGGTTAATTTTTAGTTTACTCGGAAATTCGCAAAAATTCAATTTTTGTTAAATATCTTCCAAATCATCTAGATAGCATCGTTTTCAAATTTTGGTTAATTTTTACATTTTTCTTGGAAAATCGTTAAAATTTCAGTTTTTCCTATATATCATCCAAATCGTCGATATACGTAGAAATAGCAACGATTTAAAATTTCGGTTAATTTTTACAGTTTACTCGGAAATTCGCAAAAATTCAATTTTTCTTAAACATCTTCCAAATCATCTAGATAGCATCGTCTTCAAATTTTGGTTAATTTTTACATTTTTCTTGGAAAATCGTCAAAATTTCAGTTTTTCTTATATATCATCCAAATCGTCGATATACGTAGAAATAGCATCGTTTGCGAATTTCGTGTAATTTTTACATTTTACTCGGAAATTCACTAAAATTCAATTTTTCTTATATATCTATAGAAATAGCATCGTTTTTAAATTTTGGATAATTTTTACATCCTTCTTGGAAAATCGTTAAAGCTTCAGTTTTTCATATATATCATCCAAATCGTCGATATACGTAGAAATAGCAACGATTTAGAATTTCGGTTAATTTTTACAGTTTACTAGGAAATTCGCAAAAATTCAATTTTTCTTAAATATCTTCCAAATCATCTAGATAGCATCGTTTTCAAATTTTGGTTAATTTTTACATTTTTCTTGGAAAATCGTTAAAATTTCAGTTTTTCTTATATATCATCCAAATCGTCGATATACGTAGAAATAGCAACGATTTAAAATTTCGGTTAATTTTTACAGTTTACTCGGAAATTCGCAAAAATTCAATTTTTCTTAAACATCTTCCAAATCATCTAGATAGCATCGTCTTCAAATTTTGGTTAATTTTTACATTTTTCTTGGAAAATCGTCAAAATTTCAGTTTTTCTTATATATCATCCAAATCGTCGATATACGTAGAAATAGCATCGTTTGCGAATTTCGTGTAATTTTTACATTTTACTCGGAAATTCACTAAAATTCAATTTTTCTTATATATCTATAGAAATAGCATCGTTTTTAAATTTTGGATAATTTTTACATCCTTCTTGGAAATTCGTTAAAACTTCAGTTTTTCATATATATCATCCAAATCGTCGATATACGTAGAAATAGCAACGATTTAGAATTTTGGTTAATTTTTACATTTCTCTTGGAAATTTACTAAAATTTCAGTTTTTCTTATATATCATCCAAATCGTCGATATACGTAGAAATAGCATCGTTTGCGAATTTCTTGTAATTTTTACATTTTACTCGGAAATTCGCTAAAATTCAATATTTCTTATATATCTATAGAAATAGCATCGTTTTTAAATTTTGGATAATTTTTACATTCTTCTTGGAAGTTCTTTAAAATTTCAGTTTTTCATATGTATCGTCCAAATCGTCGATATACGTAGAAATAGCAACGATTTAGAATTTCGGTTAATTTTTACAGTTTGCTCGGAAATTTGCAAAAATTCAATTTTTCTTAAATATCTTCCAAATCATCTAGATAGCATCATCTTCAAATTTTGGTTAATTTTTACATTTTTCTTGGAAAATCGTTAAAATTTCAGTTTTTCTTATATATCATCCAAATCGTCGATATATGTAGAAATAGCAACGATTTAGAATTTTGGTTAATTTTTACAGTTAACTAGGAAATTCGCAAAAATTCAATTTTTCTTAAATATCTTCCAAATAATCTAGATAGCATCGTTTTCAAATTTTGGTTAGTTTTTACATTTTTCTTGGAAATTTACTAAAATTTCAGTTTTTCTTATATATCATCCAAATCGTCGATATACGTAGAAATAGCATCGTTTGCGAATTTCGTGTAATTTTTACATTTTACTCGGAAATTCACTAAAATTCAATTTTTCTTATATATCTATAGAAATAGCATCGTTTTTAAATTTTGGATAATTTTTACATCCTTCTTGGAAAATCGTTAAAGCTTCAGTTTTTCATATATATCATCCAAATCGTCGATATACGTAGAAATAGCAACGATTTAGAATTTCGGTTAATTTTTACAGTTTGCTCGGAAATTCGCAAAAATTCAATTTTTCTTAAATATCTTCCAAATCATCTAGATAGCATCGTCTTCAAATTTTGGTTAATTTTTACATTTTTCTTGGAAAATCGTTAAAATTTCAGGTTTTCTTATATATTATCCAAATCGTCGATATATGTAGAAATAGCATCGTTTGCGAATTTCGTGTAATTTTTACATTTTACTCGGAAATTCGCTAAAATTCAATTTTTCTTATATATCTATAGAAATAGCATCGTTTTTAAATTTTGGATAATTTTTACATCCTTCTTGGAAAATCGTTAAAGCTTCAGTTTTTCATATATATCATCCAAATCGTCGATATACGTAGAAATAGCAACGATTTAGAATTTTGGTTAATTTTTACAGTTTACTAGGAAATTCGCAAAAATTCAATTTTTCTTAAATATCTTCCAAATCATCTAGATAGCATCGTTTTCAAATTTTGGTTAATTTTTACATTTTTCTTGGAAAATCGTTAAAATTTCAGTTTTTCTTATATAGCAACAATTTAAAATTTCGATTAATTTTTACAGTTTACTCGGAAATTCGCAAAAATTCAATTTTTGTTAAATATCTTCCAAATCATCTAGATAGCATCGTTTTCAAATTTTGGTTAATTTTTACATTTTTCTTGGAAAATCGTTAAAAATTCAGTTTTTCTTATATATCATCCAAATCGTCGATATACGTAGAAATAGCACAATTTAAAATTTTGGTTAATTTTTACAGTTTACTAGGAATTTCGCAAAAATTCAATTTTTCTTAAATATCTTCCAAATCATCTAGATAGCATCGTTTTCAAATTTTGGTTAATTTTTACATTTTTCTTGGAAATTTACTAAAATTTCAGTTTTTCTTATATATCATCCAAATCGTCGATATACGTAGAAATAGCATCGTTTGCGAATTTCTTGTAATTTTTACATCTTACTCGGAAATTCGCTAAAATTCAATTTTTCTTATATATCTATAGAAATAGCATCGTTTTTAAATTTTGGATAATTTTACATTCTTCTTGGAAATTCGTTAAAATTTCAGTTTTTCATATATATCATCCAAATCGTCGATATACGTAGAAATAGCAACGATTTAGAATTTCGGTTAATTTTTACAGTTTGCTCGGAAATTCGCAAAAATTCAATTTTTCTTAAATATCTTCCAAATCATCTAGATAGCATCGTCTTCAAATTTTGGTTAATTTTTACATTTTTCTTGGAAAATCGTTAAAATTTCAGGTTTTCTTATATATCATCCAAATCGTCGATATACGTAGAAATAGCATCGTTTGCGAATTTCTTGTAATTTTTACATTTTACTCGGAAATTCGCTAAAATTCAATTTTTCTTATATATCTATAGAAATAGCATCGTTTTTAAATTTTGGATAATTTTTACATTCTTCTTGGAAGTTCTTTAAAATTTCAGTTTTTCATATATATCATCCAAATCGTCGATATACGTAGAAATAGCAACGATTTAGAATTTCGGTTAATTTTTACAGTTTGCTCGGAAATTCGCAAAAATTCAATTTTTCTTAAATATCTTCCAAATCATCTAGATAGCATCGTCTTCAAATTTTGGTTAATTTTTACATTTTTCTTGGAAAATCGTTAAAATTTCAGTTTTTCCTATATATCATCCAAATCGTCGATATATGTAGAAATAGCAACGATTTAGAATTTTGGTTAATTTTTACAGTTTACTAGGAAATTCGCAAAAATTCAATTTTTCTTAAATATCTTCCAAATCATCTAGATAGCATCGTCTTCAAATTTTGGTTAATTTTTAGATTTTTCTTGGAAAATCGTTAAAATTTCAGTTTTTCTTATATATCATCCAAATCGTCGATATATGTAGAAATAGCATCGTTTGCGAATTTCGTGTAATTTTTACATTTTACTCGGAAATTCGCTAAAATTCAATTTTTCTTATATATCTATAGAAATAGCATCGTTTTTAAATTTTGGATAATTTTTACATCCTTCTTGGAAATTCGTTAAAATTTCAGTTATTCCTATGTATCATCGAAATCGTCGATATACGTAGAAATAGCAACGATTTAGAATTTTGGTTAATTTTTACAGTTTACTAGGAAATTCGCAAAAATTCAATTTTTCTTAAATATCTTCCAAATCATCTAGATAGCATCGTTTTCAAATTTTGGTTAATATTTACATTTTTCTTGGAAAATCGTTAAAATTTCAGTTTTTCTTATATAGCAACAATTTAAAATTTCGATTAATTTTTACAGTTTACTCGGAAATTCGCAAAAATTCAATTTTTGTTAAATATCTTCCAAATCATCTAGATAGCATCGTTTTCAAATTTTGGTTAATTTTTACATTTTTCTTGGAAAATCGTTAAAAATTCAGTTTTTCTTATATATCATCCAAATCGTCGATATACGTAGAAATAGCAACAATTTAAAATTTTGGTTAATTTTTACAGTTTACTAGGAAATTCGCAAAAATTCAATTTTTCTTAAATATCTTCCAAATCATCTAAATAGCATCGTTTTCAAATTTTGGTTAATTTTATATTTTTCTTGGAAAATCGTTAAAATTTCAGTTTTTCTTATATGTCACCAAATCGTCGATATACGTAGAAATAGCAACGATTTAGAATTTCGGTTAATTTTTACAGTTTACTAGGAAATTCGCTAAAGTTCAATTTTTCTTAAATTTCTTCCAAATCATCTAGATAGCATCGTTTTCAAATTTTGGTTAATTTATACATATATCTTGGAAATTTGCCAAAATTTCAGTTTTTCTAATATATCATCCAAATCGTCGATATACGTAGAAATGGCGTCGTTTTCGAATTTCGTGTAATTTTTACATTTTTCTTGGATATTCGCTAAAATTCAATTTTTCCTATATATCTATGGAAATAGCATCGTTTTCAAATTTTGGTTAATTTTTACATTTTTCTTGGAAAATCGTTAAAAATTCAATTTTTCTTATATATCATCCAAACCGTCGATATACGTAGAAATAGCAACAATTTAAAATTTCGGTTAATTTTTACATTTTTCTTGGAAATTCGCTAAAATTTCAGTTTTTCCTATATATCATCCAAATCGTCGATATACGTAGAAATAGCAACGATTTAAAATTTCGGTTAATTTTTACAGTTTACTCGGAAATTCGCAAAAATTCAATTTTTCTTAAACATCTTCCAAATCATCTAGATAGCATCGTTTTCAAATTTTTGTTAATTTTTACATTTTTCTTGGAAATTTACTAAAATTTCAGTTTCTCTTATATATCACCCAAATCGTCGAAATCCGTAGAAATAACAACGATTTACAATTTTGGTTAATTTTTACAGTTTACTAGGAAATTCGCTAAAATTCAATTTTTCTTAAATATCTTCCAAATCGTCGATATACCTACGTATATATATTTCTACAAATAGCAACGATTTAGAGTTTCGGTTAATTTTTACAATTTACACGGAAAATCGCTAGAATTCAATTTTTCTTAAATATCTTCCAAATCATCTAGATAGCATCGTTTTCCAATTTTGGTTAATTTTTACATTTTTCTTGGAAATTTACTAAAATTTCAGTTTTTCTTATATATCATCCAAATCGTCGATATACGTAGAAATAGCATCGTTTGCGAATTTCTTGTAATTTTTACATTTTACTCGGAATTTCGCTAAAATTCAATTTTTCTTATATATCTATAGAAATAGCATCGTTTTTAAATTTTGGATAATTTTTACATCCTTCTTGGAAATTCGTTAAAACTTCAGTTTTTCATATATATCATCCAAATCGTCGATATACGTAGAAATAGCAACGATTTAGAATTTTGGTTAATTTTTACAGTTTACTAGGAAATTCGCAAAAATTCAATTTTTGTTAAATATCTTCCAAATCATCTAGATAGCATCGTTTTCAAATTTTGGTTAATTTTTACATTTTTCTTGGAAAATCGTTAAAATTTCAGTTTTTCCTATATATCATCCAAATCGTCGATATACGTAGAAATAGCAACGATTTAAAATTTCGGTTAATTTTTACAGTTTACTCGGAAATTCGCAAAAATTCAATTTTTCTTAAACATCTTCCAAATCATCTAGATAGCATCGTTTTCAAATTTTTGTTAATTTTTACATTTTTCTTGGAAATTTACTAAAATTTCAGTTTCTCTTATATATCACCCAAATCGTCGAAATCCGTAGAAATAACAACGATTTACAATTTTGGTTAATTTTTACAGTTTACTAGGAAATTCGCTAAAATTCAATTTTTCTTAAATATCTTCCAAATCGTCGATATACCTACGTATATATATTTCTACAAATAGCAACGATTTAGAGTTTCGGTTAATTTTTACAATTTACACGGAAAATCGCTAGAATTCAATTTTTCTTAAATATCTTCCAAATCATCTAGATAGCATCGTTTTCCAATATTGGTTAATTTTTACATTTTTCTTGGAAAATCGTTAAAATTTCAGTTTTTCTTATATAGCAACAATTTAAAATTTCGATTAATTTTTACAGTTTACTCGGAAATTCGCAAAAATTCAATTTTTGTTAAATATCTTCCAAATCATCTAGATAGCATCGTTTTCAAATTTTGGTTAATTTTTACATTTTTCTTGGAAAATCGTTAAAAATTCAGTTTTTCTTATATATCATCCAAATCGTCGATATACGTAGAAATAGCAACGATTTAGAATTTTGGTTAATTTTTACAGTTTACTAGGAAATTCGCAAAAATTCAATTTTTCTTAAATATCTTCCAAATCATCTAGATAGCATCGTTTTCAAATTTTGGTTAATTTTTACATTTTTCTTGGAAAATCGTTAAAATTTCAGTTTTTCCTATATAGCAACAATTTAAAATTTCGGTTAATTTTTACAGTTTACTCGGAAATTCGCAAAAATTCAATTTTTGTTAAATATCTTCCAAATCATCTAGATAGCATCGTTTTCAAATTTTGGTTAATTTTTACATTTTTCTTGGAAAATCGTTAAAATTTCAGTTTTTCCTATATATCATCCAAATCGTCGATATACGTAGAAATAGCAACGATTTAAAATTTCGGTTAATTTTTACAGTTTACTCGGAAATTCGCAAAAATTCAATTTTTCTTAAACATCTTCCAAATCATCTAGATAGCATCGTTTTCAAATTTTGGTTAATTTTTACATTTTTCTTGGAAATTTACTAAAATTTCAGTTTTTCTTATATATCATCCAAATCGTCGATATACGTAGAAATAGCAACGATTTAGAATTTTGGTTAATTCTTACAGTTTACTAGGAAATTCGCAAAAATTCAATTTTTCTTAAATATCTTTCAAATCATCTAGATAGCATCGTTTTCAAATTTTGGTTAATTTTTACATTTTTCTTGGAAAATCGTTAAAATTTCAGTTTTTCTTATATATCATCCAAATCGTCGATATACGTAGAAATAGCAACAATTTAAAATTTCGGTTAATTTTTACAGTTTACTCGGAAATTCGCAAAAATTCAATTTTTCTTAAATATCTTCCAAATCATCTAGATAGCATCGTTTTCAAATTTTGGTTAATTTTTACATTTTTCTTGGAAATTTACTAAAATTTCAGTTTTTCTTATATATCATCCAAATCGTCGATATACGTAGAAATAGCATTGTTTGCGAATTTCGTGTAATTTTTACATTTTACTCGGAAATTCACTAAAATTCAATTTTTCTTATATATCTATAGAAATAGCATCGTTTTTAAATTTTGGATAATTTTTACATCCTTCTTGGAAAATCGTTAAAACTTCAGTTTTTCATATATATCATCCAAATCGTCGATATACGTAGAAATAGCAACGATTTAGAATTTTGGTTAATTTTTACATTTCTCTTGGAAATTTACTAAAATTTCAGTTTTTCTTATATATCATCCAAATCGTCGATATACGTAGAAATAGCAACGATTTAGAATTTTGGTTAATTCTTACAGTTTACTAGGAAATTCGCAAAAATTCAATTTTTCTTAAATATCTTTCAAATCATCTAGATAGCATCGTTTTCAAATTTTGGTTAATTTTTACATTTTTCTTGGAAAATCGTTAAAATTTCAGTTTTTCATATATATCATCCAAATCGTCGATATACGTAGAAATAGCAACGATTTAGAATTTCGGTTAATTTTTACAGTTTGCTCGGAAATTCGCAAAAATTCAATTTTTCTTAAATATCTTCCAAATCATCTAGATAGCATCGTCTTCAAATTTTGGTTAATTTTTACATTTTTCTTGGAAAATCGTTAAAATTTCAGGTTTTCTTATATATCATCCAAATCGTCGATATATGTAGAAATAGCATCGTTTGCGAATTTCGTGTAATTTTTACATTTTACTCGGAAATTCGCTAAAATTCAATTTTTCTTATATATCTATAGAAATAGCTTCGTTTTTAAATTTTGGATAATTTTTACATCCTTCTTGGAAATTCGTTAAAACTTCAGTTTTTCATATGTATCATCCAAATCGTCGATATACGTAGAAATAGCAACGATTTAGAATTTTGGTTAATTTTTACAGTTTACTAGGAAATTCGCAAAAATTCAATTTTTCTTAAATATCTTCCAAATCATCTAGATAGCATCGTTTTCAAATTTTGGTTAATTTTTACATTTTTCTTGGAAAATCGTTAAAATTTCAGTTTTTCTTATATATCATCCAAATCGTCGATAAATGTAGAAATAGCAGCGATTTAGAATTTTGGTTAATTTTTACAGTTTACTAGGAAATTCGCAAAAATTCAATTTTTCTTGAATATCTTCCAAATAATCTAGATAGCATCGTTTTCAAATTTTGGTTAATTTTTACATTTTTCTTGGAAATTTACTAAAATTTCAGTTTTTCTTATATATCATCCAAATCGTCGATATACGTAGAAATAGCATCGTTCGCGAATTTCGTGTAATTTTTACATTTTACTCGGAAATTCACTAAAATTCAATTTTTCTTATATATCTATAGAAATAGCATCGTTTTTAAATTTTGGATAATTTTTACATCCTTCTTGGAAAATCGTTAAAACTTCAGTTTTTCATATATATATCCAAATCGTCGATATACGTAGAAATAGCAACGATTTAGAATTTCGGTTAATTTTTACAGTTTGCTCGGAAATTCGCAAAAATTCAATTTTTCTTAAATATCTTCCAAATCATCTAGATAGCATCGTCTTCAAATTTTGGTTAATTTTTACATTTTTCTTGGAAAATCGTTAAAATTTCAGGTTTTCTTATATATCATCCAAATCGTCGATATATGTAGAAATAGCATCGTTTGCGAATTTCGTGTAATTTTTACATTTTACTCGGAAATTCGCTAAAATTCAATTTTTCTTATATATCTATAGAAATAGCTTCGTTTTTAAATTTTGGATAATTTTTACATCCTTCTTGGAAATTCGTTAAAACTTCAGTTTTTCATATGTATCATCCAAATCGTCGATATACGTAGAAATAGCAACGATTTAGAATTTTGGTTAATTTTTACAGTTTACTAGGAAATTCGCAAAAATTCAATTTTTCTTAAATATCTTCCAAATCATCTAGACAGCATCGTTTTCAAATTTTGGTTAATTTTTACATTTTTCTTGGAAAATCGTTAAAATTTCAGTTTTTCTTATATAGCAACAATTTAAAATTTCGATTAATTTTTACAGTTTACTCGGAAATTCGCAAAAATTCAATTTTTGTTAAATATCTTCCAAATCATCTAGATAGCATCGTTTTCAAATTTTGGTTAATTTTTACATTTTTCTTGGAAAATCGTTAAAAATTCAGTTTTTCTTATATATCATCCAAATCGTCGATATACGTAGAAATAGCAACGATTTAGAATTTTGGTTAATTTTTACAGTTTACTAGGAAATTCGCAAAAATTCAATTTTTCTTAAATATCTTCCAAATCATCTAGATAGCATCGTTTTCAAATTTTGGTTAATTTTTACATTTTTCTTGGAAAATCGTTAAAATTTCAGTTTTTCTTATATAGCAACAATTTAAAATTTCGATTAATTTTTACAGTTTACTCGGAAATTCGCAAAAATTCAATTTTTGTTAAATATCTTCCAAATCATCTAGATAGCATCGTTTTCAAATTTTGGTTAATTTTTACATTTTTCTTGGAAAATCATTAAAAATTCAGTTTTTCTTATATAACATCCAAATCGTCTATATTCGTAGAAATAGCAACGATTTAGAATTTCTGTTAATTTTTACAGTTTACACGGAAAATCGCTAGAGTTCAATTTTACTTAAATATCTTCCAAATCATCTAGATAGCATCGTTTTCAAATTTTGGTTAATTTTTACATTTTTCTCGGAAAATCGTTAAAATTTCAGTTTTTCCTATATATCATCCAAATCGTCGATATACGTAGAAATAGCTTCGTTTGCGAATTTCGTGTAATTTTTACATTTTACTCGGAAATTCGCTAAAATTCAATTTTTCTTATATATCTATAGAAATAGCATCGTTTTTAAATTTTGGATAATTTTTACATCCTTCTTGGAAATTCGTTAAAACTTCAGTTTTTCATATATATCATCCAAATCGTCGATATACGTAGAAATAGCAACGATTTAGAATTTTGGTTAATTTTTACAGTTTACTAGGAAATTCGCAAAAATTCAATTTTTCTTAAATATCTTCCAAATCATCTAGATAGCATCGTTTTCAAATTTTGGTTAATTTTTACATTTTTCTTGGAAAATCGTTAAAATTTCAGTTTTTTCTATATAGCAACAATTTAAAATTTCGGTTAATTTTTACAGTTTACTCGGAAATTCGCAAAAATTCAATTTTTGTTAAATATCTTCCAAATCATCTAGATAGCATCGTTTTCAAATTTTGGTTAATTTTTACATTTTTCTTGGAAAATCGTTAAAATTTCAGTTTTTCCTATATATCATCCAAATCGTCGATATACGTAGAAATAGCAACGATTTAAAACTTCGGTTAATTTTTACAGTTTACTCGGAAATTCGCAAAAATTCAATTTTTCTTAAACATCTTCCAAATCATCTAGATAGCATCGTCTTCAAATTTTGGTTAATTTTTACATTTTTCTTGGAAAATCGTCAAAATTTCAGTTTTTCTTATATATCATCCAAATCGTCGATATACGTAGAAATAGCATCGTTTGCGAATTTCGTGTAATTTTTACATTTTACTCGGAAATTCACTAAAATTCAACTTTTCTTATATATCTATAGAAATAGCATCGTTTTTAAATTTTGGATAATTTTTACATTCTTCTTGGAAATTCTTTAAAATTTCAGTTTTTCATATATATCATCCAAATCGTCGATATACGTAGAAATAGCAACGATTTAGAATTTCGGTTAATTTTTACAGTTTGCTCGGAAATTCGCAAAAATTCAATTTTTCTTAAATATCTTCCAAATCATCTAGATAGCATCGTCTTCAAATTTTGGTTAATTTTTACATTTTTCTTGGAAAATCGTTAAAATTTCAGTTTTTCCTATATATCATCCAAATCGTCGATATATGTAGAAATAGCAACGATTTAGAATTTTGGTTAATTTTTACAGTTTACTAGGAAATTCGCAAAAATTCAATTTTTCTTAAATATCTTCCAAATAATCTAGATAGCATCGTTTTCAAATTTTGGTTAATTTTTACATTTTTCTTGGAAATTTACTAAAATTTCAGTTTTTCTTATATATCATCCAAATCGTCGATATACGTAGAAATAGCATCGTTTGCGAATTTCGTGTAATTTTTACATTTTACTCGGAAATTCACTAAAATTCAATTTTTCTTATATATCTATAGAAATAGCATCGTTTTTAAATTTTGGATAATTTTTACATCCTTCTTGGAAAATCGTTAAAACTTCAGTTTTTCATATATATCATCCAAATCGTCGATATACGTAGAAATAGCAACGATTTAGAATTTTGGTTAATTTTTACATTTCTCTTGGAAATTTACTAAAATTTCAGTTTTTCTTATATATCATCCAAATCGTCGATATACGTAGAAATAGCATCGTTTGCGAATTTCTTGTAATTTTTACATTTTACTCGGAAATTCGCTAAAATTCAATTTTTCTTATATATCTATAGAAATAGCATCGTTTTTAAATTTTGGATAATTTTTACATTCTTCTTGGAAGTGCTTTAAAATTTCAGTTTTTCATATATATCATCCAAATCGTCGATATACGTAGAAATAGCAACGATTTAGAATTTTGGTTAATTTTTACAGTTTACTGGGAAATTCGCAAAAATTCAATTTTTCTTAAATATCTTCCAAATAATCTAGATAGCATCGTTTTCAAATTTTGGTTAATTTTTACATTTTTCTTGGAAATTTACTAAAATTTCAGTTTTTCTTATATACCATCCAAATCGTCGATATACGTAGAAATAGCATCGTTTGCGAATTTCGTGTAATTTTTACATTTTACTCGGAAATTCACTAAAATTCAATTTTTCTTAAATATCTTCCAAATCATCTAGATAGCATCGTCTTCAAATTTTGGTTAATTTTTACATTTTTCTTGGAAAATCGTTAAAATTTCAGTTTTTCCTATATATCATCCAAATCGTCGATATATGTAGAAATAGCAACGATTTAGAATTTTGGTTAATTTTTACAGTTTACTAGGAAATTCGCAAAAATTCAATTTTTCTTAAATATCTTCCAAATAATCTAGATAGCATCGTTTTCAAATTTTGGTTAATTTTTACATTTTTCTTGGAAATTTACTAAAATTTCAGTTTTTCTTATATATCATCCAAATCGTCGATATACGTAGAAATAGCATCGTTTGCGAATTTCGTGTAATTTTTACATTTTACTCGGAAATTCACTAAAATTCAATTTTTCTTATATATCTATAGAAATAGCATCGTTTTTAAATTTTGGATAATTTTTACATCCTTCTTGGAAAATCGTTAAAACTTCAGTTTTTCATATATATCATCCAAATCGTCGATATACGTAGAAATAGCAACGATTTAGAATTTTGGTTAATTTTTACATTTCTCTTGGAAATTTACTAAAATTTCAGTTTTTCTTATATATCATCCAAATCGTCGATATACGTAGAAATAGTATCGTTTGCGAATTTCTTGTAATTTTTACATTTTACTCGGAAATTCGCTAAAATTCAATTTTTCTTATATATCTATAGAAATAGCATCGTTTTTAAATTTTGGATAATTTTTACATTCTTCTTGGAAGTTCTATAAAATTTCAGTTTTTCATATATATCATCCAAATCGTCGATATACGTAGAAATAGCAACGATTTAGAATTTTGGTTAATTTTTACAGTTTACTGGGAAATTCGCAAAAATTCAATTTTTCTTAAATATCTTCCAAATAATCTAGATAGCATCGTTTCCAAATTTTGGTTAATTTTTACATTTTTCTTGGAAATTTACTAAAATTTCAGTTTTTCTTATATATCATCCAAATCGTCGATATACGTAGAAATAGCATCGTTTGCGAATTTCGTGTAATTTTTACATTTTACTCGGAAATTCACTAAAATTCAATTTTTCTTATATATCTATAGAAATAGCATCGTTTTTAAATTTTGGATAATTTTTACATCCTTCTTGGAAAATCGTTAAAACTTCAGTTTTTCATATATATCATCCAAATCGTCGATATACGTAGAAATAGCAACGATTTAGAATTTCGGTTAATTTTTACAGTTTGCTCGGAAATTCGCAAAAATTCAATTTTTCTTAAATATCTTCCAAATCATCTAGATAGCATCGTCTTCAAATTTTGATTAATTTTTACATTTTTCTTGGAAAATCGTTAAAATTTCAGGTTTTCTTATATATCATCCAAATCGTCGATATATGTAGAAATAGCATCGCTTGCGAATTTCGTGTAATTTTTACATTTTACTCGGAAATTCGCTAAAATTCAATTTTTCTTATATATCTATAGAAATAGCATCGTTTTTAAATTTTGGATAATTTTTACATCCTTCTTGGAAATTCGTTAAAACTTCAGTTTTTCATATGTATCATCCAAATCGTCGATATACGTAGAAATAGCAACGATTTAGAATTTTGGTTAATTTTTACAGTTTACTAGGAAATTCGCAAAAATTCAATTTTTCTTAAATATCTTCCAAATCATCTAGATAGCATCGTTTTCAAATTTTGGTTAATTTTTACATTTTTCTTGGAAAATCGTTAAAATTTCAGTTTTTCTTATATAGCAACAATTTAAAATTTCGATTAATTTTTACAGTTTACTCGGAAATTCGCAAAAATTCAATTTTTGTTAAATCTCTTCCAAATCATCTAGATAGCATCGTTTTCAAATTTTGGTTAATTTTTACATTTTTCTTGGAAAATCGTTAAAAATTCAGTTTTTCTTATATATCATCCAAATCGTCTATATACGTAGAAATAGCACAATTTAAAATTTTGGTTAATTTTTACAGTTTACTAGGAATTTCGCAAAAATTCAATTTTTCTTAAATATCTTCCAAATCATCTAGATAGCATCGTTTTCAAATTTTGGTTAATTTTTACATTTTTCTTGGAAATTTACTAAAATTTCAGTTTTTCTTATATATCATCCAAATCGTCGATATACGTAGAAATAGCATCGTTTGCGAATTTCTTGTAATTTTTACATCTTACTCGGAAATTCGCTAAAATTCAATTTTTCTTACATATCTATAGAAATAGCATCGTTTTTAAATTTTGGATAATTTTTACATTCTTCTTGGAAATTCGTTAAAATTTCAGTTTTTCTTATATATCTTCCAAATCATCTAGATAGCATCGTTTTCAAATTTTGGTTAATTTTTACATTTTTCTTGGAAAATCGTTAAAATTTCAGTTTTTCTTATATAGCAACAATTTAAAATTTCGGTTAATTTTTACAGTTTACTCGGAAATTCGCAAAAATTCAATTTTTCTTAAATATCTTCGAAATCATCTAGATAGCATCGTTTTCAAATTTTGGTTAATTTTTACAATTTTCTTGGAAATTCGCTAAAACTTTAGTTTTTCTTATATAACATCCAAATCGTCTATATTCGTAGAAATAGCAACGATTTAGAATTTCGGTTAATTTTTACAGTTTACACGGAAAATCGCTATAATTCAATTTTCTTAAATATCTTCCAAATCATCTAGATAGCATCGTCTTCAAATTTTGGTTAATTTTTACATTTTTCTTGGAAAATCGTTAAAATTTCAGTTTTTCCTATGTATCATCCAAATCGTCGATATACGTAGAAATAGCAACGATTTAAAATTTCGGTTAATTTTTAAAGTTTACTCGGAAATTCGCAAAAATTCAATTTTTCTTAAATATCTTCCAAATCATCTAGATAGCATCGTTTTCAAATTTTGGTTAATTTTTACATTTTTCTTGGAAAATCGTTAAAATTTCAGTTTTTCTTATATATCATCCAAATCGTCGATATACGTAGAAATAGCAACAATTTAAAATTTCGGTTAATTTTTACAGTTTACTCGGAAATTCGCAAAAATTCAATTTTCTTAAATATCTTCCAAATCATCTAGATAGCATCGTTTTCAAATTTTGGTTAATTTTTACATTTTTCTTGGAAAATCGTTAAAATTTCAGTTTTTCTTATATAGCAACAATTTAAAATTTCGATTAATTTTTACAGTTTACTCGGAAATTCGCAAAAATTCAATTTTTGTTAAATCTCTTCCAAATCATCTAGATAGCATCGTTTTCAAATTTTGGTTAATTTTTACATTTTTCTTGGAAAATCGTTAAAATTTCAGTTTTTCTTATATAGCAACAATTTAAAATTTCGGTTAATTTTTACAGTTTACTCGGAAATTCGCAAAAATTCAATTTTTCTTAAATATCTTCGAAATCATCTAGATAGCATCGTTTTCAAATTTTGGTTAATTTTTACAATTTTCTTGGAAATTCGCTAAAACTTTAGTTTTTCTTATATAACATCCAAATCGTCTATATTCGTAGAAATAGCAACGATTTAGAATTTCTGTTAATTTTTACAGTTTACACGGAAAATCGCTATAATTCAATTTTCTTAAATATCTTCCAAATCATCTAGATAGCATCGTTTACAAATTTTGGTTAATTTTTACATTTTTCTTGGAAAATCGTTAAAATTTCAGTTTTTCTTATATAGCAACAATTTAAAATTTCGATTAATTTTTACAGTTTACTCGGAAATTCGCAAAAATTCAATTTTTGTTAAATCTCTTCCAAATCATCTAGATAGCATCGTTTTCAAATTTTGGTTAATTTTTACATTTTTCTTGGAAAATCGTTAAAAATTCAGTTTTTCTTATATATCATCCAAATCGTCGATATACGTAGAAATAGCATAATTTAAAATTTCGGTTAATTTTTACAGTTTACTCGGAAATTCGCAAAAATTCAATTTTCTTAAATATCTTCCAAATCATCTAGATAGCATCGTTTTCAAATTTTGGTTAATTTTTACATTTTTCTTGGAAAATCGTTAAAATTTCAGTTTTTCCTATGTATCATCCAAATCGTCGATATACGTAGAAATAGCAACGATTAAAAATTTCGGTTAATTTTTAAAATTTACTCGGAAATTCGCAAAAATTCAATTTTCTTAAATATCTTCCAAATCATCTAGATAGCATCGTTTTCAAATTTTGGTTAATTTTTACATTTTTCTTGGAAAATCGTTAAAATTTCAGTTTTTCTTATATACCATCCAAATCGTCGATATACGTAGAAATAGCAACAATTTAAAATTTCGGTTAATTTTTACAGTTTACTCGGAAATTCGCAAAAATTCAATTTTTCTTAAATATCTTCCAAATCATCTAGATAGCATCGTTTTCAAATTTTGGTTAATTTTTACAATTTTCTTGGAAATTCGCTAAAACTTCAGTTTTTCTTATATAACATCCAAATCGTCTATATTCGTAGAAATAGCAACGATTTAGAATTTCGGTTAATTTTTACAGTTTACTCGGAAATTCGCTAAAATTCAAATTTTCTTAAATATCCTCCAAATCATCTAGATAGCATCGTTTTCAAATTTTGGTTAATTTATACATATTTCTTGGAAAATTGCTAAAATTTCAGTTTTTCTAATATATCATCCAAATCGTCGATATACGTAGAAATAGCATCGTTTTCGAATTTCGTGTAATTATTACATTTTTCTTGGAAATTCGCTAAAATTCAATTTTTCTTATATATCTCTAAAAATAGCATCGTTTTTAAATTTTGGATAATTTTTACATTCTTCTTGGAAATTCGTTAAAATTTCAGTTTTTCTTATATATCATCCAAGTCGTCGATATATGTAGAAATAGCATCGTTTGCGAATTTCGTGTAATTTTTACATTTTACTCGGAAATCCGCTAAAATTCAATTTTTCTTATATATCTGTAGAAATAGCATCGTTTTTAAATTTTGGATAATTTTTACATCCTTCTTGGAAATTCGTTAAAACTTCAGTTTTTCATATGTATCATCCAAATCGTCGATATACGTAGAAATAGCAACGATTTAGAATTTTGGTTAATTTTTAGTTTACTAGGAAATTCGCAAAAATTCAATTTTTCTTAAATATCTTCCAAATCATCTAGATAGCATCGTTTTCAAATTTTGGTTAATTTTTACATTTTTCTTGGAAAATCGTTAAAATTTCAGTTTTTCTTATATAGCAACAATTTAAAATTTCGATTAATTTTTACAGTTTACTCGGAAATTCGCAAAAATTCAATTTTTGTTAAATATCTTCCAAATCATCTAGATAGCATCGTTTTCAAATTTTGGTTAATTTTTACATTTTTCTTGGAAATTCGTTAAAACTTCAGTTTTTCATATGTATCATCCAAATCGTCGATATACGTAGAAATAGCAACAATTTAAAATTTTGGTTAATTTTTACAGTTTACTAGGAAATTCGCAAAAATTCAATTTTTCTTAAATATCTTCCAAATCATCTAGATAGCATCGTTTTCAAATTTTGGTTAATTTTTACATTTTTCTTGGAAATTTGCTAAAATTTCAGTTTTTCTTATATATCATCCAAATCGTCGATATACGTAGAAATAGCAACGATTTAAAATTTCGGTTAATTTTTACAGTTTACTCGGAAATTCGCAAAAATTCAATTTTTCTTAAATATCTTCCAAATCATCTAGATAGCATCGTTCTCAAATATTGGTTAATTTTTACAATTTTCTTGGAAATTCGCTAAAACTTCAGTTTTTCTTATATAACATCCAAATCGTCTATATTCGTAGAAATAGCAACGATTTAGAATTTCGGTTAATTTTTACAGTTTATTAGGAAATTCGCTAAAATTTCAGGTTTTCTTATATATCATCCGAATCGTCGATATACGTAGAAATAGCAACGATTTAGAATTTCGGTTAATTTTTACAGTTTACTAGGAAATTCGCTAAAATTCAAATTTTCTTAAATATCTTCCAAATCATCTAGATAGCATCGTTTTCAAATTTTCGTTAATTTATACATATTTCTTGGAAAATTGCTAAAATTTCAGTTTTTCTAATATATCATCCAAATCGTCGATATACGTAGAAATAGCATCGTTTTCGAATTTCGTGTAATTATTACATTTTTCTTGAATATTCGCTAAAATTCAATATTTCTTATATATCTATAGAAATAGCAGCGTTTTCAAATTTTGGTTAATTTTTACATTTTTCTTGGAAATTCGTGAAAATTTCAATTTTTCTTAAATATCTTCCAAATCGTCGATATACGTAGAAATAGCAACGATTTAGAATTTCGGTTAATTTTTACAGTTTACTCGGAAATTCGCTAAAATTCAATTTTTCTTAAATATCTTCCAAATCATCTAGATAGCATCGTTTTCAAATTTTGGTTAATTTTTACATTTTTCTTGGAAATTTACTAAAATTTCAGTTTTTCTTATATATCATCCAAATCGTCGATATACGTAGAAATAGCATCGTTTGCGAATTTCTTGTAATTTTTACATTTTACTCGGAAATTCGCTAAAATTCAATTTTTCTTATATATCTATAAAAATAGCATCGTTTTTAAATTTTGGATAATTTTTACATTCTTCTTGGAAATTCGTTAAAATTTCAGTTTTTCTTATATATCATCCAAGTCGTCGATATATGTAGAAATAGCATCGTTTGCGAATTTCGTGTAATTTTTACATTTTACTCGGAAATTCGCTAAAATTCAATTTTTCTTATATATCTGTAGAAATAGCATCGTTTTTAAATTTTGGATAATTTTTACATCCTTCTTGGAAATTCGTTAAAACTTCAGTTTTTCATATGTATCATCCAAATCGTCGATATACGTAGAAATAGCAACGATTTAGAATTTTGGTTAATTTTTACAGTTTACTAGGAAATTCGCAAAAATTCAATTTTTCTTAAATATCTTCCAAATCATCTAGATAGCATCGTTTTCAAATTTTGGTTAATTTTTACATTTTTCTTGGAAAACCGTTAAAATTTCAGTTTTTCTTATATAGCAACAATTTAAAATTTCGATTAATTTTTACAGTTTACTCGGAAATTCGCAAAAATTCAATTTTTGTTAAATATCTTCCAAATCATCTAGATAGCATCGTTTTCAAATTTTGGTTAATTTTTACATTTTTCTTGGAAAATCGTTAAAAATTCAGTTTTTTTATATATCATCCAAATCGTCGATATACGTAGAAATAGCAACAATTTAAAATTTTGGTTAATTTTTACAGTTTACTAGGAAATTCGCAAAAATTCAATTTTTCTTAAATATCTTCCAAATCATCTAGATAGCATCGTTTTCAAATTTTGGTTAATTTTTACATTTTTCTTGGAAAATCGTTAAAATTTCAGTTTTTCCTATATATCATCCAAATCGTCGATATACGTAGAAATAGCAACAATTTAAAATTTTGGTTAATTTTTACAGTTTACTAGGAAATTCGCAAAAATTCAATTTTTCTTAAATATCTTCCAAATCATCTAGATAGCATCGTTTTCAAATTTTGGTTAATTTTTACATTTTTCTTGGAAATTTGCTAAAATTTCAGTTTTTCTTATATATCATCCAAATCGTCGATATACGTAGAAATAGCATCGTTTGCGAATTTCTTGTAATTTTTACATTTTACTCGGAAATTCGCTAAAATTCAATTTTTCTTATATATCTATAGAAATAGCATCGTTTTTAAATTTTGGATAATTTTTACATTCTTCTTGGAAATTCGTTAAAATTTCAGTTTTTCATATATATCATCCAAATCGTCGATATACGTAGAAATAGCAACGATTTAGAATTTCGGTTAATTTTTAGTTTACTCGGAAACTCGCTACAATTCAATTTTTCTTAAATATCTTCCAAATCGTCGATATACGTAGAAATAGCAACGATTTAGAATTTCGGTTAATTTTTACAGTTTACTCGGAAATTCCCTAAAATTCAATTTTTCTTAAATATCTTCCAAATCATCTAGATAGCATCGTTTTCAAATTTTGGTTAATTTTTACATTTTTCTTGGAAATTTACTAAAATTTCAGTTTTTCTTATATATCATCCAAATCGTCGATATACGTAGAAATAGCAACGATTTAGAATTTCGGTTAATTTTTACAGTTTACACGGAAAATCGCTAGAATTCAATTTTTCTTAAATATCTTCCAAATTATCTAGATAGCAGCGTTTTCAAATTTTGGTTAATTTTTACATTTTTCTTGGAAATTTACTAAAATTTCAGTTTTTCTTATATATCATCCAAATCGTCGATATACGTAGAAATAGCATCGTTTGCGAATTTCTTGTAATTTTTACATTTTACTCGGAAATTCGCTAAAATTCAATTTTTATTATATATCTATAGAAATAGCATCGTTTTCAAATTTTGGTTAATTTTTACATTTTTCTTGGAAAATCGATAAAATTTCAGTTTTTCTTATATATCATCCAAATCGCCGATATACGTAGAAATAGCAACAATTTAAAATTTCGGTTAATTTTTACAGTTACTCGGAAATTCGCAAAAACTCAATTTTTCCTATAAATCTATAGAAATAGCATCGTTTTCAAATTTTGGTTAATTTTTACATTTTTCTTGGAAAATCGTTAAAATTTCAGTTTTTCTTATATATCATCCAAATCGTCGATATACGTAGAAATAGCATCGTTTGCGAATTTCTTGTAATTTTTACATTTTACTCGGAAATTCGCTAAAATTCAATTTTTCTTATATATCTATAGAAATAGCATCGTATTTAAATTTTGGTTAATTTTTACATTTTTCTTGGAAAATCGTTAAAATTTCAGTTTTTCTTATATATCATCCAAATCGTCGATATACGTAGAAATAGCAATGATTTAAAATTTCTTGTAATTTTTACAGTTTACTCGGAAATTCGCAAAAATTCAATTTTTCTTAAATATCTTCCAAATCATCTAGATAGCATCGTTTTAAAATTTTGGTTAATTTTTACATTTTTCTTGGAAAATCGTCAAAATTTCAGTTTTTCTTATATATCATCCAAATCGTCGATATACGTAGAAATAGCATCGTTTTCGAATTTCGTGTAATTTTTACATTTTACTCGGAAATTCACTAAAATTCAATTTTTCTTATATATCTATAGAAATAGCATCGTTTTTAAATTTTGGATAATTTTTACATCCTTCTTGGAAAATCGTTAAAACTTCAGTTTTTCATATATATCATCCAAATCGTCGATATACGGAGAAATAGCAACGATTTAGAATTTTGGTTAATTTTTACAGTTTACTAGGAATTTCGCAAAAATTCAATTTTTCTTAAATATCTTCCAAATCATCTAGATAGCATCGTTTTCAGATTTTGGTTAATTTTTACATTTTTCTTGGAAATTTACTAAAATTTCAGTTTTTCTTATATATCATCCAAATCGTCGATATACGTAGAAATAGCATCGTTTGCGAATTTCTTGTAATTTTTACATTTTACTCGGAAAATCGCCAAAATTCAATTTTTCTTATATATCTATAGAAATAGCATCGTTTTTAAATTTTGGATAATTTTTACATTCTTCTTGGAAATTCGTTAAAATTTCAGTTTTCCATATATATCATCCAAATCGTCGATATACGTAGAAATAGCAACGATTTAGAATTTCGGTTAATTTTTACAGTTTTCTAGGAAATTCGCAAAAACTCAATTTTTCCTATAAATCTATAGAAATAGCATCGTTTTCAAATTTTGGTTAATTTTTACATTTTTCTTGGAAAATCGTTAAAAATTCAATTTTTCCTATATATCATCCAAATCGTCGATATACGTAGAAATAGCAACAATTTCAAATTTCGGTTAATTTTTACAGTTACTCGGAAATTCGCAAAAACTCAATTTTTCCTATAAATCTATAGAAATAGCATCGTTTTCAAATTTTGGTTAATTTTTACATTTTTCTTGGAAAATCGTTAAAAATTCAATTTTTCCTATATATCATCCAAATCGTCGATATACGTAGAAATAGCAACAATTTAAAATTTCGGTTAATTTTTACAGTTTTCTTGGAAATTCGCTAAAATTTTAGTTTTTCTTAAATATCTTCAAGATCATCTAGATAGCATCGTTTTCAAATTTTGGTTAATTTTTACTACTTTCTTGGAAAATCGTTAAAATTTCAGTTATTCCTATGTATCATCCAAATCGTCGATATACGTAGAAATAGCAACAATTTAAAATTTCGGTTAATTTTTACAGTTTACTCGGAAATTCGCAAAAATTCAATTTTTCTTAAATATCTTCCAAATCATCTAGATAGCATCGTTTTCAAATTTTGGTTAATTTTTACATTTTTCTTGGAAATTTACTAAAATTTCAGTTTTTCTTATATATCATCCAAATCGTCGATATACGTAGAAATAGCATCGTTTGCGAATTTCTTGTAATTTTTACATTTTACTCGGAAATTCGCTAAAATTCAATTTTTCTTATATATCTATAGAAATAGCATCGTTTTTAAATTTTGGATAATTTTTACATTTTTCTTGGAAAATCGTTAAAATTTCAGTTTTTCTTATATATCATCCAAATCGTCGATATAAGTAGAAATAGCAACGATTTAGAATTTTGGTTAATTTTTACAGTTTACTAGGAAATTCGCAAAAATTCAATTTTTCTTAAATATCTTCCAAATCATCTAGTTAGCATCGTTTTCAAATTTTGGTTAATTTTTACATTTTTCTTGGAAATTTGCTAAAATTTCAGTTTTTCTTATATATCATCCAAATCGTCGATATACGTAGAAATAGCAACGATTTAAAATTTCGGTTAATTTTTACAGTTTACTCGGAAATTCGCAAAAATTCAATTTTTCTTAAATATCTTCCAAATCATCTAGATAGCATCGTTCTCAAATATTGGTTAATTTTTACAATTTTCTTGGAAATTCGCTAAAACTTCAGTTTTTCTTATATAACATCCAAATCGTCTATATTCGTAGAAATAGCAACGATTTAGAATTTCGGTTAATTTTTACAGTTTATTAGGAAATTCGCTAAAATTTCAGGTTTTCTTATATATCATCCGAATCGTCGATATACGTAGAAATAGCAACGATTTAGAATTTCGGTTAATTTTTACAGTTTACTAGGAAATTCGCTAAAATTCAAATTTTCTTAAATATCTTCCAAATCATCTAGATAGCATCGTTTTCAAATTTTCGTTAATTTATACATATTTCTTGGAAAATTGCTAAAATTTCAGTTTTTCTAATATATCATCCAAATCGTCGATATACGTAGAAATAGCATCGTTTTCGAATTTCGTGTAATTATTACATTTTTCTTGAATATTCGCTAAAATTCAATATTTCTTATATATCTATAGAAATAGCAGCGTTTTCAAATTTTGGTTAATTTTTACATTTTTCTTGGAAATTCGTGAAAATTTCAATTTTTCTTAAATATCTTCCAAATCGTCGATATACGTAGAAATAGCAACGATTTAGAATTTCGGTTAATTTTTACAGTTTACTCGGAAATTCGCTAAAATTCAATTTTTCTTAAATATCTTCCAAATCATCTAGATAGCATCGTTTTCAAATTTTGGTTAATTTTTACATTTTTCTTGGAAATTTACTAAAATTTCAGTTTTTCTTATATATCATCCAAATCGTCGATATACGTAGAAATAGCATCGTTTGCGAATTTCTTGTAATTTTTACATTTTACTCGGAAATTCGCTAAAATTCAATTTTTCTTATATATCTATAAAAATAGCATCGTTTTTAAATTTTGGATAATTTTTACATTCTTCTTGGAAATTCGTTAAAATTTCAGTTTTTCTTATATATCATCCAAGTCGTCGATATATGTAGAAATAGCATCGTTTGCGAATTTCGTGTAATTTTTACATTTTACTCGGAAATTCGCTAAAATTCAATTTTTCTTATATATCTGTAGAAATAGCATCGTTTTTAAATTTTGGATAATTTTTACATCCTTCTTGGAAATTCGTTAAAACTTCAGTTTTTCATATGTATCATCCAAATCGTCGATATACGTAGAAATAGCAACGATTTAGAATTTTGGTTAATTTTTACAGTTTACTAGGAAATTCGCAAAAATTCAATTTTTCTTAAATATCTTCCAAATCATCTAGATAGCATCGTTTTCAAATTTTGGTTAATTTTTACATTTTTCTTGGAAAACCGTTAAAATTTCAGTTTTTCTTATATAGCAACAATTTAAAATTTCGATTAATTTTTACAGTTTACTCGGAAATTCGCAAAAATTCAATTTTTGTTAAATATCTTCCAAATCATCTAGATAGCATCGTTTTCAAATTTTGGTTAATTTTTACATTTTTCTTGGAAAATCGTTAAAAATTCAGTTTTTTTATATATCATCCAAATCGTCGATATACGTAGAAATAGCAACAATTTAAAATTTTGGTTAATTTTTACAGTTTACTAGGAAATTCGCAAAAATTCAATTTTTCTTAAATATCTTCCAAATCATCTAGATAGCATCGTTTTCAAATTTTGGTTAATTTTTACATTTTTCTTGGAAAATCGTTAAAATTTCAGTTTTTCCTATATATCATCCAAATCGTCGATATACGTAGAAATAGCAACAATTTAAAATTTTGGTTAATTTTTACAGTTTACTAGGAAATTCGCAAAAATTCAATTTTTCTTAAATATCTTCCAAATCATCTAGATAGCATCGTTTTCAAATTTTGGTTAATTTTTACATTTTTCTTGGAAATTTGCTAAAATTTCAGTTTTTCTTATATATCATCCAAATCGTCGATATACGTAGAAATAGCATCGTTTGCGAATTTCTTGTAATTTTTACATTTTACTCGGAAATTCGCTAAAATTCAATTTTTCTTATATATCTATAGAAATAGCATCGTTTTTAAATTTTGGATAATTTTTACATTCTTCTTGGAAATTCGTTAAAATTTCAGTTTTTCATATATATCATCCAAATCGTCGATATACGTAGAAATAGCAACGATTTAGAATTTCGGTTAATTTTTAGTTTACTCGGAAACTCGCTACAATTCAATTTTTCTTAAATATCTTCCAAATCGTCGATATACGTAGAAATAGCAACGATTTAGAATTTCGGTTAATTTTTACAGTTTACTCGGAAATTCCCTAAAATTCAATTTTTCTTAAATATCTTCCAAATCATCTAGATAGCATCGTTTTCAAATTTTGGTTAATTTTTACATTTTTCTTGGAAATTTACTAAAATTTCAGTTTTTCTTATATATCATCCAAATCGTCGATATACGTAGAAATAGCAACGATTTAGAATTTCGGTTAATTTTTACAGTTTACACGGAAAATCGCTAGAATTCAATTTTTCTTAAATATCTTCCAAATTATCTAGATAGCAGCGTTTTCAAATTTTGGTTAATTTTTACATTTTTCTTGGAAATTTACTAAAATTTCAGTTTTTCTTATATATCATCCAAATCGTCGATATACGTAGAAATAGCATCGTTTGCGAATTTCTTGTAATTTTTACATTTTACTCGGAAATTCGCTAAAATTCAATTTTTATTATATATCTATAGAAATAGCATCGTTTTCAAATTTTGGTTAATTTTTACATTTTTCTTGGAAAATCGATAAAATTTCAGTTTTTCTTATATATCATCCAAATCGCCGATATACGTAGAAATAGCAACAATTTAAAATTTCGGTTAATTTTTACAGTTACTCGGAAATTCGCAAAAACTCAATTTTTCCTATAAATCTATAGAAATAGCATCGTTTTCAAATTTTGGTTAATTTTTACATTTTTCTTGGAAAATCGTTAAAATTTCAGTTTTTCTTATATATCATCCAAATCGTCGATATACGTAGAAATAGCATCGTTTGCGAATTTCTTGTAATTTTTACATTTTACTCGGAAATTCGCTAAAATTCAATTTTTCTTATATATCTATAGAAATAGCATCGTATTTAAATTTTGGTTAATTTTTACATTTTTCTTGGAAAATCGTTAAAATTTCAGTTTTTCTTATATATCATCCAAATCGTCGATATACGTAGAAATAGCAATGATTTAAAATTTCTTGTAATTTTTACAGTTTACTCGGAAATTCGCAAAAATTCAATTTTTCTTAAATATCTTCCAAATCATCTAGATAGCATCGTTTTAAAATTTTGGTTAATTTTTACATTTTTCTTGGAAAATCGTCAAAATTTCAGTTTTTCTTATATATCATCCAAATCGTCGATATACGTAGAAATAGCATCGTTTTCGAATTTCGTGTAATTTTTACATTTTACTCGGAAATTCACTAAAATTCAATTTTTCTTATATATCTATAGAAATAGCATCGTTTTTAAATTTTGGATAATTTTTACATCCTTCTTGGAAAATCGTTAAAACTTCAGTTTTTCATATATATCATCCAAATCGTCGATATACGGAGAAATAGCAACGATTTAGAATTTTGGTTAATTTTTACAGTTTACTAGGAATTTCGCAAAAATTCAATTTTTTTTAAATATCTTCCAAATCATCTAGATAGCATCGTTTTCAGATTTTGGTTAATTTTTACATTTTTCTTGGAAATTTACTAAAATTTCAGTTTTTCTTATATATCATCCAAATCGTCGATATACGTAGAAATAGCATCGTTTGCGAATTTCTTGTAATTTTTACATTTTACTCGGAAAATCGCCAAAATTCAATTTTTCTTATATATCTATAGAAATAGCATCGTTTTTAAATTTTGGATAATTTTTACATTCTTCTTGGAAATTCGTTAAAATTTCAGTTTTCCATATATATCATCCAAATCGTCGATATACGTAGAAATAGCAACGATTTAGAATTTCGGTTAATTTTTACAGTTTTCTAGGAAATTCGCAAAAACTCAATTTTTCCTATAAATCTATAGAAATAGCATCGTTTTCAAATTTTGGTTAATTTTTACATTTTTCTTGGAAAATCGTTAAAAATTCAATTTTTCCTATATATCATCCAAATCGTCGATATACGTAGAAATAGCAACAATTTCAAATTTCGGTTAATTTTTACAGTTACTCGGAAATTCGCAAAAACTCAATTTTTCCTATAAATCTATAGAAATAGCATCGTTTTCAAATTTTGGTTAATTTTTACATTTTTCTTGGAAAATCGTTAAAAATTCAATTTTTCCTATATATCATCCAAATCGTCGATATACGTAGAAATAGCAACAATTTAAAATTTCGGTTAATTTTTACAGTTTTCTTGGAAATTCGCTAAAATTTTAGTTTTTCTTAAATATCTTCAAGATCATCTAGATAGCATCGTTTTCAAATTTTGGTTAATTTTTACTACTTTCTTGGAAAATCGTTAAAATTTCAGTTATTCCTATGTATCATCCAAATCGTCGATATACGTAGAAATAGCAACAATTTAAAATTTCGGTTAATTTTTACAGTTTACTCGGAAATTCGCAAAAATTCAATTTTTCTTAAATATCTTCCAAATCATCTAGATAGCATCGTTTTCAAATTTTGGTTAATTTTTACATTTTTCTTGGAAATTTACTAAAATTTCAGTTTTTCTTATATATCATCCAAATCGTCGATATACGTAGAAATAGCATCGTTTGCGAATTTCTTGTAATTTTTACATTTTACTCGGAAATTCGCTAAAATTCAATTTTTCTTATATATCTATAGAAATAGCATCGTTTTTAAATTTTGGATAATTTTTACATTTTTCTTGGAAAATCGTTAAAATTTCAGTTTTTCTTATATATCATCCAAATCGTCGATATAAGTAGAAATAGCAACGATTTAGAATTTTGGTTAATTTTTACAGTTTACTAGGAAATTCGCAAAAATTCAATTTTTCTTAAATATCTTCCAAATCATCTAGTTAGCATCGTTTTCAAATTTTGGTTAATTTTTACATTTTTCTTGGAAATTTACTAAAATTTCAGTTTTTCTTATATATAATCCAAATCGTCGATATACGTAGAAATAGCATCGTTTGCGAATTTCGTGTAATTTTTACATTTTACTCGAAAATTCACTAAAATTCAATTTTTCTTATATATCTATAGAAATAGCAGCGTTTTCAAATTTTGGTTAATTTTTACATTTTTCTTGGAAATTCGTTAAAATTTCAATTTTTCTTATATATCATCCAAATCGTCGATATCCGTAGAAATAGCAACGATTTAGAATTTCGGTTAATTTTTACAGTTTACTAGGAAATTCGCTAAAATTCAATTTTTCTTAAATTTCTTCCAAATCATCTAGATAGCATCGTTTTCAAATTTTGGTTAATTTATACATATATCTTGGAAATTTGCCAAAATTTCAGTTTCTCTAATATATCATCCAAATCGTCGATATACGTAGAAATGGCGTCGTTTTCGAATTTCGTGTAATTTTTACATTTTTCTTGGATATTCGCTAAAATTCAATTTTTCTTAAATATCTTCCAAATAATCTAGATAGCATCGTTTTCAAATTTTGGTTAATTTTTACATTTTTCTTGGAAATTTACTAAAATTTCAGTTTTTCTTATATATCATCCAAATCGTCGATATACGTAGAAATAGCATCGTTTGCGAATTTCGTGTAATTTTTACATTTTACTCGGAAATTCACTTAAATTCAATTTTTCTTATATATCTATAGAAATAGCATCGTTTTTAAATTTTGGATAATTTTTACATCGTTCTTGGAAAATCGTTAAAACTTCAGTTTTTCATATATATCATCCAAATCGTCGATATACGGAGAAATAGCAACGATTTAGAATTTTGGTTAATTTTTACAGTTTACTAGGAATTTCGCAAAAATTCAATTTTTCTTAAATATCTTCCAAATCATCTAGATAGCATCGTTTTCAAATATTGGTTAATTTTTACAATTTTCTTGGAAATTCGCTAAAACTTCAGTTTTTCTTATATAACATCCAAATCGTCTATATTCGTAGAAATAGCAACGATTTAGATTTTCGGTTAATTTTTACAGTTTACTAGGAAATTCGCTAAAATTCAAATTTTCTTAAATATCTTCCAAATCATCTAGATAGCATCGTTTTCAAATTTTGGTTAATTTATACATATTTCTTGGAAAATTGCTAAAATTTCAGTTTTTCTAATATATCATCCAAATCGTCGATATACGTAGAAATAGCATCGTTTTCGAATTTCGTGTAATTATTACATTTTTCTTGAATATTCGCTAAAATTCAATATTTCTTATATATCTATAGAAATAGCAGCGTTTTCAAATTTTGGTTAATTTTTACATTTTTCTTGGAAATTCGTGAAAATTTCAATTTTTCTTATATATCATCCAAATCGTCGATATCCGTAGAAATAGCAACGATTTAGAATTTCGGTTAATTTTTACAGTTTACACGGAAAATCGCTAGAATTCAATTTTTCTTTAATATCTTCCAAATTATCTAGATAGCAGCGTTTTCAAATTTTGGTTAATTTTTACATTTTTCTTGGAAATTTACTAAAATTTCAGTTTTTCTTATATATCATCCAAATCGTCGATATACGTAGAAATAGCATCGTTTGCGAATTTCTTGTAATTTTTACATTTTACTCGGAAATTCGCTAAAATTCAATTTTTCTTATATATCTGTAAAAATAGCGTCGTTTTTAAATTTTGGATAATTTTTACATTCTTCTTGGAAATTCGTTAAAATTTCAGTTTTTCATATATATCATCCAAATCGTCGATATACGGAGAAATAGCAACGATTTAGAATTTTGGTTAATTTTTACAGTTTACTAGGAATTTCGCAAAAATTCAATTTTTCTTAAATATCTTCCAAATCATCTAGATAGCATCGTTTTCAAATATTGGTTAATTTTTACAATTTTCTTGGAAATTCGCTAAAACTTCAGTTTTTCTTATATAACATCCAAATCGTCTATATTCGTAGAAATAGCAACGATTTAGATTTTCGGTTAATTTTTACAGTTTACTAGGAAATTCGCTAAAATTCAAATTTTCTTAAATATCTTCCAAATCATCTAGATAGCATCGTTTTCAAATTTTGGTTAATTTATACATATTTCTTGGAAAATTGCTAAAATTTCAGTTTTTCTAATATATCATCCAAATCGTCGATATACGTAGAAATAGCATCGTTTTCGAATTTCGTGTAATTATTACATTTTTCTTGAATATTCGCTAAAATTCAATATTTCTTATATATCTATAGAAATAGCAGCGTTTTCAAATTTTGGTTAATTTTTACATTTTTCTTGGAAATTCGTGAAAATTTCAATTTTTCTTATATATCATCCAAATCGTCGATATCCGTAGAAATAGCAACGATTTAGAATTTCGGTTAATTTTTACAGTTTACACGGAAAATCGCTAGAATTCAATTTTTCTTAAATATCTTCCAAATTATCTAGATAGCAGCGTTTTCAAATTTTGGTTAATTTTTACATTTTTCTTGGAAATTTACTAAAATTTCAGTTTTTCTTATATATCATCCAAATCGTCGATATACGTAGAAATAGCATCGTTTGCGAATTTCTTGTAATTTTTACATTTTACTCGGAAATTCGCTAAAATTCAATTTTTCTTATATATCTGTAAAAATAGCGTCGTTTTTAAATTTTGGATAATTTTTACATTCTTCTTGGAAATTCGTTAAAATTTCAGTTTTTCATATATATCATCCAAATCGTCGATATACGTAGAAATAGCAACGATTTAGAATTTCGGTTAATTTTTAGTTTACTCGGAAACTCGCTACAATTCAATTTTTCTTAAATATCCTCCAAATCGTCGATATACGTAGAAATAGCAACGATTTAGAATTTAGGTTAATTTTTACAGTTTACTCGGAAATTCCCTAAAATTCAAATTTTCTTAAATATCATATAAATCGTCGATATACGTAGAAATAGCATCGTTTGCGAATTTCTTGTAATTTTTACATTTTACTCGGAAATTCGCTAAAATTCAATTTTTATTATATATCTATAAAAATAGCGTCGTTTTTAAATTTTGGATAATTTTTACATTCTTCTTGGAAATTCGTTAAAATTTCAGTTTTTCATATATATCATCCAAATCGTCGATATACGTAGAAATAGCAACGATTTAGAATTTCGGTTAATTTTTACAGTTTACTCGGAAATTCCCTAAAATTCAATTTTTCTTAAATATCTTCCAAATCATCTAGATAGCATCGTTTTCAAATTTTGGTTAATTTTTACATTTTTCTTGGAAATTTACTAAAATTTCAGTTTTTCTTATATATCATCCAAATCGTCGATATACGTAGAAATAGCAACGATTTAGAATTTCGGTTAATTTTTAGTTTACTCGGAAACTCGCTACAATTCAATTTTTCTTAAATATCTTCCAAATCGTCGATATACGTAGAAATAGCAACGATTTAGAATTTCGGTTAATTTTTACAGTTTACTCGGAAATTCCCTAAAATTCAATTTTTCTTAAATATCTTCCAAATCATCTAGATAGCATCGTTTTCAAATTTTGGTTAATTTTTACATTTTTCTTGGAAATTTACTAAAATTTCAGTTTTTCTTATATATCATCCAAATCGTCGATATACGTAGAAATAGCAACGATTTAGAATTTCGGTTAATTTTTACAGTTTACACGGAAAATCGCTAGAATTCAATTTTTCTTAAATATCTTCCAAATTATCTAGATAGCAGCGTTTTCAAATTTTGGTTAATTTTTACATTTTTCTTGGAAATTTACTAAAATTTCAGTTTTTCTTATATATCATCCAAATCGTCGATATACGTAGAAATAGCATCGTTTGCGAATTTCTTGTAATTTTTACATTTTACTCGGAAATTCGCTAAAATTCAATTTTTATTATATATCTATAGAAATAGCATCGTTTTCAAATTTTGGTTAATTTTTACATTTTTCTTGGAAAATCGATAAAATTTCAGTTTTTCTTATATATCATCCAAATCGCCGATATACGTAGAAATAGCAACAATTTAAAATTTCGGTTAATTTTTACAGTTACTCGGAAATTCGCAAAAACTCAATTTTTCCTATAAATCTATAGAAATAGCATCGTTTTCAAATTTTGGTTAATTTTTACATTTTTCTTGGAAAATCGTTAAAATTTCAGTTTTTCTTATATATCATCCAAATCGTCGATATACGTAGAAATGGCATCGTTTGCGAATTTCTTGTAATTTTTACATTTTACTCGGAAATTCGCTAAAATTCAATTTTTCTTATATATCTATAGAAATAGCATCGTATTTAAATTTTGGTTAATTTTTACATTTTTCTTGGAAAATCGTTAAAATTTCAGTTTTTCTTATATATCATCCAAATCGTCGATATACGTAGAAATAGCAATGATTTAAAAATTCGGTTAATTTTTACAGTTTACTCGGAAATTCGCAAAAATTCAATTTTTCTTCAATATCTTCCAAGTCATCTAGATATCATCGTTTTCAAATTTTGGTTAATTTTTACATTTTTCTTGGAAAATCGTCAAAATTTCAGTTTTTCTTATATATCATCCAAATCGTCGATATACGTAGAAATAGCATCGTTTGCGAATTTCTTGTAATTTTTACATTTTACTCGGAAATTCGCTAAAATTCAATTTTTCTTATATATCTATAGAAATAGCATCGTTTTTAAATTTTGGTTAATTTTTACATTTTTCTTGGAAAATCGTTAAAATTTCAGTTTTTCTTATATATCATCCAAATCGTCGATATATGTAGAAATAGCAACGATTTAGAAATTTGGTTAATTTTTACAGTTTACTAGGAAATTCGCAAAAATTCAATTCTTCTTAAATATCTTCCAAATAATCTAGATAGCATCGTTTTCAAATTTTGGTTAATTTTTACATTTTTCTTGGAAATTTACTAAAATTTCAGTTTTTCTTATATATCATCCAAATCGTCGATATACGTAGAAATAGCATCGTTTGCGAATTTCGTGTAATTTTTACATTTTACTCGGAAATTCACTAAAATTCAATTTTTCTTATATATCTATAGAAATAGCATCGTTTTTAAATTTTGGATAATTTTTACATCGTTCTTGGAAAATCGTTAAAACTTCAGTTTTTCATATATATCATCCAAATCGTCGATATACGGAGAAATAGCAACGATTTAGAATTTTGGTTAATTTTTACAGTTTACTAGGAATTTCGCAAAAATTCAATTTTTCTTAAATATCTTCCAAATCATCTAGATAGCATCGTTTTCAGATTTTGGTTAATTTTTACATTTTTCTTGGATATTCGCTAAAATTCAGTTTTTCTTAAATATCTTCCAAATAATCTAGATAGCATCGTTTTCAGATTTTGGCTAATTTTTACATTTTTCTTGGATATTCGCTAAAATTCAGTTTCTCTAATATATCATCCAAATCGTCGATATACGTAGAAATGGCGTCGTTTTCGAATTTCGTGTAATTTTTACATTTTTCTTGGATATTCGCTAAAATTCAATTTTTCCTATATATCTATGGAAATAGCATCGTTTTCAAATTTTGGTTAATTTTTACATTTTTCTTGGAAAATCGTTAAAAATTCAATTTTTCCTATATATGATCCAAATCGTCGATATACGTAGAAATAGCAACAATTTAAAATTTCGGTTAATTTTTACAGTTTTCTTGGAAATTCGCTAAAATTTTAGTTTTTCTTAAATATCATCAAGATCATCTAGATAGCATCGTTTTCAAATTTTGGTTAATTTTTACTTTTTTCTTGGAAAATCGTTAAAATTTCAGTTATTCCTATGTATCATCCAAATCGTCGATATACGTAGAAATAGCAACGATTTAAAATTTCGGTTAATTTTTACAGTTTACTCGGAAATTCGCAAAAATTCAATTTTTCTTAAATATCTTCCAAATCATCTAGATAGCATCGTTTTCAAATTTTGGTTAATTTTTACATTTTTCTTTGAAATTTACTAAAATTTCAGTTTTTCTTATATATCATCCAAATCGTCGATATACGTAGAAATAGCATCGTTTGCGAATTTCTTGTAATTTTTACATTTTACTCGGAAATTCGCTAAAATTCAATTTTTCTTATATATCTATAGAAATAGCATCGTTTTTAAATTTTGGATAATTTTTACATTTTTCTTGGAAAATCGTTAAAATTTCAGTTTTTCTTATATATCATCCAAATCGTCGATATAAGTAGAAATAGCAACGATTTAGAATTTTGGTTAATTTTTACAGTTTACTAGGAAATTCGCAAAAATTCAATTTTTCTTAAATATCTTCCAAATCATCTAGTTAGCATCGTTTTCAAATTTTGGTTAATTTTTACATTTTTCTTGGAAATTTACTAAAATTTCAGTTTTTCTTATATATATTCCAAATCGTCGATATACGTAGAAATAGCATCGTTTGCGAATTTCGTGTAATTTTTACATTTTACTCGGAAATTCACTAAAATTCAATTTTTCTTATATATCTATAGAAATAGCATCGTTTTTAAATTTTGGATAATTTTTACATCCTTCTTAGAAAATCGTTAAAACTTCAGTTTTTCATATATATCATCCAAATCGTCGATATACGGAGAAATAGCAACGATTTAGAATTTTGGTTAATTTTTACAGTTTACTAGGAATTTCGCAAAAATTCAATTTTTCTTAAATATCTTCCAAATCATCTAGATAGCATCGTTTTCAGATTTTGGTTAATTTTTACATTTTTCTTGAAAATTTACTAAAATTTCAGTTTTTCTTATATATCATCCAAATCGTCGATATACGTAGAAATAGCATCGTTTGCGAATTTCTTGTAATTTTTACATTTTACTCGGAAAATCGCTAAAATTCAATTTTTCTTATATATCTATAGAAATAGCATCGTTTTTAAATTTTGGATAATTTTTACATTCTTCTTGGAAATTCGTTAAAATTTCAGTTTTTCATATATATCATCCAAATCGTCGATATACGTAGAAATAGCAACGATTTAGAATTTCGGTTAATTTTTACAGTTTACTAGGAAAATCGCTAAAATTCAATTTTTCTTAAATTTCTTCCAAATCATCTAGATAGCATCGTTTTCAAATTTTGGTTAATTTATACATATATCTTGGAAATTTGCCAAAATTTCAGTTTCTCTAATATATCATCCAAATCGTCGATATACGTAGAAATGGCGTCGTTTTCGAATTTCGTGTAATTTTTACATTTTTCTTGGATATTCGCTAAAATTCAATTTTTCCTATATATCTATGGAAATAGCATCGTTTTCAAATTTTGGTTAATTTTTACATTTTTCTTGGAAAATCGTTAAAAATTCAATTTTTCCTATATATCATCCAAATCGTCGATATACGTAGAAATAGCATCGTTTTCGAATTTCGTGTAATTATTACATTTTTCATGGATATTCGCTAAAATTCAATTTTTCTTATATATCTATAGAAATAGCATCGTTATTAAATTTTGGATAATTTTTACATTTTTCTTGGAAATTCGTTAAAATTTCAGTTTTTCTTATATATCATCCAAATCGTCGATATCCGTAGAAATAGCAACGATTTAGAATTTCGGTTAATTTTTACAGTTTATTAGGAAATTGGCTAAAATTCAATTTTTCTTAAATATCTTCTAAATAGTCGATATACGTAGAAATAGCAACAATTTAAAATTTCGGTTAATTTTTACAGTTTGCTCGGAAATTCGCAAAAGTTCAATTTTTCTTAAATATCTTCCAAATCGTCTAGATAGCATCGTTTTCAAAGTTTGGTTAATTTTTACATTTTTCTTGGGAAATCGTTAAAATTTCAGTTTTTCTTATATATCATCCAAATCGTCGATATCCGTAGAAATAGCAACTATTCAGAATTTCGGTTAATTTTTACAGTTTATTAGGAAAATCGCTAGAATTCAATTTTTCTTAAATATCTTCCAAATTATCTAGATAGCAGCGTTTTCAAATTTTGGTTAATTTTTACATTTTTCTTGGAAATTTACTAAAATTTCAGTTTTTCTTATATATCATCCAATTCGTCGATATACGTAGAAATAGCATCGTCCGCGAATTTCTTGTAATTTTTACATTTTACTCGGAAATTCGCTAAAATTCAGTTTTTCTTATATATCTATAGAAATAGCATCGTTTTCAAATTTTGGTTAATTTTTACATTTTTCTTGGAAAATCGATAAAATTTCAGTTTTTCTTATATATCATCCAAATCGCCAATATACGTAGAAATAGCAACAATTTAAAATTTCGGTTAATTTTTACAGTTACTCGGAAATTCGCAAAAACTCAATTTTTCCTATAAATCTATAGAAATAGCATCGTTTTCAGATTTTGGTTAATTTTTCCATTTTTCTTGGAAATTCGCTTAAATTTCGGTTTTTCTTATATATCATCCAAATCGTCGATATACGTAGAAATATCAAGGATTAAGAATTTCGGTTAATTTTTACAGTTTACTCGGAAATTCGCTAAAATTCAATTTTTCTTAAATATCTTCCAAATCATCTAGATAGCATCGTTTTCAAATTTTGGTTAATTTATACATATTTCTTGGAAAATTGCTAAAATTTCAGTTTTTCTAATATATCATCCAATTCGTAGATATACGTAGAAATAGCATCGTTTTCGAATTTCGTGTAATTTTTACATTTTTCTTGGAAATTCGCAAAAATTCAATTTTTCTTATATATCTATAGAAATAGCATCGTTTCCAAATTTTGGTTAATTTTTGCATTTTACTTGGAAAATCGTTAAAATTTCAGTTTTTCTTATATATCACCAAATCGTCGATATACGTAGAAATAGCAACGATCTAGAATTTCGGTTAATTTTTATAGTTTACTAGGAAATTCGCTAAAATTCAATTTTTCCTATAAATCTATAGAAATAGCATCGTTTTCAGATTTTGGTTAATTTTTCCATTTTTCTTGGAAATTCGCTTAAATTTCGGTTTTTCTTATATATCATCCAAATCGTCGATATACGTAGAAATATCAAGGATTAAGAATTTCGGTTAATTTTTACAGTTTACTCGGAAATTCGCTAAAATTCAATTTTTCTTAAATTTCTTCCAAATCATCTAGATAGCATCGTTTTCAAATTTTGGTTAATTTATACATATATCTTGGAAATTTGCCAAAATTTCAGTTTTTCTAATATATCATCCAAATCGTCGATATACGTAGAAATGGCGTCGTTTTCTAATTTCGTGTAATTTTTACATTTTTGTTGGATATTCGCTAAAATTCAATTTTTCCTATATATCTATGGAAATAGCATCGTTTTCAAATTTTGGTTAATTTTTACATTTTTCTTGGAAAATCGTTAAAAATTCAATTTTTCTTATATATCATCCAAATCGTCGATATACGTAGAAATAGCAACAATTTAAAATTTCGGTTAATTTTTACATTTTTCTTGGAAATTCGCTAAAATTTTAGTTTTTCTTATATATCATCCGAATCGTCGATATACGTAGAAATAGCAACAATTTAAAATTTCGGTTAATTTTTACAGTTTGCTCGGAAATTCGCAAAAGTTCAATTTTTCTTAAATATCTTCCAAATCGTCTAGATAGCATCGTTTTCAAAGTTTGGTTAATTTTTACATTTTTCTTGGGAAATCGTTAAAATTTCAGTTTTTCTTATATATCATCCAAATCGTCGATATACGTAGAAATAGCATCGTTTTCGAATTTCGTGTAATTATTACATTTTTCATGGATATTCGCTAAAATTCAATTTTTCTTATATATCTATAGAAATAGCATCGTTTTTAAATTTTGGATAATTTTTACATTTTTCTTGGAAATTCGTTAAAATTTCAGTTTTTCTTATATATCATCCAAATCGTCGATATACGTAGAAATAGCATCGTTTTCGAATTTCGTGTAATTATTACATTTTTCATGGATATTCGCTAAAATTCAATTTTTCTTATATATCTATAGAAATAGCATCGTTTTTAAATTTTGGTTAATTTTTACATTTT
This sequence comes from Agrilus biguttatus, assembly GCA_963921985.1. Lineage (NCBI taxonomy): Eukaryota > Metazoa > Arthropoda > Insecta > Coleoptera > Buprestidae > Agrilus > Agrilus biguttatus. Next base: position 21,309,520 of record OY998117.1, on the reverse strand, counting down.
TCTTGGAAATTCGTTAAAATTTCAGTTTTTCTTATATATCATCCAAATCGTCGATATCCGTAGAAATAGCAACGATTTAGAATTTCGGTTAATTTTTACAGTTTATTAGGAAATTAGCTAAAATTCAATATTTCTTAAGTATCTTCTAAATAGTCGATATACGTAGAAATAGCAACAATTTAAAATTTCGGTTAATTTTTACATTTTTCTTGGAAATTCGCTAAAATTTTAGTTTTTCTTAAATATCTTCAAGATCATCTAGATAGCACCGTTTTCAAATTTTGGTTAATTTTTACTTTTTTCTTGGAAAATCGATGAAATTTCAGTTTTTCTTATATATCATCCGAATCGTCGATATACGTAGAAATAGCAACAATTTAAAATTTCGGTTAATTTTTACAGGTTGCTCGGAAATTCGCAAAAGTTCAATTTTTCTTAAATATCTTCCAAATCGTCTAGATAGCATCGTTTTCAAAGTTTGGTTAATTTTTACATTTTTCTTGGGAAATCGTTAAAGTTTCAGTTTTTCTTATATATCATCCAAATCGTCGATATACGTAGAAATAGCATCGTTTTCGAATTTCGTGTAATTATTACATTTTTCATGGATATTCGCTAAAATTCAATTTTTCTTATATATCTATAGAAATAGCATCGTTTTTAAATTTTGGATAATTTTTACATTTTTCTTGGAAATTCGTTAAAATTTCAGTTTTTCTTATATATCATCCAAATCGTCGATATCCGTAGAAATAGCAACGATTTAGAATTTCGGTTAATTTTTACAGTTTATTAGGAAATTCGCTAAAATTCAATTTTTCTTAAATATCTTCTAAATAGTCGATATACGTAGAAATAGCAACAATTTAAAATTTCGGTTAATTTTTACATTTTTCTTGGAAATTCGCTAAAATTTTAGTTTTTCTTAAATATCTTCAAGATCGTCTAGATAGCATCGTTTTCAAATTTTGGTTAATTTTTACTTTTTTCTTGGAAAATCGATAAAATTTCAGTTTTGCTTATATATCATCCGAATCGTCGATATACGTAGAAATAGCAACAATTTAAAATTTCGGTTAATTTTTACAGTTTGCTCGGAAATTCGCAAAAGTTCAATTTTTCTTAAATATCTTCCAAATCGTCTAGATAGCATCGTTTTCAAAGTTTGGTTAATTTTTACATTTTTCTTGGGAAATCGTTAAAATTTCAGTTTTTCTTATATATCATCCAAATCGTCGATATCCGTAGAAATAGCAACTATTTAGAATTTCGGTTAATTTTTACAGTTTATTAGGAAATTCGCTAAAATTCAATTTTTCTTAAATTTCTTCTAAATAGTTGATATACGTAGAAATACCAACTATTTAGAATTTCTGTTAATTTGTACAGTTTACTCGGAAATTCGCTAAAATTCAATTTTTCTTAAATATCTTCCCAATCGTCGATATACCTACGTATATATATTTCTACAAATAGCAACGATTTAGAATTTCGGTTAATTTTTACAGTTGATTAGGAAATTCGTTAAAATTTCAGTTTTTCTTATATATCATCCAAATCGTCGATATCCGTAGAAATAGCAACGATTTAGAATTTCTGTTAATTTTTACAATTTACTCGGAAAATCGCTAGAATTCAATTTTTCTTAAATATCTTCCAAATCATCTAGATAGCATCGTTTTCAAATTTTGGTTAATTTTTACATTTTTCTTAGAAATTTACTAAAATTTCAGTTTTTCTTATATATCATCCAAACCGTCGATATACGTTGAAATAGCAACGATTTAAAATTTCGGTTAATTTTTACAGTTTACTCGGAAATTCGCAAAAATTCAATTTTTCTTAAATATCTTCCAAATCATCTAGATAGCATCGTTTTCAAATTTTGGTTAATTTTTACATTTTTCTTGGAAAATCGTTAAAATTACAGTTTTTCTTATATATCATCCAAATCGTCGATATACGTAGAAATAGCAACAATTTAAAATTTCGGTTAATTTTTACAGTTTACTCGGAAATTCGCAAAAATTCAATTTTTGTTAAATATCTTCCAAATCATCTAGATAGCATCGTTTTCAAAGTTTGGTTAATTTTTACATTTTTCTTGGAAATTTGCTAAAATTTCAGTTTTTCTTATATATCATCCAAATCTTCGATATCCGTAGAAATAGCAACGATTTAGAATTTCGGTTAATTTTTAGTTTACTCGGAAACTCGCTAAAATTCAGTTTTTCTTAAATATCTTCCAAATCGTCGATATACGCAGAAATAGCAACGGTTTAGAATTTCCATTAATTTTTACAGTTTACTCGGAAAATCGCAGAAATTCAATTTTTCTTAAATATCTTCCAAATCATCTAGATAGCATCGTTTTCAAATTTTGATTAATTTTTACATTTTTCTTGGAAATTTGCTAAAATTTCAGTTTTTCTTATATATCATCCAAATCTTCGATATCCGTAGAAATAGCAACGATTTAGAATTTCGGTTAATTTTTAGTTTACTCGGAAACTCGCTAAAATTCAATTTTTCTTAAATATCTTCCAAATCGTCGATATACGTAGAAATGGCAACGATTTAGAATTTCGATTAATTTTTACAGTTTACTCGGAAATTCGCTAAAATTCAATTTTTCTTAAATATCTTCGAAATCATCTAGATAGCATCGTTTTCAAATTTTGGTTAATTTTTACATTTTTCTTGGAAATTTACTAAAATTTCAGTTTGTCTTATATATCATCCAAATCGTCGATATACGTAGAAATAGCATCGTCCGCGAATTTCTTGTAATTTTTACATTTTACTCGGAAATTCGCTAAAATTCAATTTTTCTTATATATCTATAAAAATAGCATCGTTTTTAAATTTTGGATAATTTTTACATTCTTCTTGGAAATTCGTTAAAATTTCAGTTTTTCGTATATATCATCCAAATCGTCGATATACGTAGAAATAGCAACGATTTAGAATTTCGGTTAATTTTTAGTTTACTCGGAAACTCGCTAAAATTCAATTTTTCTTAAATATCTTCCAAATCGTCGATATACGTAGAAATAGCAACGATTTAGAATTTCGGTTAATTTTTACAGTTTACTCGGAAATTCGCTAAAATTCAATTTTTCTTAAATATCTTCCAAATCATCTAGATAGCATCGTTTTCAAATTTTGGTTAATTTTTACATTTTTCTTGGAAATTTACTAAAATTTCAGTTTTTCTTATATATCATCCAAATCGTCGATATACGTAGAAATAGCATCGTCCGCGAATTTCTTGTAATTTTTACATTTTACTCGGAAATTCGCTAAAATTCAATTTTTCTTATATATCTATAGAAATAGCATCGTTTTCAAATTTTGGTAATTTTTACATTTTTCTTGGAAAATCGATAAAATTTCAGTTTTTCTTATATGTCATCCAAATCGCCGATATACGTAGAAATAGCAACAATTTAAAGTTTCGGTTAATTTTTACATTTTTCTTGGAAATTCGCTAAAATTTTAGTTTTTCTTAAATATCTTCAAGATCATCCAGATAGCATCGGTTTCAAATTTTGGTTAATTTTTACTTTTTTCTTGGAAAATCGGTAAAATTTCAGTTTTTCTTATATATCATCCGAATCGTCGACATACGTAGAAATAGCAACAATTTAAAGTTTCGGTTAATTTTTACATTTTTCTTGGAAATTCGCTAAAATTTTAGTTTTTCTTAAATATCTTCAAGATCATCCAGATAGCATCGGTTTCAAATTTTGGTTAATTTTTACTTTTTTCTTGGAAAATCGGTAAAATTTCAGTTTTTCTTATATATCATCCGAATCGTCGACATACGTAGAAATAGCAACAATTTAAAATTTCGGTTAATTTTTACAGTTTGCTCGGAAATTCGCAAAAGTTCAATTTTTCTTAAATATCTTCCAAATCGTCTAGATAGCATCGTTTTCAATGTTTGGTTAATTTTTACATTTTTCTTGGGAAATCGTTAAAATTTCAGTTTTTCTTATATATCATCCAAATCGTCGATATACGTAGAAATAGCATCGTTTTCGAATTTCGTGTAATTATTACATTTTTCATGGAAATTCGCTAAAATTCAATTTTTCTTATATATCTATAGAAATAGAATCGTTTTTAAATTTTGGATAATTTTTACATTTTTCTTGGAAATTCGCTAAAATTTTAGTTTTTCTTAAATATCTTCAAGATCATCTAGATAGCATCGTTTTCAAATTTTGGTTAATTTTTACTTTTTTCTTGGAAAGTCGATAAAATTTCAGTTTTTCTTATATATCATCCAAATCGTCGATATACGTAGAAATAGCAACGATTTAGAATTTCGGTTAATTTTTACAGTTTATTAGGAAATTAGCTAAAATTCAATATTTCTTAAATATCTTCTAAATAGTCGATATACGTAGAAATAGCAACAATTTAAAATTTCGGTTAATTTTTACATTTTTCTTGGAAATTCGCTAAAATTTTAGTTTTTCTTAAATATCTTCAAGATCATCTAGATAGCATCGTTTTCAAATTTTGGTTAATTTTTACTTTTTTCTTGGAAAATCGATAAAATTTCAGTTTTTCTTATATATCATCCGAATCGTCGACATACGTAGAAATAGCAACAATTTAAAATTTCGGTTAATTTTTACAGTTTGCTCGGAAATTCGCAAAAGTTCAATTTTTCTTAAATATCTTCCAAATCGTCTAGATAGCATCGTTTTCAATGTTTGGTTAATTTTTACATTTTTCTTGGGAAATCGTTAAAATTTCAGTTTTTCTTATATATCATCCAAATCGTCGATATACGTAGAAATAGCATCGTTTTCGAATTTCGTGTAATTATTACATTTTTCATGGATATTCGCTAAAATTCAATTTTTCTTATATATCTATAGAAATAGCATCGTTTTTAAATTTTGGATAATTTTTACATTTTTCTTGGAAATTCGTTAAAATTTCGGTTTTTCTTATATATCATCCAAATCGTCGATATCCGTAGAAATAGCAACGATTTAGAATTTCGGTTAATTTTTACAGTTTATTAGGAAATTAGCTAAAATTCAATATTTCTTAAATATCTTCTAAATAGTCGATATAAGTAGAAATAGCAACAATTTAAAATTTCGGTTAATTTTTACATTATTCTTGGAAATTCGCTAAAATTTTAGTTTTTCTTAAATATCTTCAAGATCATCTAGATAGCATCGTTTTCAAATTTTGGTTAATTTTTACTTTTTTCTTGGAAAATCGATAAAATTTCAGTTTTTCTTATATATCATCCGAATCGTCGATATACGTAGAAATAGCAACAATTTAAAATTTCGGTTAATTTTTACAGTTTGCTCGGAAATTCGCAAAAGTTCAATTTTTCTTAAATATCTTCCAAATCGTCTAGATAGCATCGTTTTCAAAGTTTGGTTAATTTTTACATTTTTCTTGGGAAGTCGTTAAAATTTCAGTTTTTCTTATATATCATCCAAATCGTCGATATACGTAGAAATAGCATCGTTTTCGAATTTAGTGTAATTATTACATTTTTCATGGATATTCGCTAAAATTCAATTTTTCTTATATATCTATAGAAATAGCATCGTTTTTAAATTTTGGATAATTTTTACATTTTTCTTGGAAGTTCGTTAAAATTTCAGTTTTTCTTATATATCATCCAAATCGTCGATATCCGTAGAAATAGCAACGATTTAGAATTTCGGTTAATTTTTACAGTTTATTAGGAAATTCGCTAAAATTCAATTTTTCTTAAATATCTTCTAAATAGTCGATATACGTAGAAATAGCAACAATTTAAAATTTCGGTTAATTTTTACAGTTTGCTCGGAAATTCGCAAAAGTTCAATTTTTCTTAAATATCTTCCAAATCGTCTAGATAGCATCGTTTTCAAAGTTTGGTTAATTTTTACATTTTTCTTGGGAAATCGTTAAAATTTCAGTTTTCTTATATATCATCCAAATCGTCGATATCCGTAGAAATAGCAACTATTTAGAATTTCGGTTAATTTTTACAGTTTATTAGGAAATTCGCTAAAATTCAATTTTTCTTAAATTTCTTCTAAATAGTCGATATACGTAGAAATAGCAACTATTTAGAATTTCTGTTAATTTGTACAGTTTACTCGGAAATTCGCTAAAATTCAATTTTTCTTAAATATCTTCCCAATCGTCGATATACCTACGTATATATATTTCTACAAATAACAACGATTTAGAATTTCGGTTAATTTTTACAGTTTATTAGGAAATTCGTTAAAATTTCAGTTTTACTTATATATCATCCAAATCGTCGATATCCGTAGAAATAGCAACGATTTAGAATTTCCGTTAATTTTTACAGTTTACTCAAAAATCGCTAGAATTCAATTTTTCTTAAATATCTTCCAAATCATCTAGATAGCATCGTTTTCAAATTTTGGTTAATTTTTACATTTTTCTTGGAAAATCGTTAAAATTACAGTTTTTCTTATATATCATCCAAATCGTCGATATACGTAGAAATAGCAACAATTTAAAATTTCGGTTAATTTTTACAGTTTACTCGGAAATTCGCAAAAATTCAATTTTTGTTAAATATCTTCCAAATCATCTAGATAGCATCGTTTTCAAAGTTTGGTTAATTTTTACATTTTTCTTGGAAATTTGCTAAAATTTCAGTTTTTCTTATATATCGTCCAAATCGTCGATATACGTTGCAATAGCAACGATTTAGAGTTTCGGTTAATTTTTACAGTTCACACGGAAAATCGCTAGAATTCAGTTTTTCTTAAATATCTTCCAAATCATCAAGATAGCATCGTTTTCAAATTTTGGTTAATTTTTACATCTTTTTTGGAAAATCGTTAAAATTTCAGTTTTTCTTGTATATCATCCAAATCGTCGATATACGAAGAAATAGCAACGATTTAAAATTTCGGTTAATTTTTACAGTTTACTCGGAAATTCGCAAAAATTCAATTTTTCTTAAATATCTTCCAAATCATCTAGATAGCATCGTTTTCAAATTTTGGTTAATTTTTACATTTTTCTTGGAAAATCGTTAAAATTACAGTTTTTCTTATATATCATCCAAATCGTCGATATACGTAGAAATAGCAACAATTTAAAATTTCGGTTAATTTTTACAGTTTACTCGGAAATTCGCAAAAATTCAATTTTTGTTAAATATCTTCCAAATCATCTAGATAGCATCGTTTTCAAAGTTTGGTTAATTTTTACATTTTTCTTGGAAATTTGCTAAAATTTCAGTTTTTCTTATATATCATCCAAATCTTCGATATCCGTAGAAATAGCAACGATTTAGAATTTCGGTTAATTTTTACAGTTTATTAGGAAATTCGCTAAAATTCAATTTTTCTTAAATATCTTCCAAATCGTCGATATACGTAGAAATAGCATCGTTTTCGAATTTCGTGTAATTATTACATTTTTCATGGATATTCGCTAAAATGCAATTTTTCTTATATATCTATAGAAATAGCATCGTTTTTAAATTTTGAATAATTTTTACATTTTTCTTGGAAGTTCGTTAAAATTTCAGTTTTTCTTATATATCATCCAAATCGTCGATATACGAAGAAATAGCAACGATTTAAAATTTCGGTTAATTTTTACAGTTTGCTCGGAAATTCGCTAAAATTTTAGTTTTTCTTAAATATCTTCAAGATCATCTAGATAGCATCGTTTTCAAATTTTGGTTAATTTTTACTTTATTCTTGGAAAATCGATAAAATTTCAGTTTTTCTTATATATCATCCGAATCGTCGACATACGTAGAAATAGCAACAATTTAAAATTTCGGTTAATTTTTACAGTTTGCTCGGAAATTCGCAAAAGTTCAATTTTTCTTAAATATCTTCCAAATCGTCTAGATAGCATCGTTTTCAATGTTTGGTTAATTTTTACATTTTTCTTGGGAAATCGTTAAAATTTCAGTTTTTCTTATATATCATCCAAATCGTCGATATACGTAGAAATAGCATCGTTTTCGAATTTCGTGTAATTATTACATTTTTCATGGATATTCGCTAAAATTCAATTTTTCTTATATATCTATAGAAATAGCATCGTTTTTAAATTTTGGATAATTTTTACATTTTTCTTGGAAATTCGTTAAAATTTCAGTTTTTCTTATATATCATCCAAATCGTCGATATCCGTAGAAATAGCAACGATTTAGAATTTCGGTTAATTTTTACAGTTTATTAGGAAATTAGCTAAAATTCAATATTTCTTAAATATCTTCTAAATAGTCGATATAAGTAGAAATAGCAACAATTTAAAATTTCGGTTAATTTTTACATTATTCTTGGAAATTCGCTAAAATTTTAGTTTTTCTTAAATATCTTCGAGATCATCTAGATAGCATCGTTTTCAAATTTTGGTTAATTTTTACTTTTTTCTTGGAAAATCGATAAAATTTCAGTTTTCTTATATATCATCCAAATCGTCGATATCCGTAGAAATAGCAACTATTTAGAATTTCGGTTAATTTTTACAGTTTATTAGGAAATTCGCTAAAATTCAATTTTTCTTAAATTTCTTCTAAATAGTCGATATACGTAGAAATAGCAACTATTTAGAATTTCTGTTAATTTGTACAGTTTACTCGGAAATTCGCTAAAATTCAATTTTTCTTAAATATCTTCCCAATCGTCGATATACCTACGTATATATATTTCTACAAATAACAACGATTTAGAATTTCGGTTAATTTTTACAGTTTATTAGGAAATTCGTTAAAATTTCAGTTTTACTTATATATCATCCAAATCGTCGATATCCGTAGAAATAGCAACGATTTAGAATTTCCGTTAATTTTTACAGTTTACTCAAAAATCGCTAGAATTCAATTTTTCTTAAATATCTTCCAAATCATCTAGATAGCATCGTTTTCAAATTTTGGTTAATTTTTACATTTTTCTTGGAAATTTACTAAAATTTCAGTTTTTCTTATATATCGTCCAAATCGTCGATATACGTTGCAATAGCAACGATTTAGAGTTTCGGTTAATTTTTACAGTTCACACGGAAAATCGCTAGAATTCAGTTTTTCTTAAATATCTTCCAAATCATCAAGATAGCATCGTTTTCAAATTTTGGTTAATTTTTACATCTTTTTTGGAAAATCGTTAAAATTTCAGTTTTTCTTGTATATCATCCAAATCGTCGATATACGAAGAAATAGCAACGATTTAAAATTTCGGTTAATTTTTACAGTTTACTCGGAAATTCGCAAAAATTCAATTTTTCTTAAATATCTTCCAAATCATCTAGATAGCATCGTTTTCAAATTTTGGTTAATTTTTACATTTTTCTTGGAAAATCGTTAAAATTTCAGTTTTTCTTATATATCATGCAAATCGTCGATATACGTAGAAATAGCAACAATTTAAAATTTCGGTTAATTTTTACAGTTTACTCGGAAATTCGCAAAAATTCAATTTTTGTTAAATATCTTCCAAATCATCTAGATAGCATCGTTTTCAAAGTTTGGTTAATTTTTACATTTTTTTTGGAAATTTGCTAAAATTTCAGTTTTTCTTATATATCATCCAAATCTTCGATATCCGTAGAAATAGCAACGATTTAGAATTTCGGTTAATTTTTACAGTTTATTAGGAAATTCGCTAAAATTCAATTTTTCTTAAATATCTTCCAAATCGTCGATATACGTAGAAATAGCATCGTTTTCGAATTTCGTGTAATTATTACATTTTTCATGGATATTCGCTAAAATGCAATTTTTCTTATATATCTATAGAAATAGCATCGTTTTTAAATTTTGAATAATTTTTACATTTTTCTTGGAAGTTCGTTAAAATTTCAGTTTTTCTTATATATCATCCAAATCGTCGATATACGAAGAAATAGCAACGATTTAAAATTTCGGTTAATTTTTACAGTTTACGCGGAAATTCGCAAAAATTCAATTTTTCTTAAATATCTTCCAAATCATCTAGATAGCATCGTTTTCAAATTTTGGTTAATTTTTACATTTTTCTTGGAAAATCGATAAAATTTCAGTTTTTCTTATATGTCATCCAAATCGCCGATATACGTAGAAATAGCAACAATTTAAAGTTTCGGTTAATTTTTACATTTTTCTTGGAAATTCGCTAAAATTTTAGTTTTTCTTAAATATCTTCAAGATCATCCAGATAGCATCGGTTTCAAATTTTGGTTAATTTTTACTTTTTTCTTGGAAAATCGGTAAAATTTCAGTTTTTCTTATATATCATCCGAATCGTCGACATACGTAGAAATAGCAACAATTTAAAGTTTCGGTTAATTTTTACATTTTTCTTGGAAATTCGCTAAAATTTTAGTTTTTCTTAAATATCTTCAAGATCATCCAGATAGCATCGGTTTCAAATTTTGGTTAATTTTTACTTTTTTCTTGGAAAATCGGTAAAATTTCAGTTTTTCTTATATATCATCCGAATCGTCGACATACGTAGAAATAGCAACAATTTAAAATTTCGGTTAATTTTTACAGTTTGCGCGGAAATTCGCAAAAATTCAATTTTTCTTAAATATCTTCCAAATCATCTAGATAGCATCGTTTTCAAATTTTGGTTAATTTTTACATTTTTCTTGGAAAATCGTTAAAATTACAGTTTTTCTTATATATCATCCAAATCGTCGATATACGTAGAAATAGCAACAATTTAAAATTTCGGTTAATTTTTACAGTTTACTCGGAAATTCGCAAAAATTCAATTTTTGTTAAATATCTTCCAAATCATCTAGATAGCATCGTTTTCAAAGTTTGGTTAATTTTTACATTTTTCTTGGAAATTTGCTAAAATTTCAGTTTTTCTTATATATCGTCCAAATCGTCGATATACGTTGCAATAGCAACGATTTAGAGTTTCGGTTAATTTTTACAGTTCACACGGAAAATCGCTAGAATTCAGTTTTTCTTAAATATCTTCCAAATCATCAAGATAGCATCGTTTTCAAATTTTGGTTAATTTTTACATCTTTTTTGGAAAATCGTTAAAATTTCAGTTTTTCTTGTATATCATCCAAATCGTCGATATACGAAGAAATAGCAACGATTTAAAATTTCGGTTAATTTTTACAGTTTACTCGGAAATTCGCAAAAATTCAATTTTTCTTAAATATCTTCCAAATCATCTAGATAGCATCGTTTTCAAATTTTGGTTAATTTTTACATTTTTCTTGGAAAATCGTTAAAATTACAGTTTTTCTTATATATCATCCAAATCGTCGATATACGTAGAAATAGCAACAATTTAAAATTTCGGTTAATTTTTACAGTTTACTCGGAAATTCGCAAAAATTCAATTTTTGTTAAATATCTTCCAAATCATCTAGATAGCATCGTTTTCAAAGTTTGGTTAATTTTTACATTTTTCTTGGAAATTTGCTAAAATTTCAGTTTTTCTTATATATCATCCAAATCTTCGATATCCGTAGAAATAGCAACGATTTAGAATTTCGGTTAATTTTTACAGTTTATTAGGAAATTCGCTAAAATTCAATTTTTCTTAAATATCTTCCAAATCGTCGATATACGTAGAAATAGCATCGTTTTCGAATTTCGTGTAATTATTACATTTTTCATGGATATTCGCTAAAATGCAATTTTTCTTATATATCTATAGAAATAGCATCGTTTTTAAATTTTGAATAATTTTTACATTTTTCTTGGAAGTTCGTTAAAATTTCAGTTTTTCTTATATATCATCCAAATCGTCGATATACGAAGAAATAGCAACGATTTAAAATTTCGGTTAATTTTTACAGTTTGCTCGGAAATTCGCTAAAATTTTAGTTTTTCTTAAATATCTTCAAGATCATCTAGATAGCATCGTTTTCAAATTTTGGTTAATTTTTACTTTATTCTTGGAAAATCGATAAAATTTCAGTTTTTCTTATATATCATCCGAATCGTCGACATACGTAGAAATAGCAACAATTTAAAATTTCGGTTAATTTTTACAGTTTGCTCGGAAATTCGCAAAAGTTCAATTTTTCTTAAATATCTTCCAAATCGTCTAGATAGCATCGTTTTCAATGTTTGGTTAATTTTTACATTTTTCTTGGGAAATCGTTAAAATTTCAGTTTTTCTTATATATCATCCAAATCGTCGATATACGTAGAAATAGCATCGTTTTCGAATTTCGTGTAATTATTACATTTTTCATGGATATTCGCTAAAATTCAATTTTTCTTATATATCTATAGAAATAGCATCGTTTTTAAATTTTGGATAATTTTTACATTTTTCTTGGAAATTCGTTAAAATTTCAGTTTTTCTTATATATCATCCAAATCGTCGATATCCGTAGAAATAGCAACGATTTAGAATTTCGGTTAATTTTTACAGTTTATTAGGAAATTAGCTAAAATTCAATATTTCTTAAATATCTTCTAAATAGTCGATATAAGTAGAAATAGCAACAATTTAAAATTTCGGTTAATTTTTACATTATTCTTGGAAATTCGCTAAAATTTTAGTTTTTCTTAAATATCTTCGAGATCATCTAGATAGCATCGTTTTCAAATTTTGGTTAATTTTTACTTTTTTCTTGGAAAATCGATAAAATTTCAGTTTTCTTATATATCATCCAAATCGTCGATATCCGTAGAAATAGCAACTATTTAGAATTTCGGTTAATTTTTACAGTTTATTAGGAAATTCGCTAAAATTCAATTTTTCTTAAATTTCTTCTAAATAGTCGATATACGTAGAAATAGCAACTATTTAGAATTTCTGTTAATTTGTACAGTTTACTCGGAAATTCGCTAAAATTCAATTTTTCTTAAATATCTTCCCAATCGTCGATATACCTACGTATATATATTTCTACAAATAACAACGATTTAGAATTTCGGTTAATTTTTACAGTTTATTAGGAAATTCGTTAAAATTTCAGTTTTACTTATATATCATCCAAATCGTCGATATCCGTAGAAATAGCAACGATTTAGAATTTCCGTTAATTTTTACAGTTTACTCAAAAATCGCTAGAATTCAATTTTTCTTAAATATCTTCCAAATCATCTAGATAGCATCGTTTTCAAATTTTGGTTAATTTTTACATTTTTCTTGGAAATTTACTAAAATTTCAGTTTTTCTTATATATCGTCCAAATCGTCGATATACGTTGCAATAGCAACGATTTAGAGTTTCGGTTAATTTTTACAGTTCACACGGAAAATCGCTAGAATTCAGTTTTTCTTAAATATCTTCCAAATCATCAAGATAGCATCGTTTTCAAATTTTGGTTAATTTTTACATCTTTTTTGGAAAATCGTTAAAATTTCAGTTTTTCTTGTATATCATCCAAATCGTCGATATACGAAGAAATAGCAACGATTTAAAATTTCGGTTAATTTTTACAGTTTACTCGGAAATTCGCAAAAATTCAATTTTTCTTAAATATCTTCCAAATCATCTAGATAGCATCGTTTTCAAATTTTGGTTAATTTTTACATTTTTCTTGGAAAATCGTTAAAATTTCAGTTTTTCTTATATATCATGCAAATCGTCGATATACGTAGAAATAGCAACAATTTAAAATTTCGGTTAATTTTTACAGTTTACTCGGAAATTCGCAAAAATTCAATTTTTGTTAAATATCTTCCAAATCATCTAGATAGCATCGTTTTCAAAGTTTGGTTAATTTTTACATTTTTTTTGGAAATTTGCTAAAATTTCAGTTTTTCTTATATATCATCCAAATCTTCGATATCCGTAGAAATAGCAACGATTTAGAATTTCGGTTAATTTTTACAGTTTATTAGGAAATTCGCTAAAATTCAATTTTTCTTAAATATCTTCCAAATCGTCGATATACGTAGAAATAGCATCGTTTTCGAATTTCGTGTAATTATTACATTTTTCATGGATATTCGCTAAAATGCAATTTTTCTTATATATCTATAGAAATAGCATCGTTTTTAAATTTTGAATAATTTTTACATTTTTCTTGGAAGTTCGTTAAAATTTCAGTTTTTCTTATATATCATCCAAATCGTCGATATACGAAGAAATAGCAACGATTTAAAATTTCGGTTAATTTTTACAGTTTACGCGGAAATTCGCAAAAATTCAATTTTTCTTAAATATCTTCCAAATCATCTAGATAGCATCGTTTTCAAATTTTGGTTAATTTTTACATTTTTCTTGGAAAATCGATAAAATTTCAGTTTTTCTTATATGTCATCCAAATCGCCGATATACGTAGAAATAGCAACAATTTAAAGTTTCGGTTAATTTTTACATTTTTCTTGGAAATTCGCTAAAATTTTAGTTTTTCTTAAATATCTTCAAGATCATCCAGATAGCATCGGTTTCAAATTTTGGTTAATTTTTACTTTTTTCTTGGAAAATCGGTAAAATTTCAGTTTTTCTTATATATCATCCGAATCGTCGACATACGTAGAAATAGCAACAATTTAAAGTTTCGGTTAATTTTTACATTTTTCTTGGAAATTCGCTAAAATTTTAGTTTTTCTTAAATATCTTCAAGATCATCCAGATAGCATCGGTTTCAAATTTTGGTTAATTTTTACTTTTTTCTTGGAAAATCGGTAAAATTTCAGTTTTTCTTATATATCATCCGAATCGTCGACATACGTAGAAATAGCAACAATTTAAAATTTCGGTTAATTTTTACAGTTTGCTCGGAAATTCGCAAAAGTTCAATTTTTCTTAAATATCTTCCAAATCGTCTAGATAGCATCGTTTTCAATGTTTGGTTAATTTTTACATTTTTCTTGGGAAATCGTTAAAATTTCAGTTTTTCTTATATATCATCCAAATCGTCGATATACGTAGATATAGCATCGTTTTCGAATTTCGTGTAATTATTACATTTTTCATGGAAATTCGCTAAAATTCAATTTTTCTTATATATCTATAGAAATAGAATCGTTTTTAAATTTTGGATAATTTTTACATTTTTCTTGGAAATTCGCTAAAATTTTAGTTTTTCTTAAATATCTTCAAGATCATCTAGATAGCATCGTTTTCAAATTTTGGTTAATTTTTACTTTTTTCTTGGAAAGTCGATAAAATTTCAGTTTTTCTTATATATCATCCAAATCGTCGATATACGTAGAAATAGCAACGATTTAGAATTTCGGTTAATTTTTACAGTTTATTAGGAAATTAGCTAAAATTCAATATTTCTTAAATATCTTCTAAATAGTCGATATACGTAGAAATAGCAACAATTTAAAATTTCGGTTAATTTTTACATTTTTCTTGGAAATTCGCTAAAATTTTAGTTTTTCTTAAATATCTTCAAGATCATCTAGATAGCATCGTTTTCAAATTTTGGTTAATTTTTACTTTTTTCTTGGAAAATCGATAAAATTTCAGTTTTTCTTATATATCATCCGAATCGTCGACATACGTAGAAATAGCAACAATTTAAAATTTCGGTTAATTTTTACAGTTTGCTCGGAAATTCGCAAAAGTTCAATTTTTCTTAAATATCTTCCAAATCGTCTAGATAGCATCGTTTTCAATGTTTGGTTAATTTTTACATTTTTCTTGGGAAATCGTTAAAATTTCAGTTTTTCTTATATATCATCCAAATCGTCGATATACGTAGAAATAGCATCGTTTTCGAATTTCGTGTAATTATTACATTTTTCATGGATATTCGCTAAAATTCAATTTTTCTTATATATCTATAGAAATAGCATCGTTTTTAAATTTTGGATAATTTTTACATTTTTCTTGGAAATTCGTTAAAATTTCGGTTTTTCTTATATATCATCCAAATCGTCGATATCCGTAGAAATAGCAACGATTTAGAATTTCGGTTAATTTTTACAGTTTATTAGGAAATTAGCTAAAATTCAATATTTCTTAAATATCTTCTAAATAGTCGATATAAGTAGAAATAGCAACAATTTAAAATTTCGGTTAATTTTTACATTATTCTTGGAAATTCGCTAAAATTTTAGTTTTTCTTAAATATCTTCAAGATCATCTAGATAGCATCGTTTTCAAATTTTGGTTAATTTTTACTTTTTTCTTGGAAAATCGATAAAATTTCAGTTTTTCTTATATATCATCCGAATCGTCGATATACGTAGAAATAGCAACAATTTAAAATTTCGGTTAATTTTTACAGTTTGCTCGGAAATTCGCAAAAGTTCAATTTTTCTTAAATATCTTCCAAATCGTCTAGATAGCATCGTTTTCAAAGTTTGGTTAATTTTTACATTTTTCTTGGGAAGTCGTTAAAATTTCAGTTTTTCTTATATATCATCCAAATCGTCGATATACGTAGAAATAGCATCGTTTTCGAATTTAGTGTAATTATTACATTTTTCATGGATATTCGCTAAAATTCAATTTTTCTTATATATCTATAGAAATAGCATCGTTTTTAAATTTTGGATAATTTTTACATTTTTCTTGGAAGTTCGTTAAAATTTCAGTTTTTCTTATATATCATCCAAATCGTCGATATCCGTAGAAATAGCAACGATTTAGAATTTCGGTTAATTTTTACAGTTTATTAGGAAATTCGCTAAAATTCAATTTTTCTTAAATATCTTCTAAATAGTCGATATACGTAGAAATAGCAACAATTTAAAATTTCGGTTAATTTTTACAGTTTGCTCGGAAATTCGCAAAAGTTCAATTTTTCTTAAATATCTTCCAAATCGTCTAGATAGCATCGTTTTCAAAGTTTGGTTAATTTTTACATTTTTCTTGGGAAATCGTTAAAATTTCAGTTTTCTTATATATCATCCAAATCGTCGATATCCGTAGAAATAGCAACTATTTAGAATTTCGGTTAATTTTTACAGTTTATTAGGAAATTCGCTAAAATTCAATTTTTCTTAAATTTCTTCTAAATAGTCGATATACGTAGAAATAGCAACTATTTAGAATTTCTGTTAATTTGTACAGTTTACTCGGAAATTCGCTAAAATTCAATTTTTCTTAAATATCTTCCCAATCGTCGATATACCTACGTATATATATTTCTACAAATAACAACGATTTAGAATTTCGGTTAATTTTTACAGTTTATTAGGAAATTCGTTAAAATTTCAGTTTTACTTATATATCATCCAAATCGTCGATATCCGTAGAAATAGCAACGATTTAGAATTTCCGTTAATTTTTACAGTTTACTCAAAAATCGCTAGAATTCAATTTTTCTTAAATATCTTCCAAATCATCTAGATAGCATCGTTTTCAAATTTTGGTTAATTTTTACATTTTTCTTGGAAAATCGTTAAAATTACAGTTTTTCTTATATATCATCCAAATCGTCGATATACGTAGAAATAGCAACAATTTAAAATTTCGGTTAATTTTTACAGTTTACTCGGAAATTCGCAAAAATTCAATTTTTGTTAAATATCTTCCAAATCATCTAGATAGCATCGTTTTCAAAGTTTGGTTAATTTTTACATTTTTCTTGGAAATTTGCTAAAATTTCAGTTTTTCTTATATATCGTCCAAATCGTCGATATACGTTGCAATAGCAACGATTTAGAGTTTCGGTTAATTTTTACAGTTCACACGGAAAATCGCTAGAATTCAGTTTTTCTTAAATATCTTCCAAATCATCAAGATAGCATCGTTTTCAAATTTTGGTTAATTTTTACATCTTTTTTGGAAAATCGTTAAAATTTCAGTTTTTCTTGTATATCATCCAAATCGTCGATATACGAAGAAATAGCAACGATTTAAAATTTCGGTTAATTTTTACAGTTTACTCGGAAATTCGCAAAAATTCAATTTTTCTTAAATATCTTCCAAATCATCTAGATAGCATCGTTTTCAAATTTTGGTTAATTTTTACATTTTTCTTGGAAAATCGTTAAAATTACAGTTTTTCTTATATATCATCCAAATCGTCGATATACGTAGAAATAGCAACAATTTAAAATTTCGGTTAATTTTTACAGTTTACTCGGAAATTCGCAAAAATTCAATTTTTGTTAAATATCTTCCAAATCATCTAGATAGCATCGTTTTCAAAGTTTGGTTAATTTTTACATTTTTCTTGGAAATTTGCTAAAATTTCAGTTTTTCTTATATATCATCCAAATCTTCGATATCCGTAGAAATAGCAACGATTTAGAATTTCGGTTAATTTTTACAGTTTATTAGGAAATTCGCTAAAATTCAATTTTTCTTAAATATCTTCCAAATCGTCGATATACGTAGAAATAGCATCGTTTTCGAATTTCGTGTAATTATTACATTTTTCATGGATATTCGCTAAAATGCAATTTTTCTTATATATCTATAGAAATAGCATCGTTTTTAAATTTTGAATAATTTTTACATTTTTCTTGGAAGTTCGTTAAAATTTCAGTTTTTCTTATATATCATCCAAATCGTCGATATACGAAGAAATAGCAACGATTTAAAATTTCGGTTAATTTTTACAGTTTGCTCGGAAATTCGCTAAAATTTTAGTTTTTCTTAAATATCTTCAAGATCATCTAGATAGCATCGTTTTCAAATTTTGGTTAATTTTTACTTTATTCTTGGAAAATCGATAAAATTTCAGTTTTTCTTATATATCATCCGAATCGTCGACATACGTAGAAATAGCAACAATTTAAAATTTCGGTTAATTTTTACAGTTTGCTCGGAAATTCGCAAAAGTTCAATTTTTCTTAAATATCTTCCAAATCGTCTAGATAGCATCGTTTTCAATGTTTGGTTAATTTTTACATTTTTCTTGGGAAATCGTTAAAATTTCAGTTTTTCTTATATATCATCCAAATCGTCGATATACGTAGAAATAGCATCGTTTTCGAATTTCGTGTAATTATTACATTTTTCATGGATATTCGCTAAAATTCAATTTTTCTTATATATCTATAGAAATAGCATCGTTTTTAAATTTTGGATAATTTTTACATTTTTCTTGGAAATTCGTTAAAATTTCAGTTTTTCTTATATATCATCCAAATCGTCGATATCCGTAGAAATAGCAACGATTTAGAATTTCGGTTAATTTTTACAGTTTATTAGGAAATTAGCTAAAATTCAATATTTCTTAAATATCTTCTAAATAGTCGATATAAGTAGAAATAGCAACAATTTAAAATTTCGGTTAATTTTTACATTATTCTTGGAAATTCGCTAAAATTTTAGTTTTTCTTAAATATCTTCGAGATCATCTAGATAGCATCGTTTTCAAATTTTGGTTAATTTTTACTTTTTTCTTGGAAAATCGATAAAATTTCAGTTTTCTTATATATCATCCAAATCGTCGATATCCGTAGAAATAGCAACTATTTAGAATTTCGGTTAATTTTTACAGTTTATTAGGAAATTCGCTAAAATTCAATTTTTCTTAAATTTCTTCTAAATAGTCGATATACGTAGAAATAGCAACTATTTAGAATTTCTGTTAATTTGTACAGTTTACTCGGAAATTCGCTAAAATTCAATTTTTCTTAAATATCTTCCCAATCGTCGATATACCTACGTATATATATTTCTACAAATAACAACGATTTAGAATTTCGGTTAATTTTTACAGTTTATTAGGAAATTCGTTAAAATTTCAGTTTTACTTATATATCATCCAAATCGTCGATATCCGTAGAAATAGCAACGATTTAGAATTTCCGTTAATTTTTACAGTTTACTCAAAAATCGCTAGAATTCAATTTTTCTTAAATATCTTCCAAATCATCTAGATAGCATCGTTTTCAAATTTTGGTTAATTTTTACATTTTTCTTGGAAATTTACTAAAATTTCAGTTTTTCTTATATATCGTCCAAATCGTCGATATACGTTGCAATAGCAATGATTTAGAGTTTCGGTTAATTTTTACAGTTCACACGGAAAATCGCTAGAATTCAGTTTTTCTTAAATATCTTCCAAATCATCAAGATAGCATCGTTTTCAAATTTTGGTTAATTTTTACATCTTTTTTGGAAAATCGTTAAAATTTCAGTTTTTCTTGTATATCATCCAAATCGTCGATATACGAAGAAATAGCAACGATTTAAAATTTCGGTTAATTTTTACAGTTTACTCGGAAATTCGCAAAAATTCAATTTTTCTTAAATATCTTCCAAATCATCTAGATAGCATCGTTTTCAAATTTTGGTTAATTTTTACATTTTTCTTGGAAAATCGTTAAAATTTCAGTTTTTCTTATATATCATGCAAATCGTCGATATACGTAGAAATAGCAACAATTTAAAATTTCGGTTAATTTTTACAGTTTACTCGGAAATTCGCAAAAATTCAATTTTTGTTAAATATCTTCCAAATCATCTAGATAGCATCGTTTTCAAAGTTTGGTTAATTTTTACATTTTTTTTGGAAATTTGCTAAAATTTCAGTTTTTCTTATATATCATCCAAATCTTCGATATCCGTAGAAATAGCAACGATTTAGAATTTCGGTTAATTTTTACAGTTTATTAGGAAATTCGCTAAAATTCAATTTTTCTTAAATATCTTCCAAATCGTCGATATACGTAGAAATAGCATCGTTTTCGAATTTCGTGTAATTATTACATTTTTCATGGATATTCGCTAAAATGCAATTTTTCTTATATATCTATAGAAATAGCATCGTTTTTAAATTTTGAATAATTTTTACATTTTTCTTGGAAGTTCGTTAAAATTTCAGTTTTTCTTATATATCATCCAAATCGTCGATATACGTAGAAATAGCATCGTTTGCGAATTTCGTGTAATTTTTACAGTTTGCTCGGAAATTCGCAAAAGTTCAATTTTTCTTAAATATCTTCCAAATCATCTAGATAGCATCGTTTTCAAATTTTGGTTAATTTTTACATTTTTCTTGGAAAATCGTTAAAAATTCAATTTTTCTTATTTATCATCCAAATCGTCGATATACGTAGAAATAGCAACAATTTAAAATTTCGGTTAATTTTTACATTTTTCTTGGAAATTCGCTAAAATTTTAGTTTTTCTTAAATATCTTCAAGATCATCTAGATAGCATCGTTTTCAAATTTTGGTTAATTTTTACTTTTTTCTTGGAAAATCGTTAAAATTTCAGTTTTTCTTATATATCATCCGAATCGTCGATATACGTAGAAATAGCAACAATTTAAAATTTCGGTTAATTTTTACAGTTTGCTCGGAAATTCGCAAAAGTTCAATTTTTCTTAAATATCTTCCAAATCGTCTAGATAGCATCGTTTTCAAAGTTTGGTTAATTTTTACATTTTTCTTGGGAAATCGTTAAAATTTCAGTTTTTCTTATATATCATCCAAATCGTCGATATCCGTAGAAATAGCAACTATTTAGAATTTCGGTTAATTTTTACAATTTATTAGGAAATTCGCTGAAATTCAATTTTTCTTAAATTTCTTCTAAATAGTTGATATTCGTAGAAATAGCAACTATTTAGAATTTCTGTTAATTTGTACAGTTTACTCGGAAATTCGCTAAAATTCAATTTTTCTTAAATATCTTCCCAATCGTCGATATACCTACTTATATATATTTCTACAAATAGCAACGATTTAGAATTTCGGTTAATTTTTACAGTTTATTAGGAAATTCGTTAAAATTTCAGTTTTACTTATATATCATCCAAATCGTCGATATCCGTAGAAATAGCAACGATTTAGAATTTCCGTTAATTTTTACAGTTTACTCGGAAAATCGCTAGAATTCGATTTTTCTTAAATATCTTCCAAATCATCTAGATAGCATCGTTTTCAAATTTTGGTTAATTTTTACATTTTTCTTGGAAATTTACTAAAATTTCAGTTTTTCTTATATATCATCCAAATCGTCGATATACGTCGAAATAGCAACGATTTAGAGTTTCGGTTAATTTTTACAGTTCACACGGAAAATCGCTAGAATTCAATTTTTCTTAAATATCTTCCAAATCATCAAGATAGCATCGTTTTCAAATTTTGGTTAATTTTTACATTTTTCTTGGAAAATCGTTAAAATTTCAGTTTTTCTTATATATCATCCAAATCGTCGATATACGAAGAAATAGCAACGATTTAAAATTTCGGTTAATTTTTACAGTTTACGCGGAAATTCGCAAAAATTCAATTTTTCTTAAATATCTTCCAAATCATCTAGATAGCATCGTTTTCAAATTTTGGTTAATTTTTACATTTTTCTTGGAAAATCGTTAAAATTTCAGTTTTTCTTATATATCATCCAAATCGTCGATATACGTAGAAATAGCAACAATTTAAAATTTCGGTTAATTTTTACAGTTTACTCGGAAATTCGCAAAAATTCAATTTTTGTTAAATATCTTCCAAATCATCTAGATAGCATCGTTTTCAAAGTTTGGTTAATTTTTACATTTTTCTTGGAAATTTGCTAAAATTTCAGTTTTTCTTATATACATCCAAATCTTCGATATCCGTAGAAATAGCAACGATATAGAATTTCGGTTAATTTTTACAGTTACTCGGAAATTCGCAAAAACTCAATTTTTCCTATATATCTATAGAAATAGCATCGTTTTCAGATTTTGGTTAATTTTTCAATTTTTCTTGGAAATTCGCTTAAATTTCGGTTTTTCCTATATATCATCCAAATCGTCTATATTCCTGGAAATAGCAACGATTTAGAATTTCGGTTAATTTTTACAGTTTACACGGAAAATCGCAGAAATTCAATTTTTCTTAAATATCTTCCAAATCATCTAGATAGCATCGTTTTCAAATTTTGGTTAATTTTTACATTTTTCTTGGAAATTTGCTAAAATTTCAGTTTTTCTTATATATCATCCAAATCGTCGATATCCGTAGAAATAGCAACGATTTAGAATTTCGGTTAATTTTTACAGTTTACACGGAAAATCGCAGAAATTCAATTTTTCTTAAATATCTTCCAAATCATCTAGATAGCATCGTTTTCAAATTTTGGTTAATTTTTACATTTTTCTTGGAAATTTGCTAAAATTTCAGTTTTTCTTATATATCATCCAAATCTTCGATATCCGTAGAAATAGCAACGATTTAGAATTTCGGTTAATTTTTAGTTTACTCGGAAACTCGCTAAAATTCAATTTTTCTTAAATATCTTCTAAATCGTCCATATACGTAGAAATCGCAACGATTTAGAATTTCGGTTAATTTTTACAGTTTACTCGGAAATTCGCAAAAGTTCAATTTTTCTTAAATATCTTCCAAATCATCTAGATAGCATCGTTTTCAAATTTTGGTTAATTTTTACATTTTTCTTGGAAAATCGTTAAAAATTCAATTTTTCTTATTTATCATCCAAATCGTCGATATACGTAGAAATAGCAACAATTTAAAATTTCGGTTAATTTTTACATTTTTCTTGGAAATTCGCTAAAATTTTAGTTTTTCTTAAATATCTTCAAGATCATCTAGATAGCATCGTTTTCAAATTTTGGTTAATTTTTACTTTTTTCTTGGAAAATCGATAAAATTTCAGTTTTTCTTATATATCATCCGAATCGTCGATATACGTAGAAATAGCAACAATTTAAAATTTCGGTTAATTTTTACAGTTTGCTCGGAAATTCGCAAAAGTTCAATTTTTCTTAAATATCTTCCAAATCGTCTAGATAGCATCGTTTTCAATGTTTCGTTAATTTTTACATTTTTCTTGGGAAATCGTTAAAATTTCAGTTTTTCTTAAATATCATCCAAATCGTCGATATACGTAGAAATAGCATCGTTTTCGAATTTCGTGTAATTATTACATTTTTCATGGATATTCGCTAAAATGCAATTTTTCTTATATATCTATAGAAATAGCATCGTTTTTAAATTTTGGATAATTTTTACATTTTTCTTGGAAATTCGTTAAAATTTCAGTTTTTCTTATATATCATCCAAATCGTCGATATCCGTAGAAATAGCAACGATTTAGAATTTCGGTTAATTTTTACAGTTTATTAGGAAATTAGCTAAAATTCAATATTTCTTAAATATCTTCTAAATAGTCGATATAAGTAGAAATAGCAACAATTTAAAATTTCGGTTAATTTTTACATTATTCTTGGAAATTCGCTAAAATTTTAGTTTTTCTTAAATATCTTCAAGATCATCTAGATAGCATCGTTTTCAAATTTTGGTTAATTTATACTTTTTTCTTGGAAAATCGATAAAATTTCAGTTTTTCTTATATATCATCCGAATCGTCGATATACGTAGAAATAGCAACAATTTAAAATTTCGGTTAATTTTTACAGTTTGCTCGGAAATTCGCAGAAGTTCAATTTTTCTTAAATATCTTCCAAATCGTCTAGATAGCATCGTTTTCAAAGTTTGGTTAATTTTTACATTTTTCTTGGGAAGTCGTCAAAATTTCAGTTTTTCTTATATATCATCCAAATCGTCGATATACGTAGAAATAGCATCGTTTTCGAATTTAGTGTAATTATTACATTTTTCATGGATATTCGCTAAAATTCAATTTTTCTTATATATCTATAGAAATAGCATCGTTTTTAAATTTTGGATAATTTTTACATTTTTCTTGGAAGTTCGTTAAAATTTCAGTTTTTCTTATATATCATCCAAATCGTCGATATCCGTAGAAATAGCAACGATTTAGAATTTCGGTTAATTTTTACAGTTTATTAGGAAATTGGCTAAAATTCAATTTTTCTTAAATATCTTCTAAATAGTCGATATACGTAGAAATAGCAACAATTTAAAATTTCGGTTGATTTTTACAGTTTGCTCGGAAATTCGCAAAAGTTCAATTTTTCTTAAATATCTTCCAAATCGTCTAGATAGCATCGTTTTCAAAGTTTGGTTAATTTTTACATTTTTCTTGGGAAATCGTTAAAATTTCAGTTTTCTTATATATCATCCAAATCGTCGATATCCGTAGAAATAGCAACTATTTAGAATTTCGGTTAATTTTTACAGTTTATTAGGAAATTCGCTAAAATTCAATTTTTCTTAAATTTCTTCTAAATAGTCGATATACGTAGAAATAGCAACTATTTAGAATTTCTGTTAATTTGTACAGTTTACTCGGAAATTCGCTAAAATTCAATTTTTCTTAAATATCTTCCCAATCGTCGATATACCTACGTATATATATTTCTACAAATAACAACGATTTAGAATTTCGGTTAATTTTTACAGTTTATTAGGAAATTC
Source organism: Agrilus biguttatus (assembly GCA_963921985.1). NCBI lineage: Eukaryota > Metazoa > Arthropoda > Insecta > Coleoptera > Buprestidae > Agrilus > Agrilus biguttatus. The sequence continues at coordinate 21,284,418 of OY998117.1, read as the reverse complement.
GTTAAAATTTCAGTTTTACTTATATATCATCCAAATCGTCGATATCCGTAGAAATAGCAACGATTTAGAATTTCCGTTAATTTTTACAGTTTACTCAAAAATCGCTAGAATTCAATTTTTCTTAAATATCTTCCAAATCATCTAGATAGCATCGTTTTCAAATTTTGGTTAATTTTTACATTTTTCTTGGAAATTTACTAAAATTTCAGTTTTTCTTATATATCGTCCAAATCGTCGATATACGTTGCAATAGCAACGATTTAGAGTTTCGGTTAATTTTTACAGTTCACACGGAAAATCGCTAGAATTCAGTTTTTCTTAAATATCTTCCAAATCATCAAGATAGCATCGTTTTCAAATTTTGGTTAATTTTTACATCTTTTTTGGAAAATCGTTAAAATTTCAGTTTTTCTTGTATATCATCCAAATCGTCGATATACGAAGAAATAGCAACGATTTAAAATTTCGGTTAATTTTTACAGTTTACTCGGAAATTCGCAAAAATTCAATTTTTCTTAAATATCTTCCAAATCATCTAGATAGCATCGTTTTCAAATTTTGGTTAATTTTTACATTTTTCTTGGAAAATCGTTAAAATTACAGTTTTTCTTATATATCATCCAAATCGTCGATATACGTAGAAATAGCAACAATTTAAAATTTCGGTTAATTTTTACAGTTTACTCGGAAATTCGCAAAAATTCAATTTTTGTTAAATATCTTCCAAATCATCTAGATAGCATCGTTTTCAAAGTTTGGTTAATTTTTACATTTTTCTTGGAAATTTGCTAAAATTTCAGTTTTTCTTATATATCATCCAAATCTTCGATATCCGTAGAAATAGCAACGATTTAGAATTTCGGTTAATTTTTACAGTTTATTAGGAAATTCGCTAAAATTCAATTTTTCTTAAATATCTTCCAAATCGTCGATATACGTAGAAATAGCATCGTTTTCGAATTTCGTGTAATTATTACATTTTTCATGGATATTCGCTAAAATGCAATTTTTCTTATATATCTATAGAAATAGCATCGTTTTTAAATTTTGAATAATTTTTACATTTTTCTTGGAAGTTCGTTAAAATTTCAGTTTTTCTTATATATCATCCAAATCGTCGATATACGAAGAAATAGCAACGATTTAAAATTTCGGTTAATTTTTACAGTTTGCTCGGAAATTCGCTAAAATTTTAGTTTTTCTTAAATATCTTCAAGATCATCTAGATAGCATCGTTTTCAAATTTTGGTTAATTTTTACTTTTTTCTTGGAAAATCGATAAAATTTCAGTTTTTCTTATATATCATCCGAATCGTCGACATACGTAGAAATAGCAACAATTTAAAATTTCGGTTAATTTTTACAGTTTGCTCGGAAATTCGCAAAAGTTCAATTTTTCTTAAATATCTTCCAAATCGTCTAGATAGCATCGTTTTCAATGTTTGGTTAATTTTTACATTTTTCTTGGGAAATCGTTAAAATTTCAGTTTTTCTTATATATCATCCAAATCGTCGATATACGTAGAAATAGCATCGTTTTCGAATTTCGTGTAATTATTACATTTTTCATGGATATTCGCTAAAATTCAATTTTTCTTATATATCTATAGAAATAGCATCGTTTTTAAATTTTGGATAATTTTTACATTTTTCTTGGAAATTCGTTAAAATTTCAGTTTTTCTTATATATCATCCAAATCGTCGATATCCGTAGAAATAGCAACGATTTAGAATTTCGGTTAATTTTTACAGTTTATTAGGAAATTAGCTAAAATTCAATATTTCTTAAATATCTTCTAAATAGTCGATATAAGTAGAAATAGCAACAATTTAAAATTTCGGTTAATTTTTACATTATTCTTGGAAATTCGCTAAAATTTTAGTTTTTCTTAAATATCTTCAAGATCATCTAGATAGCATCGTTTTCAAATTTTGGTTAATTTTTACTTTTTTCTTGGAAAATCGATAAAATTTCAGTTTTTCTTATATATCATCCGAATCGTCGATATACGTAGAAATAGCAACAATTTAAAATTTCGGTTAATTTTTACAGTTTGCTCGGAAATTCGCAGAAGTTCAATTTTTCTTAAATATCTTCCAAATCGTCTAGATAGCATCGTTTTCAAAGTTTGGTTAATTTTTACATTTTTCTTGGGAAGTCGTTAAAATTTCAGTTTTTCTTATATATCATCCAAATCGTCGATATACGTAGAAATAGCATCGTTTTCGAATTTAGTGTAATTATTACATTTTTCATGGATATTCGCTAAAATTCAATTTTTCTTATATATCTATAGAAATAGCATCGTTTTTAAATTTTGGATAATTTTTACATTTTTCTTGGAAGTTCGTTAAAATTTCAGTTTTTCTATATATCATCCAAATCGTCGATATCCGTAGAAATAGCAACGATTTAGAATTTCGGTTAATTTTTACAGTTTATTAGGAAATTCGCTAAAATTCAATTTTTCTTAAATATCTTCTAAATAGTCGATATACGTAGAAATAGCAACAATTTAAAATTTCGGTTAATTTTTACAGTTTGCTCGGAAATTCGCAAAAGTTCAATTTTTCTTAAATATCTTCCAAATCGTCTAGATAGCATCGTTTTCAAAGTTTGGTTAATTTTTACATTTTTCTTGGGAAATCGTTAAAATTTCAGTTTTCTTATATATCATCCAAATCGTCGATATCCGTAGAAATAGCAACTATTTAGAATTTCGGTTAATTTTTACAGTTTATTAGGAAATTCGCTAAAATTCAATTTTTCTTAAATTTCTTCTAAATAGTCGATATACGTAGAAATAGCAACTATTTAGAATTTCTGTTAATTTGTACAGTTTACTCGGAAATTCGCTAAAATTCAATTTTTCTTAAATATCTTCCCAATCGTCGATATACCTACGTATATATATTTCTACAAATAACAACGATTTAGAATTTCGGTTAATTTTTACAGTTTATTAGGAAATTCGTTAAAATTTCAGTTTTACTTATATATCATCCAAATCGTCGATATCCGTAGAAATAGCAACGATTTAGAATTTCCGTTAATTTTTACAGTTTACTCAAAAATCGCTAGAATTCAATTTTTCTTAAATATCTTCCAAATCATCTAGATAGCATCGTTTTCAAATTTTGGTTAATTTTTACATTTTTCTTGGAAATTTACTAAAATTTCAGTTTTTCTTATATATCGTCCAAATCGTCGATATACGTTGCAATAGCAACGATTTAGAGTTTCGGTTAATTTTTACAGTTCACACGGAAAATCGCTAGAATTCAGTTTTTCTTAAATATCTTCCAAATCATCAAGATAGCATCGTTTTCAAATTTTGGTTAATTTTTACATCTTTTTTGGAAAATCGTTAAAATTTCAGTTTTTCTTGTATATCATCCAAATCGTCGATATACGAAGAAATAGCAACGATTTAAAATTTCGGTTAATTTTTACAGTTTACTCGGAAATTCGCAAAAATTCAATTTTTCTTAAATATCTTCCAAATCATCTAGATAGCATCGTTTTCAAATTTTGGTTAATTTTTACATTTTTCTTGGAAAATCGTTAAAATTACAGTTTTTCTTATATATCATCCAAATCGTCGATATACGTAGAAATAGCAACAATTTAAAATTTCGGTTAATTTTTACAGTTTACTCGGAAATTCGCAAAAATTCAATTTTTGTTAAATATCTTCCAAATCATCTAGATAGCATCGTTTTCAAAGTTTGGTTAATTTTTACATTTTTCTTGGAAATTTGCTAAAATTTCAGTTTTTCTTATATATCATCCAAATCTTCGATATCCGTAGAAATAGCAACGATTTAGAATTTCGGTTAATTTTTACAGTTTATTAGGAAATTCGCTAAAATTCAATTTTTCTTAAATATCTTCCAAATCGTCGATATACGTAGAAATAGCATCGTTTTCGAATTTCGTGTAATTATTACATTTTTCATGGATATTCGCTAAAATTCAATTTTTCTTATATATCTATAGAAATAGCATCGTTTTTAAATTTTGAATAATTTTTACATTTTTCTTGGAAGTTCGTTAAAATTTCAGTTTTTCTTATATATCATCCAAATCGTCGATATACGAAGAAATAGCAACGATTTAAAATTTCGGTTAATTTTTACAGTTTGCTCGGAAATTCGCTAAAATTTTAGTTTTTCTTAAATATCTTCAAGATCATCTAGATAGCATCGTTTTCAAATTTTGGTTAATTTTTACTTTTTTCTTGGAAAATCGATAAAATTTCAGTTTTTCTTATATATCATCCGAATCGTCGACATACGTAGAAATAGCAACAATTTAAAATTTCGGTTAATTTTTACAGTTTGCTCGGAAATTCGCAAAAGTTCAATTTTTCTTAAATATCTTCCAAATCGTCTAGATAGCATCGTTTTCAATGTTTGGTTAATTTTTACATTTTTCTTGGGAAATCGTTAAAATTTCAGTTTTTCTTATATATCATCCAAATCGTCGATATACGTAGAAATAGCATCGTTTTCGAATTTCGTGTAATTATTACATTTTTCATGGATATTCGCTAAAATTCAATTTTTCTTATATATCTATAGAAATAGCATCGTTTTTAAATTTTGGATAATTTTTACATTTTTCTTGGAAATTCGTTAAAATTTCAGTTTTTCTTATATATCATCCAAATCGTCGATATCCGTAGAAATAGCAACGATTTAGAATTTCGGTTAATTTTTACAGTTTATTAGGAAATTAGCTAAAATTCAATATTTCTTAAATATCTTCTAAATAGTCGATATAAGTAGAAATAGCAACAATTTAAAATTTCGGTTAATTTTTACATTATTCTTGGAAATTCGCTAAAATTTTAGTTTTTCTTAAATATCTTCAAGATCATCTAGATAGCATCGTTTTCAAATTTTGGTTAATTTTTACTTTTTTCTTGGAAAATCGATAAAATTTCAGTTTTTCTTATATATCATCCGAATCGTCGATATACGTAGAAATAGCAACAATTTAAAATTTCGGTTAATTTTTACAGTTTGCTCGGAAATTCGCAGAAGTTCAATTTTTCTTAAATATCTTCCAAATCGTCTAGATAGCATCGTTTTCAAAGTTTGGTTAATTTTTACATTTTTCTTGGGAAGTCGTTAAAATTTCAGTTTTTCTTATATATCATCCAAATCGTCGATATACGTAGAAATAGCATCGTTTTCGAATTTAGTGTAATTATTACATTTTTCATGGAAGTTCGTTAAAATTTCAGTTTTTCTTATATATCATCCAAATCGTCGATATCCGTAGAAATAGCAACGATTTAGAATTTCGGTTAATTTTTACAGTTTATTAGGAAATTCGCTAAAATTCAATTTTTCTTAAATATCTTCTAAATAGTCGATATACGTAGAAATAGCAACAATTTAAAATTTCGGTTAATTTTTACAGTTTGCTCGGAAATTCGCAAAAGTTCAATTTTTCTTAAATATCTTCCAAATCGTCTAGATAGCATCGTTTTCAAAGTTTGGTTAATTTTTACATTTTTCTTGGGAAATCGTTAAAATTTCAGTTTTCTTATATATCATCCAAATCGTCGATATCCGTAGAAATAGCAACTATTTAGAATTTCGGTTAATTTTTACAGTTTATTAGGAAATTCGCTAAAATTCAATTTTTCTTAAATTTCTTCTAAATAGTCGATATACGTAGAAATAGCAACTATTTAGAATTTCTGTTAATTTGTACAGTTTACTCGGAAATTCGCTAAAATTCAATTTTTCTTAAATATCTTCCCAATCGTCGATATACCTACGTATATATATTTCTACAAATAACAACGATTTAGAATTTCGGTTAATTTTTACAGTTTATTAGGAAATTCGTTAAAATTTCAGTTTTACTTATATATCATCCAAATCGTCGATATCCGTAGAAATAGCAACGATTTAGAATTTCCGTTAATTTTTACAGTTTACTCAAAAATCGCTAGAATTCAATTTTTCTTAAATATCTTCCAAATCATCTAGATAGCATCGTTTTCAAATTTTGGTTAATTTTTACATTTTTCTTGGAAATTTACTAAAATTTCAGTTTTTCTTATATATCGTCCAAATCGTCGATATACGTTGCAATAGCAACGATTTAGAGTTTCGGTTAATTTTTACAGTTCACACGGAAAATCGCTAGAATTCAGTTTTTCTTAAATATCTTCCAAATCATCAAGATAGCATCGTCTTCAAATTTTGGTTAATTTTTACATCTTTTTTGGAAAATCGTTAAAATTTCAGTTTTTCTTGTATATCATCCAAATCGTCGATATACGAAGAAATAGCAACGATTTAAAATTTCGGTTAATTTTTACAGTTTACTCGGAAATTCGCAAAAATTCAATTTTTCTTAAATATCTTCCAAATCATCTAGATAGCATCGTTTTCAAATTTTGGTTAATTTTTACATTTTTCTTGGAAAATCGTTAAAATTTCAGTTTTTCTTATATATCATGCAAATCGTCGATATACGTAGAAATAGCAACAATTTAAAGTTTCGGTTAATTTTTACAGTTTACTCGGAAATTCGCAAAAATTCAATTTTTGTTAAATATCTTCCAAATCATCTAGATAGCATCGTTTTCAAAGTTTGGTTAATTTTTACATTTTTCTTGGAAATTTGCTAAAATTTCAGTTTTTCTTATATATCATCCAAATCTTCGATATCCGTAGAAATAGCAACGATTTAGAATTTCGGTTAATTTTTACAGTTTACTCGGAAATTCGCAAAAATTCAATTTTTCTTAAATATCTTCCAAATCATCTAGATAGCATCGTTTTCAAATTTTGGTTAATTTTTACATTTTTCTTGGAAAATCGTTAAAATTTCAGTTTTTCTTATATATCATGCAAATCGTCGATATACGTAGAAATAGCAACAATTTAAAGTTTCGGTTAATTTTTACAGTTTACTCGGAAATTCGCAAAAATTCAATTTTTCTTAAATATCTTCCAAATCATCTAGATAGCATCGTTTTCAAATTTTGGTTAATTTTTACATCTTTTTTGGAAAATCGTTAAAATTTCAGTTTTTCTTGTATATCATCCAAATCGTCGATATACGAAGAAATAGCAACGATTTAAAATTTCGGTTAATTTTTACAGTTTACTCGGAAATTCGCAAAAGTTCAATTTTTCTTAAATATCTTCCAAATCATCTAGATAGCATCGTTTTCAAATTTTGGTTAATTTTTACATTTTTCTTGGAAAATCGTTAAAAATTCAATTTTTCTTATTTATCATCCAAATCGTCGATATACGTAGAAATAGCAACAATTTAAAATTTCGGTTAATTTTTACATTTTTCTTGGAAATTCGCTAAAATTTTAGTTTTTCTTAAATATCTTCAAGATCATCTAGATAGCATCGTTTTCAAATTTTGGTTAATTTTTACTTTTTTCTTGGAAAATCGTTAAAATTTCAGTTTTTCTTATATATCATCCGAATCGTCGATATACGTAGAAATAGCAACAATTTAAAATTTCGGTTAATTTTTACAGTTTGCTCGGAAATTCGCAAAAGTTCAATTTTTCTTAAATATCTTCCAAATCGTCTAGATAGCATCGTTTTCAAAGTTTGGTTAATTTTTACATTTTTCTTGGGAAATCGTTAAAATTTCAGTTTTTCTTATATATCATCCAAATCGTCGATATCCGTAGAAATAGCAACTATTTAGAATTTCGGTTAATTTTTACAATTTATTAGGAAATTCGCTGAAATTCAATTTTTCTTAAATTTCTTCTAAATAGTTGATATTCGTAGAAATAGCAACTATTTAGAATTTCTGTTAATTTGTACAGTTTACTCGGAAATTCGCTAAAATTCAATTTTTCTTAAATATCTTCCCAATCGTCGATATACCTACTTATATATATTTCTACAAATAGCAACGATTTAGAATTTCGGTTAATTTTTACAGTTTATTAGGAAATTCGTTAAAATTTCAGTTTTACTTATATATCATCCAAATCGTCGATATCCGTAGAAATAGCAACGATTTAGAATTTCCGTTAATTTTTACAGTTTACTCGGAAAATCGCTAGAATTCGATTTTTCTTAAATATCTTCCAAATCATCTAGATAGCATCGTTTTCAAATTTTGGTTAATTTTTACATTTTTCTTGGAAATTTACTAAAATTTCAGTTTTTCTTATATATCATCCAAATCGTTGATATACGTCGAAATAGCAACGATTTAGAGTTTCGGTTAATTTTTACAGTTCACACGGAAAATCGTTGAATTCAATTTTTCTTAAATATCTTCCAAATCATCAAGATAGCATCGTTTTCAAATTTTGGTTAATTTTTACATTTTTCTTGGAAAATCGTTAAAATTTCAGTTTTTCTTATATATCATCCAAATCGTCGATATACGAAGAAATAGCAACGATTTAAAATTTCGGTTAATTTTTACAGTTTACGCGGAAATTCGCAAAAATTCAATTTTTCTTAAATATCTTCCAAATCATCTAGATAGCATCGTTTTCAAATTTTGGTTAATTTTTACATTTTTCTTGGAAAATCGTTAAAATTTCAGTTTTTCTTATATATCATCCAAATCGTCGATATACGTAGAAATAGCAACAATTTAAAATTTCGGTTAATTTTTACAGTTTACTCGGAAATTCGCAAAAATTCAATTTTTGTTAAATATCTTCCAAATCATCTAGATAGCATCGTTTTCAAAGTTTGGTTAATTTTTACATTTTTCTTGGAAATTTGCTAAAATTTCAGTTTTTCTTATATACATCCAAATCTTCGATATCCGTAGAAATAGCAACGATATAGAATTTCGGTTAATTTTTACAGTTACTCGGAAATTCGCAAAAACTCAATTTTTCCTATATATCTATAGAAATAGCATCGTTTTCAGATTTTGGTTAATTTTTCAATTTTTCTTGGAAATTCGCTTAAATTTCGGTTTTTCCTATATATCATCCAAATCGTCTATATTCCTGGAAATAGCAACGATTTAGAATTTCGGTTAATTTTTACAGTTTACACGGAAAATCGCAGAAATTCAATTTTTCTTAAATATCTTCCAAATCATCTAGATAGCATCGTTTTCAAATTTTGGTTAATTTTTACATTTTTCTTGGAAATTTGCTAAAATTTCAGTTTTTCTTATATATCATCCAAATCGTCGATATCCGTAGAAATAGCAACGATTTAGAATTTCGGTTAATTTTTACAGTTTACACGGAAAATCGCAGAAATTCAATTTTTCTTAAATATCTTCCAAATCATCTAGATAGCATCGTTTTCAAATTTTGGTTAATTTTTACATTTTTCTTGGAAATTTGCTAAAATTTCAGTTTTTCTTATATATCATCCAAATCTTCGATATCCGTAGAAATAGCAACGATTTAGAATTTCGGTTAATTTTTAGTTTACTCGGAAACTCGCTAAAATTCAATTTTTCTTAAATATCTTCTAAATCGTCCATATACGTAGAAATCGCAACGATTTAGAATTTCGGTTAATTTTTACAGTTTACTCGGAAATTCGCAAAAGTTCAATTTTTCTTAAATATCTTCCAAATCATCTAGATAGCATCGTTTTCAAATTTTGGTTAATTTTTACATTTTTCTTGGAAAATCGTTAAAAATTCAATTTTTCTTATTTATCATCCAAATCGTCGATATACGTAGAAATAGCAACAATTTAAAATTTCGGTTAATTTTTACATTTTTCTTGGAAATTCGCTAAAATTTTAGTTTTTCTTAAATATCTTCAAGATCATCTAGATAGCATCGTTTTCAAATTTTGGTTAATTTTTACTTTTTTCTTGGAAAATCGATAAAATTTCAGTTTTTCTTATATATCATCCGAATCGTCGATATACGTAGAAATAGCAACAATTTAAAATTTCGGTTAATTTTTACAGTTTGCTCGGAAATTCGCAAAAGTTCAATTTTTCTTAAATATCTTCCAAATCGTCTAGATAGCATCGTTTTCAATGTTTGGTTAATTTTTACATTTTTCTTGGGAAATCGTTAAAATTTCAGTTTTTCTTAAATATCATCCAAATCGTCGATATACGTAGAAATAGCATCGTTTTCGAATTTCGTGTAATTATTACATTTTTCATGGATATTCGCTAAAATGCAATTTTTCTTATATATCTATAGAAATAGCATCGTTTTTAAATTTTGGATAATTTTTACATTTTTCTTGGAAATTCGTTAAAATTTCAGTTTTTCTTATATATCATCCAAATCGTCGATATCCGTAGAAATAGCAACGATTTAGAATTTCGGTTAATTTTTACAGTTTGCTCGGAAAATCGCAGAAATTCAATTTTTCTTAAATATCTTCCAAATCATCTAGATAGCATCGTTTTCAAATTTTGGTTAATTTTTACATTTTTCTTGGAAATTTGCTAAAATTTCAGTTTTTCTTATATATCATCCAAATCTTCGATATCCGTAGAAATAGCAACGATTTAGAATTTCGGTTAATTTTTAGTTTACTCGGAAACTCGCTAAAATTCAATTTTTCTTAAATATCTTCCAAATCGTCGATATACGTAGAAATAGCAACGATTTAGAATTTCGGTTAATTTTTACAGTTTACTCGGAAATTCGCAAAAGTTCAATTTTTCTTAAATATCTTCCAAATCATCTAGATAGCATCGTTTTCAAATTTTGGTTAATTTTTACATTTTTCTTGGAAATTCGTTAAAAATTCAATTTTTCTTATTTATCATCCAAATCGTCGATATACGTAGAAATAGCAACAATTTAAAATTTCGGTTAATTTTTACATTTTTCTTGGAAATTCGCTAAAATTTTAGTTTTTCTTAAATATCTTCAAGATCATCTAGATAGCATCGTTTTCAAATTTTGGTTAATTTTTACTTTTTTCTTGGAAAATCGATAAAATTTCAGTTTTTCTTATATATCATCCGAATCGTCGATATACGTAGAAATAGCAACAATTTAAAATTTCGGTTAATTTTTACAGTTTGCTCGGAAATTCGCAAAAGTTCAATTTTTCTTAAATATCTTCCAAATCGTCTAGATAGCATCGTTTTCAATGTTTGGTTAATTTTTACATTTTTCTTGGGAAATCGTTAAAATTTCAGTTTTTCTTAAATATCATCCAAATCGTCGATATACGTAGAAATAGCATCGTTTTCGAATTTCGTGTAATTATTACATTTTTCATGGATATTCGCTAAAATGCAATTTTTCTTATATATCTATAGAAATAGCATCGTTTTTAAATTTTGGATAATTTTTACATTTTTCTTGGAAATTCGTTAAAATTTCAGTTTTTCTTATATATCATCCAAATCGTCGATATCCGTAGAAATAGCAACGATTTAGAATTTCGGTTAATTTTTACAGTTTATTAGGAAATTAGCTAAAATTCTATATTTCTTAAATATCTTCTAAATAGTCGATATACGTAGAAATAGCAACAATTTAAAATTTCGGTTAATTTTTACATTTTTCTTGGAAATTCGCTAAAATTTTAGTTTTTCTTAAATAGCTTCAAGATCATCTAGATAGCATCGTTTTCAAATTTTGGTTAATTTTTACTTTTTTCTTGGAAAATCGATAAAATTTCAGTTTTTCTTATATATCATCCGAATCGTCGATATACGTAGAAATAGCAACAATTTAAAATTTCGGTTAATTTTTACAGTTTGCTCGGAAATTCGCAAAAGTTCAATTTTTCTTAAATATCTTCCAAATCGTCTAGATAGCATCGTTTTCAAAGTTTGGTTAATTTTTACATTTTTCTTGGGAAATCGTAAAAATTTCAGTTTTTCTTATATATCATCCAATTCGTCGATATACGTAGAAATAGCATCGTTTTCGAATTTCGTGTAATTATTACATTTTTCATGGATATTCGCTAAAATTCAATTTTTCTTATATATCTATAGAAATAGCATCGTTTTTAAATTTTGAATAATTTTTACATTTTTCTTGGAAGTTCGTTAAAATTTCAGTTTTTCTTATATATCATCCAAATCGTCGATATCCGTAGAAATAGCAACGATTTAGAATTTCGGTTAATTTTTACAGATTATTAGGAAATTCGCTAAAATTCAATTTTTCTTAATTATCTTCTAAATAGTCGACATACGTAGAAATAGCAACAATTTAAAATTTCGGTTAATTTTTACATTTTTCTTGGAAATTCGCTAAAATTTTAGTTTTTCTTAAATATCTTCAAGATCATCTAGATAGCATCGTTTTCAAATTTTGGTTAATTTTTACTTTTTTCTTGGAAAATCGTTAAAATTTCAGTTTTTCTTATATATCATCCGAATCGTCGATATACGTAGAAATAGCAACAATTTAAAATTTCGGTTAATTTTTACAGTTTGCTCGGAAATTCGCAAAAGTTCAATTTTTCTTAAATATCTTCCAAATCGTCTAGATAGCATCGTTTTCAAAGTTTGGTTAATTTTTACATTTTTCTTGGGAAATCGTTAAAATTTCAGTTTTTCTTATATATCATCCAAATCTTCGATATCCGTAGAAATAGCAACGATTTAGAATTTCGGTTAATTTTTACAGTTTGCTCGGAAATTCGCTAAAATTTTAGTTTTTCTTAAATATCTTCAAGATCATCTAGATAGCATCGTTTTCAAATTTTGGTTAATTTTTACTTTTTTCTTGGAAATTTGCTAAAATTTCAGTTTTTCTTATATATCATCCAAATCGTCGATATCCGTAGAAATAGCAACTATTTAGAATTTCGGTTAATTTTTACAATTTATTAGGAAATTCGCTGAAATTCAATTTTTCTTAAATTTCTTCTAAATAGTTGATATTCGTAGAAATAGCAACTATTTAGAATTTCTGTTAATTTGTACAGTTTACTCGGAAATTCGCTAAAATTCAATTTTTGTTAAATATCTTCCAAATCATCTAGATAGCATCGTTTTCAAAGTTTGGTTAATTTTTACATTTTTCTTGGAAATTTGCTAAAATTTCAGTTTTTCTTATATATCATCCAAATCTTCGATATCCGTAGAAATAGCAACGATTTAGAATTTCGGTTAATTTTTACAGTTTATTAGGAAATTCGCTAAAATTCAATTTTTCTTAAATATCTTCCAAATCGTCGATATACGTAGAAATAGCATCGTTTTCGAATTTCGTGTAATTATTACATTTTTCATGGATATTCGCTAAAATGCAATTTTTCTTATATATCTATAGAAATAGCATCGTTTTTAAATTTTGAATAATTTTTACATTTTTCTTGGAAGTTCGTTAAAATTTCAGTTTTTCTTATATATCATCCAAATCGTCGATATACGAAGAAATAGCAACGATTTAAAATTTCGGTTAATTTTTACAGTTTGCTCGGAAATTCGCTAAAATTTTAGTTTTTCTTAAATATCTTCAAGATCATCTAGATAGCATCGTTTTCAAATTTTGGTTAATTTTTACTTTTTTCTTGGAAAATCGATAAAATTTCAGTTTTTCTTATATATCATCCGAATCGTCGACATACGTAGAAATAGCAACAATTTAAAATTTCGGTTAATTTTTACAGTTTGCTCGGAAATTCGCAAAAGTTCAATTTTTCTTAAATATCTTCCAAATCGTCGATATACGTAGAAATAGCATCGTTTTCGAATTTCGTGTAATTATTACATTTTTCATGGATATTCGCTAAAATGCAATTTTTCTTATATATCTATAGAAATAGCATCGTTTTTAAATTTTGAATAATTTTTACATTTTTCTTGGAAGTTCGTTAAAATTTCAGTTTTTCTTATATATCATCCAAATCGTCGATATACGAAGAAATAGCAACGATTTAAAATTTCGGTTAATTTTTACAGTTTGCTCGGAAATTCGCTAAAATTTTAGTTTTTCTTAAATATCTTCAAGATCATCTAGATAGCATCGTTTTCAAATTTTGGTTAATTTTTACTTTTTTCTTGGAAAATCGATAAAATTTCAGTTTTTCTTATATATCATCCGAATCGTCGACATACGTAGAAATAGCAACAATTTAAAATTTCGGTTAATTTTTACAGTTTGCTCGGAAATTCGCAAAAGTTCAATTTTTCTTAAATATCTTCCAAATCGTCTAGATAGCATCGTTTTCAATGTTTGGTTAATTTTTACATTTTTCTTGGGAAATCGTTAAAATTTCAGTTTTTCTTATATATCATCCAAATCGTCGATATACGTAGAAATAGCATCGTTTTCGAATTTCGTGTAATTATTACATTTTTCATGGATATTCGCTAAAATTCAATTTTTCTTATATATCTATAGAAATAGCATCGTTTTTAAATTTTGGATAATTTTTACATTTTTCTTGGAAATTCGTTAAAATTTCAGTTTTTCTTATATATCATCCAAATCGTCGATATCCGTAGAAATAGCAACGATTTAGAATTTCGGTTAATTTTTACAGTTTATTAGGAAATTAGCTAAAATTCAATATTTCTTAAATATCTTCTAAATAGTCGATATAAGTAGAAATAGCAACAATTTAAAATTTCGGTTAATTTTTACATTATTCTTGGAAATTCGCTAAAATTTTAGTTTTTCTTAAATATCTTCAAGATCATCTAGATAGCATCGTTTTCAAATTTTGGTTAATTTTTACTTTTTTCTTGGAAAATCGATAAAATTTCAGTTTTTCTTATATATCATCCGAATCGTCGATATACGTAGAAATAGCAACAATTTAAAATTTCGGTTAATTTTTACAGTTTGCTCGGAAATTCGCAGAAGTTCAATTTTTCTTAAATATCTTCCAAATCGTCTAGATAGCATCGTTTTCAAAGTTTGGTTAATTTTTACATTTTTCTTGGGAAGTCGTTAAAATTTCAGTTTTTCTTATATATCATCCAAATCGTCGATATACGTAGAAATAGCATCGTTTTCGAATTTAGTGTAATTATTACATTTTTCATGGATATTCGCTAAAATTCAATTTTTCTTATATATCTATAGAAATAGCATCGTTTTTAAATTTTGGATAATTTTTACATTTTTCTTGGAAGTTCGTTAAAATTTCAGTTTTTCTTATATATCATCCAAATCGTCGATATCCGTAGAAATAGCAACGATTTAGAATTTCGGTTAATTTTTACAGTTTATTAGGAAATTCGCTAAAATTCAATTTTTCTTAAATATCTTCTAAATAGTCGATATACGTAGAAATAGCAACAATTTAAAATTTCGGTTAATTTTTACAGTTTGCTCGGAAATTCGCAAAAGTTCAATTTTTCTTAAATATCTTCCAAATCGTCTAGATAGCATCGTTTTCAAAGTTTGGTTAATTTTTACATTTTTCTTGGGAAATCGTTAAAATTTCAGTTTTCTTATATATCATCCAAATCGTCGATATCCGTAGAAATAGCAACTATTTAGAATTTCGGTTAATTTTTACAGTTTATTAGGAAATTCGCTAAAATTCAATTTTTCTTAAATTTCTTCTAAATAGTCGATATACGTAGAAATAGCAACTATTTAGAATTTCTGTTAATTTGTACAGTTTACTCGGAAATTCGCTAAAATTCAATTTTTCTTAAATATCTTCCCAATCGTCGATATACCTACGTATATATATTTCTACAAATAACAACGATTTAGAATTTCGGTTAATTTTTACAGTTTATTAGGAAATTCGTTAAAATTTCAGTTTTACTTATATATCATCCAAATCGTCGATATCCGTAGAAATAGCAACGATTTAGAATTTCCGTTAATTTTTACAGTTTACTCAAAAATCGCTAGAATTCAATTTTTCTTAAATATCTTCCAAATCATCTAGATAGCATCGTTTTCAAATTTTGGTTAATTTTTACATTTTTCTTGGAAATTTACTAAAATTTCAGTTTTTCTTATATATCGTCCAAATCGTCGATATACGTTGCAATAGCAACGATTTAGAGTTTCGGTTAATTTTTACAGTTCACACGGAAAATCGCTAGAATTCAGTTTTTCTTAAATATCTTCCAAATCATCAAGATAGCATCGTTTTCAAATTTTGGTTAATTTTTACATCTTTTTTGGAAAATCGTTAAAATTTCAGTTTTTCTTGTATATCATCCAAATCGTCGATATACGAAGAAATAGCAACGATTTAAAATTTCGGTTAATTTTTACAGTTTACTCGGAAATTCGCAAAAATTCAATTTTTCTTAAATATCTTCCAAATCATCTAGATAGCATCGTTTTCAAATTTTGGTTAATTTTTACATTTTTCTTGGAAAATCGTTAAAATTTCAGTTTTTCTTATATATCATGCAAATCGTCGATATACGTAGAAATAGCAACAATTTAAAATTTCGGTTAATTTTTACAGTTTACTCGGAAATTCGCAAAAATTCAATTTTTGTTAAATATCTTCCAAATCATCTAGATAGCATCGTTTTCAAAGTTTGGTTAATTTTTACATTTTTCTTGGAAATTTGCTAAAATTTCAGTTTTTCTTATATATCATCCAAATCTTCGATATCCGTAGAAATAGCAACGATTTAGAATTTCGGTTAATTTTTACAGTTTATTAGGAAATTCGCTAAAATTCAATTTTTCTTAAATATCTTCCAAATCGTCGATATACGTAGAAATAGCATCGTTTTCGAATTTCGTGTAATTATTACATTTTTCATGGATATTCGCTAAAATGCAATTTTTCTTATATATCTATAGAAATAGCATCGTTTTTAAATTTTGAATAATTTTTACATTTTTCTTGGAAGTTCGTTAAAATTTCAGTTTTTCTTATATATCATCCAAATCGTCGATATACGAAGAAATAGCAACGATTTAAAATTTCGGTTAAGTTTTACAGTTTGCTCGGAAATTCGCAAAAGTTCAATTTTTCTTAAATATCTTCCAAATCATCTAGATAGCATCGTTTTCAAATTTTGGTTAATTTTTACATTTTTCTTGGAAAATCGTTAAAAATTCAATTTTTCTTATTTATCATCCAAATCGTCGATATACGTAGAAATAGCAACAATTTAAAATTTCGGTTAATTTTTACATTTTTCTTGGAAATTCGCTAAAATTTTAGTTTTTCTTAAATATCTTCAAGATCATCTAGATAGCATCGTTTTCAAATTTTGGTTAATTTTTACTTTTTTCTTGGAAAATCGTTAAAATTTCAGTTTTTCTTATATATCATCCGAATCGTCGATATACGTAGAAATAGCAACAATTTAAAATTTCGGTTAATTTTTACAGTTTGCTCGGAAATTCGCAAAAGTTCAATTTTTCTTAAATATCTTCCAAATCGTCTAGATAGCATCGTTTTCAAAGTTTGGTTAATTTTTACATTTTTCTTGGGAAATCGTTAAAATTTCAGTTTTTCTTATATATCATCCAAATCGTCGATATCCGTAGAAATAGCAACTATTTAGAATTTCGGTTAATTTTTACAATTTATTAGGAAATTCGCTGAAATTCAGTTTTTCTTAAATTTCTTCTAAATAGTTGATATTCGTAGAAATAGCAACTATTTAGAATTTCTGTTAATTTGTACAGTTTACTCGGAAATTCGCTAAAATTCAATTTTTCTTAAATATCTTCCCAATCGTCGATATACCTACTTATATATATTTCTACAAATAGCAACGATTTAGAATTTCGGTTAATTTTTACAGTTTATTAGGAAATTCGTTAAAATTTCAGTTTTACTTATATATCATCCAAATCGTCGATATCCGTAGAAATAGCAACGATTTAGAATTTCCGTTAATTTTTACAGTTTACTCGGAAAATCGCTAGAATTCGATTTTTCTTAAATATCTTCCAAATCATCTAGATAGCATCGTTTTCAAATTTTGGTTAATTTTTACATTTTTCTTGGAAATTTACTAAAATTTCAGTTTTTCTTATATATCATCCAAATCGTCGATATACGTCGAAATAGCAACGATTTAGAGTTTCGGTTAATTTTTACAGTTCACACGGAAAATCGCTAGAATTCAATTTTTCTTAAATATCTTCCAAATCATCAAGATAGCATCGTTTTCAAATTTTGGTTAATTTTTACATTTTTCTTGGAAAATCGTTAAAATTTCACTTTTTCTTATATATCATCCAAATCGTCGATATACGAAGAAATAGCAACGATTTAAAATTTCGGTTAATTTTTACAGTTTACGCGGAAATTCGCAAAAATTCAATTTTTCTTAAATATCTTCCAAATCATCTAGATAGCATCGTTTTCAAATTTTGGTTAATTTTTACATTTTTCTTGGAAAATCGTTAAAATTTCAGTTTTTCTTATATATCATCCAAATCGTCGATATACGTAGAAATAGCAACAATTTAAAATTTCGGTTAATTTTTACAGTTTACTCGGAAATTCGCAAAAATTCAATTTTTGTTAAATATCTTCCAAATCATCTAGATAGCATCGTTTTCAAAGTTTGGTTAATTTTTACATTTTTCTTGGAAATTTGCTAAAATTTCAGTTTTTCTTATATACATCCAAATCTTCGATATCGGTAGAAATAGCAACGATATAGAATTTCGGTTAATTTTTACAGTTACTCGGAAATTCGCAAAAACTCAATTTTTCCTATATATCTATAGAAATAGCATCGTTTTCAGATTTTGGATAATTTTTCAATTTTTCTTGGAAATTCGCTTAAATTTCGGTTTTTCCTATATATCATCCAAATCGTCTATATTCCTGGAAATAGCAACGATTTAGAATTTCGGTTAATTTTTACAGTTTACACGGAAAATCGCAGAAATTCAATTTTTCTTAAATATCTTCCAAATCATCTAGATAGCATCGTTTTCAAATTTTGGTTAATTTTTACATTTTTCTTGGAAATTTGCTAAAATTTCAGTTTTTCTTATATATCATCCAAATCTTCGATATCCGTAGAAATAGCAACGATTTAGAATTTCGGTTAATTCTTAGTTTACTCGGAAACTCGCTAAAATTCAATTTTTCTTAAATATCTTCTAAATCGTCCATATACGTAGAAATAGCAACGATATAGAATTTCGGTTAATTTTTACAGTTACTCGGAAATTCGCAAAAACTCAATTTTTCCTATATATCTATAGAAATAGCATCGTTTTCAGATTTTGGATAATTTTTCAATTTTTCTTGGAAATTCGCTTAAATTTCGGTTTTTCCTATATATCATCCAAATCGTCTATATTCCTGGAAATAGCAACGATTTAGAATTTCGGTTAATTTTTACAGTTTACACGGAAAATCGCAGAAATTCAATTTTTCTTAAATATCTTCCAAATCATCTAGATAGCATCGTTTTCAAATTTTGGTTAATTTTTACATTTTTCTTGGAAAATCGTTAAAAATTCAATTTTTCTTATTTATCATCCAAATCGTCGATATACGTAGAAATAGCAACAATTTAAAATTTCGGTTAATTTTTACATTTTTCTTGGAAATTCGCTAAAATTTTAGTTTTTCTTAAATATCTTCAAGATCATCTAGATAGCATCGTTTTCAAATTTTGGTTAACTTTTACTTTTTTCTTGGAAAATCGATAAAATTTCAGTTTTTCTTATATATCATCCGAATCGTCGATATACGTAGAAATAGCAACAATTTAAAATTTCGGTTAATTTTTACAGTTTGCTCGGAAATTCGCAAAAGTTCAATTTTTCTTAAATATCTTCCAAATCGTCTAGATAGCATCGTTTTCAATGTTTGGTTAATTTTTACATTTTTCTTGGGAAATCGTTAAAATTTCAGTTTTTCTTAAATATCATCCAAATCGTCGATATACGTAGAAATAGCATCGTTTTCGAATTTCGTGTAATTATTACATTTTTCATGGATATTCGCTAAAATGCAATTTTTCTTATATATCTATAGAAATAGCATCGTTTTTAAATTTTGGATAATTTTTACATTTTTCTTGGAAATTCGTTAAAATTTCAGTTTTTCTTATATATCATCCAAATCGTCGATATCCGTAGAAATAGCAACGATTTAGAATTTCGGTTAATTTTTACAGTTTGCTCGGAAAATCGCAGAAATTCAATTTTTCTTAAATATCTTCCAAATCATCTAGATAGCATCGTTTTCAAATTTTGGTTAATTTTTACATTTTTCTTGGAAATTGGCTAAAATTTCAGTTTTTCTTATATATCATCCAAATCTTCGATATCCGTAGAAATAGCAACGATTTAGAATTTCGGTTAATTTTTAGTTTACTCGGAAACTCGCTAAAATTCAATTTTTCTTAAATATCTTCCAAATCGTCGATATACGTAGAAATAGCAACGATTTAGAATTTCGGTTAATTTTTACAGTTTACTCGGAAATTCGCAAAAATTCAATTTTTGTTAAATATCTTCCAAATCATCTAGATAGCATCGTTTTCAAAGTTTGGTTAATTTTTACATTTTTCTTGGAAATTTGCTAAAATTTCAGTTTTTCTTATATATCATCCAAATCTTCGATATACGTAGAAATAGCATCGTTTTCGAATTTCGTGTAATTATTACATTTTTCATGGATATTCGCTAAAATTCAATTTTTCTTATATATCTATAGAAATAGCATCGTTTTTAAATTTTGGATAATTTTTACATTTTTCTTGGAAATTTGCTAAAATTTCAGTTTTTCTTATATATCATCCAAATCTTCGATATCCGTAGAAATAGCAACGATTTAGAATTTCGGTTAATTTTTACAGTTTATTAGGAAATTCGCTAAAATTCAATTTTTCTTAAATATCTTCTAAATAGTCGATATACGTAGAAATAGCAACAATTTAAAATTTCGGTTAATTTTTACAGTTTGCTCGGAAATTCGCAAAAGTTCAATTTTTCTTAAATATCTTCCAAATCGTCTAGATAGCATCGTTTTCAAAGTTTGGTTAATTTTTACATTTTTCTTGGGAAATCGTTAAAATTTCAGTTTTCTTATATATCATCCAAATCGTCGATATCCGTAGAAATAGCAACTATTTAGAATTTCGGTTAATTTTTACAGTTTATTAGGAAATTCGCTAAAATTCAATTTTTCTTAAATTTCTTCTAAATAGTCGATATACGTAGAAATAGCAACTATTTAGAATTTCTGTTAATTTGTACAGTTTACTCGGAAATTCGCTAAAATTCAATTTTTCTTAAATATCTTCCCAATCGTCGATATACCTACGTATATATATTTCTACAAATAACAACGATTTAGAATTTCGGTTAATTTTTACAGTTTATTAGGAAATTCGCTAAAATTCAATTTTTCTTAAATATCTTCCAAATCGTCGATATACGTAGAAATAGCAACGATTTAGAATTTCCGTTAATTTTTACAGTTTACTCAAAAATCGCTAGAATTCAATTTTTCTTAAATATCTTCCAAATCATCTAGATAGCATCGTTTTCAAATTTTGGTTAATTTTTACATTTTTCTTGGAAATTTACTAAAATTTCAGTTTTTCTTATATATCGTCCAAATCGTCGATATACGTTGCAATAGCAACGATTTAGAGTTTCGGTTAATTTTTACAGTTCACACGGAAAATCGCTAGAATTCAATTTTTCTTAAATATCTTCCAAATCATCAAGATAGCATCGTTTTCAAATTTTGGTTAATTTTTACATCTTTTTTGGAAAATCGTTAAAATTTCAGTTTTTCTTGTATATCATCCAAATCGTCGATATACGAAGAAATAGCAACGATTTAAAATTTCGGTTAATTTTTACAGTTTACTCGGAAATTCGCAAAAATTCAATTTTTCTTAAATATCTTCCAAATCATCTAGATAGCATCGTTTTCAAATTTTGGTTAATTTTTACATTTTTCTTGGAAAATCGTTAAAATTTCAGTTTTTCTTATATATCATGCAAATCGTCGATATACGTAGAAATAGCAACAATTTAAAATTTCGGTTAATTTTTACAGTTTACTCGGAAATTCGCAAAAATTCAATTTTTGTTAAATATCTTCCAAATCATCTAGATAGCATCGTTTTCAAAGTTTGGTTAATTTTTACATTTTTCTTGGAAATTTGCTAAAATTTCAGTTTTTCTTATATATCATCCAAATCTTCGATATCCGTAGAAATAGCAACGATTTAGAATTTCGGTTAATTTTTACAGTTTATTAGGAAATTCGCTAAAATTCAATTTTTCTTAAATATCTTCCAAATCGTCGATATACGTAGAAATAGCATCGTTTTCGAATTTCGTGTAATTATTACATTTTTCATGGATATTCGCTAAAATGCAATTTTTCTTATATATCTATAGAAATAGCATCGTTTTTAAATTTTGAATAATTTTTACATTTTTCTTGGAAGTTCGTTAAAATTTCAGTTTTTCTTATATATCATCCAAATCGTCGATATACGAAGAAATAGCAACGATTTAAAATTTCGGTTAATTTTTACAGTTTGCTCGGAAATTCGCAAAAGTTCAATTTTTCTTAAATATCTTCCAAATCATCTAGATAGCATCGTTTTCAAATTTTGGTTAATTTTTACATTTTTCTTGGAAAATCGTTAAAAATTCAATTTTTCTTATTTATCATCCAAATCGTCGATATACGTAGAAATAGCAACAATTTAAAATTTCGGTTAATTTTTACATTTTTCTTGGAAATTCGCTAAAATTTTAGTTTTTCTTAAATATCTTCAAGATCATCTAGATAGCATCGTTTTCAAATTTTGGTTAATTTTTACTTTTTTCTTGGAAAATCGTTAAAATTTCAGTTTTTCTTATATATCATCCGAATCGTCGATATACGTAGAAATAGCAACAATTTAAAATTTCGGTTAATTTTTACAGTTTGCTCGGAAATTCGCAAAAGTTCAATTTTTCTTAAATATCTTCCAAATCGTCTAGATAGCATCGTTTTCAAAGTTTGGTTAATTTTTACATTTTTCTTGGGAAATCGTTAAAATTTCAGTTTTTCTTATATATCATCCAAATCGTCGATATCCGTAGAAATAGCAACTATTTAGAATTTCGGTTAATTTTTACAATTTATTAGGAAATTCGCTGAAATTCAATTTTTCTTAAATTTCTTCTAAATAGTTGATATTCGTAGAAATAGCAACTATTTAGAATTTCTGTTAATTTGTACAGTTTACTCGGAAATTCGCTAAAATTCAATTTTTCTTAAATATCTTCCCAATCGTCGATATACCTACTTATATATATTTCTACAAATAGCAACGATTTAGAATTTCGGTTAATTTTTACAGTTTATTAGGAAATTCGTTAAAATTTCAGTTTTACTTATATATCATCCAAATCGTCGATATCCGTAGAAATAGCAACGATTTAGAATTTCCGTTAATTTTTACAGTTTACTCGGAAAATCGCTAGAATTCGATTTTTCTTAAATATCTTCCAAATCATCTAGATAGCATCGTTTTCAAATTTTGGTTAATTTTTACATTTTTCTTGGAAATTTACTAAAATTTCAGTTTTTCTTATATATCATCCAAATCGTCGATATACGTCGAAATAGCAACGATTTAGAGTTTCGGTTAATTTTTACAGTTCACACGGAAAATCGCTAGAATTCAATTTTTCTTAAATATCTTCCAAATCATCAAGATAGCATCGTTTTCAAATTTTGGTTAATTTTTACATTTTTCTTGGAAAATCGTTAAAATTTCAGTTTTTCTTATATATCATCCAAATCGTCGATATACGAAGAAATAGCAACGATTTAAAATTTCGGTTAATTTTTACAGTTTACGCGGAAATTCGCAAAAATTCAATTTTTCTTAAATATCTTCCAAATCATCTAGATAGCATCGTTTTCAAATTTTGGTTAATTTTTACATTTTTCTTGGAAAATCGTTAAAATTTCAGTTTTTCTTATATATCATCCAAATCGTCGATATACGTAGAAATAGCAACAATTTAAAATTTCGGTTAATTTTTACAGTTTACTCGGAAATTCGCAAAAATTCAATTTTTGTTAAATATCTTCCAAATCATCTAGATAGCATCGTTTTCAAAGTTTGGTTAATTTTTACATTTTTCTTGGAAATTTGCTAAAATTTCAGTTTTTCTTATATACATCCAAATCTTCGATATCGGTAGAAATAGCAACGATATAGAATTTCGGTTAATTTTTACAGTTACTCGGAAATTCGCAAAAACTCAATTTTTCCTATATATCTATAGAAATAGCATCGTTTTCAGATTTTGGTTAATTTTTCAATTTTTCTTGGAAATTCGCTTAAATTTCGGTTTTTCCTATATATCATCCAAATCGTCTATATTCCTGGAAATAGCAACGATTTAGAATTTCGGTTAATTTTTACAGTTTACACGGAAAATCGCAGAAATTCAATTTTTCTTAAATATCTTCCAAATCATCTAGATAGCATCGTTTTCAAATTTTGGTTAATTTTTACATTTTTCTTGGAAATTTGCTAAAATTTCAGTTTTTCTTATATATCATCCAAATCGTCGATATCCGTAGAAATAGCAACGATTTAGAATTTCGGTTAATTTTTACAGTTTACACGGAAAATCGCAGAAATTCAATTTTTCTTAAATATCTTCCAAATCATCTAGATAGCATCGTTTTCAAATTTTGGTTAATTTTTACATTTTTCTTGGAAATTTGCTAAAATTTCAGTTTTTCTTATATATCATCCAAATCTTCGATATCCGTAGAAATAGCAACGATTTAGAATTTCGGTTAATTTTTAGTTTACTCGGAAACTCGCTAAAATTCAATTTTTCTTAAATATCTTCTAAATCGTCCATATACGTAGAAATCGCAACGATTTAGAATTTCGGTTAATTTTTACAGTTTACTCGGAAATTCGCAAAAGTTCAATTTTTCTTAAATATCTTCCAAATCATCTAGATAGCATCGTTTTCAAATTTTGGTTAATTTTTACATTTTTCTTGGAAAATCGTTAAAAATTCAATTTTTCTTATTTATCATCCAAATCGTCGATATACGTAGAAATAGCAACAATTTAAAATTTCGGTTAATTTTTACATTTTTCTTGGAAATTCGCTAAAATTTTAGTTTTTCTTAAATATCTTCAAGATCATCTAGATAGCATCGTTTTCAAATTTTGGTTAATTTTTACTTTTTTCTTGGAAAATCGATAAAATTTCAGTTTTTCTTATATATCATCCGAATCGTCGATATACGTAGAAATAGCAACAATTTAAAATTTCGGTTAATTTTTACAGTTTGCTCGGAAATTCGCAAAAGTTCAATTTTTCTTAAATATCTTCCAAATCGTCTAGATAGCATCGTTTTCAATGTTTGGTTAATTTTTACATTTTTCTTGGGAAATCGTTAAAATTTCAGTTTTTCTTAAATATCATCCAAATCGTCGATATACGTAGAAATAGCATCGTTTTCGAATTTCGTGTAATTATTACATTTTTCATGGATATTCGCTAAAATGCAATTTTTCTTATATATCTATAGAAATAGCATCGTTTTTAAATTTTGGATAATTTTTACATTTTTCTTGGAAATTCGTTAAAATTTCAGTTTTTCTTATATATCATCCAAATCGTCGATATCCGTAGAAATAGCAACGATTTAGAATTTCGGTTAATTTTTACAGTTTGCTCGGAAAATCGCAGAAATTCAATTTTTCTTAAATATCTTCCAAATCATCTAGATAGCATCGTTTTCAAATTTTGGTTAATTTTTACATTTTTCTTGGAAATTTGCTAAAATTTCAGTTTTTCTTATATATCATCCAAATCTTCGATATCCGTAGAAATAGCAACGATTTAGAATTTCGGTTAATTTTTAGTTTACTCGGAAACTCGCTAAAATTCAATTTTTCTTAAATATCTTCCAAATCGTCGATATACGTAGAAATAGCAACGATTTAGAATTTCGGTTAATTTTTACAGTTTACTCGGAAATTCGCAAAAGTTCAATTTTTCTTAAATATCTTCCAAATCATCTAGATAGCATCGTTTTCAAATTTTGGTTAATTTTTACATTTTTCTTGGAAAATCGTTAAAAATTCAATTTTTCTTATTTATCATCCAAATCGTCGATATACGTAGAAATAGCAACAATTTAAAATTTCGGTTAATTTTTACATTTTTCTTGGAAATTCGCTAAAATTTTAGTTTTTCTTAAATATCTTCAAGATCATCTAGATAGCATCGTTTTCAAATTTTGGTTAATTTTTACTTTTTTCTTGGAAAATCGATAAAATTTCAGTTTTTCTTATATATCATCCGAATCGTCGATATACGTAGAAATAGCAACAATTTAAAATTTCGGTTAATTTTTACAGTTTGCTCGGAAATTCGCAAAAGTTCAATTTTTCTTAAATATCTTCCAAATCGTCTAGATAGCATCGTTTTCAATGTTTGGTTAATTTTTACATTTTTCTTGGGAAATCGTTAAAATTTCAGTTTTTCTTAAATATCATCCAAATCGTCGATATACGTAGAAATAGCATCGTTTTCGAATTTCGTGTAATTATTACATTTTTCATGGATATTCGCTAAAATGCAATTTTTCTTATATATCTATAGAAATAGCATCGTTTTTAAATTTTGGATAATTTTTACATTTTTCTTGGAAATTCGTTAAAATTTCAGTTTTTCTTATATATCATCCAAATCGTCGATATCCGTAGAAATAGCAACGATTTAGAATTTCGGTTAATTTTTACAGTTTATTAGGAAATTAGCTAAAATTCTATATTTCTTAAATATCTTCTAAATAGTCGATATACGTAGAAATAGCAACAATTTAAAATTTCGGTTAATTTTTACATTTTTCTTGGAAATTCGCTAAAATTTTAGTTTTTCTTAAATAGCTTCAAGATCATCTAGATAGCATCGTTTTCAAATTTTGGTTAATTTTTACTTTTTTCTTGGAAAATCGATAAAATTTCAGTTTTTCTTATATACATCCAAATCTTCGATATCGGTAGAAATAGCAACGATATAGAATTTCGGTTAATTTTTACAGTTACTCGGAAATTCGCAAAAACTCAATTTTTCCTATATATCTATAGAAATAGCATCGTTTTCAGATTTTGGTTAATTTTTCAATTTTTCTTGGAAATTCGCTTAAATTTCGGTTTTTCCTATATATCATCCAAATCGTCTATATTCCTGGAAATAGCAACGATTTAGAATTTCGGTTAATTTTTACAGTTTACACGGAAAATCGCAGAAATTCAATTTTTCTTAAATATCTTCCAAATCATCTAGATAGCATCGTTTTCAAATTTTGGTTAATTTTTACATTTTTCTTGGAAATTTGCTAAAATTTCAGTTTTTCTTATATATCATCCAAATCGTCGATATCCGTAGAAATAGCAACGATTTAGAATTTCGGTTAATTTTTACAGTTTACACGGAAAATCGCAGAAATTCAATTTTTCTTAAATATCTTCCAAATCATCTAGATAGCATCGTTTTCAAATTTTGGTTAATTTTTACATTTTTCTTGGAAATTTGCTAAAATTTCAGTTTTTCTTATATATCATCCAAATCTTCGATATCCGTAGAAATAGCAACGATTTAGAATTTCGGTTAATTTTTAGTTTACTCGGAAACTCGCTAAAATTCAATTTTTCTTAAATATCTTCTAAATCGTCCATATACGTAGAAATCGCAACGATTTAGAATTTCGGTTAATTTTTACAGGTTACTCGGAAATTCGCAAAAGTTCAATTTTTCTTAAATATCTTCCAAATCATCTAGATAGCATCGTTTTCAAATTTTGGTTAATTTTTACATTTTTCTTGGAAAATCGTTAAAAATTCAATTTTTCTTATTTATCATCCAAATCGTCGATATACGTAGAAATAGCAACAATTTAAAATTTCGGTTAATTTTTACATTTTTCTTGGAAATTCGCTAAAATTTTAGTTTTTCTTAAATATCTTCAAGATCATCTAGATAGCATCGTTTTCAAATTTTGGTTAATTTTTACTTTTTTCTTGGAAAATCGATAAAATTTCAGTTTTTCTTATATATCATCCGAATCGTCGATATACGTAGAAATAGCAACAATTTAAAATTTCGGTTAATTTTTACAGTTTGCTCGGAAATTCGCAAAAGTTCAATTTTTCTTAAATATCTTCCAAATCGTCTAGATAGCATCGTTTTCAATGTTTGGTTAATTTTTACATTTTTCTTGGGAAATCGTTAAAATTTCAGTTTTTCTTAAATATCATCCAAATCGTCGATATACGTAGAAATAGCATCGTTTTCGAATTTCGTGTAATTATTACATTTTTCATGGATATTCGCTAAAATGCAATTTTTCTTATATATCTATAGAAATAGCATCGTTTTTAAATTTTGGATAATTTTTACATTTTTCTTGGAAATTCGTTAAAATTTCAGTTTTTCTTATATATCATCCAAATCGTCGATATCCGTAGAAATAGCAACGATTTAGAATTTCGGTTAATTTTTACAGTTTGCTCGGAAAATCGCAGAAATTCAATTTTTCTTAAATATCTTCCAAATCATCTAGATAGCATCGTTTTCAAATTTTGGTTAATTTTTACATTTTTCTTGGAAATTTGCTAAAATTTCAGTTTTTCTTATATATCATCCAAATCTTCGATATCCGTAGAAATAGCAACGATTTAGAATTTCGGTTAATTTTTAGTTTACTCGGAAACTCGCTAAAATTCAATTTTTCTTAAATATCTTCCAAATCGTCGATATACGTAGAAATAGCAACGATTTAGAATTTCGGTTAATTTTTACAGTTTACTCGGAAATTCGCAAAAGTTCAATTTTTCTTAAATATCTTCCAAATCATCTAGATAGCATCGTTTTCAAATTTTGGTTAATTTTTACATTTTTCTTGGAAAATCGTTAAAAATTCAATTTTTCTTATTTATCATCCAAATCGTCGATATACGTAGAAATAGCAACAATTTAAAATTTCGGTTAATTTTTACATTTTTCTTGGAAATTCGCTAAAATTTTAGTTTTTCTTAAATATCTTCAAGATCATCTAGATAGCATCGTTTTCAAATTTTGGTTAATTTTTACTTTTTTCTTGGAAAATCGATAAAATTTCAGTTTTTCTTATATATCATCCGAATCGTCGATATACGTAGAAATAGCAACAATTTAAAATTTCGGTTAATTTTTACAGTTTGCTCGGAAATTCGCAAAAGTTCAATTTTTCTTAAATATCTTCCAAATCGTCTAGATAGCATCGTTTTCAATGTTTGGTTAATTTTTACATTTTTCTTGGGAAATCGTTAAAATTTCAGTTTTTCTTAAATATCATCCAAATCGTCGATATACGTAGAAATAGCATCGTTTTCGAATTTCGTGTAATTATTACATTTTTCATGGATATTCGCTAAAATGCAATTTTTCTTATATATCTATAGAAATAGCATCGTTTTTAAATTTTGGATAATTTTTACATTTTTCTTGGAAATTCGTTAAAATTTCAGTTTTTCTTATATATCATCCAAATCGTCGATATCCGTAGAAATAGCAACGATTTAGAATTTCGGTTAATTTTTACAGTTTATTAGGAAATTAGCTAAAATTCTATATTTCTTAAATATCTTCTAAATAGTCGATATACGTAGAAATAGCAACAATTTAAAATTTCGGTTAATTTTTACATTTTTCTTGGAAATTCGCTAAAATTTTAGTTTTTCTTAAATAGCTTCAAGATCATCTAGATAGCATCGTTTTCAAATTTTGGTTAATTTTTACTTTTTTCTTGGAAAATCGATAAAATTTCAGTTTTTCTTATATATCATCCGAATCGTCGATATACGTAGAAATAGCAACAATTTAAAATTTCGGTTAATTTTTACAGTTTGCTCGGAAATTCGCAAAAGTTCAATTTTTCTTAAATATCTTCCAAATCGTCTAGATAGCATCGTTTTCAAAGTTTGGTTAATTTTTACATTTTTCTTGGGAAATCGTTAAAATTTCAGTTTTTCTTATATATCATCCAATTCGTCGATATACGTAGAAATAGCATCGTTTTCGAATTTCGTGTAATTATTACATTTTTCATGGATATTCGCTAAAATTCAATTTTTCTTATATATCTATAGAAATAGCATCGTTTTTAAATTTTGAATAATTTTTACATTTTTCTTGAAAGTTCGTTAAAATTTCAGTTTTTCTTATATATCATCCAAATCGTCGATATCCGTAGAAATAGCAACGATTTAGAATTTCGGTTAATTTTTACAGTTTATTAGGAAATTCGCTAAAATTCAATTTTTCTTAATTATCTTCTAAATAGTCGACATACGTAGAAATAGCAACAATTTAAAATTTCGGTTAATTTTTACATTTTTCTTGGAAATTCGCTAAAATTTTAGTTTTTCTTAAATATCTTCAAGATCATCTAGATAGCATCGTTTTCAAATTTTGGTTAATTTTTACTTTTTTCTTGGAAAATCGATAAAATTTCAGTTTTTCTTATATATCATCCGAATCGTCGATATACGTAGAAATAGCAACAATTTAAAATTTCGGTTAATTTTTACAGTTTGCTCGGAAATTCGCAAAAGTTCAATTTTTCTTAAATATCTTCCAAATCGTCTAGATAGCATCGTTTTCAAAGTTTGGTTAATTTTTACATTTTTCTTGGGAAATCGTTAAAATTTCAGTTTTTCTTATATATCATCCAAATCGTCGATATCCGTAGAAATAGCAACTATTTAGAATTTCGGTTAATTTTTACAATTTATTAGGAAATTCGCTGAAATTCAATTTTTCTTAAATTTCTTCTAAATAGTTGATATTCGTAGAAATAGCAACTATTTAGAATTTCTGTTAATTTGTACAGTTTACTCGGAAATTCGCTAAAATTCAATTTTTCTTAAATATCTTCCCAATCGTCGATATACCTACTTATATATATTTCTACAAATAGCAACGATTTAGAATTTCGGTTAATTTTTACAGTTTATTAGGAAATTCGTTAAAATTTCAGTTTTACTTATATATCATCCAAATCGTCGATATCCGTAGAAATAGCAACGATTTAGAATTTCCGTTAATTTTTACAGTTTACTCGGAAAATCGCTAGAATTCGATTTTTCTTAAATATCTTCCAAATCATCTAGATAGCATCGTTTTCAAATTTTGGTTAATTTTTACATTTTTCTTGGAAATTTACTAAAATTTCAGTTTTTCTTATATATCATCCAAATCGTCGATATACGTTGAAATAGCAACGATTTAGAGTTTCGGTTAATTTTTACAGTTCACACGGAAAATCGCTAGAATTCAATTTTTCTTAAATATCTTCCAAATCATCAAGATAGCATCGTTTTCAAATTTTGGTTAATTTTTACATTTTTCTTGGAAAATCGTTAAAATTTCAGTTTTTCTTATATATCATCCAAATCGTCGATATACGAAGAAATAGCAACGATTTAAAATTTCGGTTAATTTTTACAGTTTACGCGGAAATTCGCTAAAATTCAATTTTTCTTAAATATCTTCCAAATCATCTAGATAGCATCGTTTTCAAATTTTGGTTAATTTTTACATTTTTCTTGGAAAATCGTTAAAATTTCAGTTTTTCTTATATATCATCCAAATCGTCGATATACGTAGAAATAGCAACAATTTAAAATTTCGGTTAATTTTTACAGTTTACTCGGAAACTCGCTAAAATTCAATTTTTCTTAAATATCTTCCAAATCGTCGATATACGTAGAAATAGCAACGATTTAGAATTTCGGTTAATTTTTACAGTTTACTCGGAAATTCGCTAAAATTCAATTTTTCTTAAATATCTTCCAAATCATCTAGATAGCATCGTTTTCAAATTTTGGTTAATTTTTACATTTTTCTTGGAAAATCGATAAAATTTCAGTTTTTCTTATATATCATCCAAATCGCCGATATACGTAGAAATAGCAACAATATAAAATTTCGGTTAATTTTTACAGTTACTCGGAAATTCGCAAAAACTCAATTTTTCCAATAAATCTATAGAAATAGCATCGTTTTCAGATTTTGGTTAATTTTTCCATTTTTCTTGGAAATTCGCTTAAATTTCGGTTTTTCTTATATATCATCCAAATCGTCGATATACGTAGAAATATCAACGATTAAGAATTTCGGTTAATTTTTACAGTTTACTCGGAAATTCGCTAAAATTCAATTTTTCTTAAATATCTTCCAAATCATCTAGGTAGCATCGTTTTCAAATTTTGGTTAATTTATACATATTTCTTGAAAAATTGCTAAAATTTCAGTTTTTCTAATATATCATCCAATTCGTAGATATACGTAGAAATAGCATCGTTTTCGAATTTCGTGTAATTTTTACATTTTTCTTGGAAATTCGCTAAAATTCAATTTTTCTTATATATCTATAGAAATAGCATCGTTTCCAAATTTTGGTTAATTTTTGCATTTTACTTGGAAAATCGTTAAAATTTCAGTTTTTCTTATATATTACCAAATCGTCGATATACGTAGAAATAGCAACGATTTAGAATTTCGGTTAATTTTTATAGTTTACTAGGAAATTCGCTAAAATTCAATTTTTTTTAAATTTCTTCCAAATCATCTAGATAGCATCGTTTTCAAATTTTGGTTAATTTATACATATATCTTGGAAATTTGCCAAAATTTCAGTTTTTCTAATATATCATCCAAATCGTCGATATACGTAAAAATGGCGTCGTTTTCGAATTTCGTGTAGTTTTTACATTTTTCTTGGATATTCGCTAAAATTCAATTTTTCCTATATATCTATGGAAATAGCATCGTTTTCAAATTTTGGTTAATTTTTACATTTTTCTTGGGAAATCGTTAAAATTTCAGTTTTTCTTATATATCATCCAAATCGTCGATATCTGTAGAAATAGCAACTATTTAGAATTTCGGTTAATTTTTACAATTTATTAGGAAATTCGCTGAAATTCAATTTTTCTTAAATTTCTTCTAAATAGTTGATATTCGTAGAAATAGCAACTATTTAGAATTTCTGTTAATTTGTACAGTTTACTCGGAAATTCGCTAAAATTCAATTTTTCTTAAATATCTTCCCAATCGTCGATATACCTACTTATATATATTTCTACAAATAGCAACGATTTAGAATTTCGGTTAATTTTTACAGTTTATTAGGAAATTCGTTAAAATTTCAGTTTTACTTATATATCATCCAAATCGTCGATATCCGTAGAAATAGCAACGATTTAGAATTTCCGTTAATTTTTACAGTTTACTCGGAAAATCGCTAGAATTCGATTTTTCTTAAATATCTTCCAAATCATCTAGATAGTATCGTTTTCAAATTTTGGTTAATTTATACATATATCTTGGAAATTTGCCAAAATTTCAGTTTTTCTAATATATCATCCAAATCGTCGATATACGTAAAAATGGCGTCGTTTTCGAATTTCGTGTAGTTTTTACATTTTTCTTGGATATTCGCTAAAATTCAATTTTTCCTATATATCTATGGAAATAGCATCGTTTTCAAATTTTGGTTGATTTTTACATTTTTCTTGGAAAATCGTTAAAAATTCAATTTTTCTTATATATCATCCAAATCGTCGATATACGTAGAAATAGCAACAATTTAAAATTTCGGTTAATTTTTACATTTTTCTTGGAAATTCGCTAAAATTTTAGTTTTTCTTAAATATATTCAAGATCATCTAGATAGCATCGTTTTCAAATTTTGGTTAATTTTTACTTTTTTCTTGGAAAATCGATAAAATTTCAGTTTTTCTTATATATCATCCGAATCGTCGACATACGTAGAAATAGCAACAATTTAAAATTTCGGTTAATTTTTACAGTTTACTCGGAAATTCGCAAAAATTCAATTTTTGTTAAATATCTTCCAAATCATCTAGATAGCATCGTTTTCAAAGTTTGGTTAATTTTTACATTTTTCTTGGAAATTTGCTAAAATTTCAGTTTTTCTTATATATCATCCAAATCTTCGATATCCGTAGAAATAGCAACGATTTAGAATTTCGGTTAATTTTTACAGTTTATTAGGAAATTCGCTAAAATTCAATTTTTCTTAAATATCTTCCAAATCGTCGATATACGTAGAAATAGCATCGTTTTCGAATTTCGTGTAATTATTACATTTTTCATGGATATTCGCTAAAATGCAATTTTTCTTATATATCTATAGAAATAGCATCGTTTTTAAATTTTGAATAATTTTTACATTTTTCTTGGAAGTTCGTTAAAATTTCAGTTTTTCTTATATATCATCCAAATCGTCGATATACGAAGAAATAGCAACGATTTAAAATTTCGGTTAATTTTTACAGTTTGCTCGGAAATTCGCTAAAATTTTAGTTTTTCTTAAATATCTTCAAGATCATCTAGATAGCATCGTTTTCAAATTTTGGTTAATTTTTACTTTTTTCTTGGAAAATCGATAAAATTTCAGTTTTTCTTATATATATGATCCGAATCGTCGACATACGTAGAAATAGCAACAATTTAAAATTTCGGTTAATTTTTACAGTTTGCTCGGAAATTCGCAAAAGTTCAATTTTTCTTAAATATCTTCCAAATCGTCTAGATAGCATCGTTTTCAATGTTTGGTTAATTTTTACATTTTTCTTGGGAAATCGTTAAAATTTCAGTTTTTCTTATATATCATCCAAATCGTCGATATACGTAGAAATAGCATCGTTTTCGAATTTCGTGTAATTATTACATTTTTCATGGATATTCGCTAAAATTCAATTTTTCTTATATATCTATAGAAATAGCATCGTTTTTAAATTTTGGATAATTTTTACATTTTTCTTGGAAATTCGTTAAAATTGCAGTTTTTCTTATATATCATCCAAATCGTCGATATCCGTAGAAATAGCAACGATTTAGAATTTCGGTTAATTTTTACAGTTTATTAGGAAATTAGCTAAAATTCAATTTTTCTTAAATATCTTCTAAATAGTCGACATACGTAGAAATAGCAACAATTTAAAATTTCGGTTAATTTTTACATTATTCTTGGAAATTCGCTAAAATTTTAGTTTTTCTTAAATATCTTCAAGATCATCTAGATAGCATCGTTTTCAAATTTTGGTTAATTTTTACTTTTTTCTTGGAAAATCGATAAAATTTCAGTTTTTCTTATATATCATCCGAATCGTCGATATACGTAGAAATAGCAACAATTTAAAATTTCGGTTAATTTTTACAGTTTGCTCGGAAATTCGCAGAAGTTCAATTTTTCTTAAATATCTTCCAAATCGTCTAGATAGCATCGTTTTCAAAGTTTGGTTAATTTTTACATTTTTCTTGGGAAGTCGTTAAAATTTCAGTTTTTCTTATATATCATCCAAATCGTCGATATACGTAGAAATAGCATCGTTTTCGAATTTAGTGTAATTATTACATTTTTCATGGATATTCGCTAAAATTCAATTTTTCTTATATATCTATAGAAATAGCATCGTTTTTAAATTTTGGATAATTTTTACATTTTTCTTGGAAGTTCGTTAAAATTTCAGTTTTTCTTATATATCATCCAAATCGTCGATATCCGTAGAAATAGCAACGATTTAGAATTTCGGTTAATTTTTACAGTTTATTAGGAAATTCGCTAAAATTCAATTTTTCTTAAATATCTTCTAAATAGTCGATATACGTAGAAATAGCAACAATTTAAAATTTCGGTTAATTTTTACAGTTTGCTCGGAAATTCGCAAAAGTTCAATTTTTCTTAAATATCTTCCAAATCGTCTAGATAGCATCGTTTTCAAAGTTTGGTTAATTTTTACATTTTTCTTGGGAAATCGTTAAAATTTCAGTTTTCTTATATATCATCCAAATCGTCGATATCCGTAGAAATAGCAACTATTTAGAATTTCGGTTAATTTTTACAGTTTATTAGGAAATTCGCTAAAATTCAATTTTTCTTAAATTTCTTCTAAATAGTCGATATACGTAGAAATAGCAACTATTTAGAATTTCTGTTAATTTGTACAGTTTACTCGGAAATTCGCTAAAATTCAATTTTTCTTAAATATCTTCCCAATCGTGGATATACCTACGTATATATATTTCTACAAATAACAACGATTTAGAATTTCGGTTAATTTTTACAGTTTATTAGGAAATTCGTTAAAATTTCAGTTTTACTTATATATCATCCAAATCGTCGATATCCGTAGAAATAGCAACGATTTAGAATTTCCGTTAATTTTTACAGTTTACTCAAAAATCGCTAGAATTCAATTTTTCTTAAATATCTTCCAAATCATCTAGATAGCATCGTTTTCAAATTTTGGTTAATTTTTACATTTTTCTTGGAAATTTACTAAAACTTCAGTTTTTCTTATATATCGTCCAAATCGTCGATATACGTTGCAATAGCAACGATTTAGAGTTTCGGTTAATTTTTACAGTTCACACGGAAAATCGCTAGAATTCAGTTTTTCTTAAATATCTTCCAAATCATCAAGATAGCATCGTTTTCAAATTTTGGTTAATTTTTACATCTTTTTTGGAAAATCGTTAAAATTTCAGTTTTTCTTGTATATCATCCTAATCGTCGATATACGAAGAAATAGCAACGATTTAAAATTTCGGTTAATTTTTACAGTTTACTCGGAAATTCGCAAAAATTCAATTTTTCTTAAATATCTTCCAAATCATCTAGATAGCATCGTTTTCAAATTTTGGTTAATTTTTACATTTTTCTTGGAAAATCGTTAAAATTTCAGTTTTTCTTATATATCATGCAAATCGTCGATATACGTAGAAATAGCAACAATTTAAAATTTCGGTTAATTTTTACAGTTTACTCGGAAATTCGCAAAAATTCAATTTTTGTTAAATATCTTCCAAATCATCTAGATAGCATCGTTTTCAAAGTTTGGTTAATTTTTACATTTTTCTTGGAAATTTGCTAAAATTTCAGTTTTTCTTATATATCATCCAAATCTTCGATATCCGTAGAAATAGCAACGATTTAGAATTTCGGTTAATTTTTACAGTTTATTAGGAAATTCGCTAAAATTCAATTTTTCTTAAATATCTTCCAAATCGTCGATATACGTAGAAATAGCATCGTTTTCGAATTTCGTGTAATTATTACATTTTTCATGGATATTCGCTAAAATGCAATTTTTCTTATATATCTATAGAAATAGCATCGTTTTTAAATTTTGAATAATTTTTACATTTTTCTTGGAAGTTCGTTAAAATTTCAGTTTTTCTTATATATCATCCAAATCGTCGATATACGAAGAAATAGCAACGATTTAAAATTTCGGTTAATTTTTACAGTTTGCTCGGAAATTCGCAAAAGTTCAATTTTTCTTAAATATCTTCCAAATCATCTAGATAGCATCGTTTTCAAATTTTGGTTAATTTTTACATTTTTCTTGGAAAATCGTTAAAAATTCAATTTTTCTTATTTATCATCCAAATCGTCGATATACGTAGAAATAGCAACAATTTAAAATTTCGGTTAATTTTTACATTTTTCTTGGAAATTCGCTAAAATTTTAGTTTTTGTTAAATATCTTCAAGATCATCTAGATAGCATCGTTTTCAAATTTTGGTTAATTTTTACTTTTTTCTTGGAAAATCGTTAAAATTTCAGTTTTTCTTATATATCATCCGAATCGTCGATATACGTAGAAATAGCAACAATTTAAAATTTCGGTTAATTTTTACAGTTTGCTCGGAAATTCGCAAAAGTTCAATTTTTCTTAAATATCTTCCAAATCGTCTAGATAGCATCGTTTTCAAAGTTTGGTTAATTTTTACATTTTTCTTGGGAAATCGTTAAAATTTCAGTTTTTCTTATATATCATCCAAATCGTCGATATCCGTAGAAATAGCAACTATTTAGAATTTCGGTTAATTTTTACAATTTATTAGGAAATTCGCTGAAATTCAATTTTTCTTAAATTTCTTCTAAATAGTTGATATTCGTAGAAATAGCAACTATTTAGAATTTCTGTTAATTTGTACAGTTTACTCGGAAATTCGCTAAAATTCAATTTTTCTTAAATATCTTCCCAATCGTCGATATACCTACTTATATATATTTCTACAAATAGCAACGATTTAGAATTTCGGTTAATTTTTACTGTTTATTAGGAAATTCGTTAAAATTTCAGTTTTACTTATATATCATCCAAATCGTCGATATCCGTAGAAATAGCAACGATTTAGAATTTCCGTTAATTTTTACAGTTTACTCGGAAAATCGCTAGAATTCGATTTTTCTTAAATATCTTCCAAATCATCTAGATAGCATCGTTTTCAAATTTTGGTTAATTTTTACATTTTTCTTGGAAATTTACTAAAATTTCAGTTTTTCTTATATATCATCCAAATCGTCGATATACGTCGAAATAGCAACGATTTAGAGTTTCGGTTAATTTTTACAGTTCACACGGAAAATCGCTAGAATTCAATTTTTCTTAAATATCTTCCAAATCGTCTAGATAGCATCGTTTTCAAATTTTGGTTAATTTTTACATTTTTCTTGGAAAATCGTTAAAATTTCAGTTTTTCTTATATATCAACCAAATCGTCGATATACGAAGAAATAGCAACGATTTAAAATTTCGGTTAATTTTTACAGTTTACGCGGAAATTCGCAAAAATTCAATTTTTCTTAAATATCTTCCAAATCATCTAGATAGCATCGTTTTCAAATTTTGGTTAATTTTTACATTTTTCTTGGAAAATCGTTAAAATTTCAGTTTTTCTTATATATCATCCAAATCGTCGATATACGTAGAAATAGCAACAATTTAAAATTTCGGTTAATTTTTACAGTTTACTCGGAAATTCGCAAAAATTCAATTTTTGTTAAATATCTTCCAAATCATCTAGATAGCATCGTTTTCAAAGTTTGGTTAGTTTTTACATTTTTCTTGGAAATTTGCTAAAATTTCAGTTTTTCTTATATACATCCAAATCTTCGATATCCGTAGAAATAGCAACGATATAGAATTTCGGTTAATTTTTACAGTTACTCGGAAATTCGCAAAAACTCAATTTTTCCTATATATCTATAGAAATAGCATCGTTTTCAGATTTTGGTTAATTTTTCAATTTTTCTTGGAAATTCGCTTAAATTTCGGTTTTTCCTATATATCATCCAAATCGTCTATATTCCTGGAAATAGCAACGATTTAGAATTTCGGTTAATTTTTACAGTTTACACGGAAAATCGCAGAAATTCAATTTTTCTTAAATATCTTCCAAATCATCTAGATAGCATCGTTTTCAAATTTTGGTTAATTTTTACATTTTTCTTGGAAATTTGCTAAAATTTCAGTTTTTCTTATATATCATCCAAATCGTCGATATCCGTAGAAATAGCAACGATTTAGAATTTCGGTTAATTTTTACAGTTTACACGGAAAATCGCAGAAATTCAATTTTTCTTAAATATCTTCCAAATCATCTAGATAGCATCGTTTTCAAATTTTGGTTAATTTTTACATTTTTCTTGGAAATTTGCTAAAATTTCAGTTTTTCTTATATATCATCCAAATCTTCGATATCCGTAGAAATAGCAACGATTTAGAATTTCGGTTAATTTTTAGTTTACTCGGAAACTCGCTAAAATTCAATTTTTCTTAAATATCTTCTAAATCGTCCATATACGTAGAAATCGCAACGATTTAGAATTTCGGTTAATTTTTACAGTTTACTCGGAAATTCGCAAAAGTTCAATTTTTCTTAAATATCTTCCAAATCATCTAGATAGCATCGTTTTCAAATTTTGGTTAATTTTTACATTTTTCTTGGAAAATCGTTAAAAATTCAATTTTTCTTATTTATCATCCAAATCGTCGATATACGTAGAAATAGCAACAATTTAAAATTTCGGTTAATTTTTACATTTTTCTTGGAAATTCGCTAAAATTTTAGTTTTTCTTAAATATCTTCAAGATCATCTAGATAGCATCGTTTTCAAATTTTGGTTAATTTTTACTTTTTTCTTGGAAAATCGATAAAATTTCAGTTTTTCTTATATATCATCCGAATCGTCGATATACGTAGAAATAGCAACAATTTAAAATTTCGGTTAATTTTTACAGTTTGCTCGGAAATTCGCAAAAGTTCAATTTTTCTTAAATATCTTCCAAATCGTCTAGATAGCATCGTTTTCAATGTTTGGTTAATTTTTACATTTTTCTTGGGAAATCGTTAAAATTTCAGTTTTTCTTAAATATCATCCAAATCGTCGATATACGTAGAAATAGCATCGTTTTCGAATTTCGTGTAATTATTACATTTTTCATGGATATTCGCTAAAATGCAATTTTTCTTATATATCTATAGAAATAGCATCGTTTTTAAATTTTGGATAATTTTTACATTTTTCTTGGAAATTCGTTAAAATTTCAGTTTTTCTTATATATCATCCAAATCGTCGATATCCGTAGAAATAGCAACGATTTAGAATTTCGGTTAATTTTTACAGTTTGCTCGGAAAATCGCAGAAATTCAATTTTTCTTAAATATCTTCCAAATCATCTAGATAGCATCGTTTTCAAATTTTGGTTAATTTTTACATTTTTCTTGGAAATTTGCTAAAATTTCAGTTTTTCTTATATATCATCCAAATCTTCGATATCCGTAGAAATAGCAACGATTTAGAATTTCGGTTAATTTTTAGTTTACTCGGAAACTCGCTAAAATTCAATTTTTCTTAAATATCTTCCAAATCGTCGATATACGTAGAAATAGCAACGATTTAGAATTTCGGTTAATTTTTACAGTTTACTCGGAAATTCGCAAAAGTTCAATTTTTCTTAAATATCTTCCAAATCATCTAGATAGCATCGTTTTCAAATTTTGGTTAATTTTTACATTTTTCTTGGAAAATCGTTAAAAATTCAATTTTTCTTATTTATCATCCAAATCGTCGATATACGTAGAAATAGCAACAATTTAAAATTTCGGTTAATTTTTACATTTTTCTTGGAAATTCGCTAAAATTTTAGTTTTTCTTAAATATCTTCAAGATCATCTAGATAGCATCGTTTTCAAATTTTGGTTAATTTTTACTTTTTTCTTGGAAAATCGATAAAATTTCAGTTTTTCTTATATATCATCCGAATCGTCGATATACGTAGAAATAGCAACAATTTAAAATTTCGGTTAATTTTTACAGTTTGCTCGGAAATTCGCAAAAGTTCAATTTTTCTTAAATATCTTCCAAATCGTCTAGATAGCATCGTTTTCAATGTTTGGTTAATTTTTACATTTTTCTTGGGAAATCGTTAAAATTTCAGTTTTTCTTAAATATCATCCAAATCGTCGATATACGTAGAAATAGCATCGTTTTCGAATTTCGTGTAATTATTACATTTTTCATGGATATTCGCTAAAATGCAATTTTTCTTATATATCTATAGAAATAGCATCGTTTTTAAATTTTGGATAATTTTTACATTTTTCTTGGAAATTCGTTAAAATTTCAGTTTTTCTTATATATCATCCAAATCGTCGATATCCGTAGAAATAGCAACGATTTAGAATTTCGGTTAATTTTTACAGTTTATTAGGAAATTAGCTAAAATTCTATATTTCTTAAATATCTTCTAAATAGTCGATATACGTAGAAATAGCAACAATTTAAAATTTCGGTTAATTTTTACATTTTTCTTGGAAATTCGCTAAAATTTTAGTTTTTCTTAAATAGCTTCAAGATCATCTAGATAGCATTGTTTTCAAATTTTGGTTAATTTTTACTTTTTTCTTGGAAAATCGATAAAATTTCAGTTTTTCTTATATATCATCCGAATCGTCGATATACGTAGAAATAGCAACAATTTAAAATTTCGGTTAATTTTTACAGTTTGCTCGGAAATTCGCAAAAGTTCAATTTTTCTTAAATATCTTCCAAATCGTCTAGATAGCATCGTTTTCAAAGTTTGGTTAATTTTTACATTTTTCTTGGGAAATCGTTAAAATTTCAGTTTTTCTTATATATCATCCAATTCGTCGATATACGTAGAAATAGCATCGTTTTCGAATTTCGTGTAATTATTACATTTTTCATGGATATTCGCTAAAATTCAATTTTTCTTATATATCTATAGAAATAGCATCGTTTTTAAATTTTGAATAATTTTTACATTTTTCTTGGAAGTTCGTTAAAATTTCAGTTTTTCTTATATATCATCCAAATCGTCGATATCCGTAGAAATAGCAACGATTTAGAATTTCGGTTAATTTTTACAGTTTATTAGGAAATTCGCTAAAATTCAATTTTTCTTAATTATCTTCTAAATAGTCGACATACGTAGAAATAGCAACAATTTAAAATTTCGGTTAATTTTTACATTTTTCTTGGAAATTCGCTAAAATTTTAGTTTTTCTTAAATATCTTCAAGATCATCTAGATAGCATCGTTTTCAAATTTTGGTTAATTTTTACTTTTTTCTTGGAAAATCGATAAAATTTCAGTTTTTCTTATATATCATCCGAATCGTCGATATACGTAGAAATAGCAACAATTTAAAATTTCGGTTAATTTTTACAGTTTGCTCGGAAATTCGCAAAAGTTCAATTTTTCTTAAATATCTTCCAAATCGTCTAGATAGCATCGTTTTCAAAGTTTGGTTAATTTTTACATTTTTCTTGGGAAATCGTTAAAATTTCAGTTTTTCTTATATATCATCCAAATCGTCGATATCCGTAGAAATAGCAACTATTTAGAATTTCGGTTAATTTTTACAATTTATTAGGAAATTCGCTGAAATTCAATTTTTCTTAAATTTCTTCTAAATAGTTGATATTCGTAGAAATAGCAACTATTTAGAATTTCTGTTAATTTGTACAGTTTACTCGGAAATTCGCTAAAATTCAATTTTTCTTAAATATCTTCCCAATCGTCGATATACCTACTTATATATATTTCTACAAATAGCAACGATTTAGAATTTCGGTTAATTTTTACAGTTTATTAGGAAATTCGTTAAAATTTCAGTTTTACTTATATATCATCCAAATCGTCGATATCCGTAGAAATAGCAACGATTTAGAATTTCCGTTAATTTTTACAGTTTACTCGGAAAATCGCTAGAATTCGATTTTTCTTAAATATCTTCCAAATCATCTAGATAGCATCGTTTTCAAATTTTGGTTAATTTTTACATTTTTCTTGGAAATTTACTAAAATTTCAGTTTTTCTTATATATCATCCAAATCGTCGATATACGTTGAAATAGCAACGATTTAGAGTTTCGGTTAATTTTTACAGTTCACACGGAAAATCGCTAGAATTCAATTTTTCTTAAATATCTTCCAAATC
This sequence comes from Agrilus biguttatus, assembly GCA_963921985.1. NCBI lineage: Eukaryota > Metazoa > Arthropoda > Insecta > Coleoptera > Buprestidae > Agrilus > Agrilus biguttatus. Next base: position 21,241,215 of record OY998117.1, on the reverse strand, counting down.
ATCAAGATAGCATCGTTTTCAAATTTTGGTTAATTTTTACATTTTTCTTGGAAAATCGTTAAAATTTCAGTTTTTCTTATATATCATCCAAATCGTCGATATACGAAGAAATAGCAACGATTTAAAATTTCGGTTAATTTTTACAGTTTACGCGGAAATTCGCAAAAATTCAATTTTTCTTAAATATCTTCCAAATCATCTAGATAGCATCGTTTTCAAATTTTGGTTAATTTTTACATTTTTCTTGGAAAATCGTTAAAATTTCAGTTTTTCTTATATATCATCCAAATCGTCGATATACGTAGAAATAGCAACAATTTAAAATTTCGGTTAATTTTTACAGTTTACTCGGAAATTCGCAAAAATTCAATTTTTGTTAAATATCTTCCAAATCATCTAGATAGCATCGTTTTCAAAGTTTGGTTAATTTTTACATTTTTATTGGAAAATCGTTGAAATATCAGTTTTTCTTATATATCATCCAAATCGTCGATATACGTAGAAATAGCATCGTTTTCGAATTTCGTGCAATTTTTACATTTTTCTTGGAAATTTGCTAAAATTTCAGTTTTTCTTATATACATCCAAATCTTCGATATCCGTAGAAATAGCAACGATATAGAATTTCGGTTAATTTTTACAGTTACTCGGAAATTCGCAAAAACTCAATTTTTCCTATATATCTATAGAAATAGCATCGTTTTCAGATTTTGGTTAATTTTTCAATTTTTCTTGGAAATTCGCTTAAATTTCGGTTTTTCCTATATATCATCCAAATCGTCTATATTCCTGGAAATAGCAACGATTTAGAATTTCGGTTAATTTTTACAGTTTACACGGAAAATCGCAGAAATTCAATTTTTCTTAAATATCTTCCAAATCATCTAGATAGCATCGTTTTCAAATTTTGGTTAATTTTTACATTTTTCTTGGAAATTTGCTAAAATTTCAGTTTTTCTTATATATCATCCAAATCGTCGATATCCGTAGAAATAGCAACGATTTAGAATTTCGGTTAATTTTTACAGTTTACACGGAAAATCGCAGAAATTCAATTTTTCTTAAATATCTTCCAAATCATCTAGATAGCATCGTTTTCAAATTTTGGTTAATTTTTACATTTTTCTTGGAAATTTGCTAAAATTTCAGTTTTTCTTATATATCATCCAAATCTTCGATATCCGTAGAAATAGCAACGATTTAGAATTTCGGTTAATTTTTAGTTTACTCGGAAACTCGCTAAAATTCAATTTTTCTTAAATATCTTCCAAATCGTCGATATACGTAGAAATAGCAACGATTTAGAATTTCGGTTAATTTTTACAGTTTACTCGGAAATTCGCTAAAATTCAATTTTTCTTAAATATCTTCCAAATCATCTAGATAGCATCGTTTTCAAATTTTGGTTAATTTTTACATTTTTCTTGGAAAATCGATAAAATTTCAGTTTTTCTTATATATCATCCAAATCGCCGATATACGTAGAAATAGCAACAATATAAAATTTCGGTTAATTTTTACAGTTACTCGGAAATTCGCAAAAACTCAATTTTTCCAATAAATCTATAGAAATAGCATCGTTTTCAGATTTTGGTTAATTTTTCCATTTTTCTTGGAAATTCGCTTAAATTTCGGTTTTTCTTATATATCATCCAAATCGTCGATATACGTAGAAATATCAACGATTAAGAATTTCGGTTAATTTTTACAGTTTACTCGGAAATTCGCTAAAATTCAATTTTTCTTAAATATCTTCCAAATCATCTAGGTAGCATCGTTTTCAAATTTTGGTTAATTTATACATATTTCTTGGAAAATTGCTAAAATTTCAGTTTTTCTAATATATCATCCAATTCGTAGATATACGTAGAAATAGCATCGTTTTCGAATTTCGTGTAATTTTTACATTTTTCTTGGAAATTCGCTAAAATTCAATTTTTCTTATATATCTATAGAAATAGCATCGTTTCCAAATTTTGGTTAATTTTTGCATTTTACTTGGAAAATCGTTAAAATTTCAGTTTTTCTTATATATTACCAAATCGTCGATATACGTAGAAATAGCAACGATTTAGAATTTCGGTTAATTTTTATAGTTTACTAGGAAATTCGCTAAAATTCAATTTTTTTTAAATTTCTTCCAAATCATCTAGATAGCATCGTTTTCAAATTTTGGTTAATTTATACATATATCTTGGAAATTTGCCAAAATTTCAGTTTTTCTAATATATCATCCAAATCGTCGATATACGTAAAAATGGCGTCGTTTTCGAATTTCGTGTAGTTTTTACATTTTTCTTGGATATTCGCTAAAATTCAATTTTTCCTATATATCTATGGAAATAGCATCGTTTTCAAATTTTGGTTAATTTTTACATTTTTCTTGGGAAATCGTTAAAATTTCAGTTTTTCTTATATATCATCCAAATCGTCGATATCTGTAGAAATAGCAACTATTTAGAATTTCGGTTAATTTTTACAATTTATTAGGAAATTCGCTGAAATTCAATTTTTCTTAAATTTCTTCTAAATAGTTGATATTCGTAGAAATAGCAACTATTTAAAATTTCGGTTAATTTTTACAGTTTGCTCGGAAATTCGCAAAAGTTCAATTTTTCTTAAATATCTTCCAAATCGTCTAGATAGCATCGTTTTCAATGTTTGGTTAATTTTTACATTTTTCTTGGGAAATCGTTAAAATTTCAGTTTTTCTTAAATATCATCCAAATCGTCGATATACGTAGAAATAGCATCGTTTTCGAATTTCGTGTAATTATTACATTTTTCATGGATATTCGCTAAAATGCAATTTTTCTTATATATCTATAGAAATAGCATCGTTTTTAAATTTTGGATAATTTTTACATTTTTCTTGGAAATTCGTTAAAATTTCAGTTTTTCTTATATATCATCCAAATCGTCGATATCCGTAGAAATAGCAACGATTTAGAATTTCGGTTAATTTTTACAGTTTGCTCGGAAAATCGCAGAAATTCAATTTTTCTTAAATATCTTCCAAATCATCTAGATAGCATCGTTTTCAAATTTTGGTTAATTTTTACATTTTTCTTGGAAATTTGCTAAAATTTCAGTTTTTCTTATATATCATCCAAATCTTCGATATCCGTAGAAATAGCAACGATTTAGAATTTCGGTTAATTTTTAGTTTACTCGGAAACTCGCTAAAATTCAATTTTTCTTAAATATCTTCCAAATCGTCGATATACGTAGAAATAGCAACGATTTAGAATTTCGGTTAATTTTTACAGTTTACTCGGAAATTCGCAAAAGTTCAATTTTTTTTAAATATCTTCCAAATCATCTAGATAGCATCGTTTTCAAATTTTGGTTAATTTTTACATTTTTCTTGGAAAATCGTTAAAAATTCAATTTTTCTTATTTATCATCCAAATCGTCGATATACGTAGAAATAGCAACAATTTAAAATTTCGGTTAATTTTTACATTTTTCTTGGAAATTCGCTAAAATTTTAGTTTTTCTTAAATATCTTCAAGATCATCTAGATAGCATCGTTTTCAAATTTTGGTTAATTTTTACTTTTTTCTTGGAAAATCGATAAAATTTCAGTTTTTCTTATATATCATCCGAATCGTCGATATACGTAGAAATAGCAACAATTTAAAATTTCGGTTAATTTTTACAGTTTGCTCGGAAATTCGCAAAAGTTCAATTTTTCTTAAATATCTTCCAAATCGTCTAGATAGCATCGTTTTCAATGTTTGGTTAATTTTTACATTTTTCTTGGGAAATCGTTAAAATTTCAGTTTTTCTTAAATATCATCCAAATCGTCGATATACGTAGAAATAGCATCGTTTTCGAATTTCGTGTAATTATTACATTTTTCATGGATATTCGCTAAAATGCAATTTTTCTTATATATCTATAGAAATAGCATCGTTTTTAAATTTTGGATAATTTTTACATTTTTCTTGGAAATTCGTTAAAATTTCAGTTTTTCTTATATATCATCCAAATCGTCGATATCCGTAGAAATAGCAACGATTTAGAATTTCGGTTAATTTTTACAGTTTATTAGGAAATTAGCTAAAATTCTATATTTCTTAAATATCTTCTAAATAGTCGATATACGTAGAAATAGCAACAATTTAAAATTTCGGTTAATTTTTACATTTTTCTTGGAAATTCGCTAAAATTTTAGTTTTTCTTAAATAGCTTCAAGATCATCTAGATAGCATCGTTTTCAAATTTTGGTTAATTTTTACTTTTTTCTTGGAAAATCGATAAAATTTCAGTTTTTCTTATATATCATCCGAATCGTCGATATACGTAGAAATAGCAACAATTTAAAATTTCGGTTAATTTTTAGTTTGCTCGGAAATTCGCAAAAGTTCAATTTTTCTTAAATATCTTCCAAATCGTCTAGATAGCATCGTTTTCAAAGTTTGGTTAATTTTTACATTTTTCTTGGGAAATCGTTAAAATTTCAGTTTTTCTTATATATCATCCAATTCGTCGATATACGTAGAAATAGCATCGTTTTCGAATTTCGTGTAATTATTACATTTTTCATGGATATTCGCTAAAATTCAATTTTTCTTATATATCTATAGAAATAGCATCGTTTTTAAATTTTGAATAATTTTTACATTTTTCTTGGAAGTTCGTTAAAATTTCAGTTTTTCTTATATATCATCCAAATCGTCGATATCCGTAGAAATAGCAACGATTTAGAATTTCGGTTAATTTTTACAGTTTATTAGGAAATTCGCTAAAATTCAATTTTTCTTAATTATCTTCTAAATAGTCGACATACGTAGAAATAGCAACAATTTAAAATTTCGGTTAATTTTTACATTTTTCTTGGAAATTCGCTAAAATTTTAGTTTTTCTTAAATATCTTCAAGATCATCTAGATAGCATCGTTTTCAAATTTTGGTTAATTTTTACTTTTTTCTTGGAAAATCGATAAAATTTCAGTTTTTCTTATATATCATCCGAATCGTCGATATACGTAGAAATAGCAACAATTTAAAATTTCGGTTAATTTTTACAGTTTGCTCGGAAATTCGCAAAAGTTCAATTTTTCTTAAATATCTTCCAAATCGTCTAGATAGCATCGTTTTCAAAGTTTGGTTAATTTTTACATTTTTCTTGGGAAATCGTTAAAATTTCAGTTTTTCTTATATATCATCCAAATCGTCGATATCCGTAGAAATAGCAACTATTTAGAATTTCGGTTAATTTTTACAATTTATTAGGAAATTCGCTGAAATTCAATTTTTCTTAAATTTCTTCTAAATAGTTGATATTCGTAGAAATAGCAACTATTTAGAATGTCTGTTAATTTGTACAGTTTACTCGGAAATTCGCTAAAATTCAATTTTTCTTAAATATCTTCCCAATCGTCGATATACCTACTTATATATATTTCTACAAATAGCAACGATTTAGAATTTCGGTTAATTTTTACAGTTTATTAGGAAATTCGTTAAAATTTCAGTTTTACTTATATATCATCCAAATCGTCGATATCCGTAGAAATAGCAACGATTTAGAATTTCCGTTAATTTTTACAGTTTACTCGGAAAATCGCTAGAATTCGATTTTTCTTAAATATCTTCCAAATCATCTAGATAGCATCGTTTTCAAATTTTGGTTAATTTTTACATTTTTCTTGGAAATTTACTAAAATTTCAGTTTTTCTTATATATCATCCAAATCGTCGATATACGTTGAAATAGCAACGATTTAGAGTTTCGGTTAATTTTTACAGTTCACACGGAAAATCGCTAGAATTCAATTTTTCTTAAATATCTTCCAAATCATCAAGATAGCATCGTTTTCAAATTTTGGTTAATTTTTACATTTTTCTTGGAAAATCGTTAAAATTTCAGTTTTTCTTATATATCATCCAAATCGTCGATATACGAAGAAATAGCAACGATTTAAAATTTCGGTTAATTTTTACAGTTTACGCGGAAATTCGCAAAAATTCAATTTTTCTTAAATATCTTCCAAATCATCTAGATAGCATCGTTTTCAAATTTTGGTTAATTTTTACATTTTTCTTGGAAAATCGTTAAAATTTCAGTTTTTCTTATATATCATCCAAATCGTCGATATACGTAGAAATAGCAACAATTTAAAATTTCGGTTAATTTTTACAGTTTACTCGGAAATTCGCAAAAATTCAATTTTTGTTAAATATCTTCCAAATCATCTAGATAGCATCGTTTTCAAAGTTTGGTTAATTTTTACATTTTTATTGGAAAATCGTTGAAATATCAGTTTTTCTTATATATCATCCAAATCGTCGATATACGTAGAAATAGCATCGTTTTCGAATTTCGTGCAATTTTTACATTTTTCTTGGAAATTTGCTAAAATTTCAGTTTTTCTTATATACATCCAAATCTTCGATATCCGTAGAAATAGCAACGATATAGAATTTCGGTTAATTTTTACAGTTACTCGGAAATTCGCAAAAACTCAATTTTTCCTATATATCTATAGAAATAGCATCGTTTTCAGATTTTGGTTAATTTTTCAATTTTTCTTGGAAATTCGCTTAAATTTCGGTTTTTCCTATATATCATCCAAATCGTCTATATTCCTGGAAATAGCAACGATTTAGAATTTCGGTTAATTTTTACAGTTTATACGGAAAATCGCAGAAATTCAATTTTTCTTAAATATCTTCCAAATCATCTAGATAGCATCGTTTTCAAATTTTGGTTAATTTTTACATTTTTCTTGGAAATTTGCTAAAATTTCAGTTTTTCTTATATATCATCCAAATCGTCGATATCCGTAGAAATAGCAACGATTTAGAATTTCGGTTAATTTTTACAGTTTACACGGAAAATCGCAGAAATTCAATTTTTCTTAAATATCTTCCAAATCATCTAGATAGCATCGTTTTCAAATTTTGGTTAATTTTTACATTTTTCTTGGAAATTTGCTAAAATTTCAGTTTTTCTTATATATCATCCAAATCTTCGATATCCGTAGAAATAGCAACGATTTAGAATTTCGGTTAATTTTTAGTTTACTCGGAAACTCGCTAAAATTCAATTTTTCTTAAATATCTTCCAAATCGTCGATATACGTAGAAATAGCAACGATTTAGAATTTCGGTTAATTTTTACAGTTTACTCGGAAATTCGCTAAAATTCAATTTTTCTTAAATATCTTCCAAATCATCTAGATAGCATCGTTTTCAAATTTTGGTTAATTTTTACATTTTTCTTGGAAAATCGATAAAATTTCAGTTTTTCTTATATATCATCCAAATCGCCGATATACGTAGAAATAGCAACAATATAAAATTTCGGTTAATTTTTACAGTTACTCGGAAATTCGCAAAAACTCAATTTTTCCAATAAATCTATAGAAATAGCATCGTTTTCAGATTTTTGTTAATTTTTCCATTTTTCTTGGAAATTCGCTTAAATTTCGGTTTTTCTTATATATCATCCAAATCGTCGATATACGTAGAAATATCAACGATTAAGAATTTCGGTTAATTTTTACAGTTTACTCGGAAATTCGCTAAAATTCAATTTTTCTTAAATATCTTCCAAATCATCTAGGTAGCATCGTTTTCAAATTTTGGTTAATTTATACATATTTCTCGGAAAATTGCTAAAATTTCAGTTTTTCTAATATATCATCCAATTCGTAGATATACGTAGAAATAGCATCGTTTTCGAATTTCGTGTAATTTTTACATTTTTCTTGGAAATTCGCTAAAATTCAATTTTTCTTATATATCTATAGAAATAGCATCGTTTCCAAATTTTGGTTAATTTTTGCATTTTACTTGGAAAATCGTTAAAATTTCAGTTTTTCTTATATATTACCAAATCGTCGATATACGTAGAAATAGCAACGATTTAGAATTTCGGTTAATTTTTATAGTTTACTAGGAAATTCGCTAAAATTCAATTTTTTTTAAATTTCTTCCAAATCATCTAGATAGCATCGTTTTCAAATTTTGGTTAATTTATACATATATCTTGGAAATTTGCCAAAATTTCAGTTTTTCTAATATATCATCCAAATCGTCGATATACGTAAAAATGGCGTCGTTTTCGAATTTCGTGTAGTTTTTACATTTTTCTTGGATATTCGCTAAAATTCAATTTTTCCTATATATCTATGGAAATAGCATCGTTTTCAAATTTTGGTTAATTTTTACATTTTTCTTGGGAAATCGTTAAAATTTCAGTTTTTCTTATATATCATCCAAATCGTCGATATCTGTAGAAATAGCAACTATTTAGAATTTCGGTTAATTTTTACAATTTATTAGGAAATTCGCTGAAATTCAATTTTTCTTAAATTTCTTCTAAATAGTTGATATTCGTAGAAATAGCAACTATTTAGAATTTCTGTTAATTTGTACAGTTTACTCGGAAATTCGCTAAAATTCAATTTTTCTTAAATATCTTCCCAATCGTCGATATACCTACTTATATATATTTCTACAAATAGCAACGATTTAGAATTTCGGTTAATTTTTACAGTTTATTAGGAAATTCGTTAAAATTTCAGTTTTACTTATATATCATCCAAATCGTCGATATCCGTAGAAATAGCAACGATTTAGAATTTCCGTTAATTTTTACAGTTTACTCGGAAAATCGCTAGAATTCAATTTTTCTTAAATATCTTCCAAATCATCTAGATAGCATCGTTTTCAAATTTTGGTTAATTTTTACATTTTTCTTGGAAATTTACTAAAATTTCAGTTTTTCTTATATATCATCCAAATCGTCGATATACGTTGAAATAGCAACGATTTAGAGTTTCGGTTAATTTTTACAGTTCACACGGAAAATCGCTAGAATTCAATTTTTCTTAAATATCTTCCAAATCATCAAGATAGCATCGTTTTCAAATTTTGGTTAATTTTTACATTTTTCTTGGAAAATCGTTAAAATTTCAGTTTTTCTTATATATCATCCAAATCGTCGATATACGAAGAAATAGCAACGATTTAAAATTTCGGTTAATTTTTACAGTTTACGCGGAAATTCGCAAAAATTCAATTTTTCTTAAATATCTTCCAAATCATCTAGATAGCATCGTTTTCAAATTTTGGTTAATTTTTACATTTTTCTTGGAAAATCGTTAAAATTTCAGTTTTTCTTATATATCATCCAAATCGTCGATATACGTAGAAATAGCAACAATTTAAAATTTCGGTTAATTTTTACAGTTTACTCGGAAATTCGCAAAAATTCAATTTTTGTTAAATATCTTCCAAATCATCTAGATAGCATCGTTTTCAAAGTTTGGTTAATTTTTACATTTTTATTGGAAAATCGTTGAAATATCAGTTTTTCTTATATATCATCCAAATCGTCGATATACGTAGAAATAGCATCGTTTTCGAATTTCGTGCAATTTTTACATTTTTCTTGGAAATTTGCTAAAATTTCAGTTTTTCTTATATACATCCAAATCTTCGATATCCGTAGAAATAGCAACGATATAGAATTTCGGTTAATTTTTACAGTTACTCGGAAATTCGCAAAAACTCAATTTTTCCTATATATCTATAGAAATAGCATCGTTTTCAGATTTTGGTTAATTTTTCAATTTTTCTTGGAAATTCGCTTAAATTTCGGTTTTTCCTATATATCATCCAAATCGTCTATATTCCTGGAAATAGCAACGATTTAGAATTTCGGTTAATTTTTACAGTTTACACGGAAAATCGCAGAAATTCAATTTTTCTTAAATATCTTCCAAATCATCTAGATAGCATCGTTTTCAAATTTTGGTTAATTTTTACATTTTTCTTGGAAATTTGCTAAAATTTCAGTTTTTCTTATATATCATCCAAATCGTCGATATCCGTAGAAATAGCAACGATTTAGAATTTCGGTTAATTTTTACAGTTTACACGGAAAATCGCAGAAATTCAATTTTTCTTAAATATCTTCCAAATCATCTAGATAGCATCGTTTTCAAATTTTGGTTAATTTTTACATTTTTCTTGGAAATTTGCTAAAATTTCAGTTTTTCTTATATATCATCCAAATCTTCGATATCCGTAGAAATAGCAACGATTTAGAATTTCGGTTAATTTTTAGTTTACTCGGAAACTCGCTAAAATTCAATTTTTCTTAAATATCTTCCAAATCGTCGATATACGTAGAAATAGCAACGATTTAGAATTTCGGTTAATTTTTACAGTTTACTCGGAAATTCGCTAAAATTCAATTTTTCTTAAATATCTTCCAAATCATCTAGATAGCATCGTTTTCAAATTTTGGTTAATTTTTACATTTTTCTTGGAAAATCGATAAAATTTCAGTTTTTCTTATATATCATCCAAATCGCCGATATACGTAGAAATAGCAACAATATAAAATTTCGGTTAATTTTTACAGTTACTCGGAAATTCGCAAAAACTCAATTTTTCCAATAAATCTATAGAAATAGCATCGTTTTCAGATTTTGGTTAATTTTTCCATTTTTCTTGGAAATTCGCTTAAATTTCGGTTTTTCTTATATATCATCCAAATCGTCGATATACGTAGAAATATCAACGATTAAGAATTTCGGTTAATTTTTACAGTTTACTCGGAAATTCGCTAAAATTCAATTTTTCTTAAATATCTTCCAAATCATCTAGGTAGCATCGTTTTCAAATTTTGGTTAATTTATACATATTTCTTGGAAAATTGCTAAAATTTCAGTTTTTCTAATATATCATCCAATTCGTAGATATACGTAGAAATAGCATCGTTTTCGAATTTCGTGTAATTTTTACATTTTTCTTGGAAATTCGCTAAAATTCAATTTTTCTTATATATCTATAGAAATAGCATCGTTTCCAAATTTTGGTTAATTTTTGCATTTTACTTGGAAAATCGTTAAAATTTCAGTTTTTCTTATATATTACCAAATCGTCGATATACGTAGAAATAGCAACGATTTAGAATTTCGGTTAATTTTTATAGTTTACTAGGAAATTCGCTAAAATTCAATTTTTTTTAAATTTCTTCCAAATCATCTAGATAGCATCGTTTTCAAATTTTGGTTAATTTATACATATATCTTGGAAATTTGCCAAAATTTCAGTTTTTCTAATATATCATCCAAATCGTCGATATACGTAAAAATGGCGTCGTTTTCGAATTTCGTGTAGTTTTTACATTTTTCTTGGATATTCGCTAAAATTCAATTTTTCCTATATATCTATGGAAATAGCATCGTTTTCAAATTTTGGTTAATTTTTACATTTTTCTTGGGAAATCGTTAAAATTTCAGTTTTTCTTATATATCATCCAAATCGTCGATATCTGTAGAAATAGCAACTATTTAGAATTTCGGTTAATTTTTACAATTTATTAGGAAATTCGCTGAAATTCAATTTTTCTTAAATTTCTTCTAAATAGTTGATATTCGTAGAAATAGCAACTATTTAAAATTTCGGTTAATTTTTACAGTTTGCTCGGAAATTCGCAAAAGTTCAATTTTTCTTAAATATCTTCCAAATCGTCTAGATAGCATCGTTTTCAATGTTTGGTTAATTTTTACATTTTTCTTGGGAAATCGTTAAAATTTCAGTTTTTCTTAAATATCATCCAAATCGTCGATATACGTAGAAATAGCATCGTTTTCGAATTTCGTGTAATTATTACATTTTTCATGGATATTCGCTAAAATGCAATTTTTCTTATATATCTATAGAAATAGCATCGTTTTTAAATTTTGGATAATTTTTACATTTTTCTTGGAAATTCGTTAAAATTTCAGTTTTTCTTATATATCATCCAAATCGTCGATATCCGTAGAAATAGCAACGATTTAGAATTTCGGTTAATTTTTACAGTTTGCTCGGAAAATCGCAGAAATTCAATTTTTCTTAAATATCTTCCAAATCATCTAGATAGCATCGTTTTCAAATTTTGGTTAATTTTTACATTTTTCTTGGAAATTTGCTAAAATTTCAGTTTTTCTTATATATCATCCAAATCTTCGATATCCGTAGAAATAGCAACGATTTAGAATTTCGGTTAATTTTTAGTTTACTCGGAAACTCGCTAAAATTTAATTTTTCTTAAATATCTTCCAAATCGTCGATATACGTAGAAATAGCAACGATTTAGAATTTCGGTTAATTTTTACAGTTTACTCGGAAATTCGCAAAAGTTCAATTTTTTTTAAATATCTTCCAAATCATCTAGATAGCATCGTTTTCAAATTTTGGTTAATTTTTACATTTTTCTTGGAAAATCGTTAAAAATTCAATTTTTCTTATTTATCATCCAAATCGTCGATATACGTAGAAATAGCAACAATTTAAAATTTCGGTTAATTTTTACATTTTTCTTGGAAATTCGCTAAAATTTTAGTTTTTCTTAAATATCTTCAAGATCATCTAGATAGCATCGTTTTCAAATTTTGGTTAATTTTTACTTTTTTCTTGGAAAATCGATAAAATTTCAGTTTTTCTTATATATCATCCGAATCGTCGATATACGTAGAAATAGCAACAATTTAAAATTTCGGTTAATTTTTACAGTTTGCTCGGAAATTCGCAAAAGTTCAATTTTTCTTAAATATCTTCCAAATCGTCTAGATAGCATCGTTTTCAATGTTTGGTTAATTTTTACATTTTTCTTGGGAAATCGTTAAAATTTCAGTTTTTCTTAAATATCATCCAAATCGTCGATATACGTAGAAATAGCATCGTTTTCGAATTTCGTGTAATTATTACATTTTTCATGGATATTCGCTAAAATGCAATTTTTCTTATATATCTATAGAAATAGCATCGTTTTTAAATTTTGGATAATTTTTACATTTTTCTTGGAAATTCGTTAAAATTTCAGTTTTTCTTATATATCATCCAAATCGTCGATATCCGTAGAAATAGCAACGATTTAGAATTTCGGTTAATTTTTACAGTTTATTAGGAAATTAGCTAAAATTCTATATTTCTTAAATATCTTCTAAATAGTCGATATACGTAGAAATAGCAACAATTTAAAATTTCGGTTAATTTTTACATTTTTCTTGGAAATTCGCTAAAATTTTAGTTTTTCTTAAATAGCTTCAAGATCATCTAGATAGCATCGTTTTCAAATTTTGGTTAATTTTTACTTTTTTCTTGGAAAATCGATAAAATTTCAGTTTTTCTTATATATCATCCGAATCGTCGATATACGTAGAAATAGCAACAATTTAAAATTTCGGTTAATTTTTACAGTTTGCTCGGAAATTCGCAAAAGTTCAATTTTTCTTAAATATCTTCCAAATCGTCTAGATAGCATCGTTTTCAAAGTTTGGTTAATTTTTACATTTTTCTTGGGAAATCGTTAAAATTTCAGTTTTTCTTATATATCATCCAATTCGTCGATATACGTAGAAATAGCATCGTTTTCGAATTTCGTGTAATTATTACATTTTTCATGGATATTCGCTAAAATTCAATTTTTCTTATATATCTATAGAAATAGCATCGTTTTTAAATTTTGAATAATTTTTACATTTTTCTTGGAAGTTCGTTAAAATTTCAGTTTTTCTTATATATCATCCAAATCGTCGATATCCGTAGAAATAGCAACGATTTAGAATTTCGGTTAATTTTTACAGTTTATTAGGAAATTCGCTAAAATTCAATTTTTCTTAATTATCTTCTAAATAGTCGACATACGTAGAAATAGCAACAATTTAAAATTTCGGTTAATTTTTACATTTTTCTTGGAAATTCGCTAAAATTTTAGTTTTTCTTAAATATCTTCAAGATCATCTAGATAGCATCGTTTTCAAATTTTGGTTAATTTTTACTTTTTTCTTGGAAAATCGATAAAATTTCAGTTTTTCTTATATATCATCCGAATCGTCGATATACGTAGAAATAGCAACAATTTAAAATTTCGGTTAATTTTTACAGTTTGCTCGGAAATTCGCAAAAGTTCAATTTTTCTTAAATATCTTCCAAATCGTCTAGATAGCATCGTTTTCAATGTTTGGTTAATTTTTACATTTTTCTTGGGAAATCGTTAAAATTTCAGTTTTTCTTATATATCATCCAAATCGTCGATATCCGTAGAAATAGCAACTATTTAGAATTTCGGTTAATTTTTACAATTTATTAGGAAATTCGCTGAAATTCAATTTTTCTTAAATTTCTTCTAAATAGTTGATATTCGTAGAAATAGCAACTATTTAGAATTTCTGTTAATTTGTACAGTTTACTCGGAAATTCGCTAAAATTCAATTTTTCTTAAATATCTTCCCAATCGTCGATATACCTACTTATATATATTTCTACAAATAGCAACGATTTAGAATTTCGGTTAATTTTTACAGTTTATTAGGAAATTCGTTAAAATTTCAGTTTTACTTATATATCATCCAAATCGTCGATATCCGTAGAAATAGCAACGATTTAGAATTTCCGTTAATTTTTACAGTTTACTCGGAAAATCGCTAGAATTCGATTTTTCTTAAATATCTTCCAAATCATCTAGATAGCATCGTTTTCAAATTTTGGTTAATTTTTACATTTTTCTTGGAAATTTACTAAAATTTCAGTTTTTCTTATATATCATCCAAATCGTCGATATACGTTGAAATAGCAACGATTTAGAGTTTCGGTTAATTTTTACAGTTCACACGGAAAATCGCTAGAATTCAATTTTTCTTAAATATCTTCCAAATCATCAAGATAGCATCGTTTTCAAATTTTGGTTAATTTTTACATTTTTCTTGGAAAATCGTTAAAATTTCAGTTTTTCTTATATATCATCCAAATCGTCGATATACGAAGAAATAGCAACGATTTAAAATTTCGGTTAATTTTTACAGTTTACGCGGAAATTCGCAAAAATTCAATTTTTCTTAAATATCTTCCAAATCATCTAGATAGCATCGTTTTCAAATTTTGGTTAATTTTTACATTTTTCTTGGAAAATCGTTAAAATTTCAGTTTTTCTTATATATCATCCAAATCGTCGATATACGTAGAAATAGCAACAATTTAAAATTTCGGTTAATTTTTTCAGTTTACTCGGAAATTCGCAAAAATTCAATTTTTGTTAAATATCTTCCAAATCATCTAGATAGCATCGTTTTCAAAGTTTGGTTAATTTTTACATTTTTATTGGAAAATCGTTGAAATATCAGTTTTTCTTATATATCATCCAAATCGTCGATATACGTAGAAATAGCATCGTTTTCGAATTTCGTGCAATTTTTACATTTTTCTTGGAAATTTGCTAAAATTTCAGTTTTTCTTATATACATCCAAATCTTCGATATCCGTAGAAATAGCAACGATATAGAATTTCGGTTAATTTTTACAGTTACTCGGAAATTCGCAAAAACTCAATTTTTCCTATATATCTATAGAAATAGCATCGTTTTCAGATTTTGGTTAATTTTTCAATTTTTCTTGGAAATTCGCTTAAATTTCGGTTTTTCCTATATATCATCCAAATCGTCTATATTCCTGGAAATAGCAACGATTTAGAATTTCGGTTAATTTTTACAGTTTACACGGAAAATCGCAGAAATTCAATTTTTCTTAAATATCTTCCAAATCATCTAGATAGCATCGTTTTCAAATTTTGGTTAATTTTTACATTTTTCTTGGAAATTTGCTAAAATTTCAGTTTTTCTTATATATCATCCAAATCGTCGATATCCGTAGAAATAGCAACGATTTAGAATTTCGGTTAATTTTTACAGTTTACACGGAAAATCGCAGAAATTCAATTTTTCTTAAATATCTTCCAAATCATCTAGATAGCATCGTTTTCAAATTTTGGTTAATTTTTACATTTTTCTTGGAAATTTGCTAAAATTTCAGTTTTTCTTATATATCATCCAAATCTTCGATATCCGTAGAAATAGCAACGATTTAGAATTTCGGTTAATTTTTAGTTTACTCGGAAACTCGCTAAAATTCAATTTTTCTTAAATATCTTCCAAATCGTCGATATACGTAGAAATAGCAACGATTTAGAATTTCGGTTAATTTTTACAGTTTACTCGGAAATTCGCTAAAATTCAATTTTTCTTAAATATCTTCCAAATCATCTAGATAGCATCGTTTTCAGATTTTGGTTAATTTTTACATTTTTCTTGGAAAATCGATAAAATTTCAGTTTTTCTTATATATCATCCAAATCGCCGATATACGTAGAAATAGCAACAATATAAAATTTCGGTTAATTTTTACAGTTACTCGGAAATTCGCAAAAACTCAATTTTTCCAATAAATCTATAGAAATAGCATCGTTTTCAGATTTTGGTTAATTTTTCCATTTTTCTTGGAAATTCGCTTAAATTTCGGTTTTTCTTATATATCATCCAAATCGTCGATATACGTAGAAATATCAACGATTAAGAATTTCGGTTAATTTTTACAGTTTACTCGGAAATTCGCTAAAATTCAATTTTTCTTAAATATCTTCCAAATCATCTAGGTAGCATCGTTTTCAAATTTTGGTTAATTTATACATATTTCTTGGAAAATTGCTAAAATTTCAGTTTTTCTAATATATCATCCAATTCGTAGATATACGTAGAAATAGCATCGTTTTCGAATTTCGTGTAATTTTTACATTTTTCTTGGAAATTCGCTAAAATTCAATTTTTCTTATATATCTATAGAAATAGCATCGTTTCCAAATTTTGGTTAATTTTTGCATTTTACTTGGAAAATCGTTAAAATTTCAGTTTTTCTTATATATTACCAAATCGTCGATATACGTAGAAATAGCAACGATTTAGAATTTCGGTTAATTTTTATAGTTTACTAGGAAATTCGCTAAAATTCAATTTTTTTTAAATTTCTTCCAAATCATCTAGATAGCATCGTTTTCAAATTTTGGTTAATTTATACATATATCTTGGAAATTTGCCAAAATTTCAGTTTTTCTAATATATCATCCAAATCGTCGATATACGTAAAAATGGCGTCGTTTTCGAATTTCGTGTAGTTTTTACATTTTTCTTGGATATTCGCTAAAATTCAATTTTTCCTATATATCTATGGAAATAGCATCGTTTTCAAATTTTGGTTAATTTTTACATTTTTCTTGGGAAATCGTTAAAATTTCAGTTTTTCTTATATATCATCCAAATCGTCGATATCTGTAGAAATAGCAACTATTTAGAATTTCGGTTAATTTTTACAATTTATTAGGAAATTCGCTGAAATTCAATTTTTCTTAAATTTCTTCTAAATAGTTGATATTCGTAGAAATAGCAACTATTTAGAATTTCTGTTAATTTGTACAGTTTACTCGGAAATTCGCTAAAATTCAATTTTTCTTAAATATCTTCCCAATCGTCGATATACCTACTTATATATATTTCTACAAATAGCAACGATTTAGAATTTCGGTTAATTTTTACAGTTTATTAGGAAATTCGTTAAAATTTCAGTTTTACTTATATATCATCCAAATCGTCGATATCCGTAGAAATAGCAACGATTTAGAATTTCCGTTAATTTTTACAGTTTACTCGGAAAATCGCTAGAATTCGATTTTTCTTAAATATCTTCCAAATCATCTAGATAGTATCGTTTTCAAATTTTGGTTAATTTATACATATATCTTGGAAATTTGCCAAAATTTCAGTTTTTCTAATATATCATCCAAATCGTCGATATACGTAAAAATGGCGTCGTTTTCGAATTTCGTGTAGTTTTTACATTTTTCTTGGATATTCGCTAAAATTCAATTTTTCCTATATATCTATGGAAATAGCATCGTTTTCAAATTTTGGTTGATTTTTACATTTTTCTTGGAAAATCGTTAAAAATTCAATTTTTCTTATATATCATCCAAATCGTCGATATACGTAGAAATAGCAACAATTTAAAATTTCGGTTAATTTTTACATTTTTCTTGGAAATTCGCTAAAATTTTAGTTTTTCTTAAATATCTTCAAGATCATCTAGATAGCATCGTTTTCAAATTTTGGTTAATTTTTACTTTTTTCTTGGAAAATCGATAAAATTTCAGTTTTTCTTATATATCATCCGAATCGTCGACATACGTAGAAATAGCAACAATTTAAAATTTCGGTTAATTTTTACAGTTTGCTCGGAAATTCGCAAAAGTTCAATTTTTCTTAAATATCTTCCAAATCGTCTAGATAGCATCGTTTTCAATGTTTGGTTAATTGTTACATTTTTCTTGGGAAATCGTTGAAATTTCAGTTTTTCTTAAATATCATCCAAATCGTCGATATACGTAGAAATAGCAACGATTTAGAATTTCGGTTAATTTTTACAGTTTATTAGGAAATTCGCTAAAATTCAATTTTTCTTAAATATCTTCTAAATAGTCGACATACGTAGAAATAGCATCGTTTTCGAATTTCGTGTAATTTTTACATTTTTCTTGGAAATTCGCTAAAATTCAATTTTTCTTATATATCTATAGAAATAGCATCGTTTTCAAATTTTGGTTAATTTTTACATTTTTCTTTGAAAATCGTTAAAATTTCGGTTTTCTTGGAAATTCGCTAAAATTTCAGTTTTTCTTATATATCATCCAAATCGTCGATATATGTAGAAATAGCATCGTTTTCGAATTTCGTGTAATTTTTACATTTTTTTTGGAAATTCGCTAAAATTCAATTTTTCTTAAATATCTTCCAAATCATCTAGATAGCATCGTTTTCGAATTTCGTGCAATTTTTACATTTTACTTGGAAATTCGCTAAAATTCAATTTTTCTTATATATCTATAGAAATAGCATCGTTTTCAAATTCTGGATAATTTTTACATTTTTCTTGGAAATTCGCTAAAATTTCAGATTTTCTTGGAAATCGCTAAAATTTCAGTTTTTCTTATATATCATCCAAATCGTCGACATAGGTAGAAATAGCATCGTTTTCGAATTTCGTGTAATTTTTACATTTTTCTTGGAAATTCGCTAAAATTCAATTTTTCTTATATGGAAAAAAATAGCATCGTTTTCAAATTTTGGTTAATTTTTACATTTTTATTAGAAAATCGTTAAAATTTCAGTTTTTCTTATATATCATCCAAATCGTCGATATACGTAGAAATAGCATCGTTTTCGAATATCGTGTACTTTTTACATTTTTCTTGGAAATTCGCTAAAATTCAATTTTTCTTATATAGAAAAAAATAGCATCGTTTTCAAATTTTGGTTAATTTTTACTTTTTTCTTGGAAAATCGATAAAATTTCAGTTTTTCTTATATATCATCCGAATCGTCGACATACGTAGAAATAGCAACAATTTAAAATTTCGGATAATTTTTACAGTTTGCTCGGAAATTCGCAAAAGTTCAATTTTTCTTAAATATCTTCCAAATCGTCTAGATAGCATCGTTTTCAATGTTTGGTTAATTGTTACATTTTTCTTGGGAAATCGTTGAAATTTCAGTTTTTCTTAAATATCATCCAAATCGTCGATATACGTAGAAATAGCATCGTTTTCGAATTTCGTGTAATTATTACATTTTTCATGGATATTCGCTAAAATGCAATTTTTCTTATATATCTATAGAAATAGCATCGTTTTTAAATTTTGGATAATTTTTACATTTTTCTTGGTAATTCGTTAAAATTTCAGTTTTTCTTATATATCATCCAAATCGTCGATATCCGTAGAAATAGCAACGATTTAGAATTTCGGTTAATTTTTACAGTTTATTAGGAAATTCGCTAAAATTCAATTTTTCTTAAATATCTTCTAAATAGTCGACATACGTAGAAATAGCAACAATTTAAAATTTCGGTTAATTTTTACATTTTTCTTGGAAATTCGCTAAAATTTTAGTTTTTCTTAAATATCTTCAAGATCATCTAGATAGCATCGTTTTCAAATTTTGGTTAATTTTTACTTTTTTCTTGGAAAATCGATAAAATTTCAGTTTTTCTTATATATCATCCGAATCGTCGATATACGTAGAAATAGCAACAATTTAAAATTTCGGTTAATTTTTACAGTTTGCTCGGAAATTCGCAAAAGTTCAATTTTTCTTAAATATCTTCCAAATCGTCTAGATAGCATCGTTTTCAAAGTTTGGTTAATTTTTACATTTTTCTTGGGAAATCGTTAAAATTTCAGTTTTTCTTATATATCATCCAAATCGTCGATATCCGTAGAAATAGCAACGATTTAGAATTTCGGTTAATTTTTACAGTTTATTAGGAAATTCGCTAAAATTCAATTTTTCTTAAATATCTTCTAAATAGTCGACATACGTAGAAATAGCAACGATTTAGAATTTCGGTTAATTTTTACAGTTTACTCGGAAATTCGCTAAAATTCAATTTTTCTTAAATATCTTCCAAATCATCTAGATAGCATCGTTTTCAATTTTTGGTTAATTTATACATATTTCTTGGAAATTTGCTAAAATTTCAGTTTTTCTTATATATCGTCCAAATCGTCGATATACGTAGAAATACCATCGTTTTCGAATTTCGTGCAATTTTTACATTTTTCTTGGAAATTCGCTAAAATTCAATTTTTCTTATATATCTATAGAAATAGCGTCGTTTTCAAATTTTGGATAATTTTTACATTTTTCTTGGAAAACCGTTAAAATTTCGGTTTTCTTGGAAATTCGCTAAAATTTCAGTTTTTCTTATATATCATCCAAATCGTCGATATACGTAGAAATAGCATCGTTTTCGAATTTCGTGTAATTTTTACATTTTTCTTGGAAATTCGCTAAAATTCAATTTTTCTTATATATCTATAGAAATAGCATCGTTTTCAAATTTTGGTTAATTTTTACATTTTTCTTTGAAAATCGTTAAAATTTCGGTTTTCTTGGAAATTCGCTAAAATTTCAGTTTTTCTTATATATCATCCAAATCGTCGATATATGTAGAAATAGCATCGTTTTCGAATTTCGTGTAATTTTTACATTTTTTTTGGAAATTCGCTAAAATTCAATTTTTCTTAAATATCTTCCATATCATCTAGATAGCATCGTTTTCGAATTTCGTGCAATTTTTACATTTTACTTGGAAATTCGCTAAAATTCAATTTTTCTTATATATCTATAGAAATAGCATCGTTTTCAAATTCTGGATAATTTTTACATTTTTCTTGGAAATTCGCTAAAATTTCAGATTTTCTTGGAAATCGCTAAAATTTCAGTTTTTCTTATATATCATCCAAATCGTCGACATAGGTAGAAATAGCATCGTTTTCGAATTTCGTGTAATTTTTACATTTTTCTTGGAAATTCGCTAAAATTCAATTTTTCTTATATGGAAAAAAATAGCATCGTTTTCAAATTTTGGTTAATTTTTACATTTTTATTAGAAAATCGTTAAAATTTCAGTTTTTCTTATATATCATCCAAATCGTCGATATACGTAGAAATAGCATCGTTTTCGAATATCGTGTACTTTTTACATTTTTCTTGGAAATTCGCTAAAATTCAATTTTTCTTATATAGAAAAAAATAGCATCGTTTTCAAATTTTGGTTAATTTTTACATTTTTCTTGGAAAATCGTTAAAATTTCAGTTTTTCTTATATATCATCCAAATCGTCGATAAACGTAGAAATATCAACGATTAAGAATTTCGGTTAATTTTTACAGTTTACTCGGAAATTCGCTAAAATTCAATTTTTCTTAAATATCTTCCAAATCATCTAGATAGCATCGTTTTCAAATTTTGGTTAATTTATACATATTTCTTGGAAATTTGCTAAAATTTCAGTTTTTCTTAAATATCATCCAAATCGTCGATATACGTAGAAATAGCATCGTTTTCGAATTTCGTGTAATTTTTACATTTTTCTTGGAAATTCGCTAAAATTCAATTTTTCTTATATATCTATAGAAATAGCATCGTTTTCAAATTTTGGTTAATTTTTACATTTTTCTTGGAAAATCGTTAAAATTTCAGTTTTTTTTATATATCATCCAAATCGTCGCTATACGTAGAAATAGCATCGTTTTCGAATTTCGTGTAATTTTTACATTTTTCTTGGAAATTCGCTAAAATTCAATTTTTCTTATATAGAAAAAAATAGCATCGTTTTCAAATTTTGGTTAATTTTTACATTTTTCTTGGAAAATCGTTAAAATTTCAGTTTTTTTTATATATCATCCAAATCGTCGGTATACGTAGAAAAAGCATCGTTTTCGAATTTCCTGTAATTTTTACATTTTTCTTGGAAATTCGCTAAAATTCAATTTTTCTTAAATATCTTCCAAATCATCTAGATAGCATCGTTTTCGAATTTCGTGCAATTTTTACATTTTTCTTGGAAATTCGCTAAAATTCAATTTTTCTTATATATCTATAGAAATAGCATCGTTTTCAAATTTTGGTTAATTTTTACATTTTTCTTGGAAAATCGTTAAAATTTCGGTTTTCTTGGAAATTCGCTAAAATTTCAGTTTTTCTTATATATCGTCCAAATCGTCGATATACGTAGAAATAGCATCGTTTTCGAATTTCGTGTAATTTTTACATTTTTCTTGGAAATTCGCTAAAATTCAATTTTTATTATATATCTATAGAAATAGCATCGTTTTCAAATTTTGGTTAATTTTTACATTTTTCTTGGAAAATCGTTAAAATTTCAGTTTTTCTTATATATCATCCAAATCGTCGATAAACGTAGAAATATCAACGATTAAGAATTTCGGTTAATTTTTACAGTTTACTCGGAAATTCGCTAAAATTCAATTTTTCTTAAATATCTTCCAAATCATCTAGATAGCATCGTTTTCAATTTTTGGTTAATTTATACATATTTCTTGGAAATTTGCTAAAATTTCAGTTTTTCTTATATATCGTCCAAATCGTCGATATACGTAGAAATACCATCGTTTTCGAATTTCGTGTAATTTTTAAATTTTTCTTGGAAATTCGCTAAAATTCAATTTTTCTTATATATCTATAGAAATAGCATCGTTTTCAAATTTTGGATAATTTTTACATTTTTCTTGGAAAATCGTTAAAATTTCGGTTTTCTTGGAAATTAGCTAAAATTTCAGTTTTTCTTATATATCATCCAAATCGTCGATATAGGTAGAAATAGCATCGTTTTCGAATTTTGTGTAATTTATACATTTTTCTTGGAAATTCGCTAAAATTCAATTTTTCTTATATATCTATAGAAATAGCATCGTTTTCAAATTTTGGTTAATTTTTACATTTTTCTTAGAAAATCGTTAAAATTTCAGTTTTTCTTATATACCATCCAAATCGTCGATATACGTAGAAATATCAACAATTAAGAATTTCGGCTAATTTTTACAGTTTCCTCGGAAATTCGCTAAAATTCAATTTTTCTTAAATATCTTCCAAATCATCTAGATAGCATCGTTATCAAATTTTGGTTAATTTTTACATTGTTCTTGGAAAATCGTTAAAATTTCGGTTTTCTTGGAAATTCGCTAAAATTTCAGTTTTTCTTATATATCATCCAAATCGTCGGTACACGTAGAAATAGCATCGATTTCGAATTTCGTGTAATTTATACATTTTTCTTGGAAATTCGCTAAAATTCAATTTTTCTTATATATCTATAGAAATAGCATCGTTTTCAAATTTTGGTTAATTTTTACATTTTTATTAGAAAATCGTTAAAATTTCAGTTTTTCTTATATATCATCCAAATCGTCGATAAACGTAGAAATATCAACGATTAAGAATTTCGGTTAATTTTTAGTTTACTCGGAAATTCGCTAAAATTCAATTTTTCTTATATATCTATAGAAATAGCATCGTTTTCAAATTTTGGTTAATTTTTACATTTTTCTTGGAAAATCTTAAAATTTCGGTTTTCTTGGAAATTCGCTAAAATTTCAGTTTTTCTTATATATCATCCAAATCGTCGATATACGTAGAAATAGCATCGTTTTCGAATTTCGTGTAATTTTTACATTTTTCTTGGAAATTCGCTAAAATTCAATTTTTCTTAAATATCTTCTAAATAGTCGACATACGTAGAAATAGCAACGATTAAGAATTTCGGTTAATTTTTACAGTTTACTCGGAAATTCGCTAAAATTCAATTTTTCTTAAATATCTTCCAAATCATCTAGATAGCATCGTTTTCAAATTTTGGTTAATTTATACATATTTCTTGGAAATTTGCTAAAATTTCAGTTTTTCTTAAATATCATCCAAATCGTCGATATACGTAGAAATAGCATCGTTTTCGAATTTCGTGTAATTTTTACATTTTTCTTGGAAATTCGCTAAAATTCAATTTTTCTTATATATCTATAGAAATAGCATCGTTTTCAAATTTTGGTTAATTTTTACATTTTTCTTGGAAAATCGTTAAAATTTCAGTTTTTTTTATATATCATCCAAATCGTCGCTATACGTAGAAATAGCATCGTTTTCGAATTTCGTGTAATTTTTACATTTTTCTTGGAAATTCGCTAAAATTCAATTTTTCTTATATAGAAAAAAATAGCATCGTTTTCAAATTTTGGTTAATTTTTACATTTTTCTTGGAAAATCGTTAAAATTTCAGTTTTTCTTATATATTACCAAATCGTCGATATACGTAGAAATAGCAACGATTTAGAATTTCGGTTAATTTTTATAGTTTACTAGGAAATTCGCTAAAATTCAATTTTTTTTAAATTTCTTCCAAATCATCTAGATAGCATCGTTTTCAAATTTTGGTTAATTTATACATATATCTTGGAAATTTGCCAAAATTTCAGTTTTTCTAATATATCATCCAAATCGTCGATATACGTAAAAATGGCGTCGTTTTCGAATTTCGTGTAGTTTTTACATTTTTCTTGGATATTCGCTAAAATTCAATTTTTCCTATATATCTATGGAAATAGCATCGTTTTCAAATTTTGGTTAATTTTTACATTTTTCTTGGGAAATCGTTAAAATTTCAGTTTTTCTTATATATCATCCAAATCGTCGATATCTGTAGAAATAGCAACTATTTAGAATTTCGGTTAATTTTTACAATTTATTAGGAAATTCGCTGAAATTCAATTTTTCTTAAATTTCTTCTAAATAGTTGATATTCGTAGAAATAGCAACTATTTAAAATTTCGGTTAATTTTTACAGTTTGCTCGGAAATTCGCAAAAGTTCAATTTTTCTTAAATATCTTCCAAATCGTCTAGATAGCATCGTTTTCAATGTTTGGTTAATTTTTACATTTTTCTTGGGAAATCGTTAAAATTTCAGTTTTTCTTAAATATCATCCAAATCGTCGATATACGTAGAAATAGCATCGTTTTCGAATTTCGTGTAATTATTACATTTTTCATGGATATTCGCTAAAATGCAATTTTTCTTATATATCTATAGAAATAGCATCGTTTTTAAATTTTGGATAATTTTTACATTTTTCTTGGAAATTCGTTAAAATTTCAGTTTTTCTTATATATCATCCAAATCGTCGATATCCGTAGAAATAGCAACGATTTAGAATTTCGGTTAATTTTTACAGTTTGCTCGGAAAATCGCAGAAATTCAATTTTTCTTAAATATCTTCCAAATCATCTAGATAGCATCGTTTTCAAATTTTGGTTAATTTTTACATTTTTCTTGGAAATTTGCTAAAATTTCAGTTTTTCTTATATATCATCCAAATCTTCGATATCCGTAGAAATAGCAACGATTTAGAATTTCGGTTAATTTTTAGTTTACTCGGAAACTCGCTAAAATTTAATTTTTCTTAAATATCTTCCAAATCGTCGATATACGTAGAAATAGCAACGATTTAGAATTTCGGTTAATTTTTACAGTTTACTCGGAAATTCGCAAAAGTTCAATTTTTTTTAAATATCTTCCAAATCATCTAGATAGCATCGTTTTCAAATTTTGGTTAATTTTTACATTTTTCTTGGAAAATCGTTAAAAATTCAATTTTTCTTATTTATCATCCAAATCGTCGATATACGTAGAAATAGCAACAATTTAAAATTTCGGTTAATTTTTACATTTTTCTTGGAAATTCGCTAAAATTTTAGTTTTTCTTAAATATCTTCAAGATCATCTAGATAGCATCGTTTTCAAATTTTGGTTAATTTTTACTTTTTTCTTGGAAAATCGATAAAATTTCAGTTTTTCTTATATATCATCCGAATCGTCGATATACGTAGAAATAGCAACAATTTAAAATTTCGGTTAATTTTTACAGTTTGCTCGGAAATTCGCAAAAGTTCAATTTTTCTTAAATATCTTCCAAATCGTCTAGATAGCATCGTTTTCAATGTTTGGTTAATTTTTACATTTTTCTTGGGAAATCGTTAAAATTTCAGTTTTTCTTAAATATCATCCAAATCGTCGATATACGTAGAAATAGCATCGTTTTCGAATTTCGTGTAATTATTACATTTTTCATGGATATTCGCTAAAATGCAATTTTTCTTATATATCTATAGAAATAGCATCGTTTTTAAATTTTGGATAATTTTTACATTTTTCTTGGAAATTCGTTAAAATTTCAGTTTTTCTTATATATCATCCAAATCGTCGATATCCGTAGAAATAGCAACGATTTAGAATTTCGGTTAATTTTTACAGTTTATTAGGAAATTAGCTAAAATTCTATATTTCTTAAATATCTTCTAAATAGTCGATATACGTAGAAATAGCAACAATTTAAAATTTCGGTTAATTTTTACATTTTTCTTGGAAATTCGCTAAAATTTTAGTTTTTCTTAAATAGCTTCAAGATCATCTAGATAGCATCGTTTTCAAATTTTGGTTAATTTTTACTTTTTTCTTGGAAAATCGATAAAATTTCAGTTTTTCTTATATATCATCCGAATCGTCGATATACGTAGAAATAGCAACAATTTAAAATTTCGGTTAATTTTTACAGTTTGCTCGGAAATTCGCAAAAGTTCAATTTTTCTTAAATATCTTCCAAATCGTCTAGATAGCATCGTTTTCAAAGTTTGGTTAATTTTTACATTTTTCTTGGGAAATCGTTAAAATTTCAGTTTTTCTTATATATCATCCAATTCGTCGATATACGTAGAAATAGCATCGTTTTCGAATTTCGTGTAATTATTACATTTTTCATGGATATTCGCTAAAATTCAATTTTTCTTATATATCTATAGAAATAGCATCGTTTTTAAATTTTGAATAATTTTTACATTTTTCTTGGAAGTTCGTTAAAATTTCAGTTTTTCTTATATATCATCCAAATCGTCGATATCCGTAGAAATAGCAACGATTTAGAATTTCGGTTAATTTTTACAGTTTATTAGGAAATTCGCTAAAATTCAATTTTTCTTAATTATCTTCTAAATAGTCGACATACGTAGAAATAGCAACAATTTAAAATTTCGGTTAATTTTTACATTTTTCTTGGAAATTCGCTAAAATTTTAGTTTTTCTTAAATATCTTCAAGATCATCTAGATAGCATCGTTTTCAAATTTTGGTTAATTTTTACTTTTTTCTTGGAAAATCGATAAAATTTCAGTTTTTCTTATATATCATCCGAATCGTCGATATACGTAGAAATAGCAACAATTTAAAATTTCGGTTAATTTTTACAGTTTGCTCGGAAATTCGCAAAAGTTCAATTTTTCTTAAATATCTTCCAAATCGTCTAGATAGCATCGTTTTCAATGTTTGGTTAATTTTTACATTTTTCTTGGGAAATCGTTAAAATTTCAGTTTTTCTTATATATCATCCAAATCGTCGATATCCGTAGAAATAGCAACTATTTAGAATTTCGGTTAATTTTTACAATTTATTAGGAAATTCGCTGAAATTCAATTTTTCTTAAATTTCTTCTAAATAGTTGATATTCGTAGAAATAGCAACTATTTAGAATTTCTGTTAATTTGTACAGTTTACTCGGAAATTCGCTAAAATTCAATTTTTCTTAAATATCTTCCCAATCGTCGATATACCTACTTATATATATTTCTACAAATAGCAACGATTTAGAATTTCGGTTAATTTTTACAGTTTATTAGGAAATTCGTTAAAATTTCAGTTTTACTTATATATCATCCAAATCGTCGATATCCGTAGAAATAGCAACGATTTAGAATTTCCGTTAATTTTTACAGTTTACTCGGAAAATCGCTAGAATTCGATTTTTCTTAAATATCTTCCAAATCATCTAGATAGCATCGTTTTCAAATTTTGGTTAATTTTTACATTTTTCTTGGAAATTTACTAAAATTTCAGTTTTTCTTATATATCATCCAAATCGTCGATATACGTTGAAATAGCAACGATTTAGAGTTTCGGTTAATTTTTACAGTTCACACGGAAAATCGCTAGAATTCAATTTTTCTTAAATATCTTCCAAATCATCAAGATAGCATCGTTTTCAAATTTTGGTTAATTTTTACATTTTTCTTGGAAAATCGTTAAAATTTCAGTTTTTCTTATATATCATCCAAATCGTCGATATACGAAGAAATAGCAACGATTTAAAATTTCGGTTAATTTTTACAGTTTACGCGGAAATTCGCAAAAATTCAATTTTTCTTAAATATCTTCCAAATCATCTAGATAGCATCGTTTTCAAATTTTGGTTAATTTTTACATTTTTCTTGGAAAATCGTTAAAATTTCAGTTTTTCTTATATATCATCCAAATCGTCGATATACGTAGAAATAGCAACAATTTAAAATTTCGGTTAATTTTTTCAGTTTACTCGGAAATTCGCAAAAATTCAATTTTTGTTAAATATCTTCCAAATCATCTAGATAGCATCGTTTTCAAAGTTTGGTTAATTTTTACATTTTTATTGGAAAATCGTTGAAATATCAGTTTTTCTTATATATCATCCAAATCGTCGATATACGTAGAAATAGCATCGTTTTCGAATTTCGTGCAATTTTTACATTTTTCTTGGAAATTTGCTAAAATTTCAGTTTTTCTTATATACATCCAAATCTTCGATATCCGTAGAAATAGCAACGATATAGAATTTCGGTTAATTTTTACAGTTACTCGGAAATTCGCAAAAACTCAATTTTTCCTATATATCTATAGAAATAGCATCGTTTTCAGATTTTGGTTAATTTTTCAATTTTTCTTGGAAATTCGCTTAAATTTCGGTTTTTCCTATATATCATCCAAATCGTCTATATTCCTGGAAATAGCAACGATTTAGAATTTCGGTTAATTTTTACAGTTTACACGGAAAATCGCAGAAATTCAATTTTTCTTAAATATCTTCCAAATCATCTAGATAGCATCGTTTTCAAATTTTGGTTAATTTTTACATTTTTCTTGGAAATTTGCTAAAATTTCAGTTTTTCTTATATATCATCCAAATCGTCGATATCCGTAGAAATAGCAACGATTTAGAATTTCGGTTAATTTTTACAGTTTACACGGAAAATCGCAGAAATTCAATTTTTCTTAAATATCTTCCAAATCATCTAGATAGCATCGTTTTCAAATTTTGGTTAATTTTTACATTTTTCTTGGAAATTTGCTAAAATTTCAGTTTTTCTTATATATCATCCAAATCTTCGATATCCGTAGAAATAGCAACGATTTAGAATTTCGGTTAATTTTTAGTTTACTCGGAAACTCGCTAAAATTCAATTTTTCTTAAATATCTTCCAAATCGTCGATATACGTAGAAATAGCAACGATTTAGAATTTCGGTTAATTTTTACAGTTTACTCGGAAATTCGCTAAAATTCAATTTTTCTTAAATATCTTCCAAATCATCTAGATAGCATCGTTTTCAGATTTTGGTTAATTTTTACATTTTTCTTGGAAAATCGATAAAATTTCAGTTTTTCTTATATATCATCCAAATCGCCGATATACGTAGAAATAGCAACAATATAAAATTTCGGTTAATTTTTACAGTTACTCGGAAATTCGCAAAAACTCAATTTTTCCAATAAATCTATAGAAATAGCATCGTTTTCAGATTTTGGTTAATTTTTCCATTTTTCTTGGAAATTCGCTTAAATTTCGGTTTTTCTTATATATCATCCAAATCGTCGATATACGTAGAAATATCAACGATTAAGAATTTCGGTTAATTTTTACAGTTTACTCGGAAATTCGCTAAAATTCAATTTTTCTTAAATATCTTCCAAATCATCTAGGTAGCATCGTTTTCAAATTTTGGTTAATTTATACATATTTCTTGGAAAATTGCTAAAATTTCAGTTTTTTTAATATATCATCCAATTCGTAGATATACGTAGAAATAGCATCGTTTTCGAATTTCGTGTAATTTTTACATTTTTCTTGGAAATTCGCTAAAATTCAATTTTTCTTATATATCTATAGAAATAGCATCGTTTCCAAATTTTGGTTAATTTTTGCATTTTACTTGGAAAATCGTTAAAATTTCAGTTTTTCTTATATATTACCAAATCGTCGATATACGTAGAAATAGCAACGATTTAGAATTTCGGTTAATTTTTATAGTTTACTAGGAAATTCGCTAAAATTCAATTTTTTTTAAATTTCTTCCAAATCATCTAGATAGCATCGTTTTCAAATTTTGGTTAATTTATACATATATCTTGGAAATTTGCCAAAATTTCAGTTTTTCTAATATATCATCCAAATCGTCGATATACGTAAAAATGGCGTCGTTTTCGAATTTCGTGTAGTTTTTACATTTTTCTTGGATATTCGCTAAAATTCAATTTTTCCTATATATCTATGGAAATAGCATCGTTTTCAAATTTTGGTTAATTTTTACATTTTTCTTGGGAAATCGTTAAAATTTCAGTTTTTCTTATATATCATCCAAATCGTCGATATCTGTAGAAATAGCAACTATTTAGAATTTCGGTTAATTTTTACAATTTATTAGGAAATTCGCTGAAATTCAATTTTTCTTAAATTTCTTCTAAATAGTTGATATTCGTAGAAATAGCAACTATTTAGAATTTCTGTTAATTTGTACAGTTTACTCGGAAATTCGCTAAAATTCAATTTTTCTTAAATATCTTCCCAATCGTCGATATACCTACTTATATATATTTCTACAAATAGCAACGATTTAGAATTTCGGTTAATTTTTACAGTTTATTAGGAAATTCGTTAAAATTTCAGTTTTACTTATATATCATCCAAATCGTCGATATCCGTAGAAATAGCAACGATTTAGAATTTCCGTTAATTTTTACAGTTTACTCGGAAAATCGCTAGAATTCGATTTTTCTTAAATATCTTCCAAATCATCTAGATAGTATCGTTTTCAAATTTTGGTTAATTTATACATATATCTTGGAAATTTGCCAAAATTTCAGTTTTTCTAATATATCATCCAAATCGTCGATATACGTAAAAATGGCGTCGTTTTCGAATTTCGTGTAGTTTTTACATTTTTCTTGGATATTCGCTAAAATTCAATTTTTCCTATATATCTATGGAAATAGCATCGTTTTCAAATTTTGGTTGATTTTTACATTTTTCTTGGAAAATCGTTAAAAATTCAATTTTTCTTATATATCATCCAAATCGTCGATATACGTAGAAATAGCAACAATTTAAAATTTCGGTTAATTTTTACATTTTTCTTGGAAATTCGCTAAAATTTTAGTTTTTCTTAAATATCTTCAAGATCATCTAGATAGCATCGTTTTCAAATTTTGGTTAATTTTTACTTTTTTCTTGGAAAATCGATAAAATTTCAGTTTTTCTTATATATCATCCGAATCGTCGACATACGTAGAAATAGCAACAATTTAAAATTTCGGTTAATTTTTACAGTTTGCTCGGAAATTCGCAAAAGTTCAATTTTTCTTAAATATCTTCCAAATCGTCTAGATAGCATCGTTTTCAATGTTTGGTTAATTGTTACATTTTTCTTGGGAAATCGTTGAAATTTCAGTTTTTCTTAAATATCATCCAAATCGTCGATATACGTAGAAATAGCAACGATTTAGAATTTCGGTTAATTTTTACAGTTTATTAGGAAATTCGCTAAAATTCAATTTTTCTTAAATATCTTCTAAATAGTCGACATACGTAGAAATAGCATCGTTTTCGAATTTCGTGTAATTTTTACATTTTTCTTGGAAATTCGCTAAAATTCAATTTTTCTTATATATCTATAGAAATAGCATCGTTTTCAAATTTTGGTTAATTTTTACATTTTTCTTTGAAAATCGTTAAAATTTCGGTTTTCTTGGAAATTCGCTAAAATTTCAGTTTTTCTTATATATCATCCAAATCGTCGATATATGTAGAAATAGCATCGTTTTCGAATTTCGTGTAATTTTTACATTTTTTTTGGAAATTCGCTAAAATTCAATTTTTCTTAAATATCTTCCAAATCATCTAGATAGCATCGTTTTCGAATTTCGTGCAATTTTTACATTTTACTTGGAAATTCGCTAAAATTCAATTTTTCTTATATATCTATAGAAATAGCATCGTTTTCAAATTCTGGATAATTTTTACATTTTTCTTGGAAATTCGCTAAAATTTCAGATTTTCTTGGAAATCGCTAAAATTTCAGTTTTTCTTATATATCATCCAAATCGTCGACATAGGTAGAAATAGCATCGTTTTCGAATTTCGTGTAATTTTTACATTTTTCTTGGAAATTCGCTAAAATTCAATTTTTCTTATATGGAAAAAAATAGCATCGTTTTCAAATTTTGGTTAATTTTTACATTTTTATTAGAAAATCGTTAAAATTTCAGTTTTTCTTATATATCATCCAAATCGTCGATATACGTAGAAATAGCATCGTTTTCGAATATCGTGTACTTTTTACATTTTTCTTGGAAATTCGCTAAAATTCAATTTTTCTTATATAGAAAAAAATAGCATCGTTTTCAAATTTTGGTTAATTTTTACTTTTTTCTTGGAAAATCGATAAAATTTCAGTTTTTCTTATATATCATCCGAATCGTCGACATACGTAGAAATAGCAACAATTTAAAATTTCGGATAATTTTTACAGTTTGCTCGGAAATTCGCAAAAGTTCAATTTTTCTTAAATATCTTCCAAATCGTCTAGATAGCATCGTTTTCAATGTTTGGTTAATTGTTACATTTTTCTTGGGAAATCGTTGAAATTTCAGTTTTTCTTAAATATCATCCAAATCGTCGATATACGTAGAAATAGCATCGTTTTCGAATTTCGTGTAATTATTACATTTTTCATGGATATTCGCTAAAATGCAATTTTTCTTATATATCTATAGAAATAGCATCGTTTTTAAATTTTGGATAATTTTTACATTTTTCTTGGTAATTCGTTAAAATTTCAGTTTTTCTTATATATCATCCAAATCGTCGATATCCGTAGAAATAGCAACGATTTAGAATTTCGGTTAATTTTTACAGTTTATTAGGAAATTCGCTAAAATTCAATTTTTCTTAAATATCTTCTAAATAGTCGACATACGTAGAAATAGCAACAATTTAAAATTTCGGTTAATTTTTACATTTTTCTTGGAAATTCGCTAAAATTTTAGTTTTTCTTAAATATCTTCAAGATCATCTAGATAGCATCGTTTTCAAATTTTGGTTAATTTTTACTTTTTTCTTGGAAAATCGATAAAATTTCAGTTTTTCTTATATATCATCCGAATCGTCGATATACGTAGAAATAGCAACAATTTAAAATTTCGGTTAATTTTTACAGTTTGCTCGGAAATTCGCAAAAGTTCAATTTTTCTTAAATATCTTCCAAATCGTCTAGATAGCATCGTTTTCAAAGTTTGGTTAATTTTTACATTTTTCTTGGGAAATCGTTAAAATTTCAGTTTTTCTTATATATCATCCAAATCGTCGATATCCGTAGAAATAGCAACGATTTAGAATTTCGGTTAATTTTTACAGTTTATTAGGAAATTCGCTAAAATTCAATTTTTCTTAAATATCTTCTAAATAGTCGACATACGTAGAAATAGCAACGATTTAGAATTTCGGTTAATTTTTACAGTTTACTCGGAAATTCGCTAAAATTCAATTTTTCTTAAATATCTTCCAAATCATCTAGATAGCATCGTTTTCAATTTTTGGTTAATTTATACATATTTCTTGGAAATTTGCTAAAATTTCAGTTTTTCTTATATATCGTCCAAATCGTCGATATACGTAGAAATACCATCGTTTTCGAATTTCGTGCAATTTTTACATTTTTCTTGGAAATTCGCTAAAATTCAATTTTTCTTATATATCTATAGAAATAGCGTCGTTTTCAAATTTTGGATAATTTTTACATTTTTCTTGGAAAACCGTTAAAATTTCGGTTTTCTTGGAAATTCGCTAAAATTTCAGTTTTTCTTATATATCATCCAAATCGTCGATATACGTAGAAATAGCATCGTTTTCGAATTTCGTGTAATTTTTACATTTTTCTTGGAAATTCGCTAAAATTCAATTTTTCTTATATATCTATAGAAATAGCATCGTTTTCAAATTTTGGTTAATTTTTACATTTTTCTTTGAAAATCGTTAAAATTTCGGTTTTCTTGGAAATTCGCTAAAATTTCAGTTTTTCTTATATATCATCCAAATCGTCGATATATGTAGAAATAGCATCGTTTTCGAATTTCGTGTAATTTTTACATTTTTTTTGGAAATTCGCTAAAATTCAATTTTTCTTAAATATCTTCCATATCATCTAGATAGCATCGTTTTCGAATTTCGTGCAATTTTTACATTTTACTTGGAAATTCGCTAAAATTCAATTTTTCTTATATATCTATAGAAATAGCATCGTTTTCAAATTCTGGATAATTTTTACATTTTTCTTGGAAATTCGCTAAAATTTCAGATTTTCTTGGAAATCGCTAAAATTTCAGTTTTTCTTATATATCATCCAAATCGTCGACATAGGTAGAAATAGCATCGTTTTCGAATTTCGTGTAATTTTTACATTTTTCTTGGAAATTCGCTAAAATTCAATTTTTCTTATATGGAAAAAAATAGCATCGTTTTCAAATTTTGGTTAATTTTTACATTTTTATTAGAAAATCGTTAAAATTTCAGTTTTTCTTATATATCATCCAAATCGTCGATATACGTAGAAATAGCATCGTTTTCGAATATCGTGTACTTTTTACATTTTTCTTGGAAATTCGCTAAAATTCAATTTTTCTTATATAGAAAAAAATAGCATCGTTTTCAAATTTTGGTTAATTTTTACATTTTTCTTGGAAAATCGTTAAAATTTCAGTTTTTCTTATATATCATCCAAATCGTCGATAAACGTAGAAATATCAACGATTAAGAATTTCGGTTAATTTTTACAGTTTACTCGGAAATTCGCTAAAATTCAATTTTTCTTAAATATCTTCCAAATCATCTAGATAGCATCGTTTTCAAATTTTGGTTAATTTATACATATTTCTTGGAAATTTGCTAAAATTTCAGTTTTTCTTAAATATCATCCAAATCGTCGATATACGTAGAAATAGCATCGTTTTCGAATTTCGTGTAATTTTTACATTTTTCTTGGAAATTCGCTAAAATTCAATTTTTCTTATATATCTATAGAAATAGCATCGTTTTCAAATTTTGGTTAATTTTTACATTTTTCTTGGAAAATCGTTAAAATTTCAGTTTTTTTTATATATCATCCAAATCGTCGCTATACGTAGAAATAGCATCGTTTTCGAATTTCGTGTAATTTTTACATTTTTCTTGGAAATTCGCTAAAATTCAATTTTTCTTATATAGAAAAAAATAGCATCGTTTTCAAATTTTGGTTAATTTTTACATTTTTCTTGGAAAATCGTTAAAATTTCAGTTTTTTTTATATATCATCCAAATCGTCGGTATACGTAGAAAAAGCATCGTTTTCGAATTTCCTGTAATTTTTACATTTTTCTTGGAAATTCGCTAAAATTCAATTTTTCTTAAATATCTTCCAAATCATCTAGATAGCATCGTTTTCGAATTTCGTGCAATTTTTACATTTTTCTTGGAAATTCGCTAAAATTCAATTTTTCTTATATATCTATAGAAATAGCATCGTTTTCAAATTTTGGTTAATTTTTACATTTTTCTTGGAAAATCGTTAAAATTTCGGTTTTCTTGGAAATTCGCTAAAATTTCAGTTTTTCTTATATATCGTCCAAATCGTCGATATACGTAGAAATAGCATCGTTTTCGAATTTCGTGTAATTTTTACATTTTTCTTGGAAATTCGCTAAAATTCAATTTTTATTATATATCTATAGAAATAGCATCGTTTTCAAATTTTGGTTAATTTTTACATTTTTCTTGGAAAATCGTTAAAATTTCAGTTTTTCTTATATATCATCCAAATCGTCGATAAACGTAGAAATATCAACGATTAAGAATTTCGGTTAATTTTTACAGTTTACTCGGAAATTCGCTAAAATTCAATTTTTCTTAAATATCTTCCAAATCATCTAGATAGCATCGTTTTCAATTTTTGGTTAATTTATACATATTTCTTGGAAATTTGCTAAAATTTCAGTTTTTCTTATATATCGTCCAAATCGTCGATATACGTAGAAATACCATCGTTTTCGAATTTCGTGTAATTTTTAAATTTTTCTTGGAAATTCGCTAAAATTCAATTTTTCTTATATATCTATAGAAATAGCATCGTTTTCAAATTTTGGTTAATTTTTACATTTTTCTTAGAAAATCGTTAAAATTTCAGTTTTTCTTATATACCATCCAAATCGTCGATATACGTAGAAATATCAACAATTAAGAATTTCGGCTAATTTTTACAGTTTCCTCGGAAATTCGCTAAAATTCAATTTTTCTTAAATATCTTCCAAATCATCTAGATAGCATCGTTATCAAATTTTGGTTAATTTTTACATTGTTCTTGGAAAATCGTTAAAATTTCGGTTTTCTTGGAAATTCGCTAAAATTTCAGTTTTTCTTATATATCATCCAAATCGTCGGTACACGTAGAAATAGCATCGATTTCGAATTTCGTGTAATTTATACATTTTTCTTGGAAATTCGCTAAAATTCAATTTTTCTTATATATCTATAGAAATAGCATCGTTTTCAAATTTTGGTTAATTTTTACATTTTTATTAGAAAATCGTTAAAATTTCAGTTTTTCTTATATATCATCCAAATCGTCGATAAACGTAGAAATATCAACGATTAAGAATTTCGGTTAATTTTTAGTTTACTCGGAAATTCGCTAAAATTCAATTTTTCTTATATATCTATAGAAATAGCATCGTTTTCAAATTTTGGTTAATTTTTACATTTTTCTTGGAAAATCTTAAAATTTCGGTTTTCTTGGAAATTCGCTAAAATTTCAGTTTTTCTTATATATCATCCAAATCGTCGATATACGTAGAAATAGCATCGTTTTCGAATTTCGTGTAATTTTTACATTTTTCTTGGAAATTCGCTAAAATTCAATTTTTCTTATATATCTATAGAAATAGCATCGTTTTCAAATTTTGGTTAATTTTTACATTTTTCTTGGAAAATCGTTAAAATTTCAGTTTTTCTTATATATCATCCAAATCGTCGATAAACGTAGAAATATCAACGATTAAGAATTTCGGTTAATTTTTAGTTTACTCGGAAATTCGCTAAAATTCAATTTTTCTTATATATCTATAGAAATAGCATCGTTTTCAAATTTTGGTTAATTTTTACATTTTTCTTGGAAAATCTTAAAATTTCGGTTTTCTTGGAAATTCGCTAAAATTTCAGTTTTTCTTATATATCATCCAAATCGTCGATATACGTAGAAA
This sequence comes from Agrilus biguttatus, assembly GCA_963921985.1. NCBI lineage: Eukaryota > Metazoa > Arthropoda > Insecta > Coleoptera > Buprestidae > Agrilus > Agrilus biguttatus. The sequence continues at coordinate 21,203,608 of OY998117.1, read as the reverse complement.
TAGCATCGTTTTCGAATTTCGTGTAATTTTTACATTTTTCTTGGAAATTCGCTAAAATTCAATATTTCTTAAATATCTTCCAAATCATCTAGATAGCATCGTTCTCGAATTTCGTGCAATTTTTACATTTTTCTTGGAAATTCGCTAAAATTCAATTTTTCTTATATATCTATAGAAATAGCATCGTTTTCAAATTTTGGTTAATTTTTACATTTTTCTTGGAAAATCGTTAAAATTTCGGTTTTCTTGGAAATTCGCTAAAATTTCAGTTTTTCTTATATATCATCCAAATCGTCGATATACGTAGAAATAGCATCGTTTTCGAATTTCGTGTAATTTTTACATTTTTCTTGGAAATTCGCTAAAATTCAATTTTTATTATATATCTATAGAAATAGCATCGTTTTCAAATTTTGGTTAATTTTTACATTTTTCTTAGAAAATCGTTAAAATTTCAGTTTTTCTTATATACCATCCAAATCGTCGATATACGTAGAAATATCGACGATTAAGAATTTCGGCTAATTTTTACAGTTTCCTCGGAAATTCGCTAAAATTCAATTTTTCTTAAATATCTTCCAAATCATCTAGATAGCATCGTTTTCAAATTTTGGTTAATTTTTACATTGTTCTTGGAAAATCGTTAAAATTTCGGTTTTCTTGGAAATTCGCTAAAATTTCAGTTTTTCTTATATATCATCCAAATCGTCGGTACACGTAGAAATAGCATCGATTTCGAATTTCGTGTAATTTATACATTTTTCTTGGAAATTCGCTAAAATTCAATTTTTCTTATATATCTATAGAAATAGCATCGTTTTCAAATTTTGGTTAATTTTTACATTTTTCTTGGAAAATCGTTAAAATTTCAGTTTTTCTTATATATCATCCAAATCGTCGATAAACGTAGAAATATCAACGATTAAGAATTTCGGTTAATTTTTAGTTTACTCGGAAATTCGCTAAAATTCAATTTTTCTTATATATCTATAGAAATAGCATCGTTTTCAAATTTTGGTTAATTTTTACATTTTTCTTGGAAAATCTTAAAATTTCGGTTTTCTTGGAAATTCGCTAAAATTTCAGTTTTTCTTATATATCATCCAAATCGTCGATATACGTAGAAATAGCATCGTTTTCGAATTTCGTGTAATTTTTACATTTTTCTTGGAAATTCGCTAAAATTCAATATTTCTTAAATATCTTCCAAATCATCTAGATAGCATCGTTCTCGAATTTCGTGCAATTTTTACATTTTTCTTGGAAATTCGCTAAAATTCAATTTTTCTTATATATCTATAGAAATAGCATCGTTTTCAAATTTTGGTTAATTTTTACATTTTTCTTGGAAAATCGTTAAAATTTCGGTTTTCTTGGAAATTCGCTAAAATTTCAGTTTTTCTTATATATCATCCAAATCGTCGATATACGTAGAAATAGCATCGTTTTCGAATTTCGTGTAATTTTTACATTTTTCTTGGAAATTCGCTAAAATTCAATTTTTATTATATATCTATAGAAATAGCATCGTTTTCAAATTTTGGTTAATTTTTACATTTTTCTTAGAAAATCGTTAAAATTTCAGTTTTTCTTATATACCATCCAAATCGTCGATATACGTAGAAATATCGACGATTAAGAATTTCGGCTAATTTTTACAGTTTCCTCGGAAATTCGCTAAAATTCAATTTTTCTTAAATATCTTCCAAATCATCTAGATAGCATCGTTTTCAAATTTTGGTTAATTTTTACATTGTTCTTGGAAAATCGTTAAAATTTCGGTTTTCTTGGAAATTCGCTAAAATTTCAGTTTTTCTTATATATCATCCAAATCGTCGGTACACGTAGAAATAGCATCGATTTCGAATTTCGTGTAATTTATACATTTTTCTTGGAAATTCGCTAAAATTCAATTTTTCTTATATATCTATAGAAATAGCATCGTTTTCAAATTTTGGTTAATTTTTACATTTTTCTTGGAAAATCGTTAAAATTTCAGTTTTTCTTATATATCATCCAAATCGTCGATAAACGTAGAAATATCAACGATTAAGAATTTCGGCTAATTTTTACAGTTTCCTCGGAAATTCGCTAAAATTCAATTTTTCTTAAATATCTTCCAAATCATCTAGATAGCATCGTTCTCAAATTTTGGTTAATTTTTACATTGTTCTTGGAAAATCGTTAAAATTTCGGTTTTCTTGGAAATTCGCTAAAATTTCAGTTTTTCTTATATATCATCCAAATCGTCGGTACACGTAGAAATAGCATCGATTTCGAATTTCGTGTAATTTATACATTTTTCTTGGAAATTCGCTAAAATTCAATTTTTCTTATATATCTATAGAAATAGCATCGTTTTCAAATTTTGGTTAATTTTTACATTTTTATTAGAAAATCGTTAAGATTTCAGTTTTTCTTATATATCATCCAAATCGTCGATATACGTAGAAATAGCATCGTTTTCGAATTTCGTGTAATTTTTACATTTTTCTTGGAAATTCGCTAAAATTCAATTTTTATTATATATCTATAGAAATAGCATCGTTTTCAAATTTTGGTTAATTTTTACATTTTTCTTGGAAAATCGTTAAAATTTCAGTTTTTCTTATATATCATCCAAATCGTCGATAAACGTAGAAATATCAACGATTAAGAATTTCGGTTAATTTTTACAGTTTACTCGGAAATTCGCTAAAATTCAATTTTTCTTAAATATCTTCCAAATCATCTAGATAGCATCGTTTTCAATTTTTGGTTAATTTATACATATTTCTTGGAAATTTGCTAAAATTTCAGTTTTTCTTATATATCGTCCAAATCGTCGATATACGTAGAAATACCATCGTTTTCGAATTTCGTGCAATTTTTACATTTTTCTTGGAAATTCGCTAAAATTCAATTTTTCTTATATATCTATAGAAATAGCGTCGTTTTCAAATTTTGGATAATTTTTACATTTTTCTTGGAAAACCGTTAAAATTTCGGTTTTCTTGGAAATTCGCTAAAATTTCAGTTTTTCTTATATATCATCCAAATCGTCGATATACGTAGAAATAGCATCGTTTTCGAATTTCGTGTAATTTTTACATTTTTCTTGGAAATTCGCTAAAATTCAATTTTTATTATATATCTATAGAAATAGCATCGTTTTCAAATTTTGGTTAATTTTTACAGTTTACTCGGAAATTCGCTAAAATTCAATTTTTCTTAAATATCTTCCAAATCATCTAGATAGCATCGTTTTCGAATTTCGTGCTATCTTTACATTTTACTTGGAAATTCGCTAAAATTCAATTTTTCTTATATGGAAAAAAATAGCATCGTTTTCAAATTTTGGTTAATTTTTACATTTTTATTAGAAAATCGTTAAAATTTCAGTTTTTCTTATATATCATCCAAATCGTCGATATACGTAGAAATAGCATCGTTTTCGAATTTCGTGTACTTTTAACATTTTTCTTGGAAATTCGCTAAAATTCAATTTTTCTTACATATCTATAGAAATAGCATCGTTTTCAAATTTTGGTTAATTTTTACATTGTTCTTGGAAAATCGTTAAAATTTCGGTTTTCTTGGAAATTCGCTAAAATTTCAGTTTTTCTTATATATCATCCAAATCGTCGGTACACGTAGAAATAGCATCGATTTCGAATTTCGTGTAATTTATACATTTTTCTTGGAAATTCGCTAAAATTCAATTTTTCTTATATATCTATAGAAATAGCATCGTTTTCAAATTTTGGTTAATTTTTACATTTTTATTAGAAAATCGTTAAGATTTCAGTTTTTCTTATATATCATCCAAATCGTCGATATACGTAGAAATAGCATCGTTTTCGAATTTCGTGTAATTTTTACATTTTTCTTGGAAATTCGCTAAAATTCAATTTTTATTATATATCTATAGAAATAGCATCGTTTTCAAATTTTGGTTAATTTTTACATTTTTCTTGGAAAATCGTTAAAATTTCAGTTTTTCTTATATATCATCCAAATCGTCGATAAACGTAGAAATATCAACGATTAAGAATTTCGGTTAATTTTTACAGTTTACTCGGAAATTCGCTAAAATTCAATTTTTCTTAAATATCTTCCAAATCATCTAGATAGCATCGTTTTCAATTTTTGGTTAATTTATACATATTTCTTGGAAATTTGCTAAAATTTCAGTTTTTCTTATATATCGTCCAAATCGTCGATATACGTAGAAATACCATCGTTTTCGAATTTCGTGCAATTTTTACATTTTTCTTGGAAATTCGCTAAAATTCAATTTTTCTTATATATCTATAGAAATAGCGTCGTTTTCAAATTTTGGATAATTTTTACATTTTTCTTGGAAAACCGTTAAAATTTCGGTTTTCTTGGAAATTCGCTAAAATTTCAGTTTTTCTTATATATCATCCAAATCGTCGATATACGTAGAAATAGCATCGTTTTCGAATTTCGTGTAATTTTTACATTTTTCTTGGAAATTCGCTAAAATTCAATTTTTATTATATATCTATAGAAATAGCATCGTTTTCAAATTTTGGTTAATTTTTACAGTTTACTCGGAAATTCGCTAAAATTCAATTTTTCTTAAATATCTTCCAAATCATCTAGATAGCATCGTTTTCGAATTTCGTGCTATCTTTACATTTTACTTGGAAATTCGCTAAAATTCAATTTTTCTTATATGGAAAAAAATAGCATCGTTTTCAAATTTTGGTTAATTTTTACATTTTTATTAGAAAATCGTTAAAATTTCAGTTTTTCTTATATATCATCCAAATCGTCGATATACGTAGAAATAGCATCGTTTTCGAATTTCGTGTACTTTTAACATTTTTCTTGGAAATTCGCTAAAATTCAATTTTTCTTACATATCTATAGAAATAGCATCGTTTTCAAATTTTGGTTAATTTTTACATTTTTCTTGGAAAATCGTTAAAATTTCGGTTTTCTTGGAAATTCGCTAAAATTTCAGTTTTTCTTAGATATCATCCAAATCGTCGATATACGTAGAAATAGCATCGTTATCGAATTTCGTGTAATTTTTACATTTTTACTTGGAAATTCGCTAAAATTTCAGATTTTCTTGGAAATCGCTAAAATTTCAGTTTTTCTTATATATCATCCAAATCGTCGATATACGTAGAAATAGCATCGTTTTCGAATTTCGTGTACTTTTAACATTTTTCTTGGAAATTCGCTAAAATTCAATTTTTCTTACATATCTATAGAAATAGCATCGTTTTCAAATTTTGGTTAATTTTTACATTTTTCTTGGAAAATCGTTAAAATTTCGGTTTTCTTGGAAATTCGCTAAAATTTCAGTTTTTCTTAGATATCATCCAAATCGTCGATATACGTAGAAATAGCATCGTTATCGAATTTCGTGTAATTTTTACATTTTTACTTGGAAATTCGCTAAAATTTCAGATTTTCTTGGAAATCGCTAAAATTTCAGTTTTTCTTATATATCATCCAAATCGTCGATATAGGTAGAAATAGCATCGTTTTCCAATTTCGTGTAATTTTTACATTTTTCTTGGAAATTCGCTAAAATTTCAGTTTTTCTTATATATCATCCAAATCGTCGATATACGTAGAAATAGCATCGTTTTCAAATTTTGGTTAATTTTTACATTTTTATTAGAAAATCGTTAAGATTTCAGTTTTTCTTATATATCATCCAAATCGTCGATATACGTAGAAATAGCATCGTTTTCGAATTTCGTGTAATTTTTACATTTTTCTTGGAAATTCGCTAAAATTCAATTTTTATTATATATCTATAGAAATAGCATCGTTTTCAAATTTTGGTTAATTTTTACATTTTTCTTGGAAAATCGTTAAAATTTCAGTTTTTCTTATATATCATCCAAATCGTCGATAAACGTAGAAATATCAACGATTAAGAATTTCGGTTAATTTTTACAGTTTACTCGGAAATTCGCTAAAATTCAATTTTTCTTAAATATCTTCCAAATCATCTAGATAGCATCGTTTTCAATTTTTGGTTAATTTATACATATTTCTTGGAAATTTGCTAAAATTTCAGTTTTTCTTATATATCGTCCAAATCGTCGATATACGTAGAAATACCATCGTTTTCGAATTTCGTGCAATTTTTACATTTTTCTTGGAAATTCGCTAAAATTCAATTTTTCTTATATATCTATAGAAATAGCGTCGTTTTCAAATTTTGGATAATTTTTACATTTTTCTTGGAAAACCGTTAAAATTTCGGTTTTCTTGGAAATTCGCTAAAATTTCAGTTTTTCTTATATATCATCCAAATCGTCGATATACGTAGAAATAGCATCGTTTTCGAATTTCGTGTAATTTTTACATTTTTCTTGGAAATTCGCTAAAATTCAATTTTTATTATATATCTATAGAAATAGCATCGTTTTCAAATTTTGGTTAATTTTTACAGTTTACTCGGAAATTCGCTAAAATTCAATTTTTCTTAAATATCTTCCAAATCATCTAGATAGCATCGTTTTCGAATTTCGTGCTATCTTTACATTTTACTTGGAAATTCGCTAAAATTCAATTTTTCTTATATGGAAAAAAATAGCATCGTTTTCAAATTTTGGTTAATTTTTACATTTTTATTAGAAAATCGTTAAAATTTCAGTTTTTCTTATATATCATCCAAATCGTCGATATACGTAGAAATAGCATCGTTTTCGAATTTCGTGTACTTTTAACATTTTTCTTGGAAATTCGCTAAAATTCAATTTTTCTTACATATCTATAGAAATAGCATCGTTTTCAAATTTTGGTTAATTTTTACATTTTTCTTGGAAAATCGTTAAAATTTCGGTTTTCTTGGAAATTCGCTAAAATTTCAGTTTTTCTTAGATATCATCCAAATCGTCGATATACGTAGAAATAGCATCGTTATCGAATTTCGTGTAATTTTTACATTTTTACTTGGAAATTCGCTAAAATTTCAGATTTTCTTGGAAATCGCTAAAATTTCAGTTTTTCTTATATATCATCCAAATCGTCGATATACGTAGAAATAGCATCGTTTTCGAATTTCGTGTACTTTTAACATTTTTCTTGGAAATTCGCTAAAATTCAATTTTTCTTACATATCTATAGAAATAGCATCGTTTTCAAATTTTGGTTAATTTTTACATTTTTCTTGGAAAATCGTTAAAATTTCGGTTTTCTTGGAAATTCGCTAAAATTTCAGTTTTTCTTAGATATCATCCAAATCGTCGATATACGTAGAAATAGCATCGTTATCGAATTTCGTGTAATTTTTACATTTTTACTTGGAAATTCGCTAAAATTTCAGATTTTCTTGGAAATCGCTAAAATTTCAGTTTTTCTTATATATCATCCAAATCGTCGATATAGGTAGAAATAGCATCGTTTTCCAATTTCGTGTAATTTTTACATTTTTCTTGGAAATTCGCTAAAATTTCAGTTTTTCTTATATATCATCCAAATCGTCGATATACGTAGAAATAGCATCGTTTTCGAATTTCGTGTAATTTTTACATTTTTCTTGGAAATTCGCTAAAATTCAATTTTTCTTATATATCTATAGAAATAGCATCGTTTTCAAATTTTGGTTAATTTTTACATTTTTCTTGGAAAATCTTAAAATTTCGGTTTTCTTGGAAATTCGCTAAAATTTCAGTTTTTCTTATATATCATCCAAATCGTCGATATACGTAGAAATAGCATCGTTTTCGAATTTCGTGTAATTTTTACATTTTTCTTGGAAATTCGCTAAAATTCAATATTTCTTAAATATCTTCCAAATCATCTAGATAGCATCGTTCTCGAATTTCGTGCAATTTTTACATTTTTCTTGGAAATTCGCTAAAATTCAATTTTTCTTATATATCTATAGAAATAGCATCGTTTTCAAATTTTGGTTAATTTTTACATTTTTCTTGGAAAATCGTTAAAATTTCGGTTTTCTTGGAAATTCGCTAAAATTTCAGTTTTTCTTATATATCATCCAAATCGTCGATATACGTAGAAATAGCATCGTTTTCGAATTTCGTGTAATTTTTACATTTTTCTTGGAAATTCGCTAAAATTCAATTTTTATTATATATCTATAGAAATAGCATCGTTTTCAAATTTTGGTTAATTTTTACATTTTTCTTAGAAAATCGTTAAAATTTCAGTTTTTCTTATATACCATCCAAATCGTCGATATACGTAGAAATATCGACGATTAAGAATTTCGGCTAATTTTTACAGTTTCCTCGGAAATTCGCTAAAATTCAATTTTTCTTAAATATCTTCCAAATCATCTAGATAGCATCGTTTTCAAATTTTGGTTAATTTTTACATTGTTCTTGGAAAATCGTTAAAATTTCGGTTTTCTTGGAAATTCGCTAAAATTTCAGTTTTTCTTATATATCATCCAAATCGTCGGTACACGTAGAAATAGCATCGATTTCGAATTTCGTGTAATTTATACATTTTTCTTGGAAATTCGCTAAAATTCAATTTTTCTTATATATCTATAGAAATAGCATCGTTTTCAAATTTTGGTTAATTTTTACATTTTTCTTGGAAAATCGTTAAAATTTCAGTTTTTCTTATATATCATCCAAATCGTCGATAAACGTAGAAATATCAACGATTAAGAATTTCGGCTAATTTTTACAGTTTCCTCGGAAATTCGCTAAAATTCAATTTTTCTTAAATATCTTCCAAATCATCTAGATAGCATCGTTCTCAAATTTTGGTTAATTTTTACATTGTTCTTGGAAAATCGTTAAAATTTCGGTTTTCTTGGAAATTCGCTAAAATTTCAGTTTTTCTTATATATCATCCAAATCGTCGGTACACGTAGAAATAGCATCGATTTCGAATTTCGTGTAATTTATACATTTTTCTTGGAAATTCGCTAAAATTCAATTTTTCTTATATATCTATAGAAATAGCATCGTTTTCAAATTTTGGTTAATTTTTACATTTTTCTTGGAAAATCGTTAAAATTTCAGTTTTTCTTATATATCGTCCAAATCGTCGATATACGTAGAAATAGCATCGTTTTCGAATTTCGTGTAATTTTTACATTTTTCTTGGAAATTCGCTAAAATTCAATTTTTATTATATATCTATAGAAATAGCATCGTTTTCAAATTTTGGTTAATTTTTACATTTTTCTTGGAAAATCGTTAAAATTTCAGTTTTTCTTATATATCATCCAAATCGTCGATAAACGTAGAAATATCAACGATTAAGAATTTCGGTTAATTTTTACAGTTTACTCGGAAATTCGCTAAAATTCAATTTTTCTTAAATATCTTCCAAATCATCTAGATAGCATCGTTTTCAATTTTTGGTTAATTTATACATATTTCTTGGAAATTTGCTAAAATTTCAGTTTTTCTTATATATCGTCCAAATCGTCGATATACGTAGAAATACCATCGTTTTCGAATTTCGTGTAATTTTTAAATTTTTCTTGGAAATTCGCTAAAATTCAATTTTTCTTATATATCTATAGAAATAGCATCGTTTTCAAATTTTGGATAATTTTTACATTTTTCTTGGAAAATCGTTAAAATTTCGGTTTTCTTGGAAATTAGCTAAAATTTCAGTTTTTCTTATATATCATCCAAATCGTCGATATAGGTAGAAATAGCATCGTTTTCGAATTTTGTGTAATTTATACATTTTTCTTGGAAATTCGCTAAAATTCAATTTTTCTTATATATCTATAGAAATAGCATCGTTTTCAAATTTTGGTTAATTTTTACATTTTTCTTAGAAAATCGTTAAAATTTCAGTTTTTCTTATATACCATCCAAATCGTCGATATACGTAGAAATATCAACAATTAAGAATTTCGGCTAATTTTTACAGTTTCCTCGGAAATTCGCTAAAATTCAATTTTTCTTAAATATCTTCCAAATCATCTAGATAGCATCGTTATCAAATTTTGGTTAATTTTTACATTGTTCTTGGAAAATCGTTAAAATTTCGGTTTTCTTGGAAATTCGCTAAAATTTCAGTTTTTCTTATATATCATCCAAATCGTCGGTACACGTAGAAATAGCATCGATCTCGAATTTCGTGTAATTTATACATTTTTCTTGGAAATTCGCTAAAATTCAATTTTTCTTATATATCTATAGAAATAGCATCGTTTTCAAATTTTGGTTAATTTTTACATTTTTATTAGAAAATCGTTAAAATTTCAGTTTTTCTTATATATCATCCAAATCGTCGATAAACGTAGAAATATCAACGATTAAGAATTTCGGTTAATTTTTAGTTTACTCGGAAATTCGCTAAAATTCAATTTTTCTTATATATCTATAGAAATAGCATCGTTTTCAAATTTTGGTTAATTTTTACATTTTTCTTGGAAAATCTTAAAATTTCGGTTTTCTTGGAAATTCGCTAAAATTTCAGTTTTTCTTATATATCATCCAAATCGTCGATATACGTAGAAATAGCATCGTTTTCGAATTTCGTGTAATTTTTACATTTTTCTTGGAAATTCGCTAAAATTCAATTTTTCTTATATATCTATAGAAATAGCATCGTTTTCAAATTTTGGTTAATTTTTACATTTTTCTTGGAAAATCGTTAAAATTTCAGTTTTTCTTATATATCATCCAAATCGTCGATAAACGTAGAAATATCAACGATTAAGAATTTCGGTTAATTTTTAGTTTACTCGGAAATTCGCTAAAATTCAATTTTTCTTATATATCTATAGAAATAGCATCGTTTTCAAATTTTGGTTAATTTTTACATTTTTCTTGGAAAATCTTAAAATTTCGGTTTTCTTGGAAATTCGCTAAAATTTCAGTTTTTCTTATATATCATCCAAATCGTCGATATACGTAGAAATAGCATCGTTTTCGAATTTCGTGTAATTTTTACATTTTTCTTGGAAATTCGCTAAAATTCAATATTTCTTAAATATCTTCCAAATCATCTAGATAGCATCGTTCTCGAATTTCGTGCAATTTTTACATTTTTCTTGGAAATTCGCTAAAATTCAATTTTTCTTATATATCTATAGAAATAGCATCGTTTTCAAATTTTGGTTAATTTTTACATTTTTCTTGGAAAATCGTTAAAATTTCGGTTTTCTTGGAAATTCGCTAAAATTTCAGTTTTTCTTATATATCATCCAAATCGTCGATATACGTAGAAATAGCATCGTTTTCGAATTTCGTGTAATTTTTACATTTTTCTTGGAAATTCGCTAAAATTCAATTTTTATTATATATCTATAGAAATAGCATCGTTTTCAAATTTTGGTTAATTTTTACATTTTTCTTAGAAAATCGTTAAAATTTCAGTTTTTCTTATATACCATCCAAATCGTCGATATACGTAGAAATATCGACGATTAAGAATTTCGGCTAATTTTTACAGTTTCCTCGGAAATTCGCTAAAATTCAATTTTTCTTAAATATCTTCCAAATCATCTAGATAGCATCGTTTTCAAATTTTGGTTAATTTTTACATTGTTCTTGGAAAATCGTTAAAATTTCGGTTTTCTTGGAAATTCGCTAAAATTTCAGTTTTTCTTATATATCATCCAAATCGTCGGTACACGTAGAAATAGCATCGATTTCGAATTTCGTGTAATTTATACATTTTTCTTGGAAATTCGCTAAAATTCAATTTTTCTTATATATCTATAGAAATAGCATCGTTTTCAAATTTTGGTTAATTTTTACATTTTTCTTGGAAAATCGTTAAAATTTCAGTTTTTCTTATATATCATCCAAATCGTCGATAAACGTAGAAATATCAACGATTAAGAATTTCGGTTAATTTTTAGTTTACTCGGAAATTCGCTAAAATTCAATTTTTCTTATATATCTATAGAAATAGCATCGTTTTCAAATTTTGGTTAATTTTTACATTTTTCTTGGAAAATCTTAAAATTTCGGTTTTCTTGGAAATTCGCTAAAATTTCAGTTTTTCTTATATATCATCCAAATCGTCGATATACGTAGAAATAGCATCGTTTTCGAATTTCGTGTAATTTTTACATTTTTCTTGGAAATTCGCTAAAATTCAATATTTCTTAAATATCTTCCAAATCATCTAGATAGCATCGTTCTCGAATTTCGTGCAATTTTTACATTTTTCTTGGAAATTCGCTAAAATTCAATTTTTCTTATATATCTATAGAAATAGCATCGTTTTCAAATTTTGGTTAATTTTTACATTTTTCTTGGAAAATCGTTAAAATTTCGGTTTTCTTGGAAATTCGCTAAAATTTCAGTTTTTCTTATATATCATCCAAATCGTCGATATACGTAGAAATAGCATCGTTTTCGAATTTCGTGTAATTTTTACATTTTTCTTGGAAATTCGCTAAAATTCAATTTTTATTATATATCTATAGAAATAGCATCGTTTTCAAATTTTGGTTAATTTTTACATTTTTCTTGGAAAATCGTTAAAATTTCAGTTTTTCTTATATATCATCCAAATCGTCGATAAACGTAGAAATATCAACGATTAAGAATTTCGGCTAATTTTTACAGTTTCCTCGGAAATTCGCTAAAATTCAATTTTTCTTAAATATCTTCCAAATCACCTAGATAGCATCGTTCTCAAATTTTGGTTAATTTTTACATTGTTCTTGGAAAATCGTTAAAATTTCGGTTTTCTTGGAAATTCGCTAAAATTTCAGTTTTTCTTATATATCATCCAAATCGTCGGTACACGTAGAAATAGCATCGATTTCGAATTTCGTGTAATTTATACATTTTTCTTGGAAATTCGCTAAAATTCAATTTTTCTTATATATCTATAGAAATAGCATCGTTTTCAAATTTTGGTTAATTTTTACATTTTTATTAGAAAATCGTTAAGATTTCAGTTTTTCTTATATATCATCCAAATCGTCGATATACGTAGAAATAGCATCGTTTTCGAATTTCGTGTAATTTTTACATTTTTCTTGGAAATTCGCTAAAATTCAATTTTTATTATATATCTATAGAAATAGCATCGTTTTCAAATTTTGGTTAATTTTTACATTTTTCTTGGAAAATCGTTAAAATTTCAGTTTTTCTTATATATCATCCAAATCGTCGATAAACGTAGAAATATCAACGATTAAGAATTTCGGTTAATTTTTACAGTTTACTCGGAAATTCGCTAAAATTCAATTTTTCTTAAATATCTTCCAAATCATCTAGATAGCATCGTTTTCAATTTTTGGTTAATTTATACATATTTCTTGGAAATTTGCTAAAATTTCAGTTTTTCTTATATATCGTCCAAATCGTCGATATACGTAGAAATACCATCGTTTTCGAATTTCGTGCAATTTTTACATTTTTCTTGGAAATTCGCTAAAATTCAATTTTTCTTATATATCTATAGAAATAGCGTCGTTTTCAAATTTTGGATAATTTTTACATTTTTCTTGGAAAACCGTTAAAATTTCGGTTTTCTTGGAAATTCGCTAAAATTTCAGTTTTTCTTATATATCATCCAAATCGTCGATATACGTAGAAATAGCATCGTTTTCGAATTTCGTGTAATTTTTACATTTTTCTTGGAAATTCGCTAAAATTCAATTTTTATTATATATCTATAGAAATAGCATCGTTTTCAAATTTTGGTTAATTTTTACAGTTTACTCGGAAATTCGCTAAAATTCAATTTTTCTTAAATATCTTCCAAATCATCTAGATAGCATCGTTTTCGAATTTCGTGCAATCTTTACATTTTACTTGGAAATTCGCTAAAATTCAATTTTTCTTATATGGAAAAAAATAGCATCGTTTTCAAATTTTGGTTAATTTTTACATTTTTATTAGAAAATCGTTAAAATTTCAGTTTTTCTTATATATCATCCAAATCGTCGATATACGTAGAAATAGCATCGTTTTCGAATTTCGTGTACTTTTAACATTTTTCTTGGAAATTCGCTAAAATTCAATTTTTCTTACATATCTATAGAAATAGCATCGTTTTCAAATTTTGGTTAATTTTTACATTTTTCTTGGAAAATCGTTAAAATTTCGGTTTTCTTGGAAATTCGCTAAAATTTCAGTTTTTCTTAGATATCATCCAAATCGTCGATATACGTAGAAATAGCATCGTTATCGAATTTCGTGTAATTTTTACATTTTTACTTGGAAATTCGCTAAAATTTCAGATTTTCTTGGAAATCGCTAAAATTTCAGTTTTTCTTATATATCATCCAAATCGTCGATATACGTAGAAATAGCATCGTTTTCGAATTTCGTGTACTTTTAACATTTTTCTTGGAAATTCGCTAAAATTCAATTTTTCTTACATATCTATAGAAATAGCATCGTTTTCAAATTTTGGTTAATTTTTACATTTTTCTTGGAAAATCGTTAAAATTTCGGTTTTCTTGGAAATTCGCTAAAATTTCAGTTTTTCTTAGATATCATCCAAATCGTCGATATACGTAGAAATAGCATCGTTATCGAATTTCGTGTAATTTTTACATTTTTACTTGGAAATTCGCTAAAATTTCAGATTTTCTTGGAAATCGCTAAAATTTCAGTTTTTCTTATATATCATCCAAATCGTCGATATAGGTAGAAATAGCATCGTTTTCCAATTTCGTGTAATTTTTACATTTTTCTTGGAAATTCGCTAAAATTTCAGTTTTTCTTATATATCATCCAAATCGTCGATATACGTAGAAATAGCATCGTTTTCGAATTTCGTGTAATTTTTACATTTTTCTTGGAAATTCGCTAAAATTCAATTTTTCTTATATATCTATAGAAATAGCATCGTTTTCAAATTTTGGTTAATTTTTACATTTTTCTTGGAAAATCTTAAAATTTCGGTTTTCTTGGAAATTCGCTAAAATTTCAGTTTTTCTTATATATCATCCAAATCGTCGATATACGTAGAAATAGCATCGTTTTCGAATTTCGTGTAATTTTTACATTTTTCTTGGAAATTCGCTAAAATTCAATATTTCTTAAATATCTTCCAAATCATCTAGATAGCATCGTTCTCGAATTTCGTGCAATTTTTACATTTTTCTTGGAAATTCGCTAAAATTCAATTTTTCTTATATATCTATAGAAATAGCATCGTTTTCAAATTTTGGTTAATTTTTACATTTTTCTTGGAAAATCGTTAAAATTTCGGTTTTCTTGGAAATTCGCTAAAATTTCAGTTTTTCTTATATATCATCCAAATCGTCGATATACGTAGAAATAGCATCGTTTTCGAATTTCGTGTAATTTTTACATTTTTCTTGGAAATTCGCTAAAATTCAATTTTTATTATATATCTATAGAAATAGCATCGTTTTCAAATTTTGGTTAATTTTTACATTTTTCTTAGAAAATCGTTAAAATTTCAGTTTTTCTTATATACCATCCAAATCGTCGATATACGTAGAAATATCGACGATTAAGAATTTCGGCTAATTTTTACAGTTTCCTCGGAAATTCGCTAAAATTCAATTTTTCTTAAATATCTTCCAAATCATCTAGATAGCATCGTTTTCAAATTTTGGTTAATTTTTACATTGTTCTTGGAAAATCGTTAAAATTTCGGTTTTCTTGGAAATTCGCTAAAATTTCAGTTTTTCTTATATATCATCCAAATCGTCGGTACACGTAGAAATAGCATCGATTTCGAATTTCGTGTAATTTATACATTTTTCTTGGAAATTCGCTAAAATTCAATTTTTCTTATATATCTATAGAAATAGCATCGTTTTCAAATTTTGGTTAATTTTTACATTTTTCTTGGAAAATCGTTAAAATTTCAGTTTTTCTTATATATCATCCAAATCGTCGATAAACGTAGAAATATCAACGATTAAGAATTTCGGCTAATTTTTACAGTTTCCTCGGAAATTCGCTAAAATTCAATTTTTCTTAAATATCTTCCAAATCATCTAGATAGCATCGTTCTCAAATTTTGGTTAATTTTTACATTGTTCTTGGAAAATCGTTAAAATTTCGGTTTTCTTGGAAATTCGCTAAAATTTCAGTTTTTCTTATATATCATCCAAATCGTCGGTACACGTAGAAATAGCATCGATTTCGAATTTCGTGTAATTTATACATTTTTCTTGGAAATTCGCTAAAATTCAATTTTTCTTATATATCTATAGAAATAGCATCGTTTTCAAATTTTGGTTAATTTTTACATTTTTATTAGAAAATCGTTAAGATTTCAGTTTTTCTTATATATCATCCAAATCGTCGATATACGTAGAAATAGCATCGTTTTCGAATTTCGTGTAATTTTTACATTTTTCTTGGAAATTCGCTAAAATTCAATTTTTATTATATATCTATAGAAATAGCATCGTTTTCAAATTTTGGTTAATTTTTACATTTTTCTTGGAAAATCGTTAAAATTTCAGTTTTTCTTATATATCATCCAAATCGTCGATAAACGTAGAAATATCAACGATTAAGAATTTCGGTTAATTTTTACAGTTTACTCGGAAATTCGCTAAAATTCAATTTTTCTTAAATATCTTCCAAATCATCTAGATAGCATCGTTTTCAATTTTTGGTTAATTTATACATATTCCTTGGAAATTTGCTAAAATTTCAGTTTTTCTTATATATCGTCCAAATCGTCGATATACGTAGAAATACCATCGTTTTCGAATTTCGTGCAATTTTTACATTTTTCTTGGAAATTCGCTAAAATTCAATTTTTCTTATATATCTATAGAAATAGCGTCGTTTTCAAATTTTGGATAATTTTTACATTTTTCTTGGAAAACAGTTAAAATTTCGGTTTTCTTGGAAATTCGCTAAAATTTCAGTTTTTCTTATATATCATCCAAATCGTCGATATACGTAGAAATAGCATCGTTTTCGAATTTCGTGTAATTTTTACATTTTTCTTGGAAATTCGCTAAAATTCAATTTTTATTATATATCTATAGAAATAGCATCGTTTTCAAATTTTGGTTAATTTTTACAGTTTACTCGGAAATTCGCTAAAATTCAATTTTTCTTAAATATCTTCCAAATCATCTAGATAGCATCGTTTTCGAATTTCGTGCAATCTTTACATTTTACTTGGAAATTCGCTAAAATTCAATTTTTCTTATATGGAAAAAAATAGCATCGTTTTCAAATTTTGGTTAATTTTTACATTTTTATTAGAAAATCGTTAAAATTTCAGTTTTTCTTATATATCATCCAAATCGTCGATATACGTAGAAATAGCATCGTTTTCGAATTTCGTGTACTTTTAACATTTTTCTTGGAAATTCGCTAAAATTCAATTTTTCTTACATATCTATAGAAATAGCATCGTTTTCAAATTTTGGTTAATTTTTACATTTTTCTTGGAAAATCGTTAAAATTTCGGTTTTCTTGGAAATTCGCTAAAATTTCAGTTTTTCTTATATATCATCCAAATCGTCGATATACGTAGAAATAGCATCGTTTTCGAATTTCGTGTACTTTTAACATTTTTCTTGGAAATTCGCTAAAATTCAATTTTTCTTACATATCTATAGAAATAGCATCGTTTTCAAATTTTGGTTAATTTTTACATTTTTCTTGGAAAATCGTTAAAATTTCGGTTTTCTTGGAAATTCGCTAAAATTTCAGTTTTTCTTAGATATCATCCAAACCGTCGATATACGTAGAAATAGCATCGTTATCGAATTTCGTGTAATTTTTACATTTTTACTTGGAAATTCGCTAAAATTTCAGATTTTCTTGGAAATCGCTAAAATTTCAGTTTTTCTTATATATCATCCAAATCGTCGATATAGGTAGAAATAGCATCGTTTTCCAATTTCGTGTAATTTTTACATTTTTCTTGGAAATTCGCTAAAATTTCAGTTTTTCTTATATATCATCCAAATCGTCGATATACGTAGAAATAGCATCGTTTTCGAATTTCGTGTAATTTTTACATTTTTCTTGGAAATTCGCTAAAATTCAATTTTTCTTATATATCTATAGAAATAGCATCGTTTTCAAATTTTGGTTAATTTTTACATTTTTCTTGGAAAATCGTTAAAATTTAGGTTTTCTTGGAAATTCGCTAAAATTTCAGGTTTTCTTATATATCATCCAAATCGTCGATATACGTAGAAATAGCATCGTTTTCGAATTTCGTGTAATTTTTACATTTTTCTTGGAAATTCGCTAAAATTCAATTTTTCTTATATATCTATAGAAATAGCATCGTTTTTAAATTTTGGATAATTTTTACATTTTTCTTGGAAATTCGTTAAAATTTCAGTTTTTCTTATATATCATCCAAATCGTCGATATCCGTAGAAATAGCAACGATTTAGAATTTCGGTTAATTTTTACAGTTTATTAGGAAATTCGCTAAAATTCAATTTTTCTTAAATATCTTCTAAATAGTCGACATACGTAGAAATAGCAACAATTTAAAATTTCGGTTAATTTTTACATTTTTCTTGGAAATTCGCTAAAATTTTAGTTTTTCTTAAATATCTTCAAGATCATCTAGATAGCATCGTTTTCAAATTTTGGTTAATTTTTACTTTTTTCTTGGAAAATCGATAAAATTTCAGTTTTTCTTATATATCATCCGAATCGTCGATATACGTAGAAATAGCAACAATTTAAAATTTCGGTTAATTTTTACAGTTTGCTCGGAAATTTTCAAAAGTTCAATTTTTCTTAAATATCTTCCAAATCGTCTAGATAGCATCGTTTTCAAAGTTTGGTTAATTTTTACATTTTTCTTGGGAAATCGTTAAAATTTCAGTTTTTCTTATATATCATCCAAATCGTCGATATCCGTAGAAATAGCAACGATTTAGAATTTCGGTTAATTTTTACAGTTTATTAGGAAATTCGCTAAAATTCAATTTTTCTTAAATATCTTCTAAATAGTCGACATACGTAGAAATAGCAACGATTTAGAATTTCGGTTAATTTTTACAGTTTACTCGGAAATTCGCTAAAATTCAATTTTTCTTAAATATCTTCCAAATCATCTAGATAGCATCGTTTTCAATTTTTGGTTAATTTATACATATTTCTTGGAAATTTGCTAAAATTTCAGTTTTTCTTATATATCGTCCAAATCGTCGATATACGTAGAAATACCATCGTTTTCGAATTTCGTGCAATTTTTACATTTTTCTTGGAAATTCGCTAAAATTCAATTTTTCTTATATATCTATAGAAATAGCGTCGTTTTCAAATTTTGGATAATTTTTACATTTTTCTTGGAAAACCGTTAAAATTTCGGTTTTCTTGGAAATTCGCTAAAATTTCAGTTTTTCTTATATATCATCCAAATCGTCGATATACGTAGAAATAGCATCGTTTTCGAATTTCGTGTAATTTTTACATTTTTCTTGGAAATTCGCTAAAATTCAATTTTTATTATATATCTATAGAAATAGCATCGTTTTCAAATTTTGGTTAATTTTTACAGTTTACTCGGAAATTCGCTAAAATTCAATTTTTCTTAAATATCTTCCAAAACATCTAGATAGCATCGTTTTCGAATTTCGTGCAATCTTTACATTTTACTTGGAAATTCGCTAAAATTCAATTTTTCTTATATGGAAAAAAATAGCATCGTTTTCAAATTTTGGTTAATTTTTACATTTTTATTAGAAAATCGTTAAAATTTCAGTTTTTCTTATATATCATCCAAATCGTCGATATACGTAGAAATAGCATCGTTTTCGAATTTCGTGTACTTTTTACATTTTTCTTGGAAATTCGCTAAAATTCAATTTTTCTTACATATCTATAGAAATAGCATCGTTCTCAAATTTTGGTTAATTTTTACATTTTTCTTGGAAAATCGTTAAAATTTCGGTTTTCTTGGAAATTCGCTAAAATTTCAGATTTTCTTAGATATCATCCAAATCGTCGATATACGTAGAAATAGCATCGTTATCGAATTTCGTGTAATTTTTACATTTTTACTTGGAAATTCGCTAAAATTTCAGATTTTCTTGGAAATCGCTAAAATTTCAGTTTTTCTTATATATCATCCAAATCGTCGATATAGGTAGAAATAGCATCGTTTTCCAATTTCGTGTAATTTTTACATTTTTCTTGGAAATTCGCTAAAATTTCAGTTTTTCTTATATATCATCCAAATCGTCGATATACGTAGAAATAGCATCGTTTTCGAATTTCGTGTAATTTTTACATTTTTCTTGGAAATTCGCTAAAATTCAATTTTTCTTATATATCTATAGAAATAGCATCGTTTTCAAATTTTGGTTAATTTTTACATTTTTCTTGGAAAATCGTTAAAATTTAGGTTTTCTTGGAAATTCGCTAAAATTTCAGGTTTTCTTATATATCATCCAAATCGTCGATATACGTAGAAATAGCATCGTTTTCGAATTTCGTGTAATTTTTACATTTTTCTTGGAAATTCGCTAAAATTCAATTTTTCTTATATATCTATAGAAATAGCATCGTTTTCAAATTTTGGTTAATTTTTACATTTTTCTTTGAAAATCGTTAAAATTTCGGTTTTCTTGGAAATTCGCTAAAATTTCAGTTTTTCTTATATATCATCCAAATCGTCGATATATGTAGAAATAGCATCGTTTTCGAATTTCGTGTAATTTTTACATTTTTTTTGGAAATTCGCTAAAATTCAATTTTTCTTAAATATCTTCCAAATCATCTAGATAGCATCGTTTTCGAATTTCGTGCAATTTTTACATTTTACTTGGAAATTCGCTAAAATTCAATTTTTCTTATATATCTATAGAAATAGCATCGTTTTCAAATTCTGGATAATTTTTACATTTTTCTTGGAAATTCGCTAAAATTTCAGATTTTCTTGGAAATCGCTAAAATTTCAGTTTTTCTTATATATCATCCAAATCGTCGACATAGGTAGAAATAGCATCGTTTTCGAATTTCGTGTAATTTTTACATTTTTCTTGGAAATTCGCTAAAATTCAATTTTTCTTATATAGAAAAAAATAGCATCGTTTTCAAATTTTGGTTAATTTTTATATTTTTCTTGGAAAATCGTTAAAATTTCAGTTTTTCTTATATATCATCCAAATCGTCGATATACGTAGAAATAGCATCGTTTTCGAATTTCGTGTACTTTTTACATTTTTCTTGGAAATTCGCTAAAATTCAATTTTTCTTATATAGAAAAAAATAGCATCGTTTTCAAATTTTGGTTAATTTTTACATTTTTCTTGGAAAATCGTTAAAATTTCAGTTTTTTTTATATATCATCCAAATCGTCGGTATACGTAGAAATAGCATCGTTTTCGAATTTCGTGTAATTTTTACATTTTTCTTGGAAATTCGCTAAAATTCAATTTTTCTTGTATATCTATAGAAATAGCATCGTTTTCAAATTTTGGTTAATTTTTACATTTTTCTTGGAAAATCGTTAAAATTTCGGTTTTCTTGGAAATTCGCTAAAATTTCAGTTTTTCTTATATATCGTCCAAATCGTCGATATACGTAGAAATAGCATCGTTTTCGAATTTCGTGTAATTTTTACATTTTTCTTGGAAATTCGCTAAAATTCAATTTTTATTATATATCTATAGAAATAGCATCGTTTTCAAATTTTGGTTAATTTTTACATTTTTCTTGGAAAATCGTTAAAATTTCAGTTTTTCTTATATATCATCCAAATCGTCGATAAACGTAGAAATATCAACGATTAAGAATTTCGGTTAATTTTTACAGTTTACTCGGAAATTCGCTAAAATTCAATTTTTCTTAAATATCTTCCAAATCATCTAGATAGCATCGTTTTCAATTTTTGGTTAATTTATACATATTTCTTGGAAATTTGCTAAAATTTCAGTTTTTCTTATATATCGTCCAAATCGTCGATATACGTAGAAATACCATCGTTTTCGAATTTCGTGCAATTTTTAAATTTTTCTTGGAAATTCGCTAAAATTCAATTTTTCTTATATATCTATAGAAATAGCATCGTTTTCAAATTTTGGATAATTTTTACATTTTTCTTGGAAAATCGTTAAAATTTCGGTTTTCTTGGAAATTAGCTAAAATTTCAGTTTTTCTTATATATCATCCAAATCGTCGATATAGGTAGAAATAGCATCGTTTTCGAATTTTGTGTAATTTATACATTTTTCTTGGAAATTCGCTAAAATTCAATTTTTCTTATATATCTATAGAAATAGCATCGTTTTCAAATTTTGGTTAATTTTTACATTTTTCTTAGAAAATCGTTAAAATTTCAGTTTTTCTTATATACCTTCCAAATCGTCGATATACGTAGAAATATCAACGATTAAGAATTTCGGCTAATTTTTACAGTTTCCTCGGAAATTCGCTAAAATTCAATTTTTCTTAAATATCTTCCAAATCATCTAGATAGCATCGTTATCAAATTTTGGTTAATTTTTACATTGTTCTTGGAAAATCGTTAAAATTTCGGTTTTCTTGGAAATTCGCTAAAATTTCAGTTTTTCTTATATATCATCCAAATCGTCGGTACACGTAGAAATAGCATCGATCTCGAATTTCGTGTAATTTATACATTTTTCTTGGAAATTCGCTAAAATTCAATTTTTCTTATATATCTATAGAAATAGCATCGTTTTCAAATTTTGGTTAATTTTTACATTTTTATTAGAAAATCGTTAAAATTTCAGTTTTTCTTATATATCATCCAAATCGTCGATAAACGTAGAAATATCAACGATTAAGAATTTCGGTTAATTTTTAGTTTACTCGGAAATTCGCTAAAATTCAATTTTTCTTATATATCTATAGAAATAGCATCGTTTTCAAATTTTGGTTAATTTTTACATTTTTCTTGGAAAATCTTAAAATTTCGGTTTTCTTGGAAATTCGCTAAAATTTCAGTTTTTCTTATATATCATCCAAATCGTCGATATACGTAGAAATAGCATCGTTTTCGAATTTCGTGTAATTTTTACATTTTTCTTGGAAATTCGCTAAAATTCAATTTTTCTTAAATATCTTCCAAATCATCTAGATAGCATCGTTTTCGAATTTCGTGCAATTTTTACATTTTTCTTGGAAATTCGCTAAAATTCAATTTTTCTTATATAGAAAAAAATAGCATCGTTTTCAAATTTTGGTTAATTTTTACATTTTTCTTGGAAAATCGTTAAAATTTCGGTTTTCTTGGAAATTCGCTAAAATTTCAGTTTTTCTTATATATCGTCCAAATCGTCGATATACGTAGAAATATCAACGATTAAGAATTTCGGTTAATTTTTACAGTTTACTCGGAAATTCGCTAAAATTCAATTTTTCTTAAATATCTTCCAAATCATCTAGGTAGCATCGTTTTCAAATTTTGGTTAATTTATACATATTTCTTGGAAAATTGCTAAAATTTCAGTTTTTCTAATATATCATCCAATTCGTAGATATACGTAGAAATAGCATCGTTTTCGAATTTCGTGTAATTTTTACATTTTTCTTGGAAATTCGCTAAAATTCAATTTTTCTTATATATCTATAGAAATAGCATCGTTTCCAAATTTTGGTTAATTTTTGCATTTTACTTGGAAAATCGTTAAAATTTCAGTTTTTCTTATATATTACCAAATCGTCGATATACGTAGAAATAGCAACGATTTAGAATTTCGGTTAATTTTTATAGTTTACTAGGAAATTCGCTAAAATTCAATTTTTTTTAAATTTCTTCCAAATCATCTAGATAGCATCGTTTTCAAATTTTGGTTAATTTATACATATTTCTTGGAAATTTGCTAAAATTTCAGTTTTTCTTAAATATCATCCAAATCGTCGATATACGTAGAAATAGCATCGTTTTCGAATTTCGTGTAATTTTTACATTTTTCTTGGAAATTCGCTAAAATTCAATTTTTCTTATATATCTATAGAAATAGCATCGTTTTCAAATTTTGGTTAATTTTTACATTTTTCTTGGAAAATCGTTAAAATTTCAGTTTTTTTTATATATCATCCAAATCGTCGCTATACGTAGAAATAGCATCGTTTTCGAATTTCGTGTAATTTTTACATTTTTCTTGGAAATTCGCTAAAATTCAATTTTTCTTATATAGAAAAAAATAGCATCGTTTTCAAATTTTGGTTAATTTTTATATTTTTCTTGGAAAATCGTTAAAATTTCAGTTTTTCTTATATATCATCCAAATCGTCGATATACGTAGAAATAGCATCGTTTTCGAATTTCGTGTACTTTTTACATTTTTCTTGGAAATTCGCTAAAATTCAATTTTTCTTATATAGAAAAAAATAGCATCGTTTTCAAATTTTGGTTAATTTTTACATTTTTCTTGGAAAATCGTTAAAATTTCAGTTTTTTTTATATATCATCCAAATCGTCGGTATACGTAGAAATAGCATCGTTTTCGAATTTCGTGTAATTTTTACATTTTTCTTGGAAATTCGCTAAAATTCAATTTTTCTTAAATATCTTCCAAATCATCTAGATAGCATCGTTTTCGAATTTCGTGCAATTTTTACATTTTTCTTGGAAATTCGCTAAAATTCAATTTTTCTTGTATATCTATAGAAATAGCATCGTTTTCAAATTTTGGTTAATTTTTACATTTTTCTTGGAAAATCGTTAAAATTTCGGTTTTCTTGGAAATTCGCTAAAATTTCAGTTTTTCTTATATATCGTCCAAATCGTCGATATACGTAGAAATAGCATCGTTTTCGAATTTCGTGTAATTTTTACATTTTTCTTGGAAATTCGCTAAAATTCAATTTTTATTATATATCTATAGAAATAGCATCGTTTTCAAATTTTGGTTAATTTTTACATTTTTCTTGGAAAATCGTTAAAATTTCAGTTTTTCTTATATATCATCCAAATCGTCGATAAACGTAGAAATATCAACGATTAAGAATTTCGGTTAATTTTTACAGTTTACTCGGAAATTCGCTAAAATTCAATTTTTCTTAAATATCTTCCAAATCATCTAGATAGCATCGTTTTCAATTTTTGGTTAATTTATACATATTTCTTGGAAATTTGCTAAAATTTCAGTTTTTCTTATATATCGTCCAAATCGTCGATATACGTAGAAATACCATCGTTTTCGAATTTCGTGCAATTTTTAAATTTTTCTTGGAAATTCGCTAAAATTCAATTTTTCTTATATATCTATAGAAATAGCATCGTTTTCAAATTTTGGATAATTTTTACATTTTTCTTGGAAAATCGTTAAAATTTCGGTTTTCTTGGAAATTAGCTAAAATTTCAGTTTTTCTTATATATCATCCAAATCGTCGATATAGGTAGAAATAGCATCGTTTTCGAATTTTGTGTAATTTATACATTTTTCTTGGAAATTCGCTAAAATTCAATTTTTCTTATATATCTATAGAAATAGCATCGTTTTCAAATTTTGGTTAATTTTTACATTTTTCTTAGAAAATCGTTAAAATTTCAGTTTTTCTTATATACCATCCAAATCGTCGATATACGTAGAAATATCAACGATTAAGAATTTCGGCTAATTTTTACAGTTTCCTCGGAAATTCGCTAAAATTCAATTTTTCATAAATATCTTCCAAATCATCTAGATAGCATCGTTATCAAATTTTGGTTAATTTTTACATTGTTCTTGGAAAATCGTTAAAATTTCGGTTTTCTTGGAAATTCGCTAAAATTTCAGTTTTTCTTATATATCATCCAAATCGTCGGTACACGTAGAAATAGCATCGATCTCGAATTTCGTGTAATTTATACATTTTTCTTGGAAATTCGCTAAAATTCAATTTTTCTTATATATCTATAGAAATAGCATCGTTTTCAAATTTTGGTTAATTTTTACATTTTTATTAGAAAATCGTTAAAATTTCAGTTTTTCTTATATATCATCCAAATCGTCGATAAACGTAGAAATATCAACGATTAAGAATTTCGGTTAATTTTTAGTTTACTCGGAAATTCGCTAAAATTCAATTTTTCTTATATATCTATAGAAATAGCATCGTTTTCAAATTTTGGTTAATTTTTACATTTTTCTTGGAAAATCTTAAAATTTCGGTTTTCTTGGAAATTCGCTAAAATTTCAGTTTTTCTTATATATCATCCAAATCGTCGATATACGTAGAAATAGCATCGTTTTCGAATTTCGTGTAATTTTTACATTTTTCTTGGAAATTCGCTAAAATTCAATTTTTCTTATATATCTATAGAAATAGCATCGTTTTCAAATTTTGGTTAATTTTTACATTTTTCTTGGAAAATCGTTAAAATTTCAGTTTTTCTTATATATCATCCAAATCGTCGATAAACGTAGAAATATCAACGATTAAGAATTTCGGTTAATTTTTAGTTTACTCGGAAATTCGCTAAAATTCAATTTTTCTTATATATCTATAGAAATAGCATCGTTTTCAAATTTTGGTTAATTTTTACATTTTTCTTGGAAAATCTTAAAATTTCGGTTTTCTTGGAAATTCGCTAAAATTTCAGTTTTTCTTATATATCATCCAAATCGTCGATATACGTAGAAATAGCATCGTTTTCGAATTTCGTGTAATTTTTACATTTTTCTTGGAAATTCGCTAAAATTCAATATTTCTTAAATATCTTCCAAATCATCTAGATAGCATCGTTCTCGAATTTCGTGCAATTTTTACATTTTTCTTGGAAATTCGCTAAAATTCAATTTTTCTTATATATCTATAGAAATAGCATCGTTTTCAAATTTTGGTTAATTTTTACATTTTTCTTGGAAAATCGTTAAAATTTCGGTTTTCTTGGAAATTCGCTAAAATTTCAGTTTTTCTTATATATCATCCAAATCGTCGATATACGTAGAAATAGCATCGTTTTCGAATTTCGTGTAATTTTTACATTTTTCTTGGAAATTCGCTAAAATTCAATTTTTATTATATATCTATAGAAATAGCATCGTTTTCAAATTTTGGTTAATTTTTACATTTTTCTTAGAAAATCGTTAAAATTTCAGTTTTTCTTATATACCATCCAAATCGTCGATATACGTAGAAATATCGACGATTAAGAATTTCGGCTAATTTTTACAGTTTCCTCGGAAATTCGCTAAAATTCAATTTTTCTTAAATATCTTCCAAATCATCTAGATAGCATCGTTTTCAAATTTTGGTTAATTTTTACATTGTTCTTGGAAAATCGTTAAAATTTCGGTTTTCTTGGAAATTCGCTAAAATTTCAGTTTTTCTTATATATCATCCAAATCGTCGGTACACGTAGAAATAGCATCGATTTCGAATTTCGTGTAATTTATACATTTTTCTTGGAAATTCGCTAAAATTCAATTTTTCTTATATATCTATAGAAATAGCATCGTTTTCAAATTTTGGTTAATTTTTACATTTTTCTTGGAAAATCGTTAAAATTTCAGTTTTTCTTATATATCATCCAAATCGTCGATAAACGTAGAAATATCAACGATTAAGAATTTCGGTTAATTTTTAGTTTACTCGGAAATTCGCTAAAATTCAATTTTTCTTATATATCTATAGAAATAGCATCGTTTTCAAATTTTGGTTAATTTTTACATTTTTCTTGGAAAATCTTAAAATTTCGGTTTTCTTGGAAATTCGCTAAAATTTCAGTTTTTCTTATATATCATCCAAATCGTCGATATACGTAGAAATAGCATCGTTTTCGAATTTCGTGTAATTTTTACATTTTTCTTGGAAATTCGCTAAAATTCAATATTTCTTAAATATCTTCCAAATCATCTAGATAGCATCGTTCTCGAATTTCGTGCAATTTTTACATTTTTCTTGGAAATTCGCTAAAATTCAATTTTTCTTATATATCTATAGAAATAGCATCGTTTTCAAATTTTGGTTAATTTTTACATTTTTCTTGGAAAATCGTTAAAATTTCGGTTTTCCTGGAAATTCGCTAAAATTTCAGTTTTTCTTATATATCATCCAAATCGTCGATATACGTAGAAATAGCATCGTTTTCGAATTTCGTGTAATTTTTACATTTTTCTTGGAAATTCGCTAAAATTCAATTTTTATTATATATCTATAGAAATAGCATCGTTTTCAAATTTTGGTTAATTTTTACATTTTTCTTAGAAAATCGTTAAAATTTCAGTTTTTCTTATATACCATCCAAATCTTCGATATACGTAGAAATACCGACGATTAAGAATTTCGGCTAATTTTTACAGTTTCCTCGGAAATTCGCTAAAATTCAATTTTTCTTAAATATCTTCCAAATCATCTAGATAGCATCGTTTTCAAATTTTGGTTAATTTTTACATTGTTCTTGGAAAATCGTTAAAATTTCGGTTTTCTTGGAAATTCGCTAAAATTTCAGTTTTTCTTATATATCATCCAAATCATCGGTACACGTAGAAATAGCATCGATTTCGAATTTCGTGTAATTTATACATTTTTCTTGGAAATTCGCTAAAATTCAATTTTTCTTATATATCTATAGAAATAGCATCGTTTTCAAATTTTGGTTAATTTTTACATTTTTCTTGGAAAATCGTTAAAATTTCAGTTTTTCTTATATATCATCCAAATCGTCGATAAACGTAGAAATATCAACGATTAAGAATTTCGGCTAATTTTTACAGTTTCCTCGGAAATTCGCTAAAATTCAATTTTTCTTAAATATCTTCCAAATCATCTAGATAGCATCGTTTTCAAATTTTGGTTAATTTTTACATTGTTCTTGGAAAATCGTTAAAATTTCGGTTTTCTTGGAAATTCGCTAAAATTTCAGTTTTTCTTATATATCATCCAAATCGTCGGTACACGTAGAAATAGCATCGATTTCGAATTTCGTGTAATTTATACATTTTTCTTGGAAATTCGCTAAAATTCAATTTTTCTTATATATCTATAGAAATAGCATCGTTTTCAAATTTTGGTTAATTTTTACATTTTTATTAGAAAATCGTTAAGATTTCAGTTTTTCTTATATATCATCCAAATCGTCGATATACGTAGAAATAGCATCGTTTTCGAATTTCGTGTAATTTTTACATTTTTCTTGGAAATTCGCTAAAATTCAATTTTTATTATATATCTATAGAAATAGCATCGTTTTCAAATTTTGGTTAATTTTTACATTTTTCTTGGAAAATCGTTAAAATTTCAGTTTTTCTTATATATCATCCAAATCGTCGATAAACGTAGAAATATCAACGATTAAGAATTTCGGTTAATTTTTACAGTTTACTCGGAAATTCGCTAAAATTCAATTTTTCTTAAATATCTTCCAAATCATCTAGATAGCATCGTTTTCAATTTTTGGTTAATTTATACATATTTCTTGGAAATTTGCTAAAATTTCAGTTTTTCTTATATATCGTCCAAATCGTCGATATACGTAGAAATACCATCGTTTTCGAATTTCGTGCAATTTTTACATTTTTCTTGGAAATTCGCTAAAATTCAATTTTTCTTATATATCTATAGAAATAGCGTCGTTTTCAAATTTTGGATAATTTTTACATTTTTCTTGGAATACCGTTAAAATTTCGGTTTTCTTGGAAATTCGCTAAAATTTCAGTTTTTCTTATATATCATCCAAATCGTCGATATACGTAGAAATAGCATCGTTTTCGAATTTCGTGTAATTTTTACATTTTTCTTGGAAATTCGCTAAAATTCAATTTTTATTATATATCTATAGAAATAGCATCGTTTTCCAATTTTGGTTAATTTTTACAGTTTACTCGGAAATTCGCTAAAATTCAATTTTTCTTAAATATCTTCCAAATCATCTAGATAGCATCGTTTTCGAATTTCGTGCAATCTTTACATTTTACTTGGAAATTCGCTAAAATTCAATTTTTCTTATATGGAAAAAAATAGCATCGTTTTCAAATTTTGGTTAATTTTTACATTTTTATTAGAAAATCGTTAAAATTTCAGTTTTTCTTATATATCATCCAAATCGTCGATATACGTAGAAATAGCATCGTTTTCGAATTTCGTGTACTTTTTACATTTTTCTTGGAAATTCGCTAAAATTCAATTTTTCTTACATATCTATAGAAATAGCATCGTTTTCAAATTTTGGTTAATTTTTACATTTTTCTTGGAAAATCGTTAAAATTTCGGTTTTCTTGGAAATTCGCTAAAATTTCAGTTTTTCTTAGATATCATCCAAATCGTCGATATACGTAGAAATAGCATCGTTATCGAATTTCGTGTAATTTTTACATTTTTACTTGGAAATTCGCTAAAATTTCAGATTTTCTTGGAAATCGCTAAAATTTCAGTTTTTCTTATATATCATCCAAATCGTCGATATAGGTAGAAATAGCATCGTTTTCCAATTTCGTGTAATTTTTACATTTTTCTTGGAAATTCGCTAAAATTTCAGTTTTTCTTATATATCATCCAAATCGTCGATATACGTAGAAATAGCATCGTTTTCGAATTTCGGTTAATTTTTAGTTTACTCGGAAATTCGCTAAAATTCAATTTTTCTTATATATCTATAGAAATAGCATCGTTTTCAAATTTTGGTTAATTTTTACATTTTTCTTGGAAAATCTTAAAATTTCGGTTTTCTTGGAAATTCGCTAAAATTTCAGTTTTTCTTATATATCATCCAAATCGTCGATATACGTAGAAATAGCATCGTTTTCGAATTTCGTGTAATTTTTACATTTTTCTTGGAAATTCGCTAAAATTCAATATTTCTTAAATATCTTCCAAATCATCTAGATAGCATCGTTCTCGAATTTCGTGCAATTTTTACATTTTTCTTGGAAATTCGCTAAAATTCAATTTTTCTTATATATCTATAGAAATAGCATCGTTTTCAAATTTTGGTTAATTTTTACATTTTTCTTGGAAAATCGTTAAAATTTCGGTTTTCTTGGAAATTCGCTAAAATTTCAGTTTTTCTTATATATCATCCAAATCGTCGATATACGTAGAAATAGCATCGTTCTCGAATTTCGTGTAATTTTTACATTTTTCTTGGAAATTCGCTAAAATTCAATTTTTATTATATATCTATAGAAATAGCATCGTTTTCAAATTTTGGTTAATTTTTACATTTTTCTTGGAAAATCGTTAAAATTTCAGTTTTTCTTATATATCATCCAAATCGTCGATAAACGTAGAAATATCAACGATTAAGAATTTCGGTTAATTTTTAGTTTACTCGGAAATTCGCTAAAATTCAATTTTTCTTATATATCTATAGAAATAGCATCGTTTTCAAATTTTGGTTAATTTTTACATTTTTCTTGGAAAATCTTAAAATTTCGGTTTTCTTGGAAATTCGCTAAAATTTCAGTTTTTCTTATATATCATCCAAATCGTCGATATACGTAGAAATAGCATCGTTTTCGAATTTCGTGTAATTTTTACATTTTTCTTGGAAATTCGCTAAAATTCAATATTTCTTAAATATCTTCCAAATCATCTAGATAGCATCGTTCTCGAATTTCGTGCAATTTTTACATTTTTCTTGGAAATTCGCTAAAATTCAATTTTTCTTATATATCTATAGAAATAGCATCGTTTTCAAATTTTGGTTAATTTTTACATTTTTCTTGGAAAATCGTTAAAATTTCGGTTTTCTTGGAAATTCGCTAAAATTTCAGTTTTTCTTATATATCATCCAAATCGTCGATATACGTAGAAATAGCATCGTTTTCGAATTTCGTGTAATTTTTACATTTTTCTTGGAAATTCGCTAAAATTCAATTTTTATTATATATCTATAGAAATAGCATCGTTTTCAAATTTTGGTTAATTTTTACATTTTTCTTAGAAAATCGTTAAAATTTCAGTTTTTCTTATATACCATCCAAATCGTCGATATACGTAGAAATACCGACGATTAAGAATTTCGGCTAATTTTTACAGTTTCCTCGGAAATTCGCTAAAATTCAATTTTTCTTAAATATCTTCCAAATCATCTAGATAGCATCGTTTTCGAATTTCGTGCAATCTTTACATTTTACTTGGAAATTCGCTAAAATTCAATTTTTCTTATATGGAAAAAAATAGCATCGTTTTCAAATTTTGGTTAATTTTTACATTTTTATTAGAAAATCGTTAAAATTTCAGTTTTTCTTATATATCATCCAAATCGTCGATATACGTAGAAATAGCATCGTTTTCGAATTTCGTGTACTTTTTACATTTTTCTTGGAAATTCGCTAAAATTCAATTTTTCTTACATATCTATAGAAATAGCATCGTTTTCAAATTTTGGTTAATTTTTACATTTTTCTTGGAAAATCGTTAAAATTTCGGTTTTCTTGGAAATTCGCTAAAATTTCAGTTTTTCTTAGATATCATCCAAATCGTCGATATACGTAGAAATAGCATCGTTATCGAATTTCGTGTAATTTTTACATTTTTACTTGGAAATTCGCTAAAATTTCAGATTTTCTTGGAAATCGCTAAAATTTCAGTTTTTCTTATATATCATCCAAATCGTCGATATAGGTAGAAATAGCATCGTTTTCCAATTTCGTGTAATTTTTACATTTTTCTTGGAAATTCGCTAAAATTTCAGTTTTTCTTATATATCATCCAAATCGTCGATATACGTAGAAATAGCATCGTTTTCGAATTTCGGTTAATTTTTAGTTTACTCGGAAATTCGCTAAAATTCAATTTTTCTTATATATCTATAGAAATAGCATCGTTTTCAAATTTTGGTTAATTTTTACATTTTTCTTGGAAAATCTTAAAATTTCGGTTTTCTTGGAAATTCGCTAAAATTTCAGTTTTTCTTATATATCATCCAAATCGTCGATATACGTAGAAATAGCATCGTTTTCGAATTTCGTGTAATTTTTACATTTTTCTTGGAAATTCGCTAAAATTCAATATTTCTTAAATATCTTCCAAATCATCTAGATAGCATCGTTCTCGAATTTCGTGCAATTTTTACATTTTTCTTGGAAATTCGCTAAAATTCAATTTTTCTTATATATCTATAGAAATAGCATCGTTTTCAAATTTTGGTTAATTTTTACATTTTTCTTGGAAAATCGTTAAAATTTCGGTTTTCTTGGAAATTCGCTAAAATTTCAGTTTTTCTTAGATATCATCCAAATCGTCGATATACGTAGAAATAGCATCGTTCTCGAATTTCGTGTAATTTTTACATTTTTCTTGGAAATTCGCTAAAATTCAATTTTTATTATATATCTATAGAAATAGCATCGTTTTCAAATTTTGGTTAATTTTTACATTTTTCTTAGAAAATCGTTAAAATTTCAGTTTTTCTTATATACCATCCAAATCGTCGATATACGTAGAAATATCGACGATTAAGAATTTCGGCTAATTTTTACAGTTTCCTCGGAAATTCGCTAAAATTCAATTTTTCTTAAATATCTTCCAAATCATCTAGATAGCATCGTTTTCAAATTTTGGTTAATTTTTACATTGTTCTTGGAAAATCGTTAAAATTTCGGTTTTCTTGGAAATTCGCTAAAATTTCAGTTTTTCTTATATATCATCCAAATCGTCGGTACACGTAGAAATAGCATCGATTTCGAATTTCGCGTAATTTATACATTTTTCTTGGAAATTCGCTAAAATTCAATTTTTCTTATATATCTATAGAAATAGCATCGTTTTCAAATTCTGGATAATTTTTACATTTTTCTTGGAAAATCGTTAAAATTTCAGATTTTCTTGGAAATCGCTAAAATTTCAGTTTTTCTTATATATCATCCAAATCGTCGATATACGTAGAAATAGCATCGTTTTCGAATTTCGTGTACTTTTTACATTTTTCTTGGAAATTCGCTAAAATTCAATTTTTCTTATATAGAAAAAAATAGCATCGTTTTCAAATTTTGGTTAATTTTTACATTTTTCTTGGAAAATCGTTAAAATTTCAGTTTTTTTTATATATCATCCAAATCGTCGGTATACGTAGAAATAGCATCGTTTTCGAATTTCGTGTAATTTTTACATTTTTCTTGGAAATTCGCTAAAATTCAATTTTTCTTAAATATCTTCCAAATCATCTAGATAGCATCGTTTTCGAATTTCGTGCAATTTTTACATTTTTCTTGGAAATTCGCTAAAATTCAATTTTTCTTATATATCTATAGAAACAGCATCGTTTTCAAATTTTGGTTAATTTTTACATTTTTCTTGGAAAATCGTTAAAATTTCGGTTTTCTTGGAAATTCGCTAAAATTTCAGTTTTTCTTATATATCGTCCAAATCGTCGATATACGTAGAAATAGCATCGTTTTCGAATTTCGTGTAATTTTTACATTTTTCTTGGAAATTCGCTAAAATTCAATTTTTATTATATATCTATAGAAATAGCATCGTTTTCAAATTTTGGTTAATTTTTACATTTATCTTGGAAAATCGTTAAAATTTCAGTTTTTCTTATATATCATCCAAATCGTCGATAAACGTAGAAATATCAACGATTAAGAATTTCGGTTAATTTTTACAGTTTACTCGGAAATTCGCTAAAATTCAATTTTTCTTAAATATCTTCCAAATCATCTAGATAGCATCGTTTTCAAATTTTGGTTAATTTATACATATTTCTTGGAAATTTGCTAAAATTTCAGTTTTTCTTAAATATCATCCAAATCGTCGATATACGTAGAAATAGCATCGTTTTCGAATTTCGTGTAATTTTTACATTTTTCTTGGAAATTCGCTAAAATTCAATTTTTCTTATATATCTATAGAAATAGCATCGTTTTCAAATTTTGGTTAATTTTTACATTTTTCTTGGAAAATCGTTAAAATTTCAGTTTTTTTTATATATCATCCAAATCGTCGCTATACGTAGAAATAGCATCGTTTTCGAATTTCGTGTAATTTTTACATTTTTCTTGGAAATTCGCTAAAATTCAATTTTTCTTATATAGAAAAAAATAGCATCGTTTTCAAATTTTGGTTAATTTTTATATTTTTCTTGGAAAATCGTTAAAATTTCAGTTTTTCTTATATATCATCCAAATCGTCGATATACGTAGAAATAGCATCGTCTTCGAATTTCGTGTACTTTTTACATTTTTCTTGGAAATTCGCTAAAATTCAATTTTTCTTATATAGAAAAAAATAGCATCGTTTTCAAATTTTGGTTAATTTTTACATTTTTCTTGGAAAATCGTTAAAATTTCAGTTTTTTTTATATATCATCCAAATCGTCGGTATACGTAGAAATAGCATCGTTTTCGAATTTCGTGTAATTTTTACATTTTTCTTGGAAATTCGCTAAAATTCAATTTTTCTTGTATATCTATAGAAATAGCATCGTTTTCAAATTTTGGTTAATTTTTACATTTTTCTTGGAAAATCGTTAAAATTTCGGTTTTCTTGGAAATTCGCTAAAATTTCAGTTTTTCTTATATATCGTCCAAATCGTCGATATACGTAGAAATAGCATCGTTTTCGAATTTCGTGTAATTTTTACATTTTTCTTGGAAATTCGCTAAAATTCAATTTTTATTATATATCTATAGAAATAGCATCGTTTTCAAATTTTGGTTAATTTTTACATTTTTCTTGGAAAATCGTTAAAATTTCAGTTTTTCTTATATATCATCCAAATCGTCGATAAACGTAGAAATATCAACGATTAAGAATTTCGGTTAATTTTTACAGTTTACTCGGAAATTCGCTAAAATTCAATTTTTCTTAAATATCTTCCAAATCATCTAGATAGCATCGTTTTCAATTTTTGGTTAATTTATACATATTTCTTGGAAATTTGCTAAAATTTCAGTTTTTCTTATATATCGTCCAAATCGTCGATATACGTAGAAATACCATCGTTTTCGAATTTCGTGCAATTTTTAAATTTTTCTTGGAAATTCGCTAAAATTCAATTTTTCTTATATATCTATAGAAATAGCATCGTTTTCAAATTTTGGATAATTTTTACATTTTTCTTGGAAAATCGTTAAAATTTCGGTTTTCTTGGAAATTAGCTAAAATTTCAGTTTTTCTTATATATCATCCAAATCGTCGATATAGGTAGAAATAGCATCGTTTTCGAATTTTGTGTAATTTATACATTTTTCTTGGAAATTCGCTAAAATTCAATTTTTCTTATATATCTATAGAAATAGCATCGTTTTCAAATTTTGGTTAATTTTTACATTTTTCTTAGAAAATCGTTAAAATTTCAGTTTTTCTTATATACCATCCAAATCGTCGATATACGTAGAAATATCAACGATTAAGAATTTCGGCTAATTTTTACAGTTTCCTCGGAAATTCGCTAAAATTCAATTTTTCTTAAATATCTTCCAAATCATCTAGATAGCATCGTTATCAAATTTTGGTTAATTTTTACATTGTTCTTGGAAAATCGTTAAAATTTCGGTTTTCTTGGAAATTCGCTAAAATTTCAGTTTTTCTTATATATCATCCAAATCGTCGGTACACGTAGAAATAGCATCGATCTCGAATTTCGTGTAATTTATACATTTTTCTTGGAAATTCGCTAAAATTCAATTTTTCTTATATATCTATAGAAATAGCATCGTTTTCAAATTTTGGTTAATTTTTACATTTTTATTAGAAAATCGTTAAAATTTCAGTTTTTCTTATATATCATCCAAATCGTCGATAAACGTAGAAATATCAACGATTAAGAATTTCGGTTAATTTTTAGTTTACTCGGAAATTCGCTAAAATTCAATTTTTCTTATATATCTATAGAAATAGCATCGTTTTCAAATTTTGGTTAATTTTTACATTTTTCTTGGAAAATCTTAAAATTTCGGTTTTCTTGGAAATTCGCTAAAATTTCAGTTTTTCTTATATATCATCCAAATCGTCGATATACGTAGAAATAGCATCGTTTTCGAATTTCGTGTAATTTTTACATTTTTCTTGGAAATTCGCTAAAATTCAATTTTTCTTAAATATCTTCCAAATCATCTAGATAGCATCGTTTTCGAATTTCGTGCAATTTTTACATTTTTCTTGGAAATTCGCTAAAATTCAATTTTTCTTATATAGAAAAAAATAGCATCGTTTTCAAATTTTGGTTAATTTTTACATTTTTCTTGGAAAATCGTTAAAATTTCGGTTTTCTTGGAAATTCGCTAAAATTTCAGTTTTTCTTATATATCGTCCAAATCGTCGATATACGTAGAAATATCAACGATTAAGAATTTCGGTTAATTTTTACAGTTTACTCGGAAATTCGCTAAAATTCAATTTTTCTTAAATATCTTCCAAATCATCTAGGTAGCATCGTTTTCAAATTTTGGTTAATTTATACATATTTCTTGGAAAATTGCTAAAATTTCAGTTTTTCTAATATATCATCCAATTCGTAGATATACGTAGAAATAGCATCGTTTTCGAATTTCGTGTAATTTTTACATTTTTCTTGGAAATTCGCTAAAATTCAATTTTTCTTATATATCTATAGAAATAGCATCGTTTCCAAATTTTGGTTAATTTTTGCATTTTACTTGGAAAATCGTTAAAATTTCAGTTTTTCTTATATATTACCAAATCGTCGATATACGTAGAAATAGCAACGATTTAGAATTTCGGTTAATTTTTATAGTTTACTAGGAAATTCGCTAAAATTCAATTTTTTTTAAATTTCTTCCAAATCATCTAGATAGCATCGTTTTCAAATTTTGGTTAATTTATACATATTTCTTGGAAATTTGCTAAAATTTCAGTTTTTCTTAAATATCATCCAAATCGTCGATATACGTAGAAATAGCATCGTTTTCGAATTTCGTGTAATTTTTACATTTTTCTTGGAAATTCGCTAAAATTCAATTTTTCTTATATATCTATAGAAATAGCATCGTTTTCAAATTTTGGTTAATTTTTACATTTTTCTTGGAAAATCGTTAAAATTTCAGTTTTTTTTATATATCATCCAAATCGTCGCTATACGTAGAAATAGCATCGTTTTCGAATTTCGTGTAATTTTTACATTTTTCTTGGAAATTCGCTAAAATTCAATTTTTCTTATATAGAAAAAAATAGCATCGTTTTCAAATTTTGGTTAATTTTTATATTTTTCTTGGAAAATCGTTAAAATTTCAGTTTTTCTTATATATCATCCAAATCGTCGATATACGTAGAAATAGCATCGTTTTCGAATTTCGTGTACTTTTTACATTTTTCTTGGAAATTCGCTAAAATTCAATTTTTCTTATATAGAAAAAAATAGCATCGTTTTCAAATTTTGGTTAATTTTTACATTTTTCTTGGAAAATCGTTAAAATTTCAGTTTTTTTTATATATCATCCAAATCGTCGGTATACGTAGAAATAGCATCGTTTTCGAATTTCGTGTAATTTTTACATTTTTCTTGGAAATTCGCTAAAATTCAATTTTTCTTAAATATCTTCCAAATCATCTAGATAGCATCGTTTTCGAATTTCGTGCAATTTTTACATTTTTCTTGGAAATTCGCTAAAATTCAATTTTTCTTGTATATCTATAGAAATAGCATCGTTTTCAAATTTTGGTTAATTTTTACATTTTTCTTGGAAAATCGTTAAAATTTCGGTTTTCTTGGAAATTCGCTAAAATTTCAGTTTTTCTTATATATCGTCCAAATCGTCGATATACGTAGAAATAGCATCGTTTTCGAATTTCGTGTAATTTTTACATTTTTCTTGGAAATTCGCTAAAATTCAATTTTTATTATATATCTATAGAAATAGCATCGTTTTCAAATTTTGGTTAATTTTTACATTTTTCTTGGAAAATCGTTAAAATTTCAGTTTTTCTTATATATCATCCAAATCGTCGATAAACGTAGAAATATCAACGATTAAGAATTTCGGTTAATTTTTACAGTTTACTCGGAAATTCGCTAAAATTCAATTTTTCTTAAATATCTTCCAAATCATCTAGATAGCATCGTTTTCAATTTTTGGTTAATTTATACATATTTCTTGGAAATTTGCTAAAATTTCAGTTTTTCTTATATATCGTCCAAATCGTCGATATACGTAGAAATACCATCGTTTTCGAATTTCGTGCAATTTTTAAATTTTTCTTGGAAATTCGCTAAAATTCAATTTTTCTTATATATCTATAGAAATAGCATCGTTTTCAAATTTTGGATAATTTTTACATTTTTCTTGGAAAATCGTTAAAATTTCGGTTTTCTTGGAAATTAGCTAAAATTTCAGTTTTTCTTATATATCATCCAAATCGTCGATATAGGTAGAAATAGCATCGTTTTCGAATTTTGTGTAATTTATACATTTTTCTTGGAAATTCGCTAAAATTCAATTTTTCTTATATATCTATAGAAATAGCATCGTTTTCAAATTTTGGTTAATTTTTACATTTTTCTTAGAAAATCGTTAAAATTTCAGTTTTTCTTATATACCATCCAAATCGTCGATATACGTAGAAATATCAACGATTAAGAATTTCGGCTAATTTTTACAGTTTCCTCGGAAATTCGCTAAAATCCAATTTTTCATAAATATCTTCCAAATCATCTAGATAGCATCGTTATCAAATTTTGGTTAATTTTTACATTGTTCTTGGAAAATCGTTAAAATTTCGGTTTTCTTGGAAATTCGCTAAAATTTCAGTTTTTCTTATATATCATCCAAATCGTCGGTACACGTAGAAATAGCATCGATCTCGAATTTCGTGTAATTTATACATTTTTCTTGGAAATTCGCTAAAATTCAATTTTTCTTATATATCTATAGAAATAGCATCGTTTTCAAATTTTGGTTAATTTTTACATTTTTATTAGAAAATCGTTAAAATTTCAGTTTTTCTTATATATCATCCAAATCGTCGATAAACGTAGAAATATCAACGATTAAGAATTTCGGTTAATTTTTAGTTTACTCGGAAATTCGCTAAAATTCAATTTTTCTTATATATCTATAGAAATAGCATCGTTTTCAAATTTTGGTTAATTTTTACATTTTTCTTGGAAAATCTTAAAATTTCGGTTTTCTTGGAAATTCGCTAAAATTTCAGTTTTTCTTATATATCATCCAAATCGTCGATATACGTAGAAATAGCATCGTTTTCGAATTTCGTGTAATTTTTACATTTTTCTTGGAAATTCGCTAAAATTCAATTTTTCTTATATATCTATAGAAATAGCATCGTTTTCAAATTTTGGTTAATTTTTACATTTTTCTTGGAAAATCGTTAAAATTTCAGTTTTTCTTATATATCATCCAAATCGTCGATAAACGTAGAAATATCAACGATTAAGAATTTCGGTTAATTTTTAGTTTACTCGGAAATTCGCTAAAATTCAATTTTTCTTATATATCTATAGAAATAGCATCGTTTTCAAATTTTGGTTAATTTTTACATTTTTCTTGGAAAATCTTAAAATTTCGGTTTTCTTGGAAATTCGCTAAAATTTCAGTTTTTCTTATATATCATCCAAATCGTCGATATACGTAGAAATAGCATCGTTTTCGAATTTCGTGTAATTTTTACATTTTTCTTGGAAATTCGCTAAAATTCAATATTTCTTAAATATCT
This sequence comes from Agrilus biguttatus, assembly GCA_963921985.1. Lineage (NCBI taxonomy): Eukaryota > Metazoa > Arthropoda > Insecta > Coleoptera > Buprestidae > Agrilus > Agrilus biguttatus. The sequence continues at coordinate 21,163,253 of OY998117.1, read as the reverse complement.
TCCAAATCATCTAGATAGCATCGTTCTCGAATTTCGTGCAATTTTTACATTTTTCTTGGAAATTCGCTAAAATTCAATTTTTCTTATATATCTATAGAAATAGCATCGTTTTCAAATTTTGGTTAATTTTTACATTTTTCTTGGAAAATCGTTAAAATTTCGGTTTTCTTGGAAATTCGCTAAAATTTCAGTTTTTCTTATATATCATCCAAATCGTCGATATACGTAGAAATAGCATCGTTTTCGAATTTCGTGTAATTTTTACATTTTTCTTGGAAATTCGCTAAAATTCAATTTTTATTATATATCTATAGAAATAGCATCGTTTTCAAATTTTGGTTAATTTTTACATTTTTCTTAGAAAATCGTTAAAATTTCAGTTTTTCTTATATACCATCCAAATCGTCGATATACGTAGAAATATCGACGATTAAGAATTTCGGCTAATTTTTACAGTTTCCTCGGAAATTCGCTAAAATTCAATTTTTCTTAAATATCTTCCAAATCATCTAGATAGCATCGTTTTCAAATTTTGGTTAATTTTTACATTGTTCTTGGAAAATCGTTAAAATTTCGGTTTTCTTGGAAATTCGCTAAAATTTCAGTTTTTCTTATATATCATCCAAATCGTCGGTACACGTAGAAATAGCATCGATTTCGAATTTCGTGTAATTTATACATTTTTCTTGGAAATTCGCTAAAATTCAATTTTTCTTATATATCTATAGAAATAGCATCGTTTTCAAATTTTGGTTAATTTTTACATTTTTCTTGGAAAATCGTTAAAATTTCAGTTTTTCTTATATATCATCCAAATCGTCGATAAACGTAGAAATATCAACGATTAAGAATTTCGGTTAATTTTTAGTTTACTCGGAAATTCGCTAAAATTCAATTTTTCTTATATATCTATAGAAATAGCATCGTTTTCAAATTTTGGTTAATTTTTACATTTTTCTTGGAAAATCTTAAAATTTCGGTTTTCTTGGAAATTCGCTAAAATTTCAGTTTTTCTTATATATCATCCAAATCGTCGATATACGTAGAAATAGCATCGTTTTCGAATTTCGTGTAATTTTTACATTTTTCTTGGAAATTCGCTAAAATTCAATATTTCTTAAATATCTTCCAAATCATCTAGATAGCATCGTTCTCGAATTTCGTGCAATTTTTACATTTTTCTTGGAAATTCGCTAAAATTCAATTTTTCTTATATATCTATAGAAATAGCATCGTTTTCAAATTTTGGTTAATTTTTACATTTTTCTTGGAAAATCGTTAAAATTTCGGTTTTCTTGGAAATTCGCTAAAATTTCAGTTTTTCTTATATATCATCCAAATCGTCGATATACGTAGAAATAGCATCGTTTTCGAATTTCGTGTAATTTTTACATTTTTCTTGGAAATTCGCTAAAATTCAATTTTTATTATATATCTATAGAAATAGCATCGTTTTCAAATTTTGGTTAATTTTTACATTTTTCTTAGAAAATCGTTAAAATTTCAGTTTTTCTTATATACCATCCAAATCGTCGATATACGTAGAAATACCGACGATTAAGAATTTCGGCTAATTTTTACAGTTTCCTCGGAAATTCGCTAAAATTCAATTTTTCTTAAATATCTTCCAAATCATCTAGATAGCATCGTTTTCAAATTTTGGTTAATTTTTACATTGTTCTTGGAAAATCGTTAAAATTTCGGTTTTCTTGGAAATTCGCTAAAATTTCAGTTTTTCTTATATATCATCCAAATCATCGGTACACGTAGAAATAGCATCGATTTCGAATTTCGTGTAATTTATACATTTTTCTTGGAAATTCGCTAAAATTCAATTTTTCTTATATATCTATAGAAATAGCATCGTTTTCAAATTTTGGTTAATTTTTACATTTTTCTTGGAAAATCGTTAAAATTTCAGTTTTTCTTATATATCATCCAAATCGTCGATAAACGTAGAAATATCAACGATTAAGAATTTCGGCTAATTTTTACAGTTTCCTCGGAAATTCGCTAAAATTCAATTTTTCTTAAATATCTTCCAAATCATCTAGATAGCATCGTTTTCAAATTTTGGTTAATTTTTACATTGTTCTTGGAAAATCGTTAAAATTTCGGTTTTCTTGGAAATTCGCTAAAATTTCAGTTTTTCTTATATATCATCCAAATCGTCGGTACACGTAGAAATAGCATCGATTTCGAATTTCGTGTAATTTATACATTTTTCTTGGAAATTCGCTAAAATTCAATTTTTCTTATATATCTATAGAAATAGCATCGTTTTCAAATTTTGGTTAATTTTTACATTTTTATTAGAAAATCGTTAAGATTTCAGTTTTTCTTATATATCATCCAAATCGTCGATATACGTAGAAATAGCATCGTTTTCGAATTTCGTGTAATTTTTACATTTTTCTTGGAAATTCGCTAAAATTCAATTTTTATTATATATCTATAGAAATAGCATCGTTTTCAAATTTTGGTTAATTTTTACATTTTTCTTGGAAAATCGTTAAAATTTCAGTTTTTCTTATATATCATCCAAATCGTCGATAAACGTAGAAATATCAACGATTAAGAATTTCGGTTAATTTTTACAGTTTACTCGGAAATTCGCTAAAATTCAATTTTTCTTAAATATCTTCCAAATCATCTAGATAGCATCGTTTTCAATTTTTGGTTAATTTATACATATTTCTTGGAAATTTGCTAAAATTTCAGTTTTTCTTATATATCGTCCAAATCGTCGATATACGTAGAAATACCATCGTTTTCGAATTTCGTGCAATTTTTACATTTTTCTTGGAAATTCGCTAAAATTCAATTTTTCTTATATATCTATAGAAATAGCGTCGTTTTCAAATTTTGGATAATTTTTACATTTTTCTTGGAATACCGTTAAAATTTCGGTTTTCTTGGAAATTCGCTAAAATTTCAGTTTTTCTTATATATCATCCAAATCGTCGATATACGTAGAAATAGCATCGTTTTCGAATTTCGTGTAATTTTTACATTTTTCTTGGAAATTCGCTAAAATTCAATTTTTATTATATATCTATAGAAATAGCATCGTTTTCCAATTTTGGTTAATTTTTACAGTTTACTCGGAAATTCGCTAAAATTCAATTTTTCTTAAATATCTTCCAAATCATCTAGATAGCATCGTTTTCGAATTTCGTGCAATCTTTACATTTTACTTGGAAATTCGCTAAAATTCAATTTTTCTTATATGGAAAAAAATAGCATCGTTTTCAAATTTTGGTTAATTTTTACATTTTTATTAGAAAATCGTTAAAATTTCAGTTTTTCTTATATATCATCCAAATCGTCGATATACGTAGAAATAGCATCGTTTTCGAATTTCGTGTACTTTTTACATTTTTCTTGGAAATTCGCTAAAATTCAATTTTTCTTACATATCTATAGAAATAGCATCGTTTTCAAATTTTGGTTAATTTTTACATTTTTCTTGGAAAATCGTTAAAATTTCGGTTTTCTTGGAAATTCGCTAAAATTTCAGTTTTTCTTAGATATCATCCAAATCGTCGATATACGTAGAAATAGCATCGTTATCGAATTTCGTGTAATTTTTACATTTTTACTTGGAAATTCGCTAAAATTTCAGATTTTCTTGGAAATCGCTAAAATTTCAGTTTTTCTTATATATCATCCAAATCGTCGATATAGGTAGAAATAGCATCGTTTTCCAATTTCGTGTAATTTTTACATTTTTCTTGGAAATTCGCTAAAATTTCAGTTTTTCTTATATATCATCCAAATCGTCGATATACGTAGAAATAGCATCGTTTTCGAATTTCGGTTAATTTTTAGTTTACTCGGAAATTCGCTAAAATTCAATTTTTCTTATATATCTATAGAAATAGCATCGTTTTCAAATTTTGGTTAATTTTTACATTTTTCTTGGAAAATCTTAAAATTTCGGTTTTCTTGGAAATTCGCTAAAATTTCAGTTTTTCTTATATATCATCCAAATCGTCGATATACGTAGAAATAGCATCGTTTTCGAATTTCGTGTAATTTTTACATTTTTCTTGGAAATTCGCTAAAATTCAATATTTCTTAAATATCTTCCAAATCATCTAGATAGCATCGTTCTCGAATTTCGTGCAATTTTTACATTTTTCTTGGAAATTCGCTAAAATTCAATTTTTCTTATATATCTATAGAAATAGCATCGTTTTCAAATTTTGGTTAATTTTTACATTTTTCTTGGAAAATCGTTAAAATTTCGGTTTTCTTGGAAATTCGCTAAAATTTCAGTTTTTCTTATATATCATCCAAATCGTCGATATACGTAGAAATAGCATCGTTCTCGAATTTCGTGTAATTTTTACATTTTTCTTGGAAATTCGCTAAAATTCAATTTTTATTATATATCTATAGAAATAGCATCGTTTTCAAATTTTGGTTAATTTTTACATTTTTCTTGGAAAATCGTTAAAATTTCAGTTTTTCTTATATATCATCCAAATCGTCGATAAACGTAGAAATATCAACGATTAAGAATTTCGGTTAATTTTTAGTTTACTCGGAAATTCGCTAAAATTCAATTTTTCTTATATATCTATAGAAATAGCATCGTTTTCAAATTTTGGTTAATTTTTACATTTTTCTTGGAAAATCTTAAAATTTCGGTTTTCTTGGAAATTCGCTAAAATTTCAGTTTTTCTTATATATCATCCAAATCGTCGATATACGTAGAAATAGCATCGTTTTCGAATTTCGTGTAATTTTTACATTTTTCTTGGAAATTCGCTAAAATTCAATATTTCTTAAATATCTTCCAAATCATCTAGATAGCATCGTTCTCGAATTTCGTGCAATTTTTACATTTTTCTTGGAAATTCGCTAAAATTCAATTTTTCTTATATATCTATAGAAATAGCATCGTTTTCAAATTTTGGTTAATTTTTACATTTTTCTTGGAAAATCGTTAAAATTTCGGTTTTCTTGGAAATTCGCTAAAATTTCAGTTTTTCTTATATATCATCCAAATCGTCGATATACGTAGAAATAGCATCGTTTTCGAATTTCGTGTAATTTTTACATTTTTCTTGGAAATTCGCTAAAATTCAATTTTTATTATATATCTATAGAAATAGCATCGTTTTCAAATTTTGGTTAATTTTTACATTTTTCTTAGAAAATCGTTAAAATTTCAGTTTTTCTTATATACCATCCAAATCGTCGATATACGTAGAAATACCGACGATTAAGAATTTCGGCTAATTTTTACAGTTTCCTCGGAAATTCGCTAAAATTCAATTTTTCTTAAATATCTTCCAAATCATCTAGATAGCATCGTTTTCGAATTTCGTGCAATCTTTACATTTTACTTGGAAATTCGCTAAAATTCAATTTTTCTTATATGGAAAAAAATAGCATCGTTTTCAAATTTTGGTTAATTTTTACATTTTTATTAGAAAATCGTTAAAATTTCAGTTTTTCTTATATATCATCCAAATCGTCGATATACGTAGAAATAGCATCGTTTTCGAATTTCGTGTACTTTTTACATTTTTCTTGGAAATTCGCTAAAATTCAATTTTTCTTACATATCTATAGAAATAGCATCGTTTTCAAATTTTGGTTAATTTTTACATTTTTCTTGGAAAATCGTTAAAATTTCGGTTTTCTTGGAAATTCGCTAAAATTTCAGTTTTTCTTAGATATCATCCAAATCGTCGATATACGTAGAAATAGCATCGTTATCGAATTTCGTGTAATTTTTACATTTTTACTTGGAAATTCGCTAAAATTTCAGATTTTCTTGGAAATCGCTAAAATTTCAGTTTTTCTTATATATCATCCAAATCGTCGATATAGGTAGAAATAGCATCGTTTTCCAATTTCGTGTAATTTTTACATTTTTCTTGGAAATTCGCTAAAATTTCAGTTTTTCTTATATATCATCCAAATCGTCGATATACGTAGAAATAGCATCGTTTTCGAATTTCGGTTAATTTTTAGTTTACTCGGAAATTCGCTAAAATTCAATTTTTCTTATATATCTATAGAAATAGCATCGTTTTCAAATTTTGGTTAATTTTTACATTTTTCTTGGAAAATCTTAAAATTTCGGTTTTCTTGGAAATTCGCTAAAATTTCAGTTTTTCTTATATATCATCCAAATCGTCGATATACGTAGAAATAGCATCGTTTTCGAATTTCGTGTAATTTTTACATTTTTCTTGGAAATTCGCTAAAATTCAATATTTCTTAAATATCTTCCAAATCATCTAGATAGCATCGTTCTCGAATTTCGTGCAATTTTTACATTTTTCTTGGAAATTCGCTAAAATTCAATTTTTCTTATATATCTATAGAAATAGCATCGTTTTCAAATTTTGGTTAATTTTTACATTTTTCTTGGAAAATCGTTAAAATTTCGGTTTTCTTGGAAATTCGCTAAAATTTCAGTTTTTCTTAGATATCATCCAAATCGTCGATATACGTAGAAATAGCATCGTTCTCGAATTTCGTGTAATTTTTACATTTTTCTTGGAAATTCGCTAAAATTCAATTTTTATTATATATCTATAGAAATAGCATCGTTTTCAAATTTTGGTTAATTTTTACATTTTTCTTAGAAAATCGTTAAAATTTCAGTTTTTCTTATATACCATCCAAATCGTCGATATACGTAGAAATATCGACGATTAAGAATTTCGGCTAATTTTTACAGTTTCCTCGGAAATTCGCTAAAATTCAATTTTTCTTAAATATCTTCCAAATCATCTAGATAGCATCGTTTTCAAATTTTGGTTAATTTTTACATTGTTCTTGGAAAATCGTTAAAATTTCGGTTTTCTTGGAAATTCGCTAAAATTTCAGTTTTTCTTATATATCATCCAAATCGTCGGTACACGTAGAAATAGCATCGATTTCGAATTTCGCGTAATTTATACATTTTTCTTGGAAATTCGCTAAAATTCAATTTTTCTTATATATCTATAGAAATAGCATCGTTTTCAAATTCTGGATAATTTTTACATTTTTCTTGGAAAATCGTTAAAATTTCAGATTTTCTTGGAAATCGCTAAAATTTCAGTTTTTCTTATATATCATCCAAATCGTCGATATACGTAGAAATAGCATCGTTTTCGAATTTCGTGTACTTTTTACATTTTTCTTGGAAATTCGCTAAAATTCAATTTTTCTTATATAGAAAAAAATAGCATCGTTTTCAAATTTTGGTTAATTTTTACATTTTTCTTGGAAAATCGTTAAAATTTCAGTTTTTTTTATATATCATCCAAATCGTCGGTATACGTAGAAATAGCATCGTTTTCGAATTTCGTGTAATTTTTACATTTTTCTTGGAAATTCGCTAAAATTCAATTTTTCTTAAATATCTTCCAAATCATCTAGATAGCATCGTTTTCGAATTTCGTGCAATTTTTACATTTTTCTTGGAAATTCGCTAAAATTCAATTTTTCTTATATATCTATAGAAACAGCATCGTTTTCAAATTTTGGTTAATTTTTACATTTTTCTTGGAAAATCGTTAAAATTTCGGTTTTCTTGGAAATTCGCTAAAATTTCAGTTTTTCTTATATATCGTCCAAATCGTCGATATACGTAGAAATAGCATCGTTTTCGAATTTCGTGTAATTTTTACATTTTTCTTGGAAATTCGCTAAAATTCAATTTTTATTATATATCTATAGAAATAGCATCGTTTTCAAATTTTGGTTAATTTTTACATTTATCTTGGAAAATCGTTAAAATTTCAGTTTTTCTTATATATCATCCAAATCGTCGATAAACGTAGAAATATCAACGATTAAGAATTTCGGTTAATTTTTACAGTTTACTCGGAAATTCGCTAAAATTCAATTTTTCTTAAATATCTTCCAAATCATCTAGATAGCATCGTTTTCAAATTTTGGTTAATTTATACATATTTCTTGGAAATTTGCTAAAATTTCAGTTTTTCTTAAATATCATCCAAATCGTCGATATACGTAGAAATAGCATCGTTTTCGAATTTCGTGTAATTTTTACATTTTTCTTGGAAATTCGCTAAAATTCAATTTTTCTTATATATCTATAGAAATAGCATCGTTTTCAAATTTTGGTTAATTTTTACATTTTTCTTGGAAAATCGTTAAAATTTCAGTTTTTTTTATATATCATCCAAATCGTCGCTATACGTAGAAATAGCATCGTTTTCGAATTTCGTGTAATTTTTACATTTTTCTTGGAAATTCGCTAAAATTCAATTTTTCTTATATAGAAAAAAATAGCATCGTTTTCAAATTTTGGTTAATTTTTATATTTTTCTTGGAAAATCGTTAAAATTTCAGTTTTTCTTATATATCATCCAAATCGTCGATATACGTAGAAATAGCATCGTCTTCGAATTTCGTGTACTTTTTACATTTTTCTTGGAAATTCGCTAAAATTCAATTTTTCTTATATAGAAAAAAATAGCATCGTTTTCAAATTTTGGTTAATTTTTACATTTTTCTTGGAAAATCGTTAAAATTTCAGTTTTTTTTATATATCATCCAAATCGTCGGTATACGTAGAAATAGCATCGTTTTCGAATTTCGTGTAATTTTTACATTTTTCTTGGAAATTCGCTAAAATTCAATTTTTCTTAAATATCTTCCAAATCATCTAGATAGCATCGTTTTCGAATTTCGTGCAATTTTTACATTTTTCTTGGAAATTCGCTAAAATTCAATTTTTCTTATATATCTATAGAAATAGCATCGTTTTCAAATTTTGGTTAATTTTTACATTTTTCTTGGAAAATCGTTAAAATTTCGGTTTTCTTGGAAATTCGCTAAAATTTCAGTTTTTCTTATATATCGTCCAAATCGTCGATATACGTAGAAATAGCATCGTTTTCGAATTTCGTGTAATTTTTACATTTTTCTTGGAAATTCGCTAAAATTCAATTTTTATTATATATCTATAGAAATAGCATCGTTTTCAAATTTTGGTTAATTTTTACATTTTTCTTGGAAAATCGTTAAAATTTCAGTTTTTCTTATATATCATCCAAATCGTCGATAAACGTAGAAATATCAACGATTAAGAATTTCGGTTAATTTTTACAGTTTACTCGGAAATTCGCTAAAATTCAATTTTTCTTAAATATCTTCCAAATCATCTAGATAGCATCGTTTTCAATTTTTGGTTAATTTATACATATTTCTTGGAAATTTGCTAAAATTTCAGTTTTTCTTATATATCGTCCAAATCGTCGATATACGTAGAAATACCATCGTTTTAGAATTTCGTGCAATTTTTAAATTTTTCTTGGAAATTCGCTAAAATTCAATTTTTCTTATATATCTATAGAAATAGCATCGTTTTCAAATTTTGGATAATTTTTACATTTTTCTTGGAAAATCGTTAAAATTTCGGTTTTCTTGGAAATTAGCTAAAATTTCAGTTTTTCTTATATATCATCCAAATCGTCGATATAGGTAGAAATAGCATCGTTTTCGAATTTTGTGTAATTTATACATTTTTCTTGGAAATTCGCTAAAATTCAATTTTTCTTATATATCTATAGAAATAGCATCGTTTTCAAATTTTGGTTAATTTTCACATTTTTCTTAGAAAATCGTTAAAATTTCAGTTTTTCTTATATACCATCCAAATCGTCGATATACGTAGAAATATCAACGATTAAGAATTTCGGCTAATTTTTACAGTTTCCTCGGAAATTCGCTAAAATTCAATTTTTCTTAAATATCTTCCAAATCATCTAGATAGCATCGTTATCAAATTTTGGTTAATTTTTACATTTTTCTTGGAAAATCGTTAAAATTTCAGTTTTTTTTATATATCATCCAAATCGTCGGTATACGTAGAAATAGCATCGTTTTCGAATTTCGTGTAATTTTTACATTTTTCTTGGAAATTCGCTAAAATTCAATTTTTCTTAAATATCTTCCAAATCATCTAGATAGCATCGTTTTCGAATTTCGTGCAATTTTTACATTTTTCTTGGAAATTCGCTAAAATTCAATTTTTCTTATATATCTATAGAAACAGCATCGTTTTCAAATTTTGGTTAATTTTTACATTTTTCTTGGAAAATCGTTAAAATTTCGGTTTTCTTGGAAATTCGCTAAAATTTCAGTTTTTCTTATATATCGTCCAAATCGTCGATATACGTAGAAATAGCATCGTTTTCGAATTTCGTGTAATTTTTACATTTTTCTTGGAAATTCGCTAAAATTCAATTTTTATTATATATCTATAGAAATAGCATCGTTTTCAAATTTTGGTTAATTTTTACATTTATCTTGGAAAATCGTTAAAATTTCAGTTTTTCTTATATATCATCCAAATCGTCGATAAACGTAGAAATATCAACGATTAAGAATTTCGGTTAATTTTTACAGTTTACTCGGAAATTCGCTAAAATTCAATTTTTCTTAAATATCTTCCAAATCATCTAGATAGCATCGTTTTCAAATTTTGGTTAATTTATACATATTTCTTGGAAATTTGCTAAAATTTCAGTTTTTCTTAAATATCATCCAAATCGTCGATATACGTAGAAATAGCATCGTTTTCGAATTTCGTGTAATTTTTACATTTTTCTTGGAAATTCGCTAAAATTCAATTTTTCTTATATATCTATAGAAATAGCATCGTTTTCAAATTTTGGTTAATTTTTACATTTTTCTTGGAAAATCGTTAAAATTTCAGTTTTTTTTATATATCATCCAAATCGTCGCTATACGTAGAAATAGCATCGTTTTCGAATTTCGTGTAATTTTTACATTTTTCTTGGAAATTCGCTAAAATTCAATTTTTCTTATATAGAAAAAAATAGCATCGTTTTCAAATTTTGGTTAATTTTTATATTTTTCTTGGAAAATCGTTAAAATTTCAGTTTTTCTTATATATCATCCAAATCGTCGATATACGTAGAAATAGCATCGTCTTCGAATTTCGTGTACTTTTTACATTTTTCTTGGAAATTCGCTAAAATTCAATTTTTCTTATATAGAAAAAAATAGCATCGTTTTCAAATTTTGGTTAATTTTTACATTTTTCTTGGAAAATCGTTAAAATTTCAGTTTTTTTTATATATCATCCAAATCGTCGGTATACGTAGAAATAGCATCGTTTTCGAATTTCGTGTAATTTTTACATTTTTCTTGGAAATTCGCTAAAATTCAATTTTTCTTAAATATCTTCCAAATCATCTAGATAGCATCGTTTTCGAATTTCGTGCAATTTTTACATTTTTCTTGGAAATTCGCTAAAATTCAATTTTTCTTATATATCTATAGAAATAGCATCGTTTTCAAATTTTGGTTAATTTTTACATTTTTCTTGGAAAATCGTTAAAATTTCGGTTTTCTTGGAAATTCGCTAAAATTTCAGTTTTTCTTATATATCGTCCAAATCGTCGATATACGTAGAAATAGCATCGTTTTCGAATTTCGTGTAATTTTTACATTTTTCTTGGAAATTCGCTAAAATTCAATTTTTATTATATATCTATAGAAATAGCATCGTTTTCAAATTTTGGTTAATTTTTACATTTTTCTTGGAAAATCGTTAAAATTTCAGTTTTTCTTATATATCATCCAAATCGTCGATAAACGTAGAAATATCAACGATTAAGAATTTCGGTTAATTTTTACAGTTTACTCGGAAATTCGCTAAAATTCAATTTTTCTTAAATATCTTCCAAATCATCTAGATAGCATCGTTTTCAATTTTTGGTTAATTTATACATATTTCTTGGAAATTTGCTAAAATTTCAGTTTTTCTTATATATCGTCCAAATCGTCGATATACGTAGAAATACCATCGTTTTAGAATTTCGTGCAATTTTTAAATTTTTCTTGGAAATTCGCTAAAATTCAATTTTTCTTATATATCTATAGAAATAGCATCGTTTTCAAATTTTGGATAATTTTTACATTTTTCTTGGAAAATCGTTAAAATTTCGGTTTTCTTGGAAATTAGCTAAAATTTCAGTTTTTCTTATATATCATCCAAATCGTCGATATAGGTAGAAATAGCATCGTTTTCGAATTTTGTGTAATTTATACATTTTTCTTGGAAATTCGCTAAAATTCAATTTTTCTTATATATCTATAGAAATAGCATCGTTTTCAAATTTTGGTTAATTTTCACATTTTTCTTAGAAAATCGTTAAAATTTCAGTTTTTCTTATATACCATCCAAATCGTCGATATACGTAGAAATATCAACGATTAAGAATTTCGGCTAATTTTTACAGTTTCCTCGGAAATTCGCTAAAATTCAATTTTTCTTAAATATCTTCCAAATCATCTAGATAGCATCGTTATCAAATTTTGGTTAATTTTTACATTGTTCTTGGAAAATCGTTAAAATTTCGGTTTTCTTGGAAATTCGCTAAAATTTCAGTTTTTCTTATATATCATCCAAATCGTCGGTACACGTAGAAATAGCATCGATCTCGAATTTCGTGTAATTTATACATTTTTCTTGGAAATTCGCTAAAATTCAATTTTTCTTATATATCTATAGAAATAGCATCGTTTTCAAATTTTGGTTAATTTTTACATTTTTATTAGAAAATCGTTAAAATTTCAGTTTTTCTTATATATCATCCAAATCGTCGATAAACGTAGAAATATCAACGATTAAGAATTTCGGTTAATTTTTAGTTTACTCGGAAATTCGCTAAAATTCAATTTTTCTTATATATCTATAGAAATAGCATCGTTTTCAAATTTTGGTTAATTTTTACATTTTTCTTGGAAAATCTTAAAATTTCGGTTTTCTTGGAAATTCGCTAAAATTTCAGTTTTTCTTATATATCATCCAAATCGTCGATATACGTAGAAATAGCATCGTTTTCGAATTTCGTGTAATTTTTACATTTTTCTTGGAAATTCGCTAAAATTCAATTTTTCTTATATATCTATAGAAATAGCATCGTTTTCAAATTTTGGTTAATTTTTACATTTTTCTTGGAAAATCGTTAAAATTTCAGTTTTTCTTATATATCATCCAAATCGTCGATAAACGTAGAAATATCAACGATTAAGAATTTCGGTTAATTTTTAGTTTACTCGGAAATTCGCTAAAATTCAATTTTTCTTATATATCTATAGAAATAGCATCGTTTTCAAATTTTGGTTAATTTTTACATTTTTCTTGGAAAATCTTAAAATTTCGGTTTTCTTGGAAATTCGCTAAAATTTCAGTTTTTCTTATATATCATCCAAATCGTCGATATACGTAGAAATAGCATCGTTTTCGAATTTCGTGTAATTTTTACATTTTTCTTGGAAATTCGCTAAAATTCAATATTTCTTAAATATCTTCCAAATCATCTAGATAGCATCGTTCTCGAATTTCGTGCAATTTTTACATTTTTCTTGGAAATTCGCTAAAATTCAATTTTTCTTATATATCTATAGAAATAGCATCGTTTTCAAATTTTGGTTAATTTTTACATTTTTCTTGGAAAATCGTTAAAATTTCGGTTTTCTTGGAAATTCGCTAAAATTTCAGTTTTTCTTATATATCATCCAAATCGTCGATATACGTAGAAATAGCATCGTTTTCGAATTTCGTGTAATTTTTACATTTTTCTTGGAAATTCGCTAAAATTCAATTTTTATTATATATCTATAGAAATAGCATCGTTTTCAAATTTTGGTTAATTTTTACATTTTTCTTAGAAAATCGTTAAAATTTCAGTTTTTCTTATATACCATCCAAATCGTCGATATACGTAGAAATATCGACGATTAAGAATTTCGGCTAATTTTTACAGTTTCCTCGGAAATTCGCTAAAATTCAATTTTTCTTAAATATCTTCCAAATCATCTAGATAGCATCGTTTTCAAATTTTGGTTAATTTTTACATTGTTCTTGGAAAATCGTTAAAATTTCGGTTTTCTTGGAAATTCGCTAAAATTTCAGTTTTTCTTATATATCATCCAAATCGTCGGTACACGTAGAAATAGCATCGATTTCGAATTTCGTGTAATTTATACATTTTTCTTGGAAATTCGCTAAAATTCAATTTTTCTTATATATCTATAGAAATAGCATCGTTTTCAAATTTTGGTTAATTTTTACATTTTTCTTGGAAAATCGTTAAAATTTCAGTTTTTCTTATATATCATCCAAATCGTCGATAAACGTAGAAATATCAACGATTAAGAATTTCGGTTAATTTTTAGTTTACTCGGAAATTCGCTAAAATTCAATTTTTCTTATATATCTATAGAAATAGCATCGTTTTCAAATTTTGGTTAATTTTTACATTTTTCTTGGAAAATCTTAAAATTTCGGTTTTCTTGGAAATTCGCTAAAATTTCAGTTTTTCTTATATATCATCCAAATCGTCGATATACGTAGAAATAGCATCGTTTTCGAATTTCGTGTAATTTTTACATTTTTCTTGGAAATTCGCTAAAATTCAATATTTCTTAAATATCTTCCAAATCATCTAGATAGCATCGTTCTCGAATTTCGTGCAATTTTTACATTTTTCTTGGAAATTCGCTAAAATTCAATTTTTCTTATATATCTATAGAAATAGCATCGTTTTCAAATTTTGGTTAATTTTTACATTTTTCTTGGAAAATCGTTAAAATTTCGGTTTTCTTGGAAATTCGCTAAAATTTCAGTTTTTCTTATATATCATCCAAATCGTCGATATACGTAGAAATAGCATCGTTTTCGAATTTCGTGTAATTTTTACATTTTTCTTGGAAATTCGCTAAAATTCAATTTTTATTATATATCTATAGAAATAGCATCGTTTTCAAATTTTGGTTAATTTTTACATTTTTCTTAGAAAATCGTTAAAATTTCAGTTTTTCTTATATACCATCCAAATCGTCGATATACGTAGAAATATCGACGATTAAGAATTTCGGCTAATTTTTACAGTTTCCTCGGAAATTCGCTAAAATTCAATTTTTCTTAAATATCTTCCAAATCATCTAGATAGCATCGTTTTCAAATTTTGGTTAATTTTTACATTGTTCTTGGAAAATCGTTAAAATTTCGGTTTTCTTGGAAATTCGCTAAAATTTCAGTTTTTCTTATATATCATCCAAATCGTCGGTACACGTAGAAATAGCATCGATTTCGAATTTCGTGTAATTTATACATTTTTCTTGGAAATTCGCTAAAATTCAATTTTTGTTATATATCTATAGAAATAGCATCGTTTTCAAATTTTGGTTAATTTTTACATTTTTCTTGGAAAATCGTTAAAATTTCAGTTTTTCTTATATATCATCCAAATCGTCGATAAACGTAGAAATATCAACGATTAAGAATTTCGGCTAATTTTTACAGTTTCCTCGGAAATTCGCTAAAATTCAATTTTTCTTAAATATCTTCCAAATCATCTAGATAGCATCGTTTTCAAATTTTGGTTAATTTTTACATTGTTCTTGGAAAATCGTTAAAATTTCGGTTTTCTTGGAAATTCGCTAAAATTTCAGTTTTTCTTATATATCATCCAAATCGTCGGTACGCGTAGAAATAGCATCGATTTCGAATTTCGTGTAATTTATACATTTTTCTTGGAAATTCGCTAAAATTCAATTTTTCTTATATATCTATAGAAATAGCATCGTTTTCAAATTTTGGTTAATTTTTACATTTTTATTAGAAAATCGTTAAGATTTCAGTTTTTCTTATATATCATCCAAATCGTCGATATACGTAGAAATAGCATCGTTTTCGAATTTCGTGTAATTTTTACATTTTTCTTGGAAATTCGCTAAAATTCAATTTTTATTATATATCTATAGAAATAGCATCGTTTTCAAATTTTGGTTAATTTTTACATTTTTCTTGGAAAATCGTTAAAATTTCAGTTTTTCTTATATATCATCCAAATCGTCGATAAACGTAGAAATATCAACGATTAAGAATTTCGGTTAATTTTTACAGTTTACTCGGAAATTCGCTAAAATTCAATTTTTCTTAAATATCTTCCAAATCATCTAGATAGCATCGTTTTCAATTTTTGGTTAATTTATACATATTTCTTGGAAATTTGCTAAAATTTCAGTTTTTCTTATATATCGTCCAAATCGTCGATATACGTAGAAATACCATCGTTTTCGAATTTCGTGCAATTTTTACATTTTTCTTGGAAATTCGCTAAAATTCAATTTTTCTTATATATCTATAGAAATAGCGTCGTTTTCAAATTTTGGATAATTTTTACATTTTTCTTGGAAAACCGTTAAAATTTCGGTTTTCTTGGAAATTCGCTAAAATTTCAGTTTTTCTTATATATCATCCAAATCGTCGATATACGTAGAAATAGCATCGTTTTCGAATTTCGTGTAATTTTTACATTTTTCTTGGAAATTCGCTAAAATTCAATTTTTATTATATATCTATAGAAATAGCATCGTTTTCAAATTTTGGTTAATTTTTACAGTTTACTCGGAAATTCGCTAAAATTCAATTTTTCTTAAATATCTTCCAAATCATCTAGATAGCATCGTTTTCGAATTTCGTGCAATCTTTACATTTTACTTGGAAATTCGCTAAAATTCAATTTTTCTTATATGGAAAAAAATAGCATCGTTTTCAAATTTTGGTTAATTTTTACATTTTTATTAGAAAATCGTTAAAATTTCAGTTTTTCTTATATATCATCCAAATCGTCGATATACGTAGAAATAGCATCGTTTTCGAATTTCGTGTACTTTTTACATTTTTCTTGGAAATTCGCTAAAATTCAATTTTTCTTACATATCTATAGAAATAGCATCGTTTTCAAATTTTGGTTAATTTTTACATTTTTCTTGGAAAATCGTTAAAATTTCGGTTTTCTTGGAAATTCGCTAAAATTTCAGTTTTTCTTAGATATCATCCAAATCGTCGATATACGTAGAAATAGCATCGTTATCGAATTTCGTGTAATTTTTACATTTTTACTTGGAAATTCGCTAAAATTTCAGATTTTCTTGGAAATCGCTAAAATTTCAGTTTTTCTTATATATCATCCAAATCGTCGATATAGGTAGAAATAGCATCGTTTTCCAATTTCGTGTAATTTTTACATTTTTCTTGGAAATTCGCTAAAATTTCAGTTTTTCTTATATATCATCCAAATCGTCGATATACGTAGAAATAGCATCGTTTTCGAATTTCGTGTAATTTTTACATTTTTCTTGGAAATTCGCTAAAATTCAATTTTTCTTATATATCTATAGAAATAGCATCGTTTTCAAATTTTGGTTAATTTTTACATTTTTCTTGGAAAATCGTTAAAATTTAGGTTTTCTTGGAAATTCGCTAAAATTTCAGGTTTTCTTATATATCATCCAAATCGTCGATATACGTAGAAATAGCATCGTTTTCGAATTTCGTGTAATTTTTACATTTTTTTTGGAAATTCGCTAAAATTCAATTTTTCTTAAATATCTTCCAAATCATCTAGATAGCATCGTTTTCGAATTCCGTGCAATTTTTACATTTTACTTGGAAATTCGCTAAAATTCAATTTTTCTTATATATCTATAGAAATAGCATCGTTTTCAAATTCTGGATAATTTTTACATTTTTCTTGGAAATTCGCTAAAATTTCAGATTTTCTTGGAAATCGCTAAAATTTCAGTTTTTCTTATATATCATCCAAATCGTCGACATAGGTAGAAATAGCATCGTTTTCGAATTTCGTGTAATTTTTACATTTTTCTTGGAAATTCGCTAAAATTCAATTTTTCTTATATGGAAAAAAATGGCATCGTTTTCAAATTTTGGTTAATTTTTACATTTTTATTAGAAAATCGTTAAAATTTCAGTTTTTCTTATATATCATCCAAATCGTCGATATACGTAGAAATAGCATCGTTTTCGAATTTCGTGTAATTTTTACATTTTTCTTGGAAATTCGCTAAAATTTCAGATTTTCTTGGAAAATCGTTTAAATTTCAGTTTTTCTTATATATCGTCCAAATCGTCGATAAACGTAGAAATATCAACGATTAAGAATTTCGGTTAATTTTTACAGTTTACTCGGAAATTCGCTAAAATTCAATTTTCCTTAAATATCTTCCAAATCATCTAGATAGCATCGTTTTCAATTTTTGGTTAATTTATACATATTTCTTGGAAATTTGCTAAAATTTCAGTTTTTCTTATATATCATCCAAATCGTCGATATACGTAGAAATAGCATCGTTTTCGAATTTCGTGTAATTTTTACATTTTTCTTGGAAATTCGCTAAAATTCAATTTTTCTTATATATCTATAGAAATAGCATCGTTTTCAAATTTTGGTTAATTTTTACATTTTTCTTTGAAAATCGTTAAAATTTCGGTTTTCTTGGAAATTCGCTAAAATTTCAGTTTTTCTTATATATCATCCAAATCGTCGGTACACGTAGAAATAGCATCGATTTCGAATTTCGTGTAATTTATACATTTTTCTTGGAAATTCGCTAAAATTCAATTTTTCTTATATATCTATAGAAATAGCATCGTTTTCAAATTTTGGTTAATTTTTACATTTTTATTAGAAAATCGTTAAAATTTCAGTTTTTCTTATATATCATCCAAATCGTCGATATACGTAGAAATAGCATCGTTTTCGAATTTCGTGTAATTTTTACATTTTTCTTGGAAATTCGCTAAAATTCAATTTTTATTATATATCTATAGAAATAGCATCGTTTTCAAATTTTGGTTAATTTTTACATTTTTCTTGGAAAATCGTTAAAATTTCAGTTTTTCTTATATATCATCCAAATCGTCGATAAACGTAGAAATATCAACGATTAAGAATTTCGGTTAATTTTTACAGTTTACTCGGAAATTCGCTAAAATTCAATTTTTCTTAAATATCTTCCAAATCATCTAGATAGCATCGTTTTCAAATTTTGGTTAATTTATACATATTTCTTGGAAATTTGCTAAAATTTCAGTTTTTCTTAAATATCATCCAAATCGTCGATATACGTAGAAATAGCATCGTTTTCGAATTTCGTGTAATTTTTACATTTTTCTTGGAAATTCGCTAAAATTCAATTTTTCTTATATATCTATAGAAATAGCATCGTTTTCAATTTTTGGTTAATTTTTACATTTTTCTTGGAAAATCGTTAAAATTTCGGTTTTCTTGGAAATTAGCTAAAATTTCAGTTTTTCTTATATATCATCCAAATCGTCGATATAGGTAGAAATAGCATCGTTTTCGAATTTTGTGTAATTTATACATTTTTCTTGGAAATTCGCTAAAATTCAATTTTTCTTATATATCTATAGAAATAGCATCGTTTTCAAATTTTGGTTAATTTTTACATTTTTCTTAGAAAATCGTTAAAATTTCAGTTTTTCTTATATACCATCCAAATCGTCGATATACGTAGAAATATCAACGATTAAGAATTTCGGCTAATTTTTACAGTTTCCTCGGAAATTCGCTAAAATTCAATTTTTCTTAAATATCTTCCAAATCATCTAGATAGCATCGTTATCAAATTTTGGTTAATTTTTACATTGTTCTTGGAAAATCGTTAAAATTTCGGTTTTCTTGGAAATTCGCTAAAATTTCAGTTTTTCTTATATATCATCCAAATCGTCGGTACACGTAGAAATAGCATCGATCTCGAATTTCGTGTAATTTATACATTTTTCTTGGAAATTCGCTAAAATTCAAGTTTTCTTATATATCTATAGAAATAGCATCGTTTTCAAATTTTGGTTAATTTTTACATTTTTATTAGAAAATCGTTAAAATTTCAGTTTTTCTTATATATCATCCAAATCGTCGATAAACGTAGAAATATCAACGATTAAGAATTTCGGTTAATTTTTAGTTTACTCGGAAATTCGCTAAAATTCAATTTTTCTTATATATCTATAGAAATAGCATCGTTTTCAAATTTTGGTTAATTTTTACATTTTTCTTGGAAAATCTTAAAATTTCGGTTTTCTTGGAAATTCGCTAAAATTTCAGTTTTTCTTATATATCATCCAAATCGTCGATATACGTAGAAATAGCATCGTTTTCGAATTTCGTGTAATTTTTACATTTTTCTTGGAAATTCGCTAAAATTCAATTTTTCTTATATATCTATAGAAATAGCATCGTTTTCAAATTTTGGTTAATTTTTACATTTTTCTTGGAAAATCGTTAAAATTTCAGTTTTTCTTATATATCATCCAAATCGTCGATAAACGTAGAAATATCAACGATTAAGAATTTCGGTTAATTTTTAGTTTACTCGGAAATTCGCTAAAATTCAATTTTTCTTATATATCTATAGAAATAGCATCGTTTTCAAATTTTGGTTAATTTTTACATTTTTCTTGGAAAATCTTAAAATTTCGGTTTTCTTGGAAATTCGCTAAAATTTCAGTTTTTCTTATATATCATCCAAATCGTCGATATACGTAGAAATAGCATCGTTTTCGAATTTCGTGTAATTTTTACATTTTTCTTGGAAATTCGCTAAAATTCAATATTTCTTAAATATCTTCCAAATCATCTAGATAGCATCGTTCTCGAATTTCGTGCAATTTTTACATTTTTCTTGGAAATTCGCTAAAATTCAATTTTTCTTATATATCTATAGAAATAGCATCGTTTTCAAATTTTGGTTAATTTTTACATTTTTCTTGGAAAATCGTTAAAATTTCGGTTTTCTTGGAAATTCGCTAAAATTTCAGTTTTTCTTATATATCATCCAAATCGTCGATATACGTAGAAATAGCATCGTTTTCGAATTTCGTGTAATTTTTACATTTTTCTTGGAAATTCGCTAAAATTCAATTTTTATTATATATCTATAGAAATAGCATCGTTTTCAAATTTTGGTTAATTTTTACATTTTTCTTAGAAAATCGTTAAAATTTCAGTTTTTCTTATATACCATCCAAATCGTCGATATACGTAGAAATATCGACGATTAAGAATTTCGGCTAATTTTTACAGTTTCCTCGGAAATTCGCTAAAATTCAATTTTTCTTAAATATCTTCCAAATCATCTAGATAGCATCGTTTTCAAATTTTGGTTAATTTTTACATTGTTCTTGGAAAATCGTTAAAATTTCGGTTTTCTTGGAAATTCGCTAAAATTTCAGTTTTTCTTATATATCATCCAAATCGTCGGTACACGTAGAAATAGCATCGATTTCGAATTTCGTGTAATTTATACATTTTTCTTGGAAATTCGCTAAAATTCAATTTTTGTTATATATCTATAGAAATAGCATCGTTTTCAAATTTTGGTTAATTTTTACATTTTTCTTGGAAAATCGTTAAAATTTCAGTTTTTCTTATATATCATCCAAATCGTCGATAAACGTAGAAATATCAACGATTAAGAATTTCGGCTAATTTTTACAGTTTCCTCGGAAATTCGCTAAAATTCAATTTTTCTTAAATATCTTCCAAATCATCTAGATAGCATCGTTTTCAAATTTTGGTTAATTTTTACATTGTTCTTGGAAAATCGTTAAAATTTCGGTTTTCTTGGAAATTCGCTAAAATTTCAGTTTTTCTTATATATCATCCAAATCGTCGGTACGCGTAGAAATAGCATCGATTTCGAATTTCGTGTAATTTATACATTTTTCTTGGAAATTCGCTAAAATTCAATTTTTCTTATATATCTATAGAAATAGCATCGTTTTCAAATTTTGGTTAATTTTTACATTTTTATTAGAAAATCGTTAAGATTTCAGTTTTTCTTATATATCATCCAAATCGTCGATATACGTAGAAATAGCATCGTTTTCGAATTTCGTGTAATTTTTACATTTTTCTTGGAAATTCGCTAAAATTCAATTTTTATTATATATCTATAGAAATAGCATCGTTTTCAAATTTTGGTTAATTTTTACATTTTTCTTGGAAAATCGTTAAAATTTCAGTTTTTCTTATATATCATCCAAATCGTCGATAAACGTAGAAATATCAACGATTAAGAATTTCGGTTAATTTTTACAGTTTACTCGGAAATTCGCTAAAATTCAATTTTTCTTAAATATCTTCCAAATCATCTAGATAGCATCGTTTTCAATTTTTGGTTAATTTATACATATTTCTTGGAAATTTGCTAAAATTTCAGTTTTTCTTATATATCGTCCAAATCGTCGATATACGTAGAAATACCATCGTTTTCGAATTTCGTGCAATTTTTACATTTTTCTTGGAAATTCGCTAAAATTCAATTTTTCTTATATATCTATAGAAATAGCGTCGTTTTCAAATTTTGGATAATTTTTACATTTTTCTTGGAAAACCGTTAAAATTTCGGTTTTCTTGGAAATTCGCTAAAATTTCAGTTTTTCTTATATATCATCCAAATCGTCGATATACGTAGAAATAGCATCGTTTTCGAATTTCGTGTAATTTTTACATTTTTCTTGGAAATTCGCTAAAATTCAATTTTTATTATATATCTATAGAAATAGCATCGTTTTCAAATTTTGGTTAATTTTTACAGTTTACTCGGAAATTCGCTAAAATTCAATTTTTCTTAAATATCTTCCAAATCATCTAGATAGCATCGTTTTCGAATTTCGTGCAATCTTTACATTTTACTTGGAAATTCGCTAAAATTCAATTTTTCTTATATGGAAAAAAATAGCATCGTTTTCAAATTTTGGTTAATTTTTACATTTTTATTAGAAAATCGTTAAAATTTCAGTTTTTCTTATATATCATCCAAATCGTCGATATACGTAGAAATAGCATCGTTTTCGAATTTCGTGTACTTTTTACATTTTTCTTGGAAATTCGCTAAAATTCAATTTTTCTTACATATCTATAGAAATAGCATCGTTTTCAAATTTTGGTTAATTTTCACATTTTTCTTGGAAAATCGTTAAAATTTCGGTTTTCTTGGAAATTCGCTAAAATTTCAGTTTTTCTTAGATATCATCCAAATCGTCGATATACGTAGAAATAGCATCGTTATCGAATTTCGTGTAATTTTTACATTTTTACTTGGAAATTCGCTAAAATTTCAGATTTTCTTGGAAATCGCTAAAATTTCAGTTTTTCTTATATATCATCCAAATCGTCGATATAGGTAGAAATAGCATCGTTTTCCAATTTCGTGTAATTTTTACATTTTTCTTGGAAATTCGCTAAAATTTCAGTTTTTCTTATATATCATCCAAATCGTCGATATACGTAGAAATAGCATCGTTTTCGAATTTCGTGTAATTTTTACATTTTTCTTGGAAATTCGCTAAAATTCAATTTTTCTTATATATCTATAGAAATAGCATCGTTTTCAAATTTTGGTTAATTTTTACATTTTTCTTGGAAAATCGTTAAAATTTAGGTTTTCTTGGAAATTCGCTAAAATTTCAGGTTTTCTTATATATCATCCAAATCGTCGATATACGTAGAAATAGCATCGTTTTCGAATTTCGTGTAATTTTTACATTTTTCTTGGAAATTCGCTAAAATTCAATTTTTCTTATATATCTATAGAAATAGCATCGTTTTCAAATTTTGGTTAATTTTTACATTTTTCTTTGAAAATCGTTAAAATTTCGGTTTTCTTGGAAATTCGCTAAAATTTCAGTTTTTCTTATATATCATCCAAATCGTCGATATACGTAGAAATAGCATCGTTTTCGAATTTCGTGTAATTTTTACATTTTTTTTGGAAATTCGCTAAAATTCAATTTTTCTTAAATATCTTCCAAATCATCTAGATAGCATCGTTTTCGAATTTCGTGCAATTTTTACATTTTACTTGGAAATTCGCTAAAATTCAATTTTTCTTATATATCTATAGAAATAGCATCGTTTTCAAATTCTGGATAATTTTTACATTTTTCTTGGAAATTCGCTAAAATTTCAGATTTTCTTGGAAATCGCTAAAATTTCAGTTTTTCTTATATATCATCCAAATCGTCGACATAGGTAGAAATAGCATCGTTTTCGAATTTCGTGTAATTTTTACATTTTTCTTGGAAATTCGCTAAAATTCAATTTTTCTTATATGGAAAAAAATGGCATCGTTTTCAAATTTTGGTTAATTTTTACATTTTTATTAGAAAATCGTTAAAATTTCAGTTTTTCTTATATATCATCCAAATCGTCGATATACGTAGAAATAGCATCGTTTTCGAATTTCGTGTAATTTTTACATTTTTCTTGGAAATTCGCTAAAATTTCAGATTTTCTTGGAAAATCGTTTAAATTTCAGTTTTTCTTATATATCGTCCAAATCGTCGATAAACGTAGAAATATCAACGATTAAGAATTTCGGTTAATTTTTACAGTTTACTCGGAAATTCGCTAAAATTCAATTTTCCTTAAATATCTTCCAAATCATCTAGATAGCATCGTTTTCAATTTTTGGTTAATTTATACATATTTCTTGGAAATTTGCTAAAATTTCAGTTTTTCTTATATATCATCCAAATCGTCGATATACGTAGAAATAGCATCGTTTTCGAATTTCGTGTAATTTTTACATTTTTCTTGGAAATTCGCTAAAATTCAATTTTTCTTATATATCTATAGAAATAGCATCGTTTTCAAATTTTGGTTAATTTTTACATTTTTCTTTGAAAATCGTTAAAATTTCGGTTTTCTTGGAAATTCGCTAAAATTTCAGTTTTTCTTATATATCATCCAAATCGTCGGTACACGTAGAAATAGCATCGATTTCGAATTTCGTGTAATTTATACATTTTTCTTGGAAATTCGCTAAAATTCAATTTTTCTTATATATCTATAGAAATAGCATCGTTTTCAAATTTTGGTTAATTTTTACATTTTTATTAGAAAATCGTTAAAATTTCAGTTTTTCTTATATATCATCCAAATCGTCGATATACGTAGAAATAGCATCGTTTTCGAATTTCGTGTAATTTTTACATTTTTCTTGGAAATTCGCTAAAATTCAATTTTTATTATATATCTATAGAAATAGCATCGTTTTCAAATTTTGGTTAATTTTTACATTTTTCTTGGAAAATCGTTAAAATTTCAGTTTTTCTTATATATCATCCAAATCGTCGATAAACGTAGAAATATCAACGATTAAGAATTTCGGTTAATTTTTACAGTTTACTCGGAAATTCGCTAAAATTCAATTTTTCTTAAATATCTTCCAAATCATCTAGATAGCATCGTTTTCAAATTTTGGTTAATTTATACATATTTCTTGGAAATTTGCTAAAATTTCAGTTTTTCTTAAATATCATCCAAATCGTCGATATACGTAGAAATAGCATCGTTTTCGAATTTCGTGTAATTTTTACATTTTTCTTGGAAATTCGCTAAAATTCAATTTTTCTTATATATCTATAGAAATAGCATCGTTTTCAAATTTTGGTTAATTTTTACATTTTTCTTGGAAAATCGTTAAAATTTCAGTTTTTCTTATTATCATCCAAATCGTCGATATACGTAGAAATAGCATCGTTTTCGAATTTCGTGTACTTTTTACATTTTTCTTGGAAATTCGCTAAAATTCAATTTTTCTTATATATCTATAGAAATAGCATCGTTTTCAAATTTTGGTTAATTTTTACATTTTTCTTGGAAAATCGTTAAAATTTCAGTTTTTCTTATATATCATCCAAATCGTCGATAAACGTAGATATATCAACGATTAAGAATTTCGGTTAATTTTTACAGTTTACTCGGAAATTCGCTAAAATTCAAGTTTTCTTAAATATCTTTCAAATCATCTAGATAGCTTGAATTTTAGCGAATTTCCGAGTAAACTAAAAATTAACCGAAATTCTTAATCGTTGATATTTCTACGTTTATCGACGATTTGGATGATATATAAGAAAAACTGAAATTTTAACGATTTTCTAATAAAAATGTAAAAATTAACCAAAATTTGAAAACTATGCTATTTCTATAGATATATAAGAAAAATTGAATTTTAGCGAATTTCCAAGAAAAATGTATAAATTACACGAAATTCGAAATCGATGCTATTTCTACGTGTACCGACGATTTGGATGATATATACGAAAAACTGAAATTTTAGCGAATTTCCAAGAAAACCGAAATTTTAACGATTTTCCAAGAACAATGTAAAAATTAACCAAAATTTGAAAACGATGCTATTTCTATAGATATATAAGAAAAATAGCATCGTTTTCAAATTTTGGTTAATTTTTACATTTTTCTTGGAAAATCGTTAAAATTTCAGTTTTTCTTATATATCATCCAAATCGTCGATAAACGTAGAAATATCAACGATTAAGAATTTCGGTTAATTTTTAGTTTACTCGGAAATTCGCTAAAATTCAATTTTTCTTATATATCTATAGAAATAGCATCGTTTTCAAATTTTGGTTAATTTTTACATTTTTCTTGGAAAATCTTAAAATTTCGGTTTTCTTGGAAATTCGCTAAAATTTCAGTTTTTCTTATATATCATCCAAATCGTCGATATACGTAGAAATAGCATCGTTTTCGAATTTCGTGTAATTTTTACATTTTTCTTGGAAATTTGCTAAAATTCAATTTTTCTTATATATCTATAGAAATAGCATCGTTTTCAAATTTTGGTTAATTTTTACATTTTTCTTGGAAAATCGTTAAAATTTCAGTTTTTCTTATATATCATCCAAATCGTCGATAAACGTAGAAATATCAACGATTAAGAATTTCGGTTAATTTTTAGTTTACTCGGAAATTCGCTAAAATTCAATTTTTCTTATATATCTATAGAAATAGCATCGTTTTCAAATTTTGGTTAATTTTTACATTTTTCTTGGAAAATCTTAAAATTTCGGTTTTCTTGGAAATTCGCTAAAATTTCAGTTTTTCTTATATATCATCCAAATCGTCGATATACGTAGAAATAGCATCGTTTTCGAATTTCGTGTAATTTTTACATTTTTCTTGGAAATTCGCTAAAATTCAATTTTTCTTAAATATCTTCCAAATCATCTAGATAGCATCGTTTTCGAATTTCGTGCAATTTTTACATTTTTCTTGGAAATTCGCTAAAATTCAATTTTTCTTATATATCTATAGAAATAGCATCGTTTTCAAATTTTGTTTAATTTTTACATTTTTCTTGGAATATCGTTAAAATTTCGGTTTTCTTGGAAATTCGCTAAAATTTCAGTTTTTCTTATATATCATCCAAATCGTCGATATACGTAGAAATAGCATCGTTTTCGAATTTCGTGTAATTTTTACATTTTTCTTGGAAATTCGCTAAAATTCAATTTTTATTATATATCTATAGAAATAGCATCGTTTTCAAATTTTGGTTAATTTTTACATTTTTCTTGGAAAATCGTTAAAATTTCAGTTTTTCTTATATATCATCCAAATCGTCGATAAACGTAGAAATATCAACGATTAAGAATTTCGGTTAATTTTTACAGTTTACTCGGAAATTCGCTAAAATTCAATTTTTCTTAAATATCTTCCAAATCATCTAGATAGCATCGTTTTCAATTTTTGGTTAATTTATACATATTTCTTGGAAATTTGCTAAAATTTCAGTTTTTCTTATATATCGTCCAAATCGTCGATATACGTAGAAATACCATCGTTTTCGAATTTCGTGCAATTTTTACATTTTTCTTGGAAATTCGCTAAAATTCAATTTTTCTTATATATCTATAGAAATAGCATCGTTTTCAAATTTTGGATAATTTTTACATTTTTCTTGGAAAATCGTTAAAATTTCGGTTTTCTTGGAAATTCGCTAAAATTTCAGTTTTTCTTATATATCATCCAAATCGTCGATATACGTAGAAATAGCATCGTTTTCGAATTTCGTGTAATTTTTACATTTTTCTTGGAAATTCGCTAAAATTCAATTTTTATTATATATCTATAGAAATAGCATCGTTTTCAAATTTTGGTTAATTTTTACAGTTTACTCGGAAATTCGCTAAAATTTCGGTTTTCTTGGAAATTAGCTAAAATTTCAGTTTTTCTTATATATCATCCAAATCGTCGATATAGGTAGAAATAGCATCGTTTTCGAATTTTGTGTAATTTATACATTTTTCTTGGAAATTCGCTAAAATTCAATTTTTCTTATATATCTATAGAAATAGCATCGTTTTCAAATTTTGGTTAATTTTTACATTTTTCTTGGAAAATCTTAAAATTTCGGTTTTCTTGGAAATTCGCTAAAATTTCAGTTTTTCTTATATATCATCCAAATCGTCGATATAGGTAGAAATAGCATCGTTGTCGAATTTCGTGTAATTTTTACATTTTTCTTGGAAATTCGCTAAAATTCAATTTTTCTTAAATATCTTCCAAATCATCTAGATAGCATCGTTTTCGAATTTCGTGCAATTTTTACATTTTTCTTGGAAATTCGCTAAAATTCAATTTTTCTTATATATCTATAGAAATAGCATCGTTTTCAAATTTTGGTTAATTTTTACATTTCTCTTGGAAAATCGTTAAAATTTCGGTTTTCTTGGAAATTCGCTAAAATTTCAGTTTTTCTTATATATCATCCAAATCGTCGATATACGTAGAAATAGCATCGTTTTCGAATTTCGTGTAATTTTTACATTTTTCTTGGAAATTCGCTAAAATTCAATTTTTATTATATATCTATAGAAATAGCATCGTTTTCAAATTTTGGTTAATTTTTACATTTTTCTTAGAAAATCGTTAAAATTTCAGTTTTTCTTATATACCATCCAAATCGTCGATATACGTAGAAATATCGACGATTAAGAATTTCGGCTAATTTTTACAGTTTCCTCGGAAATTCGCTAAAATTCAATTTTTCTTAAATATCTTCCAAATCATCTAGATAGCATCGTTTTCAAATTTTGGTTAATTTTTACATTGTTCTTGGAAAATCGTTAAAATTTCGGTTTTCTTGGAAATTCCCTAAAATTTCAGTTTTTCTTATATATCATCCAAATCGTCGGTACACGTAGAAATAGCATCGATTTCGAATTTCGTGTAATTTATACATTTTTCTTGGAAATTCGCTAAAATTCAATTTTTCTTATATATCTATAGAAATAGCATCGTTTTCAAATTTTGGTTAATTTTTACATTTTTCTTGGAAAATCGTTAAAATTTCAGTTTTTCTTATATACCATCCAAATCGTCGATAAACGTAGAAATATCAACGATTAAGAATTTCGGTTAATTTTTAGTTTACTCGGAAATTCGCTAAAATTCAATTTTTCTTATATATCTATAGAAATAGCATCGTTTTCAAATTTTGGTTAATTTTTACATTTTTCTTGGAAAATCTTAAAATTTCGGTTTTCTTGGAAATTCGCTAAAATTTCAGTTTTTCTTATATATCATCCAAATCGTCGATATACGTAGAAATAGCATCGTTTTCGAATTTCGTGTAATTTTTACATTTTTCTTGGAAATTCGCTAAAATTCAATTTTTCTTAAATATCTTCCAAATCATCTAGATAGCATCGTTTTCGAATTTCGTGCAATTTTTACATTTTTCTTGGAAATTCGCTAAAATTCAATTTTTCTTATATATCTATAGAAATAGCTTCGTTTTCAAATTTTGGTTAATTTTTACATTTTTCTTGGAAAATCGTTAAAATTTCGGTTTTCTTGGAAATTCGCTAAAATTTCAGTTTCTTATATATCATCCAAATCGTCGATATACGTAGAAATAGCATCGTTTTCGAATTTCGTGTAATTTTTACATTTTTCTTGGAAATTCGCTAAAATTCAATTTTTATTATATATCTATAGAAACAGCATCGTTTTCAAATTTTGGTTAATTTTTACATTTTTCTTGGAAAATCGTTAAAATTTCAGTTTTTCTTATATATCATCCAAATCGTCGATAAACGTAGAAATATCAACGATTAAGAATTTCGGTTAATTTTTACAGTTTACTCGGAAATTCGCTAAAATTCAATTTTTCTTAAATATCTTCCAAATCATCTAGATAGCATCGTTTTCAAATTTTGGTTAATTTTTACATTGTTCTTGGAAAATCGTTAAAATTTCGGTTTTCTTGGAAATTCGCTAAAATTTCAGTTTTTCTTATATATCATCCAAATCGTCGGTACACGTAGAAATAGCATCGATTTCGAATTTCGTGTAATTTATACATTTTTCTTGGAAATTCGCTAAAATTCAATTTTTCTTATATATCTATAGAAATAGCATCGTTTTCAAATTTTGGTTAATTTTTACATTTTTATTAGAAAATCGTTAAAATTTCAGTTTTTCTTATATATCATCCAAATCGTCGATATACGTAGAAATAGCATCGTTTTCGAATTTCGTGTAATTTTTACATTTTTCTTGGAAATTCGCTAAAATTCAATTTTTCTTATATATCTATAGAAATAGCATCGTTTTCAAATTTTGGTTAATTTTTACATTTTTCTTGGAAAATCGTTAAAATTTCAGTTTTTCTTATATATCATCCAAATCGTCGATAAACGTAGAAATATCAACGATTAAGAATTTCGGTTAATTTCTAGTTTACTCGGAAATTCGCTAAAATTCAAATTTTCTTATATATCTATAGAAATAGCATCGTTATCAAATTTTGGTTAATTTTTACATTTTTCTTGGAAAATCTTAAAATTTCGGTTTTCTTGGAAATTCGCTAAAATTTCAGTTTTTCTTATATATCATCCAAATCGTCGATATACGTAGAAATAGCATCGTTTTCGAATTTCGTGTAATTTTTACATTTTTCTTGGAAATTCGCTAAAATTCAATTTTTCTTAAATATCTTCCAAATCATCTAGATAGCATCGTTTTCGAATTTCGTGCAATTTTTACATTTTACTTGGAAATTCGCTAAAATTCAATTTTTCTTATATGGAAAAAAATAGCATCGTTTTCAAATTTTGGTTAATTTTTACATTTTTATTAGAAAATCGTTAAAATTTCAGTTTTTCTTATATATCATCCAAATCGTCGATATACGTAGAAATAGCATCGTTTTCGAATTTCGTGTACTTTTTACATTTTTCTTGGAAATTCGCTAAAATTCAATTTTTCTTATATAGAAAAAAATAGCATCGTTTTCAAATTTTGGTTAATTTTTATATTTTTCTTGGAAAATCGTTAAAATTTCAGTTTTTCTTATATATCATCCAAATCGTCGATATACGTAGAAATAGCATCGTTTTCGAATTTCGTGTACTTTTTACATTTTTCTTGGAAATTCGCTAAAATTCAATTTTTCTTATATATCTATAGAAATAGCATCGTTTTCAAATTTTGGTTAATTTTTTCATTTTTCTTGGAAAATCGTTAAAATTTCAGATTTTCTTATATATCATCCAAATCGTCGATAAACGTAGATATATCAACGATTAAGAATTTCGGTTAATTTTTACAGTTTACTCGGAAATTCGCTAAAATTCAATTTTTCTTAAATATCTTTCAAATCATCTAGATAGCATCGTTTTCAATTTATGGTTAATTTATACATATTCCTTGGAAATTAGCTAAAATTTCAGTTTTTCTTATATATCATCCAAATCGTCGATATAGGTAGAAATAGCATCGTTTTCGAATTTCGTGTACTTTTTACATTTTTCTTGGAAATTCGCTAAAATTCAATTTTTCTTATATATCTATAGAAATAGCATCGTTTTCAAATTTTGGTTAATTTTTACATTTTTCTTGGAAAATCGTTAAAATTTCAGTTTTTCTTATATATCATCCAAATCGTCGATAAACGTAGATATATCAACGATTAAGAATTTCGGCTAATTTTTACAGTTTCCTCGGAAATTCGCTAAAATTCAATTTTTCTTAAATATCTTCCAAATCATCTAGATAGCATCGTTTTCAAATTTTGGTTAATATTTACATTGTTCTTGGAAAATCGTTAAAATCTCGGTTTTCTTGGAAATTCGCTAAAATTCCAGTTTTTCTTATATATCATCCAAATCGTCGGTACACGTAGAAATAGCATCGATTTCGAATTTCGTGTAATTTATACATTTTTCTTGGAAATTCGCTAAAATTCAATTTTTCTTATATATCTATAGAAATAGCATCGTTTTCAAATTTTGGTTAATTTTTACATTTTTATTAGAAAATCGTTAAAATTTCAGTTTTTCTTATATATCATCCAAATCGTCGATATACGTAGAAATAGCATCGTTTTCGAATTTCGTGTAATTTTTACATTTTTCTTGGAAATTCGCTAAAATTCAATTTTTCTTATATATCTATAGAAATAGCATCGTTTTCAAATTTTGGTTAATTTTTACATTTTTCTTGGAAAATCGTTAAAATTTCAGTTTTTCTTATTATCATCCAAATCGTCGATAAACGTAGAAATATCAACGATTAAGAATTTCGGTTAATTTTTAGTTTACTCGGAAATTCGCTAAAATTCAATTTTTCTTATATATCTATAGAAATAACATCGTTTTCAAATTTTGGTTAATTTTTACATTTTTCTTGGAAAATCTTAAAATTTCGGTTTTCTTGGAAATTCGCTAAAATTTCAGTTTTTCTTATATATCATCCAAATCGTCGATATAGGTAGAAATAGCATCGTTTTCGAATTTTGTGTAATTTATACATTTTTCTTGGAAATTCGCTAAAATTCAATTTTTCTTATATATCTATAGAAATAGCATCGTTTTCAAATTTTGGTTAATTTTTACATTTTTATTAGAAAATCGTTAAAATTTCAGTTTTTCTTATATATCATCCAAATCGTCGATAAACGTAGAAATATCAACGATTAAGAATTTCGGTTAATTTTTAGTTTACTCGGAAATTCGCTAAAATTCAATTTTTCTTATATATCTATAGAAATAGCATCGTTTTCAAATTTTGGTTAATTTTTACAGTTTACTCGGAAATTCGCTAAAATTTCGGTTTTCTTGGAAATTCGCTAAAATTTCAGTTTTTCTTATATATCATCCAAATCGTCGATATAGGTAGAAATAGCATCGTTTTCGAATTTCGTGTAATTTATACATTTTTCTTGGAAATTCGCTAAAATTCAATTTTTCTTATATATCTATAGAAATAGCATCGTTTTCAAATTTTGGTTAATTTTTACATTTTTCTTAGAAAATCGTTAAAATTTCAGTTTTTCTTATATACCATCCAAATCCTCGATATACGTAGAAATATCAACGATTAAGAATTTCGGCTAATTTTTACAGTTTCCTCGGAAATTCGCTAAAATTCAATTTTTCTTAAATATCTTCCAAATCATCTAGATAGCATCGTTTTCAATTTATGGTTAATTTATGCATATTTCTTGGAAATTTGCTAAAATTTCAGTTTTTCTTATATATCGTCCAAATCGTCGATATACGTAGAAATAGAATCGTTTTCGA
Organism: Agrilus biguttatus; assembly: GCA_963921985.1. Lineage (NCBI taxonomy): Eukaryota > Metazoa > Arthropoda > Insecta > Coleoptera > Buprestidae > Agrilus > Agrilus biguttatus. The sequence goes on along the minus strand of OY998117.1, from coordinate 21,130,003 downwards.
ATTTCGTGCAATTTTTACATTTTTCTTGGAAATTCCCTAAAATTTAATTTTTCTTATATATCTATAGAAATAGCATCGTTTTCAAATTTTGGATAATTTTTACATTTTTCTTGGAAATTCGCTAAAATTTCAGATTTTCTTGGAAATCGCTAAAATTTCAGTTTTTCTTATATATCATCCAAATCGTCGATATAGGTAGAAATAGCATCGTTTTCGAATTTCGTGTAATTTATACATTTTTCTTGGAAATTCGCTAAAATTCAATTTTTCTTATATATCTATAGAAATAGCATCGTTTTCAAATTTTGGTTAATTTTTACATTTTTCTTGGAAAATCGTTAAAATTTCGGTTTTCTTGGAAATTCGCTAAAATTTCAGTTTTTCTTATATATCATCCAAATTGTCGATATACGTAGAAATAGCATCGTTTTCGAATTTCGTGTAATTTTTACATTTTTCTTGGAAATTCGCTAAAATTCAATTTTTCTTATATAGAAAAAAATAGCATCGTTTTCAAATTTTGGTTAATTTTTACATTTTTATTAGAAAATCGTTAAAATTTCAGTTTTTCTTATATATCATCCAAATCGTCGATATACGTAGAAATAGCATCGTTTTCGAATTTCGTGTAATTTTTATATTTTTCTTGGAAATTTGCTAAAATTCAATTTTTCTTATATATCTATAGAAATAGCATTGTTTTCAAGTTTTGGTTAATTTTTACATTTTTCTTAGAAAATCGTTAAAATTTCAGTTTTTCTTATATACCATCCAAATCGTCGATATACGTAGAAATATCAACGATTAAGAATTTCGGTTAATTTTTACAGTTTACTCGGAAATTCGCTAAAATTCAATTTTTTTTAAATATCTTCCAAATCATCTAGATGGCATCGTTTACAAATTTTGGTTAAGTTATACCTATTTCTTGGAAATTTGCTAAAATTTCAGTTTTTCTTAAATATCGTCCAAATCGTCGATATACGTAGAAATAGCATCGTTTTCGAGTTTCATGCAATTTTTGTATTTTTCCTGGAAATTCGCTAAAATTCAATTTTTATTTATATATCTATAGAAATAGCATCGTTTTCAAATTTTGGATAATTTTTACATTTTTCTTGGAAATTCGCTAAAATTTCAGTTTTTCTTATATATCATCCAAATCGTCGATATACGTAGAAATAGCATCGTTTTCGAATTTCGTGTAATTTTTACATTTTTCTTGGAAATTCGCTAAAATTCAATTTTTCTTATATATCTATAGAAATAGCATCGTTTTCAAATTTTGGTTAATTTTTACATTTTTCTTGGAAAATCGTTAAAATTTCAGTTTTTCTTATATATCATCCAAATCGTCGATATACGTAGAAATAGCATCGTTTTCGAATTTCGTGTAATTTTTACATTTTTCTTGGAAATTCGCTAAAATTCAATTTTTCTTATATAGAAAAAAATAGCATCGTTTTCAAATTTTGGTTAATTTTTATATTTTTCTTGGAAAATCGTTAAAATTTCAGTTTTTCTTATATATCATCCAAATCGTCGATATACGTAGAAATAGCATCGTTTTCGAATTTCGTGTACTTTTTACATTTTTCTTGGAAGTTCGCTAAAATTCAATTTTTCTTACATATCTATAGAAATAGCATCGTTTTCAAATTTTGGTTAATTTTTACATTTTTCTTGGAAAATCGTTAAAATTTTGGTTTTCTTGGAAATTCGCTAAAATTTCAGTTTTTCTTATATATCATCCAAATCGTCGATATACGTAGAAATAGCATCGTTTTCGAATTTCGTGTAATTTTTACATTTTTCTTGGAAATTCGCTAAAATTTCAGATTTTCTTGGAAATCGCTAAAATTTCAGTTTTTCTTATATATCATCCAAATCGTCGATATAGGTAGAAATAGCATCGTTTTCGAATTTCGTGTAATTTTTACATTTTTCTTGGAAATTCGCTAAAATTCAATTTTTCTTATATATGTATAGAAATAGCATCGTTTTCAAATTTTGGATAATTTTTACATTCTTCTTGGAAATTCGCTAAAATTTCAGATTTTTCTTGGAAATTCGCTAAAATTTCAGTTTTTCTTATATTCATCCAAATCGTCGATATACGTAGAAATAGCATCGTTTTCGAATTACGTGCAATTTTTATGTTTTTCTTGGAAATTCGCTAAAATTAAATTTTTCTTATATATGTATAGAAATAGCATCGTTTTCAAATTTTGGATAATTTTTACATTCTTCTTGGAAATTCGCTAAAATTTCAGATTTTCTTGGAAATCGCTAAAATTTCAGTTTTTCTTATATATCATCCAAATCGTCGATATACGTAGAAATAGCATCGTTTTCGAATTTCGTGTAATTTTTACATTTTTCTTGGAAATTCGCTAAAATTCAATTTTTCTTATATATCTATAGAAATAGCATCGTTTTCCAATTTTGGTTAATTTTTACATTTTTCTTGGAAAATCGTTAAAATTTCGGTTTTCTTGGAAATTCGCTAAAATTTCAGTTTTTCTTATATATCATCCAAATCGTCGATATACGTAGAAATAGCATCGTTTTCGAATTTCGTGTAATTTTTACATTTTTCTTGGAAATTCGCTAAAATTCAATTTTTCTTATATAGAAAAAAATAGCATCGTTTTCAAATTTTGGTTAATTTTTATATTTTTCTTGGAAAATCGTTAAAATTTCAGTTTTTCTTATATATCATCCAAATCGTCGATATACGTAGAAATAGCATCGTTTTCGAATTACGTGCAATTTTTATGTTTTTCTTGGAAATTCGCTAAAATTCAATTTTTCTTATATATGTATAGAAATAGCATCGTCTTCAAATTTTGGATAATTTTTACATTCTTCTTGGAAATTCGCTAAAATTTCAGATTTTCTTGGAAATCGCTAAAATTTCAGTTTTTCTTATATATCATCCAAATCGTCGATATACGTAGAAATAGCATCGTTTTCGAATTTCGTGTAATTTTTACATTTTTCTTGGAAATTCGCTAAAATTCAACTTTTCTTATATATCTATAGAAATAGCATCGTTTTCCAATTTTGGTTAATTTTTCATTTTTCTTGGAAAATCGTTAAAATTTCGGTTTTCTTGGAAATTCGCTAAAATTTCAGTTTTTCTTATATATCATCCAAATCGTCGATATACGTAGAAATAGCATCGTTTTCGAATTTCGTGTAATTTTTACATTTTTCTTGGAAATTCGCTAAAATTCAATTTTTCTTATATAGAAAAAAATAGCATCGTTTTCAAATTTTGGTTAATTTTTACATTTTTATTAGAAAATCGTTAAAATTTTTACATTTTTATTAGAAAATCGTTAAAATTTCAGTTTTTCTTATATATCATCCAAATCGTCGATATACGTAGAAATAGCATCGTTTTCGAATTTCGTGTAATTTTTACATTTTTCTTGGAAATTCGCTAAAATTCAATTTTTCTTATATATCTATAGAAATAGCATCGTTTTCAAATTTTGGTTAATTTTTACATTTTTCTTGGAAAATCGTTAAAATTTCAGTTTTTCTTATATATCATCCAAATCGTCGATATACGTAGAAATAGCATCGTTTTCGAATTTCGTGTAATTTTTACATTTTTCTTGGAAATTCGCTAAAATTCAATTTTTCTTATATAGAAAAAAATAGCATCGTTTTCAAATTTTGGTTAATTTTTATATTTTTCTTGGAAAATCGTTAAAATTTCAGTTTTTCTTATATATCATCCAAATCGTCGATATACGTAGAAATAGCATCGTTTTCGAATTACGTGCAATTCTTATGTTTTTCTTGGAAATTCGCTAAAATTCAATTTTTCTTATATATGTATAGAAATAGCATCGTCTTCAAATTTTGGATAATTTTTACATTCTTCTTGGAAATTCGCTAAAATTTCAGATTTTCTTGGAAATCGCTAAAATTTCAGTTTTTCTTATATATCATCCAAATCGTCGATATACGTAGAAATAGCATCGTTTTCGAATTTCGTGTAATTTTTACATTTTTCTTGGAAATTCGCTAAAATTCAATTTTTCTTATATATCTATAGAAATAGCATCGTTTTCAAATTTTGGTTAATTTTTACATTTTTCTTGGAAAATCGTTAAAATTTCGGTTTTCTTGGAAATTCGCTAAAATTTCAGTTTTTCTTATATATCATCCAAATCGTCGATATACGTAGAAATAGCATCGTTTTCGAATTTCGTGTAATTTTTACATTTTTCTTGGAAATTCGCTAAAATTCAATTTTTCTTATATAGAAAAAAATAGCATCGTTTTCAAATTTTGGTTAATTTTTACATTTTTATAAGAAAATCGTTAAAATTTCAGTTTTTCTTATATATCATCCAAATCGTCGATATACGTAGAAATAGCATCGTTTTCGAATTTCGTGTAATTTTTACATTTTTCTTGGAAATTCGCTAAAATTCAATTTTTCTTATATATCTATAGAAATAGCATCGTTTTCAAATTTTGGTTAATTTTTACATTTTTCTTGGAAAATCGTTAAAATTTCAGTTTTTCTTATATATCATCCAAATCGTCGATATACGTAGAAATAGCATCGTTTTCGAATTTCGTGTAATTTTTACATTTTTCTTGGAAATTCGCTAAAATTCAATTTTTCTTATATAGAAAAAAATAGCATCGTTTTCAAATTTTGGTTAATTTTTATATTTTTCTTGGGAAATCGTTAAAATTTCAGTTTTTCTTATATATCATCCAAATCGTCGATATACGTAGAAATAGCATCGTTTTCGAATTTCGTGTAATTTTTACATTTTTCTTGGAAATTCGCTAAAATTCAATTTTTCTTATATAGAAAAAAATAGCATCGTTTTCAATTTTTGGTTAATTTTTACATTTTTCTTGGAAATTCGCTAAAATTTCAGTTTTTCTTATATATCATCCAAATCGTCGATATACGTAGAAATAGCATCGCTTTCGAATTTCGTGTAATTTTTACATTTTTCTTGGAAATTCGCTAAAATTCAATTTTTCTTATATATCTATAGAAATAGCATCGTTTCCAAATTTTGGTTAATTTTTACATTTTTCTTGGAAAATCGTTAAAATTTCAGTTTTTCTTATATATCATCCAAATCGTCGATATACGTAGAAATAGCATCGTTTTCGAATTTCGTGTAATTTTTACATTTTTCTTGGAAATTCGCTAAAATTTCAGATTTTCTTGGAAATCGCTAAAATTTCAGTTTTTCTTATATATCATCCAAATCGTCGATATAGGTAGAAATAGCATCGTTTTCGAATTTCGTGTAATTTTTACATTTTTCTTGGAAATTCGCTAAAATTCAATTTTTCTTATATAGAAAAAAATAGCATCGTTTTCAAATTTTGGTTAATTTTTATATTTTTCTTGGAAAATCGTTAAAATTTCAGTTTTTCTTATATATCATCCAAATCGTCGATATACGTAGAAATAGCATCGTTTTCGAATTTCGTGTAATTTTTACATTTTTCTTGGAAATTCGCTAAAATTTCAGATTTTCTTGGAAATCGCTAAAATTTCAGTTTTTCTTATATATCATCCAAATCGTCGATATAGGTAGAAATAGCATCGTTTTCGAATTTCGTGTAATTTTTACATTTTTCTTGGAAATTCGCTAAAATTCAATTTTTCTTATATAGAAAAAAATAGCATCGTTTTCAAATTTTGGTTAATTTTTATATTTTTCTTGGAAAATCGTTAAAATTTCAGTTTTTCTTATATATCATCCAAATCGTCGATATACGTAGAAATAGCATCGTTTTCGAATTTCGTGTAATTTTTACATTTTTCTTGGAAATTCGCTAAAATTCAATTTTTCTTATATAGAAAAAAATAGCATCGTTTTCAAATTTTGGTTAATTTTTACATTTTTATTAGAAAATCGTTAAAATTTCAGTTTTTCTTATATATCATCCAAATCGTCGATATACGTAGAAATAGCATCGTTTTCGAATTTCGTGTAATTTTTACATTTTTCTTGGAAATTCGCCAAAAATTTCAGATTTTCTTGGAAATCGCTAAAATTTCAGTTTTTCTTATATATCATCCAAATCGTCGATATAGGTAGAAATAGCATAGTTTTCGAATTTCGGTTAATTTTTACATTTTTCTTGGAAATTCGCTAAAATTCAATTTCTCTTATATAGAAAAAAATAGCATCGTTTTCAAATTTTGGTTAATTTTTATATTTTTCTTGGAAAATCGTTAAAATTTCAGTTTTTCTTATATATCATCCAAATCGTCGATATACGTAGAAATAGCATCGTTTTCGAATTTCGTGTAATTTTTACATTTTTCTTGGAAATTCGCTAAAATTCAATTTTTCTTATATAGAAAAAAATAGCATCGTTTTCAAATTTTGGTTAATTTTTATATTTTTCTTGGAAAATCGTTAAAATTTCAGTTTTTCTTATATATCATCCAAATCGTCGATATACGTAGAAATAGCATCGTTTTCGAATTTCGTGTAATTTTTACATTTTTCTTGGAAATTCGCTGAAATTTCAGATTTTCTTGGAAATCGCTAAAATTTCAGTTTTTCTTATATATCATCCAAATCGTCGATATAGGTAGAAATAGCATCGTTTTCGAATTTCGTGTAATTTTTACATTTTTTTTGGAAATTCGCTAAAATTCAATTTTTCTTAAATATCTTCCAAATCATCTAGATAGCATCGCTTTCGAATTTCGTGTAATTTTTACATTTTTCTTGGAAATTCGCTAAAATTCAATTTTTCTTATATATCTATAGAAATAGCATCGTTTTCAAATTTTGGTTAATTTTTATATTTTTCTTGGAAAATCGTTAAAATTTCAGTTTTTCTTATATATCATCCAAATCGTCGATATACGTAGAAATAGCATCGTTTTCGAATTTCGTGTAATTTTTACATTTTTCTTGGAAATTCGCTGAAATTTCAGATTTTCTTGGAAATCGCTAAAATTTCAGTTTTTCTTATATATCATCCAAATCGTCGATATAGGTAGAAATAGCATTGTTTTCGAATTTCGTGCAATTTTTATATTTTTCTTGGAAATTCGCTAAAATTCAATTTTTCTTATATATCTATAGAAACAGCATCGTTTTCAAATTTTGGTTAATTTTTACATTTTTATTAGAAAATCGTTAAAATTTCAGTTTTTCTTATATATCATCCAAATCGTCGATATACGTAGAAATAGCATCGTTTTCGAATTTCGTGTAATTTTTACATTTTTCTTGGAAATTCGCTAAAATTCAATTTTTCTTATATATCTGTAGAAATAGCATCGTTTTCAAATTTTGGTTAATTTTTACATTTTTCTTGGAAAATCGTTAAAATTTCAGTTTTTCTTATATATCATCCAAATCGTCGATATACGTAGAAATAGCATCGTTTTCGAATTTCGTGTAATTTTTACATTTTTCTTGGAAATTCGCTAAAATTCAAGTTTTCTTATATAGAAAAAAACAGCATCGTTTCCAAATTTTGGTTAATTTTTACATTTTTCTTGGAAAATCGTTAAAATTTCAGTTTTTCTTATATATCATCCAAATCGTCGATATACGTAGAAATAGCATCGTTTTCGAATTTCGTGTAATTTTTACATTTTTCTTGGAAGTTCGCTAAAATTCAATTTTTCCTACATATCTATAGAAATAGCATCGTTTTCAACTTTTGGTTAATTTTTACATTTTTCTTGGAAAATCGTTAAAATTTTGGTTTTCTTGGAAATTCGCTAAAATTTCAGTTTTTCTTATATATCATCCAAATCGTCGATATACGTAGAAATAGCATCGTTTTCGAATTTCGTGTAATTTTTACATTTTTCTTGGAAATTCGCTAAAATTTCAGATTTTCTTGGAAATCGCTAAAATTTCAGTTTTTCTTATATATCATCCAAATCGTCGATATAGGTAGAAATAGCATCGTTTTCGAATTTCGTGTAATTTTTACATTTTTCTTGGAAATTCGCTAAAATTCAATTTTTCTTATATATGTATAGAAATAGCATCGTTTTCAAATTTTGGATAATTTTTACATTCTTCTTGGAAATTCGCTAAAATTTCAGATTTTTCTTGGAAATTCGCTAAAATTTCAGTTTTTCTTATATTCATCCAAATCGTCGATATACGTAGAAATAGCATCGTTTTCGAATTACGTGCAATTTTTATGTTTTTCTTGGAAATTCGCTAAAATTAAATTTTTCTTATATATGTATAGAAATAGCATCGTTTTCAAATTTTGGATAATTTTTACATTCTTCTTGGAAATTCGCTAAAATTTCAGATTTTCTTGGAAATCGCTAAAATTTCAGTTTTTCTTATATATCATCCAAATCGTCGATATACGTAGAAATAGCATCGTTTTCGAATTTCGTGTAATTTTTACATTTTTCTTGGAAATTCGCTAAAATTCAATTTTTCTTATATATCTATAGAAATAGCATCGTTTTCCAATTTTGGTTAATTTTTACATTTTTCTTGGAAAATCGTTAAAATTTCGGTTTTCTTGGAAATTCGCTAAAATTTCAGTTTTTCTTATATATCATCCAAATCGTCGATATACGTAGAAATAGCATCGTTTTCGAATTTCGTGTAATTTTTACATTTTTCTTGGAAATTCGCTAAAATTCAATTTTTCTTATATAGAAAAAAATAGCATCGTTTTCAAATTTTGGTTAATTTTTACATTTTTATTAGAAAATCGTTAAAATTTCAGTTTTTCTTATATATCATCCAAATCGTCGATATACGTAGAAATAGCATCGTTTTCGAATTTCGTGTAATTTTTACATTTTTCTTGGAAATTCGCTAAAATTCAATTTTTCTTATATATCTATAGAAATAGCATCGTTTTCAAATTTTGGTTAATTTTTACATTTTTCTTGGAAAATCGTTAAAATTTCAGTTTTTCTTATATATCATCCAAATCGTCGATATACGTAGAAATAGCATCGTTTTCGAATTTCGTGTAATTTTTACATTTTTCTTGGAAATTCGCTAAAATTCAATTTTTCTTATATAGAAAAAAATAGCATCGTTTTCAAATTTTGGTTAATTTTTATATTTTTCTTGGAAAATCGTTAAAATTTCAGTTTTTCTTATATATCATCCAAATCGTCGATATACGTAGAAATAGCATCGTTTTCGAATTACGTGCAATTTTTATGTTTTTCTTGGAAATTCGCTAAAATTCAATTTTTCTTATATATGTATAGAAATAGCATCGTCTTCAAATTTTGGATAATTTTTACATTCTTCTTGGAAATTCGCTAAAATTTCAGATTTTCTTGGAAATCGCTAAAATTTCAGTTTTTCTTATATATCATCCAAATCGTCGATATACGTAGAAATAGCATCGTTTTCGAATTTCGTGTAATTTTTACATTTTTCTTGGAAATTCGCTAAAATTCAACTTTTCTTATATATCTATAGAAATAGCATCGTTTTCCAATTTTGGTTAATTTTTCATTTTTCTTGGAAAATCGTTAAAATTTCGGTTTTCTTGGAAATTCGCTAAAATTTCAGTTTTTCTTATATATCATCCAAATCGTCGATATACGTAGAAATAGCATCGTTTTCGAATTTCGTGTAATTTTTACATTTTTCTTGGAAATTCGCTAAAATTCAATTTTTCTTATATAGAAAAAAATAGCATCGTTTTCAAATTTTGGTTAATTTTTACATTTTTATTAGAAAATCGTTAAAATTTTTACATTTTTATTAGAAAATCGTTAAAATTTCAGTTTTTCTTATATATCATCCAAATCGTCGATATACGTAGAAATAGCATCGTTTTCGAATTTCGTGTAATTTTTACATTTTTCTTGGAAATTCGCTAAAATTCAATTTTTCTTATATATCTATAGAAATAGCATCGTTTTCAAATTTTGGTTAATTTTTACATTTTTCTTGGAAAATCGTTAAAATTTCAGTTTTTCTTATATATCATCCAAATCGTCGATATACGTAGAAATAGCATCGTTTTCGAATTTCGTGTAATTTTTACATTTTTCTTGGAAATTCGCTAAAATTCAATTTTTCTTATATAGAAAAAAATAGCATCGTTTTCAAATTTTGGTTAATTTTTATATTTTTCTTGGAAAATCGTTAAAATTTCAGTTTTTCTTATATATCATCCAAATCGTCGATATACGTAGAAATAGCATCGTTTTCGAATTACGTGCAATTCTTATGTTTTTCTTGGAAATTCGCTAAAATTCAATTTTTCTTATATATGTATAGAAATAGCATCGTCTTCAAATTTTGGATAATTTTTACATTCTTCTTGGAAATTCGCTAAAATTTCAGATTTTCTTGGAAATCGCTAAAATTTCAGTTTTTCTTATATATCATCCAAATCGTCGATATACGTAGAAATAGCATCGTTTTCGAATTTCGTGTAATTTTTACATTTTTCTTGGAAATTCGCTAAAATTCAATTTTTCTTATATATCTATAGAAATAGCATCGTTTTCAAATTTTGGTTAATTTTTACATTTTTCTTGGAAAATCGTTAAAATTTCGGTTTTCTTGGAAATTCGCTAAAATTTCAGTTTTTCTTATATATCATCCAAATCGTCGATATACGTAGAAATAGCATCGTTTTCGAATTTCGTGTAATTTTTACATTTTTCTTGGAAATTCGCTAAAATTCAATTTTTCTTATATAGAAAAAAATAGCATCGTTTTCAAATTTTGGTTAATTTTTACATTTTTATTAGAAAATCGTTAAAATTTCAGTTTTTCTTATATATCATCCAAATCGTCGATATACGTAGAAATAGCATCGTTTTCGAATTTCGTGTAATTTTTACATTTTTCTTGGAAATTCGCTAAAATTCAATTTTTCTTATATATCTATAGAAATAGCATCGTTTTCAAATTTTGGTTAATTTTTACATTTTTCTTGGAAAATCGTTAAAATTTCAGTTTTTCTTATATATCATCCAAATCGTCGATATACGTAGAAATAGCATCGTTTTCGAATTTCGTGTAATTTTTACATTTTTCTTGGAAATTCGCTAAAATTCAATTTTTCTTATATAGAAAAAAATAGCATCGTTTTCAAATTTTGGTTAATTTTTATATTTTTCTTGGGAAATCGTTAAAATTTCAGTTTTTCTTATATATCATCCAAATCGTCGATATACGTAGAAATAGCATCGTTTTCGAATTTCGTGTAATTTTTACATTTTTCTTGGAAATTCGCTAAAATTCAATTTTTCTTATATAGAAAAAAATAGCATCGTTTTCAATTTTTGGTTAATTTTTACATTTTTCTTGGAAATTCGCTAAAATTTCAGTTTTTCTTATATATCATCCAAATCGTCGATATACGTAGAAATAGCATCGCTTTCGAATTTCGTGTAATTTTTACATTTTTCTTGGAAATTCGCTAAAATTCAATTTTTCTTATATATCTATAGAAATAGCATCGTTTCCAAATTTTGGTTAATTTTTACATTTTTCTTGGAAAATCGTTAAAATTTCAGTTTTTCTTATATATCATCCAAATCGTCGATATACGTAGAAATAGCATCGTTTTCGAATTTCGTGTAATTTTTACATTTTTCTTGGAAATTCGCTAAAATTTCAGATTTTCTTGGAAATCGCTAAAATTTCAGTTTTTCTTATATATCATCCAAATCGTCGATATAGGTAGAAATAGCATCGTTTTCGAATTTCGTGTAATTTTTACATTTTTCTTGGAAATTCGCTAAAATTCAATTTTTCTTATATAGAAAAAAATAGCATCGTTTTCAAATTTTGGTTAATTTTTATATTTTTCTTGGAAAATCGTTAAAATTTCAGTTTTTCTTATATATCATCCAAATCGTCGATATACGTAGAAATAGCATCGTTTTCGAATTTCGTGTAATTTTTACATTTTTCTTGGAAATTCGCTAAAATTTCAGATTTTCTTGGAAATCGCTAAAATTTCAGTTTTTCTTATATATCATCCAAATCGTCGATATAGGTAGAAATAGCATCGTTTTCGAATTTCGTGTAATTTTTACATTTTTCTTGGAAATTCGCTAAAATTCAATTTTTCTTATATAGAAAAAAATAGCATCGTTTTCAAATTTTGGTTAATTTTTATATTTTTCTTGGAAAATCGTTAAAATTTCAGTTTTTCTTATATATCATCCAAATCGTCGATATACGTAGAAATAGCATCGTTTTCGAATTTCGTGTAATTTTTACATTTTTCTTGGAAATTCGCTAAAATTCAATTTTTCTTATATAGAAAAAAATAGCATCGTTTTCAAATTTTGGTTAATTTTTACATTTTTATTAGAAAATCGTTAAAATTTCAGTTTTTCTTATATATCATCCAAATCGTCGATATACGTAGAAATAGCATCGTTTTCGAATTTCGTGTAATTTTTACATTTTTCTTGGAAATTCGCTAAAATTTCAGATTTTCTTGGAAATCGCTAAAATTTCAGTTTTTCTTATATATCATCCAAATCGTCGATATAGGTAGAAATAGCATAGTTTTCGAATTTCGGTTAATTTTTACATTTTTCTTGGAAATTCGCTAAAATTCAATTTCTCTTATATAGAAAAAAATAGCATCGTTTTCAAATTTTGGTTAATTTTTATATTTTTCTTGGAAAATCGTTAAAATTTCAGTTTTTCTTATATATCATCCAAATCGTCGATATACGTAGAAATAGCATCGTTTTCGAATTTCGTGTAATTTTTACATTTTTCTTGGAAATTCGCTAAAATTCAATTTTTCTTATATAGAAAAAAATAGCATCGTTTTCAAATTTTGGTTAATTTTTATATTTTTCTTGGAAAATCGTTAAAATTTCAGTTTTTCTTATATATCATCCAAATCGTCGATATACGTAGAAATAGCATCGTTTTCGAATTTCGTGTAATTTTTACATTTTTCTTGGAAATTCGCTGAAATTTCAGATTTTCTTGGAAATCGCTAAAATTTCAGTTTTTCTTATATATCATCCAAATCGTCGATATAGGTAGAAATAGCATCGTTTTCGAATTTCGTGTAATTTTTACATTTTTTTTGGAAATTCGCTAAAATTCAATTTTTCTTAAATATCTTCCAAATCATCTAGATAGCATCGCTTTCGAATTTCGTGTAATTTTTACATTTTTCTTGGAAATTCGCTAAAATTCAATTTTTCTTATATATCTATAGAAATAGCATCGTTTTCAAATTTTGGTTAATTTTTATATTTTTCTTGGAAAATCGTTAAAATTTCAGTTTTTCTTATATATCATCCAAATCGTCGATATACGTAGAAATAGCATCGTTTTCGAATTTCGTGTAATTTTTACATTTTTCTTGGAAATTCGCTGAAATTTCAGATTTTCTTGGAAATCGCTAAAATTTCAGTTTTTCTTATATATCATCCAAATCGTCGATATAGGTAGAAATAGCATTGTTTTCGAATTTCGTGCAATTTTTATATTTTTCTTGGAAATTCGCTAAAATTCAATTTTTCTTATATATCTATAGAAACAGCATCGTTTTCAAATTTTGGTTAATTTTTACATTTTTATTAGAAAATCGTTAAAATTTCAGTTTTTCTTATATATCATCCAAATCGTCGATATACGTAGAAATAGCATCGTTTTCGAATTTCGTGTAATTTTTACATTTTTCTTGGAAATTCGCTAAAATTCAATTTTTCTTATATATCTGTAGAAATAGCATCGTTTTCAAATTTTGGTTAATTTTTACATTTTTCTTGGAAAATCGTTAAAATTTCAGTTTTTCTTATATATCATCCAAATCGTCGATATACGTAGAAATAGCATCGTTTTCGAATTTCGTGTAATTTTTACATTTTTCTTGGAAATTCGCTAAAATTCAAGTTTTCTTATATAGAAAAAAACAGCATCGTTTTCAAATTTTGGTTAATTTTTATATTTTTCTTGGAAAATCGTTAAAATTTCAGTTTTTCTTATATATCATCCAAATCGTCGATATACGTAGAAATAGCATCGTTTTCGAATTTCGTGTACTTTTTACATTTTTCTTGGAAATTCGCTAAAATTCAATTTTTCTTATATATCTATAGAAATAGCATCGTTTTCAAATTTTGGTTAATTTTTACATTTTTCTTGGGAAATCGTTAAAATTTCAGTTTTTCTTATATATCATCCAAATCGTCGATAAACGTAGATATATCAACGATTAAGAATTTCGGTTAATTTTTACAGTTTACTCTTAAATTCGCTAAAATTCAATTTATCTTAAATATCCTCCAAATCATCTAGATAGCATCGTTTTCAATTTATGGTTAATTTATGCATATTTCTTGGAAATTTGCTAAAATTTCAGTTTTTCTTATATATCGTCCAAATCGTCGATATACGTAGAAATAGAATCGTTTTCGAATTTCGTGCAATTTTTACATTTTTCTTGGAAATTCGCTAAAATTCAATTTTTCTTATATATCTATAGAAATAGCATCGTTTTCAAATTTTGGATAATTTTTACATTTTTCTTGGAAATTCGCTAAAATTTCAGATTTTCTTGGAAATCGCTAAAATTTCAGTTTTTCTTATATATCAGCCAAATCATCGATATAGGTAGAAATAGCATCGTTTTCGAATTTCGTGTAATTTATACATTTTTCTTGGAAATTCGCTAAAATTCAATTTTTCTTATATATCTATAGAAATAGCATCGTTTTCAAATTTTGGTTAATTTTTACATTTTTCTTGGAAAATCGTTAAAATTTCGGTTTTCTTGGAAATTCGCTAAAATTCAGTTTTTCTTATTTATCTATAGAAATAGCATCGTTTTCCAATTTTGGTTAATTTTTACATTTTTCTTGGAAAATCGTTAAAATTTCGGTTTTCTTGGAAATTCGCTAAAATTTCAGTTTTTCTTATATATCATCCAAATTGTCGATATACGTAGAAATAGCATCGTTTTCGAATTTCGTGTAATTTTTACATTTTTCTTGGAAATTCGCTAAAATTCAATTTTTCTTATATAGAAAAAAATAGCATCGTTTTCAAATTTTGGTTAATTTTTACATTTTTATTAGAAAATCGTTAAAATTTCAGTTTTTCTTATATATCATCCAAATCGTCGATATACGTAGAAATAGCATCGTTTTCGAATTTCGTGTAATTTTTATATTTTTCTTGGAAATTTGCTAAAATTCAATTTTTCTTATATATCTATAGAAATAGCATGGTTTTCAAGTTTTGGTTAATTTTTACATTTTTCTTAGAAAATCGTTAAAATTTCAGTTTTTCTTATATACCATCCAAATCGTCGATATACGTAGAAATATCAACGATTAAGAATTTCGGTTAATTTTTACAGTTTACTCGGAAATTCGCTAAAATTCAATTTTTTTTAAATATCTTCCAAATCATCTAGATGGCATCGTTTACAAATTTTGGTTAATTTATACCTATTTCTTGGAAATTTGCTAAAATTTCAGTTTTTCTTAAATATCGTCCAAATCGTCGATATACGTAGAAATAGCATCGTTTTCGAGTTTCATGCAATTTTTGTATTTTTCCTGGAAATTCGCTAAAATTCAATTTTTATTTATATATCTATAGAAATAGCATCGTTTTCAAATTTTGGATAATTTTTACATTTTTCTTGGAAATTCGCTAAAATTTCAGATTCTCTTGGAAATCGCTAAAATTTCAGTTTTTCTTATATATCATCCAAATCGTCGATATACGTAGAAATAGCATCGTTTTCGAATTTCGTCTAATTATTAAATTTTTCTTGGAAATTCGCTAAAATTCAATTTTTATTTATATATCTATAGAAATAGCATCGTTTTCAAATTTTGGTTAATTTTTACATTTTTCTTGGAAATTCGCTAAAATTTCAGATTTTCTTGGAAATCGCTAAAATTTCAGTTTTTCTTATATATCATCCAAATCGTCGATGTACGTAGAAATAGCATCGTTTTCGAATTTCGTGTAATTTTTACATTTTTCTTGGAAATTCGCTAAAATTCAATTTTTATTTATATATCTATAGAAATAGCATCGTTTTCAAATTTTGGTTAATTTTTACATTTTTCTTGGAAATTCGCTAAAATTCAATTTTTCTTATATATCTATAGAAATAGCATCGTTTTCCAATTTTGGTTAATTTTTACGTTTTTATTAGAAAATCGTTAAAATTTCAGTTTTTCTTATATATCATCCAAATCGTCGATATACCTAGAAATAGCATCGTTTTCGAATTTCGTGTAATTTTTACATTTTTCTTGGAAATTTGCTAAAATTCAATTTTTCATATATAGAAAAAAATAGCATCGTTTTCAATTTTTGGTTAATTTTTACATTTTTCTTGGAAATTCGCTAAAATTTCAGTTTTTCTTATATATCATCCAAATCGTCGATATACGTAGAAATAGCATCGTTTTCGAATTTCGTGTAATTTTTACATTTTTCTTGGAAATTCGCTAAAATTCAATTTTTCTTATATAGAAAAAAATAGCATCGTTTTCAAATTTTGGTTAATTTTTATATTTTTCTTGGAAAATCGTTAAAATTTCAGTTTTTCTTATATATCATCCAAATTGTCGATATACGTAGAAATAGCATCGTTTTCGAATTACGTGCAATTTTTATGTTTTTCTTGGAAATTCGCTAAAATTCAATTTTTCTTATATATGTATAGAAATAGCATCGTCTTCAAATTTTGGATAATTTTTACATTCTTCTTGGAAATTCGCTAAAATTTCAGATTTTCTTGGAAAATCGTTAAAATTTCAGTTTTTCTTATATATCATCCAAATCGTCGATATACGTAGAAATAGCATCGTTTTCGAATTTCGTGTAATTTTTACATTTTTCTTGGAAATTCGCTAAAATTCAATTTTTCTTATATAGAAAAAAATAGCATCGTTTTCAAATTTTGGTTAATTTTTATATTTTTCTTGGAAAATCGTTAAAATTTCAGTTTTTCTTATATATCATCCAAATCGTCGATATACGTAGAAATAGCATCGTTTTCGAATTACGTGCAATTTTTATGTTTTTCTTGGAAATTCGCTAAAATTCAATTTTTCTTATATATGTATAGAAATAGCATCGTCTTCAAATTTTGGATAATTTTTACATTCTTCTTGGAAATTCGCTAAAATTTCAGATTTTCTTGGAAATCGCTAAAATTTCAGTTTTTCTTATATATCATCCAAATCGTCGATATACGTAGAAATAGCATCGTTTTCGAATTTCGTGTAATTTTTACATTTTTCTTGGAAATTCGCTAAAATTCAATTTTTCTTATATATCTATAGAAATAGCATCGTTTTCCAATTTTGGTTAATTTTTACATTTTTCTTGGAAAATCGTTAAAATTTCGGTTTTCTTGGAAATTCGCTAAAATTTCAGTTTTTCTTATATATCATCCAAATCGTCGATATACGTAGAAATAGCATCGTTTTCGAATTTCGTGTAATTTTTACATTTTTCTTGGAAATTCGCTAAAATTCAATTTTTCTTATATAGAAAAAAATAGCATCGTTTTCAAATTTTGGTTAATTTTTACATTTTTATTAGAAAATCGTTAAAATTTTTACATTTTTATTAGAAAATCGTTAAAATTTCAGTTTTTCTTATATATCATCCAAATCGTCGATATACGTAGAAATAGCATCGTTTTCGAATTTCGTGTAATTTTTACATTTTTCTTGGAAATTCGCTAAAATTCAATTTTTCTTATATAGAAAAAAATAGCATCGTTTTCAAATTTTGGTTAATTTTTATACTTTTCTTGGAAAATCGTTAAACTTTCAGTTTTTCTTATATATCATCCAAATCGTCGATATACGTAGAAATAGCATCGTTTTCGAATTTCGTGTAATTTTTACATTTTTCTTGGAAATTCGCTAAAATTCAATTTTTCTTATATAGAAAAAAATAGCATCGTTTTCAAATTTTGGTTAATTTTTATATTTTTCTTGGAAAATCGTTAAAATTTCAGTTTTTCTTATATATCATCCAAATCGTCGATATACGTAGAAATAGCATCGTTTTCGAATTACGTGCAATTTTTATGTTTTTCTTGGAAATTCGCTAAAATTCAATTTTTCTTATATATGTATAGAAATAGCATCGTCTTCAAATTTTGGATAATTTTTACATTCTTCTTGGAAATTCGCTAAAATTTCAGATTTTCTTGGAAATCGCTAAAATTTCAGTTTTTCTTATATATCATCCAAATCGTCGATATACGTAGAAATAGCATCGTTTTCGAATTTCGTGTAATTTTTACATTTTTCTTGGAAATTCGCTAAAATTCAATTTTTCTTATATATCTATAGAAATAGCATCGTTTTCCAATTTTGGTTAATTTTTACATTTTTCTTGGAAAATCGTTAAAATTTCGGTTTTCTTGGAAATTCGCTAAAATTTCAGTTTTTCTTATATATCATCCAAATCGTCGATATACGTAGAAATAGCATCGTTTTCGAATTTCGTGTAATTTTTACATTTTTCTTGGAAATTCGCTAAAATTCAATTTTTCTTATATAGAAAAAAATAGCATCGTTTTCAAATTTTGGTTAATTTTTACATTTTTATTAGAAAATCGTTAAAATTTTTACATTTTTATTAGAAAATCGTTAAAATTTCAGTTTTTCTTATATATCATCCAAATCGTCGATATACGTAGAAATAGCATCGTTTTCGAATTTCGTGTAATTTTTACATTTTTCTTGGAAATTCGCTAAAATTCAATTTTTCTTATATAGAAAAAAATAGCATCGTTTTCAAATTTTGGTTAATTTTTATACTTTTCTTGGAAAATCGTTAAACTTTCAGTTTTTCTTATATATCATCCAAATCGTCGATATACGTAGAAATAGCATCGTTTTCGAATTTCGTGTAATTTTTACATTTTTCTTGGAAATTCGCTAAAATTCAATTTTTCTTATATAGAAAAAAATAGCATCGTTTTCAAATTTTGGTTAATTTTTATATTTTTCTTGGAAAATCGTTAAAATTTCAGTTTTTCTTATATATCATCCAAATCGTCGATATACGTAGAAATAGCATCGTTTTCGAATTACGTGCAATTTTTATGTTTTTCTTGGAAATTCGCTAAAATTCAATTTTTCTTATATATGTATAGAAATAGCATCGTCTTCAAATTTTGGATAATTTTTACATTCTTCTTGGAAATTCGCTAAAATTTCAGATTTTCTTGGAAATCGCTAAAATTTCAGTTTTTCTTATATATCATCCAAATCGTCGATATACGTAGAAATAGCATCGTTTTCGAATTTCGTGTAATTTTTACATTTTTCTTGGAAATTCGCTAAAATTCAATTTTTCTTATATAGAAAAAAATAGCATCGTTTTCAAATTTTGGTTAATTTTTATATTTTTCTTGGGAAATCGTTAAAATTTCAGTTTTTCTTATATATCATCCAATTCGTCGATATACGTAGAAATAGCATCGTTTTCGAATTACGTGCAATTTTTATGTTTTTCTTGGAAATTCGCTAAAATTCAATTTTTCTTATATATGTATAGAAATAGCATCGTTTTCAAATTTTGGATAATTTTTACATTCTTCTTGGAAATTCGCTAAAATTTCAGATTTTCTTGGAAATCGCTAAAATTTCAGTTTTTCTTATATATCATCCAAATCGTCGATATACGTAGAAATAGCATCGTTTTCGAATTTCGTGTAATTTTTACATTTTTCTTGGAAATTCGCTAAAATTCAATTTTTCTTATATAGAAAAAAATAGCATCGTTTTCAAATTTTGGTTAGTTTTTATATTTTTCTTGGAAAATCGTTAAAATTTCAGTTTTTCTTATATATCATCCAAATCGTCGATATACGTAGAAATAGCATCGTTTTCGAATTTCGTGTAATTTTTACAATTTTCTTGGAAATTCGCTAAAATTCAATTTTTCTTATATATCTATAGAAATAGCATCGTTTTCCAATTTTGGTTAATTTTTACATTTTTCTTGGAAAATCGTTAAAATTTCGGTTTTCTTGGAAATTCGCTAAAATTTCAGTTTTTCTTATATATCATCCAAATCGTCGATATACGTAGAAATAGCATCGTTTTCGAATTTCGTGTAATTTTTACATTTTTCTTGGAAATTCGCTAAAATTCAATTTTTCTTATATAGAAAAAAATAGCATCGTTTTCAAATTTTGGTTAATTTTTACATTTTTATTAGAAAATCGTTAAAATTTCAGTTTTTCTTATATATCATCCAAATCGTCGATATACGTAGAAATAGCATCGTTTTCGAATTTCGTGTAATTTTTACATTTTTCTTGGAAATTCGCTAAAATTCAATTTTTCTTATATAGAAAAAAATAGCATCGTTTTCAATTTTTGGTTAATTTTTACATTTTTCTTGGAAATTCGCTAAAATTTCAGTTTTTCTTATATATCATCCAAATCGTCGATATACGTAGAAATAGCATCGCTTTCGAATTTCGTGTAATTTTTACATTTTTCTTGGAAATTCGCTAAAATTCAATTTTTCTTATATATCTATAGAAATAGCATCGTTTTCAAATTTTGGTTAATTTTTACATTTTTCTTGGAAAATCGTTAAAATTTCAGTTTTTCTTATATATCATCCAAATCGTCGATATACGTAGAAATAGCATCGTTTTCGAATTTCGTGTAATTTTTACATTTTTCTTGGAAATTCGCTAAAATTCAATTTTTCTTATATAGAAAAAAATAGCATCGTTTTCAAATTTTGGTTAATTTTTATATTTTTCTTGGAAAATCGTTAAAATTTCAGTTTTTCTTATATATCATCCAAATCGTCGATATACGTAGAAATAGCATCGTTTTCGAATTTCGTGTACTTTTTACATTTTTCTTGGAAGTTCGCTAAAATTCAATTTTCTTACATATCTATAGAAATAGCATCGTTTTCAAATTTTGGTTAATTTTTACATTTTTCTTGGAAAATCGTTAAAATTTCGGTTTTCTTGGAAATTCGCTAAAATTTCAGTTTTTCTTATATATCATCTAAATCGTCGATATACGTAGAAATAGCATCGTTTTCGAATTTCGTGTAATTTTTACATTTTTCTTGGAAATTCGCTAAAATTTCAGATTTTCTTGGAAATCGCTAAAATTTCAGTTTTTCTTAGATATCATCCAAATCGTCGATATACGTAGAAATAGCATCGTTTTCGAATTTCGTGTAATTTTTACATTTTTCTTGGAAATTCGCTAAAATTCAATTTTTCTTATATAGAAAAAAATAGCATCGTTTTCAAATTTTGGTTAATTTTTATATTTTTCTTGGAAAATCGTTAAAATTTCAGTTTTTCTTATATATCATCCAAATCGTCGATATACGTAGAAATAGCATCGTTTTCGAATTTCGTGTAATTTTTACATTTTTCTTGGAAATTCGCTAAAATTCAATTTTTCTTATATATGTATAGAAATAGCATCGTTTTCAAATTTTGGTTAATTTTTACATTTTTATTAGAAAATCGTTAAAATTTCAGTTTTTCTTATATATCATCCAAATCGTCGATATACGTAGCATCGTTTTCGAATTTCGTGTAATTTTTACATTTTTCTTGGAAATTCTCTAAAATGCAATTTTTCTTATATAGAAAAAAATAGCATCGTTTTCACATTTTGGTTAATTTTTATATTTTTCTTGGAAAATCGTTAAAATTTCAGTTTTTCTTATATATCATCCAAATCGTCGATAAACGTAGAAATATCAACGATTAAGAATTTCGGTTAATTTTTACAGTTTACTCGGAAATTCGCTAAAATTCAATTTTTCTTAAATATCTTCCAAATCATCTAGATAGCATCGGTTTCGAATTTCGTGCAATTTTTACATTTTACTTGGAAATTCGCTAAAATTCAATTTTTCTTATATATCTATAGAAATAGCATCGTTTTCAAATTCTGGATAATTTTTACATTTTTCTTGGAAATTCGCTAAAATTTCAGATTTTCTTGGAAATCGCTAAAATTTCAGTTTTTCTTATATATCATCCAAATCGTCGATATAGGTAGAAATAGCATCGTTTTCGAATTTCGTGTAATTTTTACATTTTTCTTGGAAATTCGCTAAAATTCAATTTTTCTTATATGAAAAAAAATAGCATCGTTTTCAAATTTTGGTTAATTTTTACATTTTTATTAGAAAATCGTTAAAATTTCAGTTTTTCTTATATATCATCCAAATCGTCGATATACGTAGAAATAGCATCGTTTTCGAATTTCGTGTAATTTTTACATTTTTCTTGGAAATTCGCTAAAATTTCAGATTTTCTTGGAAAATCGTTTAAATTTCAGTTTTTCTTATATATCGTCCAAATCGTCGATAAACGTAGAAATATCAACGATTAAGAATTTCGGTTAATTTTTACAGTTTACTCGGAAATTCGCTAAAATTCAATTTTCCTTAAATATCTTCCAAATCATCTAGATAGCATCGTTTTCAATTTTTGGTTAATTTATACCTATTTCTTGGAAATTTGCTAAAATTTCAGTTTTTCTTATATATCATCCAAATCGTCGATATACGTAGAAATAGCATCGTTTTCGAATTTCGTGTAATTTTTACATTTTTCTTGGAAATTCGCTAAAATTCAATTTTTCTTATATATCTATAGAAATAGCATCGTTTTCCAATTTTGGTTAATTTTTACATTTTTCTTGGAAAATCGTTAAAATTTCGGTTTTCTTGGAAATTCGCTAAAATTTCAGTTTTTCTTATATATCATCCAAATCGTCGATATACGTAGAAATAGCATCGTTTTCGAATTTCGTGTAATTTTTACATTTTTCTTGGAAATTCGCTAAAATTCAATTTTTCTTATATAGAAAAAAATAGCATCGTTTTGAATTTTTGGTTAATTTTTACATTTTTCTTGGAAATTCGCTAAAATTTCAGATTTTCTTGGAAATCGCTAAAATTTCAGTTTTTCTTATATATCATCCAAATCGTCGATATACGTAGAAATAGCATCGTTTTCGAATTTCGTGTAATTTTTACATTTTTCTTGGAAATTCGCTAAAATTCAATTTTTCTTATATATCTATAGAAGTAGCATCGTTTTCAAATTTTGGTTAATTTTTACATTTTTCTTGGAAAATCGTTAAAATTTCGGTTTTCTTGGAAATCCGCTAAAATTTCAGTTTTTCTTACATATCATCCTCATCGTCGATATACGTAGAAATAGCATCGTTTTCGAATTTCGTGTAATTTTTACATTTTTCTTGGAAATTCGCTAAAATCCAATTTTTCTTATATAGAAAAAAATAGCATCGTTTTCAAATTTTGGTTAATTTTCATATTTTTATTAGAAAATCGTTAAAATTTCACTTTTTCTTATATATCATCCAAATCGTCGATATACGTAGAAATAGCATCGTTTTCGAATTTCGTGTAATTTTTACATTTTTCTAGGAAATTCGCTAAAATTCAATTTTTCTTATATATCTATAGAAATAGCATCGTTTTCAAATTTTGGTTAATTTTTACACTTTTCTTGGAAAATCGTTAAAATTTCAGTTTTTCTTATATATCATCCAAATCGTCGATAAACGTAGAAATATCAACGATTAAGAATTTCGGTTAATTTTTACAGTTTACTCGGAAATTCGCTAAAATTCAATTTTTCTTAAATATCTTCCAAATCATCTAGATAGCATCGTTTTCAATTTTTGGTTAATTTATACATATTTCTTGGAAATTTGCTAAAATTGCAGTTTTTCTTATATATCGTCCAAATCGTCGATATACGTAGAAATAGCATCGCTTTCGAATTTCGTGCAATTTTTATATTTTTCTTGGAAATTCGCTAAAATTCAATTTTTCTTATATATCTATAGAATTAGCATCGTTTTCAAATTTTGGAAAATTTTTACATTTTTCTTGGATATTCGCTAAAATTTCAGATTTTCTTGGAAATCGCTAAAATTTCAGTTTTTCTTATATATCATCCAAATCTTCGATATAGGTAGAAATAGCATCGTTTTCGAATTTCGTGTAATTTATACATTTTTCTTGGAAATTCGCTAAAATTCAATTTTTCTTATATATCTATAGAAATAGCATCGTTTTCAAATTTTGGTTAATTTTTACATTTTTCTTGGAAAATCGTTAAAATTTCGGTTTTCTTGGAAATTCGCTAAAATTTCAGTTTTTCTTATATATCATCCAAATCGTCGATATACGTAGAAATAGCATTGTTTTCGAATTTCGTGTAATTTATACATTTTTCTTGGAAATTCGCTAAAATTCAATTTTTCTTAAATATCTATAGAAATAGCATCGTTTTCAAATTTTGGTTAATTTTTACATTTTTCTTGGAAAATCGTTAAAATTTCAGTTTTTCTTATATATCATCCAAATCGTCGATATACGTAGAAATAGCATCGTTTTCGAATTTCGTGTAATTTTTACATTTTTCTTGGAAATTCGCTAAAATTCAATTTTTCTTATATAGAAAAAAATAGCATCGTTTTCAAATTTTGGTTAATTTTTATATTTTTCTTGGAAAATCGTTAAAATTTCAGTTTTTCTTATATATCATCCAAATCGTCGATATACGTAGAAATAGCATCGTTTTCGAATTTCGTGTAATTTTTACATTTTTCTTGGAAATTCGCTAAAATTCAATTTTTCTTAAATATCTATAGAAATAGCATCGTTTTCAAATTTTGGTTAATTTTTACATTTTTCTTGGAAAATCGTTAAAATTTCAGTTTTTCTTATATATCATCCAAATCGTCGATATACGTAGAAATAGCATTGTTTTCGAATTTCGTGTAATTTTTACATTTTTCTTGGAAATTCGCTAAAATTCAATTTTTCTTAAATATCTATAGAAATAGCATCGTTTTCAAATTTTGGTTAATTTTTACATTTTTCTTGGAAAATCGTTAAAATTTCAGTTTTTCTTATATATCATCCAAATCGTCGATATACGTAGAAATAGCATCGTTTTCGAATTTCGTGTAATTTTTACATTTTTCTTGGAAATTCGCTAAAATTCAATTTTTCTTATATATCTATAGAAATAGCATCGTTTTCAAATTTTGGATAATTTTTACATTTTTCTTGGAAATTCGCTAAAATTTCAGATTTTCTTGGAAATCGCTAAAATTTCAGTTTTTCTTATATATCATCCAAATCTTCGATATAGGTAGAAATAGCATCGTTTTCGAATTTCGTGTAGTTTATACATTTTTCTTGGAAATTCGCTAAAATTCAATTTTTCTTAAATATCTATAGAAATAGCATCGTTTTCAAATTTTGGTTAATTTTTACATTTTTCTTGGAAAATCGTTAAAATTTCAGTTTTTCTTATATATCATCCAAATCGTCGATATACGTAGAAATAGCATCGTTTTCGAATTTCGTGTAATTTTTACATTTTTCTTGGAAATTCGCTAAAATTCAATTTTTCTTATATATCTATAGAAATAGCATCGTTTTCCAATTTTGGTTAATTTTTACATTTTTCTTGGAAAATCGTTAAAATTTCGGTTTTCTTGGAAATTCGCTAAAATTTCAGTTTTTCTTATATATCATCCAAATCGTCGATATACGTAGAAATAGCATCGTTTTCGAATTTCGTGTAATTTTTACATTTTTCTTGGAAATTCGCTAAAATTCAATTTTTCTTATATAGAAAAAAATAGCATCGTTTTCAAATTTTGGTTAATTTTTACATTTTTATTAGAAAATCGTTAAAATTTCAGTTTTTCTTATATATCATCCAAATCGTCGATATACGTAGAAATAGCATCGTTTTCGAATTTCGTGTAATTTTTACATTTTTCTTGGAAGTTCGCTAAAATTCAATTTTCTTACATATCTATAGAAATAGCATCGTTTTCAAATTTTGGTTAATTTTTACATTTTTCTTGGAAAATCGTTAAAATTTCGGATTTCTTGGAAATTCGCTAAAATTTCAGTTTTTCTTATATATCATCCAAATCGTCGATATACGTAGAAATAGCATCGTTTTCGAATTTCGTGTAAATTTTACATTTTTCTTGGAAATTCGCTAAAATTCAATTTTTCTTATATATCTATAGAAATAGCATCGTTTTCAAATTTTGGTTAATTTTTACATTTTTCTTGGAAAATCGTTAAAATTTCAGTTTTTCTTATATATCATCCAAATCGTCGATATACGTAGAAATAGCATCGTTTTCGAATTTCGTGTAATTTTTACATTTTTCTTGGAAATTCGCTAAAATTCAATTTTTCTTATATAGAAACAAATAGCATCGTTTTCAAATTTTGGTTAATTTTTATATTTTTCTTGGAAAATCGTTAAAATTTCAGTTTTTCTTATATATCATCCAAATCGTCGATATACGTAGAAATAGCATCGTTTTCGAATTTCGTGTACTTTTTACATTTTTCTTGGAAGTTCGCTAAAATTCAATTTTCTTACATATCTATAGAAATAGCATCGTTTTCAAATTTTGGTTAATTTTTACATTTTTCTTGGAAAATCGTTAAAATTTCGGATTTCTTGGAAATTCGCTAAAATTTCAGTTTTTCTTATATATCATCCAAATCGTCGATATACGTAGAAATAGCATCGTTTTCGAATTTCGTGTAATTTTTACATTTTTCTTGGAAATTCGCTAAAATTTCAGATTTTCTTGGAAATCGCTAAAATTTCAGTTTTTCTTATATATCATCCGAATCGTCGATATAGGTAGAAATAGCATCGTTTTCGAATTTCGTGTAATTTTTACATTTTTCTTGGAAATTCTCTAAAATGCAATTTTTCTTATATAGAAAAAAATAGCATCGTTTTCAAATTTTGGTTAATTTTTATATTTTTCTTGGAAAATCGTTAAAATTTCAGTTTTTCTTATATATCATCCAAATCATCTAGATAGCATCGTTTTCGAATTTCGTGCAATTTTTACATTTTTCTTGGAAATTCGCTAAAATTCAATTTTTCTTATATATCTATAGAAATAGCATCGTTTTCAAATTTTGGATAATTTTTACATTTTTCTTGGAAAATCGTTAAAATTTCAGTTTTTCTTATATATCATCCAAATCGTCGATAAACGTAGAAATAGCATCGTTTTCGAATTTCGTGTAATTTTTACATTTTTCTGGGAAATTCGCTAAAATTCAATTTTTCTTAAATATCTTCCAAATCATCTAGATAGCATCGTTTTCGAATTTCGTGCAATTTTTACATTTTTCTTGGAAATTCGCTAAAATTCAATTTTTCTTATATATCTATAGAAATAGCATCGTTTTCAAATTTTGGATAATTTTTACATTTTTCTTGGAAAATCGTTAAAATTTCAGTTTTTCTTATATATCATCCAAATCGTCGATAAACGTAGAAATAGCATCGTTTTCGAATTTCGTGTAATTTTTACATTTTTCTTGGAAATTCGCTAAAATTCAATTTTTCTTATATGGAAAAA
Source organism: Agrilus biguttatus (assembly GCA_963921985.1). Classification (NCBI taxonomy): domain Eukaryota; kingdom Metazoa; phylum Arthropoda; class Insecta; order Coleoptera; family Buprestidae; genus Agrilus; species Agrilus biguttatus. Next base: position 21,102,564 of record OY998117.1, on the reverse strand, counting down.
AATAGAATCGTTTTCAAATTTTGATTAATTGTTACATTTTTATAAGAAAATCGTTAAAATTTCAGTTTTTCTTATATATCATCCAAATCGTCGATATACGTAGAAATAGCATCGTTTTCGAATTTCGTGTAATTTTTACATTTTTCTTGGAAATTCGCTAAAATTCAATTTTTCTTATATATCTATAGAAATAGCATCGTTTTCAAATTTTGGTTAATTTTTACATTTTTCTTGGAAAATCGTTAAAAGTTCGGTTTTCCTGGAAATTCTCTAAAATTTCTGGTTTTCTTATATATCATCCAAATCGTCGATATACGTAGAAATAGCATCGTTTTCGAATTTCGTGTAATTTTTACATTTTTCTTGGAAATTCGCTAAAATTCAATTTTTCTTATATATCTATAGAAATAGCATCGTTTTCAAATTTTGGTTAATTTTTACATTTTTCTTTGAAAATCGTTAAAATTTCGGTTTTCTTGGAAATTCGCTAAAATTCAATTTTTCTTATATATCTATAGAAATAGCATCGTTTTCAAATTTTGGTTAATTTTTACATTTTTCTTGGAAAATCGTTAAAATTTCGGTTTTCTTGGAAATTCGCTAAAATTTCAGTTTTTCTTATATATCATCCAAATCGTCGATATACGTAGAAATAGCATCGTTTTCGAATTTCGTGTAATTTTTACATTTTTCTTGGAAATTCGCTAAAATTTCAGATTTTCTTGGAAATCGCTAAAATTTCAGTTTTTCTTATATATCATCCAAATCGTCGATATAGGTAGAAATAGCATCGTTTTCGAATTTCGTGTAATTTTTACATTTTTCTTGGAAATTCTCTAAAATGCAATTTTTCTTATATAGAAAAAAATAGCATCGTTTTCAAATTTTGGTTAATTTTTATATTTTTCTTGGAAAATCGTTAAAATTTCAGTTTTTCTTATATATCATCCAAATCGTCGATAAACGTAGAAATATCAACGATTAAGAATTTCGGTTAATTTTTACAGTTTACTCGGAAATTCGCTAAAATTCAATTTTTCTTAAATATCTTCCAAATCATCTAGATAGCATCGTTTTCGAATTTCGTGCAATTTTTACATTTTTCTTGGAAATTCGCTAAAATTCAATTTTTCTTATATATCTATTGAAATAGCATCGTTTTCAAATTTTGGATAATTTTTACATTTTTCTTGGAAAATCGTTAAAATTTCAGTTTTTCTTATATATCATCCAAATCGTCGATAAACGTAGAAATAGCATCGTTTTCGAATTTCGTGTAATTTTTACATTTTTCTTGGAAATTCGCTAAAATTCAATTTTTCTTATATGGAAAAAAATAGAATCGTTTTCAAATTTTGATTAATTGTTACATTTTTATAAGAAAATCGTTAAAATTTCAGTTTTTCTTATATATCATCCAAATCGTCGATATACGTAGAAATAGCATCGTTTTCGAATTTCGTGTAATTTTTACATTTTTCTTGGAAATTCGCTAAAATTCAATTTTTCTTATATATCTATAGAAATAGCATCGTTTTCAAATTTTGGTTAATTTTTACATTTTTCTTGGAAAATCGTTAAAATTTCGCTTTTCCTGGAAATTCGCTAAAATTTCTGGTTTTCTTATATATCATCCAAATCGTTGATATACGTAGAAATAGCATCGTTTTCGAATTTCGTGTAATTTTTACATTTTTCTTGGAAATTCGCTAAAATTCAATTTTTCTTATATATCTATAGAAATAGCATCGTTTTCAAATTTTGGTTAATTTTTACATTTTTCTTTGAAAATCGTTAAAATTTCGGTTTTCTTGGAAATTCGCTAAAATTCAATTTTTCTTATATATCTATAGAAATAGCATCGTTTTCAAATTTTGGTTAGTTTTTACATTTTTCTTGGAAAATCGTTAAAATTTCGGTTTTCTTGGAAATTCGCTAAAATTTCAGTTTTTCTTATATATCATCCAAATCGTCGATATACGTAGAAATAGCATCGTTTTCGAATTTCGTGTAATTTTTACATTTTTTTTGGAAATTCGCTAAAATTCAATTTTTCTTAAATATCTTCCAAATCATCTAGATAGCATCGGTTTCGAATTTCGTGCAATTTTTACATTTTACTTGGAAATTCGCTAAAATTCAATTTTTCTTATATATCTATAGAAATAGCATCGTTTTCAAATTCTGGATAATTTTTACATTTTTCTTGGAAATTCGCTAAAATTTCAGATTTTCTTGGAAATCGCTAAAATTTCAGTTTTTCTTATATATCATCCAAATCGTCGATATAGGTAGAAATAGCATCGTTTTCGAATTTCGTGTAATTTTTACATTTTTCTTGGAAATTCGCTAAAATTCAATTTTTCTTATATGGAAAAAAATAGCATCGTTTTCAAATTTTGGTTAATTTTTACATTTTTATTAGAAAATCGTTAAAATTTCAGTTTTTCTTATATATCATCCAAATCGTCGATATACGTAGAAATAGCATCGTTTTCGAATTTCGTGTAATTTTTACATTTTTCTTGGAAATTCGCTAAAATTTCAGATTTTCTTGGAAAATCGTTTAAATTTCAGTTTTTCTTATATATCGTCCAAATCGTCGATAAACGTAGAAATATCAACGATTAAGAATTTCGGTTAATTTTTACAGTTTACTCGGAAATTCGCTAAAATTCAATTTTCCTTAAATATCTTCCAAATCATCTAGATAGCATCGTTTTCAATTTTTGGTTAATTTATACATATTTCTTGGAAATTTGCTAAAATTTCAGTTTTTCTTATATATCATCCAAATCGTCGATATACGTAGAAATAGCATCGTTTTCGAATTTCGTGTAATTTTTACATTTTTCTTGGAAATTCGCTAAAATTCAATTTTTCTTATATATCTATAGAAATAGCATCGTTTTCCAATTTTGGTTAATTTTTATATTTTTCTTGGAAAATCGTTAAAATTTCGGTTTTCTTGGAAATTCGCTAAAATTTCAGTTTTTCTTATATATCATCCAAATCGTCGATATACGTAGAAATAGCATCGTTTTCGAATTTCGTGTAATTTTTACATTTTTCTTGGAAATTCGCTAAAATTCAATTTTTCTTATATAGAAAAAAATAGCATCGTTTTCAATTTTTGGTTAATTTTTACATTTTTCTTGGAAATTCGCTAAAATTTCAGATTTTCTTGGAAATCGCTAAAATTTCAGTTTTTCTTATATATCATCCAAATCGTCGATATACGTAGAAATAGCATCGTTTTCGAATTTCGTGTTATTTTTACATTTTTCTTGGAAATTCGCTAAAATTCAATTTTTCTTATATATCTATAGAAATAGCATCGTTTTCCAATTTTGGTTAATTTTTACATTTTTCTTGGAAAATCGTTAAAATTTCGGTTTCTTGGAAATTCGCTAAAATTTCAGTTTTTCTTACATATCATCCAAATCGTCGATATACGTAGAAATAGCATCGTTTTCGAATTTCGTGTAATTTTTACATTTTTCTAGGAAATTCGCTAAAATTCAATTTTAGTTATATAGAAAAAAATAGCATCGTTTTCAAATTTTGGTTAATTTTTACATTTTTATTAGAAAATCGTTAAAATTTCAGTTTTTCTTATATATCATCCAAATCGTCGATATACGTAGAAATAGCATCGTTTTCGAATTTCGTGCAATTTTTATATTTTTCTTGGAAATTCGCTAAAATTCAATTTTTCTTATATATCTATAGAAGTAGCATCGTTTTCAAATTTTGGTTAATTTTTACATTTTTCTTGGAAAATCGTTAAAATTTCGGTTTTCTTGGAAATCCGCTAAAATTTCAGTTTTTCTTACATATCATCCTCATCGTCGATATACGTAGAAATAGCATCGTTTTCAAATTTCGTGTAATTTTTACATTTTTATTAGAAAATCGTTAAAATTTCAGTTTTTCTTATATATCATCCAAATCGTCGATATACGTAGAAATAGCATCGTTTTCGAATTTCGTGTAATTTTTACATTTTTCTTGGAAATTCGCTAAAATTCAATTTTTCTTATATATCTATAGAAATAGCATCGTTTTCAAATTTTGGTTAATTTTTACATTTTTCTTTGAAAATCGTTAAAATTTCGGTTTTCTTGGAAATTCGCTAAAATTCAATTTTTCTTATATATCTATAGAAATAGCATCGTTTTCAAATTTTGGTTAATTTTTACATTTTTCTTGGAAAATCGTTAAAATTTCGGTTTTCTTGGAAATTCGCTAAAATTTCAGTTTTTCTTATATATCATCCAAATCGTCGATATACGTAGAAATAGCATCGTTTTCGAATTTCGTGTAATTTTTACATTTTTCTTGGAAATTCGCTAAAATTTCAGATTTTCTTGGAAATCGCTAAAATTTCAGTTTTTCTTATATATCATCCAAATCGTCGATATAGGTAGAAATAGCATCGTTTTCGAATTTCGTGTAATTTTTACATTTTTCTTGGAAATTCTCTAAAATGCAATTTTTCTTATATAGAAAAAAATAGCATCGTTTTCAAATTTTGGTTAATTTTTATATTTTTCTTGGAAAATCGTTAAAATTTCAGTTTTTCTTATATATCATCCAAATCGTCGATAAACGTAGAAATATCAACGATTAAGAATTTCGGTTAATTTTTACAGTTTACTCGGAAATTCGCTAAAATTCAATTTTTCTTAAATATCTTCCAAATCATCTAGATAGCATCGTTTTCGAATTTCGTGCAATTTTTACATTTTTCTTGGAAATTCGCTAAAATTCAATTTTTCTTATATATCTATTGAAATAGCATCGTTTTCAAATTTTGGATAATTTTTACATTTTTCTTGGAAAATCGTTAAAATTTCAGTTTTTCTTATATATCATCCAAATCGTCGATAAACGTAGAAATAGCATCGTTTTCGAATTTCGTGTAATTTTTACATTTTTCTTGGAAATTCGCTAAAATTCAATTTTTCTTATATGGAAAAAAATAGAATCGTTTTCAAATTTTGATTAATTGTTACATTTTTATAAGAAAATCGTTAAAATTTCAGTTTTTCTTATATATCATCCAAATCGTCGATATACGTAGAAATAGCATCGTTTTCGAATTTCGTGTAATTTTTACATTTTTCTTGGAAATTCGCTAAAATTCAATTTTTCTTATATATCTATAGAAATAGCATCGTTTTCAAATTTTGGTTAATTTTTACATTTTTCTTGGAAAATCGTTAAAATTTCGGTTTTCCTGGAAATTCGCTAAAATTTCTGGTTTTCTTATATATCATCCAAATCGTTGATATACGTAGAAATAGCATCGTTTTCGAATTTCGTGTAATTTTTACATTTTTCTTGGAAATTCGCTAAAATTCAATTTTTCTTATATATCTATAGAAATAGCATCGTTTTCAAATTTTGGTTAATTTTTACATTTTTCTTTGAAAATCGTTAAAATTTCGGTTTTCTTGGAAATTCGCTAAAATTCAATTTTTCTTATATATCTATAGAAATAGCATCGTTTTCAAATTTTGGTTAGTTTTTACATTTTTCTTGGAAAATCGTTAAAATTTCGGTTTTCTTGGAAATTCGCTAAAATTTCAGTTTTTCTTATATATCATCCAAATCGTCGATATACGTAGAAATAGCATCGTTTTCGAATTTCGTGTAATTTTTACATTTTTTTTGGAAATTCGCTAAAATTCAATTTTTCTTAAATATCTTCCAAATCATCTAGATAGCATCGGTTTCGAATTTCGTGCAATTTTTACATTTTACTTGGAAATTCGCTAAAATTCAATTTTTCTTATATATCTATAGAAATAGCATCGTTTTCAAATTCTGGATAATTTTTACATTTTTCTTGGAAATTCGCTAAAATTTCAGATTTTCTTGGAAATCGCTAAAATTTCAGTTTTTCTTATATATCATCCAAATCGTCGATATAGGTAGAAATAGCATCGTTTTCGAATTTCGTGTAATTTTTACATTTTTCTTGGAAATTCGCTAAAATTCAATTTTTCTTATATGGAAAAAAATAGCATCGTTTTCAAATTTTGGTTAATTTTTACATTTTTATTAGAAAATCGTTAAAATTTCAGTTTTTCTTATATATCATCCAAATCGTCGATATACGTAGAAATAGCATCGTTTTCGAATTTCGTGTAATTTTTACATTTTTCTTGGAAATTCGCTAAAATTTCAGATTTTCTTGGAAAATCGTTTAAATTTCAGTTTTTCTTATATATCGTCCAAATCGTCGATAAACGTAGAAATATCAACGATTAAGAATTTCGGTTAATTTTTACAGTTTACTCGGAAATTCGCTAAAATTCAATTTTCCTTAAATATCTTCCAAATCATCTAGATAGCATCGTTTTCAATTTTTGGTTAATTTATACATATTTCTTGGAAATTTGCTAAAATTTCAGTTTTTCTTATATATCATCCAAATCGTCGATATACGTAGAAATAGCATCGTTTTCGAATTTCGTGTAATTTTTACATTTTTCTTGGAAATTCGCTAAAATTCAATTTTTCTTATATATCTATAGAAATAGCATCGTTTTCCAATTTTGGTTAATTTTTATATTTTTCTTGGAAAATCGTTAAAATTTCGGTTTTCTTGGAAATTCGCTAAAATTTCAGTTTTTCTTATATATCATCCAAATCGTCGATATACGTAGAAATAGCATCGTTTTCGAATTTCGTGTAATTTTTACATTTTTCTTGGAAATTCGCTAAAATTCAATTTTTCTTATATAGAAAAAAATAGCATCGTTTTCAATTTTTGGTTAATTTTTACATTTTTCTTGGAAATTCGCTAAAATTTCAGATTTTCTTGGAAATCGCTAAAATTTCAGTTTTTCTTATATATCATCCAAATCGTCGATATACGTAGAAATAGCATCGTTTTCGAATTTCGTGTTATTTTTACATTTTTCTTGGAAATTCGCTAAAATTCAATTTTTCTTATATATCTATAGAAATAGCATCGTTTTCCAATTTTGGTTAATTTTTACATTTTTCTTGGAAAATCGTTAAAATTTCGGTTTCTTGGAAATTCGCTAAAATTTCAGTTTTTCTTACATATCATCCAAATCGTCGATATACGTAGAAATAGCATCGTTTTCGAATTTCGTGTAATTTTTACATTTTTCTAGGAAATTCGCTAAAATTCAATTTTAGTTATATAGAAAAAAATAGCATCGTTTTCAAATTTTGGTTAATTTTTACATTTTTATTAGAAAATCGTTAAAATTTCAGTTTTTCTTATATATCATCCAAATCGTCGATATACGTAGAAATAGCATCGTTTTCGAATTTCGTGCAATTTTTATATTTTTCTTGGAAATTCGCTAAAATTCAATTTTTCTTATATATCTATAGAAGTAGCATCGTTTTCAAATTTTGGTTAATTTTTACATTTTTCTTGGAAAATCGTTAAAATTTCGGTTTTCTTGGAAATCCGCTAAAATTTCAGTTTTTCTTACATATCATCCTCATCGTCGATATACGTAGAAATAGCATCGTTTTCAAATTTCGTGTAATTTTTACATTTTTCTTGGAAATTCGCTAAAATTTCAGATTTTCTTGGAAATCGCTAAAATTTCAGTTTTTCTAATATATCATCCAAATCGTCGATATACGTAGAAATAGCATCGTTTTCGAATTTCGTGTAATTTTTACATTTTTCTTGGAAATTTGCTAAAATTGCAGTTTTTCTTATATATCGTCCAAATCGTCGATATACGTAGAAATAGCATCGCTTTCGAATTTCGTGCAATTTTTATATTTTTCTTGGAAATTCGCTAAAATTCAATTTTTCTTATATATCTATAGAATTAGCATCGTTTTCAAATTTTGGAAAATTTTTACATTTTTCTTGGATATTCGCTAAAATTTCAGATTTTCTTGGAAATCGCTAAAATTTCAGTTTTTCTTATATATCATCCAAATCTTCGATATAGGTAGAAATAGCATCGTTTTCGAATTTCGTGTAATTTATACATTTTTCTTGGAAATTCGCTAAAATTCAATTTTTCTTATATATCTGTAGAAATAGCATCGTTTTCAAATTTTGGTTAATTTTTACATTTTTCTTGGAAAATCGTTAAAATTTCGGTTTTCTTGGAAATTCGCTAAAATTTCAGTTTTTCTTATATATCATCCAAATCGTCGATATACGTAGAAATAGCATTGTTTTCGAATTTCGTGTAATTTTTACATTTTTCTTGGAAATTCGCTAAAATTCAATTTTTCTTAAATATCTATAGAAATAGCATCGTTTTCAAATTTTGGTTAATTTTTACATTTTTCTTGGAAAATCGTTAAAATTTCAGTTTTTCTTATATATCATCCAAATCGTCGATATACGTAGAAATAGCATCGTTTTCGAATTTCGTGTAATTTTTACATTTTTCTTGGAAATTCGCTAAAATTCAATTTTTCTTAAATATCTATAGAAATAGCATCGTTTTCAAATTTTGGTTAATTTTTATATTTTTCTTGGAAAATCGTTAAAATTTCAGTTTTTCTTATATATCATCCAAATCGTCGATATACGTAGAAATAGCATCGTTTTCGAATTTCGTGTAATTTTTACATTTTTCTTGGAAATTCGCTAAAATTCAATTTTTCTTAAATATCTATAGAAATAGCATCGTTTTCAAATTTTGGTTAATTTTTACATTTTTCTTGGAAAATCGTTAAAATTTCAGTTTTTCTTATATATCATCCAAATCGTCGATATACGTAGAAATAGCATCGTTTTCGAATTTCGTGTAATTTTTACATTTTTCTTGGAAATTCGCTAAAATTCAATTTTTCTTATATATCTATAGAAATAGCATCGTTTTCCAATTTTGGTTAATTTTTACATTTTTCTTGGAAAATCGTTAAAATTTCGGTTTTCTTGGAAATTCGCTAAAATTTCAGTTTTTCTTATATATCATCCAAATCGTCGATATACGTAGAAATAGCATCGTTTTCGAATTTCGTGTAATTTTTACATTTTTCTTGGAAATTCGCTAAAATTCAATTTTTCTTATATAGAAAAAAATAGCATCGTTTTCAAATTTTGGTTAATTTTTACATTTTTATTAGAAAATCGTTAAAATTTCAGTTTTTCTTATATATCATCCAAATCGTCGATATACGTAGAAATAGCATCGTTTTCGAATTTCGTGTAATTTTTACATTTTTCTTGGAAATTCGCTAAAATTCAATTTTTCTTATATATCTATAGAAATAGCATCGTTTTCAAATTTTGGATAATTTTTACATTTTTCTTGGAAATTCGCTAAAATTTCAGATTTTCTTGGAAATCGCTAAAATTTCAGTTTTTCTTATATATCATCCAAATCTTCGATATAGGTAGAAATAGCATCGTTTTCGATTTTCGTGTAATTTATACATTTTTCTTGGAAATTCGCTAAAATTCAATTTTTCTTAAATATCTATAGAAATAGCATCGTTTTCAAATTTTGGTTAATTTTTACATTTTTCTTGGAAAATCGTTAAAATTTCAGTTTTTCTTATATATCATCCAAATCGTCGATATACGTAGAAATAGCATCGTTTTCGAATTTCGTGTAATTTTTACATTTTTCTTGGAAATTCGCTAAAATTCAATTTTTCTTATATATCTATAGAAATAGCATCGTTTTCCAATTTTGGTTAATTTTTACATTTTTCTTGGAAAATCGTTAAAATTTCGGTTTTCTTGGAAATTCGCTAAAATTTCAGTTTTTCTTATATATCATCCAAATCGTCGATATACGTAGAAATAGCATCGTTTTCGAATTTCGTGTAATTTTTACATTTTTCTTGGAAATTCGCTAAAATTCAATTTTTCTTATATAGAAAAAAATAGCATCGTTTTCAAATTTTGGTTAATTTTTACATTTTTATTAGAAAATCGTTAAAATTTCAGTTTTTCTTATATATCATCCAAATCGTCGATATACGTAGAAATAGCATCGTTTTCGAATTTCGTGTAATTTTTACATTTTTCTTGGAAATTCGCTAAAATTCAATTTTTCTTATATAGAAAAAAATAGCATCGTTTTCAATTTTTGGTTAATTTTTACATTTTTCTTGGAAATTCGCTAAAATTTCAGTTTTTCTTATATATCATCCAAATCGTCGATATACGTAGAAATAGCATCGCTTTCGAATTTCGTGTAAATTTTACATTTTTCTTGGAAATTCGCTAAAATTCAATTTTTCTTATATATCTATAGAAATAGCATCGTTTTCAAATTTTGGTTAATTTTTACATTTTTATTAGAAAATCGTTAAAATTTCAGTTTTTCTTACATATCATCCAAATCGTCGATATACGTAGAAATAGCATCGTTTTCGAATTTCGTGTAATTTTTACATTTTTCTTGGAAATTCGCTAAAATTCAATTTTTCTTATATAGAAAAAAATAGCATCGTTTTCAATTTTTGGTTAATTTTTACATTTTTCTTGGAAATTCGCTAAAATTTCAGTTTTTCTTATATATCATCCAAATCGTCGATATACGTAGAAATAGCATCGTTTTCGAATTTCGTGTAATTTTTACATTTTTCTTGGAAATTCGCTAAAATTCAATTTTTCTTATATAGAAACAAATAGCATCGTTTTCAAATTTTGGTTAATTTTTATATTTTTCTTGGAAAATCGTTAAAATTTCAGTTATTCTTATATATCATCCAAATCGTCGATATACGTAGAAATAGCATCGTTTTCGAATTTCGTGTACTTTTTACATTTTTCTTGGAAGTTCGCTAAAATTCAATTTTCTTACATATCTATAGAAATAGCATCGTTTTCAAATTTTGGTTAATTTTTACATTTTTCTTGGAAAATCGTTAAAATTTCGGATTTCTTGGAAATTCGCTAAAATTTCAGTTTTTCTTATATATCATCCAAATCGTCGATATACGTAGAAATAGCATAGTTTTCGAATTTCGTGTAATCTTTACATTTTTCTTGGAAATTCGCTAAAATTCAATTTTTCTTATATAGAAAAAAATAGCATCGTTTTCAAATTTTGGTTAATTTTTACATTTTTATTAGAAAATCGTTAAAATTTCAGTTTTTCTTATATATCATCCAAATCGTCGATATACGTAGAAATAGCATCGTTTTCGAATTTCGTGTAATTTTTACATTTTTCTTGGAAATTCGCTAAAATTCAATTTTTCTTATATAGAAAAAAATAGCATCGTTTTCAATTTTTGGTTAATTTTTACATTTTTCTTGGAAATTCGCTAAAATTTCAGTTTTTCTTAAATATCTATAGAAATAGCATCGTTTTCAAATTTTGGTTAATTTTTACATTTTTCTTGGAAAATCGTTAAAATTTCAGTTTTTCTTATATATCATCCAAATCGTCGATATACGTAGAAATAGCATCGTTTTCGAATTTCGTGTAATTTTTACATTTTTCTTGGAAATTCGCTAAAATTCAATTTTTCTTAAATATCTATAGAAATAGCATCGTTTTCAAATTTTGGTTAATTTTTACATTTTTCTTGGAAAATCGTTAAAATTTCAGTTTTTCTTATATATCATCCAAATCGTCGATATACGTAGAAATAGCATCGTTTTCGAATTTCGTGTAATTTTTACATTTTTCTTGGAAATTCGCTAAAATTCAATTTTTCTTATATATCTATAGAAATAGCATCGTTTTCCAATTTTGGTTAATTTTTACATTTTTCTTGGAAAATCGTTAAAATTTCGGTTTTCTTGGAAATTCGCTAAAATTTCAGTTTTTCTTATATATCATCCAAATCGTCGATATACGTAGAAATAGCATCGTTTTCGAATTTCGTGTAATTTTTACATTTTTCTTGGAAATTCGCTAAAATTCAATTTTTCTTATATAGAAAAAAATAGCATCGTTTTCAAATTTTGGTTAATTTTTACATTTTTATTAGAAAATCGTTAAAATTTCAGTTTTTCTTATATATCATCCAAATCGTCGATATACGTAGAAATAGCATCGTTTTCGAATTTCGTGTAATTTTTACATTTTTCTTGGAAATTCGCTAAAATTCAATTTTTCTTATATAGAAAAAAATAGCATCGTTTTCAATTTTTGGTTAATTTTTACATTTTTCTTGGAAATTCGCTAAAATTTCAGTTTTTCTTATATATCATCCAAATCGTCGATATACGTAGAAATAGCATCGTTTTCGAATTTCGTGTAATTTTTACATTTTTCTTGGAAATTCGCTAAAATTCAATTTTTCTTATATAGAAAAAAATAGCATCGTTTTCAAATTTTGGTTAATTTTTACATTTTTATTAGAAAATCGTTAAAATTTCAGTTTTTCTTATATATCATCCAAATCGTCGATATACGTAGAAATAGCATCGTTTTCGAATTTCGTGTAATTTTTACATTTTTCTTGGAAATTCGCTAAAATTCAATTTTTCTTATATAGAAAAAAATAGCATCGTTTTCAATTTTTGGTTAATTTTTACATTTTTCTTGGAAATTCGCTAAAATTTCAGTTTTTCTTATATATCATCCAAATCGTCGATATACGTAGAAATAGCATCGTTTTCGAATTTCGTGTAATTTTTACATTTTTCTTGGAAATTCGCTAAAATTCAATTTTTCTTATATAGAAACAAATAGCATCGTTTTCAAATTTTGGTTAATTTTTATATTTTTCTTGGAAAATCGTTAAAATTTCAGTTTTTCTTATATATCATCCAAATCGTCGATATACGTAGAAATAGCATCGTTTTCGAATTTCGTGTACTTTTTACATTTTTCTTGGAAGTTCGCTAAAATTCAATTTTCTTACATATCTATAGAAATAGCATCGTTTTCAAATTTTGGTTAATTTTTACATTTTTCTTGGAAAATCGTTAAAATTTCGGATTTCTTGGAAATTCGCTAAAATTTCAGTTTTTCTTATATATCATCCAAATCGTCGATATACGTAGAAATAGCATAGTTTTCGAATTTCGTGTAATCTTTACATTTTTCTTGGAAATTCGCTAAAATTTCAGATTTTCTTGGAAATCGCTAAAATTTCAGTTTTTCTTATATATCATCCAAATCGTCGATATAGGTAGAAATAGCATCGTTTTCGAATTTCGTGTAATTTTTACATTTTTCTTGGAAATTCTCTAAAATGCAATTTTTCTTATATAGAAAAAAATAGCATCGTTTTCAAATTTTGGTTAATTTTTATATTTTTCTTGGAAAATCGTTAAAATTTCAGTTTTTCTTATATATCATCCAAATCGTCGATAAACGTAGAAATATCAACGATTAAGAATTTCGGTTAATTTTTACAGTTTACTCGGAAATTCGCTAAAATTCAATTTTTCTTAAATATCTTCCAAATCATCTAGATAGCATCGTTTTCGAATTTCGTGCAATTTTTACATTTTTCTTGGAAATTCGCTAAAATTCAATTTTTCTTATATATCTATAGAAATAGCATCGTTTTCAAATTTTGGATAATTTTTACATTTTTCTTGGAAAATCGTTAAAATTTCAGTTTTTCTTATATATCATCCAAATCGTCGATAAACGTAGAAATAGCATCGTTTTCGAATTTCGTGTAATTTTTACATTTTTCTTGGAAATTCGCTAAAATTCAATTTTTCTTATATGGAAAAAAATAGAATCGTTTTCAAATTTTGATTAATTGTTACATTTTTATAAGAAAATCGTTAAAATTTCAGTTTTTCTTATATATCATCCAAATCGTCGATATACGTAGAAATAGCATCGTTTTCGAATTTCGTGTAATTTTTACATTTTTCTTGGAAATTCGCTAAAATTCAATTTTTCTTATATATCTATAGAAATAGCATCGTTTTGGAATTTTGGTTAATTTTTACATTTTTCTTGGAAATTCGCTAAAATTTCAGTTTTTCTTATATATCATCCAAATCGTCGATATACGTAGAAATAGCATCGCTTTCGAATTTCGTGTAATTTTTACATTTTTCTTGGAAATTCGCTAAAATTCAATTTTTCTTATATAGAAAAAAATAGGATCGTTTTCAAATTTTGGTTAATTTTTACATTTTTATTAGAAAATCGTTAAAATTTCAGTTTTTCTTATATATCATCCAAATCGTCGATATACGTAGAAATAGCATCGTTTTCGAATTTCGTGTAATTTTTACATTTTTCTTGGAAATTCGCTAAAATTCAATTTTTCTTATATAGAAACAAATAGCATCGTTTTCAAATTTTGGTTAATTTTTATATTTTTCTTGGAAAATCGTTAAAATTTCAGTTTTTCTTATATATCATCCAAATCGTCGATATACGTAGAAATAGCATCGTTTTCGAATTTCGTGTACTTTTTACATTTTTCTTGGAAGTTCGCTAAAATTCAATTTTCTTACATATCTATAGAAATAGCATCGTTTTCAAATTTTGGTTAATTTTTACATTTTTCTTGGAAAATCGTTAAAATTTCGGATTTCTTGGAAATTCGCTAAAATTTCAGTTTTTCTTATATATCATCCAAATCGTCGATATACGTAGAAATAGCATCGTTTTCGAATTTCGTGTAATCTTTACATTTTTCTTGGAAATTCGCTAAAATTTCAGATTTTCTTGGAAATCGCTAAAATTTCAGTTTTTCTTATATATCATCCAAATCGTCGATATAGGTAGAAATAGCATCGTTTTCGAATTTCGTGTAATTTTTACATTTTTCTTGGAAATTCTCTAAAATGCAATTTTTCTTATATAGAAAAAAATAGCATCGTTTTCAAATTTTGGTTAATTTTTATATTTTTCTTGGAAAATCGTTAAAATTTCAGTTTTTCTTATATATCATCCAAATCGTCGATAAACGTAGAAATATCAACGATTAAGAATTTCGGTTAATTTTTACAGTTTACTCGGAAATTCGCTAAAATTCAATTTTTCTTAAATATCTTCCAAATCATCTAGATAGCATCGTTTTCGAATTTCGTGCAATTTTTACATTTTTCTTGGAAATTCGCTAAAATTCAATTTTTCTTATATATCTATAGAAATAGCATCGTTTTCAAATTTTGGATAATTTTTACATTTTTCTTGGAAAATCGTTAAAATTTCAGTTTTTCTTATATATCATCCAAATCGTCGATAAACGTAGAAATAGCATCGTTTTCGAATTTCGTGTAATTTTTACATTTTTCTTGGAAATTCGCTAAAATTCAATTTTTCTTATATGGAAAAAAATAGAATCGTTTTCAAATTTTGATTAATTGTTACATTTTTATAAGAAAATCGTTAAAATTTCAGTTTTTCTTATATATCATCCAAATCGTCGATATACGTAGAAATAGCATCGTTTTCGAATTTCGTGTAATTTTTACATTTTTCTTGGAAATTCGCTAAAATTCAATTTTTCTTATATATCTATAGAAATAGCATCGTTTTGGAATTTTGGTTAATTTTTACATTTTTCTTGGAAATTCGCTAAAATTTCAGTTTTTCTTATATATCATCCAAATCGTCGATATACGTAGAAATAGCATCGCTTTCGAATTTCGTGTAATTTTTACATTTTTCTTGGAAATTCGCTAAAATTCAATTTTTCTTATATAGAAAAAAATAGGATCGTTTTCAAATTTTGGTTAATTTTTACATTTTTATTAGAAAATCGTTAAAATTTCAGTTTTTCTTATATATCATCCAAATCGTCGATATACGTAGAAATAGCATCGTTTTCGAATTTCGTGTAATTTTTACATTTTTCTTGGAAATTCGCTAAAATTCAATTTTTCTTATATAGAAACAAATAGCATCGTTTTCAAATTTTGGTTAATTTTTATATTTTTCTTGGAAAATCGTTAAAATTTCAGTTTTTCTTATATATCATCCAAATCGTCGATATACGTAGAAATAGCATCGTTTTCGAATTTCGTGTACTTTTTACATTTTTCTTGGAAGTTCGCTAAAATTCAATTTTCTTACATATCTATAGAAATAGCATCGTTTTCAAATTTTGGTTAATTTTTACATTTTTCTTGGAAAATCGTTAAAATTTCGGATTTCTTGGAAATTCGCTAAAATTTCAGTTTTTCTTATATATCATCCAAATCGTCGATATACGTAGAAATAGCATCGTTTTCGAATTTCGTGTAATCTTTACATTTTTCTTGGAAATTCGCTAAAATTTCAGATTTTCTTGGAAATCGCTAAAATTTCAGTTTTTCTTATATATCATCCAAATCGTCGATATAGGTAGAAATAGCATCGTTTTCGAATTTCGTGTAATTTTTACATTTTTCTTGGAAATTCTCTAAAATGCAATTTTTCTTATATAGAAAAAAATAGCATCGTTTTCAAATTTTGGTTAATTTTTATATTTTTCTTGGAAAATCGTTAAAATTTCAGTTTTTCTTATATATCATCCAAATCGTCGATAAACGTAGAAATATCAACGATTAAGAATTTCGGTTAATTTTTACAGTTTACTCGGAAATTCGCTAAAATTCAATTTTTCTTAAATATCTTCCAAATCATCTAGATAGCATCGTTTTCGAATTTCGTGCAATTTTTACATTTTTCTTGGAAATTCGCTAAAATTCAATTTTTCTTATATATCTATAGAAATAGCATCGTTATCAAATTTTGGATAATTTTTACATTTTTCTTGGAAAATCGTTAAAATTTCAGTTTTTCTTATATATCATCCAAATCGTCGATAAACGTAGAAATAGCATCGTTTTCGAATTTCGTGTAATTTTTACATTTTTCTTGGAAATTCGCTAAAATTCAATTTTTCTTATATGGAAAAAAATAGAATCGTTTTCAAATTTTGATTAATTGTTACATTTTTATAAGAAAATCGTTAAAATTTCAGTTTTTCTTATATATCATCCAAATCGTCGATATACGTAGAAATAGCATCGTTTTCGAATTTCGTGTAATTTTTACATTTTTCTTGGAAATTCGCTAAAATTCAATTTTTCTTATATATCTATAGAAATAGCATCGTTTTGGAATTTTGGTTAATTTTTACATTTTTCTTGGAAATTCGCTAAAATTTCAGTTTTTCTTATATATCATCCAAATCGTCGATATACGTAGAAATAGCATCGCTTTCGAATTTCGTGTAATTTTTACATTTTTCTTGGAAATTCGCTAAAATTCAATTTTTCTTATATAGAAAAAAATAGGATCGTTTTCAAATTTTGGTTAATTTTTACATTTTTATTAGAAAATCGTTAAAATTTCAGTTTTTCTTATATATCATCCAAATCGTCGATATACGTAGAAATAGCATCGTTTTCGAATTTCGTGTAATTTTTACATTTTTCTTGGAAATTCGCTAAAATTCAATTTTTCTTATATAGAAACAAATAGCATCGTTTTCAAATTTTGGTTAATTTTTATATTTTTCTTGGAAAATCGTTAAAATTTCAGTTTTTCTTATATATCATCCAAATCGTCGATATACGTAGAAATAGCATCGTTTTCGAATTTCGTGTACTTTTTACATTTTTCTTGGAAGTTCGCTAAAATTCAATTTTCTTACATATCTATAGAAATAGCATCGTTTTCAAATTTTGGTTAATTTTTACATTTTTCTTGGAAAATCGTTAAAATTTCGGATTTCTTGGAAATTCGCTAAAATTTCAGTTTTTCTTATATATCATCCAAATCGTCGATATACGTAGAAATAGCATCGTTTTCGAATTTCGTGTAATTTTTACATTTTTTTTGGAAATTCGCTAAAATTTCAGATTTTCTTGGAAATCGCTAAAATTTCAGTTTTTCTTATATATCATCCAAATCGTCGATATAGGTAGAAATAGCATCGTTTTCGAATTTCGTGTAATTTTTACATTTTTCTTGGAAATTCTCTAAAATGCAATTTTTCTTATATAGAAAAAAATAGCATCGTTTTCAAATTTTGGTTAATTTTTATATTTTTCTTGGAAAATCGTTAAAATTTCAGTTTTTCTTATATATCATCCAAATCGTCGATAAACGTAGAAATATCAACGATTAAGAATTTCGGTTAATTTTTACGGTTTACTCGGAAATTCGCTAAAATTCAATTTTTCTTAAATATCTTCCAAATCATCTAGATAGCATCGTTTTCGAATTTCGTGCAATTTTTACATTTTTCTTGGAAATTCGCTAAAATTCAATTTTTCTTATATATCTATAGAAATAGCATCGTTTTCAAATTTTGTATAATTTTTACATTTTTCTTGGAAAATCGTTAAAATTTCAGTTTTTCTTATATATCATCCAAATCGTCGATAAACGTAGAAATAGCATCGTTTTCGAATTTCGTGTAATTTTTACATTTTTCTTGGAAATTCGCTAAAATTCAATTTTTCTTATATGGAAAAAAATAGAATCGTTTTCAAATTTTGATTAATTGTTACATTTTTATAAGAAAATCGTTAAAATTTCAGTTTTTCTTATATATCATCCAAATCGTCGATATACGTAGAAATAGCATCGTTTTCGAATTTCGTGTAATTTTTACATTTTTCTTGGAAATTCGCTAAAATTCAATTTTTCTTATATATCTATAGAAATAGCATCGTTTTCAAATTTTGGTTAATTTTTACATTTTTCTTGGAAAATCGTTAAAATTTCGGTTTTCCTGGAAATTCGCTAAAATTTCTGGTTTTCTTATATATCATCCAAATCGTCGATATACGTAGAAATAGCATCGTTTTCGAATTTCGTGTAATTTTTACATTTTTCTTGGAAATTCGCTAAAATTCAATTTTTCTTATATATCTATAGAAATAGCATCGTTTTCAAATTTTGGTTAATTTTTACATTTTTCTTTGAAAATCGTTAAAATTTCGGTTTTCTTGGAAATTCGCTAAAATTCAATTTTTCTTATATATCTATAGAAATAGCATCGTTTTCAAATTTTGGTTAATTTTTACATTTTTCTTGGAAAATCGTTAAAATTTCGGTTTTCTTGGAAATTCGCTAAAATTTCAGTTTTTCTTATATATCATCCAAATCGTCGATATACGTAGAAATAGCATCGTTTTCGAATTTCGTGTAATTTTTACATTTTTTTTGGAAATTCGCTAAAATTCAATTTTTCTTAAATATCTTCCAAATCATCTAGATAGCATCGGTTTCGAATTTCGTGCAATTTTTACATTTTACTTGGAAATTCGCTAAAATTCAATTTTTCTTATATATCTATAGAAATAGCATCGTTTTCAAATTCTGGATAATTTTTACATTTTTCTTGGAAATTCGCTAAAATTTCAGATTTTCTTGGAAATCGCTAAAATTTCAGTTTTTCTTATATATCATCCAAATCGTCGATATAGGTAGAAATAGAATCGTTTTCGAATTTCGTGTAATTTTTACATTTTTCTTGGAAATTCGCTAAAATTTCAGATTTTCTTGGAAAATCGTTTAAATTTCAGTTTTTCTTATATATCGTCCAAATCGTCGATAAACGTAGAAATATCAACGATTAAGAATTTCGGTTAATTTTTACAGTTTACTCGGAAATTCGCTAAAATTCAATTTTCCTTAAATATCTTCCAAATCATCTAGATAGCATCGTTTTCAATTTTTGGTTAATTTATACATATTTCTTGGAAATTTGCTAAAATTTCAGTTTTTCTTATATATCATCCAAATCGTCGATATACGTAGAAATAGCATCGTTTTCGAATTTCGTGTAATTTTTACATTTTTCTTGGAAATTCGCTAAAATTCAATTTTTCTTATATATCTATAGAAATAGCATCGTTTTCCAATTTTGGTTAATTTTTATATTTTTCTTGGAAAATCGTTAAAATTTCGGTTTTCTTGGAAATTCGCTAAAATTTCAGTTTTTCTTATATATCATCCAAATCGTCGATATACGTAGAAATAGCATCGTTTTCGAATTTCGTGTAATTTTTACATTTTTCTTGGAAATTCGCTAAAATTCAATTTTTCTTATATAGAAAAAAATAGCATCGTTTTCAATTTTTGGTTAATTTTTACATTTTTCTTGGAAATTCGCTAAAATTTCAGATTTTCATGGAAATCGCTAAAATTTCAGTTTTTCTTATATATCATCCAAATCGTCGATATACGTAGAAATAGCATCGTTTTCGAATTTCGTGCAATTTTTATATTTTTCTTGGAAATTCGCTAAAATTCAATTTTTCTTATATATCTATAGAAGTAGCATCGTTTTCAAATTTTGGTTAATTTTTACATTTTTCTTGGAAAATCGTTAAAATTTCGGTTTTCTTGGAAATCCGCTAAAATTTCAGTTTTTCTTATATATCATCCTCATCGTCGATATACGTAGAAATAGCATCGTTTTCGAATTTCGTGTAATTTTTACATTTTTCTTGGAAATTCGCTAAAATTTCAGATTTTCTTGGAAATCGCTAAAATTTCAGTTTTTCTTATATATCATCCAAATCGTCGATATACGTAGAAATAGCATCGTTTTCGAATTTCGTGTAATTTTTACATTTTTCTTGGAAATTTGCTAAAATTGCAGTTTTTCTTATATATCGTCCAAATCGTCGATATACGTAGAAATAGCATCGCTTTCGAATTTCGTGCAATTTTTATATTTTTCTTGGAAATTCGCTAAAATTCAATTTTTCTTATATATCTATAGAATTAGCATCGTTTTCAAATTTTGGAAAATTTTTACATTTTTCTTGGATATTCGCTAAAATTTCAGATTTTCTTGGAAATCGCTAAAATTTCAGTTTTTCTTATATATCATCCAAATCTTCGATATAGGTAGAAATAGCATCGTTTTCGAATTTCGTGTAATTTATACATTTTTCTTGGAAATTCGCTAAAATTCAATTTTTCTTATATATCTGTAGAAATAGCATCGTTTTCAAATTTTGGTTAATTTTTACATTTTTCTTGGAAAATCGTTAAAATTTCGGTTTTCTTGGAAATTCGCTAAAATTTCAGTTTTTCTTATATATCATCCAAATCGTCGATATACGTAGAAATAGCATCGTTTTCGAATTTCGTGTAATTTTTACATTTTTTTTGGAAATTCGCTAAAATTCAATTTTTCTTAAATATCTTCCAAATCATCTAGATAGCATCGGTTTCGAATTTCGTGCAATTTTTACATTTTACTTGGAAATTCGCTAAAATTCAATTTTTCTTATATATCTATAGAAATAGCATCGTTTTCAAATTCTGGATAATTTTTACATTTTTCTTGGAAATTCGCTAAAATTTCAGATTTTCTTGGAAATCGCTAAAATTTCAGTTTTTCTTATATATCATCCAAATCGTCGATATAGGTAGAAATAGAATCGATTTCGAATTTCGTGTAATTTTTACATTTTTCTTGGAAATTCGCTAAAATTCAATTTTTCTTATATGGAAAAAAATAGCATCGTTTTCAAATTTTGGTTAATTTTTACATTTTTATTAGAAAATCGTTAAAATTTCAGTTTTTCTTATATATCATCCAAATCGTCGATATACGTAGAAATAGCATCGTTTTCGAATTTCGTGTAATTTTTACATTTTTCTTGGAAATTCGCTAAAATTTCAGATTTTCTTGGAAAATCGTTTAAATTTCAGTTTTTCTTATATATCGTCCAAATCGTCGATAAACGTAGAAATATCAACGATTAAGAATTTCGGTTAATTTTTACAGTTTACTCGGAAATTCGCTAAAATTCAATTTTCCTTAAATATCTTCCAAATCATCTAGATAGCATCGTTTTCAATTTTTGGTTAATTTATACATATTTCTTGGAAATTTGCTAAAATTTCAGTTTTTCTTATATATCATCCAAATCGTCGATATACGTAGAAATAGCATCGTTTTCGAATTTCGTGTAATTTTTACATTTTTCTTGGAAATTCGCTAAAATTCAATTTTTCTTATATATCTATAGAAATAGCATCGTTTTCCAATTTTGGTTAATTTTTATATTTTTCTTGGAAAATCGTTAAAATTTCGGTTTTCCTGGAAATTCGCTAAAATTTCAGTTTTTCTTATATATCATCCAAATCGTCGATATACGTAGAAATAGCATCGTTTTCGAATTTCGTGTAATTTTTACATTTTTCTTGGAAATTCGCTAAAATTCAATTTTTCTTATATAGAAAAAAATAGCATCGTTTTCAATTTTTGGTTAATTTTTACATTTTTCTTGGAAATTCGCTAAAATTTCAGATTTTCATGGAAATCGCTAAAATTTCAGTTTTTCTTATATATCATCCAAATCGTCGATATACGTAGAAATAGCATCGTTTTCGAATTTCGTGCAATTTTTATATTTTTCTTGGAAATTCGCTAAAATTCAATTTTTCTTATATATCTATAGAAGTAGCATCGTTTTCAAATTTTGGTTAATTTTTACATTTTTCTTGGAAAATCGTTAAAATTTCGGTTTTCTTGGAAATCCGCTAAAATTTCAGTTTTTCTTACATATCATCCTCATCGTCGATATACGTAGAAACAGCATCGTTTTCGAATTTCGTGTAATTTTTACATTTTTCTTGGAAATTCGCTAAAATTTCAGATTTTCTTGGAAATCGCTAAAATTTCAGTTTTTCTTATATATCATCCAAATCGTCGATATACGTAGAAATAGCATCGTTTTCGAATTTCGTGTAATTTTTACATTTTTCTTGGAAATTTGCTAAAATTGCAGTTTTTCTTATATATCGTCCAAATCGTCGATATACGTAGAAATAGCATCGCTTTCGAATTTCGTGCAATTTTTATATTTTTCTTGGAAATTCGCTAAAATTCAATTTTTCTTATATATCTATAGAATTAGCATCGTTTTCAAATTTTGGAAAATTTTTACATTTTTCTTGGATATTCGCTAAAATTTCAGATTTTCTTGGAAATCGCTAAAATTTCAGTTTTTCTTATATATCATCCAAATCTTCGATATAGGTAGAAATAGCATCGTTTTCGAATTTCGTGTAATTTATACATTTTTCTTGGAAATTCGCTAAAATTCAATTTTTCTTATATATCTGTAGAAATAGCATCGTTTTCAAATTTTGGTTAATTTTTACATTTTTCTTGGAAAATCGTTAAAATTTCGGTTTTCTTGGAAATTCGCTAAAATTTCAGTTTTTCTTATATATCATCCAAATCGTCGATATACGTAGAAATAGCATTGTTTTCGAATTTCGTGTAATTTTTACATTTTTCTTGGAAATTCGCTAAAATTCAATTTTTCTTAAATATCTATAGAAATAGCATCGTTTTCAAATTTTGGTTAATTTTTACATTTTTCTTGGAAAATCGTTAAAATTTCAGTTTTTCTTATATATCATCCAAATCGTCGATATACGTAGAAATAGCATCGTTTTCGAATTTCGTGTAATTTTTACATTTTTCTTGGAAATTCGCTAAAATTCAATTTTTCTTAAATATCTATAGAAATAGCATCGTTTTCAAATTTTGGTTAATTTTTATATTTTTCTTGGAAAATCGTTAAAATTTCAGTTTTTCTTATATATCATCCAAATCGTCGATATACGTAGAAATAGCATCGTTTTCGAATTTCGTGTAATTTTTACATTTTTCTTGGAAATTCGCTAAAATTCAATTTTTCTTAAATATCTATAGAAATAGCATCGTTTTCAAATTTTGGTTAATTTTTACATTTTTCTAGGAAATTCGCTAAAATTCAATTTTTCTTATATAGAAAAAAATAGCATCGTTTTCAAATTTTGGTTAATTTTTACATTTTTATTAGAAAATCGTTAAAATTTCAGTTTTTCTTATATATCATCCAAATCGTCGATATACGTAGAAATAGCATCGTTTTCGAATTTCGTGCAATTTTTATATTTTTCTTGGAAATTCGCTAAAATTCAATTTTTCTTATATATCTATAGAAGTAGCATCGTTTTCAAATTTTGGTTAATTTTTACATTTTTCTTGGAAAATCGTTAAAATTTCGGTTTTCTTGGAAATCCGCTAAAATTTCAGTTTTTCTTACATATCATCCTCATCGTCGATATACGTAGAAGTAGCATCGTTTTCGAATTTCGTGTAATTTTTACATTTTTCTTGGAAATTCGCTAAAATTTCAGATTTTCTTGGAAATCGCTAAAATTTCAGTTTTTCTTATATATCATCCAAATCGTCGATATACGTAGAAATAGCATCGTTTTCGAATTTCGTGTAATTTTTACATTTTTCTTGGAAATTTGCTAAAATTGCAGTTTTTCTTATATATCGTCCAAATCGTCGATATACGTAGAAATAGCAACGCTTTCGAATTTCGTGCAATTTTTATATTTTTCTTGGAAATTCGCTAAAATTCAATTTTTCTTATATATCTATAGAATTAGCATCGTTTTCAAATTTTGGAAAATTTTTACATTTTTCTTGGATATTCGCTAAAATTTCAGATTTTCTTGGAAATCGCTAAAATTTCAGTTTTTCTTATATATCATCCAAATCTTCGATATAGGTAGAAATAGCATCGTTTTCGAATTTCGTGTAATTTATACATTTTTCTTGGAAATTCGCTAAAATTCAATTTTTCTTATATATCTGTAGAAATAGCATCGTTTTCAAATTTTGGTTAATTTTTACATTTTTCTTGGAAAATCGTTAAAATTTCGGTTTTCTTGGAAATTCGCTAAAATTTCAGTTTTTCTTATATATCATCCAAATCGTCGATATACGTAGAAATAGCATTGTTTTCGAATTTCGTGTAATTTTTACATTTTTCTTGGAAATTCGCTAAAATTCAATTTTTCTTAAATATCTATAGAAATAGCATCGTTTTCAAATTTTGGTTAATTTTTACATTTTTCTTGGAAAATCGTTAAAATTTCAGTTTTTCTTATATATCATCCAAATCGTCGATATACGTAGAAATAGCATCGTTTTCGAATTTCGTGTAATTTTTACATTTTTCTTGGAAATTCGCTAAAATTCAATTTTTCTTAAATATCTATAGAAATAGCATCGTTTTCAAATTTTGGTTAATTTTTATATTTTTCTTGGAAAATCGTTAAAATTTCAGTTTTTCTTATATATCATCCAAATCGTCGATATACGTAGAAATAGCATCGTTTTCGAATTTCGTGTAATTTTTACATTTTTCTTGGAAATTCGCTAAAATTCAATTTTTCTTAAATATCTATAGAAATAGCATCGTTTTCAAATTTTGGTTAATTTTTACATTTTTCTTGGAAAATCGTTAAAATTTCAGTTTTTCTTATATATCATCCAAATCGTCGATATACGTAGAAATAGCATTGTTTTCGAATTTCGTGTAATTTTTACATTTTTCTTGGAAATTCGCTAAAATTCAATTTTTCTTAAATATCTTCCAAATCATCAAGATAGCATCGTTTTCAAATTTTGGTTAACTTTTACATTTTTCTTGGAAAATCGTTTAAATTTCAGTTTTTCTTATATATCATCCAAATCGTCGATATACGTAGAAATAGCATCGTTTTCGAATTTCGTGTAATTTTTACATTTTTCTTGGAAATTCGCTAAAATTCAATTTTTCTTATATATCTATAGAAATAGCATCGTTTTCAAATTTTGGATAATTTTTACATTTTTCTTGGAAATTCGCTAAAATTTCAGATTTTCTTGGAAATCGCTAAAATTTCAGTTTTTCTTATATATCATCCAAATCTTCGATATAGGTAGAAATAGCATCGTTTTCGAATTTCGTGTAATTTATACATTTTTCTTGGAAATTCGCTAAAATTCAATTTTTCTTAAATATCTATAGAAATAGCATCGTTTTCAAATTTTGGTTAATTTTTACATTTTTCTTGGAAAATCGTTAAAATTTCAGTTTTTCTTATATATCATCCAAATCGTCGATATACGTAGAAATAGCATCGTTTTCGAATTTCGTGTAATTTTTACATTTTTCTTGGAAATTCGCTAAAATTCAATTTTTCTTATATATCTATAGAAATAGCATCGTTTTCCAATTTTGGTTAATTTTTACATTTTTCTTGGAAAATCGTTAAAATTTCGGTTTTCTTGGAAATTCGCTAAAATTTCAGTTTTTCTTATATATCATCCAAATCGTCGATATACGTAGAAATAGCATCGTTTTCGAATTTCGTGTAATTTTTACATTTTTCTTGGAAATTCGCTAAAATTCAATTTTTCTTATATAGAAAAAAATAGCATCGTTTTCAAATTTTGGTTAATTTTTACATTTTTATTAGAAAATCGTTAAAATTTCAGTTTTTCTTATATATCATCCAAATCGTCGATATACGTAGAAATAGCATCGTTTTCGAATTTCGTGTAATTTTTACATTTTTCTTGGAAATTCGCTAAAATTCAATTTTTCTTATATAGAAAAAAATAGCATCGTTTTCAATTTTTGGTTAATTTTTACATTTTTCTTGGAAATTCGCTAAAATTTCAGTTTTTCTTATATATCATCCAAATCGTCGATATACGTAGAAATAGCATCGCTTTCGAATTTCGTGTAAATTTTACATTTTTCTTGGAAATTCGCTAAAATTCAATTTTTCTTATATATCTATAGAAATAGCATCGTTTTCAAATTTTGGTTAATTTTTACATTTTTCTTGGAAAATCGTTAAAATTTCAGTTTTTCTTATATATCATCCAAATCGTCGATATACGTAGAAATAGCATCGTTTTCGAATTTCGTGTAATTTTTACATTTTTCTTGGAAATTCGCTAAAATTCAATTTTTCTTATATAGAAACAAATAGCATCGTTTTCAAATTTTGGTTAATTTTTATATTTTTCTTGGAAAATCGTTAAAATTTCAGTTTTTCTTATATATCATCCAAATCGTCGATATACGTAGAAATAGCATCGTTTTCGAATTTCGTGTACTTTTTACATTTTTCTTGGAAGTTCGCTAAAATTCAATTTTCTTACATATCTATAGAAATAGCATCGTTTTCAAATTTTGGTTAATTTTTACATTTTTCTTGGAAAATCGTTAAAATTTCGGATTTCTTGGAAATTCGCTAAAATTTCAGTTTTTCTTATATATCATCCAAATCGTCGATATACGTAGAAATAGCATCGTTTTCGAATTTCGTGTAATCTTTACATTTTTCTTGGAAATTCGCTAAAATTTCAGATTTTCTTGGAAATCGCTAAAATTTCAGTTTTTCTTATATATCATCCAAATCGTCGATATAGGTAGAAATAGCATCGTTTTCGAATTTCGTGTAATTTTTACATTTTTCTTGGAAATTCTCTAAAATGCAATTTTTCTTATATAGAAAAAAATAGCATCGTTTTCAAATTTTGGATAATTTTTACATTTTTCTTGGAAAATCGTTAAAATTTCAGTTTTTCTTATATATCATCCAAATCGTCGATAAACGTAGAAATAGCATCGTTTTCGAATTTCGTGTAATTTTTACATTTTTCTTGGAAATTCGCTAAAATTCAATTTTTCTTATATGGAAAAAAATAGAATCGTTTTCAAATTTTGATTAATTGTTACATTTTTATAAGAAAATCGTTAAAATTTCAGTTTTTCTTATATATCATCCAAATCGTCGATATACGTAGAAATAGCATCGTTTTCGAATTTCGTGTAATTCTTACATTTTTCTTGGAAATTCGCTAAAATTCAATTTTTCTTATATATCTATAGAAATAGCATCGTTTTCAAATTTTGGTTAATTTTTACATTTTTCTTTGAAAATCGTTAAAATTTCGGTTTTCTTGCAAATTCGCTAAAATTCAATTTTTCTTATATATCTATAGAAATAGCATCGTTTTCAAATTTTGGTTAATTTTTACATTTTTCTTGGAAAATCGTTAAAATTTCGGTTTTCTTGGAAATTCGCTAAAATTTCAGTTTTTCTTATATATCATCCAAATCGTCGATATACGTAGAAATAGCATCGTTTTCGAATTTCGTGTAATTTTTACATTTTTCTTGGAAATTCGCTAAAATTCAATTTTTCTTATATAGAAAAAAATAGGATCGTTTTCAAATTTTGGTTAATTTTTACATTTTTATTAGAAAATCGTTAAAATTTCAGTTTTTCTTATATATCATCCAAATCGTCGATATACGTAGAAATAGCATCGTTTTCGAATTTCGTGTAATTTTTACATTTTTCTTGGAAATTCGCTAAAATTCAATTTTTCTTATATAGAAACAAATAGCATCGTTTTCAAATTTTGGTTAATTTTTATATTTTTCTTGGAAAATCGTTAAAATTTCTGTTTTTCTTATATATCATCCAAATCGTCGATATACGTAGAAATAGCATCGTTTTCGAATTTCGTGTACTTTTTACATTTTTCTTGGAAGTTCGCTAAAATTCAATTTTCTTACATATCTATAGAAATAGCATCGTTTTCAAATTTTGGTTAATTTTTACATTTTTCTTGGAAAATCGTTAAAATTTCGGATTTCTTGGAAATTCGCTAAAATTTCAGTTTTTCTTATATATCATCCAAATCGTCGATATACGTAGAAATAGCATCGTTTTCGAATTTCGTGTAATTTTTACATTTTTTTTGGAAATTCGCTAAAATTTCAGATTTTCTTGGAAATCGCTAAAATTTCAGTTTTTCTTATATATCATCCAAATCGTCGATATAGGTAGAAATAGCATCGTTTTCGAATTTCGTGTAATTTTTACATTTTTCTTGGAAATTCTCTAAAATGCAATTTTTCTTATATAGAAAAAAATAGCATCGTTTTCAAATTTTGGTTAATTTTTATATTTTTCTTGGAAAATCGTTAAAATTTCAGTTTTTCTTATATATCATCCAAATCGTCGATAAACGTAGAAATATCAACGATTAAGAATTTCGGTTAATTTTTACAGTTTACTCGGAAATTCGCTAAAATTCAATTTTTCTTAAATATCTTCCAAATCATCTAGATAGCATCGTTTTCGAATTTCGTGCAATTTTTACATTTTTCTTGGAAATTCGCTAAAATTCAATTTTTCTTATATATCTATAGAAATAGCATCGTTTTCAAATTTTGGATAATTTTTACATTTTTCTTGGAAAATCGTTAAAATTTCAGTTTTTCTTATATATCATCCAAATCGTCGATAAACGTAGAAATAGCATCGTTTTCGAATTTCGTGTAATTTTTACATTTTTCTTGGAAATTCGCTAAAATTCAATTTTTCTTATATAGAAAAAAATAGCATCGTTTTCAAATTTTGGTTAATTTTTACATTTTTATTAGAAAATCGTTAAAATTTCAGTTTTTCTTATATATCATCCAAATCGTCGATATACGTAGAAATAGCATCGTTTTCGAATTTCGTGTAATTTTTACATTTTTCTTGGAAATTCGCTAAAATTCAATTTTTCTTATATAGAAAAAAATAGCATCGTTTTCAATTTTTGGTTAATTTTTACATTTTTCTTGGAAATTCGCTAAAATTTCAGTTTTTCTTATATATCATCCAAATCGTCGATATACGTAGAAATAGCATCGCTTTCGAATTTCGTGTAAATTTTACATTTTTCTTGGAAATTCGCTAAAATTCAATTTTTCTTATATATCTATAGAAATAGCATCGTTTTCAAATTTTGGTTAATTTTTACATTTTTCTTGGAAAATCGTTAAAATTTCAGTTTTTCTTATATATCATCCAAATCGTCGATATACGTAGAAATAGCATCGTTTTCGAATTTCGTGTAATTTTTACATTTTTCTTGGAAATTCGCTAAAATTCAATTTTTCTTATATAGAAACAAATAGCATCGTTTTCAAATTTTGGTTAATTTTTATATTTTTCTTGGAAAATCGTTAAAATTTCAGTTTTTCTTATATATCATCCAAATCGTCGATATACGTAGAAATAGCATCGTTTTCGAATTTCGTGTACTTTTTACATTTTTCTTGGAAGTTCGCTAAAATTCAATTTTCTTACATATCTATAGAAATAGCATCGTTTTCAAATTTTGGTTAATTTTTACATTTTTCTTGGAAAATCGTTAAAATTTCGGATTTCTTGGAAATTCGCTAAAATTTCAGTTTTTCTTATATATCATCCAAATCGTCGATATACGTAGAAATAGCATCGTTTTCGAATTTCGTGTAATCTTTACATTTTTCTTGGAAATTCGCTAAAATTTCAGATTTTCTTGGAAATCGCTAAAATTTCAGTTTTTCTTATATATCATCCAAATCGTCGATATAGGTAGAAATAGCATCGTTTTCGAATTTCGTGTAATTTTTACATTTTTCTTGGAAATTCTCTAAAATGCAATTTTTCTTATATAGAAAAAAATAGCATCGTTTTCAAATTTTGGATAATTTTTACATTTTTCTTGGAAAATCGTTAAAATTTCAGTTTTTCTTATATATCATCCAAATCGTCGATAAACGTAGAAATAGCATCGTTTTCGAATTTCGTGTAATTTTTACATTTTTCTTGGAAATTCGCTAAAATTCAATTTTTCTTATATGGAAAAAAATAGAATCGTTTTCAAATTTTGATTAATTGTTACATTTTTATAAGAAAATCGTTAAAATTTCAGTTTTTCTTATATATCATCCAAATCGTCGATATACGTAGAAATAGCATCGTTTTCGAATTTCGTGTAATTCTTACATTTTTCTTGGAAATTCGCTAAAATTCAATTTTTCTTATATATCTATAGAAATAGCATCGTTTTCAAATTTTGGTTAATTTTTACATTTTTCTTTGAAAATCGTTAAAATTTCGGTTTTCTTGCAAATTCGCTAAAATTCAATTTTTCTTATATATCTATAGAAATAGCATCGTTTTCAAATTTTGGTTAATTTTTACATTTTTCTTGGAAAATCGTTAAAATTTCGGTTTTCTTGGAAATTCGCTAAAATTTCAGTTTTTCTTATATATCATCCAAATCGTCGATATACGTAGAAATAGCATCGTTTTCGAATTTCGTGTAATTTTTACATTTTTCTTGGAAATTCGCTAAAATTCAATTTTTCTTATATAGAAAAAAATAGGATCGTTTTCAAATTTTGGTTAATTTTTACATTTTTATTAGAAAATCGTTAAAATTTCAGTTTTTCTTATATATCATCCAAATCGTCGATATACGTAGAAATAGCATCGTTTTCGAATTTCGTGTAATTTTTACATTTTTCTTGGAAATTCGCTAAAATTCAATTTTTCTTATATAGAAACAAATAGCATCGTTTTCAAATTTTGGTTAATTTTTATATTTTTCTTGGAAAATCGTTAAAATTTCTGTTTTTCTTATATATCATCCAAATCGTCGATATACGTAGAAATAGCATCGTTTTCGAATTTCGTGTACTTTTTACATTTTTCTTGGAAGTTCGCTAAAATTCAATTTTCTTACATATCTATAGAAATAGCATCGTTTTCAAATTTTGGTTAATTTTTACATTTTTCTTGGAAAATCGTTAAAATTTCGGATTTCTTGGAAATTCGCTAAAATTTCAGTTTTTCTTATATATCATCCAAATCGTCGATATACGTAGAAATAGCATCGTTTTCGAATTTCGTGTAATTTTTACATTTTTTTTGGAAATTCGCTAAAATTTCAGATTTTCTTGGAAATCGCTAAAATTTCAGTTTTTCTTATATATCATCCAAATCGTCGATATAGGTAGAAATAGCATCGTTTTCGAATTTCGTGTAATTTTTACATTTTTCTTGGAAATTCTCTAAAATGCAATTTTTCTTATATAGAAAAAAATAGCATCGTTTTCAAATTTTGGTTAATTTTTATATTTTTCTTGGAAAATCGTTAAAATTTCAGTTTTTCTTATATATCATCCAAATCGTCGATAAACGTAGAAATATCAACGATTAAGAATTTCGGTTAATTTTTACAGTTTACTCGGAAATTCGCTAAAATTCAATTTTTCTTAAATATCTTCCAAATCATCTAGATAGCATCGTTTTCGAATTTCGTGCAATTTTTACATTTTTCTTGGAAATTCGCTAAAATTCAATTTTTCTTATATATCTATAGAAATAGCATCGTTTTCAAATTTTGGATAATTTTTACATTTTTCTTGGAAAATCGTTAAAATTTCAGTTTTTCTTATATATCATCCAAATCGTCGATAAACGTAGAAATAGCATCGTTTTCGAATTTCGTGTAATTTTTACATTTTTCTTGGAAATTCGCTAAAATTCAATTTTTCTTATATGGAAAAAAATAGAATCGTTTTCAAATTTTGATTAATTGTTACATTTTTATAAGAAAATCGTTAAAATTTCAGTTTTTCTTATATATCATCCAAATCGTCGATATACGTAGAAATAGCATCGTTTTCGAATTTCGTGTAATTTTTACATTTTTCTTGGAAATTCGCTAAAATTCAATTTTTCTTATATATCTATAGAAATAGCATCGTTTTCAAATTTTGGTTAATTTTTACATTTTTCTTGGAAAATCGTTAAAATTTCGGTTTTCCTGGAAATTCGCTAAAATTTCTGGTTTTCTTATATATCATCCAAATCGTCGATATACGTAGAAATAGCATCGTTTTCGAATTTCGTGTAATTTTTACATTTTTCTTGGAAACTCGCTAAAATTCAATTTTTCTTATATATCTATAGAAATAGCATCGTTTTCAAATTTTGGTTAATTTTTACATTTTTCTTTGAAAATCGTTAAAATTTCGGTTTTCTTGGAAATTCGCTAAAATTCAATTTTTCTTATGTATCTATAGAAATAGCATCGTTTTCAAATTTTGGTTAATTTTTACATTTTTCTTGGAAAATCGTTAAAATTTCGGTTTTCTTGGAAATTCGCTAAAATTTCAGTTTTTCTTATATATCATCCAAATCGTCGATATACGTAGAAATAGCATCGTTTTCGAATTTCGTGTAATTTTTACATTTTTTTTGGTTATTCGCTAAAATTCAATTTTTCTTAAATATCTTCCAAATCATCTAGATAGCATCGGTTTCGAATTTCGTGCAATTTTTACATTTTACTTGGAAATTCGCTAAAATTCAATTTTTCTTATATATCTATAGAAATAGCATCGTTTTCAAATTCTGGATAATTTTTACATTTTTCTTGGAAATTCGC
Source organism: Agrilus biguttatus (assembly GCA_963921985.1). Taxonomy (NCBI): domain Eukaryota; kingdom Metazoa; phylum Arthropoda; class Insecta; order Coleoptera; family Buprestidae; genus Agrilus; species Agrilus biguttatus. The sequence goes on along the minus strand of OY998117.1, from coordinate 21,069,600 downwards.
TAAAATTTCAGATTTTCTTGGAAATCGCTAAAATTTCAGTTTTTCTTATATATCATCCAAATCGTCGATATAGGTAGAAATAGCATCGTTTTCGAATTTCGTGTAATTTTTACATTTTTCTTGGAAATTCGCTAAAATTCAATTTTTCTTATATGGAAAAAAATAGCATCGTTTTCAAATTTTGGTTAATTTTTACATTTTTATTAGAAAATCGTTAAAATTTCAGTTTTTCTTATATATCATCCAAATCGTCGATATACGTAGAAATAGCATCGTTTTCGAATTTCGTGTAATTTTTACATTTTTCTTGGAAATTCGCTAAAATTTCAGATTTTCTTGGAAAATCGTTTAAATTTCAGTTTTTCTTATATATCGTCCAAATCGTCGATAAACGTAGAAATATCAACGATTAAGAATTTCGGTTAATTTTTACAGTTTACTCGGAAATTCGCTAAAATTCAATTTTCCTTAAATATCTTCCAAATCATCTAGATAGCATCGTTTTCAATTTTTGGTTAATTTATACATATTTCTTGGAAATTTGCTAAAATTTCAGTTTTTCTTATATATCATCCAAATCGTCGATATACGTAGAAATAGCATCGTTTTCGAATTTCGTGTAATTTTTACATTTTTCTTGGAAATTCGCTAAAATTCAATTTTTCTTATATATCTATAGAAATAGCATCGTTTTCCAATTTTGGTTAATTTTTATATTTTTCTTGGAAAATCGTTAAAATTTCGGTTTTCTTGGAAATTCGCTAAAATTTCAGTTTTTCTTATATATCATCCAAATCGTCGATATACGTAGAAATAGCATCGTTTTCGAATTTCGTGTAATTTTTACATTTTTCTTGGAAATTCGCTAAAATTCAATTTTTCTTATATAGAAAAAAATAGCATCGTTTTCAATTTTTGGTTAATTTTTACATTTTTCTTGGAAATTCGCTAAAATTTCAGATTTTCTTGGAAATCGCTAAAATTTCAGTTTTTCTTATATATCATCCAAATCGTCGATATACGTAGAAATAGCATCGTTTTCGAATTTCGTGTAATTTTTACATTTTTCTTGGAAATTCGCTAAAATTCAATTTTTCCTATATATCTATAGAAATAGCATCGTTTTCCAATTTTGGTTAATTTTTACATTTTTCTTGGAAAATCGTTAAAATTTCGGTTTCTTGGAAATTCGCTAAAATTTCAGTTTTTCTTACATATCATCCAAATCGTCGATATACGTAGAAATAGCATCGTTTTCGAATTTCGTGTAATTTTTACATTTTTCTAGGAAATTCGCTAAAATTCAATTTTTCTTATATAGAAAAAAATAGCATCGTTTTCAAATTTTGGTTAATTTTTACATTTTTATTAGAAAATCGTTAAAATTTCAGTTTTTCTTATATATCATCCAAATCGTCGATATACGTAGAAATAGCATCGTTTTCGAATTTCGGGCAATTTTTATATTTTTCTTGGAAATTCGCTAAAATTCAATTTTTCTTATATATCTATAGAAGTAGCATCGTTTTCAAATTTTGGTTAATTTTTACATTTTTCTTGGAAAATCGTTAAAATTTCGGTTTTCTTGGAAATCCGCTAAAATTTCAGTTTTTCTTACATATCATCCAAATCGTCGATATACGTAGAAATAGCATCGTTTTCGAATTTCGTGTAATTTTTACATTTTTCTTGGAAATTCGCTAAAATCCAATTTTTCTTATATAGAAAAAAATAGCATCGTTTTCAAATTTTGGTTAATTTTCACATTTTTATTAGAAAATCGTTAAAATTTCAGTTTTTCTTATATATCATCCAAATCGTCGATATACGTAGAAATAGCATCGTTTTCGAATTTCGTGTAATTTTTACATTTTTCTAGGAAATTCGCTAAAATTCAATTTTTCTTATATATCTATAGAAATAGCATCGTTTTCAAATTTTGGTTAATTTTTACACTTTTCTTGGAAAATCGTTAAAATTTCAGTTTTTCTTATATATCATCCAAATCGTCGATAAACGTAGAAATATCAACGATTAAGAATTTCGGTTAATTTTTCTTAAATATCTTCCAAATCATCTAGATAGCATCGTTTTCAATTTTTGGTTAATTTATACATATTTCTTGGAAATTTGCTAAAATTGCAGTTTTTCTTATATATCGTCCAAATCGTCGATATACGTAGAAATAGCATCGCTTTCGAATTTCGTGCAATTTTTATATTTTTCTTGGAAATTCGCTAAAATTCAATTTTTCTTATATATCTATAGAAATAGCATCGTTTTCAAATTTTGGATAATTTTTACATTTTTCTTGGAAATTCGCTAAAATTTCAGATTTTCTTGGAAATCGCTAAAATTTCAGTTTTTCTTATATATCATCCAAATCTTCGATATAGGTAGAAATAGCATCGTTTTCGAATTTCGTGTAATTTATACATTTTTCTTGGAAATTCGCTAAAATTCAATTTTTCTTATATATCTATAGAAATAGCATCGTTTTCAAATTTTGGTTAATTTTTACATTTTTCTTGGAAAATCGTTAAAATTTCGGTTTTCTTGGAAATTCACTAAAATTTCAGTTTTTCTTATATATCATCCAAATCGTCGATATACGTAGAAATAGCATTGTTTTCGAATTTCGTGTAATTTTTACATTTTTCTTGGAAATTCGCTAAAATTCAATTTTTCTTAAATATCTATAGAAATAGCATCGTTTTCAAATTTTGGTTAATTTTTACACTTTTCTTGGAAAATCGTTAAAATTTCAGTTTTTCTTATATATCATCCAAATCGTCGATATACGTAGAAATAGCATCGTTTTCGAATTTCGTGTAATTTTTACATTTTTCTTGGAAATTCGCTAAAATTCAATTTTTCTTATATAGAAAAAAATAGCATCGTTTTCAAATTTTGGTTAATTTTTATATTTTTCTTGGAAAATCGTTAAAATTTCAGTTTTTCTTATATATCATCCAAATCGTCGATATACGTAGAAATAGCATCGTTTTCGAATTTCGTGTAATTTTTACATTTTTCTAGGAAATTCGCTAAAATTCAATTTTTCTTATATATCTATAGAAATAGCATCGTTTTCAAATTTTGGTTAATTTTTACACTTTTCTTGGAAAATCGTTAAAATTTCAGTTTTTCTTATATATCATCCAAATCGTCGATAAACGTAGAAATATCAACGATTAAGAATTTCGGTTAATTTTTCTTAAATATCTTCCAAATCATCTAGATAGCATCGTTTTCAATTTTAGGTTAATTTATACATATTTCTTGGAAATTTGCTAAAATTTCAGTTTTTCTTATATATCATCCAAATCGTCGATATAGGTAGAAATAGCATCGTTTTCGAATTTCGTGTAATTTTTACATTTTTCTTGGAAATTCGCTAAAATTCAATTTTTCTTATATATCTATAGAAATAGCATCGTTTTCCAATTTTGGTTAATTTTTACATTTTTCTTGGAAAATCGTTAAAATTTCGGTTTTCTTGGAAATTCGCTAAAATTTCAGTTTTTCTTATATATCATCCAAATCGTCGATATACGTAGAAATAGCATCGTTTTCGAATTTCGTGTAATTTTTACATTTTTCTTGGAAATTCGCTAAAATTCTATTTTTCTTGTATAGAAAAAAAATAGCATCGTTTTCAAATTTTGGCTAATTTTTACATTTTTATTAGAAAATCGTTAAAATTTCAGTTTTTCTTATATATCATCCAAATCGTCGATATACGTAGAAATAGCATCGTTTTCGAATTTCGTGTAATTTTTACATTTTTCTTGGAAATTCGCTAAAATTCAATTTTTCTTATATATCTATAGAAATAGCATCGTTTTCAAATTTTGGTTAATTTTTACATTTTTCTTGGAAAATCGTTAAAATTTCAGTTTTTCTTATATATCATCCAAATCGTCGATATACGTAGAAATAGCATCGTTTTCGAATTTCGTGTAATTTTTACATTTTTCTTGGAAATTCGCTAAAATTCAATTTTTCTTATATAGAAAAAAATAGCATCGTTTTCAAATTTTGGTTAATTTTTATATTTTTCTTGGAAAATCGTTAAAATTTCAGTTTTTCTTATATATCATCCAAATCGTCGATATACGTAGAAATAGCATCGTTTTCGAATTACGTGCAATTTTTATGTTTTTCTTGGAAATTCGCTAAAATTCAATTTTTCTTATATATGTATAGAAATAGCATCGTCTTCAAATTTTGGATAATTTTTACATTCTTCTTGGAAATTCGCTAAAATTTCAGATTTTCTTGGAAATCGCTAAAATTTCAGTTTTTCTTATATATCATCCAAATCGTCGATATACGTAGAAATAGCATCGTTTTCGAATTTCGTGTAATTTTTACATTTTTCTTGGAAATTCGCTAAAATTCAATTTTTCTTATATATCTATAGAAATAGCATCGTTTTCCAATTTTGGTTAATTTTTACATTTTTCTTGGAAAATCGTTAAAATTTCGGTTTTCTTGGAAATTCGCTAAAATTCAATTTTTCTTATATGGAAAAAAATAGCATCGTTTTCAAATTTTGGTTAATTTTTACATTTTTATTAGAAAGTCGTTAAAATTTCAGTTTTTCTTATATATCATCCAAATCGTCGATATACGTAGAAATAGCATCGTTTTCGAATTTCGTGTAATTTTTACATTTTTCTTGGAAATTCGCTAAAATTTCAGATTTTCTTGGAAAATCGTTTAAATTTCAGTTTTTCTTATATATCGTCCAAATCGTCGATAAACGTAGAAATATCAACGATTAAGAATTTCGGTTAATTTTTACAGTTTACTCGGAAATTCGCTAAAATTCAATTTTCCTTAAATATCTTCCAAATCATCTAGATAGCATCGTTTTCAATTTTTGGTTAATTTATACATATTTCTTGGAAATTTGCTAAAATTTCAGTTTTTCTTATATATCATCCAAATCGTCGATATACGTAGAAATAGCATCGTTTTCGAATTTCGTGTAATTTTTACATTTTTCTTGGAAATTCGCTAAAATTCAATTTTTCTTATATATCTATAGAAATAGCATCGTTTTCCAATTTTGGTTAATTTTTACATTTTTCTTGGAAAATCGTTAAAATTTCGGTTTTCTTGGAAATTCGCTAAAATTTCAGTTTTTCTTATATATCATCCAAATCGTCGATATACGTAGAAATAGCATCGTTTTCGAATTTCGTGTAATTTTTACATTTTTCTTGGAAATTCGCTAAAATTCAATTTTTCTTATATAGAAAAAAATAGCATCGTTTTCAATTTTTGGTTAATTTTTACATTTTTCTTGGAAATTCGCTAAAATTTCAGATTTTCTTGGAAATCGCTAAAATTTCAGTTTTTCTTATATATCATCCAAATCGTCGATATACGTAGAAATAGCATCGTTTTCGAATTTCGTGTAATTTTTACATTTTTCTTGGAAATTCGCTAAAATTCAATTTTTCTTATATATCTATAGAAATAGCATCGTTTTCCAATTTTGGTTAATTTTTACATTTTTCTTGGAAAATCGTTAAAATTTCGATTTCTTGGAAATTCGCTAAAATTTCAGTTTTTCTTACATATCATCCAAATCGTCGATATACGTAGAAATAGCATCGTTTTCGAATTTCGTGTAATTTTTACATTTTTCTAGGAAATTCGCTAAAATTCAATTTTTCTTATATAGAAAAAAATAGCATCGTTTTCAAATTTTGGTTAATTTTTACATTTTTATTAGAAAATCGTTAAAATTTCAGTTTTTCTTATATATCATCCAAATCGTCGATATACGTAGAAATAGCATCGTTTTCGAATTTCGTGTAATTTTTACATTTTTCTAGGAAATTCGCTAAAATTCAATTTTTCTTATATATCTATAGAAATAGCATCGTTTTCAAATTTTGGTTAATTTTTACACTTTTCTTGGAAAATCGTTAAAATTTCAGTTTTTCTTATATATCATCCAAATCGTCGATAAACGTAGAAATATCAACGATTAAGAATTTCGGTTAATTTTTACAGTTTACTCGGAAATTCGCTAAAATTCAATTTTTCTTAAATATCTTCCAAATCATCTAGATAGAATCGTTTTCAATTTTTGGTTAATTTATACATATTTCTTGGAAATTTGCTAAAATTGCAGTTTTTCTTATATATCGTCCAAATCGTCGATATACGTAGAAATAGCATCGCTTTCGAATTTCGTGCAATTTTTATATTTTTCTTGGAAATTCGCTAAAATTCAATTTTTCTTATATAACTATAGAATTAGCATCGTTTTCAAATTTTGGATAATTTTTACATTTTTCTTGGAAATTCGCTAAAATTTCAGATTTTCTTGGAAATCGCTAAAATTTCAGTTTTTCTTATATATCATCCAAATCTTCGATATAGGTAGAAATAGCATCGTTTTCGAATTTCGTGTAATTTATACATTTTTCTTGGAAATTCGCTAAAATTCAATTTTTCTTATATATCTATAGAAATAGCATCGTTTTCAAATTTTGGTTAATTTTTACATTTTTCTTGGAAAATCGTTAAAATTTCGGTTTTCTTGGAAATTTGCTAAAATTTCAGTTTTTCTTATATATCATCCAAATCGTCGATATACGTAGAAATAGCATTGTTTTCGAATTTCGTGTAATTTTTACATTTTTCTTGGGAATTCGCTAAAATTCAATTTTTCTTAAATATCTATAGAAATAGCATCGTTTTCAAATTTTGGTTAATTTTTACATTTTTCTTGGAAAATCGTTAAAATTTCAGTTTTTCTTATATATCATCCAAATCGTCGATATACGTAGAAATAGCATCGTTTTCGAATTTCGTGTAATTTTCACATTTTTCTTGGAAATTCGCTAAAATTCAATTTTTCTTATATATCTATAGAAATAGCATCGTTTTCAAATTTTGGATAATTTTTACATTTTTCTTGGAAATTCGCTAAAATTTCAGATTTTCTTATATATCATCCAAATCTTCGATATAGGTAGAAATAGCATCGTTTTCGAATTTCGTGTAATTTATACATTTTTCTTGGAAATTCGCTAAAATTCAATTTTTCTTAAATATATATAGAAATAGCATCGTTTTCAAATTTTGGTTAATTTTTACATTTTTTTTGGAAAATCGTTAAAATTTCAGTTTTTCTTATATATCATCCAAATCGTCGATATACGTAGAAATAGCATCGTTTTCGAATTTCGTGTAATTTTTACATTTTTCTTGGAAATTCGCTAAAATTCAATTTTTCTTATATATCTATAGAAATAGCATCGTTTTCCAATTTTGGTTAATTTTTACATTTTTCTTGGAAAATCGTTAAAATTTCGGTTTTCTTGGAAATTCGCTAAAATTTCAGTTTTTCTTATATATCATCCAAATCGTCGATATACGTATAAATAGCATCGTTTTCGAATTTCGTGTAATTTTTACATTTTTCTTGGAAATTCGCTAAAATTCAATTTTTCTTATATAGAAAAAAATAGCATCGTTTTCAAATTTTGGTTAATTTTTACATTTTTATTAGAAAATCGTTAAAATTTCAGTTTTTCTTATATATCATCCAAATCGTCGATATACGTAGAAATAGCATCGTTTTCGAATTTCGTGTAATTTTTACATTTTTCTTGGAAATTCGCTAAAATTCAATTTTTCTTATATAGAAAAAAATAGCATCGTTTTCAATTTTTGGTTAATTTTTACATTTTTCTTGGAAATTCGCTAAAATTTCAGTTTTTCTTATATATCATCCAAATCGTCGATATACGTAGAAATAGCATCGCTTTCGAATTTCGTGTAAATTTTACATTTTTCTTGGAAATTCGCTAAAATTCAATTTTTCTTATATATCTATAGAAATAGCATCGTTTTCAAATTTTGGTTAATTTTTACATTTTTCTTGGAAAATCGTTAAAATTTCAGTTTTTCTTATATATCATCCAAATCGTCGATATACGTAGAAATAGCATCGTTTTCGAATTTCGTGTAATTTTTACATTTTTCTTGGAAATTCGCTAAAATTGAATTTTTCTTATATAGAAACAAATAGCATCGTTTTCAAATTTTGGTTAATTTTTATATTTTTCTTGGAAAATCGTTAAAATTTCAGTTTTTCTTATATATCATCCAAATCGTCGATATACGTAGAAATAGCATCGTTTTCGAATTTCGTGTACTTTTTACATTTTTCTTGGAAGTTCGCTAAAATTCAATTTTCTTACATATCTATAGAAATAGCATCGTTTTCAAATTTTGGTTAATTTTTACATTTTTCTTGGAAAATCGTTAAAATTTCGGATTTCTTGGAAATTCGCTAAAATTTCAGTTTTTCTTATATATCATCCAAATCGTCGATATACGTAGAAATAGCATCGTTTTCGAATTTCGTGTAATTTTTACATTTTTCTTGGAAATTCGCTAAAATTTCAGATTTTCTTGGAAATCGCTAAAATTTCAGTTTTTCTTATATATCATCCAAATCGTCGATATAGGTAGAAATAGCATCGTTTTCGAATTTCGTTAATTTTTGCATTTTTCTTGGAAATTCTCTAAAATGCAATTTTTCTTATATAGAAAAAAATAGCATCGTTTTCAAATTTTGGTTAATTTTTATATTTTTCTTGGAAAATCGTTAAAATTTCAGTTTTTCTTATATATCATCCAAATCGTCGATAAACGTAGAAATATCAACGATTAAGAATTTCGGTTAATTTTTACAGTTTACTCGGAAATTCGCTAAAATTTAATTTTTCTTAAATATCTTCCAAATCATCTAGATAGCATCGTTTTCGAATTTCGTGCAATTTTTACATTTTTCTTGGAAATTCGCTAAAATTCAATTTTTCTTATATATCTATAGAAATAGCATCGTTTTCAAATTTTGGATAATTTTTACATTTTTCTTGGAAAATCGTTAAAATTTCAGTTTTTCTTATATATCATCCAAATCGTCGATAAACGTAGAAATAGCATCGTTTTCGAATTTCGTGTAATTTTTACATTTTTCTTGGAAATTCGCTAAAATTCAATTTTTCTTATATGGAAAAAAATAGAATCGTTTTCAAATTTTGATTAATTGTTACATTTTTATAAGAAAATCGTTAAAATTTCAGTTTTTCTTATAAATCATCCAAATCGTCGATATACGTAGAAATAGCATCGTTTTCGAATTTCGTGTAATTTTTACATTTTTCTAGGAAATTCGCTAAAATTCAATTTTTCTTATATATCTATAGAAATAGCATCGTTTTCAAATTTTGGTTAATTTTTACACTTTTCTTGGAAAATCGTTAAAATTTCAGTTTTTCTTATATATCATCCAAATCGTCGATAAACGTAGAAATATCAACGATTAAGAATTTCTGTTAATTTTTACAGTTTACTCGGAAATTCGCTAAAATTCAATTTTTCTTAAATATCTTCCAAATCATCTAGATAGAATCGTTTTCAATTTTTGGTTAATTTATACATATTTCTTGGAAATTTGCTAAAATTGCAGTTTTTCTTATATATCGTCCAAATCGTCGATATACGTAGAAATAGCATCGCTTTCGAATTTCGTGCAATTTTTATATTTTTCTTGGAAATTCGCTAAAATTCAATTTTTCTTATATAACTATAGAATTAGCATCGTTTTCAAATTTTGGATAATTTTTACATTTTTCTTGGAAATTCGCTAAAATTTCAGATTTTCTTGGAAATCGCTAAAATTTCAGTTTTTCTTATATATCATCCAAATCTTCGATATAGGTAGAAATAGCATCGTTTTCGAATTTCGTGTAATTTATACATTTTTCTTGGAAATTCGCTAAAATTCAATTTTTCTTATATATCTATAGAAATAGCATCGTTTTCAAATTTTGGTTAATTTTTACATTTTTCTTGGAAAATCGTTAAAATTTCGGTTTTCTTGGAAATTTGCTAAAATTTCAGTTTTTCTTATATATCATCCAAATCGTCGATATACGTAGAAATAGCATTGTTTTCGAATTTCGTGTAATTTTTACATTTTTCTTGGAAATTCGCTAAAATTCAATTTTTCTTAAATATCTATAGAAATAGCATCGTTTTCAAATTTTGGTTAATTTTTACATTTTTCTTGGAAAATCGTTAAAATTTCAGTTTTTCTTATATATCATCCAAATCGTCGATATACGTAGAAATAGCATCGTTTTCGAATTTCGTGTAATTTTCACATTTTTCTTGGAAATTCGCTAAAATTCAATTTTTCTTATATATCTATAGAAATAGCATCGTTTTCAAATTTTGGATAATTTTTACATTTTTCTTGGAAATTCGCTAAAATTTCAGATTTTCTTATATATCATCCAAATCTTCGATATAGGTAGAAATAGCATCGTTTTCGAATTTCGTGTAATTTATACATTTTTCTTGGAAATTCGCTAAAATTCAATTTTTCTTATATATCTATAGAAATAGCATCGTTTTCAAATTTTGGTTAATTTTTACATTTTTCTTGGAAAATCGTTAAAATTTCAGTTTTTCTTATATATCATCCAAATCGTCGATATACGTAGAAATAGCATCGTTTTCGAATTTCGTGTAATTTTTACATTTTTCTTGGAAATTCGCTAAAATTCAATTTTTCTTATATAGAAAAAAATAGCATCGTTTTCAAATTTTGGTTAATTTTTATATTTTTCTTGGAAAATCGTTAAAATTTCAGTTTTTCTTATATATCATCCAAATCGTCGATATACGTAGAAATAGCATCGTTTTCGAATTACGTGCAATTTTTATGTTTTTCTTGGAAATTCGCTAAAATTCAATTTTTCTTATATATGTATAGAAATAGCATCGTCTTCAAATTTTGGATAATTTTTACATTCTTCTTGGAAATTCGCTAAAATTTCAGATTTTCTTGGAAATCGCTAAAATTTCAGTTTTTCTTATATATCATCCAAATCGTCGATATACGTAGAAATAGCATCGTTTTCGAATTTCGTGTAATTTTTACATTTTTCTTGGAAATTCGCTAAAATTCAATTTTTCTTATATATCTATAGAAATAGCATCGTTTTCCAATTTTGGTTAATTTTTACATTTTTCTTGGAAAATCGTTAAAATTTCGGTTTTCTTGGAAATTCGCTAAAATTCAATTTTTCTTATATGGAAAAAAATAGCATCGTTTTCAAATTTTGGTTAATTTTTACATTTTTATTAGAAAGTCGTTAAAATTTCAGTTTTTCTTATATATCATCCAAATCGTCGATATACGTAGAAATAGCATCGTTTTCGAATTTCGTGTAATTTTTACATTTTTCTTGGAAATTCGCTAAAATTTCAGATTTTCTTGGAAAATCGTTTAAATTTCAGTTTTTCTTATATATCGTCCAAATCGTCGATAAACGTAGAAATATCAACGATTAAGAATTTCGGTTAATTTTTACAGTTTACTCGGAAATTCGCTAAAATTCAATTTTCCTTAAATATCTTCCAAATCATCTAGATAGCATCGTTTTCAATTTTTGGTTAATTTATACATATTTCTTGGAAATTTGCTAAAATTTCAGTTTTTCTTATATATCATCCAAATCGTCGATATACGTAGAAATAGCATCGTTTTCGAATTTCGTGTAATTTTTACATTTTTCTTGGAAATTCGCTAAAATTCAATTTTTCTTATATATCTATAGAAATAGCATCGTTTTCCAATTTTGGTTAATTTTTACATTTTTCTTGGAAAATCGTTAAAATTTCGGTTTCCTTGGAAATTCGCTAAAATTTCAGTTTTTCTTATATATCATCCAAATCGTCGATATACGTAGAAATAGCATCGTTTTCGAATTTCGTGTAATTTTTACATTTTTCTTGGAAATTCGCTAAAATTCAATTTTTCTTATATAGAAAAAAATAGCATCGTTTTCAATTTTTGGTTAATTTTTACATTTTTCTTGGAAATTCGCTAAAATTTCAGATTTTCTTGGAAATCGCTAAAATTTCAGTTTTTCTTATATATCATCCAAATCGTCGATATACGTAGAAATAGCATCGTTTTCGAATTTCGTGTAATTTTTACATTTTTCTTGGAAATTCGCTAAAATTCAATTTTTCTTATATATCTATAGAAATAGCATCGTTTTCCAATTTTGGTTAATTTTTACATTTTTCTTGGAAAATCGTTAAAATTTCGATTTCTTGGAAATTCGCTAAAATTTCAGTTTTTCTTACATATCATCCAAATCGTCGATATACGTAGAAATAGCATCGTTTTCGAATTTCGTGTAATTTTTACATTTTTCTAGGAAATTCGCTAAAATTCAATTTTTCTTATATAGAAAAAAATAGCATCGTTTTCAAATTTTGGTTAATTTTTACATTTTTATTAGAAAATCGTTAAAATTTCAGTTTTTCTTATATATCATCCAAATCGTCGATATACGTAGAAATAGCATCGTTTTCGAATTTCGTGTAATTTTTACATTTTTCTAGGAAATTCGCTAAAATTCAATTTTTCTTATATATCTATAGAAATAGCATCGTTTTCAAATTTTGGTTAATTTTTACACTTTTCTTGGAAAATCGTTAAAATTTCAGTTTTTCTTATATATCATCCAAATCGTCGATAAACGTAGAAATATCAACGATTAAGAATTTCGGTTAATTTTTACAGTTTACTCGGAAATTCGCTAAAATTCAATTTTTCTTAAATATCTTCCAAATCATCTAGATAGAATCGTTTTCAATTTTTGGTTAATTTATACATATTTCTTGGAAATTTGCTAAAATTGCAGTTTTTCTTATATATCGTCCAAATCGTCGATATACGTAGAAATAGCATCGCTTTCGAATTTCGTGCAATTTTTATATTTTTCTTGGAAATTCGCTAAAATTCAATTTTTCTTATATAACTATAGAATTAGCATCGTTTTCAAATTTTGGATAATTTTTACATTTTTCTTGGAAATTCGCTAAAATTTCAGATTTTCTTGGAAATCGCTAAAATTTCAGTTTTTCTTATATATCATCCAAATCTTCGATATAGGTAGAAATAGCATCGTTTTCGAATTTCGTGTAATTTATACATTTTTCTTGGAAATTCGCTAAAATTCAATTTTTCTTATATATCTATAGAAATAGCATCGTTTTCAAATTTTGGTTAATTTTTACATTTTTCTTGGAAAATCGTTAAAATTTCGGTTTTCTTGGAAATTTGCTAAAATTTCAGTTTTTCTTATATATCATCCAAATCGTCGATATACGTAGAAATAGCATTGTTTTCGAATTTCGTGTAATTTTTACATTTTTCTTGGAAATTCGCTAAAATTCAATTTTTCTTAAATATCTATAGAAATAGCATCGTTTTCAAATTTTGGTTAATTTTTACATTTTTCTTGGAAAATCGTTAAAATTTCAGTTTTTCTTATATATCATCCAAATCGTCGATATACGTAGAAATAGCATCGTTTTCGAATTTCGTGTAATTTTCACATTTTTCTTGGAAATTCGCTAAAATTCAATTTTTCTTATATATCTATAGAAATAGCATCGTTTTCAAATTTTGGATAATTTTTACATTTTTCTTGGAAATTCGCTAAAATTTCAGATTTTCTTATATATCATCCAAATCTTCGATATAGGTAGAAATAGCATCGTTTTCGAATTTCGTGTAATTTATACATTTTTCTTGGAAATTCGCTAAAATTCAATTTTTCTTAAATATATATAGAAATAGCATCGTTTTCAAATTTTGGTTAATTTTTACATTTTTTTTGGAAAATCGTTAAAATTTCAGTTTTTCTTATATATCATCCAAATCGTCGATATACGTAGAAATAGCATCGTTTTCGAATTTCGTGTAATTTTTACATTTTTCTTGGAAATTCGCTAAAATTCAATTTTTCTTATATATCTATAGAAATAGCATCGTTTTCCAATTTTGGTTAATTTTTACATTTTTCTTGGAAAATCGTTAAAATTTCGGTTTTCTTGGAAATTCGCTAAAATTTCAGTTTTTCTTATATATCATCCAAATCGTCGATATACGTATAAATAGCATCGTTTTCGAATTTCGTGTAATTTTTACATTTTTCTTGGAAATTCGCTAAAATTCAATTTTTCTTATATAGAAAAAAATAGCATCGTTTTCAAATTTTGGTTAATTTTTACATTTTTATTAGAAAATCGTTAAAATTTCAGTTTTTCTTATATATCATCCAAATCGTCGATATACGTAGAAATAGCATCGTTTTCGAATTTCGTGTAATTTTTACATTTTTCTTGGAAATTCGCTAAAATTCAATTTTTCTTATATAGAAAAAAATAGCATCGTTTTCAATTTTTGGTTAATTTTTACATTTTTCTTGGAAATTCGCTAAAATTTCAGTTTTTCTTATATATCATCCAAATCGTCGATATACGTAGAAATAGCATCGCTTTCGAATTTCGTGTAAATTTTACATTTTTCTTGGAAATTCGCTAAAATTCAATTTTTCTTATATATCTATAGAAATAGCATCGTTTTCAAATTTTGGTTAATTTTTACATTTTTCTTGGAAAATCGTTAAAATTTCAGTTTTTCTTATATATCATCCAAATCGTCGATATACGTAGAAATAGCATCGTTTTCGAATTTCGTGTAATTTTTACATTTTTCTTGGAAATTCGCTAAAATTGAATTTTTCTTATATAGAAACAAATAGCATCGTTTTCAAATTTTGGTTAATTTTTATATTTTTCTTGGAAAATCGTTAAAATTTCAGTTTTTCTTATATATCATCCAAATCGTCGATATACGTAGAAATAGCATCGTTTTCGAATTTCGTGTACTTTTTACATTTTTCTTGGAAGTTCGCTAAAATTCAATTTTCTTACATATCTATAGAAATAGCATCGTTTTCAAATTTTGGTTAATTTTTACATTTTTCTTGGAAAATCGTTAAAATTTCGGATTTCTTGGAAATTCGCTAAAATTTCAGTTTTTCTTATATATCATCCAAATCGTCGATATACGTAGAAATAGCATCGTTTTCGAATTTCGTGTAATTTTTACATTTTTCTTGGAAATTCGCTAAAATTTCAGATTTTCTTGGAAATCGCTAAAATTTCAGTTTTTCTTATATATCATCCAAATCGTCGATATAGGTAGAAATAGCATCGTTTTCGAATTTCGTGTAATTTTTGCATTTTTCTTGGAAATTCTCTAAAATGCAATTTTTCTTATATAGAAAAAAATAGCATCGTTTTCAAATTTTGGTTAATTTTTATATTTTTCTTGGAAAATCGTTAAAATTTCAGTTTTTCTTATATATCATCCAAATCGTCGATAAACGTAGAAATATCAACGATTAAGAATTTCGGTTAATTTTTACAGTTTACTCGGAAATTCGCTAAAATTTAATTTTTCTTAAATATCTTCCAAATCATCTAGATAGCATCGTTTTCGAATTTCGTGCAATTTTTATATTTTTCTTGGAAATTCGCTAAAATTCAATTTTTCTTATATAACTATAGAATTAGCATCGTTTTCAAATTTTGGATAATTTTTACATTTTTCTTGGAAATTCGCTAAAATTTCAGATTTTCTTGGAAATCGCTAAAATTTCAGTTTTTCTTATATATCATCCAAATCTTCGATATAGGTAGAAATAGCATCGTTTTCGAATTTCGTGTAATTTATACATTTTTCTTGGAAATTCGCTAAAATTCAATTTTTCTTATATATCTATAGAAATAGCATCGTTTTCAAATTTTGGTTAATTTTTACACTTTTCTTGGAAAATCGTTAAAATTTCAGTTTTTCTTATATATCATCCAAATCGTCGATAAACGTAGAAATATCAACGATTAAGAATTTCGGTTAATTTTTACAGTTTACTCGGAAATTCGCTAAAATTCAATTTTTCTTATATGGAAAAAAATAGAATCGTTTTCAAATTTTGATTAATTGTTACATTTTTATAAGAAAATCGTTAAAATTTCAGTTTTTCTTATAAATCATCCAAATCGTCGATATACGTAGAAATAGCATCGTTTTCGAATTTCGTGTAATTTTTACATTTTTCTAGGAAATTCGCTAAAATTCAATTTTTCTTATATATCTATAGAAATAGCATCGTTTTCAAATTTTGGTTAATTTTTACACTTTTCTTGGAAAATCGTTAAAATTTCAGTTTTTCTTATATATCATCCAAATCGTCGATAAACGTAGAAATATCAACGATTAAGAATTTCGGTTAATTTTTACAGTTTACTCGGAAATTCGCTAAAATTCAATTTTTCTTAAATATCTTCCAAATCATCTAGATAGAATCGTTTTCAATTTTTGGTTAATTTATACATATTTCTTGGAAATTTGCTAAAATTGCAGTTTTTCTTATATATCGTCCAAATCGTCGATATACGTAGAAATAGCATCGCTTTCGAATTTCGTGCAATTTTTATATTTTTCTTGGAAATTCGCTAAAATTCAATTTTTCTTATATAACTATAGAATTAGCATCGTTTTCAAATTTTGGATAATTTTTACATTTTTCTTGGAAATTCGCTAAAATTTCAGATTTTCTTGGAAATCGCTAAAATTTCAGTTTTTCTTATATATCATCCAAATCTTCGATATAGGTAGAAATAGCATCGTTTTCGAATTTCGTGTAATTTATACATTTTTCTTGGAAATTCGCTAAAATTCAATTTTTCTTATATATCTATAGAAATAGCATCGTTTTCAAATTTTGGTTAATTTTTACATTTTTCTTGGAAAATCGTTAAAATTTCGGTTTTCTTGGAAATTTGCTAAAATTTCAGTTTTTCTTATATATCATCCAAATCGTCGATATACGTAGAAATAGCATTGTTTTCGAATTTCGTGTAATTTTTACATTTTTCTTGGAAATTCGCTAAAATTCAATTTTTCTTAAATATCTATAGAAATAGCATCGTTTTCAAATTTTGGTTAATTTTTACATTTTTCTTGGAAAATCGTTAAAATTTCAGTTTTTCTTATATATCATCCAAATCGTCGATATACGTAGAAATAGCATCGTTTTCGAATTTCGTGTAATTTTCACATTTTTCTTGGAAATTCGCTAAAATTCAATTTTTCTTATATATCTATAGAAATAGCATCGTTTTCAAATTTTGGATAATTTTTACATTTTTCTTGGAAATTCGCTAAAATTTCAGATTTTCTTATATATCATCCAAATCTTCGATATAGGTAGAAATAGCATCGTTTTCGAATTTCGTGTAATTTATACATTTTTCTTGGAAATTCGCTAAAATTCAATTTTTCTTATATATCTATAGAAATAGCATCGTTTTCAAATTTTGGTTAATTTTTACATTTTTCTTGGAAAATCGTTAAAATTTCAGTTTTTCTTATATATCATCCAAATCGTCGATATACGTAGAAATAGCATCGTTTTCGAATTTCGTGTAATTTTTACATTTTTCTTGGAAATTCGCTAAAATTCAATTTTTCTTATATAGAAAAAAATAGCATCGTTTTCAAATTTTGTTTAATTTTTATATTTTTCTTGGAAAATCGTTAAAATTTCAGTTTTTCTTATATATCATCCAAATCGTCGATATACGTAGAAATAGCATCGTTTTCGAATTACGTGCAATTTTTATGTTTTTCTTGGAAATTCGCTAAAATTCAATTTTTCTTATATATGTATAGAAATAGCATCGTCTTCAAATTTTGGATAATTTTTACATTCTTCTTGGAAATTCGCTAAAATTTCAGATTTTCTTGGAAATCGCTAAAATTTCAGTTTTTCTTATATATCATCCAAATCGTCGATATACGTAGAAATAGCATCGTTTTCGAATTTCGTGTAATTTTTACATTTTTCTTGGAAATTCGCTAAAATTCAATTTTTCTTATATATCTATAGAAATAGCATCGTTTTCCAATTTTGGTTAATTTTTACATTTTTCTTGGAAAATCGTTAAAATTTCGGTTTTCTTGGAAATTCGCTAAAATTCAATTTTTCTTATATGGAAAAAAATAGCATCGTTTTCAAATTTTGGTTAATTTTTACATTTTTATTAGAAAGTCGTTAAAATTTCAGTTTTTCTTATATATCATCCAAATCGTCGATATACGTAGAAATAGCATCGTTTTCGAATTTCGTGTAATTTTTACATTTTTCTTGGAAATTCGCTAAAATTTCAGATTTTCTTGGAAAATCGTTTAAATTTCAGTTTTTCTTATATATCGTCCAAATCGTCGATAAACGTAGAAATATCAACGATTAAGAATTTCGGTTAATTTTTACAGTTTACTCGGAAATTCGCTAAAATTCAATTTTCCTTAAATATCTTCCAAATCATCTAGATAGCATCGTTTTCAATTTTTGGTTAATTTATACATATTTCTTGGAAATTTGCTAAAATTTCAGTTTTTCTTATATATCATCCAAATCGTCGATATACGTAGAAATAGCATCGTTTTCGAATTTCGTGTAATTTTTACATTTTTCTTGGAAATTCGCTAAAATTCAATTTTTCTTATATATCTATAGAAATAGCATCGTTTTCCAATTTTGGTTAATTTTTACATTTTTCTTGGAAAATCGTTAAAATTTCGGTTTCCTTGGAAATTCGCTAAAATTTCAGTTTTTCTTATATATCATCCAAATCGTCGATATACGTAGAAATAGCATCGTTTTCGAATTTCGTGTAATTTTTCCATTTTTCTTGGAAATTCGCTAAAATTCAATTTTTCTTATATAGAAAAAAATAGCATCGTTTTCAATTTTTGGTTAATTTTTACATTTTTCTTGGAAATTCGCTAAAATTTCAGATTTTCTTGGAAATCGCTAAAATTTCAGTTTTTCTTATATATCATCCAAATCGTCGATATACGTAGAAATAGCATCGTTTTCGAATTTCGTGTAATTTTTACATTTTTCTTGGAAATTCGCTAAAATTCAATTTTTCTTATATATCTATAGAAATAGCATCGTTTTCCAATTTTGGTTAATTTTTACATTTTTCTTGGAAAATCGTTAAAATTTCGATTTCTTGGAAATTCGCTAAAATTTCAGTTTTTCTTACATATCATCCAAATCGTCGATATACGTAGAAATAGCATCGTTTTCGAATTTCGTGTAATTTTTACATTTTTCTAGGAAATTCGCTAAAATTCAATTTTTCTTATATAGAAAAAAATAGCATCGTTTTCAAATTTTGGTTAATTTTTACATTTTTATTAGAAAATCGTTAAAATTTCAGTTTTTCTTATATATCATCCAAATCGTCGATATACGTAGAAATAGCATCGTTTTCGAATTTCGTGTAATTTTTACATTTTTCTAGGAAATTCGCTAAAATTCAATTTTTCTTATATATCTATAGAAATAGCATCGTTTTCAAATTTTGGTTAATTTTTACACTTTTCTTGGAAAATCGTTAAAATTTCAGTTTTTCTTATATATCATCCAAATCGTCGATAAACGTAGAAATATCAACGATTAAGAATTTCGGTTAATTTTTACAGTTTACTCGGAAATTCGCTAAAATTCAATTTTTCTTAAATATCTTCCAAATCATCTAGATAGAATCGTTTTCAATTTTTGGTTAATTTATACATATTTCTTGGAAATTTGCTAAAATTGCAGTTTTTCTTATATATCGTCCAAATCGTCGATATACGTAGAAATAGCATCGCTTTCGAATTTCGTGCAATTTTTATATTTTTCTTGGAAATTCGCTAAAATTCAATTTTTCTTATATAACTATAGAATTAGCATCGTTTTCAAATTTTGGATAATTTTTACATTTTTCTTGGAAATTCGCTAAAATTTCAGATTTTCTTGGAAATCGCTAAAATTTCAGTTTTTCTTATATATCATCCAAATCTTCGATATAGGTAGAAATAGCATCGTTTTCGAATTTCGTGTAATTTATACATTTTTCTTGGAAATTCGCTAAAATTCAATTTTTCTTATATATCTATAGAAATAGCATCGTCTTCAAATTTTGGTTAATTTTTACATTTTTCTTGGAAAATCGTTAAAATTTCGGTTTTCTTGGAAATTTGCTAAAATTTCAGTTTTTCTTATATATCATCCAAATCGTCGATATACGTAGAAATAGCATTGTTTTCGAATTTCGTGTAATTTTTACATTTTTCTTGGTAATTCGCTAAAATTCAATTTTTCTTAAATATCTATAGAAATAGCATCGTTTTCAAATTTTGGTTAATTTTTACATTTTTCTTGGAAAATCGTTAAAATTTCAGTTTTTCTTATATATCATCCAAATCGTCGATATACGTAGAAATAGCATCGTTTTCGAATTTCGTGTAATTTTCACATTTTTCTTGGAAATTCGCTAAAATTCAATTTTTCTTATATATCTATAGAAATAGCATCGTTTTCAAATTTTGGATAATTTTTACATTTTTCTTGGAAATTCGCTAAAATTTCAGATTTTCTTATATATCATCCAAATCTTCGATATAGGTAGAAATAGCATCGTTTTCGAATTTCGTGTAATTTATACATTTTTCTTGGAAATTCGCTAAAATTCAATTTTTCTTAAATATATATAGAAATAGCATCGTTTTCAAATTTTGGTTAATTTTTACATTTTTTTTGGAAAATCGTTAAAATTTCAGTTTTTCTTATATATCATCCAAATCGTCGATATACGTAGAAATAGCATCGTTTTCGAATTTCGTGTAATTTTTACATTTTTCTTGGAAATTCGCTAAAATTCAATTTTTCTTATATATCTATAGAAATAGCATCGTTTTCCAATTTTGGTTAATTTTTACATTTTTCTTGGAAAATCGTTAAAATTTCGGTTTTCTTGGAAATTCGCTAAAATTTCAGTTTTTCTTATATATCATCCAAATCGTCGATATACGTATAAATAGCATCGTTTTCGAATTTCGTGTAATTTTTACATTTTTCTTGGAAATTCGCTAAAATTCAATTTTTCTTATATAGAAAAAAATAGCATCGTTTTCAAATTTTGGTTAATTTTTACATTTTTATTAGAAAATCGTTAAAATTTCAGTTTTTCTTATATATCATCCAAATCGTCGATATACGTAGAAATAGCATCGTTTTCGAATTTCGTGTAATTTTTACATTTTTCTTGGAAATTCGCTAAAATTCAATTTTTCTTATATAGAAAAAAATAGCATCGTTTTCAATTTTTGGTTAATTTTTACATTTTTCTTGGAAATTCGCTAAAATTTCAGTTTTTCTTATATATCATCCAAATCGTCGATATACGTAGAAATAGCATCGCTTTCGAATTTCGTGTAAATTTTACATTTTTCTTGGAAATTCGCTAAAATTCAATTTTTCTTATATATCTATAGAAATAGCATCGTTTTCAAATTTTGGTTAATTTTTACATTTTTCTTGGAAAATCGTTAAAATTTCAGTTTTTCTTATATATCATCCAAATCGTCGATATACGTAGAAATAGCATCGTTTTCGAATTTCGTGTAATTTTTACATTTTTCTTGGAAATTCGCTAAAATTGAATTTTTCTTATATAGAAACAAATAGCATCGTTTTCAAATTTTGGTTAATTTTTATATTTTTCTTGGAAAATCGTTAAAATTTCAGTTTTTCTTATATATCATCCAAATCGTCGATATACGTAGAAATAGCATCGTTTTCGAATTTCGTGTACTTTTTACATTTTTCTTGGAAGTTCGCTAAAATTCAATTTTCTTACATATCTATAGAAATAGCATCGTTTTCAAATTTTGGTTAATTTTTACATTTTTCTTGGAAAATCGTTAAAATTTCGGATTTCTTGGAAATTCGCTAAAATTTCAGTTTTTCTTATATATCATCCAAATCGTCGATATACGTAGAAATAGCATCGTTTTCGAATTTCGTGTAATTTTTACATTTTTCTTGGAAATTCGCTAAAATTTCAGATTTTCTTGGAAATCGCTAAAATTTCAGTTTTTCTTATATATCATCCAAATCGTCGATATAGGTAGAAATAGCATCGTTTTCGAATTTCGTGTAATTTTTGCATTTTTCTTGGAAATTCTCTAAAATGCAATTTTTCTTATATAGAAAAAAATAGCATCGTTTTCAAATTTTGGTTAATTTTTATATTTTTCTTGGAAAATCGTTAAAATTTCAGTTTTTCTTATATATCATCCAAATCGTCGATAAACGTAGAAATATCAACGATTAAGAATTTCGGTTAATTTTTACAGTTTACTCGGAAATTCGCTAAAATTCAATTTTTCTTAAATATCTTCCAAATCATCTAGATAGAATCGTTTTCAATTTTTGGTTAATTTATACATATTTCTTGGAAATTTGCTAAAATTGCAGTTTTTCTTATATATCGTCCAAATCGTCGATATACGTAGAAATAGCATCGCTTTCGAATTTCGTGCAATTTTTATATTTTTCTTGGAAATTCGCTAAAATTCAATTTTTCTTATATAACTATAGAATTAGCATCGTTTTCAAATTTTGGATAATTTTTACATTTTTCTTGGAAATTCGCTAAAATTTCAGATTTTCTTGGAAATCGCTAAAATTTCAGTTTTTCTTATATATCATCCAAATCTTCGATATAGGTAGAAATAGCATCGTTTTCGAATTTCGTGTAATTTATACATTTTTCTTGGAAATTCGCTAAAATTCAATTTTTCTTATATATCTATAGAAATAGCATCGTTTTCAAATTTTGGTTAATTTTTACATTTTTCTTGGAAAATCGTTAAAATTTCGGTTTTCTTGGAAATTTGCTAAAATTTCAGTTTTTCTTATATATCATCCAAATCGTCGATATACGTAGAAATAGCATTGTTTTCGAATTTCGTGTAATTTTTACATTTTTCTTGGAAATTCGCTAAAATTCAATTTTTCTTAAATATCTATAGAAATAGCATCGTTTTCAAATTTTGGTTAATTTTTACATTTTTCTTGGAAAATCGTTAAAATTTCAGTTTTTCTTATATATCATCCAAATCGTCGATATACGTAGAAATAGCATCGTTTTCGAATTTCGTGTAATTTTCACATTTTTCTTGGAAATTCGCTAAAATTCAATTTTTCTTATATATCTATAGAAATAGCATCGTTTTCAAATTTTGGATAATTTTTACATTTTTCTTGGAAATTCGCTAAAATTTCAGATTTTCTTATATATCATCCAAATCTTCGATATAGGTAGAAATAGCATCGTTTTCGAATTTCGTGTAATTTATACATTTTTCTTGGAAATTCGCTAAAATTCAATTTTTCTTATATATCTATAGAAATAGCATCGTTTTCAAATTTTGGTTAATTTTTACATTTTTCTTGGAAAATCGTTAAAATTTCAGTTTTTCTTATATATCATCCAAATCGTCGATATACGTAGAAATAGCATCGTTTTCGAATTTCGTGTAATTTTTACATTTTTCTTGGAAATTCGCTAAAATTCAATTTTTCTTATATAGAAAAAAATAGCATCGTTTTCAAATTTTGGTTAATTTTTATATTTTTCTTGGAAAATCGTTAAAATTTCAGTTTTTCTTATATATCATCCAAATCGTCGATATACGTAGAAATAGCATCGTTTTCGAATTACGTGCAATTTTTATGTTTTTCTTGGAAATTCGCTAAAATTCAATTTTTCTTATATATGTATAGAAATAGCATCGTCTTCAAATTTTGGATAATTTTTACATTCTTCTTGGAAATTCGCTAAAATTTCAGATTTTCTTGGAAATCGCTAAAATTTCAGTTTTTCTTATATATCATCCAAATCGTCGATATACGTAGAAATAGCATCGTTTTCGAATTTCGTGTAATTTTTACATTTTTCTTGGAAATTCGCTAAAATTCAATTTTTCTTATATATCTATAGAAATAGCATCGTTTTCCAATTTTGGTTAATTTTTACATTTTTCTTGGAAAATCGTTAAAATTTCGGTTTTCTTGGAAATTCGCTAAAATTCAATTTTTCTTATATGGAAAAAAATAGCATCGTTTTCAAATTTTGGTTAATTTTTACATTTTTATTAGAAAGTCGTTAAAATTTCAGTTTTTCTTATATATCATCCAAATCGTCGATATACGTAGAAATAGCATCGTTTTCGAATTTCGTGTAATTTTTACATTTTTCTTGGAAATTCGCTAAAATTTCAGATTTTCTTGGAAAATCGTTTAAATTTCAGTTTTTCTTATATATCGCCCAAATCGTCGATAAACGTAGAAATATCAACGATTAAGAATTTCGGTTAATTTTTACAGTTTACTCGGAAATTCGCTAAAATTCAATTTTCCTTAAATATCTTCCAAATCATCTAGATAGCATCGTTTTCAATTTTTGGTTAATTTATACATATTTCTTGGAAATTTGCTAAAATTTCAGTTTTTCTTATATATCATCCAAATCGTCGATATACGTAGAAATAGCATCGTTTTCGAATTTCGTGTAATTTTTACATTTTTCTTGGAAATTCGCTAAAATTCAATTTTTCTTATATATCTATAGAAATAGCATCGTTTTCCAATTTTGGTTAATTTTTACATTTTTCTTGGAAAATCGTTAAAATTTCGGTTTCCTTGGAAATTCGCTAAAATTTCAGTTTTTCTTATATATCATCCAAATCGTCGATATACGTAGAAATAGCATCGTTTTCGAATTTCGTGTAATTTTTACATTTTTCTTGGAAATTCGCTAAAATTCAATTTTTCTTATATAGAAAAAAATAGCATCGTTTTCAATTTTTGGTTAATTTTTACATTTTTCTTGGAAATTCGCTAAAATTTCAGATTTTCTTGGAAATCGCTAAAATTTCAGTTTTTCTTATATATCATCCAAATCGTCGATATACGTAGAAATAGCATCGTTTTCGAATTTCGTGTAATTTTTACATTTTTCTTGGAAATTCGCTAAAATTCAATTTTTCTTATATATCTATAGAAATAGCATCGTTTTCCAATTTTGGTTAATTTTTACATTTTTCTTGGAAAATCGTTAAAATTTCGATTTCTTGGAAATTCGCTAAAATTTCAGTTTTTCTTACATATCATCCAAATCGTCGATATACGTAGAAATAGCATCGTTTTCGAATTTCGTGTAATTTTTACATTTTTCTAGGAAATTCGCTAAAATTCAATTTTTCTTATATAGAAAAAAATAGCATCGTTTTCAAATTTTGGTTAATTTTTACATTTTTATTAGAAAATCGTTAAAATTTCAGTTTTTCTTATATATCATCCAAATCGTCGATATACGTAGAAATAGCATCGTTTTCGAATTTCGTGTAATTTTTACATTTTTCTAGGAAATTCGCTAAAATTCAATTTTTCTTATATATCTATAGAAATAGCATCGTTTTCAAATTTTGGTTAATTTTTACACTTTTCTTGGAAAATCGTTAAAATTTCAGTTTTTCTTATATATCATCCAAATCGTCGATAAACGTAGAAATATCAACGATTAAGAATTTCGGTTAATTTTTACAGTTTACTCGGAAATTCGCTAAAATTCAATTTTTCTTAAATATCTTCCAAATCATCTAGATAGAATCGTTTTCAATTTTTGGTTAATTTATACATATTTCTTGGAAATTTGCTAAAATTGCAGTTTTTCTTATATATCGTCCAAATCGTCGATATACGTAGAAATAGCATCGCTTTCGAATTTCGTGCAATTTTTATATTTTTCTTGGAAATTCGCTAAAATTCAATTTTTCTTATATAACTATAGAATTAGCATCGTTTTCAAATTTTGGATAATTTTTACATTTTTCTTGGAAATTCGCTAAAATTTCAGATTTTCTTGGAAATCGCTAAAATTTCAGTTTTTCTTATATATCATCCAAATCTTCGATATAGGTAGAAATAGCATCGTTTTCGAATTTCGTGTAATTTATACATTTTTCTTGGAAATTCGCTAAAATTCAATTTTTCTTATATATCTATAGAAATAGCATCGTTTTCAAATTTTGGTTAATTTTTACATTTTTCTTGGAAAATCGTTAAAATTTCGGTTTTCTTGGAAATTTGCTAAAATTTCAGTTTTTCTTATATATCATCCAAATCGTCGATATACGTAGAAATAGCATTGTTTTCGAATTTCGTGTAATTTTTACATTTTTCTTGGAAATTCGCTAAAATTCAATTTTTCTTAAATATCTATAGAAATAGCATCGTTTTCAAATTTTGGTTAATTTTTACATTTTTCTTGGAAAATCGTTAAAATTTCAGTTTTTCTTATATATCATCCAAATCGTCGATATACGTAGAAATAGCATCGTTTTCGAATTTCGTGTAATTTTCACATTTTTCTTGGAAATTCGCTAAAATTCAATTTTTCTTATATATCTATAGAAATAGCATCGTTTTCAAATTTTGGATAATTTTTACATTTTTCTTGGAAATTCGCTAAAATTTCAGATTTTCTTATATATCATCCAAATCTTCGATATAGGTAGAAATAGCATCGTTTTCGAATTTCGTGTAATTTATACATTTTTCTTGGAAATTCGCTAAAATTCAATTTTTCTTAAATATATATAGAAATAGCATCGTTTTCAAATTTTGGTTAATTTTTACATTTTTTTTGGAAAATCGTTAAAATTTCAGTTTTTCTTATATATCATCCAAATCGTCGATATACGTAGAAATAGCATCGTTTTCGAATTTCGTGTAATTTTTACATTTTTCTTGGAAATTCGCTAAAATTCAATTTTTCTTATATATCTATAGAAATAGCATCGTTTTCCAATTTTGGTTAATTTTTACATTTTTCTTGGAAAATCGTTAAAATTTCGGTTTTCTTGGAAATTCGCTAAAATTTCAGTTTTTCTTATATATCATCCAAATCGTCGATATACGTATAAATAGCATCGTTTTCGAATTTCGTGTAATTTTTACATTTTTCTTGGAAATTCGCTAAAATTCAATTTTTCTTATATAGAAAAAAATAGCATCGTTTTCAAATTTTGGTTAATTTTTACATTTTTATTAGAAAATCGTTAAAATTTCAGTTTTTCTTATATATCATCCAAATCGTCGATATACGTAGAAATAGCATCGTTTTCGAATTTCGTGTAATTTTTACATTTTTCTTGGAAATTCGCTAAAATTCAATTTTTCTTATATAGAAAAAAATAGCATCGTTTTCAATTTTTGGTTAATTTTTACATTTTTCTTGGAAATTCGCTAAAATTTCAGTTTTTCTTATATATCATCCAAATCGTCGATATACGTAGAAATAGCATCGCTTTCGAATTTCGTGTAAATTTTACATTTTTCTTGGAAATTCGCTAAAATTCAATTTTTCTTATATATCTATAGAAATAGCATCGTTTTCAAATTTTGGTTAATTTTTACATTTTTCTTGGAAAATCGTTAAAATTTCAGTTTTTCTTATATATCATCCAAATCGTCGATATACGTAGAAATAGCATCGTTTTCGAATTTCGTGTAATTTTTACATTTTTCTTGGAAATTCGCTAAAATTGAATTTTTCTTATATAGAAACAAATAGCATCGTTTTCAAATTTTGGTTAATTTTTATATTTTTCTTGGAAAATCGTTAAAATTTCAGTTTTTCTTATATATCATCCAAATCGTCGATATACGTAGAAATAGCATCGTTTTCGAATTTCGTGTACTTTTTACATTTTTCTTGGAAGTTCGCTAAAATTCAATTTTCTTACATATCTATAGAAATAGCATCGTTTTCAAATTTTGGTTAATTTTTACATTTTTCTTGGAAAATCGTTAAAATTTCGGATTTCTTGGAAATTCGCTAAAATTTCAGTTTTTCTTATATATCATCCAAATCGTCGATATACGTAGAAATAGCATCGTTTTCGAATTTCGTGTAATTTTTACATTTTTCTTGGAAATTCGCTAAAATTTCAGATTTTCTTGGAAATCGCTAAAATTTCAGTTTTTCTTATATATCATCCAAATCGTCGATATAGGTAGAAATAGCATCGTTTTCGAATTTCGTGTAATTTTTGCATTTTTCTTGGAAATTCTCTAAAATGCAATTTTTCTTATATAGAAAAAAATAGCATCGTTTTCAAATTTTGGTTAATTTTTATATTTTTCTTGGAAAATCGTTAAAATTTCAGTTTTTCTTATATATCATCCAAATCGTCGATAAACGTAGAAATATCAACGATTAAGAATTTCGGTTAATTTTTACAGTTTACTCGGAAATTCGCTAAAATTTAATTTTTCTTAAATATCTTCCAAATCATCTAGATAGCATCGTTTTCGAATTTCGTGCAATTTTTACATTTTTCTTGGAAATTCGCTAAAATTCAATTTTTCTTATATATCTATAGAAATAGCATCGTTTTCAAATTTTGGATAATTTTTACATTTTTCTTGGAAAATCGTTAAAATTTCAGTTTTTCTTATATATCATCCAAATCGTCGATAAACGTAGAAATAGCATCGTTTTCGAATTTCGTGTAATTTTTACATTTTTCTTGGAAATTCGCTAAAATTCAATTTTTCTTATATGGAAAAAAATAGAATCGTTTTCAAATTTTGATTAATTGTTACATTTTTATAAGAAAATCGTTAAAATTTCAGTTTTTCTTATAAATCATCCAAATCGTCGATATACGTAGAAATAGCATCGTTTTCGAATTTCGTGTAATTTTTACATTTTTCTAGGAAATTCGCTAAAATTCAATTTTTCTTATATATCTATAGAAATAGCATCGTTTTCAAATTTTGGTTAATTTTTACACTTTTCTTGGAAAATCGTTAAAATTTCAGTTTTTCTTATATATCATCCAAATCGTCGATAAACGTAGAAATATCAACGATTAAGAATTTCGGTTAATTTTTACATTTTTCTTGGAAATTCGCTAAAATTCAATTTTTCTTATATAGAAAAAAATAGCATCGTTTTCAAATTTTGGTTAATTTATACATATTTCTTGGAAATTTGCTAAAATTGCAGTTTTTCTTATATATCGTCCAAATCGTCGATATACGTAGAAATAGCATCGCTTTCGAATTTCGTGCAATTTTTATATTTTTCTTGGAAATTCGCTAAAATTCAATTTTTCTTATATAACTATAGAATTAGCATCGTTTTCAAATTTTGGATAATTTTTACATTTTTCTTGGAAATTCGCTAAAATTTCAGATTTTCTTGGAAATCGCTAAAATTTCAGTTTTTCTTATATATCATCCAAATCTTCGATATAGGTAGAAATAGCATCGTTTTCGAATTTCGTGTAATTTATACATTTTTCTTGGAAATTCGCTAAAATTCAATTTTTCTTATATATCTATAGAAATAGCATCGTTTTCAAATTTTGGTTAATTTTTACATTTTTCTTGGAAAATCGTTAAAATTTCGGTTTTCTTGGAAATTTGCTAAAATTTCAGTTTTTCTTATATATCATCCAAATCGTCGATATACGTAGAAATAGCATTGTTTTCGAATTTCGTGTAATTTTTACATTTTTCTTGGAAATTCGCTAAAATTCAATTTTTCTTAAATATCTATAGAAATAGCATCGTTTTCAAATTTTGGTTAATTTTTACATTTTTCTTGGAAAATCGTTAAAATTTCAGTTTTTCTTATATATCATCCAAATCGTCGATATACGTAGAAATAGCATCGTTTTCGAATTTCGTGTAATTTTCACATTTTTCTTGGAAATTCGCTAAAATTCAATTTTTCTTATATATCTATAGAAATAGCATCGTTTTCAAATTTTGGATAATTTTTACATTTTTCTTGGAAATTCGCTAAAATTTCAGATTTTCTTATATATCATCCAAATCTTCGATATAGGTAGAAATAGCATCGTTTTCGAATTTCGTGTAATTTATACATTTTTCTTGGAAATTCGCTAAAATTCAATTTTTCTTAAATATATATAGAAATAGCATCGTTTTCAAATTTTGGTTAATTTTTACATTTTTTTTGGAAAATCGTTAAAATTTCAGTTTTTCTTATATATCATCCAAATCGTCGATATACGTAGAAATAGCATCGTTTTCGAATTTCGTGTAATTTTTACATTTTTCTTGGAAATTCGCTAAAATTCAATTTTTCTTATATATCTATAGAAATAGCATCGTTTTCCAATTTTGGTTAATTTTTACATTTTTCTTGGAAAATCGTTAAAATTTCGGTTTTCTTGGAAATTCGCTAAAATTTCAGTTTTTCTTATATATCATCCAAATCGTCGATATACGTATAAATAGCATCGTTTTCGAATTTCGTGTAATTTTTACATTTTTCTTGGAAATTCGCTAAAATTCAATTTTTCTTATATAGAAAAAAATAGCATCGTTTTCAAATTTTGGTTAATTTTTACATTTTTATTAGAAAATCGTTAAAATTTCAGTTTTTCTTATATATCATCCAAATCGTCGATATACGTAGAAATAGCATCGTTTTCGAATTTCGTGTAATTTTTACATTTTTCTTGGAAATTCGCTAAAATTCAATTTTTCTTATATAGAAAAAAATAGCATCGTTTTCAATTTTTGGTTAATTTTTACATTTTTCTTGGAAATTCGCTAAAATTTCAGTTTTTCTTATATATCATCCAAATCGTCGATATACGTAGAAATAGCATCGCTTTCGAATTTCGTGTAAATTTTACATTTTTCTTGGAAATTCGCTAAAATTCAATTTTTCTTATATATCTATAGAAATAGCATCGTTTTCAAATTTTGGTTAATTTTTACATTTTTCTTGGAAAATCGTTAAAATTTCAGTTTTTCTTATATATCATCCAAATCGTCGATATACGTAGAAATAGCATCGTTTTCGAATTTCGTGTAATTTTTACATTTTTCTTGGAAATTCGCTAAAATTGAATTTTTCTTATATAGAAACAAATAGCATCGTTTTCAAATTTTGGTTAATTTTTATATTTTTCTTGGAAAATCGTTAAAATTTCAGTTTTTCTTATATATCATCCAAATCGTCGATATACGTAGAAATAGCATCGTTTTCGAATTTCGTGTACTTTTTACATTTTTCTTGGAAGTTCGCTAAAATTCAATTTTCTTACATATCTATAGAAATAGCATCGTTTTCAAATTTTGGTTAATTTTTACATTTTTCTTGGAAAATCGTTAAAATTTCGGATTTCTTGGAAATTCGCTAAAATTTCAGTTTTTCTTATATATCATCCAAATCGTCGATATACGTAGAAATAGCATCGTTTTCGAATTTCGTGTAATTTTTACATTTTTCTTGGAAATTCGCTAAAATTTCAAATTTTCTTGGAAATCGCTAAAATTTCAGTTTTTCTTATATATCATCCAAATCGTCGATATAGGTAGAAATAGCATCGTTTTCGAATTTCGTGTAATTTTTGCATTTTTCTTGGAAATTCTCTAAAATGCAATTTTTCTTATATAGAAAAAAATAGCATCGTTTTCAAATTTTGGTTAATTTTTATATTTTTCTTGGAAAATCGTTAAAATTTCAGTTTTTCTTATATATCATCCAAATCGTCGATAAACGTAGAAATATCAACGATTAAGAATTTCGGTTAATTTTTACAGTTTACTCGGAAATTCGCTAAAATTTAATTTTTCTTAAATATCTTCCAAATCATCTAGATAGCATCGTTTTCGAATTTCGTGCAATTTTTACATTTTTCTTGGAAATTCGCTAAAATTCAATTTTTCTTATATATCTATAGAAATAGCATCGTTTTCAAATTTTGGATAATTTTTACATTTTTCTTGGAAAATCGTTAAAATTTCAGTTTTTCTTATATATCATCCAAATCGTCGATAAACGTAGAAATAGCATCGTTTTCGAATTTCGTGTAATTTTTACATTTTTCTTGGAAATTCGCTAAAATTCAATTTTTCTTATATGGAAAAAAATAGAATCGTTTTCAAATTTTGATTAATTGTTACATTTTTATAAGAAAATCGTTAAAATTTCAGTTTTTCTTATAAATCATCCAAATCGTCGATATACGTAGAAATAGCATCGTTTTCGAATTTCGTGTAATTTTTACATTTTTCTTGGAAATTCGCTAAAATTCAATTTTTCTTATATATCTATAGAAATAGCATCGTTTTCAAATTTTGGTTAATTTTTACATTTTTCTTGGAAAATCGTTAAAATTTCGGTTTTCCTGGAAATTCGCTAAAATTTCTGGTTTTCTTATATATCATCCAAATCGTCGATATACGTAGAAATAGCATCGTTTTCGAATTTCGTGTAATTTTTACATTTTTCTTGGAAATTCGCTAAAATTCAATTTTTCTTATATATCTATAGAAATAGCATCGTTTTCAAATTTTGGTTAATTTTTACATTTTTCTTTGAAAATCGTTAAAATTTCGGTTTTCTTGGAAATTCGCTAAAATTCAATTTTTCTTATATATCTATAGAAATAGCATCGTTTTCAAATTTTGGTTAATTTTTACATTTTTCTTGGAAAATCGTTAAAATTTCGGTTTTCTTGGAAATTCGCTAAAATTTCAGTTTTTCTTATATATCATCCAAATCGTCGATATACGTAGAAATAGCATCGTTTTCGAATTTCGTGTAATTTTTACATTTTTTTTGGAAATTCGCTAAAATTCAATTTTTCTTAAATATCTTCCAAATCATCTAGATAGCATCGGTTTCGAATTTCGTGCAATTTTTACATTTTACTTGGAAATTCGCTAAAATTCAATTTTTCTTATATATCTATAGAAATAGCATCGTTTTCAAATTCTGGATAATTTTTATATTTTTCTTGGAAATTCGCTAAAATTTCAGATTTTCTTGGAAATCGCTAAAATTTCAGTTTTTCTTATATATCATCCAAATCGTCGATATAGGTAGAAATAGCATCGTTTTCGAATTTCGTGCAATTTTTACATTTTTCTTGGAAATTCGCTAAAATTCAATTTTTCTTATATATCTATAGAAATAGCATCGTTTTCAAATTTTGGATAATTTTTACATTTTTCTTGGAAAATCGTTAAAATTTAAGTTTTTCTTATATATCATCCAAATCGTCGATAAACGTAGAAATAGCATCGTTTTCGAATTTCGTGTAATTTTTACATTTTTCTTGGAAATTCGCTAAAATTCAATTTTTCTTATATGGAAAAAAATAGAATCGTTTTCAAATTTTGATTAATTGTTACATTTTTATAAGAAAATCGTTAAAATTTCAGTTTTTCTTATATATCATCCAAATCGTCGATATACGTAGAAATAGCATCGTTTTCGAATTTCGTGTAATTTTTACATTTTTCTTGGAAATTCGCTAAAATTCAATTTTTCTTATATATCTATAGAAATAGCATCGTTTTCAAATTTTGGTTAATTTTTACATTTTTCTTGGAAAATCGTTAAAATTTCGGTTTTCCTGGAAATTCGCTAAAATTTCTGGTTTTCTTATATATCATCCAAATCGTCGATATACGTAGAAATAGCATCGTTTTCGAATTTCGTGTAATTTTTACATTTTTCTTGGAAATTCGCTAAAATTCAATTTTTCTTATATATCTATAGAAATAGCATCGTTTTCAAATTTTGGTTAATTTTTACATTTTTCTTTGAAAATCGTTAAAATTTCGGTTTTCTTGGAAATTCGCTAAAATTCAATTTTTCTTATATATCTATAGAAATAGCATCGTTTTCAAATTTTGGTTAATTTTTACATTTTTCTTGGAAAATCGTTAAAATTTCGGTTTTCTTGGAAATTCGCTAAAATTTCAGTTTTTCTTATATATCATCCAAATCGTCGATATACGTAGAAATAGCATCGTTTTCGAATTTCGTGTAATTTTTACATTTTTTTTGGAAATTCGCTAAAATTCAATTTTTCTTAAATATCTTCCAAATCATCTAGATAGCATCGGTTTCGAATTTCGTGCAATTTTTACATTTTACTTGGAAATTCGCTAAAATTCAATTTTTCTTATATATCTATAGAAATAGCATCGTTTTCAAATTCTGGATAATTTTTACATTTTTCTTGGAAATTCGCTAAAATTTCAGATTTTCTTGGAAATCGCTAAAATTTCAGTTTTTCTTATATATCATCCAAATCGTCGATATAGGTAGAAATAGCATCGTTTTCGAATTTCGTGTAATTTTTACATTTTTCTTGGAAATTCGCTAAAATTCAATTTTTCTTATATGGAAAAAAATAGCATCGTTTTCAAATTTTGGTTAATTTTTACATTTTTATTAGAAAATCGTTAAAATTTCAGTTTTTCTTATATATCATCCAAATCGTCGATATACGTAGAAATAGCATCGTTTTCGAATTTCGTGTAATTTTTACATTTTTCTTGGAAATTCGCTAAAATTTCATATTTTCCTGGAAAATCGTTTAAATTTCAGTTTTTCTTATATATCGTCCAAATCGTCGATAAACGTAGAAATATCAACGATTAAGAATTTCGGTTAATTTTTACAGTTTACTCGGAAATTCGCTAAAATTCAATTTTCCTTAAATATCTTCCAAATCATCTAGATAGCATCGTTTTCAATTTTTGGTTAATTTATACATATTTCTTGGAAATTTGCTAAAATTTCAGTTTTTCTTATATATCATCCAAATCGTCGATATACGTAGAAATAGCATCGTTTTCGAATTTCGTGTAATTTTTACATTTTTCTTGGAAATTCGCTAAATTTCAATTTTTCTTATATAGAAAAAAATAGCATCGTTTTCAATTTTGGGTTAATTTTTACATTTTTCTTGGAAATTCGCTAAAATTTCAGATTTTCTTGGAAATCGCTAAAATTTCAGTTTTTCTTATATATCATCCAAATCGTCGATATACGTAGAAATAGCATCGTTTTCGAATTTCGTGTAATTTTTACATTTTTCTTGGAAATTCGCTAAAATTCAATTTTTCTTATATATCTATAGAAATAGCATCGTTTTCCAATTTTGGTTAATTTTTACATTTTTCTTGGAAAATCGTTAAAATTTCGGTTTCTTGGAAATTCGCTAAAATTTCAGTTTTTCTTACATATCATCCAAATCGTCGATATACGTAGAAATAGCATCGTTTTCGAATTTCGTGTAATTTTTACATTTTTCTAGGAAATTCGCTAAAATTCAATTTTTCTTATATAGAAAAAAATAGCATCGTTTTCAAATTTTGGTTAATTTTTACATTTTTATTAGAAAATCGTTAAAATTTCAGTTTTTCTTACATATCATCCAAATCGTCGATATACGTAGAAATAGCATCGTTTTCGAATTTCGTGCAATTTTTATATTTTTCTTGGAAATTCGCTAAAATTCAATTTTTCTTATATATCTATAGAAGTAGCATCGTTTTCAAATTTTGATTAATTTTTACATTTTTCTTGGAAAATCGTTAAAATTTCGGTTTTCTTGGAAATTCGCAAAAATTTCAGTTTTTCTTACATATCATCCAAATCGTCGATATACGTAGAAATAGCATCGTTTTCGAATTTCGTGTAATTTTTACATTTTTCTTGGAAATTCGCTAAAATCCAATTTTTCTTATATAGAAAAAAATAGCATCGTTTTCAAATTTTGGTTAATTTTCACATTTTTATTAGAAAATCGTTAAAATTTCAGTTTTTCTTATATATCATCCAAATCGTCGATATACGTGGAAATAGCATCGTTTTCGAATTTCGTGTAATTTTTACATTTTTCTAGGAAATTCGCTAAAATTAAATTTTTCTTATATATCTATAGAAATAGCATCGTTTTCAAATTTTGGTTAATTTTTACATTTTTCTTGGAAAATCGTTAAAATTTCGGTTTTCTTGGAAATTCGCTAAAATTTCAGTTTTTCTTATATATCATCCAAATCGTCGATATACGTAGAAATAGCATTGTTTTCGAATTTCGTGTAATTTTTACATTTTTCTTGGAAATTCGCTAAAATTCAATTTTTCTTAAATATCTATAGAAATAGCATCGTTTTCAAATTTTGGATAATTTTTACATTTTTCTTGGAAATTCGCTAAAATTTCAGATTTTCTTGGAAATCGCTAAAATTTCAGTTTTTCTTATATATCATCCAAATCTTCGATATAGGTAGAAATAGCATCGTTTTCGAATTTCGTGTAATTTATACATATTCTTGGAAATTCGCTAAAATTCAATTTTTCTTATATATCTATAGAAATAGCATCGTTTTCAAATTTTGGTTAATTTTTACATTTTTCTTGGAAATTCGCTAAAATTTCAGTTTTTCTTATATATCATCCAAATCGTCGATATACGTAGAAATAGCATTGTTTTCGAATTTCGTGTAATTTTTACATTTTTCTTGGAAATTCGCTAAAATTCAATTTTTCTTAAATATCTATAGAAATAGCATCGTTTTCAAATTTTGGTCAATTTTTACACTTTTCTTGGAAAATCGTTAAAATTTCAGTTTTTCTTATATATCATCCAAATCGTCGATATACGTAGAAATAGCATCGTTTTCGAATTTCGTGTAATTTTTACATTTTTCTTGGAAATTCGCTAAAATTCAATTTTTCTTATATAGAAAAAAATAGCATCGTTTTCAAATTTTGGTTAATTTTTATATTTTTCTTGGAAAATCGTTAAAATTTCAGTTTTTCTTATATATCATCCAAATCGTCGATATACGTAGAAATAGCATCGTTTTCGAATTTCGTGTACTTTTTACATTTTTCTTGGAAATTCGCTAAAATTCAATTTTTCTTATATATCTATAGAAATAGCATCGTTTTCAAATTTTGGATAATTTTTACATTTTTCTTGGAAATTCGCTAAAATTTCAGATTTTCTTGGAAATCGCTAAAATTTCAGTTTTTCTTATATATCATCCAAATCTTCGATATAGGTAGAAATAGCATCGTTTTCGAATTTCGTGTAATTTATACATTTTTCTTGGAAATTCGCTAAAATTCAATTTTTCTTATATATCTATAGAAATAGCATCGTTTTCAAATTTTGGTTAATTTTTACACTTTTCTTGGAAAATCGTTAAAATTTCAGTTTTTCTTATATATCATCCAAATCGTCGATAAACGTAGAAATATCAACGATTAAGAATTTCGGTTAATTTTTCTTAAATATCTTCCAAATCATCTAGATAGCATCGTTTTCAATTTTTGGTTAATTTATACATATTTCTTGGAAATTTGCTAAAATTGTAGTTTTTCTTATATATCGTCCAAATCGTCGATATACGTAGAAATAGCATCGCTTTCGAATTTCGTGCAATTTTTATATTTTTCTTGGAAATTCGCTAAAATTCAATTTTTCTTATATATCTATAGAAATAGCATCGCTTTCAAATTTTGGATAATTTTTACATTTTTCTTGGAAATTCGCTAAAATTTCAGATTTTCTTGGAAAATCGTTAAAATTTCAGTTTTTCTTATATATCATCCAAATCGTCGATATACGTAGAAATAGCATCGTTTTCGAATTTCGTGTAATTTATACATTTTTCTTGGAAATTCGCTAAAATTCAATTTTTCTTATATATCTATAGAAATAGCATCGCTTTCAAATTTTGGATAATTTTTACATTTTTCTTGGAAATTCGCTAAAATTTCAGATTTTCTTGGAAAATCGTTAAAATTTCAGTTTTTCTTATATATCATCCAAATCGTCGATATACGTAGAAATAGCATCGTTTTCGAATTTCGTGTAATTTATACATTTTTCTTGGAAATTCGCTAAAATTCAATTTTTCTTATATAGAAAAAAATAGCATCGTTTTCAAATTTTGGTTAATTTTTATATTTTTCTTGGAAAATCGTTAAAATTTCAGTTTTTCTTATATATCATCCAAATCGTCGATATACGTAGAAATAGCATCGTTTTCGAATTTCGTGTACTTTTTACATTTTTCTTGGAAATTCGCTAAAATTCAATTTTTCTTATATATCTATAGAAATAGCATCGTTTTCAAATTTTGGATAATTTTTACATTTTTCTTGGAAATTCGCTAAAATTTCAGATTTTCTTGGAAATCGCTAAAATTTCAGTTTTTCTTATATATCATCCAAATCTTCGATATAGGTAGAAATAGCATCGTTTTCGAATTTCGTGTAATTTATACATTTTTCTTGGAAATTCGCTAAAATTCAATTTTTCTTATATATCTATAGAAATAGCATCGTTTTCAAATTTTGGTTAATTTTTACACTTTTCTTGGAAAATCGTTAAAATTTCAGTTTTTCTTATATATCATCCAAATCGTCGATAAACGTAGAAATATCAACGATTAAGAATTTCGGTTAATTTTTCTTAAATATCTTCCAAATCATCTAGATAGCATCGTTTTCAATTTTTGGTTAATTTATACATATTTCTTGGAAATTTGCTAAAATTGCAGTTTTTCTTATATATCGTCCAAATCGTCGATATACGTAGAAATAGCATCGCTTTCGAATTTCGTGCAATTTTTATATTTTTCTTGGAAATTCGCTAAAATTCAATTTTTCTTATATATCTATAGAAATAGCATCGCTTTCAAATTTTGGATAATTTTTACATTTTTCTTGGAAATTCGCTAAAATTTCAGATTTTCTTGGAAAATCGTTAAAATTTCAGTTTTTCTTATATATCATCCAAATCGTCGATATACGTAGAAATAGCATCGTTTTCGAATTTCGTGTAATTTATACATTTTTCTTGGAAATTCGCTAAAATTCAATTTTTCTTATATAGAAAAAAATAGCATCGTTTTCAAATTTTGGTTAATTTTTATATTTTTCTTGGAAAATCGTTAAAATTTCAGTTTTTCTTATATATCATCCAAATCGTCGATATACGTAGAAATAGCATCGTTTTCGAATTTCGTGTACTTTTTACATTTTTCTTGGAAATTCGCTAAAATTCAATTTTTCTTATATATCTATAGAAATAGCATCGTTTTCAAATTTTGGATAATTTTTACATTTTTCTTGGAAATTCGCTAAAATTTCAGATTTTCTTGCAAATCGCTAAAATTTCAGTTTTTCTTATATATCATCCAAATCTTCGATATAGGTAGAAATAGCATCGTTTTCGAATTTCGTGTAATTTATACATTTTTCTTGGAAATTCGCTAAAATTCAATTTTTCTTATATATCTATAGAAATAGCATCGTTTTCAAATTTTGGTTAATTTTTACACTTTTCTTGGAAAATCGTTAAAATTTCAGTTTTTCTTATATATCATCCAAATCGTCGATAAACGTAGAAATATCAACGATTAAGAATTTCGGTTAATTTTTCTTAAATATCTTCCAAATCATCTAGATAGCATCGTTTTCAATTTTTGGTTAATTTATACATATTTCTTGGAAATTTGCTAAAATTGTAGTTTTTCTTATATATCGTCCAAATCGTCGATATACGTAGAAATAGCATCGCTTTCGAATTTCGTGCAATTTTTATATTTTTCTTGGAAATTCGCTAAAATTCAATTTTTCTTATATATCTATAGAAATAGCATCGCTTTCAAATTTTGGATAATTTTTACATTTTTCTTGGAAATTCGCTAAAATTTCAGATTTTCTTGGAAAATCGTTAAAATTTCAGTTTTTCTTATATATCATCCAAATCGTCGATATACGTAGAAATAGCATCGTTTTCGAATTTCGTGTAATTTATACATTTTTCTTGGAAATTCGCTAAAATTCAATTTTTCTTATATATCTATAGAAATAGCATCGCTTTCAAATTTTGGATAATTTTTACATTTTTCTTGGAAATTCGCTAAAATTTCAGATTTTCTTGGAAAATCGTTAAAATTTCAGTTTTTCTTATATATCATCCAAATCGTCGATATACGTAGAAATAGCATCGTTTTCGAATTTCGTGTAATTTATACATTTTTCTTGGAAATTCGCTAAAATTCAATTTTTCTTATATAGAAAAAAATAGCATCGTTTTCAAATTTTGGTTAATTTTTATATTTTTCTTGGAAAATCGTTAAAATTTCAGTTTTTCTTATATATCATCCAAATCGTCGATATACGTAGAAATAGCATCGTTTTCGAATTTCGTGTACTTTTTACATTTTTCTTGGAAATTCGCTAAAATTCAATTTTTCTTATATATCTATAGAAATAGCATCGTTTTCAAATTTTGGATAATTTTTACATTTTTCTTGGAAATTCGCTAAAATTTCAGATTTTCTTGGAAATCGCTAAAATTTCAGTTTTTCTTATATATCATCCAAATCTTCGATATAGGTAGAAATAGCATCGTTTTCGAATTTCGTGTAATTTATACATTTTTCTTGGAAATTCGCTAAAATTCAATTTTTCTTATATATCTATAGAAATAGCATCGTTTTCAAATTTTGGTTAATTTTTACACTTTTCTTGGAAAATCGTTAAAATTTCAGTTTTTCTTATATATCATCCAAATCGTCGATAAACGTAGAAATATCAACGATTAAGAATTTCGGTTAATTTTTCTTAAATATCTTCCAAATCATCTAGATAGCATCGTTTTCAATTTTTGGTTAATTTATACATATTTCTTGGAAATTTGCTAAAATTGCAGTTTTTCTTATATATCGTCCAAATCGTCGATATACGTAGAAATAGCATCGCTTTCGAATTTCGTGCAATTTTTATATTTTTCTTGGAAATTCGCTAAAATTCAATTTTTCTTATATATCTATAGAAATAGCATCGCTTTCAAATTTTGGATAATTTTTACATTTTTCTTGGAAATTCGCTAAAATTTCAGATTTTCTTGGAAAATCGTTAAAATTTCAGTTTTTCTTATATATCATCCAAATCGTCGATATACGTAGAAATAGCATCGTTTTCGAATTTCGTGTAATTTATACATTTTTCTTGGAAATTCGCTAAAATTCAATTTTTCTTATATAGAAAAAAATAGCATCGTTTTCAAATTTTGGTTAATTTTTATATTTTTCTTGGAAAATCGTTAAAATTTCAGTTTTTCTTATATATCATCCAAATCGTCGATATACGTAGAAATAGCATCGTTTTCGAATTTCGTGTACTTTTTACATTTTTCTTGGAAATTCGCTAAAATTCAATTTTTCTTATATATCTATAGAAATAGCATCGTTTTCAAATTTTGGATAATTTTTACATTTTTCTTGGAAATTCGCTAAAATTTCAGATTTTCTTGCAAATCGCTAAAATTTCAGTTTTTCTTATATATCATCCAAATCTTCGATATAGGTAGAAATAGCATCGTTTTCGAATTTCGTGTAATTTATACATTTTTCTTGGAAATTCG
The DNA here is from genome assembly GCA_963921985.1 of Agrilus biguttatus. Taxonomy (NCBI): domain Eukaryota; kingdom Metazoa; phylum Arthropoda; class Insecta; order Coleoptera; family Buprestidae; genus Agrilus; species Agrilus biguttatus. The sequence goes on along the minus strand of OY998117.1, from coordinate 21,028,466 downwards.
CTAAAATTCAATTTTTCTTATATATCTATAGAAATAGCATCGTTTTCAAATTTTGGTTAATTTTTACACTTTTCTTGGAAAATCGTTAAAATTTCAGTTTTTCTTATATATCATCCAAATCGTCGATAAACGTAGAAATATCAACGATTAAGAATTTCGGTTAATTTTTCTTAAATATCTTCCAAATCATCTAGATAGCATCGTTTTCAATTTTTGGTTAATTTATACATATTTCTTGGAAATTTGCTAAAATTGCAGTTTTTCTTATATATCGTCCAAATCGTCGATATACGTAGAAATAGCATCGCTTTCGAATTTCGTGCAATTTTTATATTTTTCTTGGAAATTCGCTAAAATTCAATTTTTCTTATATATCTATAGAAATAGCATCGCTTTCAAATTTTGGATAATTTTTACATTTTTCTTGGAAATTCGCTAAAATTTCAGATTTTCTTGGAAAATCGTTAAAATTTCAGTTTTTCTTATATATCATCCAAATCGTCGATATACGTAGAAATAGCATCGTTTTCGAATTTCGTGTAATTTATACATTTTTCTTGGAAATTCGCTAAAATTCAATTTTTCTTATATATCTATAGAAATAGCATCGTTTTCAAATTTTGGTTAATTTTTACATTTTTCTTGGAAAATCGTTAAAATTTCGGTTTTCTTGGAAATTCGCTAAAATTTCAGTTTTTCTTATATATCATCCAAATCGTCGATATACGTAGAAATAGCATTGTTTTCGAATTTCGTGTAATTTTTACATTTTTCTTGGAAATTCGCTAAAATTCAATTTTTCTTAAATATCTATAGAAATAGCATCGTTTTCAAATTTTGGTTAATTTTTACACTTTTCTTGGAAAATCGTTAAAATTTCAGTTTTTCTTATATATCATCCAAATCGTCGATATACGTAGAAATAGCATCGTTTTCGAATTTCGTGTAATTTTTACATTTTTCATGGAAATTCGCTAAAATTCAATTTTTCTTATATAGAAAAAAATAGCATCGTTTTCAAATTTTGGTTAATTTTTATATTTTTCTTGGAAAATCGTTAAAATTTCAGTTTTTCTTATATATCATCCAAATCGTCGATATACGTAGAAATAGCATCGTTTTCGAATTTCGTGTACTTTTTACATTTTTCTTGGAAATTCGCTAAAATTCAATTTTTCTTATATATGTATAGAAATAGCATCGTTTTCAAATTTTGGTTAATTTTTACATTTTTCTTGGAAAATCGTTAAAATTTCAGTTTTTCTTATATATCATCCAAATCGTCGATAAACGTAGATATATCAACGATTAAGAATTTCGGTTAATTTTTACAGTTTACTCGGAAATTCGCTAAAATTCAATTTTTCTTAAATATCTTCCAAATCATCTAGATAGCATCGTTTTCAATTTTAGGTTAATTTATACATATTTCTTGGAAATTTGCTAAAATTTCAGTTTTTCTTATATATCAATCCAAATCGTCGATATAGGTAGAAATAGCATCGTTTTCGAATTTCGTGTAATTTTTACATTTTTCTTGGAAATTCGCTAAAATTCAATTTTTCTTATATATCTATAGAAATAGCATCGTTTTCCAATTTTGGTTAATTTTTACATTTTTCTTGGAAAATCGTTAAAATTTCGGTTTTCTTGGAAATTCGCTAAAATTTCAGTTTTTCTTATATATCATCCAAATCGTCGATATACGTAGAAATAGCATCGTTTTCAAATTTTGGTTAATTTTTACACTTTTCTTGGAAAATCGTTAAAATTTCAGTTTTTCTTATATATCATCCAAATCGTCGATAAACGTAGAAATATCAACGATTAAGAATTTCGGTTAATTTTTCTTAAATATCTTCCAAATCATCTAGATAGCATCGTTTTCAATTTTTGGTTAATTTATACATATTTCTTGGAAATTTGCTAAAATTGTAGTTTTTCTTATATATCGTCCAAATCGTCGATATACGTAGAAATAGCATCGCTTTCGAATTTCGTGCAATTTTTATATTTTTCTTGGAAATTCGCTAAAATTCAATTTTTCTTATATATCTATAGAAATAGCATCGCTTTCAAATTTTGGATAATTTTTACATTTTTCTTGGAAATTCGCTAAAATTTCAGATTTTCTTGGAAAATCGTTAAAATTTCAGTTTTTCTTATATATCATCCAAATCGTCGATATACGTAGAAATAGCATCGTTTTCGAATTTCGTGTAATTTATACATTTTTCTTGGAAATTCGCTAAAATTCAATTTTTCTTATATATCTATAGAAATAGCATCGCTTTCAAATTTTGGATAATTTTTACATTTTTCTTGGAAATTCGCTAAAATTTCAGATTTTCTTGGAAAATCGTTAAAATTTCAGTTTTTCTTATATATCATCCAAATCGTCGATATACGTAGAAATAGCATCGTTTTCGAATTTCGTGTAATTTATACATTTTTCTTGGAAATTCGCTAAAATTCAATTTTTCTTATATAGAAAAAAATAGCATCGTTTTCAAATTTTGGTTAATTTTTATATTTTTCTTGGAAAATCGTTAAAATTTCAGTTTTTCTTATATATCATCCAAATCGTCGATATACGTAGAAATAGCATCGTTTTCGAATTTCGTGTACTTTTTACATTTTTCTTGGAAATTCGCTAAAATTCAATTTTTCTTATATATCTATAGAAATAGCATCGTTTTCAAATTTTGGATAATTTTTACATTTTTCTTGGAAATTCGCTAAAATTTCAGATTTTCTTGGAAATCGCTAAAATTTCAGTTTTTCTTATATATCATCCAAATCTTCGATATAGGTAGAAATAGCATCGTTTTCGAATTTCGTGTAATTTATACATTTTTCTTGGAAATTCGCTAAAATTCAATTTTTCTTATATATCTATAGAAATAGCATCGTTTTCAAATTTTGGTTAATTTTTACACTTTTCTTGGAAAATCGTTAAAATTTCAGTTTTTCTTATATATCATCCAAATCGTCGATAAACGTAGAAATATCAACGATTAAGAATTTCGGTTAATTTTTCTTAAATATCTTCCAAATCATCTAGATAGCATCGTTTTCAATTTTTGGTTAATTTATACATATTTCTTGGAAATTTGCTAAAATTGCAGTTTTTCTTATATATCGTCCAAATCGTCGATATACGTAGAAATAGCATCGCTTTCGAATTTCGTGCAATTTTTATATTTTTCTTGGAAATTCGCTAAAATTCAATTTTTCTTATATATCTATAGAAATAGCATCGCTTTCAAATTTTGGATAATTTTTACATTTTTCTTGGAAATTCGCTAAAATTTCAGATTTTCTTGGAAAATCGTTAAAATTTCAGTTTTTCTTATATATCATCCAAATCGTCGATATACGTAGAAATAGCATCGTTTTCGAATTTCGTGTAATTTATACATTTTTCTTGGAAATTCGCTAAAATTCAATTTTTCTTATATAGAAAAAAATAGCATCGTTTTCAAATTTTGGTTAATTTTTATATTTTTCTTGGAAAATCGTTAAAATTTCAGTTTTTCTTATATATCATCCAAATCGTCGATATACGTAGAAATAGCATCGTTTTCGAATTTCGTGTACTTTTTACATTTTTCTTGGAAATTCGCTAAAATTCAATTTTTCTTATATATCTATAGAAATAGCATCGTTTTCAAATTTTGGATAATTTTTACATTTTTCTTGGAAATTCGCTAAAATTTCAGATTTTCTTGCAAATCGCTAAAATTTCAGTTTTTCTTATATATCATCCAAATCTTCGATATACGTAGAAATAGCATCGTTTTCGAATTTCGTGTAATTTATACATTTTTCTTGGAAATTCGCTAAAATTCAATTTTTCTTATATATCTATAGAAATAGCATCGTTTTCAAATTTTGGTTAATTTTTACACTTTTCTTGGAAAATCGTTAAAATTTCAGTTTTTCTTATATATCATCCAAATCGTCGATAAACGTAGAAATATCAACGATTAAGAATTTCGGTTAATTTTTCTTAAATATCTTCCAAATCATCTAGATAGCATCGTTTTCAATTTTTGGTTAATTTATACATATTTCTTGGAAATTTGCTAAAATTGCAGTTTTTCTTATATATCGTCCAAATCGTCGATATACGTAGAAATAGCATCGCTTTCGAATTTCGTGCAATTTTTATATTTTTCTTGGAAATTCGCTAAAATTCAATTTTTCTTATATATCTATAGAAATAGCATCGCTTTCAAATTTTGGATAATTTTTACATTTTTCTTGGAAATTCGCTAAAATTTCAGATTTTCTTGGAAAATCGTTAAAATTTCAGTTTTTCTTATATATCATCCAAATCGTCGATATACGTAGAAATAGCATCGTTTTCGAATTTCGTGTAATTTATACATTTTTCTTGGAAATTCGCTAAAATTCAATTTTTCTTATATATCTATAGAAATAGCATCGTTTTCAAATTTTGGTTAATTTTTACATTTTTCTTGGAAAATCGTTAAAATTTCGGTTTTCTTGGAAATTCGCTAAAATTTCAGTTTTTCTTATATATCATCCAAATCGTCGATATACGTAGAAATAGCATTGTTTTCGAATTTCGTGTAATTTTTACATTTTTCTTGGAAATTCGCTAAAATTCAATTTTTCTTAAATATCTATAGAAATAGCATCGTTTTCAAATTTTGGTTAATTTTTACACTTTTCTTGGAAAATCGTTAAAATTTCAGTTTTTCTTATATATCATCCAAATCGTCGATATACGTAGAAATAGCATCGTTTTCGAATTTCGTGTAATTTTTACATTTTTCATGGAAATTCGCTAAAATTCAATTTTTCTTATATAGAAAAAAATAGCATCGTTTTCAAATTTTGGTTAATTTTTATATTTTTCTTGGAAAATCGTTAAAATTTCAGTTTTTCTTATATATCATCCAAATCGTCGATATACGTAGAAATAGCATCGTTTTCGAATTTCGTGTACTTTTTACATTTTTCTTGGAAATTCGCTAAAATTCAATTTTTCTTATATATGTATAGAAATAGCATCGTTTTCAAATTTTGGTTAATTTTTACATTTTTCTTGGAAAATCGTTAAAATTTCAGTTTTTCTTATATATCATCCAAATCGTCGATAAACGTAGATATATCAACGATTAAGAATTTCGGTTAATTTTTACAGTTTACTCGGAAATTCGCTAAAATTCAATTTTTCTTAAATATCTTCCAAATCATCTAGATAGCATCGTTTTCAATTTTAGGTTAATTTATACATATTTCTTGGAAATTTGCTAAAATTTCAGTTTTTCTTATATATCAATCCAAATCGTCGATATAGGTAGAAATAGCATCGTTTTCGAATTTCGTGTAATTTTTACATTTTTCTTGGAAATTCGCTAAAATTCAATTTTTCTTATATATCTATAGAAATAGCATCGTTTTCCAATTTTGGTTAATTTTTACATTTTTCTTGGAAAATCGTTAAAATTTCGGTTTTCTTGGAAATTCGCTAAAATTTCAGTTTTTCTTATATATCATCCAAATCGTCGATATACGTAGAAATAGCATCGTTTTCAAATTTTGGTTAATTTTTACACTTTTCTTGGAAAATCGTTAAAATTTCAGTTTTTCTTATATATCATCCAAATCGTCGATAAACGTAGAAATATCAACGATTAAGAATTTCGGTTAATTTTTCTTAAATATCTTCCAAATCATCTAGATAGCATCGTTTTCAATTTTTGGTTAATTTATACATATTTCTTGGAAATTTGCTAAAATTGTAGTTTTTCTTATATATCGTCCAAATCGTCGATATACGTAGAAATAGCATCGCTTTCGAATTTCGTGCAATTTTTATATTTTTCTTGGAAATTCGCTAAAATTCAATTTTTCTTATATATCTATAGAAATAGCATCGCTTTCAAATTTTGGATAATTTTTACATTTTTCTTGGAAATTCGCTAAAATTTCAGATTTTCTTGGAAAATCGTTAAAATTTCAGTTTTTCTTATATATCATCCAAATCGTCGATATACGTAGAAATAGCATCGTTTTCGAATTTCGTGTAATTTATACATTTTTCTTGGAAATTCGCTAAAATTCAATTTTTCTTATATATCTATAGAAATAGCATCGCTTTCAAATTTTGGATAATTTTTACATTTTTCTTGGAAATTCGCTAAAATTTCAGATTTTCTTGGAAAATCGTTAAAATTTCAGTTTTTCTTATATATCATCCAAATCGTCGATATACGTAGAAATAGCATCGTTTTCGAATTTCGTGTAATTTATACATTTTTCTTGGAAATTCGCTAAAATTCAATTTTTCTTATATAGAAAAAAATAGCATCGTTTTCAAATTTTGGTTAATTTTTATATTTTTCTTGGAAAATCGTTAAAATTTCAGTTTTTCTTATATATCATCCAAATCGTCGATATACGTAGAAATAGCATCGTTTTCGAATTTCGTGTACTTTTTACATTTTTCTTGGAAATTCGCTAAAATTCAATTTTTCTTATATATCTATAGAAATAGCATCGTTTTCAAATTTTGGATAATTTTTACATTTTTCTTGGAAATTCGCTAAAATTTCAGATTTTCTTGGAAATCGCTAAAATTTCAGTTTTTCTTATATATCATCCAAATCTTCGATATAGGTAGAAATAGCATCGTTTTCGAATTTCGTGTAATTTATACATTTTTCTTGGAAATTCGCTAAAATTCAATTTTTCTTATATATCTATAGAAATAGCATCGTTTTCAAATTTTGGTTAATTTTTACACTTTTCTTGGAAAATCGTTAAAATTTCAGTTTTTCTTATATATCATCCAAATCGTCGATAAACGTAGAAATATCAACGATTAAGAATTTCGGTTAATTTTTCTTAAATATCTTCCAAATCATCTAGATAGCATCGTTTTCAATTTTTGGTTAATTTATACATATTTCTTGGAAATTTGCTAAAATTGCAGTTTTTCTTATATATCGTCCAAATCGTCGATATACGTAGAAATAGCATCGCTTTCGAATTTCGTGCAATTTTTATATTTTTCTTGGAAATTCGCTAAAATTCAATTTTTCTTATATATCTATAGAAATAGCATCGCTTTCAAATTTTGGATAATTTTTACATTTTTCTTGGAAATTCGCTAAAATTTCAGATTTTCTTGGAAAATCGTTAAAATTTCAGTTTTTCTTATATATCATCCAAATCGTCGATATACGTAGAAATAGCATCGTTTTCGAATTTCGTGTAATTTATACATTTTTCTTGGAAATTCGCTAAAATTCAATTTTTCTTATATAGAAAAAAATAGCATCGTTTTCAAATTTTGGTTAATTTTTATATTTTTCTTGGAAAATCGTTAAAATTTCAGTTTTTCTTATATATCATCCAAATCGTCGATATACGTAGAAATAGCATCGTTTTCGAATTTCGTGTACTTTTTACATTTTTCTTGGAAATTCGCTAAAATTCAATTTTTCTTATATATCTATAGAAATAGCATCGTTTTCAAATTTTGGATAATTTTTACATTTTTCTTGGAAATTCGCTAAAATTTCAGATTTTCTTGCAAATCGCTAAAATTTCAGTTTTTCTTATATATCATCCAAATCTTCGATATAGGTAGAAATAGCATCGTTTTCGAATTTCGTGTAATTTATACATTTTTCTTGGAAATTCGCTAAAATTCAATTTTTCTTATATATCTATAGAAATAGCATCGTTTTCAAATTTTGGTTAATTTTTACACTTTTCTTGGAAAATCGTTAAAATTTCAGTTTTTCTTATATATCATCCAAATCGTCGATAAACGTAGAAATATCAACGATTAAGAATTTCGGTTAATTTTTCTTAAATATCTTCCAAATCATCTAGATAGCATCGTTTTCAATTTTTGGTTAATTTATACATATTTCTTGGAAATTTGCTAAAATTGCAGTTTTTCTTATATATCGTCCAAATCGTCGATATACGTAGAAATAGCATCGCTTTCGAATTTCGTGCAATTTTTATATTTTTCTTGGAAATTCGCTAAAATTCAATTTTTCTTATATATCTATAGAAATAGCATCGCTTTCAAATTTTGGATAATTTTTACATTTTTCTTGGAAATTCGCTAAAATTTCAGATTTTCTTGGAAAATCGTTAAAATTTCAGTTTTTCTTATATATCATCCAAATCGTCGATATACGTAGAAATAGCATCGTTTTCGAATTTCGTGTAATTTATACATTTTTCTTGGAAATTCGCTAAAATTCAATTTTTCTTATATATCTATAGAAATAGCATCGTTTTCAAATTTTGGTTAATTTTTACATTTTTCTTGGAAAATCGTTAAAATTTCGGTTTTCTTGGAAATTCGCTAAAATTTCAGTTTTTCTTATATATCATCCAAATCGTCGATATACGTAGAAATAGCATTGTTTTCGAATTTCGTGTAATTTTTACATTTTTCTTGGAAATTCGCTAAAATTCAATTTTTCTTAAATATCTATAGAAATAGCATCGTTTTCAAATTTTGGTTAATTTTTACACTTTTCTTGGAAAATCGTTAAAATTTCAGTTTTTCTTATATATCATCCAAATCGTCGATATACGTAGAAATAGCATCGTTTTCGAATTTCGTGTAATTTTTACATTTTTCATGGAAATTCGCTAAAATTCAATTTTTCTTATATAGAAAAAAATAGCATCGTTTTCAAATTTTGGTTAATTTTTATATTTTTCTTGGAAAATCGTTAAAATTTCAGTTTTTCTTATATATCATCCAAATCGTCGATATACGTAGAAATAGCATCGTTTTCGAATTTCGTGTACTTTTTACATTTTTCTTGGAAATTCGCTAAAATTCAATTTTTCTTATATATGTATAGAAATAGCATCGTTTTCAAATTTTGGTTAATTTTTACATTTTTCTTGGAAAATCGTTAAAATTTCAGTTTTTCTTATATATCATCCAAATCGTCGATAAACGTAGATATATCAACGATTAAGAATTTCGGTTAATTTTTACAGTTTACTCGGAAATTCGCTAAAATTCAATTTTTCTTAAATATCTTCCAAATCATCTAGATAGCATCGTTTTCAATTTTAGGTTAATTTATACATATTTCTTGGAAATTTGCTAAAATTTCAGTTTTTCTTATATATCAATCCAAATCGTCGATATAGGTAGAAATAGCATCGTTTTCGAATTTCGTGTAATTTTTACATTTTTCTTGGAAATTCGCTAAAATTCAATTTTTCTTATATATCTATAGAAATAGCATCGTTTTCCAATTTTGGTTAATTTTTACATTTTTCTTGGAAAATCGTTAAAATTTCGGTTTTCTTGGAAATTCGCTAAAATTTCAGTTTTTCTTATATATCATCCAAATCGTCGATATACGTAGAAATAGCATCGTTTTCGAATTTCGTGTAATTTTTACATTTTTCTTGGAAATTCGCTAAAATTCAATTTTTCTTGTATAGAAAAAAATAGCATCGTTTTCAAATTTTGGCTAATTTTTACATTTTTATTAGAAAATCGTTAAAATTTCAGTTTTTCTTATATATCATCCAAATCGTCGATATACGTAGAAATAGCATCGTTTTCGAATTTCGTGTAATTTTTACATTTTTCTTGGAAATTCGCTAAAATTCAATTTTTCTTATATATCTATAGAAATAGCATCGTTTTCAAATTTTGGTTAATTTTTACATTTTTCTTGGAAAATCGTTAAAATTTCAGTTTTTCTTATATATCATCCAAATCGTCGATATACGTAGAAATAGCATCGTTTTCGAATTTCGTGTAATTTTTATGTTTTTCTTGGAAATTCGCTAAAATTCAATTTTTCTTATATATCTATAGAAATAGCATCGTTTTCAAATTTTGGTTAATTTTTACATTTTTCTTGGAAATTCGCTAAAATTCAATTTTTCTTATATATCTATAGAAATAGCATCGTTTTCAAATTTTGGTTAATTTTTACATTTTTCTTGGAAAATCGTTAAAATTTCAGTTTTTCTTATATATCATCCAAATCGTCGATATACGTAGAAATAGCATCGTTTTCGAATTTCGTGTAATTTTTACATTTTTCTTGGAAATTCGCTAAAATTCAATTTTTCTTATATAGAAAAAATAGCATCGTTTTCAAATTTTGGTTAATTTTTATATTTTTCTTGGAAAATCGTTAAAATTTCAGTTTTTCTTATATATCATCCAAATCGTCGATATACGTAGAAATAGCATCGTTTTCGAATTACGTGCAATTTTTATGTTTTTCTTGGAAATTCGCTAATATTCAATTTTTCTTATATATCTATAGAAATAGCATCGTTTTCCAATTTTGGTTAATTTTTACATTTTTCTTGGAAAATCGTTAAAATTTCGGTTTTCTTGGAAATTCGCTAAAATTTCAGTTTTTCTTATATATCATCCAAATCGTCAATATACGTAGAAATAGCATCGTTTTCGAATTTCGTGTAATTTTTACATTTTTCTTGGTAATTCGCTAAAATTCAATTTTTCTTATATAGAAAAAAATAGCATCGCTTTCAAATTTTGGTTAATTTTTACATTTTTATTAGAAAATCGTTAAAATTTTTACATTTTTATTAGAAAATCGTTAAAATTTCAGTTTTTCTTATATATCATCCAAATCGTCGATATAGGTAGAAATAGCATCGTTTTCGAATTTCGTGTAATTTTTACATTTTTCTTGGAAATTCGCTAAAATTTCAGTTTTTCTTATATATCATCCAAATCGTCGATATACGTAGAAATAGCATCGTTTTCGAATTTCGTGTAATTTTTACATTTTTCTTGGAAATTCGCTAAAATTCAATTTTTCTTATATAGAAAAAAATAGCATCGTTTTCAAATTTTGGTTAATTTTTATATTTTTCTTGGAAAATCGTTAAAATTTCAGTTTTTCTTATATATCATCCAAATCGTCGATATACGTAGAAATAGCATCGTTTTCGAATTTCGTGTACTTTTTACATTTTTCTTGGAAATTCGCTAAAATTCAATTTTTCTTATATATGTATAGAAATAGCATCGTTTTCAAATTTTGGTTAATTCTTACATTTTTCTTGGAAAATCGTTAAAATTTCAGTTTTTCTTATATATCATCCAAATCGTCGATAAACGTAGATATATCAACGATTAAGAATTTCGGTTAATTTTTACAGTTTACTCGGAAATTCGCTAAAATTCAATTTTTCTTAAATATCTTCCAAATCATCTAGATAGCATCGTTTTCAATTTTAGGTTAATTTATACATATTTCTTGGAAATTTGCTAAAATTTCAGTTTTTCTTATATATCATCCAAATCGTCGATATAGGTAGAAATAGCATCGTTTTCGAATTTCGTGTAATTTTTACATTTTTCTTGGAAATTCGCTAAAATTCAATTTTTCTTATATAGAAAAAAATAGCATCGTTTTCAAATTTTGGTTAATTTTTACATTTCTCTTGGAAAATCGTTAAAATTTCAGTTTTTCTTATATATCATCCAAATCGTCGATAAACGTAGATATATCAACGATTAAGAATTTCGGTTAATTTTTACAGTTTACTCGGAAATTCGCTAAAATTCAATTTTTCTTAAATATCTTCCAAATCATCTAGATAGCATCGTTTTCAATTTTAGGTTAATTTATACATATTTCTTGGAAATTTGCTAAAATTTCAGTTTTTCTTATATATCATCCAAATCGTCGATATAGGTAGAAATAGCATCGTTTTCGAATTTCGTGCAATTTTTATATTTTTCTTGGAAATTCGCTAAAATTCAATTTTTCTTATATATCTATAGAAGTAGCATCGTTTTCAAATTTTGATTAATTTTTACATTTTTCTTGGAAAATCGTTAAAATTTCGGTTTTCTTGGAAATCCGCTAAAATTTCAGTTTTTCTTACATATCATCCAAATCGTCGATATACGTAGAAATAGCATCGTTTTCGAATTTCGTGTAATTTTTACATTTTTCTTGGAAATTCGCTAAAATCCAATTTTTCTTATATAGAAAAAAATAGCATCGTTTTCAAATTTTGGTTAATTTTCACATTTTTATTAGAAAATCGTTAAAATTTCAGTTTTTCTTATATATCATCCAAATCGTCGATATACGTAGAAATAGCATCGTTTTCGAATTTCGTGTAATTTTTACATTTTTCTAGGAAATTCGCTAAAATTAAATTTTTCTTATATATCTATAGAAATAGCATCGTTTTCAAATTTTGGTTAATTTTTACACTTTTCTTGGAAAATCGTTAAAATTTCAGTTTTTCTTATATATCATCCAAATCGTCGATAAACGTAGAAATATCAACGATTAAGAATTTCGGTTAATTTTTCTTAAATATCTTCCAAATCATCTAGATAGCATCGTTTTCAATTTTTGGTTAATTTATACATATTTCTTGGAAATTTGCTAAAATTGCAGTTTTTCTTATATATCGTCCAAATCGTCGATATACGTAGAAATAGCATCGCTTTCGAATTTCGTGCAATTTTTATATTTTTCTTGGAAATTCGCTAAAATTCAATTTTTCTTATATATCTATAGAAATAGCATCGTTTTCAAATTTTGGATAATTTTTACATTTTTCTTGGAAATTCGCTAAAATTTCAGATTTTCTTGGAAATCGCTAAAATTTCAGTTTTTCTTATATATCATCCAAATCTTCGATATAGGTAGAAATAGCATCGTTTTCGAATTTCGTGTAATTTATACATTTTTCTTGGAAATTCGCTAAAATTCAATTTTTCTTATATATCTATAGAAATAGCATCGTTTTCAAATTTTGGTTAATTTTTACATTTTTCTTGGAAAATCGTTAAAATTTCGGTTTACTTGGAAATTCGCTAAAATTTCAGTTTTTCTTATATATCATCCAAATCGTCGATATACGTAGAAATAGCATTGTTTTCGAATTTCGTGTAATTTTTACATTTTTCTTGGAAATTCGCTAAAATTCAATTTTTCTTAAATATCTATAGAAATAGCATCGTTTTCAAATTTTGGTTAATTTTTACACTTTTCTTGGAAAATCGTTAAAATTTCAGTTTTTCTTATATATCATCCAAATCGTCGATATACGTAGAAATAGCATCGTTTTCGAATTTCGTGTAATTTTTACATTTTTCTTGGAAATTCGCTAAAATTCAATTTTTCTTATATAGAAAAAAATAGCATCGTTTTCAAATTTTGGTTAATTTTTATATTTTTCTTGGAAAATCGTTAAAATTTCAGTTTTTCTTATATATCATCCAAATCGTCGATATACGTAGAAATAGCATCGTTTTCGAATTTCGTGTACTTTTTACATTTTTCTTGGAAATTCGCTAAAATTCAATTTTTCTTATATATGTATAGAAATAGCATCGTTTTCAAATTTTGGTTAATTTTTACATTTTTCTTGGAAAATCGTTAAAATTTCAGTTTTTCTTATATATCATCCAAATCGTCGATAAACGTAGATATATCAACGATTAAGAATTTCGGTTAATTTTTACAGTTTACTCGGAAATTCGCTAAAATTCAATTTTTCTTAAATATCTTCCAAATCATCTAGATAGCATCGTTTTCAATTTTAGGTTAATTTATACATATTTCTTGGAAATTTGCTAAAATTTCAGTTTTTCTTATATATCATCCAAATCGTCGATATAGGTAGAAATAGCATCGTTTTCGAATTTCGTGTAATTTTTACATTTTTCTTGGAAATTCGCTAAAATTCAATTTTTCTTATATATCTATAGAAATAGCATCGTTTTCCAATTTTGGTTAATTTTTACATTTTTCTTGGAAAATCGTTAAAATTTCGGTTTTCTTGGAAATTCGCTAAAATTTCAGTTTTTCTTATATATCATCCAAATCGTCGATATACGTAGAAATAGCATCGTTTTCGAATTTCGTGTAATTTGTACATTTTTCTTGGAAATTCGCTAAAATTCAATTTTTCTTGTATAGAAAAAAATAGCATCGTTTTCAAATTTTGGCTAATTTTTACATTTTTATTAGAAAATCGTTAAAATTTCAGTTTTTCTTATATATCATCCAAATCGTCGATATACGTAGAAATAGCATCGTTTTCGAATTTCGTGTAATTTTTACATTTTTCTTGGAAATTCGCTAAAATTCAATTTTTCTTATATATCTATAGAAATACCATCGTTTTCAAATTTTGGTTAATTTTTACATTTTTCTTGGAAAATCGTTAAAATTTCAGTTTTTCTTATATATCATCCAAATCGTCGATATACGTAGAAATAGCATCGTTTTCGAATTTCGTGTAATTTTTATGTTTTTCTTGGAATTTCGCTAAAATTCAATTTTTCTTATATATGTATAGAAATAGCATCGTCTTCAAATTTTGGATAATTTTTACATTTTTCTTGGAAATTCGCTAAAATTCAATTTTTCATATATAGAAAAAAATAGCATCGTTTTAAAATTTTGGTTAATTTTTATATTTTTCTTGGAAAATCGTTAAAATTTCAGTTTTTCTTATATATCATCCAAATCGTCGATATACGTAGAAATAGCATCGTTTTCGAATTTCGTGTAATTTATACATTTTTCTTGGAAATTCGCTAAAATTCAATTTTTCTTATATATCTATAGAAATAGCATCGTTTTCAAATTTTGGTTAATTTTTACATTTTTCTTGGAAAATCGTTAAAATTTCAGTTTTTCTTATATATCATCCAAATCGTCGATATACGTAGAAATAGCATCGTTTTCGAATTTCGTGTACTTTTTACATTTTTCTTGGAAATTCGCTAAAATTCAATTTTTCTTATATATGTATAGAAATAGCATCGTTTTCAAATTTTGGTTAATTTTTACATTTTTCTTGGAAAATCGTTAAAATTTCAGTTTTTCTTATATATCATCCAAATCGTCGATAAACGTAGAAATATCAACGATTAAGAATTTCGGTTAATTTTTACAGTTTACTCGGAAATTCGCTAAAATTCAATTTTTCTTAAATATCTTCCAAATCATCTAGATAGCATCGGTTTCGAATTTCGTGCAATTTTTACATTTTACTTGGAAATTCGCTAAAATTCAATTTTTCTTATATATCTATAGAAATAGCATCGTTTTCAAATTCTGGATAATTTTTACATTTTTCTTGGAAATTCGCTAAAATTTCAGATTTTCTTGGAAATCGCTAAAATTTCAGTTTTTCTTATATATCATCCAAATCGTCGATATACGTAGAAATAGCATCGTTTTCGAATTTCGTGTAATTTTTACATTTTTCTTGGAAATTCGCTAAAATTCAATTTTTCTTATATATCTATAGAAATAGCATCGTTTTCAAATTTTGGTTAATTTTTACATTTTTCTTGGAAAATCGTTAAAATTTCAGTTTTTCTTATATATCATCCAAATCGTCGATAAACGTAGATATATCAACGATTAAGAGTTTCGGTTAATTTTTACAGTTTACTCGGAAATTCGCTAAAATTCAATTTTTCTTAAATATCTTCCAAATCATCTAGATAGCATCGTTTTCAATTTTAGGTTAATTTATACATATTTCTTGGAAATTTGCTAAAATTTCAGTTTTTCTTATATATCATCCAAATCGTCGATATACGTAGAAATAGCATCGTTTTCGAATTACGTGTAATTTATACATTTTTCTTGGAAATTCGCTAAAATTCAATTTTTCTTATATATCTATAGAAATAGCATCGTTTTCAAATTTTGGTTAATTTTTACATTGTTCTTGGAAAATCGTTAAAATTTCGGTTTTCTTGGAAATTCGCTAAAATTTCAGTTTTTCTTATATATCATCCAAATCGTCAATATACGTAGAAATAGCATCGTTTTCGAATTTCGTGTAATTTTTACATTTTTCTTGGTAATTCGCTAAAATTCAATTTTTCTTATATAGAAAAAAATAGCATCGTTTTCAAATTTTGGTTAATTTTTACATTTTTATTAGAAAATCGTTAAAATTTTTACATTTTTATTAGAAAATCGTTAAAATTTCAGTTTTTCTTATATATCATCCAAATCGTCGATATAGGTAGAAATAGCATCGTTTTCGAATTTCGTGTAATTTTTACATTTTTCTTGGAAATTCGCTAAAATTTCAGTTTTTCTTATATATCATCCAAATCGTCGATATACGTAGAAATAGCATCGTTTTCGAATTTCGTGTAATTTTTACATTTTTCTTGGAAATTCGCTAAAATTCAATTTTTCTTATATATCTATAGAAATAGCATCGTTTTCAAATTTTGGTTAATTTTTACATTTTTCTTGGAAAATCGTTAAAATTTCGGTTTTCTTGGAAATTCGCTAAAATTTCAGGTTTTCTTATATATCATCCAAATCGTCGATATACGTAGAAATAGCATCGTTTTCGAATTTCGTGTAATTTATACATTTTTCTTGGAAATTCGCTAAAATTCAATTTTTCTTATATATCTATAGAAATAGCATCGTTTTCAAATTTTGGTTAATTTTTAAATTTTTCTTTGAAAATCGTTAAAATTTCGGTTTTCTTGGAAATTCGCTAAAATTTCAGTTTTTCTTATATATCATCCAAATCGTCGATATACGTAGAAATAGCATCGTTTTCGAATTTCGTGTAATTTTTACATTTTTCTTGGAAATTCGCTAAAATTCAATTTTTCTTATATATGTATAGAAATAGTATCGTTTTCAAATTTTGGTTAATTTTTACATTTTTATTAGAAAATCGTTAAAATTTCAGTTTTTCTTATATATCATCCAAATCGTCGATATACGTAGCATCGTTTTCGAATTTCGTGTAATTTTTACATTTTTCTTGGAAATTCTCTAAAATGCAATTTTTCTTATATAGAAAAAAATAGCATCGTTTTCAAATTTTGGTTAATTTTTATATTTTTCTTGGAAAATCGTTAAAATTTCAGTTTTTCTTATATATCATCCAAATCGTCGATAAACGTAGAAATATCAACGATTAAGAATTTCGGTTAATTTTTACAGTTTACTCGGAAATTCGCTAAAATTCAATTTTTCTTAAATATCTTCCAAATCATCTAGATAGCATCGGTTTCGAATTTCGTGCAATTTTTACATTTTACTTGGAAATTCGCTAAAATTCAATTTTTCTTATATATCTATAGAAATAGCATCGTTTTCAAATTCTGGATAATTTTTACATTTTTCTTGGAAATTCGCTAAAATTTCAGATTTTCTTGGAAATCGCTAAAATTTCAGTTTTTCTTATATATCATCCAAATCGTCGATATACGTAGAAATAGCATCGTTTTCGAATTTCGTGTAATTTTTACATTTTTCTTGGAAATTCGCTAAAATTCAATTTTTCTTATATATCTATAGAAATAGCATCGTTTTCAAATTTTGGTTAATTTTTACATTTTTCTTGGAAAATCGTTAAAATTTCGGTTTTCTTGGAAATTCGCTAAAATTTCAGTTTTTCTTATATATCATCCAAATCGTCGATATACGTAGAAATAGCATCGTTTTCGAATTTCGTGTAATTTTTACATTTTTCTTGGAAATTCGCTAAAATTTCAGATTTTCTTGGAAATCGCTAAAATTTCAGTTTTTCTTATATATCATCCAAATCGTCGATATAGGTAGAAATAGCATCGTTTTCGAATTTCGTGTAATTTTTACATTTTTCTTGGAAATTCGCTAAAATTTCAGTTTTTCTTATATATCATCCAAATCGTCGATATACGTAGAAATAGCATCGTTTTCGAATTTCGTGTAATTTTTACATTTTTCTTGGAAATTCGCTAAAATTCAATTTTTCTTATATATCTATAGAAATAGCATCGTTTTCAAATTTTGGTTAATTTTTACATTTTTCTTGGAAAATCGTTAAAATTTCGGTTTTCTTGGAAATTCGTTAAAATTTCAGGTTTTCTTATATATCATCCAAATCGTCGATATACGTAGAAATAGCATCGTTTTCGAATTTCGTGTAATTTTTACATTTTTCTTGGAAATTCGCTAAAATTCAATTTTTCTTATATATCTATAGAAATAGCATCGTTTTCAAATTTTGGTTAATTTTTACATTTTTCTTTGAAAATCGTTAAAATTTCGGTTTTCTTGGAAATTCGCTAAAATTTCAGTTTTTCTTATATATCATCCAAATCGTCGATATACGTAGAAATAGCATCGTTTTCGAATTTCGTGTAATTTTTACATTTTTCTTGGAAATTCGCTAAAATTCAATTTTTCTTATATATGTATAGAAATAGCATCGTTTTCAAATTTTGGTTAATTTTTACATTTTTATTAGAAAATCGTTAAAATTTCAGTTTTTCTTATATATCATCCAAATCGTCGATATACGTAGCATCGTTTTCGAATTTCGTGTAATTTTTACATTTTTCTTGGAAATTCTCTAAAATGCAATTTTTCTTATATAGAAAAAAATAGCATCGTTTTCAAATTTGGTTAATTTTTATATTTTTCTTGGAAAATCGTTAAAATTTCAGTTTTTCTTATATATCATCCAAATCGTCGATAAACGTAGAAATATCAACTATTAAGAATTTCGGTTAATTTTTACAGTTTACTCGGAAATTCGCTAAAATTCAATTTTTCTTAAATATCTTCCAAATCATCTAGATAGCATCGTTTTCGAATTTCGTGCAATTTTTACATTTTTCTTGGAAATTCGCTAAAATTCAATTTTTCTTATATATCTATAGAAATAGCATCGTTTTCAAATTTTGGATAATTTTTACATTTTTCTTGGAAAATCGTTAAAATTTCAGTTTTTCTTATATATCATCCAAATCGTCGATAAACGTAGAAATAGCATCGTTTTCGAGTTTCGTGTAATTTTTACATTTTTCTTGGAAATTCGCTAAAATTCAATTTTTCTTATATGGAAAAAAATAGAATCGTTTTCAAATTTTGATTAATTTTTACATTTTTATAAGAAAATCGTTAAAATTTCAGTTTTTCTTATATATCATCCAAATCGTCGATATACGTAGAAATAGCATCGTTTTCGAATTTCGTGTAATTTTTACATTTTTCTTGGAAATTCGCTAAAATTCAATTTTTCTTATATATCTATAGAAATAGCATCGTTTTCAAATTTTGGTTAATTTTTACATTTTTCTTGGAAAATCGTTAAAATTTCGGTTTTCTTGGAAATTCGCTAAAATTTCTGGTTTTCTTATATATCATCCAAATCGTCGATAGACGTAGAAATAGCATCGTTTTCGAATTTCGTGTAATTTTTACATTTTTCTTGGAAATTCGCTAAAATTCAATTTTTCTTATATATCTATAGAAATAGCATCGTTTTCAAATTTTGGTTAATTTTTACATTTTTCTTTGAAAATCGTTAAAATTTCGGTTTTCTTGGAAATTCGCTAAAATTCAATTTTTCTTATATATCTATAGAAATAGCATCGTTTTCAAATTTTGGTTAA
Organism: Agrilus biguttatus; assembly: GCA_963921985.1. Lineage (NCBI taxonomy): Eukaryota > Metazoa > Arthropoda > Insecta > Coleoptera > Buprestidae > Agrilus > Agrilus biguttatus. The sequence goes on along the minus strand of OY998117.1, from coordinate 21,009,028 downwards.
TTTTTACATTTTTCTTGGAAAATCGTTAAAATTTCGGTTTTCTTGGAAATTGGCTAAAATTTCAGTTTTTCTTATATATCATCCAAATCGTCGATATACGTAGAAATAGCATCGTTTTCGAATTTCGTGTAATTTTTACATTTTTTTTGGAAATTCGCTAAAATTCAATTTTTCTTAAATATCTTCCAAATCATCTAGATAGCATCGGTTTCGAATTTCGTGCAATTTTTACATTTTACTTGGAAATTCGCTAAAATTCAATTTTTCTTATATATCTATAGAAATAGCATCGTTTTCAAATTCTGGATAATTTTTACATTTTTCTTGGAAATTCGCTAAAATTTCAGATTTTCTTGGAAATCGCTAAAATTTCAGTTTTTCTTATATATCATCCAAATCGTCGATATAGGTAGAAATAGCATCGTTTTCGAATTTCGTGTAATTTTTACATTTTTCTTGGAAATTCGCTAAAATTCAATTTTTCTTATATGGAAAAAAATAGCATCGTTTTCAAATTTTGGTTAATTTTTACATTTTTATTAGAAAATCGTTAAAATTTCAGTTTTTCTTATATATCATCCAAGTCGTCGATATACGTAGAAATAGCATCGTTTTCGAATTTCGTGTAATTTTTACATTTTTCTTGGAAATTCGCTAAAATTTCAGATTTTCTTGGAAAATCGTTTAAATTTCAGTTTTTCTTATATATCGTCCAAATCGTCGATAAACGTAGAAATATCAACGATTAAGAATTTCGGTTAATTTTTACAGTTTACTCGGAAATTCGCTAAAATTCAATTTTCCTTAAATATCTTCCAAATCATCTAGATAGCATCGTTTTCAATTTTTGGTTAATTTATACATATTTCTTGGAAATTTGCTAAAATTTCAGTTTTTCTTATATATCATCCAAATCGTCGATATACGTAGAAATAGCATCGTTTTCGAATTTCGTGTAATTTTTACATTTTTCTTGGAAATTCGCTAAAATTCAATTTTTCTTATATATCTATAGAAATAGCATCGTTTTCCAATTTTGGTTAATTTTTACATTTTTCTTGGAAAATCGTTAAAATTTCGGTTTTCTTGGAAATTCGCTAAAATTTCAGTTTTTCTTATATATCATCCAAATCGTCGATATACGTAGAAATAGCATCGTTTTCGAATTTCGTGTAATTTTTACATTTTTCTTGGAAATTCGCTAAAATTCAATTTTTCTTATATAGAAAAAAACCGCATCGTTTTCAAATTTTGGTTAATTTTTACATTTTTATTAGAAAATCGTTAAAATTTCAGTTTTTCTTATATATCATCCAAATCGTCGATATACGTAGAAATAGCATCGTTTTCGAATTTCGTGTAATTTTTACATTTTTCTTGGAAATTCGCTAAAATTCAATTTTTCTTATATAGAAAAAATAGCATCGTTTTCAATTTTTGGTTAATTTTTACATTTTTCTTGGAAATTCGCTAAAATTTCAGATTTTCTTGGAAATCGCTAAAATTTCAGTTTTTCTTATATATCATCCAAATCGTCGATATACGTAGAAATAGCATCGTTTTCGAATTTCGTGTAATTTATACATTTTTCTTAGAAATTCGCTAAAATTCAATTTTTCTTATATATCTATAGAAATAGCATCGTTTTCAAATTTTGGTTAATTTTTATATTTTTCTTGGAAAATCGTTAAAATTTCAGTTTTACTTATATATCATCCAAATCGTCGATATACGTAGAAATAGCATCGTTTTCGAATTTCGTGTACTTTTTACATTTTTCTTGGAAATTCGCTAAAATTCAATTTTTCTTATATATGTATAGAAATAGCATCGTTTTCAAATTTTGGTTAATTTTTACATTTTTCTTGGAAAATCGTTAAAATTTCAGTTTTTCTTATATATCATCCAAATCGTCGATAAACGTAGATATATCAACGATTAAGAGTTTCGGTTAATTTTTACAGTTTACTCGGAAATTCGCTAAAATTCAATTTTTCTTAAATATCTTCCAAATCATCTAGATAGCATCGTTTTCAATTTTAGGTTAATTTATACATATTTCTTGGAAATTTGCTAAAATTTCAGTTTTTCTTATATATCATCCAAATCGTCGATATAGGTAGAAATAGCATCGTTTTCGAATTTCGTGTAATTTATACATTTTTCTTGGAAATTCGCTAAAATTCAATTTTTCTTATATATCTATAGAAATAGCATCGTTTTCAAATTTTGGTTAATTTTTACATTGTTCTTGGAAAATCGTTAAAATTTCGGTTTTCTTGGAAATTCGCTAAAATTTCAGATTTTCTTATATATCATCCAAATTGTCGATATACGTAGAAATAGCATCGTTTTCGAATTTCGTGTAATTTTTACATTTTTCTTGGAAATTCGCTAAAATTCAATTTTTCTTATATAGAAAAAAATAGCATCGTTTTCTAATTTTGGTTAATTTTTACATTTTTATTAGAAAATCGTTAAAATTTCAGTTTTTCTTATATATCATCCAAATCGTCGATATACGTAGAAATAGCATCGTTTTCGAATTTCGTGCAATTTTTATATTTTTCCTGGAAATTCGCTAAAATTCAATTTTTATTTATATATCTATAGAAATAGCATCGTTTTCGAATTTCGTGTAATTTTTACATTTTTCTTGGAAATTCGCTAAAATTCAATTTTTCTTATATAGAAAAAAATAGCATCGTTTTCTAATTTTGGTTAATTTTTACATTTTTATTAGAAAATCGTTAAAATTTCAGTTTTTCTTATATATCATCCAAATCGTCGATATACGTAGCATCGTTTTCGAATTTCGTGTAATTTTTACATTTTTCTTGGAAATTCTCTAAAATGCAATTTTTCTTATATAGAAAAAAATAGCATCGTTTTCAAATTTTGGTTAATTTTTATATTTTTCTTGGAAAATCGTTAAAATTTCAGTTTTTCTTATATATCATCCAAATCGTCGATAAACGTAGAAATATCAACGATTAAGAATTTCGGTTAATTTTTACAGTTTACTCGGAAATTCGCTAAAATTCAATTTTTCTTAAATATCTTCCAAATCATCTAGATAGCATCGTTTTCGAATTTCGTGCAATTTTTACATTTTTCATGGAAATTCGCTAAAATTCAATTTTTCTTATATATCTATAGAAATAGCATCGTTTTCAAATTTTGGATAATTTTTACATTTTTCTTGGAAAATCGTTAAAATTTCAGTTTTTCTTATATATCATCCAAATCGTCGATAAACGTAGAAATAGCATCGTTTTCGAGTTTCGTGTAATTTTTACATTTTTCTTGGAAATTCGCTAAAATTCAATTTTTCTTATATGGAAAAAAATAGAATCGTTTTCAAATTTTGATTAATTTTTACATTTTTATAAGAAAATCGTTAAAATTTCAGTTTTTCTTATATATCATCCAAATCGTCGATATACGTAGAAATAGCATCGTTTTCGAATTTCGTGTAATTTTTACATTTTTCTTGGAAATTCGCTAAAATTCAATTTTTCTTATATATCTATAGAAATAGCATCGTTTTCAAATTTTGGTTAATTTTTACATTTTTCTTTGAAAATCGTTAAAATTTCGGTTTTCTTGGAAATTCGCTAAAATTCAATTTTTCTTATATATCTATAGAAATAGCATCGTTTTCAAATTTTGGTTAATTATTACATTTTTCTTGGAAAATCGTTAAAATTTCGGTTTTCTTGGAAATTGGCTAAAATTTCAGTTTTTCTTATATATCATCCAAATCGTCGATATACGTAGAAATAGCATCGTTTTCGAATTTCGTGTAATTTTTACATTTTTTTTGGAAATTCGCCAAAATTCAATTTTTCTTAAATATCTTCCAAATCATCTAGATAGCATCGGTTTCGAATTTCGTGCAATTTTTACATTTTACTTGGAAATTCGCTAAAATTCAATTTTTCTTATATATCTATAGAAATAGCATCGTTTTCAAATTCTGGATAATTTTTACATTTTTCTTGGAAATTCGCTAAAATTTCAGATTTTCTTGGAAATCGCTAAAATTTCAGTTTTTCTTATATATCATCCAAATCGTCGATATAGGTAGAAATAGCATCGTTTTCGAATTTCGTGTAATTTTTACATTTTTCTTGGAAATTCGCTAAAATTCAATTTTTCTTATATGGAAAAAAATAGCATCGTTTTCAAATTTTGGTTAATTTTTACATTTTTATTAGAAAATCGTTAAAATTTCAGTTTTTCTTATATATCATCCAAGTCGTCGATATACGTAGAAATAGCATCGTTTTCGAATTTCGTGTAATTTTTACATTTTTCTTGGAAATTCGCTAAAATTTCAGATTTTCTTGGAAAATCGTTTAAATTTCAGTTTTTCTTATATATCGTCCAAATCGTCGATAAACGTAGAAATATCAACGATTAAGAATTTCGGTTAATTTTTACAGTTTACTCGGAAATTCGCTAAAATTCAATTTTCCTTAAATAACTTCCAAATCATCTAGATAGCATCGTTTTCAATTTTTGGTTAATTTATACATATTTCTTGGAAATTTGCTAAAATTTCAGTTTTTCTTATATATCATCCAAATCGTCGATATACGTAGAAATAGCATCGTTTTCGAATTTCGTGTAATTTATACATTTTTCTTGGAAATTCGCTAAAATTCAATTTTTCTTATATATCTATAGAAATAGCATCGTTTTCCAATTTTGGTTAATTTTTACATTTTTCTTGGAAAATCGTTAAAATTTCGGTTTTCTTGGAAATTCGCTAAAATTTCAGTTTTTCTTATATATCATCCAAATCGTCGATATACGTAGAAATAGCATCGTTTTCGAATTTCGTGTAATTTTTACATTTTTCTTGGAAATTCGCTAAAATCCAATTTTTCTTATATAGAAAAAAACAGCATCGTTTTCAAATTTTGGTTAATTTTTACATTTTTATTAGAAAATCGTTAAAATTTCAGTTTTTCTTATATATCATCCAAATCGTCGATATACGTAGAAATAGCATCGTTTTCGAATTTCGTGCAATTTTTATATTTTTCTTGGAAATTCGCTAAAATTCAATTTTTATTATATATCTATAGAAGTAGCATCGTTTTCAAATTTTGGTTAATTTTTACATTTTTCTTGGAAAATCGTTAAAATTTCGGTTTTCTTGGAAATCCGCTAAAATTTCAGTTTTTCTTACATATCATCCAAATCGTCGATATACGTAGAAATAGCATCGTTTTCGAATTTCGTGTAATTTTTACATTTTTCATGGAAATTCGCTAAAATCCAATTTTTCTTATATAGAAAAAAATAGCATCGTTTTCAAATTTTGGTTAATTTTCACATTTTTATTAGAAAATCGTTAAAATTTCAGTTTTTCTTATATATCATCCAAATCGTCGATATACGTAGAAATAGCATCGTTTTCGAATTTCGTGTAATTTTTACATTTTTCTAGGAAATTCGCTAAAATTCAATTTTTCTTATATATCTATAGAAATAGCATCGTTTTCAAATTTTGGTTAATTTTTACACTTTTCTTGGAAAATCGTTAAAATTTCAGTTTTTCTTATATATCATCCAAATCGTCGATAAACGTAGAAATATCAACGATTAAGAATTTCGGTTAATTTTTACAGTTTACTCGGAAATTCGCTAAAATTCAATTTTTCTTAAATATCTTCCAAATCATCTAGATAGCATCGTTTTCAATTTTTGGTTAATTTATACATATTTCTTGGAAATTTGCTAAAATTGCAGTTTTTCTTATATATCGTCCAAATCGTCGATATACGTAGAAATAGCATCGCTTTCGAATTTCGTGCAATTTTTATATTTTTCTTGGAAATTCGCTAAAATTCAATTTTTCTTATATATCTATAGAAATAGCATCGTTTTCAAATTTTGGATAATTTTTACATTTTTCCTGGAAATTCGCTAAAATTTCAGATTTTCTTGGAAATCGCTAAAATTTCAGTTTTTCTTATATATCATCCAAATCGTCGATATAGGTAGAAATAGCATCGTTTTCGAATTTCGTGTAATTTATACATTTTTCTTGGAAATTCGCTAAAATTCAATTTTTCTTATATATCTATAGAAATAGCATCGTTTTCAAATTTTGGTTAATTTTTACATTTTTCTTGGAAAATCGTTAAAATTTCGGTTTTCTTGGAAATTCGCTAAAATTTCAGTTTTTCTTATATATCATCCAAATCGTCGATATACGTAGAAATAGCATTGTTTTCGAATTTCGTGTAATTTTTACATTTTTCTTGGAAATTCGCTAAAATTCAATTTTTCTTAAATATCTATAGAAATAGCATCGTTTTCAAATTTTGGTTAATTTTTACATTTTTCTTGGAAATTCGCTAAAATTTCAGATTTTCTTGGAAATCGCTAAAATTTCAGTTTTTCTTATATATCATCCAAATCGTCGATATAGGTAGAAATAGCATCGTTTTCGAATTTCGTGTAATTTATACATTTTTCTTGGAAATTCGCTAAACTTCAATTTTTCTTATATATCTATAGAAATAGCATCGTTTTCAAATTTTGGTTAATTTTTATATTTTTCTTGGAAAATCGTTAAAATTTCAGTTTTTCTTATATATCATCCAAATCGTCGATATACGTAGAAATAGCATCGTTTTCGAATTTCGTGTACTTTTTACATTTTTCTTGGATTTTCGCTAAAATTCAATTTTTCTTATATATGTATAGAAATAGCATCGTTTTCAAATTTTGGTTAATTTTTACATTTTTCTTGGAAAATCGTTAAAATTTCAGTTTTTCTTATATATCATCCAAATCGTCGATAAACGTAGATATATCAACGATTAAGAGTTTCGGTTAATTTTTACAGTTTACTCGGAAATTCGCTAAAATTCAATTTTTCTTAAATATCTTCCAAATCATCTAGATAGCATCGTTTTCAATTTTAGGTTAATTTATACATATTTCTTGGAAATTTGCTAAAATTTCAGTTTTTCTTATATATCATCCAAATCGTCGATATAGGTAGAAATAGCATCGTTTTCGAATTTCGTGTAATTTATACATTTTTCTTGGAAATTCGCTAAAATTCAATTTTTCTTATATATCTATAGAAATAGCATCGTTTTCAAATTTTGGTTAATTTTTACATTGTTCTTGGAAAATCGTTAAAATTTCGGTTTTCTTGGAAATTCGCTAAAATTTCAGATTTTCTTATATATCATCCAAATTGTCGATATACGTAGAAATAGCATCGTTTTCGAATTTCGTGTAATTTTTACATTTTTCTTGGAAATTCGCTAAAATTCAATTTTTCTTATATAGAAAAAAATAGCATCGTTTTCTAATTTTGGTTAATTTTTACATTTTTATTAGAAAATCGTTAAAATTTCAGTTTTTCTTATATATCATCCAAATCGTCGATATACGTAGAAATAGCATCGTTTTCGAATTTCGTGCAATTTTTATATTTTTCCTGGAAATTCGCTAAAATTCAATTTTTATTTATATATCTATAGAAATAGCATCGTTTTCGAATTTCGTGTAATTTTTACATTTTTCTTGGAAATTCGCTAAAATTCAATTTTTATCTATATATCTATAGAAATAGCATCGTTTTCAAATTTTGGATAATTTTTACATTTTTCTTGGAAATTCGCTAAAATTTCAGATTTTCTTGGAAATCGCTAAAATTTCAGTTTTTCTTATATATCATCCAAATCGTCGGTAAACGTAGAAATAGCATCGTTTTCGAATTTCGTGTAATTTATACATTTTTCTTGGAAATTCCCTAAAATTCAATTTTTCTTATATATCTATAGAAATAGCATCGTTTTCAAATTTTGGTTAATTTTTACATTTTTATTAGAAAATCGTTAAAATTTCAGTTTTCCTTATATATCATCCAAATCGTCGATATACGTAGAAATAGCATCGTTTTCGAATTTCGTGTAATTTTTACATTTTTCTTGGAAATTCGCTAAAATTCAATTTTTCTTATATATCTATATAAATAGCATCGTTTTCAAATTTTGGTTAATTTTTACATTTTTCTTGGAAAATCGTTAAAATTTCAGTTTTTCTTATATATCATCCAAATCGTCGATAAACGTAGAAATATCAACGATTAAGAATTTCGGTTAATTTTTAGTTTACTCGGAAATTCGCTAAAATTCAATTTTTCTTAAATATCTTCCAAATCATCTAGATAGCATCGTTTTCGAATTTCGTGCAATTTTTACATTTTTCTTGGAAATTCGCTAAAATTCAATTTTTCTTATATATCTATAGAAATAGCATCGTTTTCAAATTTTGGATAATTTTTACATTTTTCTTGGAAATTCGCTAAAATTTCAGATTTTCTTGGAAATCGCTAAATTTTCAGTTTTTCTTATATATCATCCAAATGGTCGATATAGGTAGAAATAGCATCGTTTTCGAATTTCGTGTAATTTTTACATTTCTCTTGGAAATTCGCTAAAATTCAATTTTTCTTATATGGAAAAAAATAGCATCGTTTTCAAATTTTGGTTAATTTTTACATTTTTATTAGAAAATCGTTAAAATTTCAGTTTTTCTTATATATCATCCAAATCGTCGATATACGTAGAAATAGCATCGTTTTCGAATTTCGTGTAATTTTTACATTTTTCTTGGAAATTCGCTAAAATTCAATTTTTCTTATATATCTATAGAAATAGCATCGTTTTCAAATTTTGGATAATTTTTACATTTTTCTTGGAAATTCCCTAAAATTTCAGATTTTCTTGGAAATCGCTAAAATTTCAGTTTTTCTTATATTATCATCCAAATCGTCGATATAGGTAGAAATAGCATCGTTTTCGAATTTCGTGTAATTTTTACATTTTTATTAGAAAATCGTTAGAATTTCAGTTTTTCTTATATATCATCCAAATCGTCGATATACGTAGAAATAGCATCGTTTTCGAATTTCGTGTAATTTTTACATTTTTCTTGGAAATTCGCTAAAATTCAATTTTTCTTATATATCTATAGAAATACCATCGTTTTCAAATTTTGGTTAATTTTTACATTTTTCTTGGAAAATCGTTAAAATTTCGGTTTTCTTGGAAATTCGCTAAAATTTCAGTTTTTCTTATATATCATCCAAATTGTCGATATACGTAGAAATAGCATCGTTTTCGAATTTCGTGTAATTTTTACATTTTTCTTGGAAATTCGCTAAAATTCAATTTTTCTTATATAGAAAAAAATAGCATCGTTTTCAAATTTCGGTTAATTCTTACATTTTTATTAGAAAATCGTTAAAATTTCAGTTTTTCTTATATATCATCCAAATCGTCGATATACGTAGAAATAGCATCGTTTTCGAATTTTGTCTAATTTTTATATTTTTTTTGGAAATTCGCTAAAATTCAATTTTTCTCATATATCTATAAAAATAGCATCGTTTTCAAATTTTGGTTAATTTTTACATTTTTCTTAGAAAATCGTTAAAATTTCAGTTTTTCTTATATACCATCCAAATCGTCGATATACGTAGAAATATCAAGGATTAAGAATTTCGGTTAATTTGTACAGTTTACTCGGAAATTCGCTAAAATTCAATTTTTCTTAAATATCTTCCAAATCATCTAGATAGCATCGTTTTCAATTTTTGGTTAATTTATACATATTTCTTGGAAATTTGCTAAAATTGCAGTTTTTCTTATATATCGTCCAAATCGTCGATATACGTAGAAATAGCATCGCTTTCGAATTTCGTGCAATTTTTATATTTTTCTTGGAAATTCGCTAAAATTCAATTTTTCTTATATATCTATAGAAATAGCATCGTTTTCAAATTTTGGATAATTTTTACATTTTTCTTGGAAATTCGCTAAAATTTCAGATTTTCTTGGAAATCGCTAAAATTTCAGTTTTTCTTATATATCATCCAAATCGTCGATATAGGTAGAAATAGCATCGTTTTCGAATTTCGTGTAATTTATACATTTTTCTTGGAAATTCGCTAAAATTCAATTTTTCTTATATATCTATAGAAATAGCATCGTTTTCAAATTTTGGTTAATTTTTACATTTTTCTTGGAAAATCGTTAAAATTTCGGTTTTCTTGGAAATTCGCTAAAATTTCAGTTTTTCTTATATATCATCCAAATCGTCGATATACGTAGAAATAGCATTGTTTTCGAATTTCGTGTAATTTTTACATTTTTCTTGGAAATTCGCTAAAATTCAATTTTTCTTAAATATCTATAGAAATAGCATCGTTTTCAAATTTTGGTTAATTTTTACATTTTTCTTGGAAATTCGCTAAAATTTCAGATTTTCTTGGAAATCGCTAAAATTTCAGTTTTTCTTATATATCATCCAAATCGTCGATATAGGTAGAAATAGCATCGTTTTCGAATTTCGTGTAATTTATACATTTTTCTTGGAAATTCGCTAAAATTCAATTTTTCTTATATATCTATAGAAATAGCATCGTTTTCAAATTTTGGTTAATTTTTATATTTTTCTTGGAAAATCGTTAAAATTTCAGTTTTTCTTATATATCATCCAAATCGTCGATATACGTAGAAATAGCATCGTTTTCGAATTTCGTGTAATTTATACATTTTTCTTGGAAATTCGCTAAAATTCAATTTTTCTTATATATCTATAGAAATAGCATCGTTTTCAAATTTTGGTTAATTTTTACATTTTTCTTGGAAAATCGTTAAAATTTCGGTTTTCTTGGAAATTCGCTAAAATTTCAGTTTTTCTTATATATCATCCAAATCGTCGATATACGTAGAAATAGCATTGTTTTCGAATTTCGTGTAATTTTTACATTTTTCTTGGAAATTCGCTAAAATTCAATTTTTCTTAAATATCTATAGAAATAGCATCGTTTTCAAATTTTGGTTAATTTTTACATTTTTCTTGGAAATTCGCTAAAATTTCAGATTTTCTTGGAAATCGCTAAAATTTCAGTTTTTCTTATATATCATCCAAATCGTCGATATAGGTAGAAATAGCATCGTTTTCGAATTTCGTGTAATTTATACATTTTTCTTGGAAATTCGCTAAAATTCAATTTTTCTTATATATCTATAGAAATAGCATCGTTTTCAAATTTTGGTTAATTTTTATATTTTTCTTGGAAAATCGTTAAAATTTCAGTTTTTCTTATATATCATCCAAATCGTCGATAAACGTAGATATATCAACGATTAAGAGTTTCGGTTAATTTTTACAGTTTACTCGGAAATTCGCTAAAATTCAATTTTTCTTAAATATCTTCCAAATCATCTAGATAGCATCGTTTTCAATTTTAGGTTAATTTATACATATTTCTTGGAAATTTGCTAAAATTTCAGTTTTTCTTATATATCATCCAAATCGTCGATATAGGTAGAAATAGCATCGTTTTCGAATTTCGTGTAATTTATACATTTTTCTTGGAAATTCGCTAAAATTCAATTTTTCTTATATATCTATAGAAATAGCATCGTTTTCAAATTTTGGTTAATTTTTACATTGTTCTTGGAAAATCGTTAAAATTTCGGTTTTCTTGGAAATTCGCTAAAATTTCAGATTTTCTTATATATCATCCAAATTGTCGATATACGTAGAAATAGCATCGTTTTCGAATTTCGTGTAATTTTTACATTTTTCTTGGAAATTCGCTAAAATTCAATTTTTCTTATATAGAAAAAAATAGCATCGTTTTCTAATTTTGGTTAATTTTTACATTTTTATTAGAAAATCGTTAAAATTTCAGTTTTTCTTATATATCATCCAAATCGTCGATATACGTAGAAATAGCATCGTTTTCGAATTTCGTGCAATTTTTATATTTTTCCTGGAAATTCGCTAAAATTCAATTTTTATTTATATATCTATAGAAATAGCATCGTTTTCGAATTTCGTGTAATTTTTACATTTTTCTTGGAAATTCGCTAAAATTCAATTTTTATCTATATATCTATAGAAATAGCATCGTTTTCAAATTTTGGATAATTTTTACATTTTTCTTGGAAATTCGCTAAAATTTCAGATTTTCTTGGAAATCGCTAAAATTTCAGTTTTTCTTATATATCATCCAAATCGTCGGTAAACGTAGAAATAGCATCGTTTTCGAATTTCGTGTAATTTATACATTTTTCTTGGAAATTCCCTAAAATTCAATTTTTCTTATATATCTATAGAAATAGCATCGTTTTCAAATTTTGGTTAATTTTTACATTTTTATTAGAAAATCGTTAAAATTTCAGTTTTCCTTATATATCATCCAAATCGTCGATATACGTAGAAATAGCATCGTTTTCGAATTTCGTGTAATTTTTACATTTTTCTTGGAAATTCGCTAAAATTCAATTTTTCTTATATATCTATATAAATAGCATCGTTTTCAAATTTTGGTTAATTTTTACATTTTTCTTGGAAAATCGTTAAAATTTCAGTTTTTCTTATATATCATCCAAATCGTCGATAAACGTAGAAATATCAACGATTAAGAATTTCGGTTAATTTTTAGTTTACTCGGAAATTCGCTAAAATTCAATTTTTCTTAAATATCTTCCAAATCATCTAGATAGCATCGTTTTCGAATTTCGTGCAATTTTTACATTTTTCTTGGAAATTCGCTAAAATTCAATTTTTCTTATATATCTATAGAAATAGCATCGTTTTCAAATTTTGGATAATTTTTACATTTTTCTTGGAAATTCGCTAAAATTTCAGATTTTCTTGGAAATCGCTAAATTTTCAGTTTTTCTTATATATCATCCAAATGGTCGATATAGGTAGAAATAGCATCGTTTTCGAATTTCGTGTAATTTTTACATTTCTCTTGGAAATTCGCTAAAATTCAATTTTTCTTATATGGAAAAAAATAGCATCGTTTTCAAATTTTGGTTAATTTTTACATTTTTATTAGAAAATCGTTAAAATTTCAGTTTTTCTTATATATCATCCAAATCGTCGATATACGTAGAAATAGCATCGTTTTCGAATTTCGTGTAATTTTTACATTTTTCTTGGAAATTCGCTAAAATTCAATTTTTCTTATATATCTATAGAAATAGCATCGTTTTCAAATTTTGGATAATTTTTACATTTTTCTTGGAAATTCCCTAAAATTTCAGATTTTCTTGGAAATCGCTAAAATTTCAGTTTTTCTTATATTATCATCCAAATCGTCGATATAGGTAGAAATAGCATCGTTTTCGAATTTCGTGTAATTTTTACATTTTTATTAGAAAATCGTTAGAATTTCAGTTTTTCTTATATATCATCCAAATCGTCGATATACGTAGAAATAGCATCGTTTTCGAATTTCGTGTAATTTTTACATTTTTCTTGGAAATTCGCTAAAATTCAATTTTTCTTATATATCTATAGAAATACCATCGTTTTCAAATTTTGGTTAATTTTTACATTTTTCTTGGAAAATCGTTAAAATTTCGGTTTTCTTGGAAATTCGCTAAAATTTCAGTTTTTCTTATATATCATCCAAATTGTCGATATACGTAGAAATAGCATCGTTTTCGAATTTCGTGTAATTTTTACATTTTTCTTGGAAATTCGCTAAAATTCAATTTTTCTTATATAGAAAAAAATAGCATCGTTTTCAAATTTCGGTTAATTCTTACATTTTTATTAGAAAATCGTTAAAATTTCAGTTTTTCTTATATATCATCCAAATCGTCGATATACGTAGAAATAGCATCGTTTTCGAATTTCGTCTAATTTTTATATTTTTTTTGGAAATTCGCTAAAATTCAATTTTTCTCATATATCTATAAAAATAGCATCGTTTTCAAATTTTGGTTAATTTTTACATTTTTCTTAGAAAATCGTTAAAATTTCAGTTTTTCTTATATACCATCCAAATCGTCGATATACGTAGAAATATCAAGGATTAAGAATTTCGGTTAATTTGTACAGTTTACTCGGAAATTCGCTAAAATTCAATTTTTCTTAAATATCTTCCAAATCATCTAGATAGCATCGTTTTCAATTTTTGGTTAATTTATACATATTTCTTGGAAATTTGCTAAAATTGCAGTTTTTCTTATATATCGTCCAAATCGTCGATATACGTAGAAATAGCATCGCTTTCGAATTTCGTGCAATTTTTATATTTTTCTTGGAAATTCGCTAAAATTCAATTTTTCTTATATATCTATAGAAATAGCATCGTTTTCAAATTTTGGATAATTTTTACATTTTTCTTGGAAATTCGCTAAAATTTCAGATTTTCTTGGAAATCGCTAAAATTTCAGTTTTTCTTATATATCATCCAAATCGTCGATATAGGTAGAAATAGCATCGTTTTCGAATTTCGTGTAATTTATACATTTTTCTTGGAAATTCGCTAAAATTCAATTTTTCTTATATATCTATAGAAATAGCATCGTTTTCAAATTTTGGTTAATTTTTACATTTTTCTTGGAAAATCGTTAAAATTTCGGTTTTCTTGGAAATTCGCTAAAATTTCAGTTTTTCTTATATATCATCCAAATCGTCGATATACGTAGAAATAGCATTGTTTTCGAATTTCGTGTAATTTTTACATTTTTCTTGGAAATTCGCTAAAATTCAATTTTTCTTAAATATCTATAGAAATAGCATCGTTTTCAAATTTTGGTTAATTTTTACATTTTTCTTGGAAATTCGCTAAAATTTCAGATTTTCTTGGAAATCGCTAAAATTTCAGTTTTTCTTATATATCATCCAAATCGTCGATATAGGTAGAAATAGCATCGTTTTCGAATTTCGTGTAATTTATACATTTTTCTTGGAAATTCGCTAAAATTCAATTTTTCTTATATATCTATAGAAATAGCATCGTTTTCAAATTTTGGTTAATTTTTATATTTTTCTTGGAAAATCGTTAAAATTTCAGTTTTTCTTATATATCATCCAAATCGTCGATATACGTAGAAATAGCATCGTTTTCGAATTTCGTGTACTTTTTACATTTTTCTTGGATTTTCGCTAAAATTCAATTTTTCTTATATATGTATAGAAATAGCATCGTTTTCAAATTTTGGTTAATTTTTACATTTTTCTTGGAAAATCGTTAAAATTTCAGTTTTTCTTATATATCATCCAAATCGTCGATAAACGTAGATATATCAACGATTAAGAGTTTCGGTTAATTTTTACAGTTTACTCGGAAATTCGCTAAAATTCAATTTTTCTTAAATATCTTCCAAATCATCTAGATAGCATCGTTTTCAATTTTAGGTTAATTTATACATATTTCTTGGAAATTTGCTAAAATTTCAGTTTTTCTTATATATCATCCAAATCGTCGATATAGGTAGAAATAGCATCGTTTTCGAATTTCGTGTAATTTATACATTTTTCTTGGAAATTCGCTAAAATTCAATTTTTCTTATATATCTATAGAAATAGCATCGTTTTCAAATTTTGGTTAATTTTTACATTGTTCTTGGAAAATCGTTAAAATTTCGGTTTTCTTGGAAATTCGCTAAAATTTCAGATTTTCTTATATATCATCCAAATAGTCGATATACGTAGAAATAGCATCGTTTTCGAATTTCGTGTAATTTTTACATTTTTCTTGGAAATTCGCTAAAATTCAATTTTTCTTATATAGAAAAAAATAGCATCGTTTTCTAATTTTGGTTAATTTTTACATTTTTATTAGAAAATCGTTAAAATTTCAGTTTTTCTTATATATCATCCAAATCGTCGATATAGGTAGAAATAGCATCGTTTTCGAATTTCGTGTAATTTATACATTTTTCTTGGAAATTCGCTAAAATTCAATTTTTCTTATATATCTATAGAAATAGCATCGTTTTCAAATTTTGGTTAATTTTTATATTTTTCTTGGAAAATCGTTAAAATTTCAGTTTTTCTTATATATCATCCAAATCGTCGATATACGTAGAAATAGCATCGTTTTCGAATTTCGTGTACTTTTTACATTTTTCTTGGATTTTCGCTAAAATTCAATTTTTCTTATATATGTATAGAAATAGCATCGTTTTCAAATTTTGGTTAATTTTTACATTTTTCTTGGAAAATCGTTAAAATTTCAGTTTTTCTTATATATCATCCAAATCGTCGATAAACGTAGATATATCAACGATTAAGAGTTTCGGTTAATTTTTACAGTTTACTCGGAAATTCGCTAAAATTCAATTTTTCTTAAATATCTTCCAAATCATCTAGATAGCATCGTTTTCAATTTTAGGTTAATTTATACATATTTCTTGGAAATTTGCTAAAATTTCAGTTTTTCTTATATATCATCCAAATCGTCGATATAGGTAGAAATAGCATCGTTTTCGAATTTCGTGTAATTTATACATTTTTCTTGGAAATTCGCTAAAATTCAATTTTTCTTATATATCTATAGAAATAGCATCGTTTTCAAATTTTGGTTAATTTTTACATTGTTCTTGGAAAATCGTTAAAATTTCGGTTTTCTTGGAAATTCGCTAAAATTTCAGATTTTCTTATATATCATCCAAATTGTCGATATACGTAGAAATAGCATCGTTTTCGAATTTCGTGCAATTTTTATATTTTTCCTGGAGATTCGCTAAAATTCAATTTTTATTTATATATCTATAGAAATAGCATCGTTTTCGAATTTCGTGTAATTTTTACATTTTTCTTGGAAATTCGCTAAAATTCAATTTTTATCTATATATCTATAGAAATAGCATCGTTTTCAAATTTTGGATAATTTTTACATTTTTCTTGGAAATTCGCTAAAATTTCAGATTTTCTTGGAAATCGCTAAAATTTCAGTTTTTCTTATATATCATCCAAATCGTCGGTAAACGTAGAAATAGCATCGTTTTCGAATTTCGTGTAATTTATACATTTTTCTTGGAAATTCCCTAAAATTCAATTTTTCTTATATATCTATAGAAATAGCATCGTTTTCAAATTTTGGTTAATTTTTACATTTTTATTAGAAAATCGTTAAAATTTCAGTTTTTCTTATATATCATCCAAATCGTCGATATAGGTAGAAATAGCATCGTTTTCGAATTTCGTGTAATTTTTACATTTTTCTTGGAAATTCGCTAAAATTTCAGTTTTTCTTATATATCATCCAAATCGTCGATATACGTAGAAATAGCATCGTTTTCGAATTTCGTGTAATTTTTACATTTTTCTTGGAAATTCGCTAAAATTCAATTTTTCTTATATATCTATATAAATAGCATCGTTTTCAAATTTTGGTTAATTTTTACATTTTTCTTGGAAAATCGTTAAAATTTCAGTTTTTCTTATATATCAACCAAATCGTCGATAAACGTAGAAATATCAACGATTAAGAATTTCGGTTAATTTTTAGTTTACTCGGAAATTCGCTAAAATTCAATTTTTCTTAAATATCTTCCAAATCATCTAGATAGCATCGTTTTCGAATTTCGTGCAATTTTTACATTTTTCTTGGAAATTCGCTAAAATTCAATTTTTCTTATATATCTATATAAATAGCATCGTTTTCAAATTTTGGTTAATTTTTACATTTTTCTTGGAAAATCGTTAAAATTTCAGTTTTTCTTATATATCATCCAAATCGTCGATAAACGTAGAAATATCAACGATTAAGAATTTCGGTTAATTTTTAGTTTACTCGGAAATTCGCTAAAATTCAATTTTTCTTAAATATCTTCCAAATCATCTAGATAGCATCGTTTTCGAATTTCGTGCAATTTTTACATTTTTCTTGGAAATTCGCTAAAATTCAATTTTTCTTATATATCTATAGAAATAGCATCGTTTTCAAATTTTGGATAATTTTTACATTTTTCTTGGAAATTCGCTAAAATTTCAGTTTTTCTTATATATCATCCAAATCGTCGATATACGTAGAAATAGCATCGTTTTCGAATTTCGTGTAATTTTTACATTTTTCTTGGAAATTCCCTAAAATTCAATTTTTCTTATATATCTATAGAAATAGCATCGTTTTCAAATTTTGGTTAATTTTTACATTTTTATTAGAAAATCGTTAAAATTTCAGTTTTTCTTATATATCATCCAAATCGTCGATATAGGTAGAAATAGCATCGTTTTCGAATTTCGTGTAATTTTTACATTTTTCTTGGAAATTCGCTAAAATTTCAGTTTTTCTTATATATCATCCAAATCGTCGATATACGTAGAAATAGCATCGTTTTCGAATTTCGTGTAATTTTTACATTTTTCTTGGAAATTCGCTAAAATTCAATTTTTCTTATATATCTATATAAATAGCATCGTTTTCAAATTTTGGTTAATTTTTACATTTTTCTTGGAAAATCGTTAAAATTTCAGTTTTTCTTATTTATCATCCAAATCGTCGATAAACGTAGAAATATCAACGATTAAGAATTTCGGTTAATTTTTAGTTTACTCGGAAATTCGCTAAAATTCAATTTTTCTTAAATATCTTCCAAATCATCTAGATAGCATCGTTTTCGAATTTCGTGCAATTTTTACATTTTTCTTGGAAATTCGCTAAAATTCAATTTTTCTTATATATCTATAGAAATAGCATCGTTTTCAAATTTTGGATAATTTTTACATTTTTCTTGGAAATTCGCTAAAATTTCAGATTTTCTTGGAAATCGCTAAATTTTCAGTTTTTCTTATATATCATCCAAATGGTCGATATAGGTAGAAATAGCATCGTTTTCGAATTTCGTGTAATTTTTACATTTCTCTTGGAAATTCGCTAAAATTCAATTTTTCTTATATGGAAAAAAATAGCATCGTTTTCAAATTTTGGTTAATTTTTACATTTTTATTAGAAAATCGTTAAAATTTCAGTTTTTCTTATATATCATCCAAATCGTCGATATACGTAGAAATAGCATCGTTTTCGAATTTCGTGTAATTTTTACATTTTTCTTGGAAATTCGCTAAAATTCAATTTTTTTGTATATCTATAGAAATAGCATCGTTTTCAAATTTTGGATAATTTTTACATTTTTCTTGGAAATTCCCTAAAATTTCAGATTTTCTTGGAAATCGCTAAAATTTCAGTTTTTCTTATATTATCATCCAAATCGTCGATATAGGTAGAAATAGCATCGTTTTCGAATTTCGTGTAATTTTTACATTTTTATTAGAAAATCGTTAGAATTTCAGTTTTTCTTATATATCATCCAAATCGTCGATATACGTAGAAATAGCATCGTTTTCGAATTTCGTGTAATTTTTACATTTTTCTTGGAAATTCGCTAAAATTCAATTTTTCTTATATATCTATAGAAATACCATCGTTTTCAAATTTTGGTTAATTTTTACATTTTTCTTGGAAAATCGTTAAAATTTCGGTTTTCTTGGAAATTCGCTAAAATTTCAGTTTTTCTTATATATCATCCAAATTGTCGATATACGTAGAAATAGCATCGTTTTCGAATTTCGTGTAATTTTTACATTTTTCTTGGAAATTCGCTAAAATTCAATTTTTCTTATATAGAAAAAAATAGCATCGTTTTCAAATTTCGGTTAATTCTTACATTTTTATTAGAAAATCGTTAAAATTTCAGTTTTTCTTATATATCATCCAAATCGTCGATATACGTAGAAATAGCATCGTTTTCGAATTTCGTCTAATTTTTATATTTTTTTTGGAAATTCGCTAAAATTCAATTTTTCTCATATATCTATAAAAATAGCATCGTTTTCAAATTTTGGTTAATTTTTACATTTTTCTTAGAAAATCGTTAAAATTTCAGTTTTTCTTATATACCATCCAAATCGTCGATATACGTAGAAATATCAAGGATTAAGAATTTCGGTTAAATTGTACAGTTTACTCGGAAATTCGCTAAAATTCAATTTTTCTTAAATATCTTCCAAATCATCTAGATAGCATCGTTTTCAAATTTTGGTTAATTTACACATATTTCTAGGAAATTTGCTAAAATTTCAGTTTTTCTTAAATATCGTCCAAATCGTCGATATACGTAGAAATAGCATCGTTTTCGAATTTCGTGCAATTTTTACATTTTTCCTGGAAATTCGCTAAAATTCAACTTTTCTTATATGGAAAAAAATAGCATCGTTTTCAAATTTTGGTTATTTTTTACATTTTTATTAGAAAATCGTTAAAATTTCAGTTTTTCTTATATACATACCATCCAAATCGTCGATATACGTAGAAATAGCATCGTTTTCGAATTTCGTGTAATTTTTACATTTTTCTTGGAAATTCGCTAAAATCCAATTTTTCTTTTATAGAAAAAAATAGCATCGTTTTCAAATTTTGGTTAATTTTTACATTTTTATTAGAAAATCGTTAAAATTTCAGTTTTTCTTATATATCATCCAAATCGTCGATATACGTAGAAATAGCATCGTTTTCGAATTTCGTGTAATTTTTACATTTTTCTTGGAAATTCGCTAAAATCCAATTTTTCTTATACAGAAAAAAATAGCATCGTTTTCAAATTTTGGTTAATTTTCACATTTTTATTAGAAAATCGTTAAAATATCAGTTTTTCTTATATATCATCCAAATCGTCGATATACGTAGAAATAGCATCGTTTTCGAATTTCGTGTAATTTTTACATTTTGCTTGGAAATTCGCTAAAATTCAATTTTTCTTATATATCTATAGAAATACCATCGTTTTCAAATTTTGGTTAATTTTTACATTTTTCTTGGAAAATCGTTAAAATTTCAGATTTTCTTGGAAATTCGCTAAAATTTCAGTTTTTCTTACATATCATCCAAATCGTCGATATACGTAGAAATAGCATCGTTTTCGAATTTCGTGTAATTTTTACATTTTTCTTGGTAATTCGCTAAAATCCAATTTTTCTTTTATAGAAAAAAATAGCATCGTTTTCAAATTTTGGTTAATTTTTACATTTTTATTAGAAAATCGTTAAAATTTCAGTTTTTCTTATATATCATCCAAATCGTCGATATACGTAGAAATAGCATCGTTTTCGAATTTCGTGTAATTTTTACATTTTTCTAGGAAATTCGCTAAAATTCAATTTTTCTTATATAGAAAAAAATAGCATCGTTTTCAAATTTTGGTTAATTTTTACATTTTTATTAGAAAATCGTTAAAATTTCAGTTTTTCTTATATATCATCCAAATCGTCGATATACGTAGAAATAGCATCGTTTTCGAATTTCGTGCAATTTTTATATTTTTCTTGGAAATTCGCTAAAATTCAATTTTTCTTATATATCTATAGAAGTAGCATCGTTTTCAAATTTTGGTTAATTTTTACATTTTTCTTGGAAAATCGTTAAAATTTCGGTTTTCTTGGAAATCCGCTAAAATTTCAGTTTTTCTTACATATCATCCAAATCGTCGATATACGTAGAAATAGCATCGTTTTCGAATTTCGTGTAATTTTTACATTTTTCTTGGAAATTCGCTAAAATCCAATTTTTCTTATATAGAAAAAAATAGCATCGTTTTCAAATTTTGGTTAATTTTCACATTTTTATTAGAAAATCGTTAAAATTTCAGTTTTTCTTATATATCATCCAAATCGTCGATATACGTAGAAATAGCATCGTTTTCGAATTTCGTGTAATTTTTACATTTTTCTAGGAAATTCGCTAAAATTCAATTTTTCTTATATATCTATAGAAATAGCATCGTTTTCAAATTTTGGTTAATTTTTACACTTTTCTTGGAAAATCGTTAAAATTTCAGTTTTTCTTATATATCATCCAAATCGTCGATAAACGTAGAAATATCAACGATTAAGAGTTTCGGTTAATTTTTACAGTTTACTCGGAAATTCGCTAAAATTCAATTTTTCTTAAATATCTTCCAAATCATCTAGATAGCATCGTTTTCAATTTTTGGTTAATTTATACATATTTCTTGGAAATTTGCTAAAATTGCAGTTTTTCTTATATATCGTCCAAATCGTCGATATACGTAGAAATAGCATCGCTTTCGAATTTCGTGCAATTTTTATATTTTTCTTGGAAATTCGCTAAAATTCAATTTTTCTTATATATCTATAGAAATAGCATCGTTTTTAAATTTTGGATAATTTTTACATTTTTCTTGGAAATTCGCTAAAATTTCAGATTTTCTTGGAAATCGCTAAAATTTCAGTTTTTCTTATATATCATCCAAATCGTCGATATAGGTAGAAATAGCATCGTTTTCGAATTTCGTGTAATTTATACATTTTTCTTGGAAATTCGCTAAAATTCAATTTTTCTTATATATCTATAGAAATAGCATCGTTTTCAAATTTTGGTTAATTTTTACATTTTTCTTGGAAAATCGTTAAAATTTCGGTTTTCTTGGAAATTCGCTAAAATTTCAGTTTTTCTTATATATCATCCAAATCGTCGATATACGTAGAAATAGCATTGTTTTCGAATTTCGTGTAATTTTTACATTTTTCTTGGAAATTCGCTAAAATTCAATTTTTCTTAAATATCTATAGAAATAGCATCGTTTTCAAATTTTGGTTAATTTTTACATTTTTCTTGGAAATTCGCTAAAATTTCAGATTTTCTTGGAAATCGCTAAAATTTCAGTTTTTCTTATATATCATCCAAATCGTCGATATAGGTAGAAATAGCATCGTTTTCGAATTTCGTGTAATTTATACATTTTTCTTGGAAATTCGCTAAAATTCAATTTTTCTTATATATCTATAGAAATAGCATCGTTTTCAAATTTTGGTTAATTTTTATATTTTCCTTGGAAAATCGATAAAATTTCAGTTTTTCTTATATATCATCCAAATCGTCGATATACGTAGAAATAGCATCGTTTTCGAATTTCGTGTACTTTTTACATTTTTCTTGGATATTCGCTAAAATTCAATTTTTCTTATATATGTATAGAAATAGCATCGTTTTCAAATTTTGGTTAATTTTTACATTTTTCTTGGAAAATCGTTAAAATTTCAGTTTTTCTTATATATCATCCAAATCGTCGATAAACGTAGATATATCAACGATTAAGAGTTTCGGTTAATTTTTACAGTTTACTCGGAAATTCGCTAAAATTCAATTTTTCTTAAATATCTTCCAAATCATCTAGATAGCATCGTTTTCAATTTTAGGTTAATTTATACATATTTCTTGGAAATTTGCTAAAATTTCAGTTTTTCTTATATATCATCCAAATCGTCGATATAGGTAGAAATAGCATCGTTTTCGAATTTCGTGTAATTTATACATTTTTCTTGGAAATTCGCTAAAATTCAATTTTTCTTATATATCTATAGAAATAGCATCGTTTTCAAATTTTGGTTAATTTTTACATTGTTCTTGAAAAATCGTTAAAATTTCGGTTTTCTTGGAAATTCGCTAAAATTTCAGATTTTCTTATATATCATCCAAATTGTCGATATACGTAGAAATAGCATCGTTTTCGAATTTCGTGTAATTTTTACATTTTTCTTGGAAATTCGCTAAAATTCAATTTTTCTTATATAGAAAAAAATAGCATCGTTTTCTAATTTTGGTTAATTTTTACATTTTTATTAGAAAATCGTAAAAATTTCAGTTTTTCTTATATATCATCCAAATCGTCGATATACGTAGAAATAGCATCGTTTTCGAATTTCGTGTAATTTTTATATTTTTCTTGGAAATTCGCTAATATTCAATTTTTCTTATATATCTATAGAAATAGCATCGTTTTCAAATTTTGGTTAATTTTTACATTTTTCTTAGAAAATCGTTAAAATTTCAGTTTTTCTTATATACCATCCAAATCGTCGATATACGTAGAAATATCAACGATTAAGAATTTCGGCTAATTTTTACAGTTTCCTCGGAAATTCGCTAAAATTCAATTTTTCTTAAATATCTTCCAAATCATCTAGATAGCATCGTTTTCAAATTTTGGTTAATTTATACATATTTCTTGGAAATTTGCTAAAATTTCAGTTTTTCTTAAATATCGTCCAAATCGTCGATATACCTAGAAATAGCATCGTTTTCGAATTTCGTGCAATTTTTATATTTTTCCTGGAAATTCGCTAAAATTCAATTTTTATTTATATATCTATAGAAATAGCATCGTTTTCGAATTTCGTGTAATTTTTACATTTTTCTTGGAAATTCGCTAAAATTCAATTTTTATCTATATATCTATAGAAAAAGCATCGTTTTCAAATTTTGGATAATTTTTACATTTTTCTTGGAAATTCGCTAAAATTTCAGATTTTCTTGGAAATCGCTAAAATTTCAGTTTTTCTTATATATCATCCAAATCGTCGGAAACGTAGAAATAGCATCGTTTTCGAATTTCGTGTAATTTATACATTTTTCTTGGAAATTCGCTAAAATTCAATTTTTCTTATATATCTATAGAAATAGCATCGTTTTCAAATTTTGGTTAATTTTTACATTTTTATTAGAAAATCGTTAAAATTTCAGTTTTCCTTACATATCATCCAAATCGTCGATATACGTAGAAATAGCATCGTTTTCGAATTTCGTGTAATTTTTACATTTTTCTTGGAAATTCGCTAAAATTCAATTTTTCTTATATATCTATATAAATAGCATCGTTTTCAAATTTTGGTTAATTTTTACATTTTTCTTGGAAAATCGTTAAAATTTCAGTTTTTCTTATATATCATCCAAATCGTCGATAAACGTAGAAATATCAACGATTAAGAATTTCGGTTAATTTTTAGTTTACTCGGAAATTCGCTAAAATTTAATTTTTCTTAAATATCTTCCAAATCATCTAGATAGCATCGTTTTCGAATTTCGTGCAATTTTTACATTTTTCTTGGAAATTCGCTAAAATTCAATTTTTCTTATATATCTATAGAAATAGCATCGTTTTCAAATTTTGGATAATTTTTACATTTTTCTTGGAAATTCGCTAAAATTTCAGATTTCCTTGGAAATCGCTAAATTTTCAGTTTTTCTTATATATCATCCAAATGGTCGATATAGGTAGAAATAGCATCGTTTTCGAATTTCGTGTAATTTTTACATTTCTCTTGGAAATTCGCTAAAATTCAATTTTTCTTATATGGACAAAAATAGCATCGTTTTCAAATTTTGGTTCATTTTTACATTTTTATTAGAAAATCGTTAAAATTTCAGTTTTTCTTATATATCATCCAAATCGTCGATATACGTAGAAATAGCATCGTTTTCGAATTTCGTGTAATTTTTACATTTTTCTTGGAAATTCGCTAAAATTCAATTTTTCTTATATATCTATAGAAATAGCATCGTTTTCAAATTTTGGATAATTTTTACATTTTTCTTGGAAATTCCCTAAAATTTCAGATTTTCTTGGAAATCGCTAAAATTTCAGTTTTTCTTATATATCATCCAAATCGTCGATATAGGTAGAAATAGCATCGTTTTCGAATTTCGTGTAATTTTTACATTTTTATTAGAAAATCGTTAGAATTTCAGTTTTTCTTATATATCATCCAAATCGTCGATATACGTAGAAATAGCATCGTTTTCGAATTTCGTGTAATTTTTACATTTTTCTTGGAAATTCGCTAAAATTTCAGATTTTCTTAAATATCTATAGAAATAGCATCGTTTTCAAATTTTGGTTAATTTTTACATTTTTCTTAGAAAATCGTTAAAATTTCAGTTTTTCTTATATACCATCCAAATCGTCGATATACGTAGAAATATCAAGGATTAAGAATTTCGGTTAATTTGTACAGTTTACTCGGAAATTCGCTAAAATTCAATTTTTCTTAAATATCTTCCAAATCATCTAGATAGCATCGTTTTCAAATTTTGGTTAATTTATACATATTTCTAGGAAATTTGCTAAAATTTCAGTTTTTCTTAAATATCGTCCAAATCGTCGATATACGTAGAAATAGCATCGTTTTCGAATTTCGTGCAATTTTTACATTTTTCCTGGAAATTCGCTAAAATTCAACTTTTCTTATATGGAAAAAAATAGCATCGTTTTCAAATTTTGGTTAATTTTTACATTTTTATTAGAAAATCGTTAAAATTTCAGTTTTTCTTATATATCATCCAAATCGTCGATATACGTAGAAATAGCATCGTTTTCGAATTTCGTGTAATTTTTACATTTTTCTTGGAAATTCGCTAAAATTTCAGATTTTCTTAAATATCTATAGAAATAGCATCGTTTTCAAATTTTGGTTAATTTTTACATTTTTCTTGGAAAATCGTTAAAATTTCAGTTTTTCTTATATATCATCCAAATCGTCGATATACGTAGAAATAGCATCGTTTTCGAATTTCGTGTAATTTTTACATTTTTCTTGGAAATTCGCTAAAATTCAATTTTTCTTATATAGAAAAAAATAGCATCGTTTTCAAATTTTGGTTAGTTTTTATATTTTTCTTGGAAAATCGTTAAAATTTCAGTTTTTCTTATATATCATCCAAATTGTCGATATACGTAGAAATAGCATCGTTTTCGAATTTCGTGTAATTTTTACATTTTTCTTGGAAATTCGCTAAAATTCAATTTTTCTTATATAGAAAAAAATAGCATCGTTTTCAAATTTTGGTTAATTTTTACATTTTTATTAGAAAATCGTTAAAATTTCAGTTTTTCTTATATATCATCCAAATCGTCGATATACGTAGAAATAGCATCGTTTTCGAATTTCGTGTAATTTTTACATTTTTCTTGGAAATTCGCTAAAATTCAATTTTTCTTATATAGAAAAAAATAGCATCGTTTTCAAATTTAGGTTAATTTTTATATTTTTCTTGGAAAATCGTTAAAATTTCAGTTTTTCTTATATATCATCCAAATCGTCGATATACGTAGAAATAGCATCGTTTTCGAATTTCGTGTACTTTTTACATTTTTCTTGGAAATTCGCTAAAATTCAATTTTTCTTATATATGTATAGAAATAGCATCGTTTTCAAATTTTGGTTAATTTTTACATTTTTCTTGGAAAATCGTTAAAATTTCAGTTTTTCTTATATATCATCCAAATCGTCGATAAACGTAGATATATCAACGATTAAGAATTTCGGTTAATTTTTACAGTTTACTCGGAAATTCGCTAAAATTCAATTTTTCTTAAATATCTTCCAAATCATCTAGATAGCATCGTTTTCAATTTTAGGTTAATTTATACATATTTCTTGGAAATTTGCTAAAATTTCAGTTTTTCTTATATATCATCCAAATCGTCGATATAGGTAGAAATAGCATCGTTTTCGAATTTCGTGTAATTTATACATTTTTCTTGGAAATTCGCTAATATTCAATTTTTCTTATATAGAAAAAAATAGCATCGTTTTCTAATTTTGGTTAATTTTTACATTTTTATTAGAAAATCGTTAAAATTTCAGTTTTTCTTATATATCATCCAAATCGTCGATATACGTAGAAATAGCATCGTTTTCGAATTTCGTGTAATTTTTATATTTTTCTTGGAAATTCGCTAATATTCAATTTTTCTTATATATCTATAGAAATAGCATCGTTTTCAAATTTTGGTTAATTTTTACATTTTTCTTAGAAAATCGTTAAAATTTCGGTTTTCTTGGAAATTCGCTAAAATTTCAGATTTTCTTATATATCATCCAAATTGTCGATATACGTAGAAATAGCATCGTTTTCGAATTTCGTGTAATTTTTACATTTTTCTTGGAAATTCGCTAAAATTCAATTTTTCTTATATAGAAAAAAATAGCATCGTTTTCTAATTTTGGTTAATTTTTACATTTTTATTAGAAAATCGTTAAAATTTCAGTTTTTCTTATATATCATCCAAATCGTCGATATACGTAGAAATAGCATCGTTTTCGAATTTCGTGTAATTTTTATATTTTTCTTGGAAATTCGCTAATATTCAATTTTTCTTATATATCTATAGAAATAGCATCGTTTTCAAATTTTGGTTAATTTTTACATTTTTCTTAGAAAATCGTTAAAATTTCAGTTTTTCTTATATACCATCCAAATCGTCGATATACGTAGAAATATCAACGATTAAGAATTTCGGCTAATTTTTACAGTTTCCTCGGAAATTCGCTAAAATTCAATTTTTCTTAAATATCTTCCAAATCATCTAGATAGCATCGTTTTCAAATTTTGGTTAATTTATACATATTTCTTGGAAATTTGCTAAAATTTCAGTTTTTCTTAAATATCGTCCAAATCGTCGATATACGTAGAAATAGCATCGTTTTCGAATTTCGTGCAATTTTTATATTTTTCCTGGAAATTCGCTAAAA
The DNA here is from genome assembly GCA_963921985.1 of Agrilus biguttatus. Taxonomy (NCBI): domain Eukaryota; kingdom Metazoa; phylum Arthropoda; class Insecta; order Coleoptera; family Buprestidae; genus Agrilus; species Agrilus biguttatus. Next base: position 20,980,891 of record OY998117.1, on the reverse strand, counting down.
TTCAAATTTTATTTATATATCTATAGAAATAGCATCGTTTTCGAATTTCGTGTAATTTTTACATTTTTCTTGGAAATTCGCTAAAATTCAATTTTTATCTATATATCTATAGAAATAGCATCGTTTTCAAATTTTGGATAATTTTTACATTTTTCTTGGAAATTCGCTAAAATTTCAGATTTTCTTGGAAATCGCTAAAATTTCAGTTTTTCTTATATATCATCCAAATCGTCGGTACACGTAGAAATAGCATCGTTTTCGAATTTCGTGTAATTTATACATTTTTCTTGGAAATTCGCTAAAATTCAATTTTTCTTATATATCTACAGAAATAGCATCGTTTTCAAATTTTGGTTAATTTTTACATTTTTATTAGAAAATCGTTAAAATCAGTTTTCCTTATATATCATCCAAATCGTCGATATACGTAGAAATAGCATCGTTTTCGTATTTCGTGTAATTTTTACATTTTTCTTGGAAATTCGCTAAAATTCAATTTTTCTTATATATCTATATAAATAGCATCGTTTTCAAATTTTGGTTAATTTTTACATTTTTCTTGGAAAATCGTTAAAATTTCAGTTTTTCTTATATATCTATATAAATAGCATCGTTTTCAAATTTTGGATAATTTTTACATTTTTCTTGGAAATTCGCTAAAATTTCAGATTTTCTTGGAAATCGCTAAAATTTCAGTTTTTCTTATATATCATCCAAATCGTCGGTAAACGTAGAAATAGCATCGTTTTCGAATTTCGTGTAATTTATACATTTTTCTTGGAAATTCGCTAAAATTCAATTTTTCTTATATATCTATAGAAATAGCATCGTTTTCAAATTTTGGTTAATTTTTACATTTTTATTAGAAAATCGTTAAAATTTCAGTTTTCCTTACATATCATCCAAATCGTCGATATACGTAGAAATAGCATCGTTTTCGAATTTCGTGTAATTTTTACATTTTTCTTGGAAATTCGCTAAAATTCAATTTTTCTTATATATCTATATAAATAGCATCGTTTTCAAATTTTGGTTAATTTTTACATTTTTCTTGGAAAATCGTTAAAATTTCAGTTTTTCTTATATATCATCCAAATCGTCGATAAACGTAGAAATATCAACGATTAAGAATTTCGGTTAATTTTTAGTTTACTCGGAAATTCGCTAAAATTTAATTTTTCTTAAATATCTTCCAAATCATCTAGATAGCATCGTTTTCGAATTTCGTGCAATTTTTACATTTTTCTTGGAAATTCGCTAAAATTCAATTTTTCTTATATATCTATAGAAATAGCATCGTTTTCAAATTTTGGATAATTTTTACATTTTTCTTGGAAATTCGCTAAAATTTCAGATGTTCTCGGAAATCGCTAAATTTTCAGTTTTTCTTATATATCATCCAAATGGTCGATATAGGTAGAAATAGCATCGTTTTCGAATTTCGTGTAATTTTTACATTTCTCTTGGAAATTCGCTAAAATTCAATTTTTCTTATATGGAAAAAAATAGCATCGTTTTCAAATTTTGGTTAATTTTTACATTTTTATTAGAAAATCGTTAAAATTTCAGTTTTTCTTATATATCATCCAAATCGTCGATATACGTAGAAATAGCATCGTTTTCGAATTTCGTGTAATTTTTACATTTTTCTTGGAAATTCGCTAAAATTCAATTTTTCTTATATATCTATAGAAATAGCATCGTTTTCAAATTTTGGATAATTTTTACATTTTTCTTGCAAATTCCCTAAAATGTCAGATTTTCTTGGAAATCGCTAAAATTTCAGTTTTTCTTATATATCATCCAAATCGTCAATAAAGGTAGAAATAGCATCGTTTTCGAGTTTCGTGTAATTTTTACATTTTTATTAGAAAATCGTTAGAATTTCAGTTTTTCTTATATATCATCCAAATCGTCGATATACGTAGAAATAGCATCGTTTTCGAATTTCGTGTAATTTTTACATTTTTCTTGGAAATTCGCTAAAATTCAATTTTTCTTATATATCTATAGAAATACCATCGTTTTCAAATTTTGGTTAATTTTTACATTTTTCTTGGAAAATCGTTAAAATTTCGGTTTTCTTGGAAATTCGCTAAAATTTCAGAGTTTCTTATATATCATCCAAATTGTCGATATACGTAGAAATAGCATCGTTTTCGAATTTCGTGTAATTTTTACATTTTTCTTGGAAATTCGCTAAAATTCAATTTTTCTTATATAGAAAAAAATAGCATCGTTTTCAAATTTCGGTTAATTCTTACATTTTTATTAGAAAATCGTTAAAATTTCAGTTTTTCTTATATATCATCCAAATCGTCGATATACGTAGAAATAGCATCGTTTTCGAATTTCGTCTAATTATTATATTTTTTTCGGAAATTCGCTAAAATTCAATTTTTCTCATATATCTATAAAAATAGCATCGTTTTCAAATTTTGGTTAATTTTTACATTTTTCTTAGAAAATCGTTAAAATTTCAGTTTTTCTTATATACCATCCAAATCGTCGATATACGTAGAAATATCAAGGATTAAGAATTTCGGTTAATTTGTACAGTTTACTCGGAAATTCGCTAAAATTCAATTTTTCTTAAATATCTTCCAAATCATCTAGATAGCATCGTTTTCAAATTTTGGTTAATTTATACATATTTCTAGGAAATTTGCTAAAATTTCAGTTTTTCTTAAATATCGTCCAAATCGTCGATATACGTAGAAATAGCATCGTTTTCGAATTTCGTGCAATTTTTACATTTTTCCTGGAAATTCGCTAAAATTCAACTTTTCTTATATGGAAAAAAATAGCATCGTTTTCAAATTTTGGTTAATTTTTACATTTTTATTAGAAAATCGTTAAAATTTCAGTTTTTCTTATATATCATCCAAATCGTCGATATACGTAGAAATAGCATCGTTTTCGAATTTCGTGTAATTTTTACATTTTTCTTGGAAATTCGCTAAAATTTCAGATTTTCTTAAATATCTATAGAAATAGCATCGTTTTCAAATTTTGGTTAATTTTTACATTTTTCTTGGAAAATCGTTAAAATTTCAGTTTTTCTTATATATCATCCAAATCGTCGATATACGTAGAAATAGCATCGTTTTCGAATTTCGTGTAATTTTTACATTTTTCTTGGAAATTCGCTAAAATTCAATTTTTCTTATATAGAAAAAAATAGCATCGCTTTCAAATTTTGGTTAGTTTTTATATTTTTCTTGGAAAATCGTTAAAATTTCAGTTTTTCTTATATATCATCCAAATTGTCGATATACGTAGAAATAGCATCGTTTTCGAATTTCGTGTAATTTTTACATTTTTCTTGGAAATTCGCTAAAATTCAATTTTTCTCATATAGAAAAAAATAGCATCGTTTTCAAATTTTGGTTAATTTTTACATTTTTATTAGAAAATCGTTAAAATTTCAGTTTTTCTTATATATCATCCAAATCGTCGATATACGTAGAAATAGCATCGTTTTCGAATTTCGTGTAATTTTTACATTTTTCTTGGAAATTCGCTAAAATTTCAGATTTTCTTAAATATCTATAGAAATAGCATCGTTTTCAAATTTTGGTTAATTTTTACATTTTTCTTGGAAAATCGTTAAAATTTCAGTTTTTCTTATATATCATCCAAATAGTCGATATACGTAGAAATAGCATCGTTTTCGAATTTCGTGTAATTTTTACAATTTTCTTGGAAATTCGCTAAAATTCAATTTTTCTTATATAGAAAAAAATAGCATCGTTTTCAAATTTTGGTTAGTTTTTATATTTTTCTTGGAAAATCGTTAAAATTTCAGTTTTTCTTATATATCATCCAAATTGTCGATATACGTAGAAATAGCATCGTTTTCGAATTTCGTGTAATTTTTACATTTTTCTTGGAAATTCGCTAAAATTCAATTTTTCTTATATAGAAAAAAATAGCATCGTTTTCAAATTTTGGTTAATTTTTACATTTTTATTAGAAAATCGTTAAAATTTCAGTTTTTCTTATATATCATCCAAATCGTCGATATACGTAGAAATAGCATCGTTTTCGAATTTCGTGTAATTTTTACATTTTTCTTGGAAACTCGCTAAAATTCAATTTTTCTTATATAGAAAAAAATAGCATCGTTTTCAAATTTAGGTTAATTTTTATATTTTTCTTGGAAAATCGTTAAAATTCAATTTTTCTTATATAGAAAAAAATAGCATCGTTTTCAAATTTCGGTTAATTCTTACATTTTTATTAGAAAATCGTTAAAATTTCAGTTTTTCTTATATATCATCCAAATCGTCGATATACGTAGAAATAGCATCGTTTTCGAATTTCGTCTAATTTTTATATTTTTTTTGGAAATTCGCTAAAATTCAATTTTTCTCATATATCTATAAAAATAGCATCGTTTTCAAATTTTGGTTAATTTTTACATTTTTCTTAGAAAATCGTTAAAATTTCAGTTTTTCTTATATACCATCCAAATCGTCGATATACGTAGAAATATCAAGGATTAAGAATTTCGGTTAATTTGTACAGTTTACTCGGAAATTCGCTAAAATTCAATTTTTCTTAAATATCTTCCAAATCATCTAGATAGCATCGTTTTCAAATTTTGGTTAATTTATACATATTTCTAGGAAATTTGCTAAAATTTCAGTTTTTCTTAAATATCGTCCAAATCGTCGATATACGTAGAAATAGCATCGTTTTCGAATTTCGTGCAATTTTTACATTTTTCCTGGAAATTCGCTAAAATTCAACTTTTCTTATATGGAAAAAAATAGCATCGTTTTCAAATTTTGGTTAATTTTTACATTTTTATTAGAAAATCGTTAAAATTTCAGTTTTTCTTATATATCATCCAAATCGTCGATATACGTAGAAATAGCATCGTTTTCGAATTTCGTGTAATTTTTACATTTTTCTTGGAAATTCGCTAAAATTTCAGATTTTCTTAAATATCTATAGAAATAGCATCGTTTTCAAATTTTGGTTAATTTTTACATTTTTCTTGGAAAATCGTTAAAATTTCAGTTTTTCTTATATATCATCCAAATCGTCGATATACGTAGAAATAGCATCGTTTTCGAATTTCGTGTAATTTTTACATTTTTCTTGGAAATTCGCTAAAATTCAATTTTTCTTATATAGAAAAAAATAGCATCGTTTTCAAATTTTGGTTAGTTTTTATATTTTTCTTGGAAAATCGTTAAAATTTCAGTTTTTCTTATATATCATCCAAATTGTCGATATACGTAGAAATAGCATCGTTTTCGAATTTCGTGTAATTTTTACATTTTTCTTGGAAATTCGCTAAAATTCAATTTTTCTTATATAGAAAAAAATAGCATCGTTTTCAAATTTTGGTTAATTTTTACATTTTTATTAGAAAATCGTTAAAATTTCAGTTTTTCTTATATATCATCCAAATCGTCGATATACGTAGAAATAGCATCGTTTTCGAATTTCGTGTAATTTTTACATTTTTCTTGGAAATTCGCTAAAATTTCAGATTTTCTTAAATATCTATAGAAATAGCATCGTTTTCAAATTTTGGTTAATTTTTACATTTTTCTTGGAAAATCGTTAAAATTTCAGTTTTTCTTATATATCATCCAAATCGTCGATATACGTAGAAATAGCATCGTTTTCGAATTTCGTGTAATTTTTACAATTTTCTTGGAAATTCGCTAAAATTCAATTTTTCTTATATAGAAAAAAATAGCATCGTTTTCAAATTTTGGTTAGTTTTTATATTTTTCTTGGAAAATCGTTAAAATTTCAGTTTTTCTTATATATCATCCAAATTGTCGATATACGTAGAAATAGCATCGTTTTCGAATTTCGTGTAATTTTTACATTTTTCTTGGAAATTCGCTAAAATTCAATTTTTCTTATATAGAAAAAAATAGCATCGTTTTCAAATTTTGGTTAATTTTTACATTTTTATTAGAAAATCGTTAAAATTTCAGTTTTTCTTATATATCATCCAAATCGTCGATATACGTAGAAATAGCATCGTTTTCGAATTTCGTGTAATTTTTACATTTTTCTTGGAAATTCGCTAAAATTCAATTTTTCTTATATAGAAAAAAATAGCATCGTTTTCAAATTTAGGTTAATTTTTATATTTTTCTTGGAAAATCGTTAAAATTCAATTTTTCTTATATAGAAAAAAATAGCATCGTTTTCAAATTTCGGTTAATTCTTACATTTTTATTAGAAAATCGTTAAAATTTCAGTTTTTCTTATATATCATCCAAATCGTCGATATACGTAGAAATAGCATCGTTTTCGAATTTCGTCTAATTTTTATATTTTTTTTGGAAATTCGCTAAAATTCAATTTTTCTCATATATCTATAAAAATAGCATCGTTTTCAAATTTTGGTTAATTTTTACATTTTTCTTAGAAAATCGTTAAAATTTCAGTTTTTCTTATATACCATCCAAATCGTCGATATACGTAGAAATATCAAGGATTAAGAATTTCGGTTAATTTGTACAGTTTACTCGGAAATTCGCTAAAATTCAATTTTTCTTAAATATCTTCCAAATCATCTACATCGTTTTCAAATTTTGGTTAATTTATACATATTTCTAGGAAATTTGCTAAAATTTCAGTTTTTCTTAAATATCGTCCAAATCGTCGATATACGTAGAAATAGCATCGTTTTCGAATTTCGTGCAATTTTTACATTTTTCCTGGAAATTCGCTAAAATTCAACTTTTCTTATATGGAAAAAAATAGCATCGTTTTCAAATTTTGGTTAATTTTTACATTTTTATTAGAAAATCGTTAAAATTTCAGTTTTTCTTATATATCATCCAAATCGTCGATATACGTAGAAATAGCATCGTTTTCGAATTTCGTGTAATTTTTACATTTTTCTTGGAAATTCGCTAAAATTTCAGATTTTCTTAAATATCTATAGAAATAGCATCGTTTTCAAATTTTGGTTAATTTTTACATTTTTCTTGGAAAATCGTTAAAATTTCAGTTTTTCTTATAATTCATCCAAATCGTCGATATACGTAGAAATAGCATCGTTTTCGAATTTCGTGTAATTTTTACATTTTTCTTGGAAATTCGCTAAAATTCAATTTTTCTTATATAGAAAAAAATAGCATCGTTTTCAAATTTTGGTTAGTTTTTATATTTTTCTTGGAAAATCGTTAAAATTTCAGTTTTTCTTATATATCATCCAAATTGTCGATATACGTAGAAATAGCATCGTTTCCGAATTTCGTGTAATTTTTACATTTTTCTTGGAAATTCGCTAAAATTCAATTTTTCTTATATAGAAAAAAATAGCATCGTTTTCAAATTTTGGTTAATTTTTACATTTTTATTAGAAAATCGTTAAAATTTCAGTTTTTCTTATATATCATCCAAATCGTCGATATACGTAGAAATAGCATCGTTTTCGAATTTCGTGTAATTTTTACATTTTTCTTGGAAATTTCAGTTTTTCTTATATAGAAAAAAATAGCATCGTTTTCAAATTTAGGTTAATTTTTATATTTTTCTTGGAAAATCGTTAAAATTTCAGTTTTTCTTATATATCATCCAAATCGTCGATATACGTAGAAATAGCATCGTTTTCGAATTTCGTGTACTTTTTACATTTTTCTTGGAAATTCGCTAAAATTCAATTTTTCTTATATATGTATAGAAATAGCATCGTTTTCAAATTTTGGTTAATTTTTACATTTTTCTTGGAAAATCGTTAAAATTTCAGTTTTTCTTATATATCATCCAAATCGTCGATAAACGTAGATATATCAACGATTAAGAATTTCGGTTAATTTTTACAGTTTACTCGGAAATTCGCTAAAATTCAATTTTTCTTAAATATCTTCCAAATCATCTAGATAGCATCGTTTTCAATTTTAGGTTAATTTATACATATTTCTTGGAAATTTGCTAAAATTTCAGTTTTTCTTATATATCATCCAAATCGTCGATATAGGTAGAAATAGCATCGTTTTCGAATTTCGTGTAATTTATACATTTTTCTTGGAAATTCGCTAATATTCAATTTTTCTTATATAGAAAAAAATAGCATCGTTTTCTAATTTTGGTTAATTTTTACATTTTTATTAGAAAATCGTTAAAATTTCAGTTTTTCTTATATATCATCCAAATCGTCGATATACGTAGAAATAGCATCGTTTTCGAATTTCGTGTAATTTTTATATTTTTCTTGGAAATTCGCTAATATTCAATTTTTCTTATATATCTATAGAAATAGCATCGTTTTCAAATTTTGGTTAATTTTTACATTTTTCTTAGAAAATCGTTAAAATTTCGGTTTTCTTGGAAATTCGCTAAAATTTCAGATTTTCTTATATATCATCCAAATTGTCGATATACGTAGAAATAGCATCGTTTTCGAATTTCGTGTAATTTTTACTTTTTTCTTGGAAATTCGCTAAAATTCAATTTTTCTTATATAGAAAAAAATAGCATCGTTTTCTAATTTTGGTTAATTTTTACATTTTTATTAGAAAATCGTTAAAATTTCAGTTTTTCTTATATATCATCCAAATCGTCGATATACGTAGAAATAGCATCGTTTTCGAATTTCGTGTAATTTTTATATTTTTCTTGGAAATTCGCTAATATTCAATTTTTCTTATATATCTATAGAAATAGCATCGTTTTCAAATTTTGGTTAATTTTTACATTTTTCTTAGAAAATCGTTAAAATTTCAGTTTTTCTTATATACCATCCAAATCGTCGATATACGTAGAAATATCAACGATTAAGAATTTCGGCTAATTTTTACAGTTTCCTCGGAAATTCGCTAAAATTCAATTTTTCTTAAATATCTTCCAAATCATCTAGATAGCATCGTTTTCAAATTTTGGTTAATTTATACATATTTCTTGGAAATTTGCTAAAATTTCAGTTTTTCTTAAATATCGTCCAAATCGTCGATATACGTAGAAATAGCATCGTTTTCGAATTTCGTGCAATTTTTATATTTTTCCTGGAAATTCGCTAAAATTCAAATTTTATTTATATATCTATAGAAATAGCATCGTTTTCGAATTTCGTGTAATTTTTACATTTTTCTTGGAAATTCGCTAAAATTCAATTTTTATCTATATATCTATAGAAATAGCATCGTTTTCAAATTTTGGATAATTTTTACATTTTTCTTGGAAATTCGCTAAAATTTCAGATTTTCTTGGAAATCGCTAAAATTTCAGTTTTTCTTATATATCATCCAAATCGTCGGTACACGTAGAAATAGCATCGTTTTCGAATTTCGTGTAATTTATACATTTTTCTTGGAAATTCGCTAAAATTCAATTTTTCTTATATATCTACAGAAATAGCATCGTTTTCAAATTTTGGTTAATTTTTACATTTTTATTAGAAAATCGTTAAAATCAGTTTTCCTTATATATCATCCAAATCGTCGATATACGTAGAAATAGCATCGTTTTCGAATTTCGTGTAATTTTTACATTTTTCTTGGAAATTCGCTAAAATTCAATTTTTCTTATATATCTATATAAATAGCATCGTTTTCAAATTTTGGTTAATTTTTACATTTTTCTTGGAAAATAGTTAAAATTTCAGTTTTTCTTATATATCATCCAAATCGTCGATATACGTAGAAATATCAACGATTAAGAATTTCGGTTAATTTTTAGTTTACTCGGAACTTCGCTAAAATTCAATTTTTCTTAAATATCTTCCAAATCATCTAGTTAGCATCGTTTTCGAATTTCGTGCAATTTTTACATTTTTCTTGGAAATTCGCAAAAATTCAATTTTTCTTATATATCTATAGAAATAGCATCGTTTTCAAATTTTGGATAATTTTTACATTTTTCTTGGAAATTCGCTAAAATTTCAGATTTTCTTGGAAATCGCTAAAATTTCAGTTTTTCTTATATATCATCCAAATGGTCGATATAGGTAGAAATAGCATCGTTTTCGAATTTCGTGTAATTTTTACATTTTTCTTGGAAATTCGCTAAAATTCAATTTTTCTTATATGGAAAAAAATAGCATCGTTTTCAAATTTTGGTTAATTTTTACATTTTTATTAGAAAATCGTTAAAATTTCAGTTTTTCTCATATATCATCCAAATCGTCGATATACGTAGAAATAGCATCGTTTTCGAATTTCGTGTAATTTTTACATTTTTCTTGGAAATTCGCTAAAATTCAATTTTTCTTATATATCTATAGAAATAGCATCGTTTTCAAATTTTGGATAATTTTTACATTTTTCTTGGAAATTCCCTAAAATTTCAGATTTTCTTGGAAATCGCTAAAATTTCAGTTTTTCTTATATATCATCCAAATCGTCGATATAGGTAGAAATAGCATCGTTTTCGAATTTCGTGTAATTTTTACATTTTTATTAGAAAATCGTTAAAATTTCAGTTTTTCTTATATATCATCCAAATCGTCGATATACGTAGAAATAGCATCGTTTTCGAATTTCGTGTAATTTTTACATTTTTCTTGGAAATTCGCTAAAATTCAATTTTTCTTATATATCTATAGAAATACCATCGTTTTCAAATTTTGGTTAATTTTTACATTTTTCTTGGAAAATCGTTAAAATTTCGGTTTGCTTGGAAATTCGCTAAAATTTCAGTTTTTCTTATATATCATCCAAATTGTCGATATACGTAGAAATAGCATCGTATTCGAATTTCGTGTAATTTTTACATTTTTCTTGGAAATTCGCTAAAATTCAATTTTTCTTATATAGAAAAAAATAGCATCGTTTTCAAATTTCGGTTAATTCTTACGTTTTTATTAGAAAATCGTTAAAATTTCAGTTTTTCTTATATATCATCCAAATCGTCGATATACGTAGAAATAGCATCGTTTTCGAATTTCGTCTAATTTTTATATTTTTTTTGGAAATTCGCTAAAATTCAATTTTTCTCATATATCTATAAAAATAGCATCGTTTTCAAATTTTGGTTAATTTTTACATTTTTATTAGAAAATCGTTAAAATTTCAGTTTTTCTTATATATCATCCAAATCGTCGATATACGTAGAAATAGCATCGTTTTCGAATTTCGTGTAATTTTTACATTTTTCTTGGAAATTCGCTAAAATTTCAGATTTTCTTGAAGAATCGTTTAAATTTCAGTTTTTCTTATATATCGTCCAAATCGTCGATAAACGTAGAAATACCAACGATTAAGAATTTCGGTTAATTTTTACAGTTTACTCGGAAATTCGCTAAAATTCAATTTTCCTTAAATATCTTCCAAATCATCTAGATAGCATCGTTTTCAATTTTTGGTTAATTTATACATATTTCTTGGAAATTTGCTAAAATTTCAGTTTTTCTTATATATCATCCAAATCGTCGATATACGTAGAAATAGCATCGCTTTCGAATTTCGTGCAATTTTTATGTTTTTCTTGGAAATTCGCTAAAATTCAATTTTTCTTATATATCTATAGAAATAGCATCGTTTTCAAATTTTGGATAATTTTTACATTTTTCTTGGAAATTCGCTAAAATTTCAGATTTTCTTGGAAATCGCTAAAATTTCAGTTTTTCTTATATATCATCCAAATCGTCGATATACGTAGAAATAGCATCGTTTTCGAATTTCGTGTAATTTTTACATTTTTCTTGGAAATTCGCTAAAATTCAATTTTTCTTATATATCTATAGAAATAGCATCGTTTTCCAATTTTGGTTAATTTTTACATTTTTCTTGGAAAATCGTTAAAATTTCGGTTTTCTTGGAAATTCGCTAAAATTTCAGTTTTTCTTATATATCATCCAAATCGTCGATATACGTAGAAATAGCATCGTTTTCGAATTTCGTGTAATCTTTACATTTTTCTTGGAAATTCGCTAAAATTCAATTTTTCTTATATAGAAAAAAATAGGATCGTTTTCAAATTTTGGTTAATTTTTACATTTTTATTAGAAAATCGTTAAAATTTCAGTTTTTCTTATATATCATCCAAATCGTCGATATACGTAGAAATAGCATCGTTTTCGAATTTCGTGTAATTTTTACATTTTTCTTGGAAATTCGCTAAAATTCAATTTTTCTTATATATCTTAGAAATAGCATCGTTTTCAAATTTTGGTTAATTTTTACATTTTTCTTGGAAAATCGTTAAAATTTCAGTTTTTCTTATATATCATCCAAATCGTCGATATACGTAGAAATAGCACCGTTTTCGAATTTCGTGTAATTTTTACATTTTTCTTGGAAATTCGCTAAAATTCAATTTTTCTTATATAGAAAAAAATAGCATCGTTTTCAAATTTTGGTTAATTTTTATATTTTTCTTGGAAAATCGTTAAAATTTCAGTTTTTCTTATATATCATCCAAATCGTCGATATACGTAGAAATAGCATCGTTTTCGAATTTCGTGTACTTTTTACATTTTTCTTGGAAATCGCTAAAATTTCAGTTTTTCTTATATATCATCCAAATCGTCGATATAGGTAGAAATAGCATCGTTTTCGAATTTCGTGTAATTTTTACATTTTTATTAGAAAATCGTTAAAATTTCAGTTTTTCTTATATATCATCCAAATCGTCGATATACGTAGAAATAGCATCGTTTTCGAATTTCGTGTAATTTTTACATTTTTCTTGGAAATTCGCTAAAATTCAATTTTTCTTATATATCTATAGAAATACCATCGTTTTCAAATTTTGGTTAATTTTTACATTTTTCTTGGAAAATCGTTAAAATTTCGGTTTGCTTGGAAATTCGCTAAAATTTCAGTTTTTCTTATATATCATCCAAATTGTCGATATACGTAGAAATAGCATCGTATTCGAATTTCGTGTAATTTTTACATTTTTCTTGGAAATTCGCTAAAATTCAATTTTTCTTATATAGAAAAAAATAGCATCGTTTTCAAATTTCGGTTAATTCTTACGTTTTTATTAGAAAATCGTTAAAATTTCAGTTTTTCTTATATATCATCCAAATCGTCGATATACGTAGAAATAGCATCGTTTTCGAATTTCGTCTAATTTTTATATTTTTTTTGGAAATTCGCTAAAATTCAATTTTTCTCATATATCTATAAAAATAGCATCGTTTTCAAATTTTGGTTAATTTTTACATTTTTATTAGAAAATCGTTAAAATTTCAGTTTTTCTTATATATCATCCAAATCGTCGATATACGTAGAAATAGCATCGTTTTCGAATTTCGTGTAATTTTTACATTTTTCTTGGAAATTCGCTAAAATTTCAGATTTTCTTGAAGAATCGTTTAAATTTCAGTTTTTCTTATATATCGTCCAAATCGTCGATAAACGTAGAAATACCAACGATTAAGAATTTCGGTTAATTTTTACAGTTTACTCGGAAATTCGCTAAAATTCAATTTTCCTTAAATATCTTCCAAATCATCTAGATAGCATCGTTTTCAATTTTTGGTTAATTTATACATATTTCTTGGAAATTTGCTAAAATTTCAGTTTTTCTTATATATCATCCAAATCGTCGATATACGTAGAAATAGCATCGCTTTCGAATTTCGTGCAATTTTTATGTTTTTCTTGGAAATTCGCTAAAATTCAATTTTTCTTATATATCTATAGAAATAGCATCGTTTTCAAATTTTGGATAATTTTTACATTTTTCTTGGAAATTCGCTAAAATTTCAGATTTTCTTGGAAATCGCTAAAATTTCAGTTTTTCTTATATATCATCCAAATCGTCGATATACGTAGAAATAGCATCGTTTTCGAATTTCGTGTAATTTTTACATTTTTCTTGGAAATTCGCTAAAATTCAATTTTTCTTATATATCTATAGAAATAGCATCGTTTTCCAATTTTGGTTAATTTTTACATTTTTCTTGGAAAATCGTTAAAATTTCGGTTTTCTTGGAAATTCGCTAAAATTTCAGTTTTTCTTATATATCATCCAAATCGTCGATATACGTAGAAATAGCATCGTTTTCGAATTTCGTGTAATCTTTACATTTTTCTTGGAAATTCGCTAAAATTCAATTTTTCTTATATAGAAAAAAATAGGATCGTTTTCAAATTTTGGTTAATTTTTACATTTTTATTAGAAAATCGTTAAAATTTCAGTTTTTCTTATATATCATCCAAATCGTCGATATACGTAGAAATAGCATCGTTTTCGAATTTCGTGTAATTTTTACATTTTTCTTGGAAATTCGCTAAAATTCAATTTTTCTTATATATCTTAGAAATAGCATCGTTTTCAAATTTTGGTTAATTTTTACATTTTTCTTGGAAAATCGTTAAAATTTCAGTTTTTCTTATATATCATCCAAATCGTCGATATACGTAGAAATAGCACCGTTTTCGAATTTCGTGTAATTTTTACATTTTTCTTGGAAATTCGCTAAAATTCAATTTTTCTTATATAGAAAAAAATAGCATCGTTTTCAAATTTTGGTTAATTTTTATATTTTTCTTGGAAAATCGTTAAAATTTCAGTTTTTCTTATATATCATCCAAATCGTCGATATACGTAGAAATAGCATCGTTTTCGAATTTCGTGTACTTTTTACATTTTTCTTGGAAATTCGCTAAAATTCAATTTTTCTTATATATGTATAGAAATAGCATCGTTTTCAAATTTTGGTTAATTTTTACATTTTTCTTGGAAAATCGTTAAAATTTCAGTTTTTCTTATATATCATCCAAATCGTCGATAAACGTAGATATATCAACGATTAAGAATTTCGATTAATTTTTACAGTTTACTCGGAAATTCGCTAAAATTCGATTTTTCTTAAATATCTTCCAAATCATCTAGATAGCATCGTTTTCAATTTATGGTTAATTTATACATATTTCTTGGAAATTTGCTAAAATTTCAGTTTTTCTTATATATCTATAGAAATAGCATCGTTTTCAAATTTTGGTTAATTTTTACATTGTTCTTGGAAAATCGTTAAAATTTCGGTTTTCTTGGAAATTCGCTAAAATTTCAGATTTTCTTATATATCATCCAAATTGTCGATATACGTAGAAATAGCATCGTTTTCGAATTTCGTGTAATTTTTACATTTTTCTTGGAAATTCGCTGAAATTCAATTTTTCTTATATAGAAAAAAATAGCATCGTTTTCAAATTTTGGTTAATTTTTACATTCTTCTTAGAAAATCGTTAAAATTTCAGTTTTTCTTATATATCATCCAAATCGTCGATATAGGTAGAAATAGCATCGTTTTCGAATTTCGTGTAATTCTTATATTTTTCTTGGAAATTCGCTAATATTCAATTTTTCTTATATATCTATAGAAATTGCATCGTTTTCAAATTTTGGTTAATTTTTACATTTTTCTTAGAAAATCGTTAAAATTTCAGTTTTTCTTATATACCATCCAAATCGTCGATATACGTAGAAATATCAACGATTAAGAATTTCGGCTAATTTTTACAGTTTCCTCGGAAATTCGCTAAAATTCAATTTTTCTTAAATATCTTCCAAATCATCTAGATAGCATCGTTTTCAAATTTTGGTTAATTTATACATATTTCTTGGAAATTTGCTAAAATTTCAGTTTTTCTTAAATATCGTCCAAATCGTCGATATACGTAGAAATAGCATCGTTTTCGAATTTCGTGCAATTTTTATATTTTTCCTGGAAATTCGCTAAAATTCAATTTTTATTTATATATCTATAGAAATAGCATCGTTTTCGAATTTCGTGTAATTTTTACATTTTTCTTGGAAATTCGCTAAAATTCAATTTTTATCTATATATCTATAGAAATGGCATCGTTTTCAAATTTTGGATAATTTTTACAATTTTCTTGGAAATTCGCTAAAATTTCAGATTTTCTTGGAAATCGCTAAAATTTCAGTTTTTCTTATATATCATCCAAATCGTCGGTACACGTAGAAATAGCATCGTTTTCGAATTTCGTGTAATTTATACATTTTTCTTGGAAATTCGCTAAAATTCAATTTTTCTTATATATCTATAGAAATAGCATCGTTTTCAAATTTTGGTTAATTTTTACATTTTTACTAGAAAATCGTTAAAATTTCAGTTTTCCTTATATATCATCCAAATCGTCGATATACGTAGAAATAGCATCGTTTTCGAATTTCGTGCAATTTTTATATTTTTCTTGGAAATTCGCTAAAATTCAATTTTTCTTATATATCTATAGAAATAGCATCGTTTTCAAATTTTGGTTAATTGTTACATTTTTCTTGGAAAATCGTTAAAATTTCGGTTTTCTTGGAAATCCGCTAAAATTTCAGTTTTTCTTACATATCATCCAAATCGTCGATATACGTAGAAATAGCATCGTTTTCGAATTTCGTGTAATTTTTGCATTTTTCTTGGAAATTCGCTAAAATCCAATTTTTCTTATATAGAGAAAAATAGCATCGTTTTCAAATTTTGGTTAATTTTTACATTTTTATTAGAAAATCGTTAAAATTTCAGTTTTTCTTATATATCATCCAAATCGTCGATATACGTAGAAATAGCATCGTTTTCGAATTTCGTGTAATTTTTACATTTTTCTAGGAAATTCGCTAAAATTCAATTTTTCTTATATATCTATAGAAATAGCATCGTTTTCAAATTTTGGTTAATTTTTACACTTTTCTTGGAAAATCGTTAAAATTTCAGTTTTTCTTATATATCATCCAAATCGTCGATAAACGTAGAAATATCAACGATTAAGAATTTCGGTTAATTTTTACAGTTTACTCGGAAATTCGCTAAAATTCAATTTTTCTTAAATATCTTCCAAATCATCTAGATAGCATCGTTTTCAATTTTTGGTTAATTTATACATATTTCTTGGAAATTTGCTAAAATTGCAGTTTTTCTTATATATCGTCCAAATCGTCGATATACGTAGAAATAGCATCGCTTTCGAATTTCGTGCAATTTTTATATTTTTCTTGGAAATTCGCTAAAATTCAATTTTTCTTATATATCTATAGAAATAGCATCGTTTTCAAATTTTGGATAATTTTTACATTTTTCTTGGAAATTCGCTAAGATTTCAGATTTTCTTGGAAATCGCTAAAATTTCAGTTTTTCTTATATATCATCCAAATCGTCGATATAGGTAGAAATAGCATCGTTTTCGAATTTCGTGTAATTTATACATTTTTCTTGGAAATTCGCTAAAATTCAATTTTTCTTATATATCTATAGAAATAGCATCGTTTTCAAATTTTGGTTAATTTTTACATTTTTCTTGGAAAATCGTTAAAATTTCGGTTTTCTTGGAAATTCGCTAAAATTTCAGTTTTTCTTATATATCATCCACATCGTCGATATACGTAGAAATAGCATTGTTTTCGAATTTCGTGTAATTTGTACATTTTTCTTGGAAATTCGCTAAAATTCAATTTTTCTTAAATATCTATAGAAATAGCATCGTTTTCAAATTTTGGTTAATTTTTACATTTTTCTTGGAAAATCGTTAAAATTTCAGTTTTTCTTATATATCATCCAAATCGTCGATATACGTAGAAATAGCATCGTTTTCGAATTTCGTGTAATTTTTACATTTTTCTTGGAAATTCGCTAAAATTCAATTTTTCTTATATAGAAAAAAATAGCATCGTTTTCAAATTTTGGTTAATTTTTATATTTTTCTTGGAAAATCGTTAAAATTTCAGTTTTTCTTATATATCATCCAAATCGTCGATATACGTAGAAATAGCATCGTTTTCGAATTTCGTGTACTTTTTACATTTTTCTTGGAAATTCGCTAAAATTCAATTTTTCTTATATATGTATAGAAATAGCATCGTTTTCAAATTTTGGTTAATTTTTACATTTTTCTTGGAAAATCGTTAAAATTTCAGTTTTTCTTATATATCATCCAAATCGTCGATAAACGTAGATATATCAACGATTAAGAATTTCGATTAATTTTTACAGTTTACTCGGAAATTCGCTAAAATTCAATTTTTCTTAAATATCTTCCAAATCATCTAGATAGCATCGTTTTCAATTTATGGTTAATTTATACATATTTCTTGGAAATTTGCTAAAATTTCAGTTTTTCTTATATATCTATAGAAATAGCATCGTTTTCAAATTTTGGTTAATTTTTACATTGTTCTTGGAAAATCGTTAAAATTTCGGTTTTCTTGGAAATTCGCTAAAATTTCAGATTTTCTTATATATCATCCAAATTGTCGATATACGTAGAAATAGCATCGTTTTCGAATTTCGTGTAATTTTTACATTTTTCTTGGAAATTCGCTGAAATTCAATTTTTCTTATATAGAAAAAAATAGCATCGTTTTCAAATTTTGGTTAATTTTTACATTCTTCTTAGAAAATCGTTAAAATTTCAGTTTTTCTTATATATCATCCAAATCGTCGATATAGGTAGAAATAGCATCGTTTTCGAATTTCGTGTAATTCTTATATTTTTCTTGGAAATTCGCTAATATTCAATTTTTCTTATATATCTATAGAAATTGCATCGTTTTCAAATTTTGGTTAATTTTTACATTTTTCTTAGAAAATCGTTAAAATTTCAGTTTTTCTTATATACCATCCAAATCGTCGATATACGTAGAAATATCAACGATTAAGAATTTCGGCTAATTTTTACAGTTTCCTCGGAAATTCGCTAAAATTCAATTTTTCTTAAATATCTTCCAAATCATCTAGATAGCATCGTTTTCAAATTTTGGTTAATTTATACATATTTCTTGGAAATTTGCTAAAATTTCAGTTTTTCTTAAATATCGTCCAAATCGTCGACATACGTAGAAATAGCATCGTTTTCGAATTTCGTGCAATTTTTATATTTTTCCTGGATATTCGCTAAAATTCAATTTTTATTTATATATCTATAGAAATATCATCGTTTTCGAATTTCGTGTAATTTTTACATTTTTCTTGGAAATTCGCTAAAATTCAATTTTTATCTATATATCTATAGAAATAGCATCGTTTTCAAATTTTGGATAATTTTTACAATTTTCTTGGAAATTCGCTAAAATTTCAGATTTTCTTGGAAATCGCTAAAATTTCAGTTTTTCTTATATATCATCCAAATCGTCGGTACACGTAGAAATAGCATCGTTTTCGAATTTCGTGTAATTTATACATTTTTCTTGGAAATTCGCTAAAATTCAATTTTCTTATATATCTATAGAAATAGCATCGTTTTCAAATTTTGGTTAATTTTTACATTTTTATTAGAAAATCGTTAAAATTTCAGTTTTCCTTATATATCATCCAAATCGTCGATATACGTAGAAATAGCATCGTTTTCGAATTTCGTGTAATTTTTACATTTTTCTTGGAAATTCGCTAAAATTCAATTTTTCTTATATTACTATATAAATAGCATCGTTTTCAAATTTTGGTTAATTTTTACATTTTTCTTGGAAAATCGTTAAAATTTCAGTTTTTCTTATATATCATCCAAATCGTCGATATACGTAGAAATAGCATCGTTTTCGAATTTCGTGCAATTTTTATATTTTTCTTGGAAATTCGCTAAAATTCAATTTTTCTTATATATCTATAGAAATAGCATCGTTTTCAAATTTTGGTTAATTTTTACATTTTTCTTGGAAAATCGTTAAAATTTCGGTTTTCTTGGAAATCCGCTAAAATTTCAGTTTTTCTTACATATCATCCAAATCGTCGATATACGTAGAAATAGCATCGTTTTCGAATTTCGTGTAATTTTTGCATTTTTCTTGGAAATTCGCTAAAATCCAATTTTTCTTATATAGAAAAAAATAGCATCGTTTTCAAATTTTGGTTAATTTTTACATTTTTATTAGAAAATCGTTAAAATTTCAGTTTTTCTTATATATCATCCAAATCGTCGATATACGTAGAAATAGCATCGTTTTCGAATTTCGTGTAATTTTTACATTTTTCTAGGAAATTCGCTAAAATTCAATTTTTCTTATATATCTATAGAAATAGCATCGTTTTCAAATTTTGGTTAATTTTTACACTTTTCTTGGAAAATCGTTAAAATTTCAGTTTTTCTTATATATCATCCAAATCGTCGATAAACGTAGAAATATCAACGATTAAGAATTTCGGTTAATTTTTACAGTTTACTCGGAAATTCGCTAAAATTCAATTTTTCTTAAATATCTTCCAAATCATCTAGATAGCATCGTTTTCAATTTTTGGTTAATTTATACATATTTCTTGGAGATTTGCTAAAATTGCAGTTTTTCTTATATATCGTCCAAATCGTCGATATACGTAGAAATAGCATCGCTTTCGAATTTCGTGCAATTTTTATATTTTTCTTGGAAATTCGCTAAAATTCAATTTTTCTTATATATCTATAGAAATAGCATCGTTTTCAAATTTTGGATAATTTTTACATTTTTCTTGGAAATTCGCTAAGATTTCAGATTTTCTTGGAAATCGCTAAAATTTCAGTTTTTCTTATATATCATCCAAATCGTCGATATAGGTAGAAATAGCATCGTTTTCGAATTTCGTGTAATTTATACATTTTTCTTGGAAATTCGCTAAAATTCAATTTTTCTTATATATCTATAGAAATAGCATCGTTTTCAAATTTTGGTTAATTTTTACATTTTTATTAGAAAATCGTTAAAATTTCAGTTTTTCTTATATATCATCCAAATCGTCGATATACGTAGAAATAGCATCGTTTTCGAATTTCGTGTAATTTTTACATTTTTCTTGGAAATTCGCTAAAATTCAATTTTTCTTATATAGAAAAAAATAGCATCGTTTTCAAATTTAGGTTAATTTTTATATTTTTCTTGGAAAATCGTTAAAATTTCAGTTTTTCTTATATATCATCCAAATCGTCGATATACGTAGAAATAGCATCGTTTTCGAATTTCGTGTACTTTTTACATTTTTCTTGGAAATTCGCTAAAATTCAATTTTTCTTATATATGTATAGAAATAGCATCGTTTTCAAATTTTGGTTAATTTTTACATTTTTCTTGGAAAATCGTTAAAATTTCAGTTTTTCTTATATATCATCCAAATCGTCGATAAACGTAGATATATCAACGATTAAGAATTTCGGTTAATTTTTACAGTTTACTCGGAAATTCGCTAAAATTCAATTTTTCTTAAATATCTTCCAAATCATCTAGATAGCATCGTTTTCAATTTTAGGTTAATTTATACATATTTCTTGGAAATTTGCTAAAATTTCAGTTTTTCTTATATATCATCCAAATCGTCGATATAGGTAGAAATAGCATCGTTTTCGAATTTCGTGTAATTTATACATTTTTCTTGGAAATTCGCTAATATTCAATTTTTCTTATATAGAAAAAAATAGCATCGTTTTCTAATTTTGGTTAATTTTTACATTTTTATTAGAAAATCGTTAAAATTTCAGTTTTTCTTATATATCATCCAAATCGTCGATATACGTAGAAATAGCATCGTTTTCGAATTTCGTGTAATTTTTATATTTTTCTTGGAAATTCGCTAATATTCAATTTTTCTTATATATCTATAGAAATAGCATCGTTTTCAAATTTTGGTTAATTTTTACATTTTTCTTAGAAAATCGTTAAAATTTCGGTTTTCTTGGAAATTCGCTAAAATTTCAGATTTTCTTATATATCATCCAAATTGTCGATATACGTAGAAATAGCATCGTTTTCGAATTTCGTGTAATTTTTACTTTTTTCTTGGAAATTCGCTAAAATTCAATTTTTCTTATATAGAAAAAAATAGCATCGTTTTCTAATTTTGGTTAATTTTTACATTTTTATTAGAAAATCGTTAAAATTTCAGTTTTTCTTATATATCATCCAAATCGTCGATATACGTAGAAATAGCATCGTTTTCGAATTTCGTGTAATTTTTATATTTTTCTTGGAAATTCGCTAATATTCAATTTTTCTTATATATCTATAGAAATAGCATCGTTTTCAAATTTTGGTTAATTTTTACATTTTTCTTAGAAAATCGTTAAAATTTCAGTTTTTCTTATATACCATCCAAATCGTCGATATACGTAGAAATATCAACGATTAAGAATTTCGGCTAATTTTTACAGTTTCCTCGGAAATTCGCTAAAATTCAATTTTTCTTAAATATCTTCCAAATCATCTAGATAGCATCGTTTTCAAATTTTGGTTAATTTATACATATTTCTTGGAAATTTGCTAAAATTTCAGTTTTTCTTAAATATCGTCCAAATCGTCGATATACGTAGAAATAGCATCGTTTTCGAATTTCGTGCAATTTTTATATTTTTCCTGGAAATTCGCTAAAATTCAAATTTTATTTATATATCTATAGAAATAGCATCGTTTTCGAATTTCGTGTAATTTTTACATTTTTCTTGGAAATTCGCTAAAATTCAATTTTTATCTATATATCTATAGAAATAGCATCGTTTTCAAATTTTGGATAATTTTTACATTTTTCTTGGAAATTCGCTAAAATTTCAGATTTTCTTGGAAATCGCTAAAATTTCAGTTTTTCTTATATATCATCCAAATCGTCGGTACACGTAGAAATAGCATCGTTTTCGAATTTCGTGTAATTTATACATTTTTCTTGGAAATTCGCTAAAATTCAATTTTTCTTATATATCTACAGAAATAGCATCGTTTTCAAATTTTGGTTAATTTTTACATTTTTATTAGAAAATCGTTAAAATTAGTTTTCCTTATATATCATCCAAATCGTCGATATACGTAGAAATAGCATCGTTTTCGAATTTCGTGTAATTTTTACATTTTTCTTGGAAATTCGCTAAAATTCAATTTTTCTTATATATCTATATAAATAGCATCGTTTTCAAATTTTGGTTAATTTTTACATTTTTCTTGGAAAATAGTTAAAATTTCAGTTTTTCTTATATATCATCCAAATCGTCGATATACGTAGAAATATCAACGATTAAGAATTTCGGTTAATTTTTAGTTTACTCGGAACTTCGCTAAAATTCAATTTTTCTTAAATATCTTCCAAATCATCTAGTTAGCATCGTTTTCGAATTTCGTGCAATTTTTACATTTTTCTTGGAAATTCGCAAAAATTCAATTTTTCTTATATATCTATAGAAATAGCATCGTTTTCAAATTTTGGATAATTTTTACATTTTTCTTGGAAATTCGCTAAAATTTCAGATTTTCTTGGAAATCGCTAAAATTTCAGTTTTTCTTATATATCATCCAAATGGTCGATATAGGTAGAAATAGCATCGTTTTCGAATTTCGTGTAATTTTTACATTTTTCTTGGAAATTCGCTAAAATTCAATTTTTCTTATATGGAAAAAAATAGCATCGTTTTCAAATTTTGGTTAATTTTTACATTTTTATTAGAAAATCGTTAAAATTTCAGTTTTTCTCATATATCATCCAAATCGTCGATATACGTAGAAATAGCATCGTTTTCGAATTTCGTGTAATTTTTACATTTTTCTTGGAAATTCGCTAAAATTCAATTTTTCTTATATATCTATAGAAATAGCATCGTTTTCAAATTTTGGATAATTTTTACATTTTTCTTGGAAATTCCCTAAAATTTCAGATTTTCTTGGAAATCGCTAAAATTTCAGTTTTTCTTATATATCATCCAAATCGTCGATATAGGTAGAAATAGCATCGTTTTCGAATTTCGTGTAATTTTTACATTTTTATTAGAAAATCGTTAAAATTTCAGTTTTTCTTATATATCATCCAAATCGTCGATATACGTAGAAATAGCATCGTTTTCGAATTTCGTGTAATTTTTACATTTTTCTTGGAAATTCGCTAAAATTCAATTTTTCTTATATATCTATAGAAATACCATCGTTTTCAAATTTTGGTTAATTTTTACATTTTTCTTGGAAAATCGTTAAAATTTCGGTTTGCTTGGAAATTCGCTAAAATTTCAGTTTTTCTTATATATCATCCAAATTGTCGATATACGTAGAAATAGCATCGTATTCGAATTTCGTGTAATTTTTACATTTTTCTTGGAAATTCGCTAAAATTCAATTTTTCTTATATAGAAAAAAATAGCATCGTTTTCAAATTTCGGTTAATTCTTACGTTTTTATTAGAAAATCGTTAAAATTTCAGTTTTTCTTATATATCATCCAAATCGTCGATATACGTAGAAATAGCATCGTTTTCGAATTTCGTCTAATTTTTATATTTTTTTTGGAAATTCGCTAAAATTCAATTTTTCTCATATATCTATAAAAATAGCATCGTTTTCAAATTTTGGTTAATTTTTACATTTTTATTAGAAAATCGTTAAAATTTCAGTTTTTCTTATATATCATCCAAATCGTCGATATACGTAGAAATAGCATCGTTTTCGAATTTCGTGTAATTTTTACATTTTTCTTGGAAATTCGCTAAAATTTCAGATTTTCTTGAAGAATCGTTTAAATTTCAGTTTTTCTTATATATCGTCCAAATCGTCGATAAACGTAGAAATACCAACGATTAAGAATTTCGGTTAATTTTTACAGTTTACTCGGAAATTCGCTAAAATTCAATTTTCCTTAAATATCTTCCAAATCATCTAGATAGCATCGTTTTCAATTTTTGGTTAATTTATACATATTTCTTGGAAATTTGCTAAAATTTCAGTTTTTCTTATATATCATCCAAATCGTCGATATACGTAGAAATAGCATCGCTTTCGAATTTCGTGCAATTTTTATGTTTTTCTTGGAAATTCGCTAAAATTCAATTTTTCTTATATATCTATAGAAATAGCATCGTTTTCAAATTTTGGATAATTTTTACATTTTTCTTGGAAATTCGCTAAAATTTCAGATTTTCTTGGAAATCGCTAAAATTTCAGTTTTTCTTATATATCATCCAAATCGTCGATATACGTAGAAATAGCATCGTTTTCGAATTTCGTGTAATTTTTACATTTTTCTTGGAAATTCGATAAATTCAATTTTTCTTATATATCTATAGAAATAGCATCGTTTTCCAATTTTGGTTAATTTTTACATTTTTCTTGGAAAATCGTTAAAATTTCGGTTTTCTTGGAAATTCGCTAAAATTTCAGTTTTTCTTATATATCATCCAAATCGTCGATATACGTAGAAATAGCATCGTTTTCGAATTTCGTGTAATCTTTACATTTTTCTTGGAAATTCGCTAAAATTCAATTTTTCTTATATAGAAAAAAATAGGATCGTTTTCAAATTTTGGTTAATTTTTACATTTTTATTAGAAAATCGTTAAAATTTCAGTTTTTCTTATATATCATCCAAATCGTCGATATACGTAGAAATAGCATCGTTTTCGAATTTCGTGTAATTTTTACATTTTTCTTGGAAATTCGCTAAAATTCAATTTTTCTTATATATCTTAGAAATAGCATCGTTTTCAAATTTTGGTTAATTTTTACATTTTTCTTGGAAAATCGTTAAAATTTCAGTTTTTCTTATATATCATCCAAATCGTCGATATACGTAGAAATAGCACCGTTTTCGAATTTCGTGTAATTTTTACATTTTTCTTGGAAATTCGCTAAAATTCAATTTTTCTTATATAGAAAAAAATAGCATCGTTTTCAAATTTTGGTTAATTTTTATATTTTTCTTGGAAAATCGTTAAAATTTCAGTTTTTCTTATATATCATCCAAATCGTCGATATACGTAGAAATAGCATCGTTTTCGAATTTCGTGTACTTTTTACATTTTTCTTGGAAATTCGCTAAAATTCAATTTTTCTTATATATGTATAGAAATAGCATCGTTTTCAAATTTTGGTTAATTTTTACATTTTTCTTGGAAAATCGTTAAAATTTCAGTTTTTCTTATATATCATCCAAATCGTCGATAAACGTAGATATATCAACGATTAAGAATTTCGATTAATTTTTACAGTTTACTCGGAAATTCGCTAAAATTCGATTTTTCTTAAATATCTTCCAAATCATCTAGATAGCATCGTTTTCAATTTATGGTTAATTTATACATATTTCTTGGAAATTTGCTAAAATTTCAGTTTTTCTTATATATCTATAGAAATAGCATCGTTTTCAAATTTTGGTTAATTTTTACATTGTTCTTGGAAAATCGTTAAAATTTCGGTTTTCTTGGAAATTCGCTAAAATTTCAGATTTTCTTATATATCATCCAAATTGTCGATATACGTAGAAATAGCATCGTTTTCGAATTTCGTGTAATTTTTACATTTTTCTTGGAAATTCGCTGAAATTCAATTTTTCTTATATAGAAAAAAATAGCATCGTTTTCAAATTTTGGTTAATTTTTACATTCTTCTTAGAAAATCGTTAAAATTTCAGTTTTTCTTATATATCATCCAAATCGTCGATATAGGTAGAAATAGCATCGTTTTCGAATTTCGTGTAATTCTTATATTTTTCTTGGAAATTCGCTAATATTCAATTTTTCTTATATATCTATAGAAATTGCATCGTTTTCAAATTTTGGTTAATTTTTACATTTTTCTTAGAAAATCGTTAAAATTTCAGTTTTTCTTATATACCATCCAAATCGTCGATATACGTAGAAATATCAACGATTAAGAATTTCGGCTAATTTTTACAGTTTCCTCGGAAATTCGCTAAAATTCAATTTTTCTTAAATATCTTCCAAATCATCTAGATAGCATCGTTTTCAAATTTTGGTTAATTTATACATATTTCTTGGAAATTTGCTAAAATTTCAGTTTTTCTTAAATATCGTCCAAATCGTCGATATACGTAGAAATAGCATCGTTTTCGAATTTCGTGCAATTTTTATATTTTTCCTGGAAATTCGCTAAAATTCAATTTTTATTTATATATCTATAGAAATAGCATCGTTTTCGAATTTCGTGTAATTTTTACATTTTTCTTGGAAATTCGCTAAAATTCAATTTTTATCTATATATCTATAGAAATAGCATCGTTTTCAAATTTTGGATAATTTTTACAATTTTCTTGGAAATTCGCTAAAATTTCAGATTTTCTTGGAAATCGCTAAAATTTCAGTTTTTCTTATATATCATCCAAATCGTCGGTACACGTAGAAATAGCATCGTTTTCGAATTTCGTGTAATTTATACATTTTTCTTGGAAATTCGCTAAAATTCAATTTTTCTTATATATCTATAGAAATAGCATCGTTTTCAAATTTTGGTTAATTTTTACATTTTTATTAGAAAATCGTTAAAATTTCAGTTTTCCTTATATATCATCCAAATCGTCGATATACGTAGAAATAGCATCGTTTTCGAATTTCGTGTAATTTTTACATTTTTCTTGGAAATTCGCTAAAATTCAATTTTTCTTATATTACTATATAAATAGCATCGTTTTCAAATTTTGGTTAATTTTTACATTTTTCTTGGAAAATCGTTAAAATTTCAGTTTTTCTTATATATCATCCAAATCGTCGATATACGTAGAAATAGCATCGTTTTCGAATTTCGTGCAATTTTTATATTTTTCTTGGAAATTCGCTAAAATTCAATTTTTCTTATATATCTATAGAAATAGCATCGTTTTCAAATTTTGGTTAATTTTTACATTTTTCTTGGAAAATCGTTAAAATTTCGGTTTTCTTGGAAATCCGCTAAAATTTCAGTTTTTCTTACATATCATCCAAATCGTCGATATACGTAGAAATAGCATCGTTTTCGAATTTCGTGTAATTTTTGCATTTTTCTTGGAAATTCGCTAAAATCCAATTTTTCTTATATAGAGAAAAATAGCATCGTTTTCAAATTTTGGTTAATTTTTACATTTTTATTAGAAAATCGTTAAAATTTCAGTTTTTCTTATATATCATCCAAATCGTCGATATACGTAGAAATAGCATCGTTTTCGAATTTCGTGTAATTTTTACATTTTTCTAGGAAATTCGCTAAAATTCAATTTTTCTTATATATCTATAGAAATAGCATCGTTTTCAAATTTTGGTTAATTTTTACACTTTTCTTGGAAAATCGTTAAAATTTCAGTTTTTCTTATATATCATCCAAATCGTCGATAAACGTAGAAATATCAACGATTAAGAATTTCGGTTAATTTTTACAGTTTACTCGGAAATTCGCTAAAATTCAATTTTTCTTAAATATCTTCCAAATCATCTAGATAGCATCGTTTTCAATTTTTGGTTAATTTATACATATTTCTTGGAAATTTGCTAAAATTGCAGTTTTTCTTATATATCGTCCAAATCGTCGATATACGTAGAAATAGCATCGCTTTCGAATTTCGTGCAATTTTTATATTTTTCTTGGAAATTCGCTAAAATTCAATTTTTCTTATATATCTATAGAAATAGCATCGTTTTCAAATTTTGGATAATTTTTACATTTTTCTTGGAAATTCGCTAAGATTTCAGATTTTCTTGGAAATCGCTAAAATTTCAGTTTTTCTTATATATCATCCAAATCGTCGATATAGGTAGAAATAGCATCGTTTTCGAATTTCGTGTAATTTATACATTTTTCTTGGAAATTCGCTAAAATTCAATTTTTCTTATATATCTATAGAAATAGCATCGTTTTCAAATTTTGGTTAATTTTTACATTTTTCTTGGAAAATCGTTAAAATTTCGGTTTTCTTGGAAATTCGCTAAAATTTCAGTTTTTCTTATATATCATCCACATCGTCGATATACGTAGAAATAGCATTGTTTTCGAATTTCGTGTAATTTGTACATTTTTCTTGGAAATTCGCTAAAATTCAATTTTTCTTAAATATCTATAGAAATAGCATCGTTTTCAAATTTTGGTTAATTTTTACATTTTTCTTGGAAAATCGTTAAAATTTCAGTTTTTCTTATATATCATCCAAATCGTCGATATACGTAGAAATAGCATCGTTTTCGAATTTCGTGTAATTTTTACATTTTTCTTGGAAATTCGCTAAAATTCAATTTTTCTTATATAGAAAAAAATAGCATCGTTTTCAAATTTTGGTTAATTTTTATATTTTTCTTGGAAAATCGTTAAAATTTCAGTTTTTCTTATATATCATCCAAATCGTCGATATACGTAGAAATAGCATCGTTTTCGAATTTCGTGTACTTTTTACATTTTTCTTGGAAATTCGCTAAAATTCAATTTTTCTTATATATGTATAGAAATAGCATCGTTTTCAAATTTTGGTTAATTTTTACATTTTTCTTGGAAAATCGTTAAAATTTCAGTTTTTCTTATATATCATCCAAATCGTCGATAAACGTAGATATATCAACGATTAAGAATTTCGATTAATTTTTACAGTTTACTCGGAAATTCGCTAAAATTCAATTTTTCTTAAATATCTTCCAAATCATCTAGATAGCATCGTTTTCAATTTATGGTTAATTTATACATATTTCTTGGAAATTTGCTAAAATTTCAGTTTTTCTTATATATCTATAGAAATAGCATCGTTTTCAAATTTTGGTTAATTTTTACATTGTTCTTGGAAAATCGTTAAAATTTCGGTTTTCTTGGAAATTCGCTAAAATTTCAGATTTTCTTATATATCATCCAAATTGTCGATATACGTAGAAATAGCATCGTTTTCGAATTTCGTGTAATTTTTACATTTTTCTTGGAAATTCGCTGAAATTCAATTTTTCTTATATAGAAAAAAATAGCATCGTTTTCAAATTTTGGTTAATTTTTACATTCTTCTTAGAAAATCGTTAAAATTTCAGTTTTTCTTATATATCATCCAAATCGTCGATATAGGTAGAAATAGCATCGTTTTCGAATTTCGTGTAATTCTTATATTTTTCTTGGAAATTCGCTAATATTCAATTTTTCTTATATATCTATAGAAATTGCATCGTTTTCAAATTTTGGTTAATTTTTACATTTTTCTTAGAAAATCGTTAAAATTTCAGTTTTTCTTATATACCATCCAAATCGTCGATATACGTAGAAATATCAACGATTAAGAATTTCGGCTAATTTTTACAGTTTCCTCGGAAATTCGCTAAAATTCAATTTTTCTTAAATATCTTCCAAATCATCTAGATAGCATCGTTTTCAAATTTTGGTTAATTTATACATATTTCTTGGAAATTTGCTAAAATTTCAGTTTTTCTTAAATATCGTCCAAATCGTCGACATACGTAGAAATAGCATCGTTTTCGAATTTCGTGCAATTTTTATATTTTTCCTGGATATTCGCTAAAATTCAATTTTTATTTATATATCTATAGAAATATCATCGTTTTCGAATTTCGTGTAATTTTTACATTTTTCTTGGAAATTCGCTAAAATTCAATTTTTATCTATATATCTATAGAAATAGCATCGTTTTCAAATTTTGGATAATTTTTACAATTTTCTTGGAAATTCGCTAAAATTTCAGATTTTCTTGGAAATCGCTAAAATTTCAGTTTTTCTTATATATCATCCAAATCGTCGGTACACGTAGAAATAGCATCGTTTTCGAATTTCGTGTAATTTATACATTTTTCTTGGAAATTCGCTAAAATTCAATTTTCTTATATATCTATAGAAATAGCATCGTTTTCAAATTTTGGTTAATTTTTACATTTTTATTAGAAAATCGTTAAAATTTCAGTTTTCCTTATATATCATCCAAATCGTCGATATACGTAGAAATAGCATCGTTTTCGAATTTCGTGTAATTTTTACATTTTTCTTGGAAATTCGCTAAAATTCAATTTTTCTTATATTACTATATAAATAGCATCGTTTTCAAATTTTGGTTAATTTTTACATTTTTCTTGGAAAATCGTTAAAATTTCAGTTTTTCTTATATATCATCCAAATCGTCGATATACGTAGAAATAGCATCGTTTTCGAATTTCGTGCAATTTTTATATTTTTCTTGGAAATTCGCTAAAATTCAATTTTTCTTATATATCTATAGAAATAGCATCGTTTTCAAATTTTGGTTAATTTTTACATTTTTCTTGGAAAATCGTTAAAATTTCGGTTTTCTTGGAAATCCGCTAAAATTTCAGTTTTTCTTACATATCATCCAAATCGTCGATATACGTAGAAATAGCATCGTTTTCGAATTTCGTGTAATTTTTGCATTTTTCTTGGAAATTCGCTAAAATCCAATTTTTCTTATATAGAAAAAAATAGCATCGTTTTCAAATTTTGGTTAATTTTTACATTTTTATTAGAAAATCGTTAAAATTTCAGTTTTTCTTATATATCATCCAAATCGTCGATATACGTAGAAATAGCATCGTTTTCGAATTTCGTGTAATTTTTACATTTTTCTAGGAAATTCGCTAAAATTCAATTTTTCTTATATATCTATAGAAATAGCATCGTTTTCAAATTTTGGTTAATTTTTACACTTTTCTTGGAAAATCGTTAAAATTTCAGTTTTTCTTATATATCATCCAAATCGTCGATAAACGTAGAAATATCAACGATTAAGAATTTCGGTTAATTTTTACAGTTTACTCGGAAATTCGCTAAAATTCAATTTTTCTTAAATATCTTCCAAATCATCTAGATAGCATCGTTTTCAATTTTTGGTTAATTTATACATATTTCTTGGAGATTTGCTAAAATTGCAGTTTTTCTTATATATCGTCCAAATCGTCGATATACGTAGAAATAGCATCGCTTTCGAATTTCGTGCAATTTTTATATTTTTCTTGGAAATTCGCTAAAATTCAATTTTTCTTATATATCTATAGAAATAGCATCGTTTTCAAATTTTGGATAATTTTTACATTTTTCTTGGAAATTCGCTAAGATTTCAGATTTTCTTGGAAATCGCTAAAATTTCAGTTTTTCTTATATATCATCCAAATCGTCGATATAGGTAGAAATAGCATCGTTTTCGAATTTCGTGTAATTTATACATTTTTCTTGGAAATTCGCTAAAATTCAATTTTTCTTATATATCTATAGAAATAGCATCGTTTTCAAATTTTGGTTAATTTTTACATTTTTCTTGGAAAATCGTTAAAATTTCGGTTTTCTTGGAAATTCGCTAAAATTTCAGTTTTTCTTATATATCATCCACATCGTCGATATACGTAGAAATAGCATTGTTTTCAAATTTCGTGTAATTTGTACATTTTTCTTGGAAATTCGCTAAAATTCAATTTTTCTTAAATATCTATAGAAATAGCATCGTTTTCAAATTTTGGTTAATTTTTACATTTTTCTTGGAAAATCGTTAAAATTTCAGTTTTTCTTATATATCATCCAAATCGTCGATATACGTAGAAATAGCATCGTTTTCGAATTTCGTGTAATTTTTACATTTTTCTTGGAAATTCGCTAAAATTCAATTTTTCTTATATAGAAAAGAATAGCATCGTTTTCAAATTTTGGTTAATTTTTATATTTTTCTTGGAAAATCGTTAAAATTTCAGTTTTTCTTATATATCATCCAAATCGTCGATATACGTAGAAATAGCATCGTTTTCGAATTTCGTGTACTTTTTACATTTTTCTTGGAAGTTCGCTAAAATTCAATTTTTCTTACATATCTATAGAAATAGCATCGTTTTCAAATTTTGGTTAATTTTTACATTTTTCTTGGAAAATCGTTAAAATTTCGGTTTTCTTGGAAATTCGCTAAAATTTCAGTTTTTCTTATATATCATCCAAATCGTCGATATACGTAGAAATAGCATCGTTTTCCAATTTCGTGCAATTTTTATATTTTTCTTGGAAATTCGCTAAAATTCAATTTTTCTTATATATCTATAGAAATAGCATCGTTTTCAAATTTTGGTTAATTTTTACATTTTTCTTGGAAAATCGTTAAAATTTCGGTTTTCTTGGAAATCCGCTAAAATTTCAGTTTTTCTTACATATCATCCAAATCGTCGATATACGTAGAAATAGCATCGTTTTCGAATTTCGTGTAATTTTTACATTTTTCTTGGAAATTCGCTAAAATCCAATTTTTCCTATATAGAAAAAAATAGCATCGTTTTCAAATTTTGGTTAATTTTTACATTTTTATTAGAAAATCGTTAAAATTTCAGTTTTTCTTATATATCATCCAAATCGTCGATATACGTAGAAATAGCATCGTTTTCGAATTTCGTGTAATTTTTACATTTTTCTAGGAAATTCGCTAAAATTCAATTTTTCTTATATATCTATAGAAATAGCATCGTTTTCAAATTTTGGTTAATTTTTACACTTTTCTTGGAAAATCGTTAAAATTTCAGTTTTTCTTATATATCATCCAAATCGTCGATAAACGTAGAAATATCAACGATTAAGAATTTCGGTTAATTTTTATAGTTTACTCGGAAATTCGCTAAAATTCAATTTTTCTTAAATATCTTCCAAATCATCTAGATAGCATCGTTTTCAATTTTTGGTTAATTTATACATATTTCTTGGAAATTTGCTAAAATTGCAGTTTTTCTTATATATCGTCCAAATCGTCGATATACGTAGAAATAGCATCGCTTTCGAATTTCGTGCAATTTTTATATTTTTCTTGGAAATTCGCTAAAATTCAATTTTTCTTATATATCTATAGAAATAGCATCGTTTTCAAATTTTGGATAATTTTTACATTTTTCTTGGAAATTCGCTAAAATTTCAGATTTTCTTGGAAATCGCTAAAATATCAGTTTTTCTTATATATCATCCAAATCGTCGATATAGGTAGAAATAGCATCGTTTTCGAATTTCGTGTAATTTATACATTTTTCTTGGAAATTCGCTAAAATTCAATTTTTCTTATATATCTATAGAAATAGCATCGTTTTCAAATTTTGGTTAATTTTTACATTTTTCTTGGAAAATCGTTAAAATTTCGGTTTTCTTGGAAATTCGCTGAAATTTCAGTTTTTCTTATATATCATCCAAATCGTCGATATACGTAGAAATAGCATTGTTTTCGAATTTCGTGTAATTTTTACATTTTTCTTGGAAATTCGCTAAAATTCAATTTTTCTTAAATATCTATAGAAATAGCATCGTTTTCAAATTTTGGTTAATTTTTACATTTTTCTTGGAAAATCGTTAAAATTTCAGTTTTTCTTATATATCATCCAAATCGTCGATATACGTAGAAATAGCATCGTTTTCGAATTTCGTGTAATTTTTACATTTTTCTTGGAAATTCGCTAAAATTCAATTTTTCTTATATAGAAAAAAATAGCATCGTTTTCAAATTTTGGTTAATTTTTATATTTTTCTTGGAAAATCGTTAAAATTTCAGATTTTCTTATATATCATCCAAATCGTCGATATACGTAGAAATAGCATCTTTTTCGAATTTCGTGTACTTTTTACATTTTTCTTGGAAATTCGCTAAAATTCAATTTTTCTTATATATGTATAGAAATAGCATCGTTTTCAAATTTTGGTTAATTTTTACATTTTTCTTGGAAAATCGTTAAAATTTCAGTTTTTCTTATATATCATCCAAATCGTCGATAAACGTAGATATATCAACGATTAAGAATTTCGGTTAATTTTTACAGTTTACTCGGAAATTCGCTAAAATTCTATTTTTCTTAAATATCTTCCAAATCATCTAGATAGCATCGTTTTCAATTTTAGGTTAATTTATACATATTTCTTGGAAATTTGCTAAAATTTCAGTTTTTCTTATATATCATCCAAATCGTCGATATAGGTAGAAATAGCATCGTTTTCGAATTTCGTGTAATTTATACATTTTTCTTGGAAATTCGCTAAAATTTAATTTTTCTTATATATCTATAGAAATAGCATCGTTTTCAAATTTTGGTTAATTTTTACATTGTTCTTGGAAAATCGTTAAAATTTCGGTTTTCTTGGAAATTCGCTAAAATTTCAGATTTTCTTATATATCATCCAAATTGTCGATATACGTAGAAATAGCATCGTTTTCGAATTTCGTGTAATTTTTACATTTTTCTTGGAAATTCGCTAAAATTCAATTTTTCTTATATAGAAAAAAATAGCATCGTTTTCAAATTTTGGTTAATTTTTACATTTTTATTAGAAAATCGTTAAAATTTCAGTTTTTCTTATATATCATCCAAATCGTCGATATACGTAGAAATAGCATCGTTTTCGAATTTCGTGTAATTTTTATATTTTTCTTGGAAATTCGCTAATATTCAATTTTTCTTATATATCTATAGAAATAGCATCGTTTTCAAATTTTGGTTAATTTTTACATTTTTCTTGGAAATTCGCTAAAATTTCAGATTGTCTTGGAAATCGCTAAAATTTCAGTTTTTCTTATATATCATCCAAATCGTCGGTACACGTAGAAATAGCATCGTTTTCGAATTTCGTGTAATTTATACATTTTTCTTGGAAATTCGCTAAAATTCAATTTTTCTTATATATCTATAGAAATAGCATCGTTTTCAAATTTTGGTTAATTTTTACATTTTTCTTGGAAAATCGTTAAAATTTCAGTTTTTCTTATATATCATCCAAATCGTCGATAAACGTAGAAATATCAACGATTAAGAATTTCGGTTAATTTTTAGTTTACTCGGAAATTCGCTAAAATTCAATTTTTCTTAAATATCTTCCAAATCATCTAGATAGCATCGTTTTCGAATTTCGTGCAATTTTTACATTTTTCTTGGAAATTCGCTAAAATTCAATTTTTCTTATATATCTATAGAAATAGCATCGTTTTCAAATTTTGGATAATTTTTACATTTTTCTTGGAAATTCGTTAAAATTTCAGATTTTCTTGGAAATCGCTAAAATTTCAGTTTTTCTTATATATCATCCAAATGGTCGATATAGGTAGAAATAGCATCGTTTTCGAATTTCGTGTAATTTTTACATTTTTCTTGGAAATTCGCTAAAATTCAATTTTTCTTATATGGAAAAAAATAGCATCGTTTTCAAATTTTGGTTAATTTTTACATTTTTATTAGAAAATCGTTAAAATTTCAGTTTTTCTTATATATCATCCAAATCGTCGATATACGTAGAAATAGCATCGTTTTCGAATTTCGTGTAATTTTTACATTTTTCTTGGAAATTCGCTAAAATTCAATTTTTCTTATATATCTATAGAAATAGCATCGTTTTCAAATTTTGGATAATTTTTACATTTTTCTTGGAAATTCCCTAAAATTTCAGATTTTCTTGGAAATCGCTAAAATTTCAGTTTTTCTTATATATCATCCAAATCGTCGATATAGGTAGAAATAGCATCGTTTTCGAATTTCGTGTAATTTTTACATTTTCATTAGAAAATCGTTAAAATTTCAGTTTTTCTTATATATCATCCAAATCGTCGATATACGTAGAAATAGCATCGTTTTCGAATTTCGTGTAATTTTTACATTTTTCTTGGAAATTCGCTAAAATTCAATTTTTCTTATATATCTATAGAAATACCATCGTTTTCAAATTTTGGTTAATTTTTACATTTTTCTTGGAAAATCGTTAAAATTTCGGTTTTCTTGGAAATTCGCTAAAATTTCAGTTTTTCTTATATATCATCCAAATTGTCGATATACGTAGAAATAGCATCGTTTTCGAATTTCGTGTAATTTTTACATTTTTCTTGGAAATTCGCTAAAATTCAATTTTTCTTATATAGAAAAAAATAGCATCGTTTTCAAATTTTGGTTAATTTTTACATTTTTATTAGAAAATCGTTAAAATTTCAGTTTTTCTTATATATCATCCAAATCGTCGATATACGTAGAAATAGCATCGTTTTCGAATTTCGTGTAATTTTTATATTTTTCTTGGAAATTCGCTAATATTCAATTTTTCTTATATATCTATAGAAATAGCATCGTTTTCAAATTTTGGTTAATTTTTACATTTTTCTTAGAAAATCGTTAAAATTTCAGTTTTTCTTATATACATACCATCCAAATCGTCGATATACGTAGAAATATCAACGATTAAGAATTTCGGCTAATTTTTACAGTTTCCTCGGAAATTCGCTAAAATTCAATTTTTCTTAAATATCTTCCAAATCATCTAGATAGCATCGTTTTCAAATTTTGGTTAATTTATACATATTTCTTGGAAATTTGCTAAAATTTCAGTTTTTCTTAAATATCGTCCAAATCGTCGATATACGTAGAAATAGCATCGTTTTCGAATTTCGTGCAATTTTTATATTTTTCCTGGAAATTCGCTAAAATTCAATTTTTATTTATATATCTATAGAAATAGCATCGTTTTCGAATTTCGTGTAATTTTTACATTTTTCTTGGAAATTCGCTAAAATTCAATTTTTATCTATATATCTATAGAAATAGCATCGTTTTCAAATTTTGGATAATTTTTACATTTTTCTTGGAAATTCGCTAAAATTTCAGATTTTCTTGGAAATCGCTAAAATTTCAGTTTTTCTTATATATCATCCAAATCGTCGGTACACGTAGAAATAGCATCGTTTTCGAATTTCGTGTAATTTATACATTTTTCTTGGAAATTCGCTAAAATTCAATTTTTCTTATATATCTATAGAAATAGCATCGTTTTCAAATTTTGGTTAATTTTTACATTTTTCTTGGAAAATCGTTAAAATTTCAGTTTTTCTTATATATCACCCAAATCGTCGATAAACGTAGAAATATCAACGATTAAGAATTTCGGTTAATTTTTAGCTTACTCGGAAATTCGCTAAAATTCAATTTTTCTTATATGGAAAAAAATAGCATCGTTTTCAAATTTTGGTTAATTTTTACATTTTTCTAGGAAATTCGCTAAAATTCAATTTTTCTTATATATCTATAGAAATAGCATCGTTTTCAAATTTTGGTTAATTTTTACATTTTTCTTGGAAAATCGTTAAAATTTCAGTTTTTCTTATATATCATCCAAATCGTCGATAAACGTAGAAATATCAACGATTAAGAATTTCGGTTAATTTTTAGCTTACTCGGAAATTCGCTAAAATTCAATTTTTCTTATATGGAAAAAAATAGCATCGTTTTCAAATTTTGGATAATTTTTACATTTTTCTTGGAAATTCCCTAAAATTTCAGATTTTCTTGGAAATCGCTAAAATTTCAGTTTTTCTTATATATCATCCAAATCGTCGGTACACGTAGAAATAGCATCGTTTTCGAATTTCGTGTAATTTATACATTTTTCTTGGAAATTCGCTAAAATTCAATTTTTCTTATATATCTATAGAAATAGCATCGTTTTCAAATTTTGGTTAATTTTTACATTTTTCTTGGAAAATCGTTAAAATTTCAGTTTTTCTTATATATCATCCAAATCGTCGATAAACGTAGAAATATCAACGATTAAGAATTTCGGTTAATTTTTAGCTTACTCGGAAATTCGCTAAAATTCAATTTTTCTTATATGGAAAAAAATAGCATCGTTTTCAAATTTTGGATAATTTTTACATTTTTCTTGGAAATTCCCTAAAATTTCAGATTTTCTTGGAAATCGCTAAAATTTCAGTTTTTCTTATATATCATCCAAATCGTCGATATAGGTAGAAATAGCATCGTTTTCGAATTTCGTGTAATTTTTACATTTTCATTAGAAAATCGTTAAAATTTCAGTTTTTCTTATATATCATCCAAATCGTCGATATACGTAGAAATAGCATCGTTTTCGAATTTCGTGTAATTTTTACATTTTTCTTGGAAATTCGCTAAAATTCAATTTTTCTTATATATCTATAGAAATACCATCGTTTTCAAATTTTGGTTAATTTTTACATTTTTCTTGGAAAATCGTTAAAATTTCGGTTTTCTTGGAAATTCGCTAAAATTTCAGTTTTTCTTATATATCATCCAAATTGTCGATATACGTAGAAATAGCATCGTTTTCGAATTTCGTGTAATTTTTACATTTTTCTTGGAAATTCGCTAAAATTCAATTTTTATCTATATATCTATAGAAATAGCATCGTTTTCAAATTTTGGATAATTTTTACATTTTTCTTGGAAATTCGCTAAAATTTCAGATTTTCTTGGAAATCGCTAAAATTTCAGTTTTTCTTATATATCATCCAAATCGTCGGTACACGTAGAAATAGCATCGTTTTCGAATTTCGTGTAATTTATACATTTTTCTTGGAAATTCGCTAAAATTCAATTTTTCTTATATATCTATAGAAATAGCATCGTTTTCAAATTTTGGTTAATTTTTACATTTTTCTTGGAAAATCGTTAAAATTTCAGTTTTTCTTATATATCATCCAAATCGTCGATAAACGTAGAAATATCAACGATTAAGAATTTCGGTTAATTTTTAGTTTACTCGGAAATTCGCTAAAATTCAATTTTTCTTAAGTATCTTCCAAATCATCTAGATAGCATCGTTTTCGAATTTCGTGCAATTTTTACATTTTTCTTGGAAATTCGCTAAAATTCAATTTTTCTTATATATCTATAGAAGTAGCATCGTTTTCAAATTTTGGATAATTTTTAGATTTTTCTTGGAAATTCGCTAAAATTTCAGATTTTCTTGGAAATCGCTAAAATTTCAGTTTTTCTTATATATCATCCAAATGGTCGATATAGGTAGAAATAGCATCGTTTTCGAATTTCGTGTAATTTTTACATTTTTCTTGGAAATTCGCTAAAATTCAATTTTTCTTATATGGAAAAAAATAGCATCGTTTTCAAATTTTGGTTAATTTTTACATTTTTATTAGAAAATCGTTAAAATTTCAGTTTTTCTTATATATCATCCAAATCGTCGATATACGTAGAAATAGCATCGTTTTCGAATTTCGTGTAATTTTTACATTTTTCTTGGAAATATGCTAAAATTCAATTTTTCTTATATATCTATAGAAATAGCATCGTTTTCAAATTTTGGATAATTTTTACATTTTTCTTGGAAATTCCCTAAAATTTCAGATTTTCTTGGAAATCGCTAAAATTTCAGTTTTTCTTATATATCATCCAAATCGTCGATATAGGTAGAAATAGCATCGTTTTCGAATTTCGTGTAATTTTTACATTTTCATTAGAAAATCGTTAAAATTTCAGTTTTTCTTATATATCATCCAAATCGTCGATATACGTAGAAATAGCATCGTTTTCGAATTTCGTGTAATTTTTACATTTTTCTTGGAAATTCGCTAAAATTCAATTTTTCTTATATATCTATAGAAATACCATCGTTTTCAAATTTTGGTTAATTTTTACATTTTTCTTGGAAAATCGTTAAAATTTCGGTTTTCTTGGAAATTCGCTAAAATTTCAGTTTTTCTTATATATCATCCAAATTGTCGATATACGTAGAAATAGCATCGTTTTCGAATTTCGTGTAATTTTTACATTTTTCTTGGAAATTCGCTAAAATTCAATTTTTCTTATATAGAAAAAAATAGCATCGTTTTCAAATTTTGGTTAATTTTTACATTTTTATTAGAAAATCGTTAAAATTTCAGTTTTTCTTATATATCATCCAAATCGTCGATATACGTAGAAATAGCATCGTTTTCGAATTTCGTGTAATTTTTATATTTTTCTTGGAAATTCGCTAATATTCAATTTTTCTTATATATCTATAGAAATAGCATCGTTTTCAAATTTTGGTTAATTTTTACATTTTTCTTAGAAAATCGTTAAAATTTCAGTTTTTCTTATATACCATCCAAATCGTCCATATACGTAGAAATATCAACGATTAAGAATTTCGGCTAATTTTTACAGTTTCCTCGGAAATTCGCTAAAATTCAATTTTTCTTAAATATCTTCCAAATCATCTAGATAGCATCGTTTTCAAATTTTGGTTAATTTATACATATTTCTTGGAAATTTGCTAAAATTTCAGTTTTTCTTAAATATCGTCCAAATCGTCGATATACGTAGAAATAGCATCGTTTTCGAATTTCGTGCAATTTTTATATTTTTCCTGGAAATTCGCTAAAATTCAATTTTTATTTATATATCTATAGAAATAGCATCGTTTTCGAATTTCGTGTAATTTTTACAATTTTCTTGGAAATTCGCTAAAATTCAATTTTTATCTATATATCTATAGAAATAGCATCGTTTTCAAATTTTGGATAATTTTTACATTTTTCTTGGAAATTCGCTAAAATTTCAGATTTTCTTGGAAATCGCTAAAATTTCAGTTTTTCTTATATATCATCCAAATCGTCGGTACACGTAGAAATAGCATCGTTTTCGAATTTCGTGTAATTTTTACATTTTTCTTGGAAATTCGCTAAAATTCAATTTTTCTTATATGGAAAAAAATAGCATCGTTTTCAAATTTTGGTTAATTTTTACATTTTTATTAGAAAATTGTTAAAATTTCAGTTTTTCTTATATATCATCCAAATCGTCGATATACGTAGAAATAGCATCGTTTTCGAATTTCGTGTAATTTTTACATTTTTCTTGGAAATTCGCTAAAATTCAATTTTTCTTATATATCTATAGAAATAGCATCGTTTTCAAATTTTGGATAATTTTTACATTTTTCTTGGAAATTCCCTAAAATTTCAGATTTTCTTGGAAATCGCTAAAATTTCAGTTTTTCTTATATATCATCCAAATCGTCGATATAGGTAGAAATAGCATCGTTTTCGAATTTCGTGTAATTTTTACATTTTTATTAGAAAATCGTTAAAATTTCAGTTTTTCTTATATATCATCCAAATCGTCGATATACGTAGAAATAGCATCGTTTTCGAATTTCGTGTAATTTTTACATTTTTCTTGGAAATTCGCTAAAATTCAATTTTTCTTATATATCTATAGAAATACCATCGTTTTCAAATTTTGGTTAATTTTTACATTTTTCTTGGAAATTCCCTAAAATTTCAGATTTTCTTGGAAATCGCTAAAATTTCAGTTTTTCTTATATATCATCCAAATCGTCGATATAGGTAGAAATAGCATCGTTTTCGAATTTCGTGTAATTTTTACAT
The DNA here is from genome assembly GCA_963921985.1 of Agrilus biguttatus. Classification (NCBI taxonomy): domain Eukaryota; kingdom Metazoa; phylum Arthropoda; class Insecta; order Coleoptera; family Buprestidae; genus Agrilus; species Agrilus biguttatus. The sequence continues at coordinate 20,939,212 of OY998117.1, read as the reverse complement.
TTTCATTAGAAAATCGTTAAAATTTCAGTTTTTCTTATATATCATCCAAATCGTCGATATACGTAGAAATAGCATCGTTTTCGAATTTCGTGTAATTTTTACATTTTTCTTGGAAATTCGCTAAAATTCAATTTTTCTTATATATCTATAGAAATACCATCGTTTTCAAATTTTGGTTAATTTTTACATTTTTCTTGGAAAATCGTTAAAATTTCGGTTTTCTTGGAAATTCGCTAAAATTTCAGTTTTTCTTATATATCATCCAAATTGTCGATATACGTAGAAATAGCATCGTTTTCGAATTTCGTGTAATTTTTACATTTTTCTTGGAAATTCGCTAAAATTCAATTTTTCTTATATAGAAAAAAATAGCATCGTTTTCAAATTTTGGTTAATTTTTACATTTTTATTAGAAAATCGTTAAAATTTCAGTTTTTCTTATATATCATCCAAATCGTCGATATACGTAGAAATAGCATCGTTTTCGAATTTCGTGTAATTTTTATATTTTTCTTGGAAATTCGCTAATATTCAATTTTTCTTATATATCTATAGAAATAGCATCGTTTTCAAATTTTGGTTAATTTTTACATTTTTCTTAGAAAATCGTTAAAATTTCAGTTTTTCTTATATACCATCCAAATCGTCCATATACGTAGAAATATCAACGATTAAGAATTTCGGCTAATTTTTACAGTTTCCTCGGAAATTCGCTAAAATTCAATTTTTCTTAAATATCTTCCAAATCATCTAGATAGCATCGTTTTCAAATTTTGGTTAATTTATACATATTTCTTGGAAATTTGCTAAAATTTCAGTTTTTCTTAAATATCGTCCAAATCGTCGATATACGTAGAAATAGCATCGTTTTCGAATTTCGTGCAATTTTTATATTTTTCCTGGAAATTCGCAAAAATTCAATTTTTATTTATATATCTATAGAAATAGCATCGTTTTCGAATTTCGTGTAATTTTTACAATTTTCTTGGAAATTCGCTAAAATTCAATTTTTATCTATATATCTATAGAAATAGCATCGTTTTCAAATTTTGGATAATTTTTACATTTTTCTTGGAAATTCGCTAAAATTTCAGATTTTCTTGGAAATCGCTAAAATTTCAGTTTTTCTTATATATCATCCAAATCGTCGGTACACGTAGAAATAGCATCGTTTTCGAATTTCGTGTAATTTTTACATTTTTCTTGGAAATTCGCTAAAATTCAATTTTTCTTATATGGAAAAAAATAGCATCGTTTTCAAATTTTGGTTAATTTTTACATTTTTATTAGAAAATTGTTAAAATTTCAGTTTTTCTTATATATCATCCAAATCGTCGATATACGTAGAAATAGCATCGTTTTCGAATTTCGTGTAATTTTTACATTTTTCTTGGAAATTCGCTAAAATTCAATTTTTCTTATATATCTATAGAAATAGCATCGTTTTCAAATTTTGGATAATTTTTACATTTTTCTTGGAAATTCCCTAAAATTTCAGATTTTCTTGGAAATCGCTAAAATTTCAGTTTTTCTTATATATCATCCAAATCGTCGATATAGGTAGAAATAGCATCGTTTTCGAATTTCGTGTAATTTTTACATTTTTATTAGAAAATCGTTAAAATTTCAGTTTTTCTTATATATCATCCAAATCGTCGATATACGTAGAAATAGCATCGTTTTCGAATTTCGTGTAATTTTTACATTTTTCTTGGAAATTCGCTAAAATTCAATTTTTCTTATATATCTATAGAAATACCATCGTTTTCAAATTTTGGTTAATTTTTACATTTTTCTTGGAAAATCGTTAAAATTTCGGTTTTCTTGGAAATTCGCTAAAATTTCAGTTTTTCTTATATATCATCCAAATTGTCGATATACGTAGAAATAGCATCGTTTTCGAATTTCGTGTAATTTTTACATTTTTCTTGGAAATTCGCTAAAATTCAATTTTTCTTATATAGAAAAAAATAGCATCGCTTTCAAATTTCGGTTAATTCTTACATTTTTATTAGAAAATCGTTAAAATTTCAGTTTTTCTTATATATCATCCAAATCGTCGATATACGTAGAAATAGCATCGTTTTCGAATTTCGTCTAATTTTTATATTTTTTTTGGAAATTCGCTAAAATTCAATTTTTCTCATATATCTATAAAAATAGCATCGTTTTCAAATTTTGGTTAATTTTTACATTTTTCTTAGAAAATCGTTAAAATTTCAGTTTTTCTTATATACCATCAAAATCGTCGATATACGTAGAAATATCAAGGATTAAGAATTTCGGTTAATTTGTACAGTTTACTCGGAAATTCGCTAAAATTCAATTTTTTTAAATATCTTCCAAATCATCTAGATAGCATCGTTTTCAAATTTTGGTTAATTTATACATATTTCAAGGAAATTTGCTAAAATTTCAGTTTTTCTTAAATATCGTCCAAATCGTCGATATACGTAGAAATAGCATCGTTTTCGAATTTCGTGCAATTTTTATATTTTTCCTGGAAATTCGCTAAAATTCAATTTTTCTTATATGGAAAAAAATAGCATCGTTTTCAAATTTTGGTTAATTTTTACATTTTTATTAGAAAATCGTTAAAATTTCAGTTTTTCTTATATATCATCCAAATCGTCGATATACGTAGAAATAGCATCGCTTTCGAATTTCGTGCAATTTTTATGTTTTTCTTGGAAATTCGCTAAAATTCAATTTTTCTTATATATCTATAGAAATAGCATCGTTTTCAAATTTTGGATAATTTTTACATTTTTCTTGGAATTTCGCTAAAATTTCAGATTTTCTTGGAAATCGCTAAAATTCCAGTTTTTCTTATATATCATCCAAATCGTCGATATACGTAGAAATAGCATCGTTTTCGAATTTCGTGTAATTTTTACATTTTTCTTGGAAATTCGCTAAAATTCAATTTTTCTTATATATCTATAGAAATAGCATCGTTTTCCAATTTTGGTTAATTTTTACATTTTTCTTGGAAAATCGTTAAAATTTCGATTTTCTTGGAAATTCGCTAAAATTTCAGTTTTTCTTATATATCATCCAAATCGTCGATATACGTAGAAATAGCATCGTTTTCGAATTTCGTGTAATTTTTACATTTTTCTTGGAAATTCGCTAAAATTCAATTTTTCTTATATAGAAAAAAATAGGATCGTTTTCAAATTTTGGTTAATTTTTACATTTTTATTAGAAAATCGTTAAAATTTCAGTTTTTCTTATATATCATCCAAATCGTCGATATACGTAGAAATAGCATCGTTTTCGAATTTCGTGTAATTTTTACATTTTCCTTGGAAATTCGCTAAAATTCAATTTTTCTTATATATCTTAGAAATAGCATCGTTTTCAAATTTTGGTTAATTTTTACATTTTTCTTGGAAAATCGTTAAAATTTCAGTTTTTCTTATATATCATCCAAATCGTCGATATACGTAGAAATAGCATCGTTTTCGAATTTCGTGTAATTTTTACATTTTTCTTGGAAATTCGCTAAAATTCAATTTTTCTTATATAGAAAAAAATAGCATCGTTTTCAAATTTTGGTTAATTTTTATATTTTTCTTGGAAAATCGTTAAAATTCCAGTTTTTTTTATATATCATCCAAATCGTCGATATACGTAGAAATAGCATCGCTTTCGAATTTCGTGTACTTTTTACATTTTTCTTGGAAATTCGCTAAAATTCAATTTTTCTTATATATGTATAGAAATAGCATCGTTTTCAAATTTTGGTTAATTTTTACATTTTTCTTGGAAAATCGTTAAAATTTCAGTTTTTCTTATATATCATCCAAATCGTCGATAAACGTAGATATATCAACGATTAAGAATTTCGGTTAATTTTTACAGTTTACTCGGAAATTCGCTAAAATTCAATTTTTCTTAAATATCTTCCAAATCATCTAGATAGCATCGTTTTCAAATTTTGGTTAATTTATACATATTTCTTGGAAATTTGCTAAAATTTCAGTTTTTCTTAAATATCGTCCAAATCGTCGATATACGTAGAAATAGCATCGTTTTCAAATTTTGGTTAATTTTTACATTGTTCTTGGAAAATCGTTAAAATTTCGGTTTTCTTGGAAATTCGCTAAAATTTCAGATTTTCTTATATATCATCCAAATTGTCGATATACGTAGAAATAGCATCGTTTTCGAATTTCGTGTAATTTTTACATTTTTCTTGGAAATTCGCTAAAATTCAATTTTTCTTATATAGAAAAAAATAGCATCGTTTTCAAATTTTGGTTAATTTTTACATTCTTCTTAGAAAATCGTTAAAATTTCAGTTTTTCTTATATATCATCCAAATCGTCGATATAGGTAGAAATAGCATCGTTTTCGAATTTCGTGTAATTCTTATATTTTTCTTGGAAATTCGCTAATATTCAATTTTTCTTATATATCTATAGAAATTGCATCGTTTTCAAATTTTGGTTAATTTTTACATTTTTCTTAGAAAATCGTTAAAATTTCAGTTTTTCTTATATACCATCCAAATCGTCGATATACGTAGAAATATCGACAGTTTCCTCGGAAATTCGCTAAAATTCAATTTTTCTTAAATATCTTCCAAATCATCTAGATAGCATCGTTTTCAAATTTTGGTTAATTTATACATATTTCTTGGAAATTTGCTAAAATTTCAGTTTTTCTTAAATATCGTCCAAATCGTCGATATACGTAGAAATAGCATCGTTTTCGAATTTCGTGCAATTTTTATATTTTTCCTGGAAATTCGCTAAAATTCAATTTTTATTTATATATCTATAGAAATAGCATCGTTTTCGAATTTCGTGTAATTTTTACATTTTTCTTGGAAATTCGCTAAAATTCAATTTTTATCTATATATCTATAGAAATAGCATCGTTTTCAAATTTTGGATAATTTTTACACTTTTCTTGGAAATTCGCTAAAATTTCAGATTTTCTTGGAAATCGCTAAAGTTTCAGTTTTTCTTATATATCATCCAAATCGTCGGTACACGTAGAAATAGCATCGTTTTCAAATTTTGGTTAATTTTTACATTTTTATTAGAAAATCGTTAAAATTTCAGTTTTCCTTATATATCATCCAAATCGTCGATATACGTAGAAATAGCATCGTTTTCGAATTTCGTGTAATTTTTACATTTTTCTTGGAAATTCGCTAAAATTCAATTTTTCTTATATATCTATATAAATAGCATCGTTTTCAAATTTTGGTTAATTTTTACATTTTTCTTGGAAAATCGTTAAAATTTCAGTTTTTCTTATATATCATCCAAATCGTCGATATACGTAGAAATAGCATCGTTTTCGAATTTCGTGCAATTTTTATATTTTTCTTGGAAATTCGCTAAAATTCAATTTTTCTTATATATCTATAGAAATAGCATCGTTTTCAAATTTTGGTTAATTTTTACATTTTTCTTGGAAAATCGTTAAAATTTCGGTTTTCTTGGAAATCCGCTAAAATTTCAGTTTTTCTTACATATCATCCAAATCGTCGATATACGTAGAAATAGCATCGTTTTCGAATTTCGTGTAATTTTTACATTTTTCTTGGAAATTCGCTAAAATCCAATTTTTCTTATATAGAAAAAAATAGCATCGTTTTCAAATTTTGGTTAATTTTTACATTTTTATTAGAAAATCGTTAAAATTTCAGTTTTTCTTATATATCATCCAAATCGTCGATATACGTAGAAATAGCATCGTTTTCGAATTTCGTGTAATTTTTACATTTTTCTTGGAAATTCGCTAAAATTCAATTTTTCTTATATATCTATAGAAATAGCATCGTTTTCAAATTTTGGATAATTTTTACATTTTTCTTGGAAATTCCCTAAAATTTCAGATTTTCTTGGAAGTCGCTAAAATTTCAGTTTTTCTTATATATCATCCAAATCGTCGATATAGGTAGAAATAGCATCGTTTTCGAATTTCGTGTAATTTTTACATTTTTCTTGGAAAATCGTTAAAATTTCAGTTTTTCTTATATATCATCCAAATCGTCGATATACGTAGAAATAGAATCGTTTTCGAATTTCGTGCAATTTTTATATTTTTCTTGGAAATTCGCTAAAATTCAATTTTTCTTATATATCTATAGAAATAGCATCGTTTTCAAATTTTGGTTAATTTATACATATTTCTTGGAAATTTGCTAAAATTTCAGTTTTTCTTAAATATCGTCCAAATCGTCGATATACGTAGAAATAGCATCGTTTTCGAATTTCGTGCAATTTTTATATTTTTCCTGGAAATTCGCTAAAATTCAATTTTTATTTATATATCTATAGAAATAGCATCGTTTTCGAATTTCGTGTAATTTTTACATTTTTCTTGGAAATTCGCTAAAATTCAATTTTTCTTATATATCTATAGAAATAGCATCGTCTTCAAATTTTGGATAATTTTTACATTCTTCTTGGAAATTCGCTAAAATTTCAGATTTTCTTGGAAATCGCTAAAATTTCAGTTTTTCTTATATATCATCCAAATCGTCGATATACGTAGAAATAGCATCGTTTTCGAATTTCGTGTAATTTTTACATTTTTCTAGGAAATTCGCTAAAATTCAATTTTTCTTATATATCTATAGAAATAGCATCGTTTTCAAATTTTGGTTAATTTTTACACTTTTCTTGGAAAATCGTTAAAATTTCAGTTTTTCTTATATATCATCCAAATCGTCGATAAACGTAGAAATATCAACGATTAAGAATTTCGGTTAATTTTTACAGTTTACTCGGAAATTCGCTAAAATTCAATTTTTCTTAAATATCTTCCAAATCATCTAGATAGCATCGTTTTCAATTTTTGGTTAATTTATACATATTTCTTGGAAATTTGCTAAAATTGCAGTTTTTCTTATATATCGTCCAATTCGTCGATATACGTAGAAATAGCATCGCTTTCGAATTTCGTGTAATTTTTACATTTTTCTTGGAAATTCGCTAAAATTCAATTTTTCTTATATATCTGTAGAAATAGCATCGTTTTCAAATTTTGGATAATTTTTACATTTTTCTTGGAAATTCGCTAAAATTTCAGATTTTCTTGGAAATCGCTAAAATTTCAGTTTTTCTTATATATCATCCAAATCGTCGATATAGGTAGAAATAGCATCGTTTTCAAATTTCGTGTAATTTATACATTTTTCTTGGAAATTCGCTAAAATTCAATTTTTCTTATATATCTATAGAAATAGCATCGTTTTCAAATTTTGGTTAATTTTTACATTTTTCTTGGAAAATCGTTAAAATTTCGGTTTTCTTGGAAATCGCTAAAATTTCAGTTTTTCTTATATATCATCCAAATCGTCGATATACGTAGAAATAGCATTGTTTTCGAATTTCGTGTAATTTTTACATTATTCTTGGAAATTCGCTAAAATTCAATTTTTCTTAAATATCTATAGAAATAGCATCGTTTTCAAATTTTGGTTAATTTTTACATTTTTCTTGGAAAATCGTTAAAATTTCAGTTTTTCTTATATATCATCCAAATCGTCGATATACGTAGAAATAGCATCGTTTTCGAATTTCGTGTAATTTTTACATTTTTCTTGGAAATTCGCTAAAATTCAATTTTTCTTATATAGAAAAAAATAGCATCGTTTTCAAATTTTGGTTAATTTTTATATTTTTCTTGGAAAATCGTTAAAATTTCAGTTTTTCTTATATATCATCCAAATCGTCGATATACGTAGAAATAGCATCGTTTTCGAATTTCGTGTACTTTTTACATTTTTCTTGGAAATTCGCTAAAATTCAATTTTTCTTATATATGTATAGAAATAGCATCGTTTTCAAATTTTGGTTAATTTTTGTATTTTTCTTGGAAAATCGTTAAAATTTCAGTTTTTCTTATATATCATCCAAATCGTCGATAAACGTAGATATATCAACGATTAAGAATTTCGGTTAATTTTTACAGTTTACTCGGAAATTCGCTAAAATTCAATTTTTCTTAAATATCTTCCAAATCATCTAGATAGCATCGTTTTCAATTTTAGGTTAATTTATACATATTTCTTGGAAATTTGCTAAAATTTCAGTTTTTCTTATATATCATCCAAATCGTCGATATAGGTAGAAATAGCATCGTTTTCGAATTTCGTGTAATTTATACATTTTTCTTGGAAATTCGCTAAAATTCAATTTTTCTTATATATCTATAGAAATAGCATCGTTTTCAAATTTTGGTTAATTTTTACATTGTTCTTGGAAAATCGTTAAAATTTCGGTTTTCTTGGAAATTCGCTAAAATTTCAGATTTTCTTATATATCATCCAAATTGTCGATATACGTAGAAATAGCATCGTTTTCGAATTTCGTGTAATTTTTACATTTTTCTTGGAAATTCGCTAAAATTCAATTTTTCTTATATAGAAAAAAATAGCATCGTTTTCAAATTTTGGTTAATTTTTACATTTTTATTAGAAAATCGTTAAAATTTCAGTTTTTCTTATATATCATCCAAATCGTCGATATACGTAGAAATAGCATCGTTTTCGAATTTCGTGTAATTTTTATATTTTTCTTGGAAATTCGCTAATATTCAATTTTTCTTATATATCTATAGAAATAGCATCGTTTTCAAATTTTGGTTAATTTTTACATTTTTCTTAGAAAATCGTTAAAATTTCAGTTTTTCTTATATACCATCCAAATCGTCGATATACGTAGAAATATCAACGATTAAGAATTTCGGCTAATTTTTACAGTTTCCTCGGAAATTCGCTAAAATTCAATTTTTCTTAAATATCTTCCAAATCATCTAGATAGCATCGTTTTCAAATTTTGGTTAATTTACACATATTTCTTGGAAATTTGCTAAAATTTCAGTTTTTCTTAAATATCGTCCAAATCGTCGATATACGTAGAAATAGCATCGTTTTCGAATTTCGTGCAATTTTTATATTTTTCCTGGAAATTCGCTAAAATTCAATTTTTATTTATATATCTATAGAAATAGCATCGTTTTCGAATTTCGTGTAATTTTTACATTTTTCTTGGAAATTCGCTAAAATTCAATTTTTATCTATATATCTATAGAAATAGCATCGTTTTCAAATTTTGGATAATTTTTACATTTTTCTTGGAAATTCGCTAAAATTTCAGATTTTCTTGGAAATCGCTAAAATTTCAGTTTTTCTTATATATCATCCAAATCGTCGGTACACGTAGAAATAGCATCGTTTTCAAATTTTGGTTAATTTTTACATTTTTATTAGAAAATCGTTAAAATTTCAGTTTTCCTTATATATCATCCAAATCGTCGATATACGTAGAAATAGCATCGTTTTCGAATTTCGTGTAATTTTTACATTTTTCTTGGAAATTCGCTAAAATTCAATTTTTCTTATATATCTATAGAAATAGCATCGTTTTCAAATTTTGGTTAATTTTTACATTTTTCTTGGAAAATCGTTAAAATTTCGGTTTTCTTGGAAATCCGCTAAAATTTCAGTTTTTCTTACATATCATCCAAATCGTCGATATACGTAGAAATAGCATCGTTTTCGAATTTCGTGTAATTTTTACATTTTTCTTGGAAATTCGCTAAAATCCAATTTTTCTTATATAGAAAAAAATAGCATCGTTTTCAAATTTTGGTTAATTTTTACATTTTTATTAGAAAATCGTTAAAATTTCAGTTTTTCTTATATATCATCCAAATCGTCGATATACGTAGAAATAGCATCGTTTTCGAATTTCGTGTAATTTTTACATTTTTCTAGGAAATTCGCTAAAATTCAATTTTTCTTATATATCTATAGAAATAGCATCGTTTTCAAATTTTGGTTAATTTTTACACTTTTCTTGGAAAATCGTTAAAATTTCAGTTTTTCTTATATATCATCCAAATCGTCGATAAACGTAGAAATATCAACGATTAAGAATTTCGGTTAATTTTTACAGTTTACTCGGAAATTCGCTAAAATTCAATTTTTCTTAAATATCTTCCAAATCATCTAGATAGCATCGTTTTCAATTTTTGGTTAATTTATACATATTTCTTGGAAATTTGCTAAAATTGCAGTTTTTCTTATATATCGTCCAAATCGTCGATATACGTAGAAATAGCATCGCTTTCGAATTTCGTGCAATTTTTATATTTTTCTTGGAAATTCGCTAAAATTCAATTTTTCTTATATATCTGTAGAAATAGCATCGTTTTCAAATTTTGGATAATTTTTACATTTTTCTTGGAAAATCGTTAAAATTTCAGTTTTTCTTATATATCATCCAAATCGTCGATATACGTAGAAATAGCATCGTTTTCGAATTTCGTGTAATTTTTACATTTTTCTTGGAAATTCGCTAAAATTCAATTTTTCTTATATAGAAAAAAATAGCATCGTTTTCAAATTTCGTGTAATTTATACATTTTTCTTGGAAATTCGCTAAAATTCAATTTTTCTTATATATCTATAGAAATAGCATCGTTTTCAAATTTTGGTTAATTTTTACATTTTTCTTGGAAAATCGTTAAAATTTCGGTTTTCTTGGAAATTCGCTAAAATTTCAGTTTTTCTTATATATCATCCAAATCGTCGATATACGTAGAAATAGCATTGTTTTCGAATTTCGTGTAATTTTTACATTTTTCTTGGAAATTCGCTAAAATTCAATTTTTCTTAAATATCTATAGAAATAGCATCGTTTTCAAATTTTGGTTAATTTTTACATTTTTCTTGGAAAATCGTTAAAATTTCAGTTTTTCTTATATATCATCCAAATCGTCGATATACGTAGAAATAGCATCGTTTTCGAATTTCGTGTAATTTTTACATTTTTCTTGGAAATTCGCTAAAATTCAATTTTTCTTATATAGAAAAAAATAGCATCGTTTTCAAATTTTGGTTAATTTTTATATTTTTCTTGGAAAATCATTAAAATTTCAGTTTTTCTTATATATCATCCAAATCGTCGATATACGTAGAAATAGCATCGTTTTCGAATTTCGTGTACTTTTTACATTTTTCTTGGAAATTCGCTAAAATTCAATTTTTCTTATATATGTATAGAAATAGCATCGTTTTCAAATTTTGGTTAATTTTTACATTTTTCTTGGAAAATCGTTAAAATTTCAGTTTTTCTTATATATCATCCAAATCGTCGATAAACGTAGATATATCAACGATTAAGAATTTCGGTTAATTTTTACAGTTTACTCGGAAATTCGCTAAAATTCAATTTTTCTTAAATATCTTCCAAATCATCTAGATAGCATCGTTTTCAATTTTAGGTTAATTTATACATATTTCTTGGAAATTTGCTAAAATTTCAGTTTTTCTTATATATCATCCAAATCGTCGATATAGGTAGAAATAGCATCGTTTTCGAATTTCGTGTAATTTATACATTTTTCTTGGAAATTCGCTAAAATTCAATTTTTCTTATATATCTATAGAAATAGCATCGTTTTCAAATTTTGGTTAATTTTTACATTGTTCTTGGAAAATCGTTAAAATTTCGGTTTTCTTGGAAATTCGCTAAAATTTCAGATTTTCTTATATATCATCCAAATTGTCGATATACGTAGAAATAGCATCGTTTTCGAATTTCGTGTAATTTTTATATTTTTCTTGGAAATTCGCTAAAATTCAATTTTTCTTATATAGAAAAAAATAGCATCGTTTTCAAATTTTGGTTAATTTTTACATTTTTATTAGAAAATCGTTAAAATTTCAGTTTTTCTTATATATCATCCAAATCGTCGATATACGTAGAAATAGCATCGTTTTCGAATTTCGTGTAATTTTTATATTTTTCTTGGAAATTCGCTAATATTCAATTTTTCTTATATATCTATAGAAATAGCATCGTTTTCAAATTTTGGTTAATTTTTACATTTTTCTTAGAAAATCGTTAAAATTTCAGTTTTTCTTATATACCATCCAAATCGTCGATATACGTAGAAATATCAACGATTAAGAATTTCGGCTAATTTTTACAGTTTCCTCGGAAATTCGCTAAAATTCAATTTTTCTTAAATATCTTCCAAATCATCTAGATAGCATCGTTTTCAAATTTTGGTTAATTTATACATATTTCTTGGAAATTTGCTAAAATTTCAGTTTTTCTTAAATATCGTCCAAATCGTCGATATACGTAGAAATAGCATCGTTTTCGAATTTCGTGTAATTTTTACATTTTTCTTGGAAATTCGCTAAAATTCAATTTTTATCTATATATCTATAGAAATAGCATCGTTTTCGAATTTCGTGTAATTTTTACATTTTTCTTGGAAATTCGCTAAAATTCAATTTTTATCTATATATCTATAGAAATAGCATCGTTTTCAAATTTTGGATAATTTTTACATTTTTCTTGGAAATTCGCTAAAATTTCAGATTTTGTTGGAAATCGCTAAAATTTCAGTTTTTCTTATATATCATCCAAATCGTCGGTACACGTAGAAATAGCATCGTTTTCGAATTTCGTGTAATTTATACATTTTTCTTGGAAATTCGCTAAAATTCAATTTTTCTTACATATCTATAGAAATAGCATCGTTTTCAAATTTTGGTTAATTTTTACATTTTTATTAGAAAATCGTTAAAATTTCAGTTTTCCTTATATATCATCCAAATCGTCGATATACGTAGAAATAGCATCGTTTTCGAATTTCGTGTAATTTTTACATTTTTCTTGGAAATTCGCTAAAATTCAATTTTTCTTATATAGAAAAAAATAGCATCGTTTTCAAATTTTGGTTAATTTTTACATTCTTCTTAGAAAATCGTTAAAATTTCAGTTTTTCTTATATATCATCCAAATCGTCGATATGGGTAGAAATAGCATCGTTTTCGAATTTCGTGTAATTCTTATATTTTTCTTGGAAATTCGCTAATATTCAATTTTTCTTATATATCTATAGAAATTGCATCGTTTTCAAATTTTGGTTAATTTTTACATTTTTCTTAGAAAATCGTTAAAATTTCAGTTTTTCTTATATACCATCCAAATCGTCGATATACGTAGAAATATCAACGATTAAGAATTTCGGCTAATTTTTACAGTTTACTCGGAAATTCGCTAAAATTCAATTTTTCTTAAATATCTTCCAAATCATCTAGATAGCATCGTTTTCGAATTTCGTGCAATTTTTACGTTTTTCTTGGAAATTCGCTAAAATTCAATTTTTCTTATATATCTATAGAAATAGCATCGTTTTCAAATTTTGGATGATTTTTACATTTTTCTTGGAAATTCGCTAAAATTTCAGATTTTCTTGGAAATCGCTAAAATTTCAGTTTTTCTTATATATCATCCAAATGGTCGATATAGGTAGAAATAGCATCGTTTTCGAATTTCGTGTAATTTTTACATTTTTCTTGGAAATTCGCTAAAATTCAATTTTTCTTATATAGAAAAAAATAGCATCGTTTTCAAATTTTGGTTAATTTTTACATTTTTATTAGAAAATCGTTAAAATTTCAGTTTTTCTTATATATCATCCAAATCGTCGATATACGTAGAAATAGCATCGTTTTCGAATTTCGTGTAATTTTTACATTTTTCTTGGAAATTCGCTAAAATTCAATTTTTCTTATATAGAAAAAAATAGCATCGTTTTCAAATTTCGGTTAATTCTTACATTTTTATTAGAAAATCGTTAAAATTTCAGTTTTTCTTATATATCATCCAAATCGTCGATATACGTAGAAATAGCATCGTTTTCGAATTTCGTCTAATTTTTATATATTTTTTGGAAATTCGCTAAAATTCAATTTATCTCATGTATCTATAGAAATAGCATCGTTTTCAAATTTTGGTTAATTTTTACATTTTCCTTAGAAAATCGTTAAAATTTCAGTTTTTCTTATATACCATCCAAATCGTCGATATACGTAGATATATCAACGATTAAGAATTTCGGTTAATTTGTACAGTTTACTCGGAAATTCGCTAAAATTCAATTTTTCTTGAATATCTTCCAAATCATCTAGATAGCATCGTTTTCAAATTTTGGTTAATTTATACATATTTCTAGGAAATTTGCTAAAATTTCAGTTTTTCTTAAATATCGTCCAAATTGTCGATATACGTAGAAATAGCATCGTTTTCGAATTTCGTGCAATTTTTATATTTTTCCTGGAAATTCGCTAAAATTCAATTTTTATTTATATATCTATAGAAATAGCATCGTTTTCAAATTTTGGATAATTTTTACATTTTTCTTGGAAATTCGCTAAAATTTCAGATTTTCTTGGAAATCGCTAAAATTTCAGTCTTTCTTATATATCATCCAAATCGTCGATATACGTAGAAATAGCATCGTTTTCGAATTTCGTGTAATTTTTACATTTTTCTTGGAAATTCGCTAAAATTCAATTTTTCTTATATATCTATAGAAATAGCATCGTTTTCAAATCTTGGTTAATTTTTACATTTTTCTTAGAAAATCGTTAAAATTTCGGTTTTCTTGGAAATTCGCTAAAATTTCAGTTTTTCTTATATATCATCCAAATCGTCGATATACGTAGAAATAGCATCGTTTTCGAGTTTTGTGCAATTTTTATGTTTTTCTTGGAAATTCGCTAAAATTCAATTTTTCTTATATATCTATAGAAATAGCATCGTTTTCAAATTTTGGATAATTTTTACATTTTTCTTGGAAATTCGCTAAAATTTCAGATTTTCTTGGAAATCGCTAAAATTTCAGTTTTTCTTATATATCATCCAAATCGTCGATATACGTAGAAATAGCATCGTTTTCGAATTTCGTGTAATTTTTACATTTTTCTTGGAAATTCGCTAAAATTCAATTTTTCTTATATATCTATAGAAATAGCATCGTTTTCCAATTTTGGTTAATTTTTACATTTTTCTTGGAAAATCGTTAAAATTTCGGTTTTCTTGGAAATTCGCTAAAATTTCAGTTTTTCTTTAATATCATCCAAATCGTCGATATACGTAGAAATAGCATCGTTTTCGAATTTCGTGTAATTTTTACATTTTTCTTGGAAATTCGCTAAAATTCAATTTTTCTTATATAGAAAAAAATAGCGTCGTTTTCAAATTTTGGTTAATTTTTACATTTTTATTAGAAAATCGTTAAATTTTCAGTTTTTCTTATATATCATCCAAATCGTCGATATACGTAGAAATAGCATCGTTTTCGAATTTCGTGTAATTTTTACATTTTTCTTGGAAATTCGCTAAAATTCAATTTTTCTTATATATCTATAGAAATAGCATCGTTTTCAATTTATGGTTAATTTATACATATTTCTTGGAAATTTGCTAAAATTTCAGTTTTTCTTATATATCGTCCAAATCGTCGATATACGTAGAAATAGCATCGTTTTCGAATTTCGTGCAATTTTTACATTTTTCTTGGAAATTCGCTAAAATTCAATTTTTCTTATATAGAAAAAAATAGCATCGTTTTCAAATTTTGGTTAATTTTTACATTTTTATTAGAAAATCGTTAAAATTTCAGTTCTTATATATCAACCAAATCGTCGATATACGTAGGGATAGCATCGTTTTCCAATTTTGGTTAATTTTTACATTTTTCTTGGAAAATCGTTAAAATTTCGGTTTTCTTGGAAATTCGCTAAAATTCAATTTCTCTTATATATCTATAGAAATAGCATCGTTTTCAAATTTTGGTTAATTTTTACATTTTTCTTAGAAAATCGTTAAAATTTCGGTTTTCTTGGAAATTCGCTAAAATTTCAGTTTTTCTTACATATCATCCAAATCGTCGATATACGTAGAAATAGCATCGTTTTCGAATTTCGTGTAATTTTTACATTTTTCTTGGAAATTCGCTAAAATTCAATTTTTCTTATATAGAAAAAAATAGCATCGTTTTCAAATTTTGGTTAATTTTTACATTTTTATTAGAAAATCGTTAAAATTTCAGTTTTTCTTATATATCATTCAAATCGTCGATATACGTAGAAATAGCATCGTTTTCGAATTTCGTGTAATTTTTACATTTTTCTTGGAAATTCGCTAAAATTCAATTTTTCTTATATAGAAAAAAATAGCATCGTTTTCAAATTTCGGTTAATTCTTACATTTTTATTAGAAAATCGTTAAAATTTCAGTTTTTCTTATATATCATCCAAATCGTCGATATACGTAGAAATAGCATCGTTTTCGAATTTCGTCTAATTTTTATATATTTTTTGGAAATTCGCTAAAATTCAATTTATCTCATATATCTATAGAAATAGCATCGTTTTCAAATTTCGGTTAATTCTTACATTTTTATTAGAAAATCGTTAAAATTTCAGTTTTTCTTATATATCATCCAAATTGTCGATATACGTAGAAATAGCATCGTTTTCGAATTTCGTGTAATTTTTATATTTTTCCTGGAAATTCGCTAAAATTCAATTTTTATTTATATATCTATAGAAATAGCATCGTTTTCAAATTTTGGATAATTTTTACATTTTTCTTGGAAATTCGCTAAAATTTCAGATTTTCTTGGAAATCGCTAAAATTTCAGTCTTTCTTATATATCATCCAAATCGTCGATATACGTAGAAATAGCATCGTTTTCGAATTTCGTGTAATTTTTACATTTTTCTTGGAAATTCGCTAAAATTCAATTTTTCTTATATATCTATAGAAATAGCATCGTTTTCAAATCTTGGTTAATTTTTACATTTTTCTTAGAAAATCGTTAAAATTTCGGTTTTCTTGGAAATTCGCTAAAATTTCAGTTTTTCTTATATATCATCCAAATCGTCGATATACGTAGAAATAGCATCGTTTTCGAGTTTTGTGCAATTTTTATGTTTTTCTTGGAAATTCGCTAAAATTCAATTTTTCTTATATATCTATAGAAATAGCATCGTTTTCAAATTTTGGATAATTTTTACATTTTTCTTGGAAATTCGCTAAAATTTCAGATTTTCTTGGAAATCGCTAAAATTTCAGTTTTTCTTATATATCATCCAAATCGTCGATATACGTAGAAATAGCATCGTTTTCGAATTTCGTGTAATTTTTACATTTTTCTTGGAAATTCGCTAAAATTCAATTTTTCTTATATATCTATAGAAATAGCATCGTTTTCCAATTTTGGTTAATTTTTACATTTTTCTTGGAAAATCGTTAAAATTTCGGTTTTCTTGGAAATTCGCTAAAATTTCAGTTTTTCTTTAATATCATCCAAATCGTCGATATACGTAGAAATAGCATCGTTTTCGAATTTCGTGTAATTTTTACATTTTTCTTGGAAATTCGCTAAAATTCAATTTTTCTTATATAGAAAAAAATAGCGTCGTTTTCAAATTTTGGTTAATTTTTACATTTTTATTAGAAAATCGTTAAATTTTCAGTTTTTCTTATATATCATCCAAATCGTCGATATACGTAGAAATAGCATCGTTTTCGAATTTCGTGTAATTTTTACATTTTTCTTGGAAATTCGCTAAAATTCAATTTTTCTTATATATCTATAGAAATAGCATCGTTTTCAATTTATGGTTAATTTATACATATTTCTTGGAAATTTGCTAAAATTTCAGTTTTTCTTATATATCGTCCAAATCGTCGATATACGTAGAAATAGCATCGTTTTCGAATTTCGTGCAATATTTACATTTTTCTTGGAAATTCGCTAAAATTCAATTTTTCTTATATAGAAAAAAATAGCATCGTTTTCAAATTTTGGTTAATTTTTACATTTTTATTAGAAAATCGTTAAAATTTCAGTTCTTATATATCAACCAAATCGTCGATATACGTAGGGATAGCATCGTTTTCCAATTTTGGTTAATTTTTACATTTTTCTTGGAAAATCGTTAAAATTTCGGTTTTCTTGGAAATTCGCTAAAATTCAATTTCTCTTATATATCTATAGAAATAGCATCGTTTTCAAATTTTGGTTAATTTTTACATTTTTCTTAGAAAATCGTTAAAATTTCGGTTTTCTTGGAAATTCGCTAAAATTTCAGTTTTTCTTACATATCATCCAAATCGTCGATATACGTAGAAATAGCATCGTTTTCGAATTTCGTGTAATTTTTACATTTTTCTTGGAAATTCGCTAAAATTCAATTTTTATCTATATATCTATAGAAATAGCATCGTTTTCAAATTTTGGATAATTTTTACATTTTTCTTGGAAATTCGCTAAAATTTCAGATTTTCTTGGAAATCGCTAAAATTTCAGTTTTTCTTATATATCATCCAAATCGTCGGTACACGTAGAAATAGCATCGTTTTCGAATTTCGTGTAATTTATACATTTTTCTTGGAAATTCGCTAAAATTCAATTTTTCTTACATATCTATAGAAATAGCATCGTTTTCAAATTTTGGTTAATTTTTACATTTTTATTAGAAAATCGTTAAAATTTCAGTTTTCCTTATATATCATCCAAATCGTCGATATACGTAGAAATAGCATCGTTTTCGAATTTCGTGTAATTTTTACATTTTTCTTGGAAATTCGCTAAAATTCAATTTTTCTTATATAGAAAAAAATAGCATCGTTTTCAAATTTTGGTTAATTTTTACATTCTTCTTAGAAAATCGTTAAAATTTCAGTTTTTCTTATATATCATCCAAATCGTCGATATGGGTAGAAATAGCATCGTTTTCGAATTTCGTGTAATTCTTATATTTTTCTTGGAAATTCGCTAATATTCAATTTTTCTTATATATCTATAGAAATTGCATCGTTTTCAAATTTTGGTTAATTTTTACATTTTTCTTAGAAAATCGTTAAAATTTCAGTTTTTCTTATATACCATCCAAATCGTCGATATACGTAGAAATATCAACGATTAAGAATTTCGGCTAATTTTTACAGTTTACTCGGAAATTCGCTAAAATTCAATTTTTCTTAAATATCTTCCAAATCATCTAGATAGCATCGTTTTCGAATTTCGTGCAATTTTTACGTTTTTCTTGGAAATTCGCTAAAATTCAATTTTTCTTATATATCTATAGAAATAGCATCGTTTTCAAATTTTGGATGATTTTTACATTTTTCTTGGAAATTCGCTAAAATTTCAGATTTTCTTGGAAATCGCTAAAATTTCAGTTTTTCTTATATATCATCCAAATGGTCGATATAGGTAGAAATAGCATCGTTTTCGAATTTCGTGTAATTTTTACATTTTTCTTGGAAATTCGCTAAAATTCAATTTTTCTTATATAGAAAAAAATAGCATCGTTTTCAAATTTTGGTTAATTTTTACATTTTTATTAGAAAATCGTTAAAATTTCAGTTTTTCTTATATATCATCCAAATCGTCGATATACGTAGAAATAGCATCGTTTTCGAATTTCGTGTAATTTTTACATTTTTCTTGGAAATTCGCTAAAATTCAATTTTTCTTATATAGAAAAAAATAGCATCGTTTTCAAATTTCGGTTAATTCTTACATTTTTATTAGAAAATCGTTAAAATTTCAGTTTTTCTTATATATCATCCAAATCGTCGATATACGTAGAAATAGCATCGTTTTCGAATTTCGTCTAATTTTTATATATTTTTTGGAAATTCGCTAAAATTCAATTTATCTCATATATCTATAGAAATAGCATCGTTTTCAAATTTCGGTTAATTCTTACATTTTTATTAGAAAATCGTTAAAATTTCAGTTTTTCTTATATATCATCCAAATCGTCGATATACGTAGAAATAGCATCGTTTTCGAATTTCGTGTAATTTTTACGTTTTCCTTGGAAATTCGCTAAAATTCAATTTTTCTTATATATCTATAGAAATTGCATCGTTTTCAAATTTTGGTTAATTTTTACATTTTTCTTGGAAAATCGTTAAAATTTCGGTTTTCTTGGAAATTCGCTAAAATTTCAGTTTTTCTTATATATCATCCAAATTGTCGATATACGTAGAAATAGCATCGTTTTCGAATTTCGTGTAATTTTTACATTTTTCTTGGAAATTCGCTAAAATTCAATTTTTCTTATATAGAAAAAAATAGCATCGTTTTCAAATTTCGGTTAATTCTTACATTTTTATTAGAAAATCGTTAAAATTTCAGTTTTTCTTATATATCATCCAAATCGTCGATATACGTAGAAATAGCATCGTTTTCGAATTTCGTCTAATTTTTATATATTTTCTGGAAATTCGCTAAAATTCAATTTATCTCATATATCTATAGAAATAGCATCGTTTTCAAATTTTGGTTAATTTTTACATTTTCCTTAGAAAATCGTTAAAATTTCAGTTTTTCTTATATACCATCCAAATCGTCGATATACGTAGATATATCAACGATTAAGAATTTCGGTTAATTTGTACAGTTTACTCGGAAATTCGCTAAAATTCAATTTTTCTTGAATATCTTCCAAATCATCTAGATAGCATCGTTTTCAAATTTTGGTTAATTTATACATATTTCTAGGAAATTTGCTAAAATTTCAGTTTTTCTTAAATATCGTCCAAATTGTCGATATACGTAGAAATAGCATCGTTTTCGAATTTCGTGCAATTTTTATATTTTTCCTGGAAATTCGCTAAAATTCAATTTTTATTTATATATCTATAGAAATAGCATCGTTTTCAAATTTTGGATAATTTTTACATTTTTCTTGGAAATTCGCTAAAATTTCAGATTTTCTTGGAAATCGCTAAAATTTCAGTCTTTCTTATATATCATCCAAATCGTCGATATACGTAGAAATAGCATCGTTTTCGAATTTCGTGTAATTTTTACATTTTTCTTGGAAATTCGCTAAAATTCAATTTTTCTTATATATCTATAGAAATAGCATCGTTTTCAAATCTTGGTTAATTTTTACATTTTTCTTAGAAAATCGTTAAAATTTCGGTTTTCTTGGAAATTCGCTAAAATTTCAGTTTTTCTTATATATCATCCAAATCGTCGATATACGTAGAAATAGCATCGTTTTCGAGTTTTGTGCAATTTTTATGTTTTTCTTGGAAATTCGCTAAAATTCAATTTTTCTTATATATCTATAGAAATAGCATCGTTTTCAAATTTTGGATAATTTTTACATTTTTCTTGGAAATTCGCTAAAATTTCAGATTTTCTTGGAAATCGCTAAAATTTCAGTTTTTCTTATATATCATCCAAATCGTCGATATACGTAGAAATAGCATCGTTTTCGAATTTCGTGTAATTTTTACATTTTTCTTGGAAATTCGCTAAAATTCAATTTTTCTTATATATCTATAGAAATAGCATCGTTTTCCAATTTTGGTTAATTTTTACATTTTTCTTGGAAAATCGTTAAAATTTCGGTTTTCTTGGAAATTCGCTAAAATTTCAGTTTTTCTTTAATATCATCCAAATCGTCGATATACGTAGAAATAGCATCGTTTTCGAATTTCGTGTAATTTTTACATTTTTCTTGGAAATTCGCTAAAATTCAATTTTTCTTATATAGAAAAAAATAGCGTCGTTTTCAAATTTTGGTTAATTTTTACATTTTTATTAGAAAATCGTTAAATTTTCAGTTTTTCTTATATATCATCCAAATCGTCGATATACGTAGAAATAGCATCGTTTTCGAATTTCGTGTAATTTTTACATTTTTCTTGGAAATTCGCTAAAATTCAATTTTTCTTATATATCTATAGAAATAGCATCGTTTTCAATTTATGGTTAATTTATACATATTTCTTGGAAATTTGCTAAAATTTCAGTTTTTCTTATATATCGTCCAAATCGTCGATATACGTAGAAATAGCATCGTTTTCGAATTTCGTGCAATTTTTACATTTTTCTTGGAAATTCGCTAAAATTCAATTTTTCTTATATAGAAAAAAATAGCATCGTTTTCAAATTTTGGTTAATTTTTACATTTTTATTAGAAAATCGTTAAAATTTCAGTTCTTATATATCAACCAAATCGTCGATATACGTAGGGATAGCATCGTTTTCCAATTTTGGTTAATTTTTACATTTTTCTTGGAAAATCGTTAAAATTTCGGTTTTCTTGGAAATTCGCTAAAATTCAATTTCTCTTATATATCTATAGAAATAGCATCGTTTTCAAATTTTGGTTAATTTTTACATTTTTCTTAGAAAATCGTTAAAATTTCGGTTTTCTTGGAAATTCGCTAAAATTTCAGTTTTTCTTACATATCATCCAAATCGTCGATATACGTAGAAATAGCATCGTTTTCGAATTTCGTGTAATTTTTACATTTTTCTTGGAAATTCGCTAAAATTCAATTTTTCTTATATAGAAAAAAATAGCATCGTTTTCAAATTTCGGTTAATTTTTACATTTTTATTAGAAAATCGTTAAAATTTCAGTTTTTCTTATATATCATTCAAATCGTCGATATACGTAGAAATAGCATCGTTTTCGAATTTCGTGTAATTTTTACATTTTTCTTGGAAATTCGCTAAAATTCAATTTTTCTTATATAGAAAAAAATAGCATCGTTTTCAAATTTCGGTTAATTCTTACATTTTTATTAGAAAATCGTTAAAATTTCAGTTTTTCTTATATATCATCCAAATCGTCGATATACGTAGAAATAGCATCGTTTTCGAATTTCGTCTAATTTTTATATATTTTTTGGAAATTCGCTAAAATTCAATTTATCTCATATATCTATAGAAATAGCATCGTTTTCAAATTTCGGTTAATTCTTACATTTTTATTAGAAAATCGTTAAAATTTCAGTTTTTCTTATATATCATCCAAATCGTCGATATACGTAGAAATAGCATCGTTTTCGAATTTCGTGTAATTTTTACGTTTTTCTTGGAAATTCGCTAAAATTCAATTTTTCTTATATATCTATAGAAATAGCATCGTTTTCAAATTTTTGTTAATTTTTACATTTTTCTTGGAAAATCGTTAAAATTTCGGTTTTCTTGGAAATTCGCTAAAATTTCAGTTTTTCTTATATATCATCCAAATTGTCGATATACGTAGAAATAGCATCGTTTTCGAATTTCGTGTAATTTTTATATTTTTCCTGGAAATTCGCTAAAATTCAATTTTTATTTATATATCTATAGAAATAGCATCGTTTTCAAATTTTGGATAATTTTTACATTTTTCTTGGAAATTCGCTAAAATTTCAGATTTTCTTGGAAATCGCTAAAATTTCAGTCTTTCTTATATATCATCCAAATCGTCGATATACGTAGAAATAGCATCGTTTTCGAATTTCGTGTAATTTTTACATTTTTCTTGGAAATTCGCTAAAATTCAATTTTTCTTATATATCTATAGAAATAGCATCGTTTTCAAATCTTGGTTAATTTTTACATTTCTCTTAGAAAATCGTTAAAATTTCGGTTTTCTTGGAAATTCGCTAAAATTTCAGTTTTTCTTATATATCATCCAAATCGTCGATATACGTAGAAATAGCATCGTTTTCGAATTTCGTGTAATTTTTACGTTTTTCTTGGAAATTCGCTAAAATTCAATTTTTCTTATATATCTATAGAAATAGCATCGTTTTCAAATTTTTGTTAATTTTTACATTTTTCTTGGAAAATCGTTAAAATTTCGGTTTTCTTGGAAATTCGCTAAAATTTCAGTTTTTCTTATATATCATCCAAATTGTCGATATACGTAGAAATAGCATCGTTTTCGAATTTCGTGTAATTTTTATATTTTTCCTGGAAATTCGCTAAAATTCAATTTTTATTTATATATCTATAGAAATAGCATCGTTTTCAAATTTTGGATAATTTTTACATTTTTCTTGGAAATTCGCTAAAATTTCAGATTTTCTTGGAAATCGCTAAAATTTCAGTCTTTCTTATATATCATCCAAATCGTCGATATACGTAGAAATAGCATCGTTTTCGAATTTCGTGTAATTTTTACATTTTTCTTGGAAATTCGCTAAAATTCAATTTTTCTTATATATCTATAGAAATAGCATCGTTTTCAAATCTTGGTTAATTTTTACATTTCTCTTAGAAAATCGTTAAAATTTCGGTTTTCTTGGAAATTCGCTAAAATTTCAGTTTTTCTTATATATCATCCAAATCGTCGATATACGTAGAAATAGCATCGTTTTCGAGTTTTGTGCAATTTTTATGTTTTTCTTGGAAATTCGCTAAAATTCAATTTTTCTTATATATCTATAGAAATAGCATCGTTTTCAAATTTTGGATAATTTTTACATTTTTCTTGGAAATTCGCTAAAATTTCAGATTTTCTTGGAAATCGCTAAAATTTCAGTTTTTCTTATATATCATCCAAATCGTCGATATACGTAGAAATAGCATCGTTTTCGAATTTCGTGTAATTTTTACATTTTTCTTGGAAATTCGCTAAAATTCAATTTTTCTTATATATCTATAGAAATAGCATCGTTTTCCAATTTTGGTTAATTTTTACATTTTTCTTGGAAAATCGTTAAAATTTCGGTTTTCTTGGAAATTCGCTAAAATTTCAGTTTTTCTTTAATATCATCCAAATCGTCGATATACGTAGAAATAGCATCGTTTTCGAATTTCGTGTAATTTTTACATTTTTCTTGGAAATTCGCTAAAATTCAATTTTTC
This sequence comes from Agrilus biguttatus, assembly GCA_963921985.1. Taxonomy (NCBI): domain Eukaryota; kingdom Metazoa; phylum Arthropoda; class Insecta; order Coleoptera; family Buprestidae; genus Agrilus; species Agrilus biguttatus. The sequence continues at coordinate 20,914,741 of OY998117.1, read as the reverse complement.
TTATATAGAAAAAAATAGCGTCGTTTTCAAATTTTGGTTAATTTTTACATTTTTATTAGAAAATCGTTAAATTTTCAGTTTTTCTTATATATCATCCAAATCGTCGATATACGTAGAAATAGCATCGTTTTCGAATTTCGTGTAATTTTTACATTTTTCTTGGAAATTCGCTAAAATTCAATTTTTCTTATATATCTATAGAAATAGCATCGTTTTCAATTTATGGTTAATTTATACATATTTCTTGGAAATTTGCTAAAATTTCAGTTTTTCTTATATATCGTCCAAATCGTCGATATACGTAGAAATAGCATCGTTTTCGAATTTCGTGCAATATTTACATTTTTCTTGGAAATTCGCTAAAATTCAATTTTTCTTATATAGAAAAAAATAGCATCGTTTTCAAATTTTGGTTAATTTTTACATTTTTATTAGAAAATCGTTAAAATTTCAGTTCTTATATATCAACCAAATCGTCGATATACGTAGGGATAGCATCGTTTTCCAATTTTGGTTAATTTTTACATTTTTCTTGGAAAATCGTTAAAATTTCGGTTTTCTTGGAAATTCGCTAAGATTCAATTTCTCTTATATATCTATAGAAATAGCATCGTTTTCAAATTTTGGTTAATTTTTACATTTTTCTTAGAAAATCGTTAAAATTTCGGTTTTCTTGGAAATTCGCTAAAATTTCAGTTTTTCTTACATATCATCCAAATCGTCGATATACGTAGAAATAGCATCGTTTTCAAATTTCGTGTAATTTTTACATTTTTCTTGGAAATTCGCTAAAATTCAATTTTTCTTATATAGAAAAAAATAGCATCGTTTTCAAATTTTGGTTAATTTTTACATTTTTATTAGAAAATCGTTAAAATTTCAGTTTTTCTTATATATCATTCAAATCGTCGATATACGTAGAAATAGCATCGTTTTCGAATTTCGTGTAATTTTTACATTTTTCTTGGAAATTCGCTAAAATTCAATTTTTCTTATATAGAAAAAAATAGCATCGTTTTCAAATTTCGGTTAATTCTTACATTTTTATTAGAAAATCGTTAAAATTTCAGTTTTTCTTATATATCATCCAAATCGTCGATATACGTAGAAATAGCATCGTTTTCGAATTTCGTCTAATTTTTATATATTTTTTGGAAATTCGCTAAAATTCAATTTATCTCATATATCTATAGAAATAGCATCGTTTTCAAATTTCGGTTAATTCTTACATTTTTATTAGAAAATCGTTAAAATTTCAGTTTTTCTTATATATCATCCAAATCGTCGATATACGTAGAAATAGCATCGTTTTCGAATTTCGTGTAATTTTTACGTTTTTCTTGGAAATTCGCTAAAATTCAATTTTTCTTATATATCTATAGAAATAGCATCGTTTTCAAATTTTTGTTAATTTTTACATTTTTCTTGGAAAATCGTTAAAATTTCGGTTTTCTTGGAAATTCGCTAAAATTTCAGTTTTTCTTATATATCATCCAAATTGTCGATATACGTAGAAATAGCATCGTTTTCGAATTTCGTGTAATTTTTACATTTTTCTTGGAAATTCGTTAAAATTCAATTTTTCTTATATAGAAAAAAATAGCATCGTTTTCAAATTTCGGTTAATTCTTACATTTTTATTAGAAAATCGTTAAAATTTCAGTTTTTCTTATATATCATCCAAATCGTCGATATACGTAGAAATAGCATCGTTGTCGAATTTCGTGTAATTTTTACATTTTTCTTGGAAATTCGCTAAAATTCAATTTTTCTTATATATCTATAGAAATAGCATCGTTTTCAAATTTTGGATAATTTTTACATTTTTCTTGGAAATTCGCTAAAATTCAATTTTCCTTATATATCTATAGAAATAGCATCGTTTTCAAATTTTGGATAATTTTTACATTTTTCTTGGAAATTCGCTAAAATTTCAGATTTTCTTGGAAATCGCTAAAATTTCAGTTTTTCTTATATATCATCCAAATCGTCGATATACGTAGAAATAGCATCGTTTTCGAATTTCGTGTAATTTTTACATTTTTATTAGAAAATCGTTAAAATTTCAGTTTTTCTTATATATCATCCAAATCGTCGATATACGTAGAAATAGCATCGTTGTCGAATTTCGTGTAATTTTTACATTTTTCTTGGAAATTCGCTAAAATTCAATTTTTCTTATATATCTATAGAAATAGCATCGTTTTCAAATTTTGGATAATTTTTACATTTTTCTTGGAAATTCGCTAAAATTCAATTTTTCTTATATATCTATAGAAATCGCATCGTTTTCAAATTTTGGATAATTTTTACATTTTTCTTGGAAATTCGCTAAAATTCAATTTTTCTTAAATATCTTCCAAATCATCTAGATAGCATCGTTTTCGAATTTCGTGCAATTTTTACATTTTTCTAGGAAATTCGCTAAAATTCAATTTTTCTTATATATCTATAGAAATAGCATTGTTTTCAAATTTTGGATAATTTTTACATTTTTCTAGGAAATTCGCTAAAATTCAATTTTTCTTATATATCTATAGAAATAGCATCGTTATCAAATTTTGGTAAATTTTTACATTTTTCTTAGAAAATCGTTAAAATTTCGGTTTTCTTGGAAATTCGCTAAAATTTCAGTTTTTCTTATATATCATCCAAATCGTCGATATACGTAGAAATAGCATCGGTTTCGAATTTCGTGCAATTTTTATATTTTTCTTGGAAATTCGCTAAAATTCAATTTTTCTTATATATCTATAGAAATAGCATCGTTATCAAATTTCGTGTAATTTTTACATTTTTCTTGGAAATTCGCTAAAATTCAATTTTTCTTAAATATCTTCCAAATCATCTAGATAGCATCGTTTTCGAATTTCGTGCAATTCTTACATTTTTCTAGGAAATTCGCTAAAATTCAATTTTTCTTATATATCTATAGAAATAGCATCGTTTTCAAATTTTGGTTAATTTTTACATTTTTATTAGAAAATCGTTAAAATTTCAGTTTTTCTTATATATCATCCAAATCGTCGATATACGTAGAAATAGCATCGTTGTCGAATTTCGTGTAATTTTTACATTTTTCTTGGAAATTCGCTAAAATTCAATTTTTCTTATATATCTATAGAAATAGCATCGTTTTCAAATTTTGGTTAATTTTTACATTTTTATTAGAAAATCGTTAAAATTTCAGTTTTTCTTATATATCATCCAAATCGTCGATATACGTAGAAATAGCATCGTTTTCGAATTTCGTGTAATTTTTACATTTTTCTTGGAAATTCGCTAAAATTCAATTTTTCTTATATATCTATAGAAATAGAATCGTTTTGGAATTTTCGTTAATTTTTACATTTTTCTTGGGAAATCGTTAAAATTTCAGTTTTTCTTATATATCATCCAAATCGTCGATAAACGTAGATATATCAACGATTAAGAATTTCGGTTAATTTTTACAGTTTACTCTTAAATTCGCTAAAATTCAATTTATCTTAAATATCTTCCAAATCATCTAGATAGCATCGTTTTCAATTTATGGTTAATTTATACATATTTCTTGGAAATTTGCTAAAATTTCAGTTTTTCTTATATATCGTCCAAATCGTCGATATACGTAGAAATAGCATCGTTTTCGAATTTCGTTGCAATTTTTACATTTTTCTTGGAAATTCGCTAAAATTCAATTTTTCTTATATATCTATAGAAATAGCATCGTTTTCAAATTTTGGATAATTTTTACATTTTTCTTGGAAATTCCCTAAAATTTCAGATTTTCTTGGAAATCGCTAAAATTTCAGTTTTTCTTATATATCATCCAAATCGTCGATATAGGTAGAAATAGCATCGTTTTCGAATTTCGTATAATTTTTACATTTTTATTAGAAAATCGTTAAAATTTCAGTTTTTCTTATATATCGTCCAAATCGTCGATATACGTAGAAATAGCATCCTTTTCGAATTTCGTGCAATTTTTACATTTTTCTTGGAAATTCGCTAAAATTCAATTTTTCTTATATATCTATAGAAATAGCATCGTTTTCAAATTTTGGATAATCTTTACATTTTTCTTGGAAATTCGCTAAAATTTCAGATTTTCTTGGAAATCGCTAAAATTTCAGTTTTTCTTATATATCATCCAAATCGCCGATATACGTAAAAATAGCATCGTTTTCGAATTTCGTGTAATTTTTACATTTTTCTTGGAAATTCGCTAAAATTCACTTTTTCTTATATATCTATAGAAATAGCATCGTTTTGGAATTTTCGTTAATTTTTACATTTTTCTTGGGAAATCATTAAAATTTCAGTTTTTCTTATATATCATCCAAATCGTCGATAAACGTAGATATATCAACGATTAAGAATTTCGGTTAATTTTTATATTTTTCTTGGAAATTCGCTAAAATTCAATTTTTCTTATATATCTATAGAAATAGCATCGTTTTCAAATTTTGGTTAATTTTTACATTTTTCTTGGAAAATCGTTAAAATTTCGGTTTTCTTGGAAATCCGCTAAAATTTCAGTTTTTCTTACATATCATCCAAATCGTCGATATACGTAGAAATAGCATCGTTTTCGAATTTCGTGTAATTTTTACATTTTTCTTGGAAATTCGCTAAAATTCAATTTTTCTTATATAGAAAAAAATAGCATCGTTTTCAAATTTTGGTTAATTTTTACATTTTTATTAGAAAATCGTTAAAATTTCAGTTTTTCTTATATATCATCCAAATCGTCGATATACGTAGAAATAGCATCGTTTTCGAATTTCGTGTAATTTTTACATTTTTCTAGGAAATTCGCTAAAATTCAATTTTTCTTATATATCTATAGAAATAGCATCGTTTTCAAATTTTGGTTAATTTTTGCACTTTTCTTGGAAAATCGTTAAAATTTCAGTTTTTCTTATATATCATCCAAATCGTCGATACACGTAGAAATATCAACGATTAAGAATTTCGGTTAATTTTTACAGTTTACTCGGAAATTCGCTAAAATTCAATTTTTCTTAAATATCTTCCAAATCATCTAGATAGCATCGTTTACAATTTTTGGTTAATTTATACATATTTCTTGGAAATTTGCTAAAATTGCAGTTTTTCTTATATATCGTCCAAATCGTCGATATACGTAGAAATAGCATCGCTTTCGAATTTCGTGCAATTTTTATATTTTTCTTGGAAATTCGCTAAAATTCAATTTTTCTTATATATCTATAGAAATAGCATCGTTTTCAAATTTTGGATAATTTTTACATTTTTCTTGGAAATTCGCTAAAATTTCAGATTTTCTTGGAAATCGCTAAAATTTCAGTTTTTCTTATATATCATCCAAATCGTCGATATAGGTAGAAATAGCATCGTTTTCAAATTTCGTGTAATTTATACATTTTTCTTGGAAATTCGCTAAAATTCAATTTTTCTTATATATCTATAGAAATAGCATCGTTTTCAAATTTTGGTTAATTTTTACATTTTTCTTGGAAAATCGTTAAAATTTCAGTTTTTCTTATATATCATCCAAATCGTGGATAAACGTAGATATATCAACGATTAAGAATTTCGGTTAATTTTTACAGTTTACTCGGAAATTCGCTAAAATTCAATTTTTCTTAAATATCTTCCAAATCATCTAGATAGCATCGTTTTCAATTTTAGGTTAATTTATACATATTTCTTGGAAATTTGCTAAAATTTCAGTTTTTCTTATATATCATCCAAATCGTCGATATAGGTAGAAATAGCATCGTTTTCGAATTTCGTGTAATTTATAGATTTTTCTTGGAAATTCGCTAAAATTCAATTTTTCTTATATATCTATAGAAATAGCATCGTTTTCAAATTTTGGTTAATTTTTACATTGTTCTTGGAAAATCGCTAAAATTTCGGTTTTCTTGGAAATTCGCTAAAATTTCAGATTTTCTTATATATCATCCAAATTGTCGATATACGTAGAAATAGCATCGTTTTCGAATTTCGTGTAATTTTTACATTTTTCTTGGAAATTCGCTAAAATTTAATTTTTCTTATATAGAAAAAAATAGCATCGTTTTCAAATTTTGGTTAATTTTTACATTTTTATTAGAAAATCGTTAAAATTTCAGTTTTTCTTATATATCATCCAAATCGTCGATATACGTAGAAATAGCATCGTTTTCGAATTTCGTGTAATTTTTATATTTTTCTTGGTAATTCGCTAATATTCAATTTTTCTTATATATCTATAGAAATAGCATCGTTTTCAAATTTTGGTTAATTTTTACATTTTTCTTAGAAAATCGTTAAAATTTCAGTTTTTCTTATATACCATCCAAATCGTCGATATACGTAGAAATATCAACGATTAAGAATTTCGGCTAATTTTTACAGTTTCCTCGGAAATTCGCTAAAATTCAATTTTTCTTAAATATCTTCCAAATCATCTAGATAGCATCGTTTTCAAATTTTGGTTAATTTATACATATTTCTTGGAAATTTGCTAAAATTTCAGTTTTTCTTAAATATCGTCCAAATCGTCGATATACGTAGAAATAGCATCGTTTTCGAATTTCGTGCAATTTTTATATTTTTCCTGGAAATTCGCTAAAATTCAATTTTTATTTATATATCTATAGAAATAGCATCGTTTTCGAATTTCGTGTAATTTTTACATTTTTCTTGGAAATTCGGTAAAATTCAATTTTTATCTATATATCTATAGAAATAGCATCGTTTTCAAATTTTGGATAATTTTTACATTTTTCTTGGAAATTCGCTAAAATTTCAGATTTTCTTGGAAATCGCTAAAATTTCAGTTTTTCTTATATATCATCCAAATCGTCGGTACACGTAGAAATAGCATCGTTTTCGAATTTCGTGTAATTTATACATTTTTCTTGGAAATTCGCTAAAATTCAATTTTTCTTATATATCTATAGGAATAGCATCGTTTTCAAATTTTGATTAATTTTTACATTTTTATTAGAAAATCGTTAAAATTTCAGTTTTCCTTATATATCATCCAAATCGTCGATATACGTAGAAATAGCATCGTTTTCGAATTTCGTGTAATTTTTACATTTTTCTTGGAAATTCGCTTAAATTCAATTTTTCTTATATAGAAAAAAATAGCATCGTTTTCAAATTTTGGTTAATTTTTACATTCTTCTTAGAAAATCGTTAAAATTTCAGTTTTTCTTATATATCATCCAAATCGTCGATATAGGTAGAAATAGCATCGTTTTCGAATTTCGTGTAATTCTTATATTTTTCTTGGAAATTCGCTAATATTCAATTTTTCTTATATATCTATAGAAATTGCATCGTTTTCAAATTTTGGTTAATTTTTACATTTTTCTTAGAAAATCGTTAAAATTTCAGTTTTTCTAATATACCATCCAAATCGTCGATATACGTAGAAATATCAACGATTAAGAATTTCGGTTAATTTTTAGTTTACTCGGAAATTCGCTAAAATTCAATTTTTCTTAAATATCTTCCAAATCATCTAGATAGCATCGTTTTCAAATTTTGGTTAATTTATACATATTTCTTGGAAATTTGCTAAAATTTCAGTTTTTCTTAAATATCGTCCAAATCGTTGATATACGTAGAAATAGCATCGTTTTCGAATTTCGTGCAATTTTTATATTTTTCCTGGAAATTCGCTAAAATTCAATTTTTCTTATATATCTATATAAATAGCATCGTTTTCAAATTTTGGTTAATTTTTACATTTTTCTTGGAAAATCGTAAAAATTTCAGTTTTTCTTATATATCTTCCAAATCGTCGATAAACGTAGAAATATCAACGATTAAGAATTTCGGTTAATTTTTAGTTTACTCGGAAATTCGCTAAAATTCAATTTTTCTTAAATATCTTCCAAATCATCTAGATAGCATCGTTTTCGAATTTCGTGCAATTTTTACATTTTTCTTGGAAATTCGCTAAAATTCAATTTTTCTTATATATCTATAGAAATAGCATCGTTTTCAAATTTTGGATAATTTTTACATTTTTCTTGGAGATTCGCTAAAATTTCAGATTTTCTTGGAAATCGCTAAAATTTCAGTTTTTCTTATGTATCATCCAAATGGTCGATATAGGTAGAAATAGCATCGTTTTCGAATTTCGTGTAATTTTTACATTTTTCTTGGAAATTCGCTAAAATTCAATTTTTCTTATATAGAAAAAAATAGCATCGTTTTCAAATTTTGGTTAATTTTTACATTTTTATTAGAAAATCGTTAAAATTTCAGTTTTTCTTATATATCATCCAAATCGTCGATATACGTAGAAATAGCATCGTTTTCGAATTTCGTGTAATTTTTACATTTTTCTTGGAAATTCGCTAAAATTCAATTTTTCTTATATAGAAAAAAATAGCATCGTTTTCAAATTTCGGTTAATTCTTACATTTTTATTAGAAAATCGTTAAAATTTCAGTTTTTCTTATATATCATCCAAATCGTCGATATACGTAGAAATAGCATCGTTTTCGAATTTCGTCTAATTTTTATATATTTTTTGGAAATTCGCTAAAATTCAATTTATCTCATATATCTATAGAAATAGCATCGTTTTCAAATTTTGGTTAATTTTTACATTTTTCTTAGAAAATCGTTAAAATTTCAGTTTTTCTTATATACCATCCAAATCGTCGATATACGTAGAAATAGCATCGTTTTCGAATTTCGTGTAATTTTTACGTTTTTCTTGGAAATTCGCTAAAATTCAATTTTTCTTATATATCTATAGAAATAGCATCGTTTTCAAATTTTGGTTAATTTTTACATTTTTCTTGGAAAATCGTTAAAATTTCGGTTTTCTTGGAAATTCGCTAAAATTTCAGTTTTTCTTATATATCATCCAAATTGTCGATATACGTAGAAATAGCATCGTTTTCGAATTTCGTGTAATTTTTACATTTTTCTTGGAAATTCGCTAAAATTCAATTTTTCTTATATAGAAAAAAATAGCATCGTTTTCAAATTTCGGTTAATTCTTACATTTTTATTAGAAAATCGTTAAAATTTCAGTTTTTCTTATATATCATCCAAATCGTCGATATACGTAGAAATAGCATCGTTTTCGAATTTCGTGTAATTTTTACATTTTTCTTGGAAATTCGCTAAAATTCAATTTTTCTTATATAGAAAAAAATAGCATCGTTTTCAAATTTTGGTTAATTTTTACATTTTTATTAGAAAATCGTTAAAATTTCAGTTTTTCTTATATATCATTCAAATCGTCGATATACGTAGAAATAGCATCGTTTTCGAATTTCGTGTAATTTTTACATTTTTCTTGGAAATTCGCTAAAATTCAATTTTTCTTATATATCTATAGAAATAGCATCGTTTTCAAATTTTGGTTAATTTTTACATTTTTCTTGGAAAATCGTTAAAATTTCAGTTTTTCTTATATATCATCCAAATCGTCGATAAACGTAGAAATATCAACGATTAAGAATTTCGGTTAATTTTTACAGTTTACTCGGAAATTCGCTAAAATTCAATTTTTCTTAAATATCTTCCAAATCATCTAGATAGCATCGTTTTCAATTTTTGGTTAATTTATACATATTTCTTGGAAGTTTGCTAAAATTTCAGTTTTTCTTATATATCATCCAAATCGTCGATATACGTAGAAATAGCATCGTTTTCGAATTACGTGCAATTTTTATGTTTTTCTTGGAAATTCGCTAAAATATAATTTTTCTTATATATGTATAGAAATAGCATCGTTTTCAAATTTTGGATAATTTTTACATTCTTCTTGGAAATTCGCTAAAATTTCAGATTTTCTTGGAAATCGCTAAAATTTCAGTTTTTCTTATATATCATCCAAATCGTCGATATACGTAGAAATAGCATCGTTTTCGAATTTCGTGTAATTTTTACCTTTTTCTTGGAAATTCGCTAAAATTCAATTTTTCTTATATATCTATAGAAATAGCATCGTTTTCCAATTTTGGTTAATTTTTACATTTTTCTTGGAAATTCGCTAAAATTCAATTTTTCTTAAATATCTTCCAAATCATCTAGATAGCATCGTTTTCAATTTTTGGTTAATTTATACATATTTCTTGGAAGTTTGCTAAAATTTCAGTTTTTCTTATATATCATCCAAATCGTCGATATACGTAGAAATAGCATCGTTTTCGAATTACGTGCAATTTTTATGTTTTTCTTGGAAATTCGCTAAAATTCAATTTTTCTTATATATGTATAGAAATAGCATCGTTTTCAAATTTTGGATAATTTTTACATTCTTCTTGGAAATTCGCTAAAATTTCGGTTTTCTTGGAAATTCGCTAAAATTTCAGTTTTTCTTATATATCATCCAAATCGTCGATATACGTAGAAATAGCATCGTTTTCGAATTTCGTGTAATTTTTACATTTTTCTTGGAAATTCGCTAAAATTCAATTTTTCTAATATAGAAAAAAATAACATCGTTTTCAAATTTTGGTTAATTTTTACATTTTTATGAAAATCGTTAAAATTTCAGTTTTTCTTATATATCATCCAAATCGTCGATATACGTAGAAATAGCATCGTTTTCGAATTTAGTGTAATTTTTACATTTTTCTTGGAAATTCGCTAAAATTCAATTTTTCTTATATATCTATAGAAATAGCATCGTTTTCAAATTTTGGTTAATTTTTACATTTTTCTTGGAAAATCGTTAAAATTTCGGTTTTTCTTATATATCATCCAAATCGTCGATATACGTAGAAATAGCATCGTTTTCGAATTTCGTGTAATTTTTACATTTTTCTTGGAAATTCGCTAAAATTCAATTTTTCTTATATAGAAAAAAATAGCATCGTTTTCAAATTTCGGTTAATTCTTACATTTTTATTAGAAAATCGTTAAAATTTCAGTTTTTCTTATATATCATCCAAATCGTCGATATACGTAGAAATAGCATCGTTTTCGAATTTCGTGTAATTTTTACATTTTTCTTGGAAATTCGCTAAAATTCAATTTTTCTTATATAGAAAAAAATAGCATCGTTTTCAAATTTTGGTTAATTTTTACATTTTTATTAGAAAATCGTTAAAATTTCAGTTTTTCTTATATATCATTCAAATCGTCGATATACGTAGAAATAGCATCGTTTTCGAATTTCGTGTAATTTTTACATTTTTCTTGGAAATTCGCTAAAATTCAATTTTTCTTATATATCTATAGAAATAGCATCGTTTTCAAATTTTGGTTAATTTTTACATTTTTCTTGGAAAATCGTTAAAATTTCAGTTTTTCTTATATATCATCCAAATCGTCGATAAACGTAGAAATATCAACGATTAAGAATTTCGGTTAATTTTTACAGTTTACTCGGAAATTCGCTAAAATTCAATTTTTCTTAAATATCTTCCAAATCATCTAGATAGCATCGTTTTCAATTTTTGGTTAATTTATACATATTTCTTGGAAGTTTGCTAAAATTTCAGTTTTTCTTATATATCATCCAAATCGTCGATATACGTAGAAATAGCATCGTTTTCGAATTACGTGCAATTTTTATGTTTTTCTTGGAAATTCGCTAAAATATAATTTTTCTTATATATGTATAGAAATAGCATCGTTTTCAAATTTTGGATAATTTTTACATTCTTCTTGGAAATTCGCTAAAATTTCAGATTTTCTTGGAAATCGCTAAAATTTCAGTTTTTCTTATATATCATCCAAATCGTCGATATACGTAGAAATAGCATCGTTTTCGAATTTCGTGTAATTTTTACCTTTTTCTTGGAAATTCGCTAAAATTCAATTTTTCTTATATATCTATAGAAATAGCATCGTTTTCCAATTTTGGTTAATTTTTACATTTTTCTTGGAAATTCGCTAAAATTCAATTTTTCTTAAATATCTTCCAAATCATCTAGATAGCATCGTTTTCAATTTTTGGTTAATTTATACATATTTCTTGGAAGTTTGCTAAAATTTCAGTTTTTCTTATATATCATCCAAATCGTCGATATACGTAGAAATAGCATCGTTTTCGAATTACGTGCAATTTTTATGTTTTTCTTGGAAATTCGCTAAAATTCAATTTTTCTTATATATGTATAGAAATAGCATCGTTTTCAAATTTTGGATAATTTTTACATTCTTCTTGGAAATTCGCTAAAATTTCGGTTTTCTTGGAAATTCGCTAAAATTTCAGTTTTTCTTATATATCATCCAAATCGTCGATATACGTAGAAATAGCATCGTTTTCGAATTTCGTGTAATTTTTACATTTTTCTTGGAAATTCGCTAAAATTCAATTTTTCTAATATAGAAAAAAATAACATCGTTTTCAAATTTTGGTTAATTTTTACATTTTTTATGAAAATCGTTAAAATTTCAGTTTTTCTTATATATCATCCAAATCGTCGATATACGTAGAAATAGCATCGTTTTCGAATTTCGTGTAATTTTTACATTTTTCTTGGAAATTCGCTAAAATTCAATTTTTCTTATATATCTATAGAAATAGCATCGTTTTCAAATTTTGGTTAATTTTTACATTTTTCTTGGAAAATCGTTAAAATTTCGGTTTTTCTTATATATCATCCAAATCGTCGATATACGTAGAAATAGCATCGTTTTCGAATTTCGTGTAATTTTTACATTTTTCTTGGAAATTCGCTAAAATTCAATTTTTCTTATATAGAAAAAAATAGCATCGTTTTCAAATTTTGGTTAATTTTTATATTTTTCTTGAAAAATAGTTAAAATTTCAGTTTTTCTTATATATCATCCAAATCGTCGATATACGTAGAAATAGCATCGTTTTCGAATTACGTGCAATTTTTATGTTTTTCTTGGAAATTCGCTAAAATTCAATTTTTCTTATATATGTATAGAAATAGCATCGTCTTCAAATTTTGGATAATTTTTACATTCTTCTTGGAAATTCGCTAAAATTTCAGATTTTCTTGGAAATCGCTAAAATTTCAGTTTTTCTTATATATCATCCAAATCGTCGATATACGTAGAAATAGCATCGTTTTCGAATTTCGTGTAATTTTTACATTTTTCTTGGAAATTCGCTAAAATTCAATTTTTCTTATATATCTATAGAAATAGCATCGTTTTCCAATTTTGGTTAATTTTTACATTTTTCTTGGAAAATCGTTAAAATTTCGGTTTTCTTGGAAATTCGCTAAAATTTCAGTATTTCTTATATATCATCCAAATCGTCGATATACGTAGAAATAGCATCGTTTTCGAATTTCGTGTAATTTTTACATTATTCTTGGAAATTCGCTAAAATTCAATTTTTCTTATATATCTATAGAAATAGCATCGCTTTCCAATTTTGGTTAATTTTTACATTTTTCTTGGAAAATCGTTAAAATTTCGGTTTTCTTGGAAATTCGCTAAAATTTCAGTTTTTCTTATATATCATCCAAATCGTCGATATACGTAGAAATAGCATCGTTTTCGAATTTCGTGTAATTTTTACATTTTTCTTGGAAATTCGCTAAAATTCAATTTTTCTTATATAGAATAAAATAGCATCGTTTTCAAATTTTGGTTAATTTTTACATTTTTATTAGAAAATCGTTAAAATTTCAGTTTTTCTTATATATCATCCAAATCGTCGATAAACGTAGATATATCAACGATTAAGAATTTCGGCTAATTTTTACAGTTTCCTCGGAAATTCGCTAAAATTCAATTTTTCTTAAATATCTTCCAAATCATCTAGATAGCATCGTTTTCAAATTTTGGTTAATTTTTACATTGTTCTTGGAAAATCGTTAAAATTTCGGTTTTCTTGGAAATTCGCTAAAATTTCAGTTTTTCTTATATAGAAAAAAATAGCATCGTTTTCAAATTTTGGTTAATTTTTATATTTTTCTTGGAAATTCGCTAAAATTCAATTTTTCTTATATATGTATAGAAATAGCATCGTTTTCAAATTTTGGATAATTTTTACATTCTTCTTGGAAATTCGCTAAAATTTCAGATTTTCTTGGAAATCGCTAAAATTTCAGTTTTTCTTATATATCATCCAAATCGTCGATATACGTAGAAATAGCATCGTTTTCGAATTACGTGCAATTTTTATGTTTTTCTTGGAAATTCGCTAAAATTCAATTTTTCTTATATATCTATAGAAATAGCATCGTTTTCAAATTTTGGTTAATTTTTACATTTTTATTAGAAAATCGTTAAAATTTCAGTTTTTCTTATATATCATCCAAATCGTCGATATACGTAGAAATAGCATCGTTTTCGAATTTCGTGTAATTTTTACATTTTTCTTGGAAATTCGCTAAAATTCAATTTTTCTTAAATATCTTCCAAATCATCTAGATAGCATCGTTTTCAAATTTTGGTTAATTTTTACATTGTTCTTGGAAAATCGTTAAAATTTCGGTTTTCTTGGAAATTCGCTAAAATTTCAGTTTTTCTTATATAGAAAAAAATAGCATCGTTTTCAAATTTTGGTTAATTTTTATATTTTTCTTGGAAATTCGCTAAAATTCAATTTTTCTTATATATGTATAGAAATAGCATCGTTTTCAAATTTTGGATAATTTTTACATTCTTCTTGGAAATTCGCTAAAATTTCAGATTTTCTTGGAAATCGCTAAAATTTCAGTTTTTCTTATATATCATCCAAATCGTCGATATACGTAGAAATAGCATCGTTTTCGAATTACGTGCAATTTTTATGTTTTTCTTGGAAATTCGCTAAAATTCAATTTTTCTTATATATGTATAGAAATGGCATCGTTTTCAAATTTTGGATAATTTTTACATTCTTCTTGGAAATTCGCTAAAATTTCAGATTTTCTTGGAAATCGCTAAAATTTCAGTTTTTCTTATATATCATCCAAATCGTCGATATACGTAGAAATAGCATCGTTTTCGAATTTCGTGTAATTTTTACATTTTTCTTGGAAATTCGCTAAAATTCAATTTTTCTTATATATCTATAGAAATAGCATCGTTTTCCAATTTTGGTTAATTTTTACATTTTTCTTGGAAAATCGTTAAAATTTCGGTTTTCTTGGAAATTCGCTAAAATTTCAGTTTTTCTTATATAGAAAAAAATAGCATCGTTTTCAAATTTTGGTTAATTTTTATATTTTTCTTGGAAATTCGCTAAAATTCAATTTTTCTTATATATGTATAGAAATAGCATCGTTTTCAAATTTTGGATAATTTTTACATTCTTCTTGGAAATTCGCTAAAATTTCAGATTTTCTTGGAAATCGCTAAAATTTCAGTTTTTCTTATATATCATCCAAATCGTCGATATACGTAGAAATAGCATCGTTTTCGAATTTCGTGTAATTTTTACAATTTTCTTGGAAATTCGCTAAAATTCAATTTTTCTTATATATCTATAGAAATAGCATCGTTTTCCAATTTTGGTTAATTTTTACATTTTTCTTGGAAAATCGTTAAAATTTCGGTTTTCTTGGAAATTCGCTAAAATTTCAGTTTTTCTTATATAGAAAAAAATAGCATCGTTTTCAAATTTTGCTTAATTTTTATATTTTTCTTGGAAATTCGCTAAAATTCAATTTTTCTTATATATGTATAGAAATAGCATCGTTTTCAAATTTTGGATAATTTTTACATTCTTCTTGGAAATTCGCTAAAATTTCAGATTTTCTTGGAAATCGCTAAAATTTCAGTTTTTCTTATATATCATCCAAATCGTCGATATACGTAGAAATAGCATCGTTTTCGAATTTCGTGTAATTTTTACATTTTTCTTGGAAATTCGCTAAAATTCAATTTTTCTTATATAGAAAAAAATAGCATCGTTTTCAAATTTTGGTTAATTTTTATATTTTTCTTGGGAAATCGTTAAAATTTCAGTTTTTCTTATATATCATCCAAATCGTCGATATACGTAGAAATAGCATCGTTTTCGAATTACGTGCAATTTTTATGTTTTTCTTGGAAATTCGCTAAAATTCAATTTTTCTTATATAGAAAAAAATAGCATCGTTTTCAAATTTTGGTTAATTTTTATATTTTTCTTGGAAATTCGCTAAAATTCAATTTTTCTTAAATATGTATAGAAATAGCATCGTTTTCAAATTTTGGATAATTTTTACATTTTTCTTGGAAAATCGTTAAAATTTCGGTTTTCTTGGAAATTCGCTAAAATTTCAGTTTTTCTTATATAGAAAAAAATAGCATCGTTTTCAAATTTTGGTTAATTTTTATATTTTTCTTGGAAATTCGCTAAAATTCAATTTTTCTTAAATATGTATAGAAATAGCATCGTTTTCAAATTTTGGATAATTTTTACATTCTTCTTGGAAATTCGCTAAAATTTCAGATTTTCTTGGAAATCGCTAAAATTTCAGTTTTTCTTATATATCATCCAAATCGTCGATATACGTAGAAATAGCATCGTTTTCGAATTACGTGCAATTTTTATGTTTTTCTTGGAAATTCGCTAAAATTCAATTTTTCTTATATATGTATAGAAATAGCATCGTTTTCAAATTTTGGATAATTTTTACATTCTTCTTGGAAATTCGCTAAAATTTCGGTTTTCTTGGAAATTCGCTAAAATTTCAGTTTTTCTTATATATCATCCAAATCGTCGATATACGTAGAAATAGCATCGTTTTCGAATTTCGTGTAATTTTTACATTTTTCTTGGAAATTCGCTAAAATTCAATTTTTCTAATATAGAAAAAAATAACATCGTTTTCAAATTTTGGTTAATTTTTACATTTTTTATGAAAATCGTTAAAATTTCAGTTTTTCTTATATAGAAAAAAATAGCATCGTTTTCAAATTTTGGTTAATTTTTATATTTTTCTTGGAAATTCGCTAAAATTCAATTTTTCTTATATATGTATAGAAATAGCATCGTTTTCAAATTTTGGATAATTTTTACATTCTTCTTGGAAATTCGCTAAAATTTCAGATTTTCTTGGAAATCGCTAAAATTTCAGTTTTTCTTATATATCATCCAAATCGTCGATATACGTAGAAATAGCATCGTTTTCGAATTACGTGCAATTTTTGTTTTTCTTGGAAATTCGCTAAAATTCAATTTTTCTTATATATGTATAGAAATAGCATCGTTTTCAAATTTTGGATAATTTTTACATTCTTCTTGGAAATTCGCTAAAATTTCGGTTTTCTTGGAAATTCGCTAAAATTTCAGTTTTTCTTATATATCATCCAAATCGTCGATTTACGTAGAAATAGCATCGTTTTCGAATTTCGTGTAATTTTTACAGTTTCCTCGGAAATTCGCTAAAATTCAATTTTTCTTAAATATCTTCCAAATCATCTAGATAGCATCGTTTTCAAATTTTGGTTAATTTATACATATTTCTTGGAAATTTGCTAAAATTTCAGTTTTTCTTAAATATCGTCCAAATCGTTGATATACGTAGAAATAGCATCGTTTTCGAATTTCGTGCAATTTTTATATTTTTCCTGGAAATTCGCTAAAATTCAATTTTTCTTATATATCTATATAAATAGCATCGTTTTCAAATTTTGGTTAATTTTTACATTTTTCTTGGAAAATCGTAAAAATTTCAGTTTTTCTTATATATCTTCCAAATCGTCGATAAACGTAGAAATATCAACGATTAAGAATTTCGGTTAATTTTTAGTTTACTCGGAAATTCGCTAAAATTCAATTTTTCTTAAATATCTTCCAAATCATCTAGATAGCATCGTTTTCGAATTTCGTGCAATTTTTACATTTTTCTTGGAAATTCGCTAAAATTCAATTTTTCTTATATATCTATAGAAATAGCATCGTTTTCAAATTTTGGATAATTTTTACATTTTTCTTGGAGATTCGCTAAAATTTCGGTTTTCTTGGAAATTCGCTAAAATTTCAGTTTTTCTTATATATCATCCAAATCGTCGATATACGTAGAAATAGCATCGTTTTCGAATTTCGTGTAATTTTTACAGTTTCCTCGGAAATTCGCTAAAATTCAATTTTTCTTAAATATCTTCCAAATCATCTAGATAGCATCGTTTTCAAATTTTGGTTAATTTATACATATTTCTTGGAAATTTGCTAAAATTTCAGTTTTTCTTAAATATCGTCCAAATCGTTGATATACGTAGAAATAGCATCGTTTTCGAATTTCGTGCAATTTTTATATTTTTCCTGGAAATTCGCTAAAATTCAATTTTTCTTATATAGAAAAAAATAGCATCGTTTTCAAATTTTGGTTAATTTTTACATTTTTATTAGAAAATCGTTAAAATTTCAGTTTTTCTTATATATAATCCAAATCGTCGATATACGTAGAAATAGCATCGTTTTCGAATTTCGTGTAATTTTTACATTTTTCTTGGAAATTCGCTAAAATTCAATTTTTCTTATATAGAAAAAAATAGCATCGTTTTCAAATTTCGGTTAATTCCTACATTTTTATTAGAAAATCGTTAAAATTTCAGTTTTTCTTATATATCATCCAAATCGTCGATATACGTAGAAATAGCATCGTTTTCGAATTTCGTCTAATTTTTATATATTTTTTGGAAATTCGCTAAAATTCAATTTATCTCATATATCTATAGAAATAGCATCGTTTTCAAATTTTGGTTAATTTTTACATTTTTCTTAGAAAATCGTTAAAATTTCAGTTTTTCTTATATACCATCCAAATCGTCGATATACGTAGAAATAGCATCGTTTTCGAATTTCGTGTAATTTTTACGTTTTTCTTGGAAATTCGCTAAAATTCAATTTTTCTTATATATCTATAGAAATAGCATCGTTTTCAAATTTTGGTTAATTTTTACATTTTTCTTGGAAAATCGTTAAAATTTCGGTTTTCTTGGAAATTCGCTAAAATTTCAGTTTTTCTTATATATCATCCAAATTGTCGATATACGTAGAAATAGCATCGTTTTCGAATTTCGTGTAATTTTTACATTTTTCTTGGAAATTCGCTAAAATTCAATTTTTCTTATATAGAAAAAAATAGCATCGTTTTCAAATTTCGGTTAATTCTTACATTTTTATTAGAAAATCGTTAAAATTTCAGTTTTTCTTATATATCATCCAAATCGTCGATATACGTAGAAATAGCATCGTTTTCGAATTTCGTGTAATTTTTACATTTTTCTTGGAAATTCGCTAAAATTCAATTTTTCTTATATAGAAAAAAATAGCATCGTTTTCAAATTTTGGTTAATTTTTACATTTTTATTAGAAAATCGTTAAAATTTCAGTTTTTCTTATATATCATTCAAATCGTCGATATACGTAGAAATAGCATCGTTTTCGAATTTCGTGTAATTTTTACATTTTTCTTGGAAATTCGCTAAAATTCAATTTTTCTTATATATCTATAGAAATAGCATCGTTTTCAAATTTTGGTTAATTTTTACATTTTTCTTGGAAAATCGTTAAAATTTCAGTTTTTCTTATATATCATCCAAATCGTCGATAAACGTAGAAATATCAACGATTAAGAATTTCGGTTAATTTTTACAGTTTACTCGGAAATTCGCTAAAATTCAATTTTTCTTAAATATCTTCCAAATCATCTAGATAGCATCGTTTTCAATTTTTGGTTAATTTATACATATTTCTTGGAAGTTTGCTAAAATTTCAGTTTTTCTTATATATCATCCAAATCGTCGATATACGTAGAAATAGCATCGTTTTCGAATTACGTGCAATTTTTATGTTTTTCTTGGAAATTCGCTAAAATTCAATTTTTCTTATATATGTATAGAAATAGCATCGTTTTCAAATTTTGGATAATTTTTACATTCTTCTTGGAAATTCGCTAAAATTTCAGATTTTCTTGGAAATCGCTAAAATTTCAGTTTTTCTTATATATCATCCAAATCGTCGATATACGTAGAAATAGCATCGTTTTCGAATTTCGTGTAATTTTTACATTTTTCTTGGAAATTCGCTAAAATTCAATTTTTCTTATATATCTATAGAAATAGCATCGTTTTCCAATTTTGGTTAATTTTTACATTTTTCTTGGAAATTCGCTAAAATTCAATTTTTCTTAAATATCTTCCAAATCATCTAGATAGCATCGTTTTCAATTTTTGGTTAATTTATACATATTTCTTGGAAGTTTGCTAAAATTTCAGTTTTTCTTATATATCATCCAAATCGTCGATATACGTAGAAATAGCATCGTTTTCGAATTACGTGCAATTTTTATGTTTTTCTTGGAAATTCGCTAAAATTCAATTTTTCTTATATATGTATAGAAATAGCATCGTTTTCAAATTTTGGATAATTTTTACATTCTTCTTGGAAATTCGCTAAAATTTCGGTTTTCTTGGAAATTCGCTAAAATTTCAGTTTTTCTTATATATCATCCAAATCGTCGATATACGTAGAAATAGCATCGTTTTCGAATTTCGTGTAATTTTTACATTTTTCTTGGAAATTCGCGAAAAATTCAATTTTTCTAATATAGAAAAAAATAACATCGTTTTCAAATTTTGGTTAATTTTTACATTTTTTATGAAAATCGTTAAAATTTCAGTTTTTCTTATATATCATCCAAATCGTCGATATACGTAGAAATAGCATCGTTTTCGAATTTCGTGTAATTTTTACATTTTTCTTGGAAATTCGCTAAAATTCAATTTTTCTTATATATCTATAGAAATAGCATCGTTTTCAAATTTTGGTTAATTTTTACATTTTTCTTGGAAAATCGTTAAAATTTCGGTTTTTCTTATATATCATCCAAATCGTCGATATACGTAGAAATAGCATCGTTTTCGAATTTCGTGTAATTTTTACATTTTTCTTGGAAATTCGCTAAAATTCAATTTTTCTTATATAGAAAAAAATAGCATCGTTTTCAAATTTTGGTTAATTTTTATATTTTTCTTGAAAAATAGTTAAAATTTCAGTTTTTCTTATATATCATCCAAATCGTCGATAAACGTAGATATATCAACGATTAAGAATTTCGGCTAATTTTTACAGTTTCCTCGGAAATTCGCTAAAATTCAATTTTTCTTATATATGTATAGAAATAGCATCGTCTTCAAATTTTGGATAATTTTTACATTCTTCTTGGAAATTCGCTAAAATTTCAGATTTTCTTGGAAATCGCTAAAATTTCAGTTTTTCTTATATATCATCCAAATCGTCGATATACGTAGAAATAGCATCGTTTTCGAATTTCGTGTAATTTTTACATTTTTCTTGGAAATTCGCTAAAATTCAATTTTTCTTATATAGAAAAAAATAGCATCGTTTTCAAATTTTGGTTAATTTTTACATTTTTATTAGAAAATCGTTAAAATTTCAGTTTTTCTTATATATCATCCAAATCGTCGATAAACGTAGATATATCAACGATTAAGAATTTCGGCTAATTTTTACAGTTTCCTCGGAAATTCGCTAAAATTCAATTTTTCTTAAATATCTTCCAAATCATCTAGATAGCACCCTTTTCAAATTTTGGTTAATTTTTACATTGTTCTTGGAAAATCGTTAAAATCTCGGTTTTCTTGGAAATTCGCTAAAATTTCAGTTTTTCTTATATATCATCCAAATCGTCGGTACACGTAGAAATAGCATCGATTTCGAATTTCGTGTAATTTATACATTTTTCTTGGAAATTCGCTAAAATTCAATTTTTCTTATATATCTATAGAAATAGCATCGTTTTCAAATTTTGGTTAATTTTTACATTTTTATTAGAAAATCGTTAAAATTTCAGTTTTTCTTATATATCATCCAAATCGTCGATATACGTAGAAATAGCATCGTTTTCGAATTTCGTGTAATTTTTACATTTTTCTTGGAAATTCGCTAAAATTCAATTTTTCTTAAATATCTTCCAAATCATCTAGATAGCATCGTTTTCAAATTTTGGTTAATTTTTACATTGTTCTTGGAAAATCGTTAAAATTTCGGTTTTCTTGGAAATTCGCTAAAATTTCAGTTTTTCTTATATAGAAAAAAATAGCATCGTTTTCAAATTTTGGTTAATTTTTATATTTTTCTTGGAAATTCGCTAAAATTTAATTTTTCTTATATATGTATAGAAATAGCATCGTTTTCAAATTTTGGATAATTTTTACATTCTTCTTGGAAATTCGCTAAAATTTCAGATTTTCTTGGAAATCGCTAAAATTTCAGTTTTTCTTATATATCATCCAAATCGTCGATATACGTAGAAATAGCATCGTTTTCGAATTACGTGCAATTTTTATGTTTTTCTTGGAAATTCGCTAAAATTCAATTTTTCTTATATATGTATAGAAATAGCATCGTTTTCAAATTTTGGATAATTTTTACATTCTTCTTGGAAATTCGCTAAAATTTCAGATTTTCTTGGAAATCGCTAAAATTTCAGTTTTTCTTATATATCATCCAAATCGTCGATATACGTAGAAATAGCATCGTTTTCGAATTTCGTGTAATTTTTACATTTTTCTTGGAAATTCGCTAAAATTCAATTTTTCTTATATATCTATAGAAATAGCATCGTTTTCCAATTTTGGTTAATTTTTACATTTTTCTTGGAAAATCGTTAAAATTTCGGTTTTCTTGGAAATTCGCTAAAATTTCAGTTTTTCTTATATAGAAAAAAATAGCATCGTTTTCAAATTTTGGTTAATTTTTATATTTTTCTTGGAAATTCGCTAAAATTCAATTTTTCTTATATATGTATAGAAATAGCATCGTTTTCAAATTTTGGATAATTTTTACATTCTTCTTGGAAATTCGCTAAAATTTCAGATTTTCTTGGAAATCGCTAAAATTTCAGTTTTTCTTATATATCATCCAAATCGTCGATATACGTAGAAATAGCATCGTTTTCGAATTTCGTGTAATTTTTACATTTTTCTTGGAAATTCGCTAAAATTCAATTTTTCTTATATATCTATAGAAATAGCATCGTTTTCCAATTTTGGTTAATTTTTACATTTTTCTTGGAAAATCGTTAAAATTTCGGTTTTCTTGGAAATTCGCTAAAATTTCAGTTTTTCTTATATAGGAAAAAATAGCATCGTTTTCAAATTTTGGTTAATTTTTATATTTTTCTTGGAAATTCGCTAAAATTCAATTTTTCTTATATATGTATAGAAATAGCATCGTTTTCAAATTTTGGATAATTTTTACATTCTTCTTGGAAATTCGCTAAAATTTCAGATTTTCTTGGAAATCGCTAAAATTTCAGTTTTTCTTATATATCATCCAAATCGTCGATATACGTAGAAATAGCATCGTTTTCGAATTTCGTGTAATTTTTACATTTTTCTTGGAAATTCGCTAAAATTCAATTTTTCTTATATAGAAAAAAATAGC
Source organism: Agrilus biguttatus (assembly GCA_963921985.1). Taxonomy (NCBI): domain Eukaryota; kingdom Metazoa; phylum Arthropoda; class Insecta; order Coleoptera; family Buprestidae; genus Agrilus; species Agrilus biguttatus. Next base: position 20,891,487 of record OY998117.1, on the reverse strand, counting down.
ATCGTTTTCAAATTTTGGTTAATTTTTATATTTTTCTTGGGAAATCGTTAAAATTTCAGTTTTTCTTATATATCATCCAAATCGTCGATATACGTAGAAATAGCATCGTTTTCGAATTACGTGCAATTTTTATGTTTTTCTTGGAAATTCGCTAAAATTCAATTTTTCTTATATATGTATAGAAATAGCATCGTTTTCAAATTTTGGATAATTTTTACATTCTTCTTGGAAATTCGCTAAAATTTCAGATTTTCTTGGAAATCGCTAAAATTTCAGTTTTTCTTATATATCATCCAAATCGTCGATATACGTAGAAATAGCATCGTTTTCGAATTTCGTGTAATTTTTACATTTTTCTTGGAAATTCGCTAAAATTCAATTTTTCTTATATATCTATAGAAATAGCATCGTTTTCCAATTTTGGTTAATTTTTACATTTTTCTTGGAAAATCGTTAAAATTTCGGTTTTCTTGGAAATTCGCTAAAATTTCAGTTTTTCTTATATATCATCCAAATCGTCGATATACGTAGAAATAGCATCGTTTTCGAATTACGTGCAATTTTTATGTTTTTCTTGGAAATTCGCTAAAATTCAATTTTTCTTATATATGTATAGAAATAGCATCGTTTTCAAATTTTGGATAATTTTTACATTCTTCTTGGAAATTCGCTAAAATTTCAGATTTTCTTGGAAATCGCTAAAATTTCAGTTTTTCTTATATATCATCCAAATCGTCGATATACGTAGAAATAGCATCGTTTTCGAATTTCGTGTAATTTTTACATTTTTCTTGGAAATTCGCTAAAATTCAATTTTTCTTATATATCTATAGAAATAGCATCGTTTTCCAATTTTGGTTAATTTTTACATTTTTCTTGGAAAATCGTTAAAATTTCGGTTTTCTTGGAAATTCGCTAAAATTTCAGTTTTTCTTATATAGAAAAAAATAGCATCGTTTTCAAATTTTGGTTAATTTTTATATTTTTCTTGGAAATTCGCTAAAATTCAATTTTTCTTATATATGTATAGAAATAGCATCGTTTTCAAATTTTGGATAATTTTTACATTCTTCTTGGAAATTCGCTAAAATTTCAGATTTTCTTGGAAATCGCTAAAATTTCAGTTTTTCTTATATATCATCCAAATCGTCGATATACGTAGAAATAGCATCGTTTTCGAATTACGTGCAATTTTTATGTTTTTCTTGGAAATTCGCTAAAATTCAATTTTTCTTATATATGTATAGAAATAGCATCGTTTTCAAATTTTGGATAATTTTTACATTCTTCTTGGAAATTCGCTAAAATTTCGGTTTTCTTGGAAATTCGCTAAAATTTCAGTTTTTCTTATATATCATCCAAATCGTCGATATACGTAGAAATAGCATCGTTTTCGAATTTCGTGTAATTTTTACATTTTTCTTGGAAATTCGCTAAAATTCAATTTTTCTAATATAGAAAAAAATAACATCGTTTTCAAATTTTGGTTAATTTTTACATTTTTTATGAAAATCGTTAAAATTTCAGTTTTTCTTATATAGAAAAAAATAGCATCGTTTTCAAATTTTGGTTAATTTTTATATTTTTCTTGGAAATTCGCTAAAATTCAATTTTTCTTATATATGTATAGAAATAGCATCGTTTTCAAATTTTGGATAATTTTTACATTCTTCTTGGAAATTCGCTAAAATTTCAGATTTTCTTGGAAATCGCTAAAATTTCAGTTTTTCTTATATATCATCCAAATCGTCGACATACGTAGAAATAGCATCGTTTTCGAATTACGTGCAATTTTTATGTTTTTCTTGGAAATTCGCTAAAATTCAATTTTTCTTATATATGTATAGAAATAGCATCGTTTTCAAATTTTGGATAATTTTTACATTCTTCTTGGAAATTCGCTAAAATTTCGGTTTTCTTGGAAATTCGCTAAAATTTCAGTTTTTCTTATATATCATCCAAATCGTCGATATACGTAGAAATAGCATCGTTTTCGAATTTCGTGTAATTTTTACAGTTTCCTCGGAAATTCGCTAAAATTCAATTTTTCCTAAATATCTTCCAAATCATCTAGATAGCATCGTTTTCAAATTTTGGTTAATTTATACATATTTCTTGGAAATTTGCTAAAATTTCAGTTTTTCTTAAATATCGTCCAAATCGTCGATATACGTAGAAATAGCATCGTTTTCGAATTTCGTGCAATTTTTATATTTTTCCTGGAAATTCGCTAAAATTCAATTTTTCTTATATATCTATATAAATAGCATCGTTTTCAAATTTTGGTTAATTTTTACATTTTTCTTGGAAAATCGTAAAAATTTCAGTTTTTCTTATATATCTTCCAAATCGTCGATAAACGTAGAAATATCAACGATTAAGAATTTCGGTTAATTTTTAGTTTACTCGGAAATTCGCTAAAATTCAATTTTTCTTAAATATCTTCCAAATCATCTAGATAGCATCGTTTTCGAATTTCGTGCAATTTTTACATTTTTCTTGGAAATTCGCTAAAATTCAATTTTTCTTATATATCTATAGAAAAATACATCGTTTTCAAATTTTGGATAATTTTTACATTTTTCTTGGAGATTCGCTAAAATTTCAGATTTTCTTGGAAATCGCTAAAATTTCAGTTTTTCTTATGTATCATCCAAATGGTCGATATAGGTAGAAATAGCATCGTTTTCGAATTTCGTGTAATTTTTACATTTTTCTTGGAAATTCGCTAAAATTCAATTTTTCTTATATAGAAAAAAATAGCATCGTTTTCAAATTTTGGTTAATTTTTACATTTTTATTAGAAAATCGTTAAAATTTCAGTTTTTCTTATATATCATCCAAATCGTCGATATACGTAGAAATAGCATCGTTTTCGAATTTCGTGTAATTTTTACATTTTTCTTGGAAATTCGCTAAAATTCAATTTTTCTTATATAGAAAAAAATAGCATCGTTTTCAAATTTCGGTTAATTCTTACATTTTTATTAGAAAATCGTTAAAATTTCAGTTTTTCTTATATATCATCCAAATCGTCGATATACGTAGAAATAGCATCGTTTTCGAATTTCGTCTAATTTTTATATATTTTTTGGAAATTCGCTAAAATTCAATTTATCTCATATATCTATAGAAATAGCATCGTTTTCAAATTTTGGTTAATTTTTACATTTTTCTTAGAAAATCGTTAAAATTTCAGTTTTTCTTATATACCATCCAAATCGTCGATATACGTAGAAATAGCATCGTTTTCGAATTTCGTGTAATTTTTACGTTTTTCTTGGAAATTCGCTAAAATTCAATTTTTCTTATATATCTATAGAAATAGCATCGTTTTCAAATTTTGGTTAATTTTTACATTTTTCTTGGAAAATCGTTAAAATTTTGGTTTTCTTGGAAATTCGCTAAAATTTCAGTTTTTCTTATATATCATCCAAATTGTCGATATACGTAGAAATAGCATCGTTTTCGAATTTCGTGTAATTTTTACATTTTTCTTGGAAATTCGCTAAAATTCAATTTTTCTTATATAGAAAAAAATAGCATCGTTTTCAAATTTCGGTTAATTCTTACATTTTTATTAGAAAATCGTTAAAATTTCAGTTTTTCTTATATATCATCCAAATCGTCGATATACGTAGAAATAGCATCGTTTTCGAATTTCGTGTAATTTTTACATTTTTCTTGGAAATTCGCTAAAATTCAATTTTTCTTATATAGAAAAAAATAGCATCGTTTTCAAATTTTGGTTAATTTTTACATTTTTATTAGAAAATCGTTAAAATTTCAGTTTTTCTTATATATCATTCAAATCGTCGATATACGTAGAAATAGCATCGTTTTCGAATTTCGTGTAATTTTTACATTTTTCTTGGAAATTCGCTAAAATTCAATTTTTCTTATATATCTATAGAAATAGCATCGTTTTCAAATTTTGGTTAATTTTTACATTTTTCTTGGAAAATCGTTAAAATTTCAGTTTTTCTTATATATCATCCAAATCGTCGATAAACGTAGAAATATCAACGATTAAGAATTTCGGTTAATTTTTACAGTTTACTCGGAAATTCGCTAAAATTCAATTTTTCTTAAATATCTTCCAAATCATCTAGATAGCATCGTTTTCAATTTTTGGTTAATTTATACATATTTCTTGGAAGTTTGCTAAAATTTCAGTTTTTCTTATATATCATCCAAATCGTCGATATACGTAGAAATAGCATCGTTTTCGAATTACGTGCAATTTTTATGTTTTTCTTGGAAATTCGTTAAAATTCAATTTTTCTTATATATGTATAGAAATAGCATCGTTTTCAAATTTTGGATAATTTTTACATTCTTCTTGGAAATTCGCTAAAATTTCAGATTTTCTTGGAAATCGCTAAAATTTCAGTTTTTCTTATATATCATCCAAATCGTCGATATACGTAGAAATAGCATCGTTTTCGAATTTCGTGTAATTTTTACATTTTTCTTGGAAATTCGCTAAAATTCAATTTTTCTTATATATCTATAGAAATAGCATCGTTTTCCAATTTTGGTTAATTTTTACATTTTTCTTGGAAAATCGTTAAAATTTCGGTTTTCTTGGAAATTCGCTAAAATTTCAGTTTTTCTTATATATCATCCAAATTGTCGATATACGTAGAAATAGCATCGTTTTCGAATTTCGTGTAATTTTTACATTTTTCTTGGAAATTCGCTAAAATTCAATTTTTCTTATATAGAAAAAAATAGCATCGTTTTCAAATTTCGGTTAATTCTTACATTTTTATTAGAAAATCGTTAAAATTTCAGTTTTTCTTATATATCATCCAAATCGTCGATATACGTAGAAATAGCATCGTTTTCGAATTTCGTGTAATTTTTACATTTTTCTTGGAAATTCGCTAAAATTCAATTTTTCTTATATAGAAAAAAATAGCATCGTTTTCAAATTTTGGTTAATTTTTACATTTTTATTAGAAAATCGTTAAAATTTCAGTTTTTCTTATATATCATTCAAATCGTCGATATACGTAGAAATAGCATCGTTTTCGAATTTAGTGTAATTTTTACATTTTTCTTGGAAATTCGCTTAAATTCAATTTTTCTTATATATCTATAGAAATAGCATCGTTTTCAAATTTTGGTTAATTTTTACATTTTTCTTGGAAAATCGTTAAAATTTCAGTTTTTCTTATATATCATCCAAATCGTCGATAAACGTAGAAATATCAACGATTAAGAATTTCGGTTAATTTTTACAGTTTACTCGGAAATTCGCTAAAATTCAATTTTTCTTAAATATCTTCCAAATCATCTAGATAGCATCGTTTTCAATTTTTGGTTAATTTATACATATTTCTTGGAAGTTTGCTAAAATTTCAGTTTTTCTTATATATCATCCAAATCGTCGATATACGTAGAAATAGCATCGTTTTCGAATTACGTGCAATTTTTATGTTTTTCTTGGAAATTCGCTAAAATTCAATTTTTCTTATATATGTATAGAAATAGCATCGTTTTCAAATTTTGGATAATTTTTACATTCTTCTTGGAAATTCGCTAAAATTTCAGATTTTCTTGGAAATCGCTAAAATTTCAGTTTTTCTTATATATCATCCAAATCGTCGATATACGTAGAAATAGCATCGTTTTCGAATTTCGTGTAATTTTTACATTTTTCTTGGAAATTCGCTAAAATTCAATTTTTCTTAAATATCTTCCAAATCATCTAGATAGCATCGTTTTCAATTTTTGGTTAATTTATACATATTTCTTGGAAGTTTGCTAAAATTTCAGTTTTTCTTATATATCATCCAAATCGTCGATATACGTAGAAATAGCATCGTTTTCGAATTACGTGCAATTTTTATGTTTTTCTTGGAAATTCGCTAAAATTCAATTTTTCTTATATATGTATAGAAATAGCATCGTTTTCAAATTTTGGATAATTTTTACATTCTTCTTGGAAATTCGCTAAAATTTCGGTTTTCTTGGAAATTCGCTAAAATTTCAGTTTTTCTTATATATCATCCAAATCGTCGATATACGTAGAAATAGCATCGTTTTCGAATTTCGTGTAATTTTTACATTTTTCTTGGAAATTCGCTAAAATTCAATTTTTCTAATATAGAAAAAAATAACATCGTTTTCAAATTTTGGTTAATTTTTACATTTTTTATGAAAATCGTTAAAATTTCAGTTTTTCTTATATATCATCCAAATCGTCGATATACGTAGAAATAGCATCGTTTTCGAATTTCGTGTAATTTTTACATTTTTCTTGGAAATTCGCTAAAATTCAATTTTTCTTATATATCTATAGAAATAGCATCGTTTTCAAATTTTGGTTAATTTTTACATTTTTCTTGGAAAATCGTTAAAATTTCGGTTTTTCTTATATATCATCCAAATCGTCGATATACGTAGAAATAGCATCGTTTTCGAATTTCGTGTAATTTTTACATTTTTCTTGGAAATTCGCTAAAATTCAATTTTTCTTATATAGAAAAAAATAGCATCGTTTTCAAATTTTGGTTAATTTTTATATTTTTCTTGAAAAATAGTTAAAATTTCAGTTTTTCTTATATATCATCCAAATCGTCGATAAACGTAGATATATCAACGATTAAGAATTTCGGCCAATTTTTACAGTTTCCTCGGAAATTCGCTAAAATTCAATTTTTCTTATATATGTATAGAAATAGCATCGTCTTCAAATTTTGGATAATTTTTACATTCTTCTTGGAAATTCGCTAAAATTTCAGATTTTCTTGGAAATCGCTAAAATTTCAGTTTTTCTTATATATCATCCAAATCGTCGATATACGTAGAAATAGCATCGTTTTCGAATTTCGTGTAATTTTTACATTTTTCTTGGAAATTCGCTAAAATTCAATTTTTCTTATATATCTATAGAAATAGCATCGTTTTCCAATTTTGGTTAATTTTTACATTTTTCTTGGAAAATCGTTAAAATTTCGGTTTTCTTGGAAATTCGCTAAAATTTCAGTTTTTCTTATATATCATCCAAATCGTCGATATACGTAGAAATAGCATCGTTTTCGAATTTCGTGTAATTTTTACATTATTCTTGGAAATTCGCTAAAATTCAATTTTTCTTATATATCTATAGAAATAGCATCGCTTTCCAATTTTGGTTAATTTTTACATTTTTCTTGGAAAATCGTTAAAATTTCGGTTTTCTTGGAAATTCGCTAAAATTTCAGTTTTTCTTATATATCATCCAAATCGTCGATATACGTAGAAATAGCATCGTTTTCGAATTTCGTGTAATTTTTACATTTTTCTTGGAAATTCGCTAAAATTCAATTTTTCTTATATAGAAAAAAATAGCATCGTTTTCAAATTTTGGTTAATTTTTACATTTTTATTAGAAAATCGTTAAAATTTCAGTTTTTCTTATATATCATCCAAATCGTCGATAAACGTAGATATATCAACGATTAAGAATTTCGGCTAATTTTTACAGTTTCCTCGGAAATTCGCTAAAATTCAATTTTTCTTAAATATCTTCCAAATCATCTAGATAGCATCGTTTTCAAATTTTGGTTAATTTTTACATTGTTCTTGGAAAATCGTTAAAATCTCGGTTTTCTTGGAAATTCGCTAAAATTTCAGTTTTTCTTATATATCATCCAAATCGTCGGTACACGTAGAAATAGCATCGATTTCGAATTTCGTGTAATTTATACATTTTTCTTGGAAATTCGCTAAAATTCAATTTTTCTTATATATCTATAGAAATAGCATCGTTTTCAAATTTTGGTTAATTTTTACATTTTTATTAGAAAATCGTTAAAATTTCAGTTTTTCTTATATATCATCCAAATCGTCGATATACGTAGAAATAGCATCGTTTTCGAATTTCGTGTAATTTTTACATTTTTCTTGGAAATTCGCTAAAATTCAATTTTTCTTAAATATCTTCCAAATCATCTAGATAGCATCGTTTTCAAATTTTGGTTAATTTTTACATTGTTCTTGGAAAATCGTTAAAATTTCGGTTTTCTTGGAAATTCGCTAAAATTTCAGTTTTTCTTATATAGAAAAAAATAGCATCGTTTTCAAATTTTGGTTAATTTTTATATTTTTCTTGGAAATTCGCTAAAATTTAATTTTTCTTATATATGTATAGAAATAGCATCGTTTTCAAATTTTGGATAATTTTTACATTCTTCTTGGAAATTCGCTAAAATTTCAGATTTTCTTGGAAATCGCTAAAATTTCAGTTTTTCTTATATATCATCCAAATCGTCGATATACGTAGAAATAGCATCGTTTTCGAATTACGTGCAATTTTTATGTTTTTCTTGGAAATTCGCTAAAATTCAATTTTTCTTATATATGTATAGAAATAGCATCGTTTTCAAATTTTGGATAATTTTTACATTCTTCTTGGAAATTCGCTAAAATTTCAGATTTTCTTGGAAATCGCTAAAATTTCAGTTTTTCTTATATATCATCCAAATCGTCGATATACGTAGAAATAGCATCGTTTTCGAATTTCGTGTAATTTTTACATTTTTCTTGGAAATTCGCTAAAATTCAATTTTTCTTATATATCTATAGAAATAGCATCGTTTTCCAATTTTGGTTAATTTTTACATTTTTCTTGGAAAATCGTTAAAATTTCGGTTTTCTTGGAAATTCGCTAAAATTTCAGTTTTTCTTATATAGAAAAAAATAGCATCGTTTTCAAATTTTGGTTAATTTTTATATTTTTCTTGGAAATTCGCTAAAATTCAATTTTTCTTATATATGTATAGAAATAGCATCGTTTTCAAATTTTGGATAATTTTTACATTCTTCTTGGAAATTCGCTAAAATTTCAGATTTTCTTGGAAATCGCTAAAATTTCAGTTTTTCTTATATATCATCCAAATCGTCGATATACGTAGAAATAGCATCGTTTTCGAATTTCGTGTAATTTTTACATTTTTCTTGGAAATTCGCTAAAATTCAATTTTTCTTATATATCTATAGAAATAGCATCGTTTTCCAATTTTGGTTAATTTTTACATTTTTCTTGGAAAATCGTTAAAATTTCGGTTTTCTTGGAAATTCGCTAAAATTTCAGTTTTTCTTATATAGAAAAAAATAGCATCGTTTTCAAATTTTGGTTAATTTTTATATTTTTCTTGGAAATTCGCTAAAATTCAATTTTTCTTATATATGTATAGAAATAGCATCGTTTTCAAATTTTGGATAATTTTTACATTCTTCTTGGAAATTCGCTAAAATTTCAGATTTTCTTGGAAATCGCTAAAATTTCAGTTTTTCTTATATATCATCCAAATCGTCGATATACGTAGAAATAGCATCGTTTTCGAATTTCGTGTAATTTTTACATTTTTCTTGGAAATTCGCTAAAATTCAATTTTTCTTATATATCTATAGAAATAGCATCGTTTTCCAATTTTGGTTAATTTTTACATTTTTCTTGGAAAATCGTTAAAATTTCGGTTTTCTTGGAAATTCGCTAAAATTTCAGTTTTTCTTATATAGGAAAAAATAGCATCGTTTTCAAATTTTGGTTAATTTTTATATTTTTCTTGGAAATTCGCTAAAATTCAATTTTTCTTATATATGTATAGAAATAGCATCGTTTTCAAATTTTGGATAATTTTTACATTCTTCTTGGAAATTCGCTAAAATTTCAGATTTTCTTGGAAATCGCTAAAATTTCAGTTTTTCTTATATATCATCCAAATCGTCGATATACGTAGAAATAGCATCGTTTTCGAATTTCGTGTAATTTTTACATTTTTCTTGGAAATTCGCTAAAATTCAATTTTTCTTATATAGAAAAAAATAGCATCGTTTTCAAATTTTGGTTAATTTTTATATTTTTCTTGGGAAATCGTTAAAATTTCAGTTTTTCTTATATATCATCCAAATCGTCGATATACGTAGAAATAGCATCGTTTTCGAATTACGTGCAATTTTTATGTTTTTCTTGGAAATTCGCTAAAATTCAATTTTTCTTATATATGTATAGAAATAGCATCGTTTTCAAATTTTGGATAATTTTTACATTCTTCTTGGAAATTCGCTAAAATTTCAGATTTTCTTGGAAATCGCTAAAATTTCAGTTTTTCTTATATATCATCCAAATCGTCGATATACGTAGAAATAGCATCGTTTTCGAATTTCGTGTAATTTTTACATTTTTCTTGGAAATTCGCTAAAATTCAATTTTTCTTATATATCTATAGAAATAGCATCGTTTTCCAATTTTGGTTAATTTTTACATTTTTCTTGGAAAATCGTTAAAATTTCGGTTTTCTTGGAAATTCGCTAAAATTTCAGTTTTTCTTATATATCATCCAAATCGTCGATATACGTAGAAATAGCATCGTTTTCGAATTACGTGCAATTTTTATGTTTTTCTTGGAAATTCGCTAAAATTCAATTTTTCTTATATATGTATAGAAATAGCATCGTTTTCAAATTTTGGATAATTTTTACATTCTTCTTGGAAATTCGCTAAAATTTCAGATTTTCTTGGAAATCGCTAAAATTTCAGTTTTTCTTATATATCATCCAAATCGTCGATATACGTAGAAATAGCATCGTTTTCGAATTTCGTGTAATTTTTACATTTTTCTTGGAAATTCGCTAAAATTCAATTTTTCTTATATATCTATAGAAATAGCATCGTTTTCCAATTTTGGTTAATTTTTACATTTTTCTTGGAAAATCGTTAAAATTTCGGTTTTCTTGGAAATTCGCTAAAATTTCAGTTTTTCTTATATAGAAAAAAATAGCATCGTTTTCAAATTTTGGTTAATTTTTATATTTTTCTTGGAAATTCGCTAAAATTCAATTTTTCTTATATATGTATAGAAATAGCATCGTTTTCAAATTTTGGATAATTTTTACATTCTTCTTGGAAATTCGCTAAAATTTCAGATTTTCTTGGAAATCGCTAAAATTTCAGTTTTTCTTATATATCATCCAAATCGTCGATATACGTAGAAATAGCATCGTTTTCGAATTACGTGCAATTTTTATGTTTTTCTTGGAAATTCGCTAAAATTCAATTTTTCTTATATATGTATAGAAATAGCATCGTTTTCAAATTTTGGATAATTTTTACATTCTTCTTGGAAATTCGCTAAAATTTCGGTTTTCTTGGAAATTCGCTAAAATTTCAGTTTTTCTTATATATCATCCAAATCGTCGATATACGTAGAAATAGCATCGTTTTCGAATTTCGTGTAATTTTTACATTTTTCTTGGAAATTCGCTAAAATTCAATTTTTCTAATATAGAAAAAAATAACATCGTTTTCAAATTTTGGTTAATTTTTACATTTTTTATGAAAATCGTTAAAATTTCAGTTTTTCTTATATAGAAAAAAATAGCATCGTTTTCAAATTTTGGTTAATTTTTATATTTTTCTTGGAAATTCGCTAAAATTCAATTTTTCTTATATATGTATAGAAATAGCATCGTTTTCAAATTTTGGATAATTTTTACATTCTTCTTGGAAATTCGCTAAAATTTCAGATTTTCTTGGAAATCGCTAAAATTTCAGTTTTTCTTATATATCATCCAAATCGTCGACATACGTAGAAATAGCATCGTTTTCGAATTACGTGCAATTTTTATGTTTTTCTTGGAAATTCGCTAAAATTCAATTTTTCTTATATATGTATAGAAATAGCATCGTTTTCAAATTTTGGATAATTTTTACATTCTTCTTGGAAATTCGCTAAAATTTCGGTTTTCTTGGAAATTCGCTAAAATTTCAGTTTTTCTTATATATCATCCAAATCGTCGATATACGTAGAAATAGCATCGTTTTCGAATTTCGTGTAATTTTTACAGTTTCCTCGGAAATTCGCTAAAATTCAATTTTTCCTAAATATCTTCCAAATCATCTAGATAGCATCGTTTTCAAATTTTGGTTAATTTATACATATTTCTTGGAAATTTGCTAAAATTTCAGTTTTTCTTAAATATCGTCCAAATCGTCGATATACGTAGAAATAGCATCGTTTTCGAATTTCGTGCAATTTTTATATTTTTCCTGGAAATTCGCTAAAATTCAATTTTTCTTATATATCTATATAAATAGCATCGTTTTCAAATTTTGGTTAATTTTTACATTTTTCTTGGAAAATCGTAAAAATTTCAGTTTTTCTTATATATCTTCCAAATCGTCGATAAACGTAGAAATATCAACGATTAAGAATTTCGGTTAATTTTTAGTTTACTCGGAAATTCGCTAAAATTCAATTTTTCTTAAATATCTTCCAAATCATCTAGATAGCATCGTTTTCGAATTTCGTGCAATTTTTACATTTTTCTTGGAAATTCGCTAAAATTCAATTTTTCTTATATATCTATAGAAAAATACATCGTTTTCAAATTTTGGATAATTTTTACATTTTTCTTGGAGATTCGCTAAAATTTCAGATTTTCTTGGAAATCGCTAAAATTTCAGTTTTTCTTATGTATCATCCAAATGGTCGATATAGGTAGAAATAGCATCGTTTTCGAATTTCGTGTAATTTTTACATTTTTCTTGGAAATTCGCTAAAATTCAATTTTTCTTATATAGAAAAAAATAGCATCGTTTTCAAATTTTGGTTAATTTTTACATTTTTATTAGAAAATCGTTAAAATTTCAGTTTTTCTTATATATCATCCAAATCGTCGATATACGTAGAAATAGCATCGTTTTCGAATTTCGTGTAATTTTTACATTTTTCTTGGAAATTCGCTAAAATTCAATTTTTCTTATATAGAAAAAAATAGCATCGTTTTCAAATTTCGGTTAATTCTTACATTTTTATTAGAAAATCGTTAAAATTTCAGTTTTTCTTATATATCATCCAAATCGTCGATATACGTAGAAATAGCATCGTTTTCGAATTTCGTCTAATTTTTATATATTTTTTGGAAATTCGCTAAAATTCAATTTATCTCATATATCTATAGAAATAGCATCGTTTTCAAATTTTGGTTAATTTTTACATTTTTCTTAGAAAATCGTTAAAATTTCAGTTTTTCTTATATACCATCCAAATCGTCGATATACGTAGAAATAGCATCGTTTTCGAATTTCGTGTAATTTTTACGTTTTTCTTGGAAATTCGCTAAAATTCAATTTTTCTTATATATCTATAGAAATAGCATCGTTTTCAAATTTTGGTTAATTTTTACATTTTTCTTGGAAAATCGTTAAAATTTTGGTTTTCTTGGAAATTCGCTAAAATTTCAGTTTTTCTTATATATCATCCAAATTGTCGATATACGTAGAAATAGCATCGTTTTCGAATTTCGTGTAATTTTTACATTTTTCTTGGAAATTCGCTAAAATTCAATTTTTCTTATATAGAAAAAAATAGCATCGTTTTCAAATTTCGGTTAATTCTTACATTTTTATTAGAAAATCGTTAAAATTTCAGTTTTTCTTATATATCATCCAAATCGTCGATATACGTAGAAATAGCATCGTTTTCGAATTTCGTGTAATTTTTACATTTTTCTTGGAAATTCGCTAAAATTCAATTTTTCTTATATAGAAAAAAATAGCATCGTTTTCAAATTTTGGTTAATTTTTACATTTTTATTAGAAAATCGTTAAAATTTCAGTTTTTCTTATATATCATTCAAATCGTCGATATACGTAGAAATAGCATCGTTTTCGAATTTCGTGTAATTTTTACATTTTTCTTGGAAATTCGCTAAAATTCAATTTTTCTTATATATCTATAGAAATAGCATCGTTTTCAAATTTTGGTTAATTTTTACATTTTTCTTGGAAAATCGTTAAAATTTCAGTTTTTCTTATATATCATCCAAATCGTCGATAAACGTAGAAATATCAACGATTAAGAATTTCGGTTAATTTTTACAGTTTACTCGGAAATTCGCTAAAATTCAATTTTTCTTAAATATCTTCCAAATCATCTAGATAGCATCGTTTTCAATTTTTGGTTAATTTATACATATTTCTTGGAAGTTTGCTAAAATTTCAGTTTTTCTTATATATCATCCAAATCGTCGATATACGTAGAAATAGCATCGTTTTCGAATTACGTGCAATTTTTATGTTTTTCTTGGAAATTCGTTAAAATTCAATTTTTCTTATATATGTATAGAAATAGCATCGTTTTCAAATTTTGGATAATTTTTACATTCTTCTTGGAAATTCGCTAAAATTTCAGATTTTCTTGGAAATCGCTAAAATTTCAGTTTTTCTTATATATCATCCAAATCGTCGATATACGTAGAAATAGCATCGTTTTCGAATTTCGTGTAATTTTTACATTTTTCTTGGAAATTCGCTAAAATTCAATTTTTCTTAAATATCTTCCAAATCATCTAGATAGCATCGTTTTCAATTTTTGGTTAATTTATACATATTTCTTGGAAGTTTGCTAAAATTTCAGTTTTTCTTATATATCATCCAAATCGTCGATATACGTAGAAATAGCATCGTTTTCGAATTACGTGCAATTTTTATGTTTTTCTTGGAAATTCGCTAAAATTCAATTTTTCTTATATATGTATAGAAATAGCATCGTTTTCAAATTTTGGATAATTTTTACATTCTTCTTGGAAATTCGCTAAAATTTCGGTTTTCTTGGAAATTCGCTAAAATTTCAGTTTTTCTTATATATCATCCAAATCGTCGATATACGTAGAAATAGCATCGTTTTCGAATTTCGTGTAATTTTTACATTTTTCTTGGAAATTCGCTAAAATTCAATTTTTCTAATATAGAAAAAAATAACATCGTTTTCAAATTTTGGTTAATTTTTACATTTTTTATGAAAATCGTTAAAATTTCAGTTTTTCTTATATATCATCCAAATCGTCGATATACGTAGAAATAGCATCGTTTTCGAATTTCGTGTAATTTTTACATTTTTCTTGGAAATTCGCTAAAATTCAATTTTTCTTATATATCTATAGAAATAGCATCGTTTTCAAATTTTGGTTAATTTTTACATTTTTCTTGGAAAATCGTTAAAATTTCGGTTTTTCTTATATATCATCCAAATCGTCGATATACGTAGAAATAGCATCGTTTTCGAATTTCGTGTAATTTTTACATTTTTCTTGGAAATTCGCTAAAATTCAATTTTTCTTATATAGAAAAAAATAGCATCGTTTTCAAATTTTGGTTAATTTTTATATTTTTCTTGAAAAATAGTTAAAATTTCAGTTTTTCTTATATATCATCCAAATCGTCGATAAACGTAGATATATCAACGATTAAGAATTTCGGCCAATTTTTACAGTTTCCTCGGAAATTCGCTAAAATTCAATTTTTCTTATATATGTATAGAAATAGCATCGTCTTCAAATTTTGGATAATTTTTACATTCTTCTTGGAAATTCGCTAAAATTTCAGATTTTCTTGGAAATCGCTAAAATTTCAGTTTTTCTTATATATCATCCAAATCGTCGATATACGTAGAAATAGCATCGTTTTCGAATTTCGTGTAATTTTTACATTATTCTTGGAAATTCGCTAAAATTCAATTTTTCTTATATATCTATAGAAATAGCATCGCTTTCCAATTTTGGTTAATTTTTACATTTTTCTTGGAAAATCGTTAAAATTTCGGTTTTCTTGGAAATTCGCTAAAATTTCAGTTTTTCTTATATATCATCCAAATCGTCGATATACGTAGAAATAGCATCGTTTTCGAATTTCGTGTAATTTTTACATTTTTCTTGGAAATTCGCTAAAATTC
This sequence comes from Agrilus biguttatus, assembly GCA_963921985.1. Lineage (NCBI taxonomy): Eukaryota > Metazoa > Arthropoda > Insecta > Coleoptera > Buprestidae > Agrilus > Agrilus biguttatus. The sequence continues at coordinate 20,875,759 of OY998117.1, read as the reverse complement.
AATTTTTCTTATATAGAAAAAAATAGCATCGTTTTCAAATTTTGGTTAATTTTTACATTTTTATTAGAAAATCGTTAAAATTTCAGTTTTTCTTATATATCATCCAAATCGTCGATAAACGTAGATATATCAACGATTAAGAATTTCGGCTAATTTTTACAGTTTCCTCGGAAATTCGCTAAAATTCAATTTTTCTTAAATATCTTCCAAATCATCTAGATAGCATCGTTTTCAAATTTTGGTTAATTTTTACATTGTTCTTGGAAAATCGTTAAAATCTCGGTTTTCTTGGAAATTCGCTAAAATTTCAGTTTTTCTTATATATCATCCAAATCGTCGGTACACGTAGAAATAGCATCGATTTCGAATTTCGTGTAATTTATACATTTTTCTTGGAAATTCGCTAAAATTCAATTTTTCTTATATATCTATAGAAATAGCATCGTTTTCAAATTTTGGTTAATTTTTACATTTTTATTAGAAAATCGTTAAAATTTCAGTTTTTCTTATATATCATCCAAATCGTCGATATACGTAGAAATAGCATCGTTTTCGAATTTCGTGTAATTTTTACATTTTTCTTGGAAATTCGCTAAAATTCAATTTTTCTTAAATATCTTCCAAATCATCTAGATAGCATCGTTTTCAAATTTTGGTTAATTTTTACATTGTTCTTGGAAAATCGTTAAAATTTCGGTTTTCTTGGAAATTCGCTAAAATTTCAGTTTTTCTTATATAGAAAAAAATAGCATCGTTTTCAAATTTTGGTTAATTTTTATATTTTTCTTGGAAATTCGCTAAAATTCAATTTTTCTTATATATGTATAGAAATAGCATCGTTTTCAAATTTTGGATAATTTTTACATTCTTCTTGGAAATTCGCTAAAATTTCAGATTTTCTTGGAAATCGCTAAAATTTCAGTTTTTCTTATATATCATCCAAATCGTCGATATACGTAGAAATAGCATCGTTTTCGAATTACGTGCAATTTTTATGTTTTTCTTGGAAATTCGCTAAAATTCAATTTTTCTTATATATGTATAGAAATAGCATCGTTTTCAAATTTTGGATAATTTTTACATTCTTCTTGGAAATTCGCTAAAATTTCAGATTTTCTTGGAAATCGCTAAAATTTCAGTTTTTCTTATATATCATCCAAATCGTCGATATACGTAGAAATAGCATCGTTTTCGAATTTCGTGTAATTTTTACATTTTTCTTGGAAATTCGCTAAAATTCAATTTTTCTTATATATCTATAGAAATAGCATCGTTTTCCAATTTTGGTTAATTTTTACATTTTTCTTGGAAAATCGTTAAAATTTCGGTTTTCTTGGAAATTCGCTAAAATTTCAGTTTTTCTTATATAGAAAAAAATAGCATCGTTTTCAAATTTTGGTTAATTTTTATATTTTTCTTGGAAATTCGCTAAAATTCAATTTTTCTTATATATGTATAGAAATAGCATCGTTTTCAAATTTTGGATAATTTTTACATTCTTCTTGGAAATTCGCTAAAATTTCAGATTTTCTTGGAAATCGCTAAAATTTCAGTTTTTCTTATATATCATCCAAATCGTCGATATACGTAGAAATAGCATCGTTTTCGAATTTCGTGTAATTTTTACATTTTTCTTGGAAATTCGCTAAAATTCAATTTTTCTTATATATCTATAGAAATAGCATCTTTTTCCAATTTTGGTTAATTTTTACATTTTTCTTGGAAAATCGTTAAAATTTCGGTTTTCTTGGAAATTCGCTAAAATTTCAGTTTTTCTTATATAGAAAAAAATAGCATCGTTTTCAAATTTTGGTTAATTTTTATATTTTTCTTGGAAATTCGCTAAAATTCAATTTTTCTTATATATGTATAGAAATAGCATCGTTTTCAAATTTTGGATAATTTTTACATTCTTCTTGGAAATTCGCTAAAATTTCAGATTTTCTTGGAAATCGCTAAAATTTCAGTTTTTCTTATATATCATCCAAATCGTCGATATACGTAGAAATAGCATCGTTTTCGAATTTCGTGTAATTTTTACATTTTTCTTGGAAATTCGCTAAAATTTCAGTTTTTCTTATATATCTATAGAAATAGCATCGTTTTCCAATTTTGGTTAATTTTTACATTTTTCTTGGAAAATCGTTAAAATTTCGGTTTTCTTGGAAATTCGCTAAAATTTCAGTTTTTCTTATATAGAAAAAAATAGCATCGTTTTCAAATTTTGGTTAATTTTTATATTTTTCTTGGAAATTCGCTAAAATTCAATTTTTCTTATATATGTATAGAAATAGCATCGTTTTCAAATTTTGGATAATTTTTACATTCTTCTTGGAAATTCGCTAAAATTTCAGATTTTCTTGGAAATCGCTAAAATTTCAGTTTTTCTTATATATCATCCAAATCGTCGATATACGTAGAAATAGCATCGTTTTCGAATTTCGTGTAATTTTTACATTTTTCTTGGAAATTCGCTAAAATTCAATTTTTCTTATATAGAAAAAAATAGCATCGTTTTCAAATTTTGGTTAATTTTTATATTTTTCTTGGGAAATCGTTAAAATTTCAGTTTTTCTTATATATCATCCAAATCGTCGATATACGTAGAAATAGCATCGTTTTCGAATTACGTGCAATTTTTATGTTTTTCTTGGAAATTCGCTAAAATTCAATTTTTCTTATATATGTATAGAAATAGCATCGTTTTCAAATTTTGGATAATTTTTACATTCTTCTTGGAAATTCGCTAAAATTTCAGATTTTCTTGGAAATCGCTAAAATTTCAGTTTTTCTTATATATCATCCAAATCGTCGATATACGTAGAAATAGCATCGTTTTCGAATTTCGTGTAATTTTTACATTTTTCTTGGAAATTCGCTAAAATTCAATTTTTCTTATATATCTATAGAAATAGCATCGTTTTCCAATTTTGGTTAATTTTTACATTTTTCTTGGAAAATCGTTAAAATTTCGGTTTTCTTGGAAATTCGCTAAAATTTCAGTTTTTCTTATATAGAAAAAAATAGCATCGTTTTCAAATTTTGGTTAATTTTTATATTTTTCTTGGAAATTCGCTAAAATTCAATTTTTCTTATATATGTATAGAAATAGCATCGTTTTCAAATTTTGGATAATTTTTACATTCTTCTTGGAAATTCGCTAAAATTTCAGATTTTCTTGGAAATCGCTAAAATTTCAGTTTTTCTTATATATCATCCAAATCGTCGATATACGTAGAAATAGCATCGTTTTCGAATTTCGTGTAATTTTTACATTTTTCTTGGAAATTCGCTAAAATTCAATTTTTCTTATATATCTATAGAAATAGCATCGTTTTCCAATTTTGGTTAATTTTTACATTTTTCTTGGAAAATCGTTAAAATTTCGGTTTTCTTGGAAATTCGCTAAAATTTCAGTTTTTCTTATATAGAAAAAAATAGCATCGTTTTCAAATTTTGGTTAATTTTCATATTTTTCTTGGAAATTCGCTAAAATTCAATTTTTCTTATATATGTATAGAAATAGCATCGTTTTCAAATTTTGGATAATTTTTACATTCTTCTTGGAAATTCGCTAAAATTTCAGATTTTCTTGGAAATCGCTAAAATTTCAGTTTTTCTCATATATCATCCAAATCGTCGATATACGTAGAAATAGCATCGTTTTCGAATTTCGTGTAATTTTTACATTTTTCTTGGAAATTCGCTAAAATTCAATTTTTCTTATATATCTATAGAAATAGCATCGTTTTCCAATTTTGGTTAATTTTTACATTTTTCTTGGAAAATCGTTAAAATTTCGGTTTTCTTGGAAATTCGCTAAAATTTCAGTTTTTCTTATATAGAAAAAAATAGCATCGTTTTCAAATTTTGGTTAATTTTTATATTTTTCTTGGAAATTCGCTAAAATTCAATTTTTCTTATATATGTATAGAAATAGCATCGTTTTCAAATTTTGGATAATTTTTACATTCTTCTTGGAAATTCGCTAAAATTTCAGATTTTCTTGGAAATCGCTAAAATTTCAGTTTTTCTTATATATCATCCAAATCGTCGATATACGTAGAAATAGCATCGTTTTCGAATTTCGTGTAATTTTTACATTTTTCTTGGAAATTCGCTAAAATTCAATTTTTCTTATATAGAAAAAAATAGCATCGTTTTCAAATTTTGGTTAATTTTTATATTTTTCTTGGGAAATCGTTAAAATTTCAGTTTTTCTTATATATCATCCAAATCGTCGATATACGTAGAAATAGCATCGTTTTCGAATTACGTGCAATTTTTATGTTTTTCTTGGAAATTCGCTAAAATTCAATTTTTCTTATATATGTATAGAAATAGCATCGTTTTCAAATTTTGGATAATTTTTACATTCTTCTTGGAAATTCGCTAAAATTTCAGATTTTCTTGGAAATCGCTAAAATTTCAGTTTTTCTTATATATCATCCAAATCGTCGATATACGTAGAAATAGCATCGTTTTCGAATTTCGTGTAATTTTTACATTTTTCTTGGAAATTCGCTAAAATTCAATTTTTCTTATATATCTATAGAAATAGCATCGTTTTCCAATTTTGGTTAATTTTTACATTTTTCTTGGAAAATCGTTAAAATTTCGGTTTTCTTGGAAATTCGCTAAAATTTCAGTTTTTCTTATATATCATCCAAATCGTCGATATACGTAGAAATAGCATCGTTTTCGAATTTCGTGTAATTTTTACATTTTTCTTGGAAATTCGCTAAAATTCAATTTTTCTTATATAGAAAAAAATAACATCGTTTTCAAATTTTGGTTAATTTTTACATTTTTATTAGAAAATCGTTAAAATTTCAGTTTTTCTTATATATCATCCAAATCGTCGATATACGTAGAAATAGCATCGTTTTCGAATTTCGTGTAATTTTTACATTTTTCTTGGAAATTCGCTAAAATTCAATTTTTCTTATATATCTATAGAAATAGCATCGTTTTCAAATTTTGGTTAATTTTTACATTTTTCTTGGAAAATCGTTAAAATTTCGGTTTTTCTTATATATCATCCAAATCGTCGATATACGTAGAAATAGCATCGTTTTCGAATTTCGTGTAATTTTTACATTTTTCTTGGAAATTCGCTAAAATTCAATTTTTCTTATATAGAAAAAAATAGCATCGTTTTCAAATTTTGGTTAATTTTTATATTTTTCTTGAAAAATCGTTAAAATTTCAGTTTTTCTTATATATCATCCAAATCGTCGATATACGTAGAAATAGCATCGTTTTCGAATTACGTGCAATTTTTATGTTTTTCTTGGAAATTCGCTAAAATTCAATTTTTCTTATATATGTATAGAAATAGCATCGTCTTCAAATTTTGGATTATTTTTACATTCTTCTTGGAAATTCGCTAAAATTTCAGATTTTCTTGGAAATCGCTAAAATTTCAGTTTTTCTTATATATCATCCAAATCGTCGATATACGTAGAAATAGCATCGTTTTCGAATTTCGTGTAATTTTTACATTTTTCTTGGAAATTCGCTAAAATTCAATTTTTCTTATATATCTATAGAAATAGCATCGTTTTCCAATTTTGGTTAATTTTTACATTTTTCTTGGAAAATCGTTAAAATTTCGGTTTTCTTGGAAATTCGCTAAAATTTCAGTTTTTCTTATATATCATCCAAATCGTCGATATACGTAGAAATAGCATCCTTTTCGAATTTCGTGTAATTTTTACATTATTCTTGGAAATTCGCTAAAATTCAATTTTTCTTATATATCTATAGAAATAGCATCGTTTTCCAATTTTGGTTAATTTTTACATTTTTCTTGGAAAATCGTTAAAATTTCGGTTTTCTTGGAAATTCGCTAAAATTTCAGTTTTTCTTATATATCATCCAAATCATCGATATACGTAGAAATAGCATCGTTTTCGAATTTCGTGTAATTTTTACATTTTTCTTGGAAATTCGCTAAAATTCAATTTTTCTTATATAGAAAAAAATAGCATCGTTTTCAAATTTTGGTTAATTTTTATATTTTTCTTGGGAAATCGTTAAAATTTCAGTTTTTCTTATATATCATCCAAATCGTCGATATACGTAGAAATAGCATCGTTTTCGAATTACGTGCAATTTTTATGTTTTTCTTGGAAATTCGCTAAAATTCAATTTTTCTTATATATGTATAGAAATAGCATCGTTTTCAAATTTTGGATAATTTTTACATTCTTCTTGGAAATTCGCTAAAATTTCAGATTTTCTTGGAAATCGCTAAAATTTCAGTTTTTCTTATATATCATCCAAATCGTCGATATACGTAGAAATAGCATCGTTTTCGAATTTCGTGTAATTTTTACATTTTTCTTGGAAATTCGCTAAAATTCAATTTTTCTTATATATCTATAGAAATAGCATCGTTTTCCAATTTTGGTTAATTTTTACATTTTTCTTGGAAAATCGTTAAAATTTCGGTTTTCTTGGAAATTCACTAAAATTTCAGTTTTTCTTATATAGAAAAAAATAGCATCGTTTTCAAATTTTGGTTAATTTTTATATTTTTCTTGGAAATTCGCTAAAATTCAATTTTTCTTATATATGTATAGAAATAGCATCGTTTTCAAATTTTGGATAATTTTTACATTCTTCTTGGAAATTCGCTAAAATTTCAGATTTTCTTGGAAATCGCTAAAATTTCAGTTTTTCTTATATATCATCCAAATCGTCGATATACGTAGAAATAGCATCGTTTTCGAATTACGTGCAATTTTTATGTTTTTCTTGGAAATTCGCTAAAATTCAATTTTTCTTATATATGTATAGAAATAGCATCGTTTTCAAATTTTGGATAATTTTTACATTCTTCCTGGAAATTCGCTAAAATTTCAGATTTTCTTGGAAATCGCTAAAATTTCAGTTTTTCTTATATATCATCCAAATCGTCGATATACGTAGAAATAGCATCGTTTTCGAATTTCGTGTAATTTTTACATTTTTCTTGGAAATTCGCTAAAATTCAATTTTTCTTATATATCTATAGAAATAGCATCGTTTTCCAATTTTGGTTAATTTTTACATTTTTCTTGGAAAATCGTTAAAATTTCGGTTTTCTTGGAAATTCGCTAAAATTTCAGTTTTTCTTATATAGAAAAAAATAGCATCGTTTTCAAATTTTGGTTAATTTTTATATTTTTCTTGGAAATTCGCTAAAATTCAATTTTTCTTATATATGTATAGAAATAGCATCGTTTTCAAATTTTGGATAATTTTTACATTCTTCTTGGAAATTCGCTAAAATTTCAGATTTTCTTGGAAATCGCTAAAATTTCAGTTTTTCTTATATATCATCCAAATCGTCGATATACGTAGAAATAGCATCGTTTTCGAATTTCGTGTAATTTTTACATTTTTCTTGGAAATTCGCTAAAATTCAATTTTTCTTATATATCTATAGAAATAGCATCGTTTTCCAATTTTGGTTAATTTTTACATTTTTCTTGGAAAATCGTTAAAATTTCGGTTTTCTTGGAAATTCGCTAAAATTTCAGTTTTTCTTATATAGAAAAAAATAGCATCGTTTTCAAATTTTGGTTAATTTTTATATTTTTCTTGGAAATTCGCTAAAATTCAATTTTTCTTATATATCTATAGAAATAGCATCGTTTTCCAATTTTGGTTAATTTTTACATTTTTCTTGGAAAATCGTTAAAATTTCAGATTTTCTTGGAAATCGCTAAAATTTCAGTTTTTCTTATATAGAAAAAAATAGCATCGTTTTCAAATTTTGGTTAATTTTTATATTTTTCTTGGAAATTCGCTAAAATTCAATTTTTCTTATATATGTATAGAAATAGCATCGTTTTCAAATTTTGGATAATTTTTACATTCTTCTTGGAAATTCGCTAAAATTTCAGATTTTCTTGGAAATCGCTAAAATTTCAGTTTTTCTTATATATCATCCAAATCGTCGATATACGTAGAAATAGCATCGTTTTCGAATTTCGTGTAATTTTTACATTTTTCTTGGAAATTCGCTAAAATTCAATTTTTCTTATATATCTATAGAAATAGCATCGTTTTCCAATTTTGGTTAATTTTTACATTTTTCTTGGAAAATCGTTAAAATTTCGGTTTTCTTGGAAATTCGCTAAAATTTCAGTTTTTCTTATATAGAAAAAAATAGCATCGTTTTCAAATTTTGGTTAATTTTTATATTTTTCTTGGAAATTCGCTAAAATTCAATTTTTCTTATATATGTATAGAAATAGCATCGTTTTCAAATTTTGGATAATTTTTACATTCTTCTTGGAAATTCGCTAAAATTTCAGATTTTCTTGGAAATCGCTAAAATTTCAGTTTTTCTTATATATCATCCAAATCGTCGCTATACGTAGAAATAGCATCGTTTTCGAATTTCGTGTAATTTTTACATTTTTCTTGGAAATTCGCTAAAATTCAATTTTTCTTATATAGAAAAAAATAGCATCGTTTTCAAATTTTGGTTAATTTTTATATTTTTCTTGGGAAATCGTTAAAATTTCAGTTTTTCTTATATATCATCCAAATCGTCGATATACGTAGAAATAGCATCGTTTTCGAATTACGTGCAATTTTTATGTTTTTCTTGGAAATTCGCTAAAATTCAATTTTTCTTATATATGTATAGAAGTAGCATCGTCTTCAAATTTTGGATTATTTTTACATTCTTCTTGGAAATTCGCTAAAATTTCAGATTTTCTTGGAAATCGCTAAAATTTCAGTTTTTCTTATATATCATCCAAATCGTCGATATACGTAGAAATAGCATCGTTTTCGAATTTCGTGTAATTTTTACATTTTTCTTGGAAATTCGCTAAAATTCAATTTTTCTTATATAGAAAAAAATAGCATCGTTTTCAAATTTTGGTTAATTTTTACATTTTTATTAGAAAATCGTTAAAATTTCAGTTTTTCTTATATATCATCCAAATCGTCGATATACGTAGAAATAGCATCGTTTTCGAATTTCGTGTAGTTTTTACATTTTTCTTGGAAATTCGCTAAAATTAAATTTTTCTTATATAGAAAAAAATAGCATCGTTTTCAATTTTTGGTTAATTTTTACATTTTTCTTGGAAATTCGCTAAAATTTCAGTTTTTCTTATATATCATCCAAATCGTCGATATACGTAGAAATAGCATCGTTTTCGAATTTCGTGTAATTTTTACATTTTTCTTGGAAATTCGCTAAAATTCAATTTTTCTTATATATCTATAGAAATAGCATCGTTTTCAAATTTTGGTTAATTTTTACATTTTTCTTGGAAAATCGTTAAAATTTCAGTTTTTCTTATATATCATCCAAATCGTCGATATTCGTAGAAATAGCATCGTTTTCGAATTTCGTGTAATTTTTACATTTTTCTTGGAAATTCGCTAAAATTCAATTTTTCTTATATAGAAAAAAATAGCATCGTTTTCAAATTTTGGTTAATTTTTATATTTTTCTTGGAAAATCGTTAAAATTTCAGTTTTTCTTATATATCATCCAAATCGTCGATATACGTAGAAATAGCATCGTTTTCGAATTTCGTGTACTTTTTACATTTTTCTTGGAAGTTCGCTAAAATTCAATTTTTCTTACATATCTATAGAAATAGCATCGTTTTCAAATTTTGGTTAATTTTTATATTTTTCTTGGAAAATCGTTAAAATTTCGGTTTTCTTGGAAATTCGCTAAAATTTCAGTTTTTCTTATATATCATCCAAATCGTCGATATACGTAGAAATAACATCGTTTTCGAATTTCGTGTAATTTTTACATTTTTCTTGGAAATTCGCTAAAATCTCAGATTTTCTTGGAAATCGCTAAAATTTCAGTTTTTCTTATATATCATCCAAATCGTCGATATAGGTAGAAATAGCATCGTTTTCGAATTTCGTGTAATTTTTACATTTTTCTTGGAAATTCGCTAAAATTTCAGTTTTTCTTATATATCATCCAAATCGTCGATATACGTAGAAATAGCATCGTTTTCGAATTTCGTGTAATTTTTACATTTTTCTTGGAAATTCGCTAAAATTCAATTTTTCTTATATGTCTATAGAAATAGCATCGTTTTCAAATTTTGGTTAATTTTTACATTTTTCTTGGAAAATCGTTAAAATTTCGGTTTTCTTGGAAATTCGCTAAAATTTCAGGTTTTCTTATATATCATCCAAATCGTCGATATACGTAGAAATAGCATCGTTTTCGAATTTCGTGTAATTTTTACATTTTTCTTGGAAATTCGCTAAAATTCAATTTTTCTTATATATCTATAGAAATAGCATCGTTTTCAAATTTTGGTTAATTTTTACATTTTTCTTTGAAAATCGTTAAAATTTCGGTTTTCTTGGAAAATCGTTAAAATTTCAGTTTTTCTTATATATCATCCAAATCGTCGATATACGTAGAAATAGCATCGTTTTCGAATTTCGTGTAATTTTTACATTTTTCTTGGAAATTCGCTAAAATTCAATTTTTCTTATATATCTATAGAAATAGCATCGTTTTCCAATTTTGGTTAATTTTTACATTTTTCTTGGAAAATCGTTAAAATTTCGGTTTTCTTGGAAATTCGCTAAAATTTCAGTTTTTCTTATATATCATCCAAATCGTCGATATACGTAGAAATAGCATCGTTTTCGAATTTCGTGTAATTTTTACATTTTTTTTGGAAATTCGCTAAAATTCAATTTTTCTTAAATATCTTCCAAATCATCTAGATAGCATCGCTTTCGAATTTCGTGCAATTTTTACATTTTACTTGGAAATTCGCTAAAATTCAATTTTTCTTATATATCTATAGAAATAGCATCGTTTTCAAATCTTGGTTAATTTTTACATTTTTCTTAGAAAATCGTTAAAATTTCGGTTTTCTTGGAAATCGCTAAAATTTCAGTTTTTCTTATATATCATCCAAATCGTCGATATAGGTAGAAATAGCATCGTTTTCGAATTTCGTGTAATTTTTACATTTTTCTTGGAAATTCGCTAAAATTCAATTTTTCTTATATGGAAAAAAATAGCATCGTTTTCAAATTTTGGTTAATTTTTACATTTTTATTAGAAAATCGTTAAAATTTCAGTTTTTCTTATATATCATCCAAATCGTCGATATAGGTAGAAATAGCATCGTTTTCGAATTTCGTGTAATTTTTACATTTTTCTTGGAAATTCGCTAAAATTCAATTTTTCTTATATGGAAAAAAATAGCATCGTTTTCAAATTTTGGTTAATTTTTACATTTTTATTAGAAAATCGTTAAAATTTCAGTTTTTCTTATATATCATCCAAATCGTCGATATACGTAGAAATAGCATCGTTTTCGAATTTCGTGTAATTTTTACATTTTTCTTGGAAATTCGCTAAAATTCAATTTTTCTTATATATCTATAGAAATAGCATCGTTTTCAAATTTTGGTTAATTTTTACATTTTTCTTGGAAAATCGTTAAAATTTCGGTTTTCTTGGAAATTCGCTAAAATTTCAGGTTTTCTTATATATCATCCAAATCGTCGATATACGTAGAAATAGCATCGTTTTCGAATTTCGTGTAATTTTTACATTTTTCTTGGAAATTCGCTAAAATTCAATTTTTCTTATATATCTATAGAAATAGCATCGTTTTCAAATTTTGGTTAATTTTTACATTTTTCTTTGAAAATCGTTAAAATTTCGGTTTTCTTGGAAAATCGTTAAAATTTCAGTTTTTCTTATATATCATCCAAATCGTCGATATACGTAGAAATAGCATCGTTTTCGAATTTCGTGTAATTTTTACATTTTTCTTGGAAATTCGCTAAAATTCAATTTTTCTTATATATCTATAGAAATAGCATCGTTTTCCAATTTTGGTTAATTTTTACATTTTTCTTGGAAAATCGTTAAAATTTCGGTTTTCTTGGAAATTCGCTAAAATTTCAGTTTTTCTTATATATCATCCAAATCGTCGATATACGTAGAAATAGCATCGTTTTCGAATTTCGTGTAATTTTTACATTTTTTTTGGAAATTCGCTAAAATTCAATTTTTCTTAAATATCTTCCAAATCATCTAGATAGCATCGCTTTCGAATTTCGTGCAATTTTTACATTTTACTTGGAAATTCGCTAAAATTCAATTTTTCTTATATATCTATAGAAATAGCATCGTTTTCAAATCTTGGTTAATTTTTACATTTTTCTTAGAAAATCGTTAAAATTTCGGTTTTCTTGGAAATCGCTAAAATTTCAGTTTTTCTTATATATCATCCAAATCGTCGATATAGGTAGAAATAGCATCGTTTTCGAATTTCGTGTAATTTTTACATTTTTCTTGGAAATTCGCTAAAATTCAATTTTTCTTATATGGAAAAAAATAGCATCGTTTTCAAATTTTGGTTAATTTTTACATTTTTATTAGAAAATCGTTAAAATTTCAGTTTTTCTTATATATCATCCAAATCGTCGATATACGTAGAAATAGCATCGTTTTCGAATTTCGTGTAATTTTTACATTTTTCTTGGAAATTCGCTAAAATTTCAGATTTTCTTGGAAAATCGTTTAAATTTCAGTTTTTCTTATATATCGTCCAAATCGTCGATAAACGTAGAAATATCAACGATTAAGAATTTCGGTTAATTTTTACAGTTTACTCGGAAATTCGCTAAAATTCAATTTTCCTTAAATATCTTCCAAATCATCTAGATAGCATCGTTTTCAATTTTTGGTTAATTTATACATATTTCTTGGAAATTTGCTAAAATTTCAGTTTTTCTTATATATCATCCAAATCGTCGATATACGTAGAAATAGCATCGTTTTCGAATTTCGTGTAATTTTTACATTTTTCTTGGAAATTCGCTAAAATTCAATTTTTCTTATATATCTATAGAAATAGCATCGTTTTCAAATTTTGGTTAATTTTTACATTTTTCTTGGAAAATCGTTAAAATTTCGGTTTTCTTGGAAATTCGCTAAAATTTCAGGTTTTCTTATATATCATCCAAATCGTCGATATTCGTAGAAATAGCATCGTTTTCGAATTTCGTGTAATTTTTACATTTTTCTTGGAAATTCGCTAAAATTCAATTTTTCTTATATATCTATAGAAATAGCATCGTTTTCAAATTTTGGTTAATTTTTACATTTTTCTTGGAAAATCGTTAAAATTTCGGTTTTCTTGGAAATTCGCTAAAATTTCAGGTTTTCTTATATATCATCCAAATAGTCGATATACGTAGAAATAGCATCGTTTTCGAATTTCGTGTAATTTTTACATTTTTTTTGGAAATTCGCTAAAATTCAATTTTTCTTAAATATCTTCCAAATCATCTAGATAGCATCGTTTTCGAATTTCGTGCAATTTTTACATTTTACTTGGAAAATCGCTAAAATTCAATTTTTCTTACATATCTATAGAAATAGCATCGTTTTCAAATTCTGGATAATTTTTACATCTTTCTTGGAAATTCGCTAAAATTTCAGATTTTCTTGGAAATCGCTAAAATTTCAGTTTTTCTTATATATCATCCAAATCGTCGACATAGGTAGAAATAGCATCGTTTTCGAATTTCGTGTAATTTTTACATTTTTCTTGGAAATTCGCTAAAATTCAATTTTTCTTATATGGAAAAAAATAGCATCGTTTTCAAATTCTGGTTAATTTTTACATTTTTATTAGAAAATCGTTAAAATTTCAGTATTTCTTATATATCATCCAAATCGTCGATATACGTAGAAATAGCATCGTTTTCGAATTTCGTGTAATTTTTACATTTTTCTAGGAGATTCGCTAAAATTCAATTTTTCTTATATATCTGTAGAAATAGCATCGTTTTCAAATTTTGGTTAATTATTACATTTTTCTTGGCAAATCGTTAAAATTTCGGTTTTCTTGGAAATTCGCTAAAATTTCAGTTTTTCTTATATATCATCCAAATCGTCGATTACGTAGAAATAGCATCGTTTTCGAATTTCGTGTAATTTTTACATTTTTCTTGGGAATTCCCTAAAATTCAATTTTTCTTATATATCTATAGAAATAGCATCGTTTTCAAATTTTGGTTAATTTTTACATTTTTCTTAGAAGTTCATTAAAATTTCGGTTTTCTTGGAAATTCGCTAAAATTTCAGTTTTTCTTATATATCATCCAAATCGTCGATATACGTAGAAATAGCATTGTTTTCGAATTTCGTGCAATTTTTATATTTTTCTTGGAAATTCGCTAAAATTCAATTTTTCCTATATATCTATAGAAATAGCATCGTTTTCAAATTTTGGTTAATTTTTACATTTTTCTTGGAAAATCGTTAAAATTTCAGTTTTTCTTATATATCATCCAAATCGTCGATATACGTAGAAATAGCATCGTTTTCGAATTTCGTGTAATTTTTACATTTTTCTTGGAAATTCGCTAAAATTCAATTTTTCTTATATAGAAAAAAATAGCATCGTTTTCAAATTTTGGTTAATTTTTATATTTTTCTTGGAAAATCGTTAAAATTTCAGTTTTTCTTATATATCATCCAAATCGTCGATATACGTAGAAATAGCATCGTTTTCGAATTACGTGCAATTTTTATGTTTTTCTTGGAAATTCGCTAAAACTCAATTTTTCTTATATATGTATAGAAATAGCATCGTCTTCAAATTTTGGATAATTTTTACATTCTTCTTGGAAATTCGCTAAAATTTCAGATTTTCTTGGAAATCGCTAAAATTTCAGTTTTTCTTATATATCATCCAAATCGTCGATATACGTAGAAATAGCATCGTTTTCGAATTTCGTGTAATTTTTACATTTTTCTTGGAAATTCGCTAAAATTCAATTTTTCTTATATATCTATAGAAATAGCATCGTTTTCCAATTTTGGTTAATTTTTACATTTTTCTTGGAAAATCGTTAAAATTTCGGTTTTCTTGGAAATTCGCTAAAATTTCAGTTTTTCTTATATATCATCCAAATCGTCGATATACGTAGAAATAGCATCGTTTTCGAATTTCGTGTAATTTTTACATTTTTCTTGGAAATTCGCTAAAATTCAATTTTTCTTATATATCTATAGAAATAGCATCGTTTTCCAATTTTGGTTAATTTTTACATTTTTCTTGGAAAATCGTTAAAATTTCGGTTTTCTTGGAAATTCGCTAAAATTTCAGTTTTTCTTATATATCATCCAAATCGTCGATATACGTAGAAATAGCATCGTTTTCGAATTTCGTGTAATTTTTACATTTTTCTTGGAAATTCGCTAAAATTCAATTTTTCTTATATAGAAAAAAATAGCATCGTTTTCAAATTTTGGTTAATTTTTACATTTTTATTAGAAAATCGTTAAAATTTCAGTTTTTCTTATATATCATCCAAATCGTCGATATACGTAGAAATAGCATCGTTTTCGAATTTCGTGTAATTTTTACATTTTTCTTGGAAATTCGCTAAAATTCAATTTTTCTTATATATCTATAGAAATAGCATCGTTTTCAAATTTTGGTTAATTTTTACATTTTTCTTGGAAAATCGTTAAAATTTCAGATTTTCTTATATATCATCCAAATCGTCGATATACGTAGAAATAGCATCGTTTTCGAATTACGTGCAATTTTTATGTTTTTCTTGGAAATTCGCTAAAATTCAATTTTTCTTATATATGTATAGAAATAGCATCGTCTTCAAATTTTGGATAATTTTTACATTCTTCTTGGAAATTCGCTAAAATTTCAGATTTTCTTGGAAATCGCTAAAATTTCAGTTTTTCTTATATATCATCCAAATCGTCGATATACGTAGAAATAGCATCGTTTTCGAATTTCGTGTAATTTTTACATTTTTCTTGGAAATTCGCTAAAATTCAATTTTTCTTATATATCTATAGAAATAGCATCGTTTTCCAATTTTGGTTAATTTTTACATTTTTCTTGGAAAATCGTTAAAATTTCGGTTTTCTTGGAAATTCGCTAAAATTTCAGTTTTTCTTATATATCATCCAAATCGTCGATATACGTAGAAATAGCATCGTTTTCGAATTTCGTGTAATTCTTACATTTTTCTTGGAAATTCGCTAAAATTCAATTTTTCTTATATATCTATAGAAATAGCATCGTTTTCCAATTTTGGTTAATTTTTACATTTTTCTTGGAAAATCGTTAAAATTTCGGTTTTCTTGGAAATTCGCTAAAATTTCAGTTTTTCTTATATATCATCCAAATCGTCGATATACGTAGAAATAGCATCGTTTTCGAATTTCGTGTAATTTTTACATTTTTCTTGGAAATTCGCTAAAATTCAATTTTTCTTATATAGAAAAAAATAGCATCGTTTTCAAATTTTGGTTAATTTTTACATTTTTATTAGAAAATCGTTAAAATTTCAGTTTTTCTTATATATCATCCAAATCGTCGATATACGTAGAAATAGCATCGTTTTCGAATTTCGTGTAATTTTTACATTTTTCTTGGAAATTCGCTAAAATTCAATTTTTCTTATATATCTATAGAAATAGCATCGTTTTCAAATTTTGGTTAATTTTTACATTTTTCTTGGAAAATCGTTAAAATTTCAGTTTTTCTTATATATCATCCAAATCGTCGATATACGTAGAAATAGCATCGTTTTCGAATTTCGTGTAATTTTTACATTTTTCTTGGAAATTCGCTAAAATTCAATTTTTCTTATATAGAAAAAAATAGCATCGTTTTCAAATTTTGGTTAATTTTTATATTTTTCTTGGGAAATCGTTAAAATTTCAGTTTTTCTTATATATCATCCAAATCGTCGATATACGTAGAAATAGCATCGTTTTCGAATTACGTGCAATTTTTATGTTTTTCTTGGAAATTCGCTAAAATTCAATTTTTCTTATATATGTATAGAAATAGCATCGTTTTCAAATTTTGGATAATTTTTACATTCTTCTTGGAAATTCGCTAAAATTTCAGATTTTCTTGGAAATCGCTAAAATTTCAGTTTTTCTTATATATCATCCAAATCGTCGATATACGTAGAAATAGGATCGTTTTCGAATTTCGTGTAATTTTTACATTTTTCTTGGAAATTCGCTAAAATTCAATTTTTCTTATATAGAAAAAAATAGCATCGTTTTCAAATTTTGGTTAATTTTTACATTTTTATTAGAAAATCGTTAAAATTTCAGTTTTTCTTATATATCATCCAAATCGTCGATATACGTAGAAATAGCATCGTTTTCGAATTTCGTGTAATTTTTACATTTTTCTTGGAAATTCGCTAAAATTCAATTTTTCTTATATAGAAAGAAATAGCATCGTTTTCAATTTTTGGTTAATTTTTACATTTTTCTTGGAAATTCGCTAAAATTTCAGTTTTTCTTATATATCATCCAAATCGTCGATATACGTAGAAATAGCATCGTTTTCGAATTTCGTGTAATTTTTACATTTTTCTTGGAAATTCGCTAAAATTCAATTTTTCTTATATATCTATAGAAATAGCATCGTTTTCAAATTTTGGTTAATTTTTACATTTTTCTTGGAAAATCGTTAAAATTTCGGTTTTCTTGGAAATTCGCTAAAATTTCAGTTTTTCTTATATATCATCCAAATCGTCGATATACGTAGAAATAGCATCGTTTTCGAATTTCGTGTAATTTTTACATTTTTCTTGGAAATTCGCTAAAATTTCAGATTTTCTTGGAAATCGCTAAAATTTCAGTTTTTCCTATATATCATCCAAATCGTCGATATAGGTAGAAATAGCATCGTTTTCGAATTTCGTGTAATTTTTACATTTTTCTTGGAAATTCGCTAAAATTTCAGTTTTTCTTATATATCATCCAAATCGTCGATATACGTAGAAATAGCATCGTTTTCGAATTACGTGCAATTTTTATGTTTTTCTTGGAAATTCGCTAAAATTCAATTTTTCTTATATATGTATAGAAATAGCATCGTTTTCAAATTTTGGATAATTTTTACATTCTTCTTGGAAATTCGCTAAGATTTCAGATTTTCTTGGAAATCGCTAAAATTTCAGTTTTTCTTATATATCATCCAAATCGTCGATATACGTAGAAATAGCATCGTTTTCGAATTTCGTGTAATTTTTACATTTTTCTTGGAAATTCGCTAAAATTTCAGTTTTTCTTATATATCATCCAAATCGTCGATATACGTAGAAATAGCATCGTTTTCGAATTTCGTGTAGTTTTTACATTTTTCTTGGAAATTCGCTAAAATTCAATTTTTCTTATATATCTATAGAAATAGCATCGTTTTCAAATTTTGGTTAATTTTTACATTTTTCTTGGAAAATCGTTAAAATTTCGGTTTTCTTGGAAATTCGCTAAAATTTCAGTTTTTCTTATATATCATCCAAATCGTCGATATACGTAGAAATAGCATCGTTTTCGAATTTCGTGTAATTTTTACATTTTTCTTGGAAATTCGCTAAAATTTCAGATTTTCTTGGAAATCGCTAAAATTTCAGTTTTTCTTATATATCATCCAAATCGTCGATATAGGTAGAAATAGCATCGTTTTCGAATTTCGTGTAATTTTTACATTTTTCTTGGAAATTCGCTAAAATTTCAGTTTTTCTTATATATCATCCAAATCGTCGATATACGTAGAAGTAGCATCGTTTTCGAATTTCGTGTAATTTTTACATTTTTCTTGGAAATTCGCTAAAATTCAATTTTTCTTATATAGAAAAAAATAGCATCGTTTTCAAATTTTGGTTAATTTTTACATTTTTATTAGAAAATCGTTAAAATTTCAGTTTTTCTTATATATCATCCAAATCGTCGATATACGTAGAAATAGCATCGTTTTCGAATTTCGTGTAATTTTTACATTTTTCTTGGAAATTCGCTAAAATTCAATTTTTCTTATATAGAAAAAAATAGCATCGTTTTCAATTTTTGGTTAATTTTTACATTTTTCTTGGAAATTCGTTAAAATTTCAGTTTTTCTTATATACATTCCAAATCGTCGATATACGTAGAAATAGCATCGTTTTCGAATTTCGTGTAATTTTTACATTTTTCTTGGAAATTCGCTAAAATTCAATTTTTCTTATATATCTATAGAAATAGCATCGTTTTCAAATTTTGGTTAATTTTTACATTTTTCTTGGAAAATCGTTAAAATTTCAGTTTTTCTTATATATCATCCAAATCGTCGATATACGTAGAAATAGCATCGTTTTCGAATTTCGTGTAATTTTTACATTTTTCTTGGAAATTCGCTAAAATTCAATTTTTCTTATATAGAAAAAAATAGCATCGTTTTCAAATTTTGGTTAATTTTTATATTTTTCTTGGAAAATCGTTAAAATTTCAGTTTTTCTTATATATCATCCAAATCGTCGATATACGTAGAAATAGCATCGTTTTCGAATTTCGTGTACTTTTTACATTTTTCTTGGAAGTTCGCTAAAATTCAATTTTTCTTACATATCTATAGAAATAGCATCGTTTTCAAATTTTGGTTAATTTTTACATTTTTCTTGGAAAATCGTTAAAATTTCGGTTTTCTTGGAAATTCGCTAAAATTTCAGTTTTTCTTATATATCATCCAAATCGTCGATATACGTAGAAATAGCATCGTTTTCGAATTTCGTGTAATTTTTACATTTTTCTTGGAAATTCGCTAAAATTTCAGATTTTCTTGGAAATCGCTAAAATTTCAGTTTTTCTTATATATCATCCAAATCGTCGATATAGGTAGAAATAGCATCGTTTTCGAATTTCGTGTAATTTTTACATTTTTCTTGGAAATTCGCTAAAATTTCAGTTTTTCTTATATATCATCCAAATCGTCGATATACGTAGAAATAGCATCGTTTTCGAATTACGTGCAATTTTTATGTTTTTCTTGGAAATTCGCTAAAATTCAATTTTTCTTATATATGTATAGAAATAGCATCGTTTTCAAATTTTGGATAATTTTTACATTCTTCTTGGAAATTCGCTAAAATTTCAGATTTTCTTGGAAATCGCTAAAATTTCAGTTTTTCTTATATATCATCCAAATCGTCGATATACGTAGAAATAGCATCGTTTTCGAATTTCGTGTAATTTTTACATTTTTCTTGGAAATTCGCTAAAATTTCAGTTTTTCTTATATATCATCCAAATCGTCGATATACGTAGAAATAGCATCGTTTTCGAA
This sequence comes from Agrilus biguttatus, assembly GCA_963921985.1. Taxonomy (NCBI): domain Eukaryota; kingdom Metazoa; phylum Arthropoda; class Insecta; order Coleoptera; family Buprestidae; genus Agrilus; species Agrilus biguttatus. The sequence continues at coordinate 20,855,624 of OY998117.1, read as the reverse complement.
TTTCGTGTAGTTTTTACATTTTTCTTGGAAATTCGCTAAAATTCAATTTTTCTTATATATCTATAGAAATAGCATCGTTTTCAAATTTTGGTTAATTTTTACATTTTTCTTGGAAAATCGTTAAAATTTCGGTTTTCTTGGAAATTCGCTAAAATTTCAGTTTTTCTTATATATCATCCAAATCGTCGATATACGTAGAAATAGCATCGTTTTCGAATTTCGTGTAATTTTTACATTTTTCTTGGAAATTCGCTAAAATTTCAGATTTTCTTGGAAATCGCTAAAATTTCAGTTTTTCTTATATATCATCCAAATCGTCGATATAGGTAGAAATAGCATCGTTTTCGAATTTCGTGTAATTTTTACATTTTTCTTGGAAATTCGCTAAAATTTCAGTTTTTCTTATATATCATCCAAATCGTCGATATACGTAGAAATAGCATCGTTTTCGAATTTCGTGTAATTTTTACATTTTTCTTGGAAATTCGCTAAAATTCAATTTTTCTTATATAGAAAAAAATAGCATCGTTTTCAAATTTTGGTTAATTTTTACATTTTTATTAGAAAATCGTTAAAATTTCAGTTTTTCTTATATATCATCCAAATCGTCGATATACGTAGAAATAGCATCGTTTTCGAATTTCGTGTAATTTTTACATTTTTCTTGGAAATTCGCTAAAATTCAATTTTTCTTATATAGAAAAAAATAGCATCGTTTTCAATTTTTGGTTAATTTTTACATTTTTCTTGGAAATTCGCTAAAATTTCAGTTTTTCTTATATATCATCCAAATCGTCGATATACGTAGAAATAGCATCGTTTTCGAATTTCGTGTAATTTTTACATTTTTCTTGGAAATTCGCTAAAATTCAATTTTTCTTATATATCTATAGAAATAGCATCGTTTTTAAATTTTGGTTAATTTTTACATTTTTCTTGGAAAATCGTTAAAATTTCAGTTTTTCTTATATATCATCCAAATCGTCGATATACGTGGAAATAGCATCGTTTTCGAATTTCGTGTAATTTTTACATTTTTCTTGGAAATTCGCTAAAATTCAATTTTTCTTATATAGAAAAAAATAGCATCGTTTTCAAATTTTGGTTAATTTTTATATTTTTCTTGGAAAATCGTTAAAATTTCAGTTTTTCTTATATATCATCCAAATCGTCGATATACGTAGAAATAGCATCGTTTTCGAATTTCGTGTACTTTTTACATTTTTCTTGGAAGTTCGCTAAAATTCAATTTTTCTTACATATCTATAGAAATAGCATCGTTTTCAAATTTTGGTTAATTTTTACATTTTTCTTGGAAAATCGTTAAAATTTCGGTTTTCTTGGAAATTCGCTAAAATTTCAGTTTTTCTTATATATCATCCAAATCGTCGATATACGTAGAAATAGCATCGTTTTCGAATTTCGTGTAATTTTTACATTTTTCTTGGAAATTCGCTAAAATTTCAGATTTTCTTGGAAATCGCTAAAATTTCAGTTTTTCTTATATATCATCCAAATCGTCGATATAGGTAGAAATAGCATCGTTTTCGAATTTCGTGTAATTTTTACATTTTTCTTGGAAATTCGCTAAAATTTCAGTTTTTCTTATATATCATCCAAATCGTCGATATACGTAGAAATAGCATCGTTTTCGAATTACGTGCAATTTTTATGTTTTTCTTGGAAATTCGCTAAAATTCAATTTTTCTTATATATGTATAGAAAAAGCATCGTTTTCAAATTTTGGATAATTTTTACATTCTTCTTGGAAATTCGCTAAAATTTCAGATTTTCTTGGAAATCGCTAAAATTTCAGTTTTTCTTATATATCATCCAAATCGTCGATATACGTAGAAATAGCATCGTTTTCGAATTTCGTGTAATTTTTACATTTTTCTTGGAAATTCGCTAAAATTTCAGTTTTTCTTATATATCATCCAAATCGTCGATATACGTAGAAATAGCATCGTTTTCGAATTTCGTGTAGTTTTTACATTTTTCTTGGAAATTCGCTAAAATTCAATTTTTCTTATATATCTATAGAAATAGCATCGTTTTCAAATTTTGGTTAATTTTTACATTTTTCTTGGAAAATCGTTAAAATTTCGGTTTTCTTGGAAATTCGCTAAAATTTCAGTTTTTCTTATATATCATCCAAATCGTCGATATACGTAGAAATAGCATCGTTTTCGAATTTCGTGTAATTTTTACATTTTTCTTGGAAATTCGCTAAAATTTCAGATTTTCTTGGAAATCGCTAAAATTTCAGTTTTTCTTATATATCATCCAAATCGTCGATATAGGTAGAAATAGCATCGTTTTCGAATTTCGTGTAATTTTTACATTTTTCTTGGAAATTCGCTAAAATTTCAGTTTTTCTTATATATCATCCAAATCGTCGATATACGTAGAAATAGCATCGTTTTCGAATTTCGTGTAGTTTTTACATTTTTCTTGGAAATTCGCTAAAATTCAATTTTTCTTATATATCTATGGAAATAGCATCGTTTTCAAATTTTGGTTAATTTTTACATTTTTCTTGGAAAGTCGTTAAAATTTCGGTTTTCTTGGAAATTCGCTAAAATTTCAGGTTTTCTTATATATCATCCAAATCGTCGATATACGTAGAAATAGCATCGTTTTCGAATTTCGTGTAATTTTTACATTTTTCTTGGAAATTCGCTAAAATTCAATTTTTCTTATATAGAAAAAAATAGCATCGTTTTCAAATTTTGGTTAATTTTTATATTTTTCTTGGGAAATCGTTAAAATTTCAGTTTTTCTTATATATCATCCAAATCGTCGATATACGTAGAAATAGCATCGTTTTCGAATTACGTGCAATTTTTATGTTTTTCTTGGAAATTCGCTAAAATTCAATTTTTCTTATATATGTATAGAAATAGCATCGTCTTCAAATTTTGGATAATTTTTACATTCTTCTTGGAAATTCGCTAAAATTTCAGATTTTCTTGGAAATCGCTAAAATTTCAGTTTTTCTTATATATCATCCAAATCGTCGATATACGTAGAAATAGCATCGTTTTCGAATTTCGTGTAATTTTTACATTTTTCTTGGAAATTCGCTAAAATTCAATTTTTCTTATATATCTATAGAAATAGCATCGTTTTCCAATTTTGGTTAATTTTTACATTTTTCTTGGAAAATCGTTAAAATTTCGGTTTTCTTGGAAATTCGCTAAAATTTCAGTTTTTCTTATATATCATCCAAATTGTCGATATACGTAGAAATAGCATCGTTTTCGAATTTCGTGTAATTTTTACATTTTTCTTGGAAATTCGCTAAAATTCAATTTTTCTTATATAGAAAAAAATAGCATCGTTTTCAAATTTTGGTTAATTTTTACATTTTTATTAGAAAATCGTTAAAATTTCAGTTTTTCTTATATATCATCCAAATCGTCGGTATACGTAGAAATAGCATCGTTTTCGAATTTCGTGTAATTTTTACATTTTTCTTGGAAATTCGCTAAAATTCAATTTTTCTTATATATCCATAGAAATAGCATCGTTTTCAAATTTTGGTTAATTTTTACATTTTTCTTGGAAAATCGTTAAAATTTCAGTTTTTCTTATATATCATCCAAATCGTCGATATACGTAGAAATAGCATCGTTTTCGAATTTCGTGTAGTTTTTACATTTTTCTTGGAAATTCGCTAAAATTCAATTTTTCTTATATAGAAAAAAATAGCATCGTTTTCAAATTTTGGTTAATTTTTATATTTTTCTTGGAAAAACGTTAAAATTTCAGTTTTTCTTATATATCATCCAAATCGTCGATATACGTAGAAATAGCATCGTTTTCGAATTTCGTGTAATTTTTACATTTTTCTTGGAAATTCGCTAAAATTCAATTTTTCTTATATATCTATAGAAATAGCATCGTTTTCAAATTTTGGTTAATTTTTACATTTTTCTTGGAAAATCGTTAAAATTTCAGTTTTTCTTATATATCATCCAAATCGTCGATATACGTAGAAATAGCATCGTTTTCGAATTTCGTGTAATTTTTACATTTTTCTTGGAAATTCGCTAAAATTCAATTTTTCTTATATGGAAAAAAATAGCATCGTTTTCAAATTTTGGTTAATTTTTATATTTTTCTTGGAAAATCGTTAAAATTTCAGTTTTTCTTATATATCATCCAAATCGTCGATATACGTAGAAATAGCATCGTTTTCGAATTTCGTGTACTTTTTACATTTTTCTTGGAAGTTCGCTAAAATTCAATTTTTCTTACATATCTATAGAAATAGCATCGTTTTCAAATTTTGGTTAATTTTTACATTTTTCTTGGAAAATCGTTAAAATTTCAGTTTTTCTTATATATCATCCAAATCGTCGATATACGTAGAAATAGCATCGTTTTCGAATTTCGTGTAATTTTTACATTTTTCTTGGAAATTCGCTAAAATTCAATTTTTCTTATATGGAAAAAAATAGCATCGTTTTCAAATTTTGGTTAATTTTTATATTTTTCTTGGAAAATCGTTAAAATTTCAGTTTTTCTTATATATCATCCAAATCGTCGATATACGTAGAAATAGCATCGTTTTCGAATTTCGTGTACTTTTTACATTTTTCTTGGAAGTTCGCTAAAATTCAATTTTTCTTACATATCTATAGAAATAGCATCGTTTTCAAATTTTGGTTAATTTTTACATTTTTCTTGGAAAATCGTTAAAATTTCAGTTTTTCTTATATATCATCCAAATCGTCGATATACGTAGAAATAGCATCGTTTTCGAATTTCGTGTAATTTTTACATTTTTCTTGGAAATTCGCTAAAATTCAATTTTTCTTATATGGAAAAAAATAGCATCGTTTTCAAATTTTGGTTAATTTTTATATTTTTCTTGGAAAATCGTTAAAATTTCAGTTTTTCTTATATATCATCCAAATCGTCGATATACGTAGAAATAGCATCGTTTTCGAATTTCGTGTACTTTTTACATTTTTCTTGGAAGTTCGCTAAAATTCAATTTTTCTTATATATCTATAGAAATAGCATCGTTTTCAAATTTTGGTTAATTTTTACATTTTTCTTGGAAAATCGTTAAAATTTCAGTTTTTCTTATATATCATCCAAATCGTCGATATACGTAGAAATAGCATCGTTTTCGAATTTCGTGTACTTTTTACATTTTTCTTGGAAGTTCGCTAAAATTCAATTTTTCTTACATATCTATAGAAATAGCATCGTTTTCAAATTTTGGTTAATTTTTACATTCTTCTTGGAAATTCGCTAAAATTTCAGATTTTCTTGGAAATCGCTAAAATTTCAGTTTTTCTTATATATCATCCAAATCGTCGGTACACGTAGAAATAGCATCGTTTTCGAGTTTCGTGTAATTTATACATTTTTCTTGGAAATTCGCTAAAATTCAATTTTTCTTATATATCTATAGAAATAGCATCGTTTTCAAATTTTGGTTAATTTTTACATTTTTATTAGAAAATCGTTAAAATTTCAGTTTTCCTTATATATCATCCAAATCGTCGATATACGTAGAAATAGCATCGTTTTCGAATTTCGTGTAATTTTTACATTTTTCTTGGAAATTCGCTAAAATTCAATTTTTCTTATATAGAAAAAAATAGCATCGTTTTCAAATTTTGGTTAATTTTTACATTCTTCTTAGAAAATCGTTAAAATTTCAGTTTTTCTTATATATCATCCAAATCGTCGATATAGGTAGAAATAGCATCGTTTTCGAATTTCGTGTAATTCTTATATTTTTCTTGGAAATTCGCTAATATTCAATTTTTCTTATATATCTATAGAAATTGCATCGTTTTCAAATTTTGGTTAATTTTTACATTTTTCTTAGAAAATCGTTAAAATTTCAGTTTTTCTTATATATCATCCAAATCGTCGATATACGTAGAAATAGCATCGTTTTCGAATTTCGTGTAATTTTTACATTTTTCTTGGAAATTCGCTAAAATTCAATTTTTCTTATATATCTATAGAAATAGCATCGTTTTCAAATTTTGGTTAATTTTTACATTTTTCTTGGAAAATCGTTAAAATTTCAGTTTTTCTTATATATCATCCAAATCGTCGATATACGTAGAAATAGCATCGTTTTCGAATTTCGTGTAATTTTTACATTTTTCTTGGAAATTCGCTAAAATTCAATTTTTCTTATATAGAAAAAAATAGCATCGTTTTCAAATTTTGGTTAATTTTTATATTTTTCTTGGAAAATCGTTAAAATTTCAGTTTTTCTTATATATCATCCAAATCGTCGATATACGTAGAAATAGCATCGTTTTCGAATTTCGTGTACTTTTTACATTTTTCTTGGAAGTTCGCTAAAATTCAATTTTTCTTACATATCTATAGAAATAGCATCGTTTTCAAATTTTGGTTAATTTTTACATTTTTCTTGGAAAATCGTTAAAATTTCGGTTTTCTTGGAAATTCGCTAAAATTTCAGTTTTTCTTATATATCATCCAAATCGTCGATATACGTAGAAATAGCATCGTTTTCGAATTTCGTGTAATTTTTACATTTTTCTTGGAAATTCGCTAAAATTTCAGATTTTCTTGGAAATCGCTAAAATTTCAGTTTTTCTTATATATCATCCAAATCGTCGATATAGGTAGAAATAGCATCGTTTTCGAATTTCGTGTAATTTTTACATTTTTCTTGGAAATTCGCTAAAATTTCAGTTTTTCTTATATATCATCCAAATCGTCGATATACGTAGAAATAGCATCGTTTTCGAATTACGTGCAATTTTTATGTTTTTCTTGGAAATTCGCTAAAATTCAATTTTTCTTATATATGTATAGAAATAGCATCGTTTTCAAATTTTGGATAATTTTTACATTCTTCTTGGAAATTCGCTAAAATTTCAGATTTTCTTGGAAATCGCTAAAATTTCAGTTTTTCTTATATATCATCCAAATCGTCGATATACGTAGAAATAGCATCGTTTTCGAATTTCGTGTAATTTTTACATTTTTCTTGGAAATTCGCTAAAATTTCAGTTTTTCTTATATATCATCCAAATCGTCGATATACGTAGAAATAGCATCGTTTTCGAATTTCGTGTAGTTTTTACATTTTTCTTGGAAATTCGCTAAAATTCAATTTTTCTTATATATCTATAGAAATAGCATCGTTTTCAAATTTTGGTTAATTTTTACATTTTTCTTGGAAAATCGTTAAAATTTCGGTTTTCTTGGAAATTCGCTAAAATTTCAGTTTTTCTTATATATCATCCAAATCGTCGATATACGTAGAAATAGCATCGTTTTCGAATTTCGTGTAATTTTTACATTTTTCTTGGAAATTCGCTAAAATTTCAGATTTTCTTGGAAATCGCTAAAATTTCAGTTTTTCTTATATATCATCCAAATCGTCGATATAGGTAGAAATAGCATCGTTTTCGAATTTCGTGTAATTTTTACATTTTTCTTGGAAATTCGCTAAAATTTCAGTTTTTCTTATATATCATCCAAATCGTCGATATACGTAGAAATAGCATCGTTTTCGAATTTCGTGTAATTTTTACATTTTTCTTGGAAATTCGCTAAAATTCAATTTTTCTTATATAGAAAAAAATAGCATCGTTTTCAATTTTTGGTTAATTTTTACATTTTTCTTGGAAATTCGCTAAAATTTCAGTTTTTCTTATATATCATCCAAATCGTCGATATACGTAGAAATAGCATCGTTTTCGAATTTCGTGTAATTTTTACATTTTTCTTGGAAATTCGCTAAAATTCAATTTTTCTTATATATCTATAGAAATAGCATCGTTTTCAAATTTTGGTTAATTTTTACATTTTTCTTGGAAAATCGTTAAAATTTCAGTTTTTCTTATATATCATCCAAATCGTCGATATACGTGGAAATAGCATCGTTTTCGAATTTCGTGTAATTTTTACATTTTTCTTGGAAATTCGCTAAAATTCAATTTTTCTTATATAGAAAAAAATAGCATCGTTTTCAAATTTTGGTTAATTTTTATATTTTTCTTGGAAAATCGTTAAAATTTCAGTTTTTCTTATATATCATCCAAATCGTCGATATACGTAGAAATAGCATCGTTTTCGAATTTCGTGTAATTTTTACATTTTTCTTGGAAATTCGCTAAAATTCAATTTTTCTTATATAGAAAAAAATAGCATCGTTTTCGAATTTCGTGTAATTTTTACATTTTTCTTGGAAATTCGCTAAAATTCAATTTTTCTTATATAGAAAAAAATAGCATCGTTTTCAATTTTTGGTTAATTTTTACATTTTTCTTGGAAATTCGCTAAAATTTCAGTTTTTCTTATATATCATCCAAATCGTCGATATACGTAGAAATAGCATCGTTTTCGAATTTCGTGTAATTTTTACATTTTTCTTGGAAATTCGCTAAAATTCAATTTTTCTTATATATCTATAGAAATAGCATCGTTTTCAAATTTTGGTTAATTTTTACATTTTTCTTGGAAAATCGTTAAAATTTCAGTTTTTCTTATATATCATCCAAATCGTCGATATACGTAGAAATAGCATCGTTTTCGAATTTCGTGTAATTTTTACATTTTTCTTGGAAATTCGCTAAAATTCAATTTTTCTTATATAGAAAAAAATAGCATCGTTTTCAAATTTTGGTTAATTTTTATATTTTTCTTGGAAAATCGTTAAAATTTCAGTTTTTCTTATATATCATCCAAATCGTCGATATACGTAGAAATAGCATCGTTTTCGAATTTCGTGTACTTTTTACATTTTTCTTGGAAGTTCGCTAAAATTCAATTTTTCTTACATATCTATAGAAATAGCATCGTTTTCAAATTTTGGTTAATTTTTACATTTTTCTTGGAAAATCGTTAAAATTTCGGTTTTCTTGGAAATTCGCTAAAATTTCAGTTTTTCTTATATATCATCCAAATCGTCGATATACGTAGAAATAGCATCGTTTTCGAATTTCGTGTAATTTTTACATTTTTCTTGGAAATTCGCTAAAATTTCAGATTTTCTTGGAAATCGCTAACATTTCAGTTTTTCTTATATATCATCCAAATCGTCGATATAGGTAGAAATAGCATCGTTTTCGAATTTCGTGTAATTTTTACATTTTTCTTGGAAATTCGCTAAAATTTCAGTTTTTCTTATATATCATCCAAATCGTCGATATACGTAGAAATAGCATCGTTTTCGAATTACGTGCAATTTTTATGTTTTTCTTGGAAATTCGCTAAAATTCAATTTTTCTTATATATGTATAGAAATAGCATCGTTTTCAAATTTTGGATAATTTTTACATTCTTCTTGGAAATTCGCTAAAATTTCAGATTTTCTTGGAAATCGCTAAAATTTCAGTTTTTCTTATATATCATCCAAATCGTCGATATACGTAGAAATAGCATCGTTTTCGAATTTCGTGTAATTTTTACATTTTTCTTGGAAATTCGCTAAAATTTCAGTTTTTCTTATATATCATCCAAATCGTCGATATACGTAGAAATAGCATCGTTTTCGAATTTCGTGTAGTTTTTACATTTTTCTTGGAAATTCGCTAAAATTCAATTTTTCTTATATATCTATAGAAATAGCATCGTTTTCAAATTTTGGTTAATTTTTACATTTTTCTTGGAAAATCGTTAAAATTTCGGTTTTCTTGGAAATTCGCTAAAATTTCAGTTTTTCTTATATATCATCCAAATCGTCGATATACGTAGAAATAGCATCGTTTTCGAATTTCGTGTAATTTTTACATTTTTCTTGGAAATTCGCTAAAATTTCAGATTTTCTTGGAAATCGCTAAAATTTCAGTTTTTCTTATATATCATCCAAATCGTCGATATAGGTAGAAATAGCATCGTTTTCGAATTTCGTGTAATTTTTACATTTTTCTTGGAAATTCGCTAAAATTTCAGTTTTTCTTATATATCATCCAAATCGTCGATATACGTAGAAATAGCATCGTTTTCGAATTTCGTGTAATTTTTACATTTTTCTTGGAAATTCGCTAAAATTCAATTTTTCTTATATAGAAAAAAATAGCATCGTTTTCAAATTTTGGTTAATTTTTACATTTTTATTAGAAAATCGTTAAAATTTCAGTTTTTCTTATATATCATCCAAATCGTCGATATACGTAGAAATAGCATCGTTTTCGAATTTCGTGTAATTTTTACATTTTTCTTGGAAATTCGCTAAAATTCAATTTTTCTTATATAGAAAAAAATAGCATCGTTTTCAATTTTTGGTTAATTTTTACATTTTTCTTGGAAATTCGCTAAAATTTCAGTTTTTCTTATATATCATCCAAATCGTCGATATACGTAGAAATAGCATCGTTTTCGAATTTCGTGTAATTTTTACATTTTTCTTGGAAATTCGCTAAAATTCAATTTTTCTTATATATCTATAGAAATAGCATCGTTTTTAAATTTTGGTTAATTTTTACATTTTTCTTGGAAAATCGTTAAAATTTCAGTTTTTCTTATATATCATCCAAATCGTCGATATACGTGGAAATAGCATCGTTTTCGAATTTCGTGTAATTTTTACATTTTTCTTGGAAATTCGCTAAAATTCAATTTTTCTTATATAGAAAAAAATAGCATCGTTTTCAAATTTTGGTTAATTTTTATATTTTTCTTGGAAAATCGTTAAAATTTCAGTTTTTCTTATATATCATCCAAATCGTCGATATACGTAGAAATAGCATCGTTTTCGAATTTCGTGTACTTTTTACATTTTTCTTGGAAGTTCGCTAAAATTCAATTTTTCTTACATATCTATAGAAATAGCATCGTTTTCAAATTTTGGTTAATTTTTACATTTTTCTTGGAAAATCGTTAAAATTTCGGTTTTCTTGGAAATTCGCTAAAATTTCAGTTTTTCTTATATATCATCCAAATCGTCGATATACGTAGAAATAGCATCGTTTTCGAATTTCGTGTAATTTTTACATTTTTCTTGGAAATTCGCTAAAATTTCAGATTTTCTTGGAAATCGCTAAAATTTCAGTTTTTCTTATATATCATCCAAATCGTCGATATAGGTAGAAATAGCATCGTTTTCGAATTTCGTGTAATTTTTACATTTTTCTTGGAAATTCGCTAAAATTTCAGTTTTTCTTATATATCATCCAAATCGTCGATATACGTAGAAATAGCATCGTTTTCGAATTACGTGCAATTTTTATGTTTTTCTTGGAAATTCGCTAAAATTCAATTTTTCTTATATATGTATAGAAAAAGCATCGTTTTCAAATTTTGGATAATTTTTACATTCTTCTTGGAAATTCGCTAAAATTTCAGATTTTCTTGGAAATCGCTAAAATTTCAGTTTTTCTTATATATCATCCAAATCGTCGATATACGTAGAAATAGCATCGTTTTCGAATTTCGTGTAATTTTTACATTTTTCTTGGAAATTCGCTAAAATTTCAGTTTTTCTTATATATCATCCAAATCGTCGATATACGTAGAAATAGCATCGTTTTCGAATTTCGTGTAGTTTTTACATTTTTCTTGGAAATTCGCTAAAATTCAATTTTTCTTATATATCTATAGAAATAGCATCGTTTTCAAATTTTGGTTAATTTTTACATTTTTCTTGGAAAATCGTTAAAATTTCGGTTTTCTTGGAAATTCGCTAAAATTTCAGTTTTTCTTATATATCATCCAAATCGTCGATATACGTAGAAATAGCATCGTTTTCGAATTTCGTGTAATTTTTACATTTTTCTTGGAAATTCGCTAAAATTTCAGATTTTCTTGGAAATCGCTAAAATTTCAGTTTTTCTTATATATCATCCAAATCGTCGATATAGGTAGAAATAGCATCGTTTTCGAATTTCGTGTAATTTTTACATTTTTCTTGGAAATTCGCTAAAATTTCAGTTTTTCTTATATATCATCCAAATCGTCGATATACGTAGAAATAGCATCGTTTTCGAATTTCGTGTAGTTTTTACATTTTTCTTGGAAATTCGCTAAAATTCAATTTTTCTTATATATCTATGGAAATAGCATCGTTTTCAAATTTTGGTTAATTTTTACATTTTTCTTGGAAAGTCGTTAAAATTTCGGTTTTCTTGGAAATTCGCTAAAATTTCAGGTTTTCTTATATATCATCCAAATCGTCGATATACGTAGAAATAGCATCGTTTTCGAATTTCGTGTAATTTTTACATTTTTCTTGGAAATTCGCTAAAATTCAATTTTTCTTATATAGAAAAAAATAGCATCGTTTTCAAATTTTGGTTAATTTTTATATTTTTCTTGGGAAATCGTTAAAATTTCAGTTTTTCTTATATATCATCCAAATCGTCGATATACGTAGAAATAGCATCGTTTTCGAATTACGTGCAATTTTTATGTTTTTCTTGGAAATTCGCTAAAATTCAATTTTTCTTATATATGTATAGAAATAGCATCGTCTTCAAATTTTGGATAATTTTTACATTCTTCTTGGAAATTCGCTAAAATTTCAGATTTTCTTGGAAATCGCTAAAATTTCAGTTTTTCTTATATATCATCCAAATCGTCGATATACGTAGAAATAGCATCGTTTTCGAATTTCGTGTAATTTTTACATTTTTCTTGGAAATTCGCTAAAATTCAATTTTTCTTATATATCTATAGAAATAGCATCGTTTTCCAATTTTGGTTAATTTTTACATTTTTCTTGGAAAATCGTTAAAATTTCGGTTTTCTTGGAAATTCGCTAAAATTTCAGTTTTTCTTATATATCATCCAAATTGTCGATATACGTAGAAATAGCATCGTTTTCGAATTTCGTGTAATTTTTACATTTTTCTTGGAAATTCGCTAAAATTCAATTTTTCTTATATAGAAAAAAATAGCATCGTTTTCAAATTTTGGTTAATTTTTACATTTTTATTAGAAAATCGTTAAAATTTCAGTTTTTCTTATATATCATCCAAATCGTCGGTATACGTAGAAATAGCATCGTTTTCGAATTTCGTGTAATTTTTACATTTTTCTTGGAAATTCGCTAAAATTCAATTTTTCTTATATATCCATAGAAATAGCATCGTTTTCAAATTTTGGTTAATTTTTACATTTTTCTTGGAAAATCGTTAAAATTTCAGTTTTTCTTATATATCATCCAAATCGTCGATATACGTAGAAATAGCATCGTTTTCGAATTTCGTGTAGTTTTTACATTTTTCTTGGAAATTCGCTAAAATTCAATTTTTCTTATATAGAAAAAAATAGCATCGTTTTCAAATTTTGGTTAATTTTTATATTTTTCTTGGAAAAACGTTAAAATTTCAGTTTTTCTTATATATCATCCAAATCGTCGATATACGTAGAAATAGCATCGTTTTCGAATTTCGTGTAATTTTTACATTTTTCTTGGAAATTCGCTAAAATTCAATTTTTCTTATATATCTATAGAAATAGCATCGTTTTCAAATTTTGGTTAATTTTTACATTTTTCTTGGAAAATCGTTAAAATTTCAGTTTTTCTTATATATCATCCAAATCGTCGATATACGTAGAAATAGCATCGTTTTCGAATTTCGTGTAATTTTTACATTTTTCTTGGAAATTCGCTAAAATTCAATTTTTCTTATATGGAAAAAAATAGCATCGTTTTCAAATTTTGGTTAATTTTTATATTTTTCTTGGAAAATCGTTAAAATTTCAGTTTTTCTTATATATCATCCAAATCGTCGATATACGTAGAAATAGCATCGTTTTCGAATTTCGTGTACTTTTTACATTTTTCTTGGAAGTTCGCTAAAATTCAATTTTTCTTACATATCTATAGAAATAGCATCGTTTTCAAATTTTGGTTAATTTTTACATTTTTCTTGGAAAATCGTTAAAATTTCAGTTTTTCTTATATATCATCCAAATCGTCGATATACGTAGAAATAGCATCGTTTTCGAATTTCGTGTAATTTTTACATTTTTCTTGGAAATTCGCTAAAATTCAATTTTTCTTATATGGAAAAAAATAGCATCGTTTTCAAATTTTGGTTAATTTTTATATTTTTCTTGGAAAATCGTTAAAATTTCAGTTTTTCTTATATATCATCCAAATCGTCGATATACGTAGAAATAGCATCGTTTTCGAATTTCGTGTACTTTTTACATTTTTCTTGGAAGTTCGCTAAAATTCAATTTTTCTTACATATCTATAGAAATAGCATCGTTTTCAAATTTTGGTTAATTTTTACATTTTTCTTGGAAAATCGTTAAAATTTCAGTTTTTCTTATATATCATCCAAATCGTCGATATACGTAGAAATAGCATCGTTTTCGAATTTCGTGTAATTTTTACATTTTTCTTGGAAATTCGCTAAAATTCAATTTTTCTTATATGGAAAAAAATAGCATCGTTTTCAAATTTTGGTTAATTTTTATATTTTTCTTGGAAAATCGTTAAAATTTCAGTTTTTCTTATATATCATCCAAATCGTCGATATACGTAGAAATAGCATCGTTTTCGAATTTCGTGTACTTTTTACATTTTTCTTGGAAGTTCGCTAAAATTCAATTTTTCTTATATATCTATAGAAATAGCATCGTTTTCAAATTTTGGTTAATTTTTACATTTTTCTTGGAAAATCGTTAAAATTTCAGTTTTTCTTATATATCATCCAAATCGTCGATATACGTAGAAATAGCATCGTTTTCGAATTTCGTGTACTTTTTACATTTTTCTTGGAAGTTCGCTAAAATTCAATTTTTCTTACATATCTATAGAAATAGCATCGTTTTCAAATTTTGGTTAATTTTTACATTCTTCTTGGAAATTCGCTAAAATTTCAGATTTTCTTGGAAATCGCTAAAATTTCAGTTTTTCTTATATATCATCCAAATCGTCGGTACACGTAGAAATAGCATCGTTTTCGAGTTTCGTGTAATTTATACATTTTTCTTGGAAATTCGCTAAAATTCAATTTTTCTTATATATCTATAGAAATAGCATCGTTTTCAAATTTTGGTTAATTTTTACATTTTTATTAGAAAATCGTTAAAATTTCAGTTTTCCTTATATATCATCCAAATCGTCGATATACGTAGAAATAGCATCGTTTTCGAATTTCGTGTAATTTTTACATTTTTCTTGGAAATTCGCTAAAATTCAATTTTTCTTATATAGAAAAAAATAGCATCGTTTTCAAATTTTGGTTAATTTTTACATTCTTCTTAGAAAATCGTTAAAATTTCAGTTTTTCTTATATATCATCCAAATCGTCGATATAGGTAGAAATAGCATCGTTTTCGAATTTCGTGTAATTCTTATATTTTTCTTGGAAATTCGCTAATATTCAATTTTTCTTATATATCTATAGAAATTGCATCGTTTTCAAATTTTGGTTAATTTTTACATTTTTCTTAGAAAATCGTTAAAATTTCAGTTTTTCTTATATATCATCCAAATCGTCGATATACGTAGAAATAGCATCGTTTTCGAATTTCGTGTAATTTTTACATTTTTCTTGGAAATTCGCTAAAATTCAATTTTTCTTATATATCTATAGAAATAGCATCGTTTTCAAATTTTGGTTAATTTTTACATTTTTCTTGGAAAATCGTTAAAATTTCAGTTTTTCTTATATATCATCCAAATCGTCGATATACGTAGAAATAGCATCGTTTTCGAATTTCGTGTAATTTTTACATTTTTCTTGGAAATTCGCTAAAATTCAATTTTTCTTATATAGAAAAAAATAGCATCGTTTTCAAATTTTGGTTAATTTTTATATTTTTCTTGGAAAATCGTTAAAATTTCAGTTTTTCTTATATATCATCCAAATCGTCGATATACGTAGAAATAGCATCGTTTTCGAATTTCGTGTACTTTTTACATTTTTCTTGGAAGTTCGCTAAAATTTCAGTTTTTCTTATATATCATCCAAATCGTCGATATAGGTAGAAATAGCATCGTTTTCGAATTTCGTGTAATTTTTACATTTTTCTTGGAAATTCGCTAAAATTCAATTTTTCTTATATATCTATAGAAATAGCATCGTTTTCAAATTTTGGTTAATTTTTACATTTTTCTTGGAAAATCGTTAAAATTTCAGTTTTTCTTATATATCATCCAAATCGTCGATATACGTAGAAATAGCATCGTTTTCGAATTTCGTGTAATTTTTACATTTTTCTTGGAAATTCGCTAAAATTCAATTTTTCTTATATATCTATAGAAATAGCATCGTTTTCAAATTTTGGTTAATTTTTACATTTTTCTTGGAAAATCGTTAAAATTTCAGTTTTTCTTATATATCATCCAAATCGTCGATATACGTAGAAATAGCATCGTTTTCGAATTTCGTGTAATTTTTACATTTTTCTTGGAAATTCGCTTAAATTCAATTTTTCTTATATAGAAAAAAATAGCATCGTTTTCAATTTTTGGTTAATTTTTACATTTTTCTTGGAAATTCGCTAAAATTTCAGTTTTTCTTATATATCATCCAAATCGTCGATATACGTAGAAATAGCATCGTTTTCGAATTTCGTGTAATTTTTACATTTTTCTTGGAAATTCGCTAAAATTCAATTTTTCTTATATATCTATAGAAATAGCATCGTTTTCAAATTTTGGTTAATTTTTACATTTTTCTTGGAAAATCGTTAAAATTTCAGTTTTTCTTATATATCATCCAAATCGTCGATATACGTAGAAATAGCATCGTTTTCGAATTTCGTGTAATTTTTACATTTTTCTTGGAAATTCGCTAAAATTCAATTTTTCTTATATAGAAAAAAATAGCATCGTTTTCAAATTTTGGTTAATTTTTATATTTTTCTTGGAAAATCGTTAAAATTTCAGTTTTTCTTATATTTCATCCAAATCGTCGATATACGTAGAAATAGCATCGTTTTCGAATTTCGTGTACTTTTTACATTTTTCTTGGAAGTTCGCTAAAATTCAATTTTTCTTACATATCTATAGAAATAACATCGTTTTCAAATTTTGGTTAATTTTTACATTTTTCTTGGAAAATCGTTAAAATTTCGGTTTTCTTGGAAATTCGCTAAAATTTCAGTTTTTCTTATATATCATCCAAATCGTCGATATACGTAGAAATAGCATCGTTTTCGAATTTCGTGTAATTTTTACATTTTTCTTGGAAATTCGCTAAAATTTCAGATTTTCTTGGAAATCGCTAAAATTTCAGTTTTTCTTATATATCATCCAAATCGTCGGTACACGTAGAAATAGCATCGTTTTCGAGTTTCGTGTAATTTATACATTTTTCTTGGAAATTCGCTAAAATTCAATTTTTCTTATATATCTATAGAAATAGCATCGTTTTCAAATTTTGGTTAATTTTTACATTTTTATTAGAAAATCGTTAAAATTTCAGTTTTCCTTATATATCATCCAAATCGTCGATATACGTAGAAATAGCATCGTTTTCGAATTTCGTGTAATTTTTACATTTTTCTTGGAAATTCGCTAAAATTCAATTTTTCTTATATAGAAAAAAATAGCATCGTTTTCAAATTTTGGTTAATTTTTACATTCTTCTTAGAAAATCGTTAAAATTTCAGTTTTTCTTATATATCATCCAAATCGTCGATATAGGTAGAAATAGCATCGTTTTCGAATTTCGTGTAATTCTTATATTTTTCTTGGAAATTCGCTAATATTCAATTTTTCTTATATATCTATAGAAATTGCATCGTTTTCAAATTTTGGTTAATTTTTACATTTTTCTTAGAAAATCGTTAAAATTTCAGTTTTTCTTATATATCATCCAAATCGTCGATATACGTAGAAATAGCATCGTTTTCGAATTTCGTGTAATTTTTACATTTTTCTTGGAAATTCGCTAAAATTCAATTTTTCTTATATATCTATAGAAATAGCATCGTTTTCAAATTTTGGTTAATTTTTACATTTTTCTTGGAAAATCGTTAAAATTTCAGTTTTTCTTATATATCATCCAAATCGTCGATATACGTAGAAATAGCATCGTTTTCGAATTTCGTGTAATTTTTACATTTTTCTTGGAAATTCGCTAAAATTCAATTTTTCTTATATAGAAAAAAATAGCATCGTTTTCAAATTTTGGTTAATTTTTATATTTTTCTTGGAAAATCGTTAAAATTTCAGTTTTTCTTATATATCATCCAAATCGTCGATATACGTAGAAATAGCATCGTTTTCGAATTTCGTGTACTTTTTACATTTTTCTTGGAAGTTCGCTAAAATTTCAGTTTTTCTTATATATCATCCAAATCGTCGATATAGGTAGAAATAGCATCGTTTTCGAATTTCGTGTAATTTTTACATTTTTCTTGGAAATTCGCTAAAATTCAATTTTTCTTATATATCTATAGAAATAGCATCGTTTTCAAATTTTGGTTAATTTTTACATTTTTCTTGGAAAATCGTTAAAATTTCAGTTTTTCTTATATATCATCCAAATCGTCGATATACGTAGAAATAGCATCGTTTTCGAATTTCGTGTAATTTTTACATTTTTCTTGGAAATTCGCTAAAATTCAATTTTTCTTATATATCTATAGAAATAGCATCGTTTTCAAATTTTGGTTAATTTTTACATTTTTCTTGGAAAATCGTTAAAATTTCAGTTTTTCTTATATATCATCCAAATCGTCGATATACGTAGAAATAGCATCGTTTTCGAATTTCGTGTAATTTTTACATTTTTCTTGGAAATTCGCTAAAATTCAATTTTTCTTATATAGAAAAAAATAGCATCGTTTTCAATTTTTGGTTAATTTTTACATTTTTCTTGGAAATTCGCTAAAATTTCAGTTTTTCTTATATATCATCCAAATCGTCGATATACGTAGAAATAGCATCGTTTTCGAATTTCGTGTAATTTTTACATTTTTCTTGGAAATTCGCTAAAATTCAATTTTTCTTATATATCTATAGAAATAGCATCGTTTTCAAATTTTGGTTAATTTTTACATTTTTCTTGGAAAATCGTTAAAATTTCAGTTTTTCTTATATATCATCCAAATCGTCGATATACGTAGAAATAGCATCGTTTTCGAATTTCGTGTAATTTTTACATTTTTCTTGGAAATTCGCTAAAATTCAATTTTTCTTATATAGAAAAAAATAGCATCGTTTTCAAATTTTGGTTAATTTTTATATTTTTCTTGGAAAATCGTTAAAATTTCAGTTTTTCTTATATATCATCCAAATCGTCGATATACGTAGAAATAGCATCGTTTTCGAATTTCGCGTACTTTTTACATTTTTCTTGGAAGTTCGCTAAAATTCAATTTTTCTTACATATCTATAGAAATAGCATCGTTTTCAAATTTTGGTTAATTTTTACATTTTTCTTGGAAAATCGTTAAAATTTCGGTTTTCTTGGAAATTCGCTAAAATTTCAGTTTTTCTTATGTATCATCCAAATCGTCGATATACGTAGAAATAGCATCGTTTTCGAATTTCGTGTAATTTTTACATTTTTCTTGGAAATTCGCTAAAATTTCAGATTTTCTTGGAAATCGCTAAAATTTCAGTTTTTCTTATATATCATCCAAATCGTCGATATAGGTAGAAATAGCATCGTTTTCGAATTTCGTGTAATTTTTACATTTTTCTTGGAAATTCGCTAAAATTTCAGTTTTTCTTATATATCATCCAAATCGTCGATATACGTAGAAATAGCATCGTTTTCGAATTACGTGCAATTTTTATGTTTTTCTTGGAAATTCGCTAAAATTCAATTTTTCTTATATATGTATAGAAATAGCATCGTTTTCAAATTTTGGACAATTTTTACATTCTTCTTGGAAATTCGCTAAAATTTCAGATTTTCTTGGAAATCGCTAAAATTTCAGTTTTTCTTATATATCATCCAAATCGTCGATATACGTAGAAATAGCATCGTTTTCAAATCTTGGTTAATTTTTACATTTTTCTTAGAAAATCGTTAAAATTTCGGTTTTCTTGGAAATTCGCTAAAATTTCAGTTTTTCTTATATATCATCCAAATCGTCGATATACGTAGAAATAGCATCGTTTTCGAGTTTTGTGCAATTTTTATGTTTTTCTTGGAAATTCGCTAAAATTCAATTTTTCTTATATATCTATAGAAATAGCATCGTTTTCAAATTTTGGATAATTTTTACATTTTTCTTGGAAATTCGCTAAAATTTCAGATTTTCTTGGAAATCGCTAAAATTTCAGTTTTTCTTATATATCATCCAAATCGTCGATATACGTAGAAACAGCATCGTTTTCGAATTTCGTGTAATTTTTACATTTTTCTTGGAAATTCGCTAAAATTCAATTTTTCTTATATATCTATAGAAATAGCATCGTTTTCAAATTTTGGTTAATTTTTACATTTTTCTTGGAAAATCGTTAAAATTTCAGTTTTTCTTATATATCATCCAAATCGTCGATATACGTAGAAATAGCATCGTTTTCGAATTTCGTGTAATTTTTACATTTTTCTTGGAAATTCGCTAAAATTCAATTTTTCTTATATAGAAAAAAATAGCATCGTTTTCAATTTTTGGTTAATTTTTACATTTTTCTTGGAAATTCGCTAAAATTTCAGTTTTTCTTATATATCATCCAAATCGTCGATATACGTAGAAATAGCATCGTTTTCGAATTTCGTGTAATTTTTACATTTTTCTTGGAAATTCGCTAAAATTCAATTTTTCTTATATATCTATAGAAATAGCATCGTTTTCAAATTTTGGTTAATTTTTACATTTTTCTTGGAAAATCGTTAAAATTTCAGTTTTTCTTATATATCATCCAAATCGTCGATATACGTAGAAATAGCATCGTTTTCGAATTTCGTGTAATTTTTACATTTTTCTTGGAAATTCGCTAAAATTCAATTTTTCTTATATAGAAAAAAATAGCATCGTTTTCAAATTTTGGTTAATTTTTATATTTTTCTTGGAAAATCGTTAAAATTTCAGTTTTTCTTATATATCATCCAAATCGTCGATATACGTAGAAATAGCATCGTTTTCGAATTTCGTGTACTTTTTACATTTTTCTTGGAAGTTCGCTAAAATTCAATTTTTCTTACATATCTATAGAAATAGCATCGTTTTCAAATTTTGGTTAATTTTTACATTTTTCTTGGAAAATCGTTAAAATTTCGGTTTTCTTGGAAATTCGCTAAAATTTCAGTTTTTCTTATATATCATCCAAATCGTCGATATACGTAGAAATAGCATCGTTTTCGAATTTCGTGTAATTTTTACATTTTTCTTGGAAATTCGCTAAAATTTCAGTTTTTCTTATATATCATCCAAATCGTCGATATACGTAGAAATAGCATCGTTTTCGAATTACGTGCAATTTTTATGTTTTTCTTGGAAATTCGCTAAAATTCAATTTTTCTTATATATGTATAGAAATAGCATCGTTTTCAAATTTTGGATAATTTTTACATTCTTCTTGGAAATTCGCTAAAATTTCAGATTTTCTTGGAAATCGCTAAAATTTCAGTTTTTCTTATATATCATCCAAATCGTCGATATACGTAGAAATAGCATCGTTTTCAAATCTTGGTTAATTTTTACATTTTTCTTAGAAAATCGTTAAAATTTCGGTTTTCTTGGAAATTCGCTAAAATTTCAGTTTTTCTTATATATCATCCAAATCGTCGATATACGTAGAAATAGCATCGTTTTCGAGTTTTGTGCAATTTTTATGTTTTTCTTGGAAATTCGCTAAAATTCAATTTTTCTTATATATCTATAGAAATAGCATCGTTTTCAAATTTTGGATAATTTTTACATTTTTCTTGGAAATTCGCTAAAATTTCAGATTTTCTTGGAAATCGCTAAAATTTCAGTTTTTCTTATATATCATCCAAATCGTCGATATACGTAGAAATAGCATCGTTTTCGAATTTCGTGTAATTTTTACATTTTTCTTGGAAATTCGCTAAAATTCAATTTTTCTTATATATCTATAGAAATAGCATCGTTTTCCAATTTTGGTTAATTTTTACATTTTTCTTGGAAAATCGTTAAAATTTCGGTTTTCTTGGAAATTCGCTAAAATTTCAGTTTTTCTTATATATCATCCAAATCGTCGATATAGGTAGAAATAGCATCGTTTTCGAATTTCGTGTAATTTTTACATTTTTCTTGGAAATTCGCTAAAATTTCAGTTTTTCTTATATATCATCCAAATCGTCGATATACGTAGAAATAGCATCGTTTTCGAATTACGTGCAATTTTTATGTTTTTCTTGGAAATTCGCTAAAATTCAATTTTCCTTATATATGTATAGAAATAGCATCGTTTTCAAATTTTGGATAATTTTTACATTCTTCTTGGAAATTCGCTAAAATTTCAGATTTTCTTGGAAATCGCTAAAATTTCAGTTTTTCTTATATATCATCCAAATCGTCGATATACGTAGAAATAGCATCGTTTTCGAATTTCGTGTAATTTTTACATTTTTCTTGGAAATTCGCTAAAATTTCAGATTTTCTTGGAAATCGCTAAAATTTCAGTTTTTCTTATATATCATCCAAATCGTCGATATACGTAGAAATAGCATCGTTTTCAAATCTTGGTTAATTTTTACATTTTTCTTAGAAAATCGTTAAAATTTCGGTTTTCTTGGAAATTCGCTAAAATTTCAGTTTTTCTTATATATCATCCAAATCGTCGATATACGTAGAAATAGCATCGTTTTCGAATTTCGTGTAATTTTTACATTTTTCTTGGAAATTCGCTAAAATTCAATTTTTCTTATATAGAAAAAAATAGCATCGTTTTCAAATTTTGGTTAATTTTTATATTTTTCTTGGAAAATCGTTAAAATTTCAGTTTTTCTTATATATCATCCAAATCGTCGATATACGTAGAAATAGCATCGTTTTCGAATTTCGTGTACTTTTTACATTTTTCTTGGAAGTTCGCTAAAATTCAATTTTTCTTACATATCTATAGAAATAGCATCGTTTTCAAATTTTGGTTAATTTTTACATTTTTCTTGGAAAATCGTTAAAATTTCGGTTTTCTTGGAAATTCGCTAAAATTTCAGTTTTTCTTATATATCATCCAAATCGTCGATATACGTAGAAATAGCATCGTTTTCGAATTTCGTGTAATTTTTACATTTTTCTTGGAAATTCGCTAAAATTTCAGATTTTCTTGGAAATCGCTAAAATTTCAGTTTTTCTTATATATCATCCAAATCGTCGATATAGGTAGAAATAGCATCGTTTTCGAATTTCGTGTAATTTTTACATTTTTCTTGGAAATTCGCTAAAATTTCAGTTTTTCTTATATATCATCCAAATCGTCGATATACGTAGAAATAGCATCGTTTTCGAATTACGTGCAATTTTTATGTTTTTCTTGGAAATTCGCTAAAATTCAATTTTTCTTATATATGTATAGAAATAGCATCGTTTTCAAATTTTGGATAATTTTTACATTCTTCTTGGAAATTCGCTAAAATTTCAGATTTTCTTGGAAATCGCTAAAATTTCAGTTTTTCTTATATATCATCCAAATCGTCGATATACGTAGAAATAGCATCGTTTTCGAATCTTGGTTAAGTTTTACATTTTTCTTAGAAAATCGTTAAAATTTCGGTTTTCTTGGAAATTCGCTAAAATTTCAGTTTTTCTTATATATCATCCAAATCGTCGATATACGTAGAAATAGCATCGTTTTCGAGTTTTGTGCAATTTTTATGTTTTTCTTGGAAATTCGCTAAAATTCAATTTTTCTTATATATGTATAGAAATAGCATCGTTTTCAAATTTTGGATAATTTTTACATTTTTCTTGGAAATTCGCTAAAATTTCAGATTTTCTTGGAAATCGCTAAAATTTCAGTTTTTCTTATATATCATCCAAATCGTCGATATACGTAGAAATAGCATCGTTTTCGAATTTCGTGTAATTTTTACATTTTTCTTGGAAATTCGCTAAAATTCAATTTTTCTTATATATCTATAGAAATAGCATCGTTTTCCAATTTTGGTTAATTTTTACATTTTTCTTGGAAAATCGTTAAAATTTCGGTTTTCTTGGAAATTCGCTAAAATTTCAGTTTTTCTTATATATCATCCAAATCGTCGATATAGGTAGAAATAGCATCGTTTTCGAATTTCGTGTAATTTTTACATTTTTCTTGGAAATTCGCTAAAATTTCAGTTTTTCTTATATATCATCCAAATCGTCGATATACGTAGAAATAGCATCGTTTTCGAATTACGTGCAATTTTTATGTTTTTCTTGGAAATTCGCTAAAATTCAATTTTTCTTATATATGTATAGAAATAGCATCGTTTTCAAATTTTGGATAATTTTTACATTCTTCTTGGAAATTCGCTAAAATTTCAGATTTTCTTGGAAATCGCTAAAATTTCAGTTTTTCTTATATATCATCCAAATCGTCGATATACGTAGAAATAGCATCGTTTTCGAATTTCGTGTAATTTTTACATTTTTCTTGGAAATTCGCTAAAATTTCAGATTTTCTTGGAAATCGCTAAAATTTCAGTTTTTCTTATATATCATCCAAATCGTCGATATACGTAGAAATAGCATCGTTTTCAAATCTTGGTTAATTTTTACATTTTTCTTAGAAAATCGTTAAAATTTCGGTTTTCCTGGAAATTCGCTAAAATTTCAGTTTTTCTTATATATCATCCAAATCGTCGATATACGTAGAAATAGCATCGTTTTCGAGTTTTGTGCAATTTTTATGTTTTTCTTGGAAATTCGCTAAAATTCAATTTTTCTTATATATCTATAGAAATAGCATCGTTTTCAAATTTTGGATAATTTTTACATTTTTCTTGGAAATTCGCTAAAATTTCAGATTTTCTTGGAAATCGCTAAAATTTCAGTTTTTCTTATATATCATCCAAATCGTCGATATACGTAGAAATAGCATCGTTTTCGAATTTCGTGTAATTTTTACATTTTTCTTGGAAATTCGCTAAAATTTCAGATTTTCTTGGAAATCGCTAAAATTTCAGTTTTTCTTATATATCATCCAAATCGTCGATATACGTAGAAATAGCATCGTTTTCAAATCTTGGTTAATTTTTACATTTTTCTTAGAAAATCGTTAAAATTTCGGTTTCCTTGGAAATTCGCTAAAATTTCAGTTTTTCTTATATATCATCCAAATCGTCGATATACGTAGAAATAGCATCGTTTTCGAGTTTTGTGCAATTTTTATGTTTTTCTTGGAAATTCGCTAAAATTCAATTTTTCTTATATATCTATAGAAATAGCATCGTTTTCAAATTTTGGATAATTTTTACATTTTTCTTGGAAATTCGCTAAAATTTCAGATTTTCTTGGAAATCGCTAAAATTTCAGTTTTTCTTATATATCATCCAAATCGTCGATATACGTAGAAATAGCATCGTTTTCGAATTTCGTGTAATTTTTACATTTTTCTTGGAAATTCGCTAAAATTCAATTTTTCTTATATATCTATAGAAATAGCATCGTTTTCCAATTTTGGTTAATTTTTACATTTTTCTTGGAAAATCGTTAAAATTTCGGTTTTCTTGGAAATTCGCTAAAATTTCAGTTTTTCTTATATATCATCCAAATCGTCGATATAGGTAGAAATAGCATCGTTTTCGAATTTCGTGTAATTTTTACATTTTTCTTGGAAATTCGCTAAAATTTCAGTTTTTCTTATATATCATCCAAATCGTCGATATACGTAGAAATAGCATCGTTTTCGAATTACGTGCAATTTTTATGTTTTTCTTGGAAATTCGCTAAAATTCAATTTTTCTTATATATGTATAGAAATAGCATCGTTTTCAAATTTTGGATAATTTTTACATTCTTCTTGGAAATTCGCTAAAATTTCAGATTTTCTTGGAAATCGCTAAAATTTCAGTTTTTCTTATATATCATCCAAATCGTCGATATACGTAGAAATAGCATCGTTTTCGAATTTCGTGTAATTTTTACATTTTTCTTGGAAATTCGCTAAAATTTCAGATTTTCTTGGAAATCGCTAAAATTTCAGTTTTTCTTATATATCATCCAAATCGTCGATATACGTAGAAATAGCATCGTTTTCAAATCTTGGTTAATTTTTACATTTTTCTTAGAAAATCGTTAAAATTTCGGTTTTCTTGGAAATTCGCTAAAATTTCAGTTTTTCTTATATATCATCCAAATCGTCGATATACGTAGAAATAGCATCGTTTTCGAGTTTTGTGCAATTTTTATGTTTTTCTTGGAAATTCGCTAAAATTCAATTTTTCTTATATATCTATAGAAATAGCATCGTTTTCAAATTTTGGATAATTTTTACATTTTTCTTGGAAATTCGCTAAAATTTCAGATTTTCTTGGAAATCGCTAAAATTTCAGTTTTTCTTATATATCATCCAAATCGTCGATATACGTAGAAATAGCATCGTTTTCGAATTTCGTGTAATTTTTACATTTTTCTTGGAAATTCGCTAAAATTTCAGATTTTCTTGGAAATCGCTAAAATTTCAGTTTTTCTTATATATCATCCAAATCGTCGATATACGTAGAAATAGCATCGTTTTCAAATCTTGGTTAATTTTTACATTTTTCTTAGAAAATCGTTAAAATTTCGGTTTCCTTGGAAATTCGCTAAAATTTCAGTTTTTCTTATATATCATCCAAATCGTCGATATACGTAGAAATAGCATCGTTTTCGAGTTTTGTGCAATTTTTATGTTTTTCTTGGAAATTCGCTAAAATTCAATTTTTCTTATATATCTATAGAAATAGCATCGTTTTCAAATTTTGGATAATTTTTACATTTTTCTTGGAAATTCGCTAAAATTTCAGATTTTCTTGGAAATCGCTAAAATTTCAGTTTTTCTTATATATCATCCAAATCGTCGATATACGTAGAAATAGCATCGTTTTCGAATTTCGTGTAATTTTTACATTTTTCTTGGAAATTCGCTAAAATTCAATTTTTCTTATATATCTATAGAAATAGCATCGTTTTCCAATTTTGGTTAATTTTTACATTTTTCTTGGAAAATCGTTAAAATTTCGGTTTTCTTGGAAATTCGCTAAAATTTCAGTTTTTCTTATATATCATCCAAATCGTCGATATAGGTAGAAATAGCATCGTTTTCGAATTTCGTGTAATTTTTACATTTTTCTTGGAAATTCGCTAAAATTTCAGTTTTTCTTATATATCATCCAAATCGTCGATATACGTAGAAATAGCATCGTTTTCGAATTACGTGCAATTTTTATGTTTTTCTTGGAAATTCGCTAAAATTCAATTTTTCTTATATATGTATAGAAATAGCATCGTTTTCAAATTTTGGATAATTTTTACATTCTTCTTGGAAATTCGCTAAAATTTCAGATTTTCTTGGAAATCGCTAAAATTTCAGTTTTTCTTATATATCATCCAAATCGTCGATATACGTAGAAATAGCATCGTTTTCGAATTTCGTGTAATTTTTACATTTTTCTTGGAAATTCGCTAAAATTTCAGATTTTCTTGGAAATCGCTAAAATTTCAGTTTTTCTTATATATCATCCAAATCGTCGATATACGTAGAAATAGCATCGTTTTCAAATCTTGGTTAATTTTTACATTTTTCTTAGAAAATCGTTAAAATTTCGGTTTTCTTGGAAATTCGCTAAAATTTCAGATTTTCTTATATATCATCCAAATCGTCGATATACGTAGAAATAGCATCGTTTTCGAATTTCGTGTAATTTTTACATTTTTCTTGGAAATTCGCTAAAATTCAATTTTTCTTATATAGAAAAAAATAGCATCGTTTTCAAATTTTGGTTAATTTTTATATTTTTCTTGGAAAATCGTTAAAATTTCAGTTTTTCTTATATATCATCCAAATCGTCGATATACGTAGAAATAGCATCGTTTTCGAATTTCGTGTACTTTTTACATTTTTCTTGGAAGTTCGCTAAAATTCAATTTTTCTTACATATCTATAGAAATAGCATCGTTTTCAAATTTTGGTTAATTTTTACATTTTTCTTGGAAAATCGTTAAAATTTCGGTTTTCTTGGAAATTCGCTAAAATTTCAGTTTTTCTTATATATCATCCAAATCGTCGATATAGGTAGAAATAGCATCGTTTTCGAATTTCGTGTAATTTTTACATTTTTCTTGGAAATTCGCTAAAATTTCAGATTTTCTTGGAAATCGCTAAAATTTCAGTTTTTCTTATATATCATCCAAATCGTCGATATAGGTAGAAATAGCATCGTTTTCGAATTTCGTGTAATTTTTACATTTTTCTTGGAAATTCGCTAAAATTTCAGTTTTTCTTATATATCATCCAAATCGTCGATATACGTAGAAATAGCATCGTTTTCGAATTACGTGCAATTTTTATGTTTTTCTTGGAAATTCGCTAAAATTCAATTTTTCTTATATATGTATAGAAATAGCATCGTTTTCAAATTTTGGATAATTTTTACATTCTTCTTGGAAATTCGCTAAAATTTCAGATTTTCTTGGAAATCGCTAAAATTTCAGTTTTTCTTATATATCATCCAAATCGTCGATATACGTAGAAATAGCATCGTTTTCGAATCTTGGTTAAGTTTTACATTTTTCTTAGAAAATCGTTAAAATTTCGGTTTTCTTGGAAATTCGCTAAAATTTCAGTTTTTCTTATATATCATCCAAATCGTCGATATACGTAGAAATAGCATCGTTTTCGAGTTTTGTGCAATTTTTATGTTTTTCTTGGAAATTCGCTAAAATTCAATTTTTCTTATATATCTATAGAAATAGCATCGTTTTCAAATTTTGGATAATTTTTACATTTTTCTTGGAAATTCGCTAAAATTTCAGATTTTCTTGGAAATCGCTAAAATTTCAGTTTTTCTTATATATCATCCAAATCGTCGATATACGTAGAAATAGCATCGTTTTCGAATTTCGTGTAATTTTTACATTTTTCTTGGAAATTCGCTAAAATTCAATTTTTCTTATATATCTATAGAAATAGCATCGTTTTCCAATTTTGGTTAATTTTTACATTTTTCTTGGAAAATCGTTAAAATTTCGGTTTTCTTGGAAATTCGCTAAAATTTCAGTTTTTCTTATATATCATCCAAATCGTCGATATAGGTAGAAATAGCATCGTTTTCGAATTTCGTGTAATTTTTACATTTTTCTTGGAAATTCGCTAAAATTTCAGTTTTTCTTATATATCATCCAAATCGTCGATATACGTAGAAATAGCATCGTTTTCGAATTACGTGCAATTTTTATGTTTTTCTTGGAAATTCGCTAAAATTCAATTTTTCTTATATATGTATAGAAATAGCATCGTTTTCAAATTTTGGATAATTTTTACATTCTTCTTGGAAATTCGCTAAAATTTCAGATTTTCTTGGAAATCGCTAAAATTTCAGTTTTTCTTATATATCATCCAAATCGTCGATATACGTAGAAATAGCATCGTTTTCGAATTTCGTGTAATTTTTACATTTTTCTTGGAAATTCGCTAAAATTTCAGATTTTCTTGGAAATCGCTAAAATTTCAGTTTTTCTTATATATCATCCAAATCGTCGATATACGTAGAAATAGCATCGTTTTCAAATCTTGGTTAATTTTTACATTTTTCTTAGAAAATCGTTAAAATTTCGGTTTTCTTGGAAATTCGCTAAAATTTCAGTTTTTCTTATATATCATCCAAATCGTCGATATACGTAGAAATAGCATCGTTTTCGAGTTTTGTGCAATTTTTATGTTTTTCTTGGAAATTCGCTAAAATTCAATTTTTCTTATATATCTATAGAAATAGCATCGTTTTCAAATTTTGGATAATTTTTACATTTTTCTTGGAAATTCGCTAAAATTTCAGATTTTCTTGGAAATCGCTAAAATTTCAGTTTTTCTTATATATCATCCAAATCGTCGATATACGTAGAAATAGCATCGTTTTCGAATTTCGTGTAATTTTTACATTTTTCTTGGAAATTCGCTAAAATTTCAGATTTTCTTGGAAATCGCTAAAATTTCAGTTTTTCTTATATATCATCCAAATCGTCGATATACGTAGAAATAGCATCGTTTTCAAATCTTGGTTAATTTTTACATTTTTCTTAGAAAATCGTTAAAATTTCGGTTTTCTTGGAAATTCGCTAAAATTTCAGTTTTTCTTATATATCATCCAAATCGTCGATATACGTAGAAATAGCATCGTTTTCGAGTTTTGTGCAATTTTTATGTTTTTCTTGGAAATTCGCTAAAATTCAATTTTTCTTATATATCTATAGAAATAGCATCGTTTTCAAATTTTGGATAATTTTTACATTTTTCTTGGAAATTCGCTAAAATTTCAGATTTTCTTGGAAATCGCTAAAATTTCAGTTTTTCTTATATATCATCCAAATCGTCGATATACGTAGAAATAGCATCGTTTTCGAATTTCGTGTAATTTTTACATTTTTCTTGGAAATTCGCTAAAATTTCAGTTTTTCTTATATATCATCCAAATCGTCGATATACGTAGAAATAGCATCGTTTTCGAATTACGTGCAATTTTTATGTTTTTCTTGGAAATTCGCTAAAATTCAATTTTTCTTATATATGTATAGAAATAGCATCGTTTTCAAATTTTCGATAATTTTTACATTCTTCTTGGAAATTCGCTAAAATTTCAGATTTTCTTGGAAATCGCTAAAATTTCAGTTTTTCTTATATATCATCCAAATCGTCGATATACGTAGAAATAGCATCGTTTTCAAATCTTGGTTAATTTTTACATTTTTCTTAGAAAATCGTTAAAATTTCGGTTTTCTTGGAAATTCGCTAAAATTTCAGTTTTTCTTATATATCATCCAAATCGTCGATATACGTAGAAATAGCATCGTTTTCGAGTTTTGTGCAATTTTTATGTTTTTCTTGGAAATTCGCTAAAATTCAATTTTTCTTATATATCTATAGAAATAGCATCGTTTTCAAATTTTGGATAATTTTTACATTTTTCTTGGAAATTCGCTAAAATTTCAGATTTTCTTGGAAATCGCTAAATTTTCAGTTTTTCTTATATATCATCCAAATCGTCGATATACGTAGAAATAGCATCGTTTTCGAATTTCGTGTAATTTTTACATTTTTCTTGGAAATTCGCTAAAATTTCAGTTTTTCTTATATATCATCCAAATCGTCGATATACGTAGAAATAGCATCGTTTTCGAATTACGTGCAATTTTTATGTTTTTCTTGGAAATTCGCTAAAATTCAATTTTTCTTATATATGTATAGAAATAGCATCGTTTTCAAATTTTGGATAATTTTTACATTCTTCTTGGAAATTCGCTAAAATTTCAGATTTTCTTGGAAATCGCTAAAATTTCAGTTTTTCTTATATATCATCCAAATCGTCGATATACGTAGATATAGCATCGTTTTCAAATCTTGGTTAATTTTTACATTTTTCTTAGAAAATCGTTAAAATTTCGGTTTTCTTGGAAATTCGCTAAAATTTCAGTTTTTCTTATATATCATCCAAATCGTCGATATACGTAGAAATAGCATCGTTTTCGAATTACGTGCAATTTTTATGTTTTTCTTGGAAATTCGCTAAAATTCAATTTTTCTTATATATGTATAGAAATAGCATCGTTTTCAAATTTTGGATAATTTTTACATTCTTCTTGGAAATTCGCTAAAATTTCAGATTTTCTTGGAAATCGCTAAAATTTCAGTTTTTCTTATATATCATCCAAATCGTCGATATACGTAGAAATAGCATCGTTTTCGAATTTCGTGTAATTTTTAAATTTTTCTTGGAAATTCGCTAAAATTTCAGATTTTCTTGGAAATCGCTAAAATTTCAGTTTTTCTTATATATCATCCAAATCGTCGATGTACGTAGAAATAGCATCGTTTTCAAATCTTGGTTAATTTTTACATTTTTCTTAGAAAATCGTTAAAATTTCGGTTTTCTTGGAAATTCGCTAAAATTTCAGTTTTTCTTATATATCATCCAAATCGTCGATATACGTAGAAATAGCATCGTTTTCGAGTTTTGTGCAATTTTTGTGTTTTTCTTGGAAATTCGCTAAAATTCAATTTTTCTTATATATCTATAGAAATAGCATCGTTTTCAAATTTTGGATAATTTTTACATTTTTCTTGGAAATTCGCTAAAATTTCAGATTTTCTTGGAAATCGCTAAAATTTCAGTTTTTCTTATATATCATCCAAATCGTCGATATACGTAGAAATAGCATCGTTTTCAAATTTTGGATAATTTTTACATTTTTCTTGGAAATTCGCTAAAATTTCAGATTTTCTTGGAAATCGCTAAAATTTCAGTTTTTCTTATATATCATCCAAATCGTCGATATACGTAGAAATAGCATCGTTTTCAAATCTTGGTTAATTTTTACATTTTTCTTAGAAAATCGTTAAAATTTCGGTTTTCTTGGAAATTCGCTAAAATTTCAGTTTTTCTTATATATCATCCAAATCGTCGATATACGTAGAAATAGCATCGTTTTCGAGTTTTGTGCAATTTTTATGTTTTTCTTGGAAATTCGCTAAAATTCAATTTTTCTTATATATCTATAGAAATAGCATCGTTTTCAAATTTTGGATAATTTTTACATTTTTCTTGGAAATTCGCTAAAATTTCAGATTTTCTTGGAAATCGCTAAAATTTCAGTTTTTCTTATATATCATCCAAATCGTCGATATACGTAGAAATAGCATCGTTTTCGAATTACGTGCAATTTTTATGTTTTTCTTGGAAATTCGCTAAAATTCAATTTTTCTTATATATGTATAGAAATAGCATCGTTTTCAAATTTTGGATAATTTTTACATTCTTCTTGGAAATTCGCTAAAATTTCAGATTTTCTTGGAAATCGCTAAAATTTCAGTTTTTCTTATATATCATCCAAATCGTCGATATACGTAGATATAGCATCGTTTTCAAATCTTGGTTAATTTTTACATTTTTCTTAGAAAATCGTTAAAATTTCGGTTTTCTTGGAAATTCGCTAAAATTTCAGTTTTTCTTATATATCATCCAAATCGTCGATATACGTAGAAATAGCATCGTTTTCGAATTACGTGCAATTTTTATGTTTTTCTTGGAAATTCGCTAAAATTCAATTTTTCTTATATATGTATAGAAATAGCATCGTTTTCAAATTTTGGATAATTTTTACATTCTTCTTGGAAATTCGCTAAAATTTCAGATTTTCTTGGAAATCGCTAAAATTTCAGTTTTTCTTATATATCATCCAAATCGTCGATATACGTAGAAATAGCATCGTTTTCGAATTTCGTGTAATTTTTACATTTTTCTTGGAAATTCGCTAAAATTTCAGATTTTCTTGGAAATCGCTAAAATTTCAGTTTTTCTTATATATCATCCAAATCGTCGATGTACGTAGAAATAGCATCGTTTTCAAATCTTGGTTAATTTTTACATTTTTCTTAGAAAATCGTTAAAATTTCGGTTTTCTTGGAAATTCGCTAAAATTTCAGTTTTTCTTATATATCATCCAAATCGTCGATATACGTAGAAATAGCATCGTTTTCGAGTTTTGTGCAATTTTTATGTTTTTCTTGGAAATTCGCTAAAATTCAATTTTTCTTATATATCTATAGAAATAGCATCGTTTTCAAATTTTGGATAATTTTTACATTTTTCTTGGAAATTCGCTAAAATTTCAGATTTTCTTGGAAATCGCTAAAATTTCAGTTTTTCTTATATATCATCCAAATCGTCGATATACGTAGAAATAGCATCGTTTTCAAATTTTGGATAATTTTTACATTTTTCTTGGAAATTCGCTAAAATTTCAGATTTTCTTGGAAATCGCTAAAATTTCAGTTTTTCTTATATATCATCCAAATCGTCGATATACGTAGAAATAGCATCGTTT
The DNA here is from genome assembly GCA_963921985.1 of Agrilus biguttatus. Classification (NCBI taxonomy): domain Eukaryota; kingdom Metazoa; phylum Arthropoda; class Insecta; order Coleoptera; family Buprestidae; genus Agrilus; species Agrilus biguttatus. Next base: position 20,821,772 of record OY998117.1, on the reverse strand, counting down.
TCAAATCTTGGTTAATTTTTACATTTTTCTTAGAAAATCGTTAAAATTTCGGTTTTCTTGGAAATTCGCTAAAATTTCAGTTTTTCTTATATATCATCCAAATCGTCGATATACGTAGAAATAGCATCGTTTTCGAGTTTTGTGCAATTTTTATGTTTTTCTTGGAAATTCGCTAAAATTCAATTTTTCTTATATATCTATAGAAATAGCATCGTTTTCAAATTTTGGATAATTTTTACATTTTTCTTGGAAATTCGCTAAAATTTCAGATTTTCTTGGAAATCGCTAAAATTTCAGTTTTTCTTATATATCATCCAAATCGTCGATATACGTAGAAATAGCATCGTTTTCGAATTTCGTGTAATTTTTACATTTTTCTTGGAAATTCGCTAAAATTTCAGTTTTTCTTATATATCATCCAAATCGTCGATATACGTAGAAATAGCATCGTTTTCGAATTACGTGCAATTTTTATGTTTTTCTTGGAAATTCGCTAAAATTCAATTTTTCTTATATATGTATAGAAATAGCATCGTTTTCAAATTTTGGATAATTTTTACATTCTTCTTGGAAATTCGCTAAAATTTCAGATTTTCTTGGAAATCGCTAAAATTTCAGTTTTTCTTATATATCATCCAAATCGTCGATATACGTAGAAATAGCATCGTTTTCAAATCTTGGTTAATTTTTACATTTTTCTTAGAAAATCGTTAAAATTTCGGTTTTCTTGGAAATTCGCTAAAATTTCAGTTTTTCTTATATATCATCCAAATCGTCGATATACGTAGAAATAGCATCGTTTTCGAGTTTTGTGCAATTTTTATGTTTTTCTTGGAAATTTGCTAAAATTCAATTTTTCTTATATATCTATAGAAATAGCATCGTTTTCAAATTTTGGATAATTTTTACATTTTTCTTGGAAATTCGCTAAAATTCAATTTTTCTTATATATCTATAGAAATAGCATCGTTTTCAAATTTTGGATAATTTTTACATTTTTCTTGGAAATTCGCTAAAATTTCAGATTTTCTTGGAAATCGCTAAATTTTCAGTTTTTCTTATATATCATCCAAATCGTCGATATACGTAGAAATAGCATCGTTTTCGAATTTCGTGTAATTTTTACATTTTTCTTGGAAATTCGCTAAAATTCAATTTTTCTTATATATCTATAGAAATAGCATCGTTTTCAAATTTTGGTTAATTTTTACATTTTTCTTGGAAAATCGTTAAAATTTCAGTTTTTCTTATATATCATCCAAATCGTCGATATACGTAGAAATAGCATCGTTTTCGAATTTCGTGTACTTTTTACATTTTTCTTGGAAATTCGCAAAAATTCAATTTTTCTTATATATGTATAGAAATAGCATCGTTTTCAAATTTTGGTTAATTTTTACATTTTTCTTGGAAAATCGTTAAAATTTCAGTTTTTCTTATATATCATCCAAATCGTCGATAAACGTAGATATATCAACGATTAAGAATTTCGGTTAATTTTTACAGTTTACTCGGAAATTCGCTAAAATTCAATTTTTCTTAAATATCTTCCAAATCATCTAGATAGCATCGTTTTCAATTTATGGTTAATTTATACATATTTCTTGGAAATTTGCTAAAATTTCAGTTTTTCTTATATATCGTCCAAATCGTCGATATACGTAGAAATAGCATCGTTTTCGAATTTCGTGCAATTTTTACATTTTTCTTGGAAATTCGCTAAAATTCAATTTTTCTTATATAGAAAAAAATAGCATCGTTTTCAAATTTTGGTTAATTTTTACATTTTTATTAGAAAATCGTTAAAATTTCAGTTCTTATATATCAACCAAATCGTCGATATACGTAGGGATAGCATCGTTTTCCAATTTTGGTTAATTTTTACATTTTTCTTGGAAAATCGTTAAAATTTCGGTTTTCTTGGAAATTCGCTAAAATTCAATTTCTTTTATATATCTATAGAAATAGCATCGTTTTCAAATTTTGGTTAATTTTTACATTTTTCTTGGAAAATCGTTAAAATTTCGGTTTTCTTGGAAATTCGCTAAAATTTCAGTTTTTCTTACATATCATCCAAATCGTCGATATACGTAGAAATAGCATCGTTTTCGAATTTCGTGTAATTTTTACATTTTTCTTGGAAATTCGCTAAAATTCAATTTTTCTTATATAGAAAAAAATAGCATCGTTTTCAAATTTTGGTTAATTTTTACATTTTTATTAGAAAATCGTTAAAATTTCAGTTTTTCTTATATATCATTCAAATCGTCGATATACGTAGAAATAGCATCGTTTTCGAATTTCGTGTAATTTTTACATTTTTCTTGGAAATTCGCTAAAATTCAATTTTTCTTATATAGAAAAAAATAGCATCGTTTTCAAATTTCGGTTAATTCTTACATTTTTATTAGAAAATCGTTAAAATTTCAGTTTTTCTTATATATCATCCAAATCGTCGATATACGTAGAAATAGCATCGTTTTCGAATTTCGTGTAATTTTTACGTTTTTCTTGGAAATTCGCTAAAATTCAATTTTTCTTATATATCTATAGAAATAGCATCGTTTTCAAATTTTTGTTAATTTTTACATTTTTCTTGGAAAATCGTTAAAATTTCGGTTTTCTTGGAAATTCGCTAAAATTTCAGTTTTTCTTACATATCATCCAAATCGTCGATATACGTAGAAATAGCATCGTTTTCGAATTTCGTGTAATTTTTACATTTTTATTAGAAAATCGTTAAAATTTCAGTTTTTCTTATATATCATCCAAATCGTCGATATACGTAGAAATAGCATCGTTGTCGAATTTCGTGTAATTTTTACATTTTTCTTGGAAATTCGCTAAAATTCAATTTTTCTTATATATCTATAGAAATAGCATCGTTTTCAAATTTTGGATAATTTTTACATTTTTCTTGGAAATTCGCTAAAATTCAATTTTTCTTATATATCTATAGAAATAGCATCGTTTTCAAATTTTGGATAATTTTTACATTTTTCTTGGAAATTCGCTAAAATTCAATTTTTCTTAGATATCTTCCAAATCATCTAGATAGCATCGTTTTCGAATTTCGTGCAATTTTTACATTTTTCTATGAAATTCGCTAAAATTCAATTTTTCTTATATATCTATAGAAATAGCATTGTTTTCAAATTTTGGATAATTTTTACATTTTTCTAGGAAATTCGCTAAAATTCAATTTTTCTTATATATCTATAGAAATAGCATCGTTATCAAATTTTGGTTAATTTTTACATTTTTCTTAGAAAATCGTTAAAATTTCGGTTTTCTTGGAAATTCGCTAAAATTTCAGTTTTTCTTATATATCATCCAAATCGTCGATATTCGTAGAAATAGCATCGGTTTCGAATTTCGTGCAATTTTTATATTTTTCTTGGAAATTCGCTAAAATTCCATTTTTCTTATATATCTATAGAAATAGCATCGTTATCAAATTTCGTGTAATTTTTACATTTTTCTTGGAAATTCGCTAAAATTCAATTTATCTCATATATCTATAGAAATAGCATCGTTTACAAATTTCGGTTAATTCTTACATTTTTATTAGAAAATCGTTAAAATTTCAGTTTTTCTTATATATCATCCAAATCGTCGATATACGTAGAAATAGCATCGTTTTCGAATTTCGTGTAATTTTTACGTTCTTCTTGGAAATTCGCTAAAATTCAATTTTTCTTATATATCTATAGAAATAGCATCGTTTTCAAATCTTGGTTAATTTTTACATTTTTCTTAGAAAATCGTTAAAATTTCGGTTTTCTTGGAAATTCGCTAAAATTTCAGATTTTCTTGGAAATCGCTAAATTTTCAGTTTTTCTTATATATCATCCAAATCGTCGATATACGTAGAAATAGCATCGTTTTCGAATTTCGTGTAATTTTTACATTTTTCTTGGAAATTCGCTAAAATTCAATTTTTCTTATATATCTATAGAAATAGCATCGTTTTCAAATTTTGGTTAATTTTTACATTTTTCTTGGAAAATCGTTAAAATTTCAGTTTTTCTTATATATCATCCAAATCGTCGATATACGTAGAAATAGCATCGTTTTTGAATTTCGTGTACTTTTTACATTTTTCTTGGAAATTCGCAAAAATTCAATTTTTCTTATATATGTATAGAAATAGCATCGTTTTCAGATTTTGGTTAATTTTTACATTTTTCTTGGAAAATCGTTAAAATTTCAGTTTTTCTTATATATCATCCAAATCGTCGATAAACGTAGATATATCAACGATTAAGAATTTCGGTTAATTTTTACAGTTTACTCGGAAATTCGCTAAAATTCAATTTTTCTTAAATATCTTCCAAATCATCTAGATAGCATCGTTTTCAATTTATGGTTAATTTATACATATTTCTTGGAAATTTGCTAAAATTTCAGTTTTTCTTATATATCGTCCAAATCGTCGATATACGTAGAAATAGCATCGTTTTCGAATTTCGTGCAATTTTTACATTTTTCTTGGAAATTCGCTAAAATTCAATTTTTCTTATATAGAAAAAAATAGCATCGTTTTCAAATTTTGGTTAATTTTTACATTTTTATTAGAAAATCGTTAAAATTTCAGTTCTTATATATCAACCAAATCGTCGATATACGTAGGGATAGCATCGTTTTCCAATTTTGGTTAATTTTTACATTTTTCTTGGAAAATCGTTAAAATTTCGGTTTTCTTGGAAATTCGCTAAAATTCAATTTCTTTTATATATCTATAGAAATAGCATCGTTTTCAAATTTTGGTTAATTTTTACATTTTTCTTGGAAAATCGTTAAAATTTCGGTTTTCTTGGAAATTCGCTAAAATTTCAGTTTTTCTTACATATCATCCAAATCGTCGATATACGTAGAAATAGCATCGTTTTCGAATTTCGTGTAATTTTTACATTTTTATTAGAAAATCGTTAAAATTTCAGTTTTTCTTATATATCATCCAAATCGTCGATATACGTAGAAATAGCATCGTTGTCGAATTTCGTGTAATTTTTACATTTTTCTTGGAAATTCGCTAAAATTCAATTTTTCTTATATATCTATAGAAATAGCATCGTTTTCAAATTTTGGATAATTTTTACATTTTTCTTGGAAATTCGCTAAAATTCAATTTTTCTTATATATCTATAGAAATAGCATCGTTTTCAAATTTTGGATAATTTTTACATTTTTCTTGGAAATTCGCTAAAATTCAATTTTTCTTAGATATCTTCCAAATCATCTAGATAGCATCGTTTTCGAATTTCGTGCAATTTTTACATTTTTCTAGGAAATTCGCTAAAATTCAATTTTTCTTATATATCTATAGAAATAGCATTGTTTTCAAATTTTGGATAATTTTTACATTTTTCTAGGAAATTCGCTAAAATTCAATTTTTCTTATATATCTATAGAAATAGCATCGTTATCAAATTTTGGTTAATTTTTACATTTTTCTTAGAAAATCGTTAAAATTTCGGTTTTCTTGGAAATTCGCTAAAATTTCAGTTTTTCTTATATATCATCCAAATCGTCGATATTCGTAGAAATAGCATCGGTTTCGAATTTCGTGCAATTTTTATATTTTTCTTGGAAATTCGCTAAAATTCAATTTTTCTTATATATCTATAGAAATAGCATCGTTATCAAATTTCGTGTAATTTTTACATTTTTCTTGGAAATTCGCTAAAATTCAATTTATCTCATATATCTATAGAAATAGCATCGTTTACAAATTTCGGTTAATTCTTACATTTTTATTAGAAAATCGTTAAAATTTCAGTTTTTCTTATATATCATCCAAATCGTCGATATACGTAGAAATAGCATAGTTTTCGAATTTCGTGTAATTTTTACGTTCTTCTTGGAAATTCGCTAAAATTCAATTTTTCTTATATATCTATAGAAATAGCATCGTTTTCAAATTTTTGTTAATTTTTACATTTTTCTTGGAAAATCGTTAAAATTTCGGTTTTCTTGGAAATTCGCTAAAATTTCAGTTTTTCTTATATATCATCCAAATTGTCGATATACGTAGAAATAGCATCGTTTTCGAATTTCGTGTAATTTTTACATTTTTCTTGGAAATTCGCTAAAATTCAATTTTTCTTATATAGAAAAAAATAGCATCGTTTTCAAATTTCGGTTAATTCTTACATTTTTATTAGAAAATCGTTAAAATTTCAGTTTTTCTTATATATCATCCAAATCGTCGATATACGTAGAAATAGCATCGTTGTCGAATTTCGTGTAATTTTTACATTTTTCTTGGAAATTCGCTAAAATTCAATTTTTCTTATATATCTATAGAAATAGCATCGTTTTCAAATTTTGGATAATTTTTACATTTTTCTTGGAAATTCGCTAAAATTCAATTTTCCTTATATATCTATAGAAATAGCATCGTTTTCAAATTTTGGATAATTTTTACATTTTTCTTGGAAATTCGCTAAAATTTCAGATTTTCTTGGAAATCGCTAAAATTTCAGTTTTTCTTATATATCATCCAAATCGTCGATATACGTAGAAATAGCATCGTTTTCGAATTTCGTGTAATTCTTACATTTTTATTAGAAAATCGTTAAAATTTCAGTTTTTCTTATATATCATCCAAATCGTCGATATACGTAGAAATAGCATCGTTGTCGAATTTCGTGTAATTTTTACATTTTTCTTGGAAATTCGCTAAAATTCAATTTTTCTTATATATCTATAGAAATAGCATCGTTTTCAAATTTTGGATAATTTTTACATTTTTCTTGGAAATTCGCTAAAATTCAATTTTTCTTATATATCTATAGAAATAGCATCGTTTTCAAATTTTGGATAATTTTTACATTTTTCTTGGAAATTCGCTAAAATTCAATTTTTCTTAGATATCTTCCAAATCATCTAGATAGCATCGTTTTCGAATTTCGTGCAATTTTTACATTTTTCTAGGAAATTCGCTAAAATTCAATTTTTCTTATATATCTATAGAAATAGCATCGTTATCAAATTTTGGTTAATTTTTACATTTTTCTTAGAAAATCGTTAAAATTTCGGTTTTCTTGGAAATTCGCTAAAATTTCAGTTTTTCTTATATATCATCCAAATCGTCGATATTCGTAGAAATAGCATCGGTTTCGAATTTCGTGCAATTTTTATATTTTTCTTGGAAATTCGCTAAAATTCAATTTTTCTTATATATCTATAGAAATAGCATCGTTATCAAATTTCGTGTAATTTTTACATTTTTCTTGGAAATTCGCTAAAATTCAATTTATCTCATATATCTATAGAAATAGCATCGTTTTCAAATTTCGGTTAATTCTTACATTTTTATTAGAAACTCGTTAAAATTTCAGTTTTTCTTATATATCATCCAAATCGTCGATATACGTAGAAATAGCATCGTTTTCGAATTTCGTGTAATTTTTACATTTTTCTTGGAAATTCGCTAAAATTCAATTTTTCTTATATATCTATAGAAATAGAATCGTTTTGGAATTTTCGTTAATTTTTACATTTTTCTTGGGAAATCGTTAAAATTTCAGTTTTTCTTATATATCATCCAAATCGTCGATAAACGTAGATATATCAACGATTAAGAATTTCGGTTAATTTTTACAGTTTACTCTTAAATTCGCTAAAATTCAATTTATCTTAAATATCTTCCAAATCATCTAGATAGCATCGTTTTCAATTTATGGTTAATTTATACATATTTCTTAGAAATTTGCTAAAATTTCAGTTTTTCTTATATATCGTCCAAATCGTCGATATACGTAGAAATAGCATCGTTTTCGAATTTCGTGCAATTTTTACATTTTTCTTGGAAATTCGCTAAAATTCAATTTTTCTTAAATATCTTCCAAATCATCTAGATAGCATCGTTTTCGAATTTCGTGCAATTTTTACATTTTTCTAGGAAATTCGCTAAAATTCAATTTTTCTTATATATCTATAGAAATAGCATCGTTATCAAATTTCGTGTAATTTTTACATTTTTCTTGGAAATTCGCTAAAATTCAATTTTTCTTAAATATCTTCCAAATCATCTAGATAGCATCGTTTTCGAATTTCGTGCAATTTTTACATTTTTCTAGGAAATTCGCTAAAATTCAATTTTTCTTATATATCTATAGAAATAGCATCGTTTTCAAATTTTGGTTAATTTTTACATTTTTATTAGAAAATCGTTAAAATTTCAGTTTTTCTTATATATCATCCAAATGGTCGATATACGTAGAAATAGCATCGTTGTCGAATTTCGTGTAATTTTTACATTTTTCTTGGAAATTCGCTAAAATTCAATTTTTCTTATATATCTATAGAAATAGCATCGTTTTCAAATTTTGGTTAATTTTTACATTTTTATTAGAAAATCGTTAAAATTTCAGTTTTTCTTATATATCATCCAAATCGTCGATATACGTAGAAATAGCATCGTTTTCGAATTTCGTGTAATTTTTACATTTTTCTTGGAAATTCGCTAAAATTCAATTTTTCTTATATATCTATAGAAATAGAATCGTTTTGGAATTTTCGTTAATTTTTACATTTTTCTTGGGAAATCGTTAAAATTTCAGTTTTTCTTATATATCATCCAAATCGTCGATAAACGTAGATATATCAACGATTAAGAATTTCGGTTAATTTTTACAGTTTACTCTTAAATTCGCTAAAATACAATTTATCTTAAATATCTTCCAAATCATCTAGATAGCATCGTTTTCAATTTATGGTTAATTTATACATATTTCTTGGAAATTTGCTAAAATTTCAGTTTTTCTTATATATCGTCCATATCGTCGATATACGTAGAAATAGCATCGTTTTCGAATTTCGTGCAATTTTTACATTTTTCTTGGAAATTCGCTAAAATTCAATTTTTCTTATATATCTATAGAAATAGCATCGTTTTCAAATTTTGGATAATTTTTACATTTTTCTTGGAAATTCCCTAAAATTTCAGATTTTCTTGGAAATCGCTAAAATTTCAGTTTTTCTTATATATCATCCAAATCGTCGATATAGGTAGAAATAGCATCGTTTTCGAATTTCGTATAATTTTTACATTTTTCTTGGAAATTCGCTAAAATTCAATTTTTCTTATATAGAAAAAAATAGCATCGTTTTCAAATTTCGGTTAATTCTTACATTTTTATTAGAAAATCGTTAAAATTTCAGTTTTTCTTATATATCATCCAAATCGTCGATATACGTAGAAATAGCATCGTTGTCGAATTTCGTATAATTTTTACATTTTTCTTGGAAATTCGCTAAAATTCAATTTTTCTTATATATCTATAGAAATAGCATCGTTTTCAAATTTTGGATAATTTTTACATTTTTCTTGGAAATTCGCTAAAATTCAATTTTCCTTATATATCTATAGAAATAGCATCGTTTTCAAATTTTGGATAATTTTTACATTTTTCTCGGAAATTCGCTAAAATTTCAGATTTTCTTGGAAATCGCTAAAATTTCAGTTTTTCTTATATATCATCCAAATCGTCGATATACGTAGAAATAGCATCGTTTTCGAATTTCGTGAAATTTTTACATTTTTATTAGAAAATCGTTAAAATTTCAGTTTTTCTTATATATCATCCAAATCGTCGATATACGTAGAAATAGCATCGTTGTCGAATTTCGTGTAATTTTTACATTCTTCTTGGAAATTCGCTAAAATTCAATTTTTCTTATATATCTATAGAAATAGCATCGTTTTCAAATTTTGGATAATTTTTACATTTTTCTTGGAAATTCGCTAAAATTCAATTTTTCTTATATATCTATAGAAATAGCATCGTTTTCAAATTTTGGATAATTTTTACATTTTTCTTGGAAATTCGCTAAAATTCAATTTTTCTTAGATATCTTCCAAATCATCTAGATAGCATCGTTTTCGAATTTCGTGCAATTTTTACATTTTTCTAGGAAATTCGCTAAAATTCAATTTTTCTTATATATCTATAGAAATAGCATCGTTATCAAATTTTGGTTAATTTTTACATTTTTCTTAGAAAATCGTTAAAATTTCGGTTTTCTTGGAAATTCGCTAAAATTTCAGTTTTTCTTATATATCATCCAAATCGTCGATATTCGTAGAAATAGCATCGGTTTCGAATTTCGTGCAATTTTTATATTTTTCTTGGAAATTCGCTAAAATTCAATTTTTCTTATATATCTATAGAAATAGCATCGTTATCAAATTTCGTGTAATTTTTACATTTTTCTTGGCAATTCGCTAAAATTCAATTTATCTCATATATCTATAGAAATAGCATCGTTTTCAAATTTCGGTTAATTCTTACATTTTTATTAGGAAATCGTTAAAATTTCAGTTTTTCTTATATATCATCCAAATCGTCGATATACGTAGAAATAGCATCGTTTTCGAATTTCGTGTAATTTTTACGTTCTTCTTGGAAATTCGCTAAAATTCAATTTTTCTTATATATCTATAGAAATAGCATCGTTTTCAAATTTTTGTTAATTTTTACATTTTTCTTGGAAAATCGTTAAAATTTCGGTTTTCTTGGAAATTCGCTAAAATTTCAGTTTTTCTTATATATCATCCAAATTGTCGATATACGTAGAAATAGCATCGTTTTCGAATTTCGTGTAATTTTTACATTTTTCTTGGAAATTCGCCAAAATTCAATTTTTCTTATATAGAAAAAAATAGCATCGTTTTCAAATTTCGGTTAATTCTTACATTTTTATTAGAAAATCGTTAAAATTTCAGTTTTTCTTATATATCATCCAAATCGTCGATATACGTAGAAATAGCATCGTTGTCGAATTTCGTGTAATTTTTACATTTTTCTTGGAAATTCGCTAAAATTCAATTTTTCTTATATATCTATAGAAATAGCATCGTTTTCAAATTTTGGATAATTTTTACATTTTTCTTGGAAATTCGCTAAAATTCAATTTTCCTTATATATCTATAGAAATAGCATCGTTTTCAAATTTTGGATAATTTTTACATTTTTCTTGGAAATTCGCTAAAATTTCAGATTTTCTTGGAAATCGCTAAAATTTCAGTTTTTCTTATATATCATCCAAATCGTCGATATACGTAGAAATAGCATCGTTTTCGAATTTCGTGTAATTTTTACATTTTTATTAGAAAATCGTTAAAATTTCAGTTTTTCTTATATATCATCCAAATCGTCGATATACGTAGAAATAGCATCGTTGTCGAATTTCGTGTAATTTTTACATTTTTCTTGGAAATTCGCTAAAATTCAATTTTTCTTATATATCTATAGAAATAGCATCATTTTCAAATTTTGGATAATTTTTACATTTTTCTTGGAAATTCGCTAAAATTCAATTTTTCTTATATATCTATAGAAATAGCATCGTTTTCAAATTTTGGATAATTTTTACATTTTTCTTGGAAATTCGCTAAAATTCAATTTTTCTTAAATATCTTCCAAATCATCTAGATAGCATCGTTTTCGAATTTCGTGCAATTTTTACATTTTTCTAGGAAATTCGCTAAAATTCAATTTTTCTTATATATCTATAGAAATAGCATTGTTTTCAAATTTTGGATAATTTTTACATTTTTCTAGGAAATTCGCTAAAATTCAATTTTTCTTATATATCTATAGAAATAGCATCGTTATCAAATTTTGGTTAATTTTTACATTTTTCTTAGAAAATCGTTAAAATTTCGGTTTTCTTGGAAATTCGCTAAAATTTCAGTTTTTCTTATATATCATCCAAATCGTCGATATACGTAGAAATAGCATCGGTTTCGAATTTCGTGTAATTTTTACATTTTTCTTGGAAATTCGCTAAAATTCAATTTTTCTTATATATCTATAGAAATAGCATCGTTATCAAATTTCGTGTAATTTTTACATTTTTCTTGGAAATTCGCTAAAATTCAATTTTTCTTAAATATCTTCCAAATCATCTAGATAGCATCGTTTTCGAATTTCGTGCAATTTTTACATTTTTCTAGGAAATTCGCTAAAATTCAATTTTTCTTATATATCTATAGAAATAGCATCGTTTTCAAATTTTGGTTAATTTTTACATTTTTATTAGAAAATCGTTAAAATTTCAGTTTTTCTTATATATCATCCAAATCGTCGATATACGTAGAAATAGCATCGTTGTCGAATATCGTGTAATTTTTACATTTTTCTTGGAAATTCGCTAAAATTCAATTTTTCTTATATATCTATAGAAATAGCATCGTTTTCAAATTTTGGTTAATTTTTACATTTTTATTAGAAAATCGTTAAAATTTCAGTTTTTCTTATATATCATCCAAATCGTCGATATACGTAGAAATAGCATCGTTTTCGAATTTCGTGTAATTTTTACATTTTTCTTGGAAATTCGCTAAAATTCAATTTTTCTTATATATCTATAGAAATAGAATCGTTTTGGAATTTTCGTTAATTTTTACATTTTTCTTGGGAAATCGTTAAAATTTCAGTTTTTCTTATATATCATCCAAATCGTCGATAAACGTAGATATATCAACGATTAAGAATTTCGGTTAATTTTTACAGTTTACTCTTAAATTCGCTAAAATACAATTTATCTTAAATATCTTCCAAATCATCTAGATAGCATCGTTTTCAATTTATGGTTAATTTATACATATTTCTTGGAAATTTGCTAAAATTTCAGTTTTTCTTATATATCGTCCATATCGTCGATATACGTAGAAATAGCATCGTTTTCGAATTTCGTGCAATTTTTACATTTTTCTTGGAAATTCGCTAAAATTCAATTTTTCTTATATATCTATAGAAATAGAATCGTTTTGGAATTTTCGTTAATTTTTACATTTTTCTTGGGAAATCGTTAAAATTTCAGTTTTTCTTATATATCATCCAAATCGTCGATATACGTAGAAATAGCATCGTTTTCGAATTTCGTGTAATTTTTACATTTTTCTTGGAAATTCGCTAAAATTCAATTTTTCTTATATATCTATAGAAATAGAATCGTTTTGGAATTTTCGTTAATTTTTACATTTTTCTTGGGAAATCGTTAAAATTTCAGTTTTTCTTATATATCATCCAAATCGTCGATAAACGTAGATATATCAACGATTAAGAATTTCGGTTAATTTTTACAGTTTACTCTTAAATTCGCTAAAATTCAATTTATCTTAAATATCTTCCAAATCATCTAGATAGCATCGTTTTCAATTTATGGTTAATTTATACATATTTCTTGGAAATTTGCTAAAATTTCAGTTTTTCTTATATATCGTCCAAATCGTCGATATACGTAGAAATAGCATCGTTTTCGAATTTCGTGCAATTTTTACATTTTTCTTGGAAATTCGCTAAAATTCAATTTTTCTTATATATCTATAGAAATAGCATCGTTTTCAAATTTCGGTTAATTCTTACATTTTTATTAGAAAATCGTTAAAATTTCAGTTTTTCTTATATATCATCCAAATCGTCGATATACGTAGAAATAGCATCGTTGTCGAATTTCGTATAATTTTTACATTTTTCTTGGAAATTCGCTAAAATTCAATTTTTCTTATATATCTATAGAAATAGCATCGTTTTCAAATTTTGGATAATTTTTACATTTTTCTTGGAAATTCGCTAAAATTCAATTTTCCTTATATATCTATAGAAATAGCATCGTTTTCAAATTTTGGATAATTTTTACATTTTTCTTGGAAATTCGCTAAAATTTCAGATTTTCTTGGAAATCGCTAAAATTTCAGTTTTTCTTATATATCATCCAAATCGTCGATATACGTAGAAATAGCATCGTTTTCGAATTTCGTGAAATTTTTACATTTTTATTAGAAAATCGTTAAAATTTCAGTTTTTCTTATATATCATCCAAATCGTCGATATACGTAGAAATAGCATCGTTGTCGAATTTCGTGTAATTTTTACATTCTTCTTGGAAATTCGCTAAAATTCAATTTTTCTTATATATCTATAGAAATAGCATCGTTTTCAAATTTTGGATAATTTTTACATTTTTCTTGGAAATTCGCTAAAATTCAATTTTTCTTATATATCTATAGAAATAGCATCGTTTTCAAATTTTGGATAATTTTTACATTTTTCTTGGAAATTCGCTAAAATTCAATTTTTCTTATATATCTATAGAAATAGCATTGTTTTCAAATTTTGGATAATTTTTACATTTTTCTAGGAAATTCGCTAAAATTCAATTTTTCTTATATATCTATAGAAATAGCATCGTTATCAAATTTTGGTTAATTTTTACATTTTTCTTAGAAAATCGTTAAAATTTCGGTTTTCTTGGAAATTCGCTAAAATTTCAGTTTTTCTTATATATCATCCAAATCGTCGATATTCGTAGAAATAGCATCGGTTTCGAATTTCGTGCAATTTTTATATTTTTCTTGGAAATTCGCTAAAATTCAATTTTTCTTATATATCTATAGAAATAGCATCGTTATCAAATTTCGTGTAATTTTTACATTTTTCTTGGCAATTCGCTAAAATTCAATTTATCTCATATATCTATAGAAATAGCATCGTTTTCAAATTTCGGTTAATTCTTACATTTTTATTAGGAAATCGTTAAAATTTCAGTTTTTCTTATATATCATCCAAATCGTCGATATACGTAGAAATAGCATCGTTTTCGAATTTCGTGTAATTTTTACGTTCTTCTTGGAAATTCGCTAAAATTCAATTTTTCTTATATATCTATAGAAATAGCATCGTTTTCAAATTTTTGTTAATTTTTACATTTTTCTTGGAAAATCGTTAAAATTTCGGTTTTCTTGGAAATTCGCTAAAATTTCAGTTTTTCTTATATATCATCCAAATTGTCGATATACGTAGAAATAGCATCGTTTTCGAATTTCGTGTAATTTTTACATTTTTCTTGGAAATTCGCTAAAATTCAATTTTTCTTATATAGAAAAAAATAGCATCGTTTTCAAATTTCGGTTAATTCTTACATTTTTATTAGAAAATCGTTAAAATTTCAGTTTTTCTTATATATCATCCAAATCGTCGATATACGTAGAAATAGCATCGTTGTCGAATTTCGTGTAATTTTTACATTTTTCTTGGAAATTCGCTAAAATTCAATTTTTCTTATATATCTATAGAAATAGCATCGTTTTCAAATTTTGGATAATTTTTACATTTTTCTTGGAAATTCGCTAAAATTCAATTTTCCTTATATATCTATAGAAATAGCATCGTTTTCAAATTTTGGATAATTTTTACATTTTTCTTGGAAATTCGCTAAAATTTCAGATTTTCTTGGAAATCGCTAAAATTTCAGTTTTTCTTATATATCATCCAAATCGTCGATATACGTAGAAATAGCATCGTTTTCGAATTTCGTGTAATTTTTACATTTTTATTAGAAAATCGTTAAAATTTCAGTTTTTCTTATATATCATCCAAATCGTCGATATACGTAGAAATAGCATCGTTGTCGAATTTCGTGTAATTTTTACATTTTTCTTGGAAATTCGCTAAAATTCAATTTTTCTTATATATCTATAGAAATAGCATCATTTTCAAATTTTGGATAATTTTTACATTTTTCTTGGAAATTCGCTAAAATTCAATTTTTCTTATATATCTATAGAAATAGCATCGTTTTCAAATTTTGGATAATTTTTACATTTTTCTTGGAAATTCGCTAAAATTCAATTTTTCTTAAATATCTTCCAAATCATCTAGATAGCATCGTTTTCGAATTTCGTGCAATTTTTACATTTTTCTAGGAAATTCGCTAAAATTCAATTTTTCTTATATATCTATAGAAATAGCATTGTTTTCAAATTTTGGATAATTTTTACATTTTTCTAGGAAATTCGCTAAAATTCAATTTTTCTTATATATCTATAGAAATAGCATCGTTATCAAATTTTGGTTAATTTTTACATTTTTCTTAGAAAATCGTTAAAATTTCGGTTTTCTTGGAAATTCGCTAAAATTTCAGTTTTTCTTATATATCATCCAAATCGTCGATATACGTAGAAATAGCATCGGTTTCGAATTTCGTGCAATTTTTATATTTTTCTTGGAAATTCGCTAAAATTCAATTTTTCTTATATATCTATAGAAATAGCATCGTTATCAAATTTCGTGTAATTTTTACATTTTTCTTGGAAATTCGCTAAAATTCAATTTTTCTTAAATATCTTCCAAATCATCTAGATAGCATCGTTTTCGAATTTCGTGCAATTTTTACATTTTTCTAGGAAATTCGCTAAAATTCAATTTTTCTTATATATCTATAGAAATAGCATCGTTTTCAAATTTTGGTTAATTTTTACATTTTTATTAGAAAATCGTTAAAATTTCAGTTTTTCTTATATATCATCCAAATCGTCGATATACGTAGAAATAGCATCGTTGTCGAATTTCGTGTAATTTTTACATTTTTCTTGGAAATTCGCTAAAATTCAATTTTTCTTATATATCTATAGAAATAGCATCGTTTTCAAATTTTGGTTAATTTTTACATTTTTATTAGAAAATCGTTAAAATTTCAGTTTTTCTTATATATCATCCAAATCGTCGATATACGTAGAAATAGCATCGTTTTCGAATTTCGTGTAATTTTTACATTTTTCTTGGAAATTCGCTAAAATTCAATTTTTCTTATATATCTATAGAAATAGAATCGTTTTGGAATTTTCGTTAATTTTTACATTTTTCTTGGGAAATCGTTAAAATTTCAGTTTTTCTTATATATCATCCAAATCGTCGATAAACGTAGATATATCAACGATTAAGAATTTCGGTTAATTTTTACAGTTTACTCTTAAATTCGCTAAAATACAATTTATCTTAAATATCTTCCAAATCATCTAGATAGCATCGTTTTCAATTTATGGTTAATTTATACATATTTCTTGGAAATTTGCTAAAATTTCAGTTTTTCTTATATATCGTCCATATCGTCGATATACGTAGAAATAGCATCGTTTTCGAATTTCGTGCAATTTTTACATTTTTCTTGGAAATTCGCTAAAATTCAATTTTTCTTATATATCTATAGAAATAGAATCGTTTTGGAATTTTCGTTAATTTTTACATTTTTCTTGGGAAATCGTTAAAATTTCAGTTTTTCTTATATATCATCCAAATCGTCGATATACGTAGAAATAGCATCGTTTTCGAATTTCGTGTAATTTTTACATTTTTCTTGGAAATTCGCTAAAATTCAATTTTTCTTATATATCTATAGAAATAGAATCGTTTTGGAATTTTCGTTAATTTTTACATTTTTCTTGGGAAATCGTTAAAATTTCAGTTTTTCTTATATATCATCCAAATCGTCGATAAACGTAGATATATCAACGATTAAGAATTTCGGTTAATTTTTACAGTTTACTCTTAAATTCGCTAAAATTCAATTTATCTTAAATATCTTCCAAATCATCTAGATAGCATCGTTTTCAATTTATGGTTAATTTATACATATTTCTTGGAAATTTGCTAAAATTTCAGTTTTTCTTATATATCGTCCAAATCGTCGATATACGTAGAAATAGCATCGTTTTCGAATTTCGTGCAATTTTTACATTTTTCTTGGAAATTCGCTAAAATTCAATTTTTCTTATATATCTATAGAAATAGCATCGTTTTCAAATTTTGGATAATTTTTACATTTTTCTTGGAAATTCCCTAAAATTTCAGATTTTCTTGGAAATCGCTAAAATTTCAGTTTTTCTTATATATCATCCAAATCGTCGATATAGGTAGAAATAGCATCGTTTTCGAATTTCGTATAATTTTTACATTTTTATTAGAAAATCGTTAAAATTTCAGTTTTTCTTATATATCGTCCAAATCGTCGATATACGTAGAAATAGCATCCTTTTCGAATTTCGTGCAATTTTTACATTTTTCTTGGAAATTCGCTAAAATTCAATTTTTCTTATATATCTATAGAAATAGCATCGTTTTCAAATTTTGGATAATCTTTACATTTTTCTTGGAAATTCGCTAAAATTTCAGATTTTCTTGGAAATCACTAAAATTTCAGTTTTTCTTATATATCATCCAAATCGTCGATATACGTAAAAATAGCATCGTTTTCGAATTTCGTGTAATTTTTACATTTTTCTTGGAAATTCGCTAAAATTCACTTTTTCTTATATATCTATAGAAATAGCATCGTTTTGGAATTTTCGTTAATTTTTACATTTTTCTTGGGAAATCATTAAAATTTCAGTTTTTCTTATATATCATCCAAATCGTCGATAAACGTAGATATATCAACGATTAAGAATTTCGTTTAATTTTTACAGTTTACTCGGAAATTCGCTAAAATTCAATTTTTCTTATATATCTATAGAAATAGCATCGTTTTCAAATTTTGGATAATTTTTACATTTTTCTTGGAAATTCGCTAAAATTTCAGATTTTCTTGGAAATCGCTAAAATTTCAGTTTTTCTTATATATCATCCAAATCGTCGATATACGTAGAAATAGCATCGTTTTCGAATTTCGTGAAATTTTTACATTTTTATTAGAAAATCGTTAAAATTTCAGTTTTTCTTATATATCATCCAAATCGTCGATATACGTAGAAATAGCATCGTTGTCGAATTTCGTGTAATTTTTACATTTTTCTTGGAAATTCGCTAAAATTCAATTTTTCTTATATATCTATAGAAATAGCATCGTTTTCAAATTTTGGATAATTTTTACATTTTTCTTGGAAATTCGCTAAAATTCAATTTTTCTTATATATCTATAGAAATAGCATCGTTTTCAAATTTTGGATAATTTTTACATTTTTCTTGGAAATTCGCTAAAATTCAATTTTTCTTAGATATCTTCCAAATCATCTAGATAGCATCGTTTTCGAATTTCGTGCAATTTTTACATTTTTCTAGGAAATTCGCTAAAATTCAATTTTTCTTATATATCTATAGAAATAGCATTGTTTTCAAATTTTGGATAATTTTTACATTTTTCTAGGAAATTCGCTAAAATTCAATTTTTCTTATATATCTATAGAAATAGCATCGTTTTCAAATTTTGGATAATTTTTACATTTTTCTTGGAAATTCGCTAAAATTTCAGATTTTCTTGGAAATCGCTAAAATTTCAGTTTTTCTTATATATCATCCAAATCGTCGATATACGTAGAAATAGCATCGTTTTCGAATTTCGTGAAATTTTTACATTTTTATTAGAAAATCGTTAAAATTTCAGTTTTTCTTATATATCATCCAAATCGTCGATATACGTAGAAATAGCATCGTTGTCGAATTTCGTGTAATTTTTACATTTTTATTGGAAATTCGCTAAAATTCAATTTTTCTTATATATCTATAGAAATAGCATCGTTTTCAAATTTTGGATAATTTTTACATTTTTCTTGGAAATTCGCTAAAATTCAATTTTTCTTATATATCTATAGAAATAGCATCGTTTTCAAATTTTGGATAATTTTTACATTTTTCTTGGAAATTCGCTAAAATTCAATTTTTCTTAGATATCTTCCAAATCATCTAGATAGCATCGTTTTCGAATTTCGTGCAATTTTTACATTTTTCTAGGAAATTCGCTAAAATTCAATTTTTCTTATATATCTATAGAAATAGCATTGTTTTCAAATTTTGGATAATTTTTACATTTTTCTAGGAAATTCGCTAAAATTCAATTTTTCTTATATATCTATAGAAATAGCATCGTTATCAAATTTTGGTTAATTTTTACATTTTTCTTAGAAAATCGTTAAAATTTCAGTTTTTCTTATATATCTTCCAAATCATCTAGATAGCATCGTTTTCGAATTTCGTGCAATTTTTACATTTTTCTAGGAAATTCGCTAAAATTCAATTTTTCTTATATATCTATAGAAATAGCATTGTTTTCAAATTTTGGATAATTTTTACATTTTTCTAGGAAATTCGCTAAAATTCAATTTTTCTTATATATCTATAGAAATAGCATCGTTATCAAATTTTGGTTAATTTTTACATTTTTCTTAGAAAATCGTTAAAATTTCGGTTTTCTTGGAAATTCGCTAAAATTTCAGTTTTTCTTATATATCATCCAAATCGTCGATATACGTAGAAATAGCATCGGTTTCGAATTTCGTGCAATTTTTATATTTTTCTTGGAAATTCGCTAAAATTCAATTTTTCTTAAATATCTTCCAAATCATCTAGATAGCATCGTTTTCGAATTTCGTGCAATTTTTACATTTTTCTAGGAAATTCGCTAAAATTCAATTTTTCTTATATATCTATAGAAATAGCATCGTTTTCAAATTTTGGTTAATTTTTACATTTTTATTAGAAAATCGTTAAAATTTCAGTTTTTCTTATATATCATCCAAATCGTCAATATACGTAGAAATAGCATCGTTGTCGAATTTCGTGTAATTTTTACATTTTTCTAGGAAATTCGCTAAAATTCAATTTTTCTTATATATCTATAGAAATAGCATCCTTTTCGAATTTCGTGCAATTTTTACATTTTTCTTGGAAATTCGCTAAAATTCAATTTTTCTTATATATCTATAGAAATAGCATCGTTTTCAAATTTTGGATAATCTTTACATTTTTCTTGGAAATTCGCTAAAATTTCAGATTTTCCTGGAAATCACTAAAATTTCAGTTTTTCTTATATATCATCCAAATCGTCGATATACGTAAAAATAGCATCGTTTTCGAATTTCGTGTAATTTTTACATTTTTCTTGGAAATTCGCTAAAATTCACTTTTTCTTATATATCTATAGAAATAGCATCGTTTTGGAATTTTCGTTAATTTTTACATTTTTCTTGGGAAATCATTAAAATTTCAGTTTTTCTTATATATCATCCAAATCGTCGATAAACGTAGATATATCAACGATTAAGAATTTCGGTTAATTTTTACAGTTTACTCGGAAATTCGCTAAAATTCAATTTTTCTTATATATCTATAGAAATAGCATCGTTTTCAAATTTTGGATAATTTTTACATTTTTCTTGGAAATTCGCTAAAATTTCAGATTTTCTTGGAAATCGCTAAAATTTCAGTTTTTCTTATATATCATCCAAATCGTCGATATACGTAGAAATAGCATCGTTTTCGAATTTCGTGAAATTTTTACATTTTTATTAGAAAATCGTTAAAATTTCAGTTTTTCTTATATATCATCCAAATCGTCGATATACGTAGAAATAGCATCGTTGTCGAATTTCGTGTAATTTTTACATTTTTCTTGGAAATTCGCTAAAATTCAATTTTTCTTATATATCTATAGAAATAGCATCGTTTTCAAATTTTGGATAATTTTTACATTTTTCTTGGAAATTCGCTAAAATTCAATTTTTCTTATATATCTATAGAAATAGCATCGTTTTCAAATTTTGGATAATTTTTACATTTTTCTTGGAAATTCGCTAAAATTCAATTTTTCTTAGATATCTTCCAAATCATCTAGATAGCATCGTTTTCGAATTTCGTGCAATTTTTACATTTTTCTAGGAAATTCGCTAAAATTCAATTTTTCTTATATATCTATAGAAATAGCATTGTTTTCAAATTTTGGATAATTTTTACATTTTTCTAGGAAATTCGCTAAAATTCAATTTTTCTTATATATCTATAGAAATAGCATCGTTATCAAATTTTGGTTAATTTTTACATTTTTCTTAGAAAATCGTTAAAATTTCGGTTTTCTTGGAAATTCGCTAAAATTTAAGTTTTTCTTATATATCATCCAAATCGTCGATATTCGTAGAAATAGCATCGGTTTCGAATTTCGTGCAATTTTTATATTTTTCTTGGAAATTCGCTAAAATTCAATTTTTCTTATATATCTATAGAAATAGCATCGTTATCAAATTTCGTGTAATTTTTACATTTTTCTTGGCAATTCGCTAAAATTCAATTTATCTCATATATCTATAGAAATAGCATCGTTTTCAAATTTCGGTTAATTCTTACATTTTTATTAGAAAATCGTTAAAATTTCAGTTTTTCTTATATATCATCCAAATCGTCGATATACGTAGAAATAGCATCGTTTTCGAATTTCGTGTAATTTTTACGTTCTTCTTGGAAATTCGCTAAAATTCAATTTTTCTTATATATCTATAGAAATAGCATCGTTTTCAAATTTTTGTTAATTTTTACATTTTTCTTGGAAAATCGTTAAAATTTCGGTTTTCTTGGAAATTCGCTAAAATTTCAGTTTTTCTTATATATCATCCAAATTGTCGATATACGTAGAAATAGCATCGTTTTCGAATTTCGTGTAATTTTTACATTTTTCTTGGAAATTCGCTAAAATTCAATTTTTCTTATATAGAAAAAAATAGCACCGTTTTCAAATCATCTAGATAGCATCGTTTTCAATTTATGGTTAATTTATACATATTTCTTGGAAATTTGCTAAAATTTCAGTTTTTCTTATATATCGTCCATATCGTCGATATACGTAGAAATAGCATCGTTTTCGAATTTCGTGCAATTTTTACATTTTTCTTGGAAATTCGCTAAAATTCAATTTTTCTTATATATCTATAGAAATAGAATCGTTTTGGAATTTTCGTTAATTTTTACATTTTTCTTGGGAAATCGTTAAAATTTCAGTTTTTCTTATATATCATCCAAATCGTCGATATACGTAGAAATAGCATCGTTTTCGAATTTCGTGTAATTTTTACATTTTTCTTGGAAATTCGCTAAAATTCAATTTTTCTTATATATCTATAGAAATAGAATCGTTTTGGAATTTTCGTTAATTTTTACATTTTTCTTGGGAAATCGTTAAAATTTCAGTTTTTCTTATATATCATCCAAATCGTCGATAAACGTAGATATATCAACGATTAAGAATTTCGGTTAATTTTTACAGTTTACTCTTAAATTCGCTAAAATTCAATTTATCTTAAATATCTTCCAAATCATCTAGATAGCATCGTTTTCAATTTATGGTTAATTTATACATATTTCTTGGAAATTTGCTAAAATTTCAGTTTTTCTTATATATCGTCCAAATCGTCGATATACGTAGAAATAGCATCGTTTTCGAATTTCGTGCAATTTTTACATTTTTCTTGGAAATTCGCTAAAATTCAATTTTTCTTATATATCTATAGAAATAGCATCGTTTTCAAATTTTGGATAATTTTTACATTTTTCTTGGAAATTCCCTAAAATTTCAGATTTTCTTGGAAATCGCTAAAATTTCAGTTTTTCTTATATATCATCCAAATCGTCGATATAGGTAGAAATAGCATCGTTTTCGAATTTCGTATAATTTTTACATTTTTATTAGAAAATCGTTAAAATTTCAGTTTTTCTTATATATCGTCCAAATCGTCGATATACGTAGAAATAGCATCCTTTTCGAATTTCGTGCAATTTTTACATTTTTCTTGGAAATTCGCTAAAATTCAATTTTTCTTATATATCTATAGAAATAGCATCGTTTTCAAATTTTGGATAATCTTTACATTTTTCTTGGAAATTCGCTAAAATTTCAGATTTTCTTGGAAATCACTAAAATTTCAGTTTTTCTTATATATCATCCAAATCGTCGATATACGTAAAAATAGCATCGTTTTCGAATTTCGTGTAATTTTTACATTTTTCTTGGAAATTCGCTAAAATTCACTTTTTCTTATATATCTATAGAAATAGCATCGTTTTGGAATTTTCGTTAATTTTTACATTTTTCTTGGGAAATCATTAAAATTTCAGTTTTTCTTATATATCATCCAAATCGTCGATAAACGTAGATATATCAACGATTAAGAATTTCGTTTAATTTTTACAGTTTACTCGGAAATTCGCTAAAATTCAATTTTTCTTATATATCTATAGAAATAGCATCGTTTTCAAATTTTGGATAATTTTTACATTTTTCTTGGAAATTCGCTAAAATTTCAGATTTTCTTGGAAATCGCTAAAATTTCAGTTTTTCTTATATATCATCCAAATCGTCGATATACGTAGAAATAGCATCGTTTTCGAATTTCGTGAAATTTTTACATTTTTATTAGAAAATCGTTAAAATTTCAGTTTTTCTTATATATCATCCAAATCGTCGATATACGTAGAAATAGCATCGTTGTCGAATTTCGTGTAATTTTTACATTTTTCTTGGAAATTCGCTAAAATTCAATTTTTCTTATATATCTATAGAAATAGCATCGTTTTCAAATTTTGGATAATTTTTACATTTTTCTTGGAAATTCGCTAAAATTCAATTTTTCTTATATATCTATAGAAATAGCATCGTTTTCAAATTTTGGATAATTTTTACATTTTTCTTGGAAATTCGCTAAAATTCAATTTTTCTTAGATATCTTCCAAATCATCTAGATAGCATCGTTTTCGAATTTCGTGCAATTTTTACATTTTTCTAGGAAATTCGCTAAAATTCAATTTTTCTTATATATCTATAGAAATAGCATTGTTTTCAAATTTTGGATAATTTTTACATTTTTCTAGGAAATTCGCTAAAATTCAATTTTTCTTATATATCTATAGAAATAGCATCGTTTTCAAATTTTGGATAATTTTTACATTTTTCTTGGAAATTCGCTAAAATTTCAGATTTTCTTGGAAATCGCTAAAATTTCAGTTTTTCTTATATATCATCCAAATCGTCGATATACGTAGAAATAGCATCGTTTTCGAATTTCGTGAAATTTTTACATTTTTATTAGAAAATCGTTAAAATTTCAGTTTTTCTTATATATCATCCAAATCGTCGATATACGTAGAAATAGCATCGTTGTCGAATTTCGTGTAATTTTTACATTTTTATTGGAAATTCGCTAAAATTCAATTTTTCTTATATATCTATAGAAATAGCATCGTTTTCAAATTTTGGATAATTTTTACATTTTTCTTGGAAATTCGCTAAAATTCAATTTTTCTTATATATCTATAGAAATAGCATCGTTTTCAAATTTTGGATAATTTTTACATTTTTCTTGGAAATTCGCTAAAATTCAATTTTTCTTAGATATCTTCCAAATCATCTAGATAGCATCGTTTTCGAATTTCGTGCAATTTTTACATTTTTCTAGGAAATTCGCTAAAATTCAATTTTTCTTATATATCTATAGAAATAGCATTGTTTTCAAATTTTGGATAATTTTTACATTTTTCTAGGAAATTCGCTAAAATTCAATTTTTCTTATATATCTATAGAAATAGCATCGTTATCAAATTTTGGTTAATTTTTACATTTTTCTTAGAAAATCGTTAAAATTTCAGTTTTTCTTATATATCTTCCAAATCATCTAGATAGCATCGTTTTCGAATTTCGTGCAATTTTTACATTTTTCTAGGAAATTCGCTAAAATTCAATTTTTCTTATATATCTATAGAAATAGCATTGTTTTCAAATTTTGGATAATTTTTACATTTTTCTAGGAAATTCGCTAAAATTCAATTTTTCTTATATATCTATAGAAATAGCATCGTTATCAAATTTTGGTTAATTTTTACATTTTTCTTAGAAAATCGTTAAAATTTCGGTTTTCTTGGAAATTCGCTAAAATTTCAGTTTTTCTTATATATCATCCAAATCGTCGATATACGTAGAAATAGCATCGGTTTCGAATTTCGTGCAATTTTTATATTTTTCTTGGAAATTCGCTAAAATTCAATTTTTCTTAAATATCTTCCAAATCATCTAGATAGCATCGTTTTCGAATTTCGTGCAATTTTTACATTTTTCTAGGAAATTCGCTAAAATTCAATTTTTCTTATATATCTATAGAAATAGCATCGTTTTCAAATTTTGGTTAATTTTTACATTTTTATTAGAAAATCGTTAAAATTTCAGTTTTTCTTATATATCATCCAAATCGTCAATATACGTAGAAATAGCATCGTTGTCGAATTTCGTGTAATTTTTACATTTTTCTAGGAAATTCGCTAAAATTCAATTTTTCTTATATATCTATAGAAATAGCATCCTTTTCGAATTTCGTGCAATTTTTACATTTTTCTTGGAAATTCGCTAAAATTCAATTTTTCTTATATATCTATAGAAATAGCATCGTTTTCAAATTTTGGATAATCTTTACATTTTTCTTGGAAATTCGCTAAAATTTCAGATTTTCCTGGAAATCACTAAAATTTCAGTTTTTCTTATATATCATCCAAATCGTCGATATACGTAAAAATAGCATCGTTTTCGAATTTCGTGTAATTTTTACATTTTTCTTGGAAATTCGCTAAAATTCACTTTTTCTTATATATCTATAGAAATAGCATCGTTTTGGAATTTTCGTTAATTTTTACATTTTTCTTGGGAAATCATTAAAATTTCAGTTTTTCTTATATATCATCCAAATCGTCGATAAACGTAGATATATCAACGATTAAGAATTTCGGTTAATTTTTACAGTTTACTCGGAAATTCGCTAAAATTCAATTTTTCTTATATATCTATAGAAATAGCATCGTTTTCAAATTTTGGATAATTTTTACATTTTTCTTGGAAATTCGCTAAAATTTCAGATTTTCTTGGAAATCGCTAAAATTTCAGTTTTTCTTATATATCATCCAAATCGTCGATATACGTAGAAATAGCATCGTTTTCGAATTTCGTGAAATTTTTACATTTTTATTAGAAAATCGTTAAAATTTCAGTTTTTCTTATATATCATCCAAATCGTCGATATACGTAGAAATAGCATCGTTGTCGAATTTCGTGTAATTTTTACATTTTTCTTGGAAATTCGCTAAAATTCAATTTTTCTTATATATCTATAGAAATAGCATCGTTTTCAAATTTTGGATAATTTTTACATTTTTCTTGGAAATTCGCTAAAATTCAATTTTTCTTATATATCTATAGAAATAGCATCGTTTTCAAATTTTGGATAATTTTTACATTTTTCTTGGAAATTCGCTAAAATTCAATTTTTCTTAGATATCTTCCAAATCATCTAGATAGCATCGTTTTCGAATTTCGTGCAATTTTTACATTTTTCTAGGAAATTCGCTAAAATTCAATTTTTCTTATATATCTATAGAAATAGCATTGTTTTCAAATTTTGGATAATTTTTACATTTTTCTAGGAAATTCGCTAAAATTCAATTTTTCTTATATATCTATAGAAATAGCATCGTTATCAAATTTTGGTTAATTTTTACATTTTTCTTAGAAAATCGTTAAAATTTCGGTTTTCTTGGAAATTCGCTAAAATTTAAGTTTTTCTTATATATCATCCAAATCGTCGATATTCGTAGAAATAGCATCGGTTTCGAATTTCGTGCAATTTTTATATTTTTCTTGGAAATTCGCTAAAATTCAATTTTTCTTATATATCTATAGAAATAGCATCGTTATCAAATTTCGTGTAATTTTTACATTTTTCTTGGCAATTCGCTAAAATTCAATTTATCTCATATATCTATAGAAATAGCATCGTTTTCAAATTTCGGTTAATTCTTACATTTTTATTAGAAAATCGTTAAAATTTCAGTTTTTCTTATATATCATCCAAATCGTCGATATACGTAGAAATAGCATCGTTTTCGAATTTCGTGTAATTTTTACGTTCTTCTTGGAAATTCGCTAAAATTCAATTTTTCTTATATATCTATAGAAATAGCATCGTTTTCAAATTTTTGTTAATTTTTACATTTTTCTTGGAAAATCGTTAAAATTTCGGTTTTCTTGGAAATTCGCTAAAATTTCAGTTTTTCTTATATATCATCCAAATTGTCGATATACGTAGAAATAGCATCGTTTTCGAATTTCGTGTAATTTTTACATTTTTCTTGGAAATTCGCTAAAATTCAATTTTTCTTATATAGAAAAAAATAGCACCGTTTTCAAATTTCGGTTAATTCTTACATTTTTATTAGCAAATCGTTAAAATTTCAGTTTTTCTTATATATCATCCAAATCGTCGATAAACGTAGAAATAGCATCGTTGTCGAATTTCGTGTAATTTTTACATTTTTCTTGGAAATTCGCTAAAATTCAATTTTTCTTATATATCTATAGAAATAGCATCGTTTTCAAATTTTGGATAATTTTTACATTTTTCTTGGAAATTCGCTAAAATTCAATTTTCCTTATATATCTATAGAAATAGCATCGTTTTCAAATTTTGGATAATTTTTACATTTTTCTTGGAAATTCGCTAAAATTTCAGATTTTCTTGGAAATCGCTAAAATTTCAGTTTTTCTTATATATCATCCAAATCGTCGATATACGTAGAAATAGCATCGTTTTCGAATTTCGTGTAATTTTTACATTTTTATTAGAAAATCGTTAAAATTTCAGTTTTTCTTATATATCATCCAAATAGTCGATATACGTAGAAATAGCATCGTTGTCGAATTTCGTGTAATTTTTACATTTTTCTTGGAAATTCGCTAAAATTCAATTTTTCTTATATATCTATAGAAATAGCATCATTTTCAAATTTTGGATAATTTTTACATTTTTCTTGGAAATTCGCTAAAATTCAATTTTTCTTATATATCTATAGAAATAGCATCGTTTTCAAATTTTGGATAATTTTTACATTTTTCTTGGAAATTCGCTAAAATTCAATTTTTCTTAAATATCTTCCAAATCATCTAGATAGCATCGTTTTCGAATTTCGTGCAATTTTTACATTTTTCTAGGAAATTCGCTAAAATTCAATTTTTCTTATATATCTATAGAAATAGCATTGTTTTCAAATTTTGGATAATTTTTACATTTTTCTAGGAAATTCGCTAAAATTCAATTTTTCTTATATATCTATAGAAATAGCATCGTTATCAAATTTTGGTTAATTTTTACATTTTTCTTAGAAAATCGTTAAAATTTCGGTTTTCTTGGAAATTCGCTAAAATTTCAGTTTTTCTTATATATCATCCAAATCGTCGATATACGTAGAAATAGCATCGGTTTCGAATTTCGTGCAATTTTTATATTTTTCTTGGAAATTCGCTAAAATTCAATTTTTCTTAAATATCTTCCAAATCATCTAGATAGCATCGTTTTCGAATTTCGTGCAATTTTTACATTTTTCTAGGAAATTCGCTAAAATTCAATTTTTCTTATATATCTATAGAAATAGCATCGTTTTCAAATTTTGGTTAATTTTTACATTTTTATTAGAAAATCGTTAAAATTTCAGTTTTTCTTATATATCATCCAAATCGTCAATATACGTAGAAATAGCATCGTTGTCGAATTTCGTGTAATTTTTACATTTTTCTAGGAAATTCGCTAAAATTCAATTTTTCTTATATATCTATAGAAATAGCATCGTTTTCAAATTTTGGTTAATTTTTACATTTTTATTAGAAAATCGTTAAAATTTCAGTTTTTCTTATATATCATCCAAATCGTCGATATACGTAGAAATAGCATCGTTTTCGAATTTCGTGTAATTTTTACATTTTTCTTGGAAATTCGCTAAAATTCAATTTTTCTCATATATCTATAGAAATAGAATCGTTTTGGAATTTTCGTTAATTTTTACATTTTTCTTGGGAAATCGTTAAAATTTCAGTTTTTCTTATATATCATCCAAATCGTCGATAAACGTAGATATATCAACGATTAAGAATTTCGGTTAATTTTTACAGTTTACTCTTAAATTCGCTAAAATACAATTTATCTTAAATATCTTCCAAATCATCTAGATAGCATCGTTTTCAATTTATGGTTAATTTATACATATTTCTTGGAAATTTGCTAAAATTTCAGTTTTTCTTATATATCGTCCATATCGTCGATATACGTAGAAATAGCATCGTTTTCGAATTTCGTGCAATTTTTACATTTTTCTTGGAAATTCGCTAAAATTCAATTTTTCTTATATATCTATAGAAATAGCATCGTTTTCAAATTTTGGATAATCTTTACATTTTTCTTGGAAATTCGCTAAAATTTCAGATTTTCTTGGAAATCGCTAAAATTTCAGTTTTTCTTATATATCATCCAAATCGTCGATATACGTAAAAATAGCATCGTTTTCGAATTTCGTGTAATTTTTACATTTTTCTTGGAAATTCGCTAAAATTCACTTTTTCTTATATATCTATAGAAATAGCATCGTTTTCAAATTTTGGATAATCTTTACATTTTTCTTGGAAATTCGCTAAAATTTCAGATTTTCTTGGGAAATCGTTAAAATTTCAGTTTTTCTTATATATCATCCAAATCGTCGATAAACGTAGATATATCAACGATTAAGAATTTCGGTTAATTTTTACAGTTTACTCTTAAATTCGCTAAAATACAATTTATCTTAAATATCTTCCAAATCATCTAGATAGCATCGTTTTCAATTTATGGTTAATTTATACATATTTCTTGGAAATTTGCTAAAATTTCAGTTTTTCTTATATATCGTCCAAATCGTCGATATACGTAGAAATAGCATCGTTTTCAAATTTCGTGCAATTTTTACATTTTTCTTGGAAATTCGCTAAAATTCAATTTTTCTTATATATCTATATAAATAGCATCGTTTTCAAATTTTGGTTAATTTTTACATTTTTCTTGGAAAATCGTTAAAATTTCAGTTTTTCTTATATATCATCCAAATCGTCGATATACGTAGAAATAGCATCGTTTTCGAATTTCGTGCAATTTTTATATTTTTCTTGGAAATTCGCTAAAATTCAATTTTTCTTATATGTCTATAGAAATAGCATCGTTTTCAAATTTTGGTTAATTTTTACATTTTTCTTGGAAAATCGTTAAAATTTCGGTTTTCTTGGAAATCCGCTAAAATTTCAGTTTTTCTTACATATCATCCAAATCGTCGATGTACGTAGAAATAGCATCGTTTTCGAATTTCGTGTAATTTTTACATTTTTCTTGGAAATTCGCTAAAATCCAATTTTTCTTATATAGAAAAAAATAGCATCGTTTTCAAATTTTGGTTAATTTTTACATTTTTATTAGAAAATCGTTAAAATTTCAGTTTTTCTTATATATCATCCAAATCGTCGATATACGTAGAAATAGCATCGTTTTCGAATTTCGTGTAATTTTTACATTTTTCTAGGAAATTCGCTAAAATTCAATTTTTCTTATATATCTATAGAAATAGCATCGTTTTCAAATTTTGGTTAATTTTTACACTTTTCTTGGAAAATCGTTAAAATTTCAGTTTTTCTTATATATCATCCAAATCGTCGATACACGTAGAAATATCAACGATTAAGAATTTCGGTTAATTTTTACAGTTTACTCGGAAATTCGCTAAAATTCAATTTTTCTTAAATATCTTCCAAATCATCTAGATAGCATCGTTTTCAATTTTTGGTTAATTTATACATATTTCTTGGAAATTTGCTAAAATTGCAGTTTTTCTTATATATCGTCCAAATCGTCGATATACGTAGAAATAGCATCGCTTTCGAATTTCGTGCAATTTTTATATTTTTCTTGGAAATTCGCTAAAATTCAATTTTTCTTATATATCTATAGAAATAGCATCGTTTTCAAATTTTGGTTAATTTTTACATTTTTCTTGGAAATTCGCTAAAATTTCAGATTTTCTTGGAAATCGCTAAAATTTCAGTTTTTCTTATATATCATCCAAATCGTCGATATAGGTAGAAATAGCATCGTTTTCAAATTTCGTGTAATTTATACATTTTTCTTGGAAATTCGCTAAAATTCAATTTTTCTTATATATCTATAGAAATAGCATCGTTTTCAAATTTTGGTTAATTTTTACATTTTTCGTGGAAAATCGTTAAAATTTCGGTTTTCTTGGAAATTCGCTAAAATTTCAGTTTTTCTTATATATCATCCAAATCGTCGATATACGTAGAAATAGCACTGTTTTCGAATTTCGTGTAATTTTTACATTTTTCTTGGAAATTCGCTGAAATTCAATTTTTCTTAAATATCTATAGCAATAGCATCGTTTTCAAATTTTGGTTAATTTTTACATTTTTCTTGGAAAATCGTTAAAATTTCAGTTTTTCTTATATATCATCCAAATCGTCGATATACGTAGAAATAGCATCGTTTTCGAATTTCGTGTAATTTTTACATTTTTCTTGGAAATTCGCTAAAATTCAATTTTTCTTATATAGAAAAAAATAGCATCGTTTTCAAATTTTGGTTAATTTTTATATTTTTCTTGGAAAATCGTTAAAATTTCAGTTTTTCTTATATATCATCCAAATCGTCGATATACGTAGAAATAGCATCGTTTTTGAATTTCGTGTACTTTTTACATTTTTCTTGGAAATTCGCTAAAATTCAATTTTTCTTATATATGTATAGAAATAGCATCGTTTTTAAATTTTGGTTAATTTTTACATTTTTCTTGGAAAATCGTTAAAATTTCAGTTTTTCTTATATATCATCCAAATCGTGGATAAACGTAGATATATCAACGATTAAGAATTTCGGTTAATTTTTACAGTTTACTCGGAAATTCGCTAAAATTCAATTTTTCTTAAATATCTTCCAAATCATCTAGATAGCATCGTTTTCAATTTTAGGTTAATTTATACATATTTCTTGGAAATTTGCTAAAATTTCAGTTTTTCTTATATATCATCCAAATCGTCGATATAGGTAGAAATAGCATCGTTTTCGAATTTCGTGTAATTTATACATTTTTCTTGGAAATTCGCTAAAATTCAATTTTTCTTATATATCTATAGAAATAGCATCGTTTTCAAATTTTGGTTAATTTTTACATTGTTCTTGGAAAATCGTTAAAATTTCGGTTTTCTTGGAAATTCGCTAAAATTTCAGATTTTCTTATATATCATCCAAATTGTCGATATACGTAGAAATAGCATCGTTTTCGAATTTCGTGTAATTTTTACATTTTTCTTGGAAATTCGCTAAAATTCAATTTTTCTTATATAGAAAAAAATAGCATCGTTTTCAAATTTTGGTTAATTTTTACATTTTTATTAGAAAATCGTTAAAATTTCAGTTTTTCTTATATATCATCCAAATCGTCGATATACGTAGAAATAGCATCGTTTTCGAATTTCGTGTAATTTTTATTTTTTTCTTGGTAATTCGCTAATATTCAATTTTTCTTATATATCTATAGAAATAGCATCGTTTTCAAATTTTGGTTAATTTTTACATTTTTCTTAGAAAATCGTTAAAATTTCAGTTTTTCTTATATACCATCCAAATCGTCGATATACGTAGAAATATCAACGATTAAGAATTTCGGCTAATTTTTAGTTTCCTCGGAAATTCGCTAAAATTCAATTTTTCTTAAATATCTTCCAAATCATCTAGATAGCATCGTTTTCAAATTTTGGTTAATTTATACATATTTCTTGGAAATTTGCTAAAATTTCAGTTTTTCTTAAATATCGTCCAAATCGTCGATATACGTAGAAATAGCATCGTTTTCGAATTTCGTGCAATTTTTATATTTTTCCTGGAAATTCGCTAAAATTCAATTTTTATTTATATATCTATAGAAATAGCATCGTTTTCGAATTTCGTGTAATTTTTACATTTTTCTTGGAAATTCGCTAAAATTTCAGATTTTCTTGGAAATCGCTAAAATTTCAGTTTTTCTTATATATCATCCAAATCGTCGATATACGTAGAAATAGCATCGTTTTCGAATTTCGTGTAATTTTTACATTTTTCTTGGAAATTCGCTAAAATTCAATTTTTCTTATATATCTATATAAATAGCATCGTTTTCAAATTTTGGTTAATTTTTACATTTTTCTTGGAAAATCGTAAAAATTTCAGTTTTTCTTATATATCTTCCAAATCGTCGATAAACGTAGAAATAGCATCGTTTTCGAATTTCGTGTAATTTTTACATTTTTCTTGGAAATTCGCTAAAATTCAATTTTTCTTATATATCTATAGAAATAGCATCGTTTTCAAATTTTGGTTAATTTTTACATTTTTCTTAGAAAATCGTTAAAATTTCAGTTTTTCTTATATACCATCCAAATCGTCGATATACGTAGAAATATCAACGATTAAGAATTTCGGTTAATTTTTAGTTTACTCGGAAATTCGCTAAAATTCAATTTTTCTTAAATATCTTCCAAATCATCTAGATAGCATCGTTTTCGAATTTCGTGCAATTTTTACATTTTTCTTGGAAATTCGCTAAAATTCAATTTTTCTTATATATCTATAGAAATAGCATCGTTTTCAAATTTTGGTTAATTTTTACATTTTTCTTAGAAAATCGTTAAAATTTCAGATTTTCTTGGAAATCGCTAAAATTTCAGTTTTTCTTATATATCATCCAAATCGTCGATATACGTAGAAATAGCATCGTTTTCGAATTTCGTGTAATTTTTACATTTTTCTTGGAAATTCGCTAAAATTCAATTTTTCTTATATATCTATAGAAATAGCATCGTTTTCAAATTTTGGTTAATTTTTACATTTTTCTTAGAAAATCGTTAAAATTTCAGTTTTTCTTATATACCATCCAAATCGTCGATATACGTAGAAATATCAACGATTAAGAATTTCGGCTAATTTTTAGTTTCCTCGGAAATTCGCTAAAATTCAATTTTTCTTAAATATCTTCCAAATCATCTAGATAGCATCGTTTTCAAATTTTGGTTAATTTATACATATTTCTTGGAAATTTGCTAAAATTTCAGTTTTTCTTAAATATCGTCCAAATCGTCGATATACGTAGAAATAGCATCGTTTTCGAATTTCGTGCAATTTTTATATTTTTCCTGGAAATTCGCTAAAATTCAATTTTTATTTATATATCTATAGAAATAGCATCGTTTTCGAATTTCGTGTAATTTTTACATTTTTCTTGGAAATTCGCTAAAATTCAATTTTTATCTATATATCTATAGAAATAGCATCGTTTTCAAATTTTGGATAATTTTTACATTTTTCTTGGAAATTCGCTAAAATTTCAGATTTTCTTGGAAATCGCTAAAATTTCAGTTTTTCTTATATATCATCCAAATCGTCGGTACACGTAGAAATAGCATCGTTTTCGAGTTTCGTGTAATTTATACATTTTTCTTGGAAATTCGCTAAAATTCAATTTTTCTTATATATCTATAGAAATAGCATCGTTTTCAAATTTTGGTTAATTTTTACATTTTTATTAGAAAATCGTTAAAATTTCAGTTTTCCTTATATATCATCCAAATCGTCGATATACGTAGAAATAGCATCGTTTTCGAATTTCGTGTAATTTTTACATTTTTCTTGGGAATTCGCTAAAATTCAATTTTTCTTATATAGAAAAAAATAGCATCGTTTTCAAATTTTGGTTAATTTTTACATTCTTCTTAGAAAATCGTTAAAATTTCAGTTTTTCTTATATATCATCCAAATCGTCGATATAGGTAGAAATAGCATCGTTTTCGAATTTCGTGCAATTTTTATATTTTTCCTGGAAATTCGCTAAAATTCAATTTTTATTTATATATCTATAGAAATAGCATCGTTTTCGAATTTCGTGTAATTTTTACATTTTTCTTGGAAATTCGCTAAAATTCAATTTTTATCTATATATCTATAGAAATAGCATCGTTTTCAAATTTTGGATAATTTTTACATTTTTCTTGGAAATTCGCTAAAATTTCAGATTTTCTTGGAAATCGCTAAAATTTCAGTTTTTCTTATATATCATCCAAATCGTCGGTACACGTAGAAATAGCATCGTTTTCGAGTTTCGTGTAATTTATACATTTTTCTTGGAAATTCGCTAAAATTCAATTTTTCTTATATATCTATAGAAATAGCATCGTTTTCAAATTTTGGTTAATTTTTACATTTTTATTAGAAAATCGTTAAAATTTCAGTTTTCCTTATATATCATCCAAATCGTCGATATACGTAGAAATAGCATCGTTTTCGAATTTCGTGTAATTTTTACATTTTTCTTGGGAATTCGCTAAAATTCAATTTTTCTTATATAGAAAAAAATAGCATCGTTTTCAAATTTTGGTTAATTTTTACATTCTTCTTAGAAAATCGTTAAAATTTCAGTTTTTCTTATATATCATCCAAATCGTCGATATAGGTAGAAATAGCATCGTTTTCGAATTTCGTGTAATTCTTATATTTTTCTTGGAAATTCGCTAATATTCAATTTTTCTTATATATCTATAGAAATTGCATCGTTTTCAAATTTTGGTTAATTTTTACATTTTTCTTAGAAAATCGTTAAAATTTCAGTTTTTCTTATATACCATCCAAATCGTCGATATACGTAGAAATATCAACGATTAAGAATTTCGGCTAATTTTTAGTTTCCTCGGAAATTCGCTAAAATTCAATTTCACTTAAATATCTTCCAAATCATCTAGATAGCATCGTTTTCAAATTTTGGTTAATTTATACATATTTCTTGGAAATTTGCTAAAATTTCAGTTTTTCTTCAATATCGTCCAAATCGTCGATATACGTAGAAATAGCATCGTTTTCGAATTTCGTGCAATTTTTATATTTTTCCTGGAAATTCGCTAAAACTCAATTTTTATTTATATATCTATAGAAATAGCATCGTTTTCGAATTTCGTGTAATTTTTACATTTTTCTTGGAAATTCGCTAAAATTTCAGATTTTCTTGGAAATCGCTAAAATTTCAGTTTTTCTTATATATCATCCAAATCGTCGATATACGTAGAAATAGCATCGTTTTCGAATTTCGTGTAATTTTTACATTTTTCTTGGAAATTCGCTAAAATTCAATTTTTCTTATATATCTATAGAAATAGAATCGTTTTGGAATTTTCGTTAATTTTTACACTTTTCTTGGGAAATCGTTAAAATTTCAGTTTTTCTTATATATCATCCAAATCGTCGATAAACGTAGAAATATCAACGATTAAGAATTTCGGTTAATTTTTAGTTTACTCGGAAATTCGCTAAAATTCAATTTTTCTTAAATATCTTCCAAATCATCTAGATAGCATCGTTTTCGAATTTCGTGCAATTTTTACATTTTTCTTGGAAATTCGCTAAAATTCAATTTTTCTTATATATCTATAGAAATAGCATCGTTTTCAAATTTTGGATAATTTTTACATTTTTCTTGGAGATTCGCTAAAATTTCAGATTTTCTTGGAAATCGCTAAAATTTCAGTTTTTCTTATATATCATCCAAATCGTCGATATACGTAGAAATAGCATCGTTTTCGAATTTCGTGTAATTTTTACATTTTTCTTGGAAATTCGCTAAAATTCAATTTTTCTTATATAGAAAAAAATAGCATCGTTTTCAAATTTTGGTTAATTTTTACATTTTTATTAGAAAATCGTTAAAATTTCAGTTTTTCTTATATATCATCCAAATCGTCGATATACGTAGAAATAGCATCGTTTTCGAATTTCGTGTAATTTTTACATTTTTCTTGGAAATTCGCTAAAATTCAATTTTTCTTATATAGAAAAAAATAGCATCGTTTTCAAATTTCGGTTAATTCTTACATTTTTATTAGAAAATCGTTAAAATTTCAGTTTTTCTTATATATCATCCAAATCGTCGATATACGTAGAAATAGCATCGTTTTCGAATTTCGTCTAATTTTTATATATTTTTTGGAAATTCGCTAAAATTCAATTTATTTCATATATCTATAGAAATAGCATCGTTTTCAAATTTTGGTTAATTTTTACATTTTTCTTGGAAATTCGCTAAAATTCAATTTTTCTTATATAGAAAAAAATAGCATCGTTTTCAAATTTTGGTTAATTTTTACATTTTTATTAGAAAATCGTTAAAATTTCAGTTTTTCTTATATATCATCCAAATCGTCGATATACGTAGAAATAGCATCGTTTTCGAATTTCGTGTAATTTTTACATTTTTCTTGGAAATTCGCTAAAATTCAATTTTTCTTATATAGAAAAAAATAGCATCGTTTTCAAATTTCGGTTAATTCTTACATTTTTATTAGAAAATCGTTAAAATTTCAGTTTTTCTTATATATCATCCAAATCGTCGATATACGTAGAAATAGCATCGTTTTCGAATTTCGTCTAATTTTTATATATTTCTTGGAAATTCGCTAAAATTCAATATTTCTTATATATCTATAGAAATAGCATCGTTTTCAAATTTTGGTTAATTTTTACATTTTTCTTGGAAAATCGTTAAAATTTCGGTTTTCTTGGAAATTCGCTAAAATTTCAGTTTTTCTTATATATCATCCAAATTGTCGATATACGTAGAAATAGCATCGTTTTCGAATTTCGTGTAATTTTTACATTTTTCTTGGAAATTCGCTAAAATTCAATTTTTCTTATATAGAAAAAAATAGCATCGTTTTCAAATTTTGGTTAATTTTTACATTTTTATTAGAAAATCGTTAAAATTTCAGTTTTTCTTATATATCATTCAAATCGTCGATATACGTAGAAATAGCATCGTTTTCGAATTTCGTGTAATTTTTACATTTTTCTTGGAAATTCGCTAAAATTCAATTTTTCTTATATATCTATAGAAATAGCATCGTTTTCAAATTTTGGTTAATTTTTACATTTTTCTTGGAAAATCGTTAAAATTTCAGTTTTTCTTATATATCATCCAAATCGTCGATAAACGTAGAAATATCAACGATTAAGAATTTCGGCTAATTTCTACAGTTTTATCGGAAATTCGCTAAAATTCAATTTTTCTTAAATATCTTCCAAATCATCTAGATAGCATCGTTTTCAATTTTTGGTTAATTTATACATATTTCTTGGAAATTTGCTAAAATTTCAGTTTTTCTTATATATCATCCAAATCGTCGATATACGTAGAAATAGCATCGTTTTCGAATTACGTGCAATTTTTATATTTTTCTTGGAAATTCGCTAAAATTCAATTTTTCTTATATATGTATAGAAATAGCATCGTTTTCAAATTTTGGATAATTTTTACATTCTTCTTGGAAATTCGCTAAAATTTCAGATTTTCTTGGAAATCGCTAAAATTTCAGTTTTTCTTATATATCATCCAAATCGTCGATATACGTAGAAATAGCATCGTTTTCGAATTTCGTGTAATTTTTACATTTTTCTTGGAAATTCGCTAAAATTCAATTTTTCTTATATATCTATAGAAATAGCATCGTTTTCCAATTTTGGTTAATTTTTACATTTTTCTTGGAAAATCGTTAAAATTTCGGTTTCCTTGGAAATTCGCTAAAATTTCAGTTTTTCTTATATATCAGCCAAATCGTCGATATACGTAGAAATAGCATCGTTTTCGAATTTCGTGTAATTTTTACATTTTTCTTGGAAATTCGCTAAAATTCAATTTTTCTTATATATCTATAGAAATAGAATCGTTTTGGAATTTTCGTTAATTTTTACATTTTTCTTGGGAAATCGTTAAAATTTCAGTTTTTCTTATATATCATCCAAATCGTCGATAAACGTAGATATATCAACGATTAAGAATTTCGGTTAATTTTTACAGTTTACTCTTAAATTCGCTAAAATTCAATTTATCTTAAATATCTTCCAAATCATCTAGATAGCATCGTTTTCAATTTATGGTTAATTTATACATATTTCTTGGAAATTTGCTAAAATTTCAGTTTTTCTTATATATCGTCCAAATCGTCGATATACGTAGAAATAGCATCGTTTTCGAATTTCGTGCAATTTTTATATTTTTCTTGGAAATTCGCTAAAATTCAATTTTTCTTATATGTCTATAGAAATAGCATCGTTTTCAAATTTTGGTTAATTTTTACATTTTTCTTGGAAAATCGTTAAAATTTCGGTTTTCTTGGAAATCCGCTAAAATTTCAGTTTTTCTTACATATCATCCAAATCGTCGATGTACGTAGAAATAGCATCGTTTTCGAATTTCGTGTAATTTTTACATTTTTCTTGGAAATTCGCTAAAATCCAATTTTTCTTATATAGAAAAAAATAGCATCGTTTTCAAATTTTGGTTAATTTTTACATTTTTATTAGAAAATCGTTAAAATTTCAGTTTTTCTTATATATCATCCAAATCGTCGATATACGTAGAAATAGCATCGTTTTCGAATTTCGTGTAATTTTTACATTTTTCTAGGAAATTCGCTAAAATTCAATTTTTCTTATATATCTATAGAAATAGCATCGTTTTCAAATTTTGGTTAATTTTTACACTTTTCTTGGAAAATCGTTAAAATTTCAGTTTTTCTTATATATCATCCAAATCGTCGATACACGTAGAAATATCAACGATTAAGAATTTCGGTTAATTTTTACAGTTTACTCGGAAATTCGCTAAAATTCAATTTTTCTTAAATATCTTCCAAATCATCTAGATAGCATCGTTTTCAATTTTTGGTTAATTTATACATATTTCTTGGAAATTTGCTAAAATTGCAGTTTTTCTTATATATCGTCCAAATCGTCGATATACGTAGAAATAGCATCGCTTTCGAATTTCGTGCAATTTTTATATTTTTCTTGGAAATTCGCTAAAATTCAATTTTTCTTATATATCTATAGAAATAGCATCGTTTTCAAATTTTGGTTAATTTTTACATTTTTCTTGGAAATTCGCTAAAATTTCAGATTTTCTTGGAAATCGCTAAAATTTCAGTTTTTCTTATATATCATCCAAATCGTCGATATAGGTAGAAATAGCATCGTTTTCAAATTTCGTGTAATTTATACATTTTTCTTGGAAATTCGCTAAAATTCAATTTTTCTTATATATCTATAGAAATAGCATCGTTTTCAAATTTTGGTTAATTTTTACATTTTTCTTGGAAAATCGTTAAAATTTCGGTTTTCTTGGAAATTCGCTAAAATTTCAGTTTTTCTTATATATCATCCAAATCGTCGATATACGTAGAAATAGCACTGTTTTCGAATTTCGTGTAATTTTTACATTTTTCTTGGAAATTCGCTGAAATTCAATTTTTCTTAAATATCTATAGCAATAGCATCGTTTTCAAATTTTGGTTAATTTTTACATTTTTCTTGGAA
This sequence comes from Agrilus biguttatus, assembly GCA_963921985.1. Taxonomy (NCBI): domain Eukaryota; kingdom Metazoa; phylum Arthropoda; class Insecta; order Coleoptera; family Buprestidae; genus Agrilus; species Agrilus biguttatus. The sequence goes on along the minus strand of OY998117.1, from coordinate 20,780,941 downwards.
AATCGTTAAAATTTCAGTTTTTCTTATATATCATCCAAATCGTCGATATACGTAGAAATAGCATCGTTTTTGAATTTCGTGTACTTTTTACATTTTTCTTGGAAATTCGCTAAAATTCAATTTTTCTTATATATGTATAGAAATAGCATCGTTTTCAAATTTTGGTTAATTTTTACATTTTTCTTGGAAAATCGTTAAAATTTCAGTTTTTCTTATATATCATCCAAATCGTGGATAAACGTAGATATATCAACGATTAAGAATTTCGGTTAATTTTTACAGTTTACTCGGAAATTCGCTAAAATTCAATTTTTCTTAAATATCTTCCAAATCATCTAGATAGCATCGTTTTCAATTTTAGGTTAATTTATACATATTTCTTGGAAATTTGCTAAAATTTCAATTTTTCTTAAATATCTTCCAAATCATCTAGATAGCATCGTTTTCAATTTTAGGTTAATTTATACATATTTCTTGGAAATTTGCTAAAATTTCAGTTTTTCTTATATATCATCCAAATCGTCGATATAGGTAGAAATAGCATCGTTTTCGAATTTCGTGTAATTTATACATTTTTCTTGGAAATTCGCTAAAATTCAATTTTTCTTATATATCTATAGAAATAGCATCGTTTTCAAATTTTGGTTAATTTTTACATTGTTCTTGGAAAATCGTTAAAATTTCGGTTTTCTTGGAAATTCGCTAAAATTTCAGATTTTCTTATATATCATCCAAATTGTCGATATACGTAGAAATAGCATCGTTTTCGAATTTCGTGTAATTTTTACATTTTTCTTGGAAATTCGCTAAAATTCAATTTTTCTTATATAGAAAAAAATAGCATCGTTTTCAAATTTTGGTTAATTTTTACATTTTTATTAGAAAATCGTTAAAATTTCAGTTTTTCTTATATATCATCCAAATCGTCGATATACGTAGAAATAGCATCGTTTTCGAATTTCGTGTAATTTTTACATTTTTCTAGGAAATTCGCTAAAATCCAATTTTTCTTATATAGAAAAAAATAGCATCGTTTTCAAATTTTGGTTAATTTTTACATTTTTATTAGAAAATCGTTAAAATTTCAGTTTTTCTTATATATCATCCAAATCGTCGATATACGTAGAAATAGCATCGTTTTCGAATTTCGTGTAATTTTTACATTTTTCTAGGAAATTCGCTAAAATTCAATTTTTCTTATATATCTATAGAAATAGCATCGTTTTCAAATTTTGGTTAATTTTTACACTTTTCTTGGAAAATCGTTAAAATTTCAGTTTTTCTTATATATCATCCAAATCGTCGATACACGTAGAAATATCAACGATTAAGAATTTCGGTTAATTTTTACAGTTTACTCGGAAATTCGCTAAAATTCAATTTTTCTTAAATATCTTCCAAATCATCTAGATAGCATCGTTTTCAATTTTTGGTTAATTTATACATATTTCTTGGAAATTTGCTAAAATTGCAGTTTTTCTTATATATCGTCCAAATCGTCGATATACGTAGAAATAGCATCGCTTTCGAATTTCGTGCAATTTTTATATTTTTCTTGGAAATTCGCTAAAATTCAATTTTTCTTATATATCTATAGAAATAGCATCGTTTTCAAATTTTGGTTAATTTTTACATTTTTCTTGGAAATTCGCTAAAATTTCAGATTTTCTTGGAAATCGCTAAAATTTCAGTTTTTCTTATATATCATCCAAATCGTCGATATAGGTAGAAATAGCATCGTTTTCAAATTTCCTGTAATTTATACATTTTTCTTGGAAATTCGCTAAAATTCAATTTTTCTTATATATCTATAGAAATAGCATCGTTTTCAAATTTTGGTTAATTTTTACATTTTTCTTGGAAAATCGTTAAAATTTCGGTTTTCTTGGAAATTCGCTAAAATTTCAGTTTTTCTTATATATCATCCAAATCGTCGATAAACGTAGAAATAGCACTGTTTTCGAATTTCGTGTAATTTTTACATTTTTCTTGGAAATTCGCTGAAATTCAATTTTTCTTAAATATCTATAGCAATAGCATCGTTTTCAAATTTTGGTTAATTTTTACATTTTTCTTGGAAAATCGTTAAAATTTCAGTTTTTCTTATATATCATCCAAATCGTCGATATACGTAGAAATAGCATCGTTTTTGAATTTCGTGTACTTTTTACATTTTTCTTGGAAATTCGCTAAAATTCAATTTTTCTTATATATGTATAGAAATAGCATCGTTTTCAAATTTTGGTTAATTTTTACATTTTTCTTGGAAAATCGTTAAAATTTCAGTTTTTCTTATATATCATCCAAATCGTGGATAAACGTAGATATATCAACGATTAAGAATTTCGGTTAATTTTTACAGTTTACTCGGAAATTCGCTAAAATTCAATTTTTCTTAAATATCTTCCAAATCATCTAGATAGCATCGTTTTCAATTTTAGGTTAATTTATACATATTTCTTGGAAATTTGCTAAAATTTCAATTTTTCTTAAATATCTTCCAAATCATCTAGATAGCATCGTTTTCAATTTTAGGTTAATTTATACATATTTCTTGGAAATTTGCTAAAATTTCAGTTTTTCTTATATATCATCCAAATCGTCGATATAGGTAGAAATAGCATCGTTTTCGAATTTCGTGTAATTTATACATTTTTCTTGGAAATTCGCTAAAATTCAATTTTTCTTATATATCTATAGAAATAGCATCGTTTTCAAATTTTGGTTAATTTTTACATTGTTCTTGGAAAATCGTTAAAATTTCGGTTTTCTTGGAAATTCGCTAAAATTTCAGATTTTCTTATATATCATCCAAATTGTCGATATACGTAGAAATAGCATCGTTTTCGAATTTCGTGTAATTTTTACATTTTTCTTGGAAATTCGCTAAAATTCAATTTTTCTTATATAGAAAAAAATAGCATCGTTTTCAAATTTTGGTTAATTTTTACCTTTTTATTAGAAAATCGTTAAAATTTCAGTTTTTCTTATATATCATCCAAATCGTCGATATACGTAGAAATAGCATCGTTTTCGAATTTCGTGTAATTTTTATATTTTTCTTGGTAATTCGCTAATATTCAATTTTTCTTATATATCTATAGAAATAGCATCGTTTTCAAATTTTGGTTAATTTTTACATTTTTCTTAGAAAATCGTTAAAATTTCAGTTTTTCTTATATACCATCCAAATCGTCGATATACGTAGAAATATCAACGATTAAGAATTTCGGCTAATTTTTAGTTTCCTCGGAAATTCGCTAAAATTCAATTTTTCTTAAATATCTTCCAAATCATCTAGATAGCATCGTTTTCAAATTTTGGTTAATTTATACATATTTCTTGGAAATTTGCTAAAATTTCAGTTTTTCTTAAATATCGTCCAAATCGTCGATATACGTAGAAATAGCATCGTTTTCGAATTTCGTGCAATTTTTATATTTTTCCTGGAAATTCGCTAAAATTCAATTTTTATTTATATATCTATAGAAATAGCATCGTTTTCGAATTTCGTGTAATTTTTACATTTTTCTTTGAAATTCGCTAAAATTCAATTTTTATCTATATATCTATAGAAATAGCATCGTTTTCAAATTTTGGATAATTTTTACATTTTTCTTGGAAATTCGCTAAAATTTCAGATTTTCTTGGAAATCGCTAAAATTTCAGTTTTTCTTATATATCATCCAAATCGTCGGTACACGTAGAAATAGCATCGTTTTCGAGTTTCGTGTAATTTATACATTTTTCTTGGAAATTCGCTAAAATTCAATTTTTCTTATATATCTATAGAAATAGCATCGTTTTCAAATTTTGGTTAATTTTTACATTTTTATTAGAAAATCGTTAAAATTTCAGTTTTCCTTATATATCATCCAAATCGTCGATATACGTAGAAATAGCATCGTTTTCGAATTTCGTGTAATTTTTACATTTTCCTTGGAAATTCGCTAAAATTCAATTTTTCTTATATAGAAAAAAATAGCATCGTTTTCAAATTTTGGTTAATTTTTACATTCTTCTTAGAAAATCGTTAAAATTTCAGTTTTTCTTATATATCATCCAAATCGTCGATATAGGTAGAAATAGCATCGTTTTCGAATTTCGTGTAATTCTTATATTTTTCTTGGAAATTCGCTAATATTCAATTTTTCTTATATATCTATAGAAATTGCATCGTTTTCAAATTTTGGTTAATTTTTACATTTTTCTTAGAAAATCGTTAAAATTTCAGTTTTTCTTATATACCATCCAAATCGTCGATATACGTAGAAATATCAACGATTAAGAATTTCGGCTAATTTTTACAGTTTCCTCGGAAATTCGCTAAAATTCAATTTTTCTTAAATATCTTCCAAATCATCTAGATAGCATCGTTTTCAAATTTTGGTTAATTTATACATATTTCTTGGAAATTTGCTAAAATTTCAGTTTTTCTTCAATATCGTCCAAATCGTCGATATACGTAGAAATAGCATCGTTTTCGAATTTCGTGCAATTTTTATATTTTTCCTGGAAATTCGCTAAAATTCAATTTTTATTTATATATCTATAGAAATAGCATCGTTTTCGAATTTCGTGTAATTTTTACATTTTTCTTGGAAATTCGCTAAAATTTCAGATTTTCTTGGAAATCGCTAAAATTTCAGTTTTTCTTATATATCATCCAAATCGTCGATATACGTAGAAATAGCATCGTTTTCGAATTTCGTGTAATTTTTACATTTTTCTTGGAAATTCGCTAAAATTCAATTTTTCTTATATATCTATATAAATAGCATCGTTTTCAAATTTTGGTTAATTTTTACATTTTTCTTGGAAAATCGTAAAAATTTCAGTTTTTCTTATATATCTTCCAAATCGTCGATAAACGTAGAAATATCAACGATTAAGAATTTCGGTTAATTTTTAGTTTACTCGGAAATTCGCTAAAATTCAATTTTTCTTAAATATCTTCCAAATCATCTAGATAGCATCGTTTTCGAATTTCGTGCAATTTTTACATTTTTCTTGGAAATTCGCTAAAATTCAATTTTTCTTATATATCTATAGAAATAGCATCGTTTTCAAATTTTGGATAATTTTTACATTTTTCTTGGAGATTCGCTAAAATTTCAGATTTTCTTGGAAATCGCTAAAATTTCAGTTTTTCTTATATATCATCCAAATGGTCGATATAGGTAGAAATAGCATCGTTTTCGAATTTCGTGTAATTTTTACATTTTTCTTGGAAATTCGCTAAAATTCAATTTTTCTTATATAGAAAAAAATAGCATCGTTTTCAAATTTTGGTTAATTTTTACATTTTTATTAGAAAATCGTTAAAATTTCAGTTTTTCTTATATATCATCCAAATCGTCGATATACGTAGAAATAGCATCGTTTTCGAATTTCGTGTAATTTTTACATTTTTCTTGGAAATTCGCTAAAATTCAATTTTTCTTATATAGAAAAAAATAGCATCGTTTTCAAATTTCGGTTAATTCTTACATTTTTATTAGAAAATCGTTAAAATTTCAGTTTTTCTTATATATCATCCAAATCGTCGATATACGTAGAAATAGCATCGTTTTCGAATTTCGTCTAATTTTTATATATTTTTTGGAAATTCGCTAAAATTCAATTTATCTCATATATCTATAGAAATAGCATCGTTTTCAAATTTTGGTTAATTTTTACATTTTTCTTGGAAATTCGCTAAAATTCAATTTTTCTTATATAGAAAAAAATAGCATCGTTTTCAAATTTTGGTTAATTTTTACATTTTTATTAGAAAATCGTTAAAATTTCAGTTTTTCTTATATATCATCCAAATCGTCGATATACGTAGAAATAGCATCGTTTTCGAATTTCGTGTAATTTTTACATTTTTCTTGGAAATTCGCTAAAATTCAATTTTTCTTATATAGAAAAAAATAGCATCGTTTTCAAATTTCGGTTAATTCTTACATTTTTATTAGAAAATCGTTAAAATTTCAGTTTTTCTTATATATCATCCAAATCGTCGATATACGTAGAAATAGCATCGTTTTCGAATTTCGTCTAATTTTTATATATTTCTTGGAAATTCGCTAAAATTCAATATTTCTTATATATCTATAGAAATAGCATCGTTTTCAAATTTTGGTTAATTTTTACATTTTTCTTGGAAAATCGTTAAAATTTCGGTTTTCTTGGAAATTCGCTAAAATTTCAGTTTTTCTTATATATCATCCAAATTGTCGATATACGTAGAAATAGAATCGTTTTCGAATTTCGTGTAATTTTTACATTTTTCTTGGAAATTCGCTAAAATTCAATTTTTCTTATATAGAAAAAAATAGCATCGTTTTCAAATTTTGGTTAATTTTTACATTTTTATTAGAAAATCGTTAAAATTTCAGTTTTTCTTATATATCATTCAAATCGTCGATATACGTAGAAATAGCATCGTTTTCGAATTTCGTCTAATTTTTATATATTTTTTGGAAATTCGCTAAAATTCAATTTATCTCATATATCTATAGAAATAGCATCGTTTTCAAATTTTGGTTAATTTATACATATTTCTTGGAAATTTGCTAAAATTTCAGTTTTTCTTATATATCATCCAAATCGTCGATATACGTAGAAATAGCATCGTTTTCGAATTACGTGCAATTTTTATATTTTTCTTGGAAATTCGCTAAAATTCAATTTTTCTTATATATGTATAGAAATAGCATCGTTTTCAAATTTTGGATAATTTTTACATTCTTCTTGGAAATTCGCTAAAATTTCAGATTTTCTTGGAAATCGCTAAAATTTCAGTTTTTCTTATATATCATCCAAATCGTCGATATACGTAGAAATAGCATCGTTTTCGAATTTCGTGTAATTTTTACATTTTTCTTAGAAATTCGCTAAAATTCAATTTTTCTTATATATCTATAGAAATAGCATCGTTTTCCAATTTTGGTTAATTTTTACATTTTTCTTGGAAAATCGTTAAAATTTCGGTTTTCTTGGAAATTCGCTAAAATTTCAGTTTTTCTTATATATCAGCCAAATCGTCGATATACGTAGAAATAGCATCGTTTTCGAATTTCGTGTAATTTTTACATTTTTCTTGGAAATTCGCTAAAATTCAATTTTTCTTATATATCTATAGAAATAGAATCGTTTTGGAATTTTCGTTAATTTTTACATTTTTCTTGGGAAATCGTTAAAATTTCAGTTTTTCTTATATATCATCCAAATCGTCGATAAACGTAGATATATCAACGATTAAGAATTTCGGTTAATTTTTACAGTTTACTCTTAAATTCGCTAAAATTCAATTTATCTTAAATATCTTCCAAATCATCTAGATAGCATCGTTTTCAATTTATGGTTAATTTATACATATTTCTTGGAAATTTGCTAAAATTTCAGTTTTTCTTATATATCGTCCAAATCGTCGATATACGTAGAAATAGCATCGTTTTCGAATTTCGTGTAATTTTTACATTTTTCTTGGAAATTCGCTAAAATTCAATTTTTCTTATATATCTATAGAAATAGCATCGTTTTCAAATTTTGGATAATTTTTACATTTTTCTTGGAAATTCCCTAAAATTTCAGATTTTCTTGGAAATCGCTAAAATTTCAGTTTTTCTTATATATCATCCAAATCGTCGATATAGGTAGAAATAGCATCGTTTTCGAATTTCGTATAATTTTTACATTTTTATTAGAAAATCGTTAAAATTTCAGTTTTTCTTATATATCGTCCAAATCGTCGATATACGTAGAAATAGCATCCTTTTCGAACTTCGTGCAATTTTTACAATTTTCTTGGAAATTCGCTAAAATTCAATTTTTCTTATATATCTATAGAAATAGCATCGTTTTCAAATTTTGGATAATCTTTACATTTTTCTTGGAAATTCGCTAAAATTTCAGATTTTCTTGGAAATCGCTAAAATTTCAGTTTTTCTTATATATCATCCAAATCGTCGATATACGTAAAAATAGCATCGTTTTCGAATTTCGAGTAATTTTTACATTTTTCTTGGAAATTCGCTAAAATTCAATTTTTCTTATATATCTATAGAAATAGCATCGTTTTGGAATTTTCGTTAATTTTTACATTTTTCTTGGGAAATCATTAAAATTTCAGTTTTTCTTATATATCATCCAAATCGTCGATAAACGTAGATATATCAACGATTAAGAATTTCGGTTAATTTTTACAGTTTACTCGGAAATTCGCTAAAATTCAATTTATCTTAAATATCTTCCAAATCATCTAGATAGCACCGTTTTCAATTTATGGTTAATTTATACATATTTCTTGGAAATTTGCTAAAATTTCAGTTTTTCTTATATATCGTCCAAATCGTCGATATACGTAGAAATAGCATCGTTTTCGAATTTCGTGCAATTTTTACATTTTTCTTGGAAATTCGCTAAAATTCAATTTTTCTTATATATCTATATAAATAGCATCGTTTTCAAATTTTGGTTAATTTTTACATTTTTCTTGGAAAATCGTTAAAATTTCAGTTTTTCTTATATATCATCCAAATCGTCGATATACGTAGAAATAGCATCGTTTTCGAATTTCGTGCAATTTTTATATTTTTCTTGGAAATTCGCTAAAATTCAATTTTTCTTATATATCTATAGAAATAGCATCGTTTTCAAATTTTGGTTAATTTTTACATTTTTCTTGGAAAATCGTTAAAATTTCGGTTTTCTTGGAAATCCGCTAAAATTTCAGTTTTTCTTACATATCATCCAAATCGTCGATATACGTAGAAATAGCATCGTTTTCGAATTTCGTGTAATTTTTACATTTTTCTTGGAAATTCGCTAAAATCCAATTTTTCTTATATATCTATAGAAATAGCATCGTTTTCAAATTTTGGTTAATTTTTACATTTTTATTAGAAAATCGTTAAAATTTCAGTTTTTCTTAAATATCATCCAAATCGTCGATATACGTAGAAATAGCATCGTTTTCGAATTTCGTGTAATTTTTACATTTTTCTAGGAAATTCTCTAAAATTCAATTTTTCTTATATATCTATAGAAATAGCATCGTTTTCAAATTTTGGTTAATTTTTACACTTTTCTTGGAAAATCGTTAAAATTTCAGTTTTTCTTATATATCATCCAAATCGTCGATAAACGTAGAAATATCAACGATTAAGAATTTCGGTTAATTTTTACAGTTTACTCGGAAATTCGCTAAAATTCAATTTTTCTTAAATATCTTCCAAATCATCTAGATAGCATCGTTTTCAATTTTTGGTTAATTTATACATATTTCTTGGAAATTTGCTAAAATTGCAGTTTTTCTTATATATCGTCCAAATCGTCGATATACGTAGAAATAGCATCGCTTTCGAATTTCGTGCAATTTTTATATTTTTCTTGGAAATTCGCTAAAATTCAATTTTTCTTATATGTCTATAGAAATAGCATCGTTTTCAAATTTTGGATAATTTTTACATTTTTCTTGGAAATTCGCTAAAATTTCAGATTTTCTTGGAAATCGCTAAAATTTCAGTTTTTCTTATATATCATCCAAATCGTCGGTACACGTAGAAATAGCATCGTTTTCGAATTTCGTGTAATTTATACATTTTTCTTGGAAATTCGCTAAAATTCAATTTTTCTTATATATCTATAGAAATAGCATCGTTTTCAAATTTTGGTTAATTTTTACATTTTTATTAGAAAATCGTTAAAATTTCAGTTTTTCTTATATATCTTCCAAATCGTCGATAAACGTAGAAATATCAACGATTAAGAATTTCGGTTAATTTTTAGTTTACTCGGAAATTCGCTAAAATTCAATTTTTCTTAAATATCTTCCAAATCATCTAGATAGCATCGTTTTCGAATTTCGTGCAATTTTTACATTTTTCTTGGAAATTCGCTAAAATTCAATTTTTCTTATATATCTATAGAAATAGCATCGTTTTCAAATTTTGGATAATTTTTACATTTTTCTTGGAGATTCGCTAAAATTTCAGATTTTCTTGGAAATCGCTAAAATTTCAGTTTTTCTTATATATCATCCAAATGGTCGATATAGGTAGAAATAGCATCGTTTTCGAATTTCGTGTAATTTTTACATTTTTCTTGGAAATTCGCTAAAATTCAATTTTTCTTATATAGAAAAAAATAGCATCGTTTTCAAATTTTGGTTAATTTTTACATTTTTATTAGAAAATCGTTAAAATTTCAGTTTTTCTTATATATCATCCAAATCGTCGATATACGTAGAAATAGCATCGTTTTCGAATTTCGTGTAATTTTTACATTTTTCTTGGAAATTCGCTAAAATTCAATTTTTCTTATATAGAAAAAAATAGCATCGTTTTCAAATTTCGGTTAATTCTTACATTTTTATTAGAAAATCGTTAAAATTTCAGTTTTTCTTATATATCATCCAAATCGTCGATATACGTAGAAATAGCATCGTTTTCGAATTTCGTCTAATTTTTATATATTTTTTGGAAATTCGCTAAAATTCAATTTATCTCATATATCTATAGAAATAGCATCGTTTTCAAATTTTGGTTAATTTTTACATTTTTCTTGGAAATTCGCTAAAATTCAATTTTTCTTATATAGAAAAAAATAGCATCGTTTTCAAATTTTGGTTAATTTTTACATTTTTATTAGAAAATCGTTAAAATTTCAGTTTTTCTTATATATCATCCAAATCGTCGATATACGTAGAAATAGCATCGTTTTCGAATTTCGTGTAATTTTTACATTTTTCTTGGAAATTCGCTAAAATTCAATTTTTCTTATATAGAAAAAAATAGCATCGTTTTCAAATTTCGGTTAATTCTTACATTTTTATTAGAAAATCGTTAAAATTTCAGTTTTTCTTATATATCATCCAAATCGTCGATATACGTAGAAATAGCATCGTTTTCGAATTTCGTCTAATTTTTATATATTTCTTGGAAATTCGCTAAAATTCAATATTTCTTATATATCTATAGAAATAGCATCGTTTTCAAATTTTGGTTAATTTTTACATTTTTCTTGGAAAATCGTTAAAATTTCGGTTTTCTTGGAAATTCGCTAAAATTTCAGTTTTTCTTATATATCATCCAAATTGTCGATATACGTAGAAATAGCATCGTTTTCGAATTTCGTGTAATTTTTACATTTTTCTTGGAAATTCGCTAAAATTCAATTTTTCTTATATAGAAAAAAATAGCATCGTTTTCAAATTTTGGTTAATTTTTACATTTTTATTAGAAAATCGTTAAAATTTCAGTTTTTCTTATATATCATTCAAATCGTCGATATACGTAGAAATAGCATCGTTTTCGAATTTCGTCTAATTTTTATATATTTTTTGGAAATTCGCTAAAATTCAATTTATCTCATATATCTATAGAAATAGCATCGTTTTCAAATTTTGGTTAATTTATACATATTTCTTGGAAATTTGCTAAAATTTCAGTTTTTCTTATATATCATCCAAATCGTCGATATACGTAGAAATAGCATCGTTTTCGAATTACGTGCAATTTTTATATTTTTCTTGGAAATTCGCTAAAATTCAATTTTTCTTATATATGTATAGAAATAGCATCGTTTTCAAATTTTGGATAATTTTTACATTCTTCTTGGAAATTCGCTAAAATTTCAGATTTTCTTGGAAATCGCTAAAATTTCAGTTTTTCTTATATATCATCCAAATCGTCGATATACGTAGAAATAGCATCGTTTTCGAATTTCGTGTAATTTTTACATTTTTCTTGGAAATTCCCTAAAATTCAATTTTTCTTATATATCTATAGAAATAGCATCGTTTTCCAATTTTGGTTAATTTTTACATTTTTCTTGGAAAATCGTTAAAATTTCGGTTTTCTTGGAAATTCGCTAAAATTTCAGTTTTTCTTATATATCAGCCAAATCGTCGATATACGTAGAAATAGCATCGTTTTCGAATTTCGTGTAATTTTTACATTTTTCTTGGAAATTCGCTAAAATTCAATTTTTCTTATATATCTATAGAAATAGAATCGTTTTGGAATTTTCGTTAATTTTTACATTTTTCTTGGGAAATCGTTAAAATTTCAGTTTTTCTTATATATCATCCAAATCGTCAATAAACGTAGATATATCAACGATTAAGAATTTCGGTTAATTTTTACAGTTTACTCTTAAATTCGCTAAAATTCAATTTATCTTAAATATCTTCCAAATCATCTAGATAGCATCGTTTTCAATTTATGGTTAATTTATACATATTTCTTGGAAATTTGCTAAAATTTCAGTTTTTCTTATATATCGTCCAAATCGTCGATATACGTAGAAATAGCATCGTTTTCGAATTTCGTGTAATTTTTACATTTTTCTTGGAAATTCGCTAAAATTCAATTTTTCTTATATATCTATAGAAATAGCATCGTTTTCAAATTTTGGATAATTTTTACATTTTTCTTGGAAATTCCCTAAAATTTCAGATTTTCTTGGAAATCGCTAAAATTTCAGTTTTTCTTATATATCATCCAAATCGTCGATATAGGTAGAAATAGCATCGTTTTCGAATTTCGTATAATTTTTACATTTTTATTAGAAAATCGTTAAAATTTCAGTTTTTCTTATATATCGTCCAAATCGTCGATATACGTAGAAATAGCATCCTTTTCGAACTTCGTGCAATTTTTACAATTTTCTTGGAAATTCGCTAAAATTCAATTTTTCTTATATATCTATAGAAATAGCATCGTTTTCAAATTTTGGATAATCTTTACATTTTTCTTGGAAATTCGCTAAAATTTCAGATTTTCTTGGAAATCGCTAAAATTTCAGTTTTTCTTATATATCATCCAAATCGTCGATATACGTAAAAATAGCATCGTTTTCGAATTTCGAGTAATTTTTACATTTTTCTTGGAAATTCGCTAAAATTCAATTTTTCTTATATATCTATAGAAATAGCATCGTTTTGGAATTTTCGTTAATTTTTACATTTTTCTTGGGAAATCATTAAAATTTCAGTTTTTCTTATATATCATCCAAATCGTCGATAAACGTAGATATATCAACGATTAAGAATTTCGGTTAATTTTTACAGTTTACTCGGAAATTCGCTAAAATTCAATTTATCTTAAATATCTTCCAAATCATCTAGATAGCACCGTTTTCAATTTATGGTTAATTTATACATATTTCTTGGAAATTTGCTAAAATTTCAGTTTTTCTTATATATCGTCCAAATCGTCGATATACGTAGAAATAGCATCGTTTTCGAATTTCGTGCAATTTTTACATTTTTCTTGGAAATTCGCTAAAATTCAATTTTTCTTATATATCTATATAAATAGCATCGTTTTCAAATTTTGGTTAATTTTTACATTTTTCTTGGAAAATCGTTAAAATTTCAGTTTTTCTTATATATCATCCAAATCGTCGATATACGTAGAAATAGCATCGTTTTCGAATTTCGTGCAATTTTTATATTTTTCTTGGAAATTCGCTAAAATTCAATTTTTCTTATATATCTATAGAAATAGCATCGTTTTCAAATTTTGGTTAATTTTTACATTTTTCTTGGAAAATCGTTAAAATTTCGGTTTTCTTGGAAATCCGCTAAAATTTCAGTTTTTCTTACATATCATCCAAATCGTCGATATACGTAGAAATAGCATCGTTTTCGAATTTCGTGTAATTTTTACATTTTTCTTGGAAATTCGCTAAAATCCAATTTTTCTTATATATCTATAGAAATAGCATCGTTTTCAAATTTTGGTTAATTTTTACATTTTTATTAGAAAATCGTTAAAATTTCAGTTTTTCTTAAATATCATCCAAATCGTCGATATACGTAGAAATAGCATCGTTTTCGAATTTCGTGTAATTTTTACATTTTTCTAGGAAATTCTCTAAAATTCAATTTTTCTTATATATCTATAGAAATAGCATCGTTTTCAAATTTTGGTTAATTTTTACACTTTTCTTGGAAAATCGTTAAAATTTCAGTTTTTCTTATATATCATCCAAATCGTCGATAAACGTAGAAATATCAACGATTAAGAATTTCGGTTAATTTTTACAGTTTACTCGGAAATTCGCTAAAATTCAATTTTTCTTAAATATCTTCCAAATCATCTAGATAGCATCGTTTTCAATTTTTGGTTAATTTATACATATTTCTTGGAAATTTGCTAAAATTGCAGTTTTTCTTATATATCGTCCAAATCGTCGATATACGTAGAAATAGCATCGCTTTCGAATTTCGTGCAATTTTTATATTTTTCTTGGAAATTCGCTAAAATTCAATTTTTCTTATATGTCTATAGAAATAGCATCGTTTTCAAATTTTGGATAATTTTTACATTTTTCTTGGAAATTCGCTAAAATTTCAGATTTTCTTGGAAATCGCTAAAATTTCAGTTTTTCTTATATATCATCCAAATCGTCGGTACACGTAGAAATAGCATCGTTTTCGAATTTCGTGTAATTTATACATTTTTCTTGGAAATTCGCTAAAATTCAATTTTTCTTATATATCTATAGAAATAGCATCGTTTTCAAATTTTGGTTAATTTTTACATTTTTATTAGAAAATCGTTAAAATTTCAGTTTTCCTTATATATCATCCAAATCGTCGATATACGTAGAAATACCATCGTTTTCGAATTTCGTGTAATTTTTACATTTTTCTTGGAAATTCGCTAAAATTCAATTTTTCTTATATAGAAAAAAATAGCATCGTTTTTAAATTTTGGTTAATTTTTACATTCTTCTTAGAAAATCGTTAAAATTTCAGTTTTTCTTATATATCATCCAAATCGTCGATATAGGTAGAAATAGCATCGTTTTCGAATTTCGTGTAATTCTTATATTTTTCTTGGAAATTCGCTAATATTCAATTTTTCTTATATATCTATAGAAATTGCATCGTTTTCAAATTTTGGTTAATTTTTACATTTTTCTTAGAAAATCGTTAAAATTTCAGTTTTTCTTATATACCATCCAAATCGTCGATATACGTAGAAATATCAACGATTAATAATTTCGGCTAATTTTTACAGTTTCCTCGGAAATTCGCTAAAATTCAATTTTTCTTAAATATCTTCCAAATCATCTAGATAGCATCGTTTTCAAATTTTGGTTAATTTATACATATTTCTTGGAAATTTGCTAAAATTTCAGTTTTTCTTAAATATTGTCCAAATCGTCGATATACGTAGAAATAGCATCGTTTTCGAATTTCGTGCAATTTTTATATTTTTCCTGGAAATTCGCTAAAATTCAATTTTTATTTATATATCTATAGAAATAGCATCGTTTTCGAATTTCGTGTAATTTTTACATTTTTCTTGGAAATTCGCTAAAATTCAATTTTTATCTATATATCTATAGAAATAGCATCGTTTTCAAATTTTGGATAATTTTTACATTTTTCTTGGAAATTCGCTAAAATTTCAGATTTTCTTGGAAATCGCTAAAATTTCAGTTTTTCTTATATATCATCCAAATCGTCGGTACACGTAGAAATAGCATCGTTTTCCAATTTCGTGTAATTTATACATTTTTCTTGGAAATTCGCTAAAATTCAATTTTTCTTATATATCTATAGAAATAGCATCGTTTTCAAATTTTGGTTAATTTTTACATTTTTATTAGAAAATCGTTAAAATTTCAGTTTTCCTTATATATCATCCAAATCGTCGATATACGTAGAAATAGCATCGTTTTCGAATTTCGTGTAATTTTTACATTTTTCTTGGAAATTCGCTAAAATTCAATTTTTCTTATATATCTATATAAATAGCATCGTTTTCAAATTTTGGTTAATTTTTACATTTTTCTTGGAAAATCGTAAAAATTTCAGTTTTTCTTATATATCTTCCAAATCGTCGATAAACGTAGAAATATCAACGATTAAGAATTTCGGTTAATTTTTAGTTTACTCGGAAATTCGCTAAAAATCAATTTTTCTTAAATATCTTCCAAATCATCTAGATAGCATCGTTTTCGAATTTCGTGCAATTTTTACATTTTTCTTGGAAATTCGCTAAAATTCAATTTTTCTTATATATCTATAGAAATAGCATCGTTTTCAAATTTTGGATAATTTTTACATTTTTCTTGGAGGTTCGCTAAAATTTCAGATTTTCTTGGAAATCGCTAAAATTTCAGTTTTTCTTATATACCATCCAAATGGTCGATATAGGTAGAAATAGCATCGTTTTCGAATTTCGTGTAATTTTTACATTTTTCTTGGAAATTCGCTAAAATTCAATTTTTCTTATATAGAAAAAAATAGCATCGTTTTCAAATTTTGGTTAATTTTTACATTTTTATTAGAAAATCGTTAAAATTTCAGTTTTTCTTATATATCATCCAAATCGTCGATATACGTAGAAATAGCATCGTTTTCGAATTTCGTGTAATTTTTACATTTTTCTTGGAAATTCGCTAAAATTCAATTTTTCTTATATAGAAAAAAATAGCATCGTTTTCAAATTTCGGTTAATTCTTACATTTTTATTAGAAAATCGTTAAAATTTCAGTTTTTCTTATATATCATCCAAATCGTCGATATACGCAGAAATAGCATCGTTTTCGAATTTCGTCTAATTTTTATATATTTTTTGGAAATTCGCTAAAATTCAATTTATCTCATATATCTATAGAAATAGCATCGTTTTCAAATTTTGGTTAATTTTTACATTTTTCTTAGAAAATCGTTAAAATTTCAGTTTTTCTTATATACCATCCAAATCGTCGATATACGTAGAAATAGCATCGTTTTCGAATTTCGTGTAATTTTTACATTTTTCTTGGAAATTCGCTAAAATTCAATTTTTCTTGTATAGAAAAAAATAGCATCGTTTTCAAATTTCGGTTAATTCTTACATTTTTATTAGAAAATCGTTAAAATTTCAGTTTTTCTTATATATCATCCAAATCGTCGATATACGTAGAAATAGCATCGTTTTCGAATTTCGTGTAATTTTCACGTTTTTCTTGGAAATTCGCTAAAATTCAATTTTTCTTATATATCTATAGAAATAGCATCGTTTTCAAATTTTGGTTAATTTTTACATTTTTCTTGGAAAATCGTTAAAATTTCGGTTTTCTTGGAAATTCGCTAAAATTTCAGTTTTTCTTATATATCATCCAAATTGTCGATATACGTAGAAATAGCATCGTTTTCGAATTTCGTGTAATTTTTACATTTTTCTTGGAAATTCGCTAAAATTCAATTTTTCTTATATAGACAAAAATAGCATCGTTTTCAAATTTCGGTTAATTCTTACATTTTTATTAGAAAATCGTTAAAATTTCAGTTTTTCTTATATATCATCCAAATCGTCGATATACGTAGAAATAGCATCGTTGTCGAATTTCGTGTAATTTTTACATTTTTCTTGGAAATTCGCTAAAATTCAATTTTTCTTATATATCTATAGAAATAGCATCGTTTTCAAATTTTGGATAATTTTTACATTTTTCTTGGAAATTCGCTAAAATTTCAGATTTTCTTGGAAATCGCTAAAATTTCAGTTTTTCTTATATATCATCCAAATCATCGATATAGGTAGAAATAGCATCGTTTTCGAATTTCGTGTAATTTTTACATTTTTCTTGGAAATTCGCTAAAATTCAATTTTTCTTAAATATCTTCCAAATCATCTAAATAGCATCGTTTTCGAATTTCGTGCAATTTTTACATTTTTCTAGGAAATTCGCTAAAATTCAATTTTTCTTATATATCTATAGAAATAGCATCGTTTTCAAATTTTGGTTAATTTTTACATTTTTATTAGAAAATCGTTAAGATTTCAGTTTTTCTTATATATCATCCAAATCGTCGATATACGTAGAAATAGCATCGTTGTCGAATTTCGTGTAATTTTTACATTTTTCTTGGAAATTCGCTAAAATTCAATTTTTCTTATATATCTATAGAAATAGCATCGTTTTCAAATTTTGGATAATTTTTACATTTTTCTTGGAAATTCGCTAAAATTTCAGATTTTCTTGGAAATCGCTAAAATTTCAGTTTTTCTTATATATCATCCAAATCGTCGATATACGTAGAAATAGCATCGTTTTCGAATTTCGTGCAATTTTTATATTTTTCTTGGAAATTCGCCAAAATTCAATTTTTCTTATATATCTATAGAAATAGCATCGTTTTCAAATTTTGGATAATTTTTACATTTTTCTAGGAAATTCGCTAAAATTCAATTTTTCTTATATATCTATAGAAATAGCATCGTTATCAAATTTTGGTTAATTTTTACATTTTTCTTAGAAAATCGTTAAAATTTCGGTTTTCTTGGAAATTCGCTAAAATTTCAGTTTTTCTTATATATCATCCAAATCGTCGATATACGTAGAAATAGCATCGGTTTCGAATTTCGTGCAATTTTTATATTTTTCTTGGAAATTCGCTAAAATTCAATTTTTCTTATATATCTATAGAAATAGCCTCGTTTTCAAATTTTGGTTAATTTTTACATTTTTCTTGGAAAATCGTTAAAATTTCGGTTTTCTTGGAAATTCGCTAAAATTTCATTTTTTCATATATATCATCCAAATCGTCGATATACGTAGAAATAGCATCGTTTTCGAATTTCGTGTAATTTTTACATTTTTCTTGGAAATTCGCTAAAATTCAATGTTTCTTAAATATCTTCCAAATCATCTAGATAGCATCGTTTTCGAATTTCGTGTAATTTTTACATTTTTCTTGGAAATTCGCTAAAATTCAATTTTTCTTAAATATCTATAGAAATAGCATCGTTTTCAAATTTTGGTTAATTTTTACATTTTTCTTGGAAAATCGTTAAAATTTCGGTTTTCTTGGAAATTCGCTAAAATTTCAGATTTTCTTATATATCATCCAAATTGTCGATATACGTAGAAATAGCATCGTTTTCGAATTTCGTGTAATTTTTACATTTTTCTTGGAAATTCGCTAAAATTCAATTTTTCTTATATAGAAAAAAATAGCATCGTTTTCAAATTTTGGTTAATTTTTACATTTTTATTAGAAAATCGTTAAAATTTCAGTTTTTCTTATATATCATCCAAATCGTCGATATACGTAGAAATAGCATCGTTTTCGAATTTCGTGTAATTTTTATATTTTTCTTGGAAATTCGCTAATATTCAATTTTTCTTATATATCTATAGAAATAGCATCGTTTTCAAATTTTGGTTAATTTTTACATTTTTCTTAGAAAATCGTTAAAATTTCAGTTTTTCTTATATACCATCCAAATCGTCGATATACGTAGAAATATCAACGATTAAGAATTTCGGCTAATTTTTACAGTTTCCTCGGAAATTCGCTAAAATTCAATTTTTCTTAAATATCTTCCAAATCATCTAGATATCATCGTTTTCAAATTTTGGTTAATTTATACATATTTCTTGGAAATTTGCTAAAATTTCAGTTTTTCTTAAATATCGTCCAAATCGTCGATATACGTAGAAATAGCATCGTTTTCGAATTTCGTGCAATTTTTATATTTTTCCTGGAAATTCGCTAAAATTCAATTTTTATTTATATATCTATAGAAATAGCATCGTTTTCGAATTTCGTGTAATTTTTACATTTTTCTTGGAAAATCGTTAAAATTTCGGTTTTTCTTATATACCATCCAAATCGTCGATATACGTAGAAATAGCATCGTTTTCGAATTTCGTGTAATTTTTACGTTTTTCTTGGAAATTCGCTAAAATTCAATTTTTCTCATATATCTATAGAAATAGCATCGTTTTCGAATTTTGGTTAATTTTTACATTTTTCTTGGAAAATCGTTAAAATTTCGGTTTTCTTGGAAATTCGCTAAAATTTCAGTTTTTCTTATATATCATCCAAATTGTCGATATACGTAGAAATAGCATCGTTTTCGAATTTCGTGTAATTTTTACATTTTTCTTGGAAATTCGCTAAAATTCAATTTTTCTTATATATCTATAGAAATAGCATCGTTTTCAAATTTTGGACAATTTTTACATTTTTCTTGGAAATTCGCTAAAATTCAAATTTTCTTAAATATCTTCCAAATCATCTAGATAGCATCGTTTTTGAATTTCGTGCAATTTTTACATTTTTCTTGGAAATTCGCTAAAATTCAATTTTTCTTATATATCTATAGAAATAGCATCGTTTTCAAATTTTGGTTAATTTTTACATTTTTATTAGAAAATCGTTAAAATTTCAGTTTTTCTTATATATCATCCAAATCGTCGATAAACGTAGATATATCAACGATTAAGAATTTCGGTTAATTTTTACAGTTTACTCGGAAATTCGCTAAAATTCAATTTATCTTAAATATCATCCAAATCATCTAGATAGCATCGTTTTCAATTTATGGTTAACTTATACATATTTCTTGGAAATTTGCTAAAACTTCAGTTTTTCTTATATATCGTCCAAATCGTCGATATACGTAGAAATAGCATCGTTTTCGAATTTCGTGTAATTTTTACATTTTTCTAGGAAATTCGCTAAAATTCAATTTTTCTTATATATCTATAGAAATAGCATCGTTATCAAATTTTGGTTAATTTTTACATTTTTCTTAGAAAATCGTTAAAATTTCGGTTTTCTTGGAAATTCGCTAAAATTTCAGTTTTTCTTATATATCATCCAAATCGTCGATATACGTAGAAATAGCATCGGTTTCGAATTTCGTGCAATTTTTATATTTTTCTTGGAAATTCGCTAAAATTCAATTTTTCTTATATATCTATAGAAATAGCATCGTTTTCAAATTTTGGTTAATTTTTACATTTTTCTTGGAAAATCATTAAAATTTCGGTTTTCTTGGATATTCGCTAAAATTTCATTTTTTCTTATATATCATCCAAATCGTCGATATACGTAGAAATAGCATCGTTTTCGAATTTCGTGTAATTTTTACATTTTTCTTGGAAATTCGCTAAAATTCAATTTTTCTTAAATATCTTCCAAATCATCTAGATAGCATCGTTTTCGTATTTCGTGCAATTTTTACATTTTTCTAGGAAATTCGCTAAAATTCAACTTTTCTTATATATCTATAGAAATAGCATCGTTTTCAAATTTTGGTTAATTTTTACATTTTTATTAGAAAATCGTTAAAATTTCAGTTTTTCTTATATATCATCCAAATCGTCGATATACGTAGAAATAGCATCGTTTTCGAATTTCGTGCAATTTTTACATTTTTCTTGGAAATTCGCTAAAACTCAATTTTTCTTATATATCATCCAAATCGTCGATAAACGTAGATATATCAACGATTAAGGATTTCGGTTAATTTTTACAGTTTACTCTTAAATTCGCTAAAATTCAATTTATCTTAAATATCTTCCAAATCATCTAGATAGCATCGTTTTCAATTTATGGTTAATTTATACATATTTCTTGGAAATTTGCTAAAATTTCAGTTTTTCTTATATATCGTCCAAATCGTCGATATACGTAGAAATAGCATCGTTTTCGAATTTCGTGCAATTTTTACATTTTTCTTGGAAATTCGCTAAAACTCAATTTTTCTTATATATCTATAGAAATAGCATCGTTTTCAAATTTTGGATAATTTTTACATTTTTCTTGGAAATTCCCTAAAATTTCAGATTTTCTTGGAAATCGCTAAAATTTCAGTTTTTCTTATATATCATCCAAATCGTCGATATAGGTAGAAATAGCATCGTTTTCGAATTTCGTGTAATTTTTACATTTTTATTAGAAAATCGTTAAAATTTCAGTTTTTCTTATATATCGTACAAATCGTCGATATACGTAGAAATAGCATCCTTTTCGAATTTCGTGCAATTTTCACATTTTTCTTGGAAATTCGCTAAAATACAATTTTTCTTATATATCTATAGAAATAGCATCGTTCTCAAATTATCTAAAATTTCAGATTTTCTTGGAAATCGCTAAAATTTCAGTTTTTCTTATATATCATCCAAATCGTCGATATAGGTAGAAATAGCATCGTTTTCGAATTTCGTGTAATTTTTACATTTTTATTAGAAAATCGTTAAAATTTCAGTTTTTCTTATATATCGTCCAAATCGTCGATATACGTAGAAATAGCATCCTTTTCGAATTTCGTGCAATTTTTACATTTTTCTTGGAAATTCGCTAAAATTCAATTTTTCTTATATATCTATAGAAATAGCATCGTTTTCAAATTTTGGATAATTTTTACATTTTTCTTGGAAATTCGCTAAAATTTCAGATTTTCTTGGAAATCGCTAAAATTTCAGTTTTTCTTATATATCATCCAAATCATCGATATAGGTAGAAATAGCATCGTTTTCGAATTTCGTGTAATTTTTACATTTTTCTTGGAAATTCGCTAAAATTCAATTTTTCTTATATGGAAAAAAATAGCATCGTTTTCAAATTTTGGTTAATTTTTACATTTTTATTAGAAAATCGTTAAAATTTCAGTTTTTCTTATATATCAACCAAATCGTCGATATACGTAGAAATAGCATCGTTTTCGAATTTCGTGCAATTTATATATTTTTCTTGGAAATTCGCTAAAATTCAATTTTTCTTAAATATCTTCCAAATCATCTAGATAGCATCGTTTTTGAATTTCGTGCAATTTTTACATTTTTCTTGGAAATTCGCTAAAATTCAATTTTTCTTATATATCTATAGAAATAGCATCGTTTTCAAATTTTGGTTAATTTTTACATTTTTATTAGAAAATCGTTAAAATTTCAGTTTTTCTTATATATCATCCAAATCGTCGATATACGTAGAAATAGCATCCTTTTCGAATTTCGTGCAATTTTTACATTTTTCTTGGAAATTCGCTAAAATTCAATTTTTCTTATATATCTATAGAAATAGCATCGTTTTCAAATTTTGGATAATTTTTACATTTTTCTTGGAAATTCGCTAAAATTTCAGATTTTCTTGGAAATCGCTAAAATTTCAGTTTTTCTTATATATCATCCAAATCATCGATATAGGTAGAAATAGCATCGTTTTCGAGTTTCGTGTAATTTTTACATTTTTCTTGGAAATTCGCTAAAATTCAATTTTTCTTATATATCTATAGAAATAGCATCGTTATCAAATTTTGGTTAATTTTTACATTTTTCTTAGAAAATCGTTAAAATTTCGGTTTTCTTGGAAATTCGCTAAAATTTCAGTTTTTCTTATATATCATCCAAATCGTCGATATACGTAGAAATAGCATCGTTTTCGAATTTCGTGTAATTTTTACATTTTTCTAGGAAATTCGCTAAAATTCAATTTTTCTTATATATCTATAGAAATAGCATCGTTATCAAATTTTGGTTAATTTTTACATTTTTCTTAGAAAATCGTTAAAATTTCGGTTTTCTTGGAAATTCGCTAAAATTTCAGTTTTTCTTATATATCATCCAAATTGTCGATATACGTAGAAATAGCATCGTTTTCGAATTTCGTGTAATTTTTACATTTTTCTAGGAAATTCGCTAAAATTCAATTTTTCTTATATATCTATAGAAATAGCATCGTTATCAAATTTTGGTTAATTTTTACATTTTTCTTAGAAAATCGTTAAAATTTCGGTTTTCTTGGAAATTCGCTAAAATTTCAGTTTTTCTTATATATCATCCAAATCGTCGATATACGTAGAAATAGCATCGGTTTCGAATTTCGTGCAATTTTTATATTTTTCTATAGAAATAGCATCGTTTTGGAATTTTCGTTAATTTTTACATTTTTCTTGGGAAATCATTAAAATTTCAGTTTTTCTTATATATCATCCAAATCGTCGATAAACGTAGATATATCAACGATTAAGATTTCGGTTAATTTTTACAGTTTACTCGGAAATTCGCTAAAATTCAATTTATCTTAAATATCTTCCAAATCATCTAGATAGCACCGTTTTCAATTTATGGTTAATTTATACATATTTCTTGGAAATTTGCTAAAATTTCAGTTTTTCTTATATATCGTCCAAATCGTCGATATACGTAGAAATAGCATCGTTTTCGAATTTCGTGCAATTTTTACATTTTTCTTGGAAATTCGCTAAAATTCAATTTTTCTTATATATCTATAGAAATAGCATCGTTTTCAAATTTTGGATAATTTTTACATTTTTCTTGGAAATTACCTAAAATTTCAGATTGTCTTGGAAATCGCTAAAATTTCAGTTTTTCTTATATATCATCCAAATCGTCGATATAGGTAGAAATAGCATCGTTTTCGAATTTCGTGTAATTTTTACATTTTTATTGGAAAATCGTTAAAATTTCAGTTTTTCTTATATATCGTCCAAATCGTCGATATACGTAGAAATAGCATCCTTTTCGAATTTCGTGCAATTTTTACATTTTTGTTGGAAATTCGCTAAAATTCAATTTTTCTTATATATCTATAGAAATAGCATCGTTTTCAAATTTTGGATAATTTTTACATTTTTCTTGGAAATTCGCTAAAATTTCAGATTTTCTTGGAAATCGCTAAAATTTCAGTTTTTCTTATATATCATCCAAATCATCGATATAGGTAGAAATAGCATCGTTTTCAAATTTTGGATAATTTTTACATTTTTCTTGGAAATTCGCTAAAATTCAATTTTTCTTATATGGAAAAAAATAGCATCGTTTTTAAATTTTGGTTAATTTTTACATTTTTATTAGAAAATCGTTAAAATTTCAGTTTTTCTTATATATCATCCAAATCGTCGATATACGTAGAAATAGCATCGTTTTCGAATTTCGTGCAATTTTTATATTTTTCTTGGAAATTCGCTAAAATTCAATTTTTCTTAAATATCTTCCAAATCATCTAGATAGCATCGTTTTTGAATTTCGTGCAATTTTTACATTTTTCTTGGAAATTCGCTAAAATTCAATTTTTCTTATATATCTATAGAAATAGCATCGTTTTCAAATTTTGGTTAATTTCTACATTTTTATTAGAAAATCGTTAAAATTTCAGTTTTTCTTATATATCATCCAAATCGTCGATATACGTAGAAATAGCATCGTTTTCGAGTTTCGTGTAATTTTTACATTTTTCTTGGAAATTCGCTAAAATTCAATTTTTCTTATATATCTATAGAAATAGCATCGTTATCAAATTTTGGTTAATTTTTACATTTTTCTTAGAAAATCGTTAAAATTTCGGTTTTCTTGGAAATTCGCTAAAATTTCAGTTTTTCTTAAATATCATCCAAATCGTCGATATACGTAGAAATAGCATCGTTTTCGTATTTCGTGTAATTTTTACATTTTTCTAGGAAATTCGCTAAAATTCAATTTTTCTTATATATCTATAGAAATAGCATCGTTATCAAATTTTGGTTAATTTTTACATTTTTCTTAGAAAATCGTTAAAATTTCGGTTTTCTTGGAAATTCGCTAAAATTTCAGTTTTTCTTATATATCATCCAAATCGTCGATATACGTAGAAATAGCATCGGTTTCGAATTTCGTGCAATTTTTATATTTTTCTTGGAAATTCGCTAAAATTCAATTTTTCTTATATATCTATAGAAATAGCATCGTTTTCAAATTTTGGTTAATTTTTACATTTTTCTTGGAAAATCGCTAAAATTTCGGTTTTCTTGGAAATTCGCTAAAATTTCATTTTTTCTTATATATCATCCAAATCGTCGATATACGTAGAAATAGCATCGTTTTCGAATTTCGTGTAATTTTTACATTTTTCTTGGAAATTCGCTAAAATTTCATTTTTTCTTATATATCATCCAAATCGTCGATATACGTAGAAATAGCATCGTTTTCGAATTTCGTGCAATTTTTACATTTTTCTATTTTCTTGGGAAATCGTTAAAATTTCAGTTTTTCTTATATATCATCCAAATCGTCGATAAACGTAGATATATCAACGATTAAGAATTTCGGTTAATTTTTACAGTTTACTCGGCAATTCGCTAAAATTCAATTTATCTTAAATATCATCCAAATCATCTAGATAGCATCGTTTTCAATTTATGGTTAACTTATACATATTTCTTGGAAATTTGCTAAAACTTCAGTTTTTCTTATATATCGTCCAAATCGTCGATATGCGTAGAAATAGCATCGTTTTCGAATTTCGTGCAATTTTTACATTTTTCTTGGAAATTCGCTAAAATTCAATTTTTCTTATATATCTATAGAAATAGCATCGTTTTCAAATTTTGGATAATTTTTACATTTTTCTTGGAAATTCGCTAAAATTTCAGATTTTCTTGGAAATCGCTAAAATTTCAGTTTATCTTATATATCATCCAAATCGTCGATATACCTTGGAAAATCGTTAAAATTTCGGTTTTCTTGGAAATTCGCTAAAATTTCAGTTTTTCTTATATATCATCCAAATTGTCGATATACGTAGAAATAGCATCGTTTTCGAATTTCGTGAAATTTTTACATTTTTCTTGGAAATTCGCTAAAATTCAATTTTTCTTAAATATCTTCCAAATCATCTAGATAGCATCGTTTTCGAATTTCGTGCAATTTTTACATTTTTCTTGGAAATTCGCTAAAATTCAATTTTTCTTATATATCTATAGAAATAGCATCGTTTTCAAATTTTGGTTACTTTTTACATTTTTATTAGAAAATCGTTAAAATTTCAGTTTTTCTTATATATCATCCAAATCGTCGATATACGTAGAAATAGCATCGTTTTCGAATTTCGTGTAATTTTTACATTTTTCTTGGAAAATCGTTAAAATTTCGGTTTTTCTTATATATCGTCCAAATCGTCGAAATACGTAGAAATAGCATCCTTTTCGAATTTCGTGCAATTTTTACATTTTTCTTGGAAATTCGCTAAAATTCAATTTTTCTTATATATCTATAGAAATAGCATCGTTTTCAAATTTTGGATAATTTTTACATTTTTCTTGGAAATTCGCTAAAATTCAATTTTTCTTATATATCTATAGAAATAGCATCGTTTTCAAATTTTGGATAATTTTTACATTTTTCTTGGAAATTCGCTAAAATTTCAGATTTTCTTGGAAATCGCTAAAATTTCAGTTTTTCTTATATATCATCCAAATCGTCGATATACCTTGGAAAATCGTTAAAATTTCGGTTTTCTTGGAAATTCGCTAAAATTTCAGTTTTTCTTATATATCATCCAAATCGTCGATATACGTAGAAATAGCATCGTTTTCGAATTTCGTGTAATTTTTACATTTTTCTTGGAAATTCGCTAAAATTCAATTTTTCTTAAATATCTTCCAAATCATCTAGATAGCATCGTTTTCGAATTTCGTGCAATTTTTACATATTTCTTGGAAATTCGCTAAAATTCAATTTTTCTTATATATCTATAGAAATAGCATCGTTTTCAAATTTTGGTTAATTTTTACATTTTTATTAGAAGATCGTTAAAATTTCAGTTTTTCTTATATATCATCCAAATCGTCGATATACGTAGAAATAGCATCGTTTTCGAATTTCGTGTAATTTTTACATTTTTCTTGGAAATTCGCTAAAATTCAATTTTTCTTATATATCTATAGAAATAGCATCGTTTTCAAATTTTGGATAATTTTTACATTTTTCTTGGAAATTCCCTAAAATTTCAGATTTTCTTGGAAATCGCTAAAATTTCTGTTTTTCTTATATATCATCCAAATCGTCGATATACGTAGAAATAGCACCGGTTTCGAATTTCGTGCAATTTTCATATTTTTCTTGGAAATTCGCTGAAATTCAATTTTTCTTATATATCTATAGAAATAGCATCGTTTTCAAATTTTGGTTAATTCTTACATTTTTCTTGGAAAATCGTTAAAATTTCGGTTTTCTTGGAAATTCGCTAAAATTTCATTTTTTCTTATATATCATCCAAATCGTCGATATACGTAGAAATGGCATCGTTTTCGAATTTCGTGTAATTTTTACATTTTTCTTGGAAATTCGCTAAAATTCAATTTTTCTTAAATATCTTCCAAATCATCTAGATAGCATCGTTTTCAAATTTCGTGCAATTTTTACATTTTTCTAGGAAATTCGCTAAAATTCAATTTTTCTTATATATCTATAGAAATAGCATCGTTTTCAAATTTTGGTTAATTTTTACATTTTTATTAGAAAATCGTTAAAATTTCAGTTTTTCTTATATATCGTCCAAATCGTCGATATACGTAGAAATAGCATCCATTTCGAATTTCGTGCAATTTTTACATTTTTCTTGGAAATTCGCTAAAATTCAATTTTTCTTATATATCTATAGAAATAGCATCGTTTTCAAATTTTGGATAATTTTTACATTTTTCTTGGAAATTCGCTAAAATTTCAGATTTTCTTGGAAATCGCTAAAATTTCAGTTTTTCTTATATATCATCCAAATCATCGATATACCTTGGAAAATCGTTAAAATTTCGGTTTTCTTGGAAATTCGCTAAAATTCAATTTTTCTTAAATATCTTCCAAATCATCTAGATAGCATCGTTTTCAATTTTTGGTTAATTTATACATATTTCTTGGAAATTTGCTAAAATTTCAGTTTTTCTTATATATCGTCCAAATCGTCGATATACGTAGAAATAGCATCCTTTTCGAATTTCGTGCAATTTTTACATTTTTCTTGGAAATTCGCTAAAATTCAATTTTTCTTGTATATCTATAGAAATAGCATCGTTTTCAAATTTTGGTTAATTTTTACATTTTTCTTGGAAAATCGTTAAAATTTCGGTTTTTCTTGTATATCGTCCAAATCGTCGATATACGTAGAATAGCATCCTTTTCGAATTTCGTGCAATTTTTACATTTTTCTTGGAAATTCGCTAAAATTCAATTTTTCTTATATATCTATAGAAATAGCATCGTTTTCAAATTTTGGATAATTTTTACATTTTTCTTGGAAATTCGCTAAAATTCAATTTTTCTTATATATCTATAGAAATAGCATCGTTTTCAAATTTTGGATAATTTTTACATTTTTCTTGGAAATTCGCTAAAATTTCAGATTTTCTTGGAAATCGCTAAAATTTCAGTTTTTCTTATATATCATCCAAATCGTCGATATACCTTGGAAAATCGTTAAAATTTCGGTTTTCTTGGAAATTCGCTAAAATTTCAGTTTTTCTTATATATCATCCAAATCGTCGATATACGTAGAAATAGCATCGTTTTCGAATTTCGTGTAATTTTTACATTTTTCTTGGAAATTCGCTAAAATTCAATTTTTCTTAAATATCTTCCAAATCATCTAGATAGCATCGTTTTCGAATTTCGTGCAATTTTTACATTTTTCTTGGAAATTCGCTAAAATTCAATTTTTCTTATATATCTATAGAAATAGCATCGTTTTCAAATTTTGGTTAATTTTTACATTTTTCTTGGAAAATCGTTAAAATTTCGGTTTTCTTGGAAATTCGCTAAAATTTCAGTTTTTCTTATATATCATCCAAATCGTCGATATACGTAGAAATAGCATCGGTTTCGAATTTCGTGCAATTTTTATATTTTTCTTGGAAATTCGCTAAAATTCAATTTTTCTTATATATCTATAGAAATACCATCGTTTTCAAATTTTGGTTAATTTTTACATTTTTCTTGGAAAATCGTTAAAATTTCGGTTTTCTTGGAAATCGCTAAAATTTCAGTTTTTCTTATATATCATCCAAATCGTCGATATAGGTAGAAATAGCATCGTTTTCGAATTTCGTGTAATTTTTACATTTTTATTAGAAAATCGTTAAAATTTCAGTTTTTCTTATATATCGTCCAAATCGTCGATATACGTAGAAATAGCATCCTTTTCGAATTTCGTGCAATTTTTACATTTTTCTTAGAAATTCGCTAAAATTCAATTTTTCTTATATATCTATAGAAATAGCATCGTTTTCAAATTTTGGATAATTTTTACATTTTTCTTGGAAATTCGCTAAAATTTCAGATTTTCTTGGAAATTGCTAAAATTTCAGTTTTTCTTATATATCATCCAAATCGTCGATATACCTTGGAAAATCGTTAAAATTTCGGTTTTCTTGGAAATTCGCTAAAATTTCAGTTTTTCTTATATATCATCCAAATCGTCGATATACGTAGAAATAGCATCGTTTTCGAATTTCGTGCAATTTTTACATTTTTCTTGGAAATTCGCTAAAATTCAATTTTCCTTATATATCTATAGAAATAGCATCGTTTTCAAATTTTGGTTAATTTTTACATTTTTCTTGGAAAATCGTTAAAATTTCGGTTTTCTTGGAAATTCGCTAAAATTTCAGTTTTTCTTATATATCATCCAAATCGTCGATATACGTAGAAATAGCATCGTTTTCGAATTTCGTGTAATTTTTACATTTTTCTTGGAAATTCGCTAAAATTCAATTTTTCTTAAATATCTACCAAATCATCTAGATAGCATCGTTTTCGAATTTCGTTCAATTTTTACACTTTTCTTGGAAATTCGCTAAAATTCAATTTTTCTTATATATCTATAGAAATAGCATCGTTTTCAAATTTTGGATAATTTTTACATTTGTCTTGGAAATTCGCCAAAATTTCAGATTTTCTTGGAAATCGCTAAAATTTCAGTTTTTCTTATATAGCATCGTTTTCGAATTTCGTGTAATTTTTACATTTTTCTTGGATATTCGCTAAAATTCAATTTTCCTTATATGGAAAAAATTAGCATCGTTTTCAAATTTTGGTTAATTTTTACATATTTATTAGAAAATCGTTAAAATTTCAGTTTTTCTTATATATCATCCAAATCGTCGATATACGTAGAAATAGCATCGTTTTCGAATTTCGTGCAATTTTTACATTTTTCTTGGAAATTCGCTAAAATTCAATTTTTCTTATATATCTATAGAAATAGCATCGTTTTCAAATTTTGGATAATTTTTACATTTGTCTTGGAAATTCGCTAAAATTTCAGATTTTCTTGGAAAATCGTTAAAATTTCAGTTTTTCTTATATATCATCCAAATCGTCGATAAATGTAGAAATATCAACGATTAAGAATTTCGGTTAATTTTTACAGTTTACTCGGAAATTCGCTAAAATTCAATTTTTCTTAAATATCTTCCAAATCATCTAGATAGCATCGTTTTCAATTTTTGGTTAATTTATACATATTTCTTGGAAATTTGCTAAAATTTCAGTTTTTCTTATATATCGTCCAAATCGTCGATATACGTAGAAATAGCATCCTTTTCGAATTTCGTGCAATTTTTACATTTTTCTTGGAAATTCGCTAAAATTCAATTTTTCTTATATATCTATAGAAATAGCATCGTTTTCAAATTTTGGTTAATTTTTACATTTTTCTTGGAAAATCGTTAAAATTTCGGTTTTTCTTATATATCGTCCAAATCGTCGAAATACGTAGAAATAGCATCCTTTTCGAATTTCGTGCAATTTTTACATTTTTCTTGGAAATTCGCTAAAATTCAATTCTTCTTATATATCTATAGAAATAGCATCGTTTTCAAATTTTGGATAATTTTTACATTTTTCTTGGAAATTCGCTAAAATTCAATTTTTCTTATATATCTACAGAAATAGCATCGTTTTCAAATTTTGGATAATTTTTACATTTTTCTTGGAAATTCGCTAAAATTTCAGATTTTCTTGGAAATCGCTAAAATTTCAGTTTTTCTTATATATCATCCAAATCGTCGATATACCTTGGAAAATCGTTAAAATTTCGGTTTTCTTGGAAATTCGCTAAAATTTCAGTTTTTCTTATATATCATCCAAATCGTCGATATACGTAGAAATAGCATCGTTTTCGAATTTCGTGTAATTTTTACATTTTTCTTGGAAATTCGCTAAAATTCAATTTTTCTTAAATATCTTCCAAATCATCTAGATAGCATCGTTTTCGAATTTCGTGCAATTTTTACATATTTCTTGGAAATTCGCTAAAATTCAATTTTTCTTATATATCTATAGAAATAGCATCGTTTTCAAATTTTGGTTAATTTTTACATTTTTATTAGAAAATCGTTAAAATTTCAGTTTTTCTTATATATCATCCAAATCGTCGATATACGTAGAAATAGCATCGTTTTCGAATTTCGTGTAATTTTTACATTTTTCTTGGAAATTCGCTAAAATTCAATTTTTCTTATATATCTATAGAAATAGCATCGTTTTCAAATTTTGGATAATTTTTACATTTTTCTTGGAAATTCCCTAAAATTTCAGATTTTCTTGGAAATCGCTAAAATTTCTGTTTTTCTTATATATCATCCAAATCGTCGATATACGTAGAAATAGCATCGGTTTCGAATTTCGTGCAATTTTCATATTTTTCTTGGAAATTCGCTGAAATTCAATTTTTCTTATATATCTATAGAAATAGCATCGTTTTCAAATTTTGGTTAATTCTTACATTTTTCTTGGAAAATCGTTAAAATTTCGGTTTTCTTGGAAATTCGCTAAAATTTCATTTTTTCTTATATATCATCCAAATCGTCGATATACGTAGAAATAGCATCGTTTTCGAATTTCGTGTAATTTTTACATTTTTCTTGGAAATTCGCTAAAATTCAATTTTTCTTAAATATCTTCCAAATCATCTAGATAGCATCGTTTTCAAATTTCGTGCAATTTTTACATTTTTCTAGGAAATTCGCTAAAATTCAATTTTTCTTATATATCTATAGAAATAGCATCGTTTTCAAATTTTGGTTAATTTTTACATTTTTATTAGAAAATCGTTAAAATTTCAGTTTTTCTTATATATCTTCCAAATCATCTAGATAGCATCGTTTTCGAATTTCGTGCAATTTTTACATTTTTCTTGGAAATTCGCTAAAATTCAATTTTTCTTATATATCTATAGAAATAGCATCGTTTTCAAATTTTGGATAATTTTTACATTTTTCTTGGAAATTCGCTAAAATTTCAGATTTTCTTGGAAATCGCTAAAATTTCAGTTTTTCTTATATATCATCCAAATCGTCGATATACCTTGGAAAATCGTTAAAATTTCGGTTTTCTTGGAAATTCGCTAAAATTCAATTTTTCTTAAATATCTTCCAAATCATCTAGATAGCATCGTTTTCAATTTTTGGTTAATTTATACATATTTCTTGGAAATTTGCTAAAATTTCAGTTTTTCTTATATATCGTCCAAATCGTCGATATACGTAGAAATAGCATCCTTTTCGAATTTCGTGCAATTTTTACATTTTTCTTGGAAATTCGCTAAAATTCAATTTTTCTTGTATATCTATAGAAATAGCATCGTTTTCAAATTTTGGTTAATTTTTACATTTTTCTTGGAAAATCGTTAAAATTTCGGTTTTTCTTGTATATCGTCCAAATCGTCGATATACGTAGAATAGCATCCTTTTCGAATTTCGTGCAATTTTTACATTTTTCTTGGAAATTCGCTAAAATTCAATTTTTCTTATATATCTATAGAAATAGCATCGTTTTCAAATTTTGGATAATTTTTACATTTTTCTTGGAAATTCGCTAAAATTCAATTTTTCTTATATATCTATAGAAATAGCATCGTTTTCAAATTTTGGATAATTTTTACATTTTTCTTGGAAATTCGCTAAAATTTCAGATTTTCTTGGAAATCGCTAAAATTTCAGTTTTTCTTATATATCATCCAAATCGTCGATATACCTTGGAAAATCGTTAAAATTTCGGTTTTCTTGGAAATTCGCTAAAATTTCAGTTTTTCTTATATATCATCCAAATCGTCGATATACGTAGAAATAGCATCGTTTTCGAATTTCGTGTAATTTTTACATTTTTCTTGGAAATTCGCTAAAATTCAATTTTTCTTAAATATCTTCCAAATCATCTAGATAGCATCGTTTTCGAATTTCGTGCAATTTTTACATTTTTCTTGGAAATTCGCTAAAATTCAATTTTTCTTATATATCTATAGAAATAGCATCGTTTTCAAATTTTGGTTAATTTTTACATTTTTCTTGGAAAATCGTTAAAATTTCGGTTTTCTTGGAAATTCGCTAAAATTTCAGTTTTTCTTATATATCATCCAAATCGTCGATAAACGTAGAAATAGCATCGGTTTCGAATTTCGTGCAATTTTTATATTTTTCTTGGAAATTCGCTAAAATTCAATTTTTCTTATATATCTATAGAAATACCATCGTTTTCAAATTTTGGTTAATTTTTACATTTTTCTTGGAAAATCGTTAAAATTTCGGTTTTCTTGGAAATTCGCTAAAATTTCATCTTTTCTTATATATCATCCAAATCGTCGATATACGTAGAAATAGCATCGTTTTCGAATTTCGTGTAATTTTTACATTTTTCTTGGAAATTCGCTAAAATTCAATTTTTCTTAAATATCTTCCAAATCATCTAGATAGCATCGTTTTCGAATTTCGTGCAATTTTTACATTTTTCTAGGAAATTCGCTAAAATTCAATTTTTCTTATATATCTATAGAAATAGCATCGTTTTCAAATTTTGGTTAATTTTTACATTTTTATTAGAAAATCGTTAATATTTCAGTTTTTCTTATATATAATCCAAATCGTCGATATACGTAGAAATAGCATCGTTTTCGAATTTTGTGTAATTTTTACATTTTTCTTGGAAATTCGCTATATTCAATTTTTCTTATATATCTATAGAAATAGCATCGTTTTGGAATTTTCGTTAATTTTTACATTTTTCTTGGGAAATCGTTAAAATTTCAGTTTTTCTTATATATCATCCAAATCGTCGATAAACGTAGATATATCAACGATTAAGAATTTCGGTTAATTTTTACAGTTTACTCTTAAATTCGCTAAAATTCAATTTATCTTAAATATCTTCCAAATCATCTAGATAGCATCGTTTTCAATTTATGGTTAATTTATACATATTTCTTGGAAATTTGCTAAAATTTCAGTTTTTCTTATATATCGTCCAAATCGTCGATATACGTAGAAATAGCATCGTTTTCGAATTTCGTGCAATTTTTACATTTTTCTTGGAAATTCGCTAAAATTCAATTTTTCTTATATATCTATAGAAATAGCATCGTTTTCAAATTTTGGATAATTTTTACATTTTTCTTGGAAATTCCCTAAAATTTCAGATTTTCTTGGAAATCGCTAAAATTTCAGTTTTTCTTATATATCATCCAAATCGTCGATATACCTTGGAAAATCGTTAAAATTTCGGTTTTCTTGGAAATTCGCTAAAATTTCAGTTTTTCTTATATATCATCCAAATCGTCGATATACGTAGAAATAGCATCGTTTTCGAATTTCGTGTAATTTTTACATTTTTCTTGGAAATTCGCTAAAATTCAATTTTTCTTAAATATCTTCCAAATCATCTAGATAGCATCGTTTTCGAATTTCGTGCAATTTTTACATTTTTCTTGGAAATTCGCTAAAATTCAATTTTTCTTATATATCTATAGAAATAGCATCGTTTTCAAATTTTGGTTAATTTTTACATTTTTCTTGGAAAATCGTTAAAATTTCGGTTTTCTTGGAAATTCGCTAAAATTTCAGTTTTTCTTATATATCATCCAAATCGTCGATATAGGTAGAAATAGCATCGTTTTCGAATTTCGTGTAATTTTTACATTTTTATTAGAAAATCGTTAAAATTTCAGTTTTTCTTATATATCATCCAAATCGTCGATATACGTAGAAATAGCATCGTTTTCGAATTTCGTGTAATTTTTACATTTTTCTTGGAAATTCGCTAAAATTCAATTTTTCTTATATATCTATAGAAATAGCATCGTTTTGGAATTTTCGTTAATTTTTACATTTTTCTTGGGAAATCATTAAAATTTCAGTTTTTCTTATATATCATCCAAATCGTCGATAAACGTAGATATATCAACGATTAAGAATTTCGGTTAATTTTTACAGTTTACTCGGAAATTCGCTAAAATTCAATTTATCTTAAATATCTTCCAAATCATCTAGATAGCACCGTTTTCAATTTATGGTTAATTTATACATATTTCTTGGAAATTTGCTAAAATTTCAGTTTTTCTTATATATCGTCCAAATCGTCGATATACGTAGAAATAGCATCGTTTTCGAATTTCGTGCAATTTTTACATTTTTCTTGGAAATTCGCTAAAATTCAATTTTTCTTATATATCTATAGAAATAGCTTCGTTTTCAAATTTTGGATAATTTTTACATTTTTCTTGGAAATTCCCTAAAATTTCAGATTTTCTTGGAAATCGCTAAAATTTCAGTTTTTCTTGTATATCATCCAAATCGTCGATATAGGTAGAAATAGCATCGTTTTCGAATTTCGTGTAATTTTTACATTTTTATTAGAAAATCGTTAAAATTTCAGTTTTTCTTATATATCGTCCAAATCGTCGATATACGTAGAAATAGCATCCTTTTCGAATTTCGTGCAATTTTTACATTTTTCTTGGAAATTCGCTAAAATTCAATTTTTCTTATATATCTATAGAAATAGCATCGTTTTCAAATTTTGGATAATTTTTACATTTTTCTTGGAAATTCGCTAAAATTTCAGATTTTCTTGGAAATCGCTAAAATTTCAGTTTTTCTTATATATCATCCAAATCATCGATATAGGTAGAAATAGCATCGTTTTCGAATTTCGTGTAATTTTTACATTTTTCTTGGAAATTCGCTAAAATTCAATTTTTCTTAAATATCTTCCAAATCATCTAGATAGCATCGTTTTCGAATTTCGTGCAATTTTTACATTTTTCTAGGAAATTCGCTAAAATTCAATTTTTCTTATATATCTATAGAAATAGCATCGTTTTCAAATTTTGGTTAATTTTTACATTTTTATTAGAAAATCGTTAATATTTCAGTTTTTCTTATATATCATCCAAATCGTCGATATACGTAGAAATAGCATCGTTTTCGAATTTTGTGTAATTTTTACATTTTTCTTGGAAATTCGCTATATTCAATTTTTCTTATATATCTATAGAAATAGCATCGTTTTGGAATTTTCGTTAATTTTTACATTTTTCTTGGGAAATCGTTAAAATTTCAGTTTTTCTTATATATCATCCAAATCGTCGATAAACGTAGATATATCAACGATTAAGAATTTCGGTTAATTTTTACAGTTTTCTCTTAAATTCGCTAAAATTCAATTTATCTTAAATATCTTCCAAATCATCTAGATAGCATCGTTTTCAATTTATGGTTAATTTATACATATTTCTTGGAAATTTGCTAAAATTTCAGTTTTTCTTATATATCGTCCAAATCGTCGATATACGTAGAAATAGCATCGTTTTCGAATTTCGTGCAATTTTTACATTTTTCTTGGAAATTCGCTAAAATTCAATTTTTCTTATATATCTATAGAAATAGCATCGTTTTCAAATTTTGGATAATTTTTACATTTTTCTTGGAAATTCCCTAAAATTTCAGATTTTCTTGGAAATCGCTAAAATTTCAGTTTTTCTTATATATCATCCAAATCGTCGATATAGGTAGAAATAGCATCGTTTTCGAATTTCGTGTAATTTTTACATTTTTATTAGAAAATCGTTAAAATTTCAGTTTTTCTTATATATCGTCCAAATCGTCGATATACGTAGAAATAACATCCTTTTCGAATTTCGTGCAATTTTTACATTTTTCTTGGAAATTCGCTAAAATTCAATTTTTCTTATATATCTATAGAAATAGCATCGTTCTCAAATTTTGGATAATCTTTACATTTTTCTTGGAAATTCGCTAAAATTTCAGATTTTCTTGGAAATCGCTAAAATTTCAGTTTTTCTTATATATCATCCAAATCATCGATATAGGTAGAAATAGCATCGTTTTCGAATTTCGTGTAATTTTTACATTTTTCTTGGAAATTCGCTAAAATTCAATTTTTCTTATATGGAAAAAAATAGCATAGTTTTCAAATTTTGGTTAATTTTTACATTTTTATTAGAAAATCGTTAAAATTTCAGTTTTTCTTATATATCATCCAAATCGTCGATATACGTAGAAATAGCATCGTTTTCGAATTTCGTGTAATTTTTACATTTTTCTTGGAAATTCGCTGAAATTCAATTTTTCTTATATATCTATAGAAATAGCATCGTTTTGGAATTTTCGTTAATTTTTACATTTTTCTTGGGAAATCGTTAAAATTTCAGTTTTTCTTATATATCATCCAAATCGTCGATAAACGTAGATATATCAACGATTAAGAATTTCGGTTAATTTTTACAGTTTACTCGGAAATTCGCTAAAATTCAATTTATCTTAAATATCATCCAAATCATCTAGATAGCATCGTTTTCAATTTATGGTTAACTTATACATATTTCTTGGAAATTTGCTAAAATTTCAGTTTTTCTTATATATCGTCCAAATCGTCGATATACGTAGAAATAGCATCCTTTTCGAATTTCGTGCAATTTTTACATTTTTCTTGGAAATTCGCTAAAATTTCAGATTTTCTTGGAAATCGCTAAAATTTCAGTTTTTCTTATATAGCATCGTTTTCGAATTTCGTGTAATTTTTACATTTTTCTTGGATATTCACTAAAATTCAATTTTTCTTATATGGAAAAAATTAGCATCGTTTTCAAATTTTGGTTAATTTTTACATTTTTATTAGAAAATCGTTAAAATTTCAGTTTTTCTTATATATCATCCAAATCGTCGATATACGTAGAAATAGCATCCTTTTCGAATTTCGTGCAATTTTTACATTTTTCTTGGAAATTCGCTAAAATTCAATTTTTCTTATATATCTATAGAAATAGCATCGTTTTCAAATTTTGGTTAATTTTTACATTTTTCTTGGAAAATCGTTAAAATTTCGGTTTTTCTTATATATCGTCCAAATCGTCGATATACGTAGAAATAGCATCCTTTTCGAATTTCGTGCAATTTTTACATTTTTCTTGGAAATTCGCTAAAATTCAATTTTTCTTATATATCTATAGAAATAGCATCGTTTTCAAATTTTGGATAATTTTTACATTTGTCTTGGAAATTCGCTAAAATTTCAGATTTTCTTGGAAAATCGTTAAAATTTCAGTTTTTCTTATATATCATCCAAATCGTCGATAAATGTAGAAATATCAACGATTAAGAATTTCGGTTAATTTTTACAGTTTACTCGGAAATTCGCTAAAATTCAATTTTTCTTAAATATCTTCCAAATCATCTAGATAGCATCGTTTTCGAATTTCGTGCAATTTTTACATTTTTCTTGGAAATTCGCTAAAATTCAATTTTTCTTATATATCTATAGAAATAGCATCGTTTTCAAATTTTGGATAATTTTTACATTTTTCTTGGAGATTCGCTAAAATTTCAGATTTTCTTGGAAATCGCTAAAATTTCAGTTTTTCTTATATATCATCCAAATGGTCGATATAGGTAGAAATAGCATCGTTTTCGAATTTCGTGTAATTTTTACATTTTTCTTGGAAATTCGCTAAAATTCAATTTTTCTTATATAGAAAAAAATAGCATCGTTTTCAAATTTTGGTTAATTTTTACATTTTTATTAGAAAATCGTTAAAATTTCAGTTTTTCTTATATATCATCCAAATCGTCGATATACGTAGAAATAGCATCGTTTTCGAATTTCGTGTAATTTTTACATTTTTCTTGGAAATTCGCTAAAATTCAATTTTTCTTATATATCTATAGAAATAGCATCGTTTTGGAATTTTCGTTAATTTTTACATTTTTCTTGGGAAATCATTAAAATTTCAGTTTTTCTTATATATCATCCAAATCGTCGATAAACGTAGATATATCAACGATTAAGAATTTCGGTTAATTTTTACAGTTTACTCGGAAATTCGCTAAAATTCAATTTATCTTAAATATCTTCCAAATCATCTAGATAGCACCGTTTTCAATTTATGGTTAATTTATACATATTTCTTGGAAATTTGCTAAAATTTCAGTTTTTCTTATATATCATCCAAATCGTCGATATACGTAGAAATAGCATCCTTTTCGAATTTCGTGCAATTTTTACATTTTTCTTGGAAATTCGCTAAAATTCAATTTTTCTTATATATCTATAGAAATAGCATCGTTTTCAAATTTTGGATAATTTTTACATTTGTCTTGGAAATTCGCTAAAATTTCAGATTTTCTTGGAAAATCGTTAAAATTTCAGTTTTTCTTATATATCATCCAAATCGTCGATAAATGTAGAAATATCAACGATTAAGAATTTCGGTTAATTTTTACAGTTTACTCGGAAATTCGCTAAAATTCAATTTTTCTTAAATATCTTCCAAATCATCTAGATAGCATCGTTTTCAATTTTTGGTTAATTTATACATATTTCTTGGAAATTTGCTAAAATTTCAGTTTTTCTTATATATCGTCCAAATCGTCGATATACGTAGAAATAGCATCCTTTTCGAATTTCGTGCAATTTTTACATTTTTCTTGGAAATTCGCTAAAATTCAATTTTTCTTATATATCTATAGAAATAGCATCGTTTTCAAATTTTGGTTAATTTTTACATTTTTCTTGGAAAATCGTTAAAATTTCGGTTTTTCTTATATATCGTCCAAATCGTCGAAATACGTAGAAATAGCATCCTTTTCGAATTTCGTGCAATTTTTACATTTTTCTTGGAAATTCGCTAAAATTCAATTCTTCTTATATATCTATAGAAATAGCATCGTTTTCAAATTTTGGATAATTTTTACATTTTTCTTGGAAATTCGCTAAAATTCAATTTTTCTTATATATCTATAGAAATAGCATCGTTTTCAAATTTTGGATAATTTTTACATTTTTCTTGGAAATTCGCTAAAATTTCAGATTTTCTTGGAAATCGCTAAAATTTCAGTTTTTCTTATATATCATCCAAATCGTCGATATACCTTGGAAAATCGTTAAAATTTCGGTTTTCTTGGAAATTCGCTAAAATTTCAGTTTTTCTTATATATCATCCAAATCGTCGATATACGTAGAAATAGCATCGTTTTCGAATTTCGTGTAATTTTTACATTTTTCTTGGAAATTCGCTA
The DNA here is from genome assembly GCA_963921985.1 of Agrilus biguttatus. NCBI lineage: Eukaryota > Metazoa > Arthropoda > Insecta > Coleoptera > Buprestidae > Agrilus > Agrilus biguttatus. The sequence goes on along the minus strand of OY998117.1, from coordinate 20,740,073 downwards.
AAATTCAATTTTTCTTAAATATCTTCCAAATCATCTAGATAGCATCGTTTTCGAATTTCGTGCAATTTTTACATATTTCTTGGAAATTCGCTAAAATTCAATTTTTCTTATATATCTATAGAAATAGCATCGTTTTCAAATTTTGGTTAATTTTTACATTTTTATTAGAAAATCGTTAAAATTTCAGTTTTTCTTATATATCATCCAAATCGTCGATATACGTAGAAATAGCATCGTTTTCGAATTTCGTGTAATTTTTACATTTTTCTTGGAAATTCGCTAAAATTCAATTTTTCTTATATATCTATAGAAATAGCATCGTTTTCAAATTTTGGATAATTTTTACATTTTTCTTGGAAATTCCCTAAAATTTCAGATTTTCTTGGAAATCGCTAAAATTTCTGTTTTTCTTATATATCATCCAAATCGTCGATATACGTAGAAATAGCATCGGTTTCGAATTTCGTGCAATTTTCATATTTTTCTTGGAAATTCGCTGAAATTCAATTTTTCTTATATATCTATAGAAATAGCATCGTTTTCAAATTTTGGTTAATTCTTACATTTTTCTTGGAAAATCGTTAAAATTTCGGTTTTCTTGGAAATTCGCTAAAATTTCATTTTTTCTTATATATCATCCAAATCGTCGATATACGTAGAAATAGCATCGTTTTCGAATTTCGTGTAATTTTTACATTTTTCTTGGAAATTCGCTAAAATTCAATTTTTCTTAAATATCTTCCAAATCATCTAGATAGCATCGTTTTCAAATTTCGTGCAATTTTTACATTTTTCTAGGAAATTCGCTAAAATTCAATTTTTCTTATATATCTATAGAAATAGCATCGTTTTCAAATTTTGGTTAATTTTTACATTTTTATTAGAAAATCGTTAAAATTTCAGTTTTTCTTATATATCGTCCAAATCGTCGATATACGTAGAAATAGCATCCTTTTCGAATTTCGTGCAATTTTTACATTTTTCTTGGAAATTCGCTAAAATTCAATTTTTCTTATATATCTATAGAAATAGCATCGTTTTCAAATTTTGGATAATTTTTACATTTTTCTTGGAAATTCGCTAAAATTTCAGATTTTCTTGGAAATCGCTAAAATTTCAGTTTTTCTTATATATCATCCAAATCGTCGATATACCTTGGAAAATCGTTAAAATTTCGGTTTTCTTGGAAATTCGCTAAAATTCAATTTTTCTTAAATATCTTCCAAATCATCTAGATAGCATCGTTTTCAATTTTTGGTTAATTTATACATATTTCTTGGAAATTTGCTAAAATTTCAGTTTTTCTTATATATCGTCCAAATCGTCGATATACGTAGAAATAGCATCCTTTTCGAATTTCGTGCAATTTTTACATTTTTCTTGGAAATTCGCTAAAATTCAATTTTTCTTGTATATCTATAGAAATAGCATCGTTTTCAAATTTTGGTTAATTTTTACATTTTTCTTGGAAAATCGTTAAAATTTCGGTTTTTCTTGTATATCGTCCAAATCGTCGATATACGTAGAATAGCATCCTTTTCGAATTTCGTGCAATTTTTACATTTTTCTTGGAAATTCGCTAAAATTCAATTTTTCTTATATATCTATAGAAATAGCATCGTTTTCAAATTTTGGATAATTTTTACATTTTTCTTGGAAATTCGCTAAAATTCAATTTTTCTTATATATCTATAGAAATAGCATCGTTTTCAAATTTTGGATAATTTTTACATTTTTCTTGGAAATTCGCTAAAATTTCAGATTTTCTTGGAAATCGCTAAAATTTCAGTTTTTCTTATATATCATCCAAATCGTCGATATACCTTGGAAAATCGTTAAAATTTCGGTTTTCTTGGAAATTCGCTAAAATTTCAGTTTTTCTTATATATCATCCAAATCGTCGATATACGTAGAAATAGCATCGTTTTCGAATTTCGTGTAATTTTTACATTTTTCTTGGAAATTCGCTAAAATTCAATTTTTCTTAAATATCTTCCAAATCATCTAGATAGCATCGTTTTCGAATTTCGTGCAATTTTTACATTTTTCTTGGAAATTCGCTAAAATTCAATTTTTCTTATATATCTATAGAAATAGCATCGTTTTCAAATTTTGGTTAATTTTTACATTTTTCTTGGAAAATCGTTAAAATTTCGGTTTTCTTGGAAATTCGCTAAAATTTCAGTTTTTCTTATATATCATCCAAATCGTCGATATACGTAGAAATAGCATCGGTTTCGAATTTCGTGCAATTTTTATATTTTTCTTGGAAATTCGCTAAAATTCAATTTTTCTTATATATCTATAGAAATACCATCGTTTTCAAATTTTGGTTAATTTTTACATTTTTCTTGGAAAATCGTTAAAATTTCGGTTTTCTTGGAAATTCGCTAAAATTTCATCTTTTCTTATATATCATCCAAATCGTCGATATACGTAGAAATAGCATCGTTTTCGAATTTCGTGTAATTTTTACATTTTTCTTGGAAATTCGCTAAAATTCAATTTTTCTTAAATATCTTCCAAATCATCTAGATAGCATCGTTTTCGAATTTCGTGCAATTTTTACATTTTTCTAGGAAATTCGCTAAAATTCAATTTTTCTTATATATCTATAGAAATAGCATCGTTTTCAAATTTTGGTTAATTTTTACATTTTTATTAGAAAATCGTTAATATTTCAGTTTTTCTTATATATAATCCAAATCGTCGATATACGTAGAAATAGCATCGTTTTCGAATTTTGTGTAATTTTTACATTTTTCTTGGAAATTCGCTATATTCAATTTTTCTTATATATCTATAGAAATAGCATCGTTTTGGAATTTTCGTTAATTTTTACATTTTTCTTGGGAAATCGTTAAAATTTCAGTTTTTCTTATATATCATCCAAATCGTCGATAAACGTAGATATATCAACGATTAAGAATTTCGGTTAATTTTTACAGTTTACTCTTAAATTCGCTAAAATTCAATTTATCTTAAATATCTTCCAAATCATCTAGATAGCATCGTTTTCAATTTATGGTTAATTTATACATATTTCTTGGAAATTTGCTAAAATTTCAGTTTTTCTTATATATCGTCCAAATCGTCGATATACGTAGAAATAGCATCGTTTTCGAATTTCGTGCAATTTTTACATTTTTCTTGGAAATTCGCTAAAATTCAATTTTTCTTATATATCTATAGAAATAGCATCGTTTTCAAATTTTGGATAATTTTTACATTTTTCTTGGAAATTCCCTAAAATTTCAGATTTTCTTGGAAATCGCTAAAATTTCAGTTTTTCTTATATATCATCCAAATCGTCGATATACCTTGGAAAATCGTTAAAATTTCGGTTTTCTTGGAAATTCGCTAAAATTTCAGTTTTTCTTATATATCATCCAAATCGTCGATATACGTAGAAATAGCATCGTTTTCGAATTTCGTGTAATTTTTACATTTTTCTTGGAAATTCGCTAAAATTCAATTTTTCTTAAATATCTTCCAAATCATCTAGATAGCATCGTTTTCGAATTTCGTGCAATTTTTACATTTTTCTTGGAAATTCGCTAAAATTCAATTTTTCTTATATATCTATAGAAATAGCATCGTTTTCAAATTTTGGTTAATTTTTACATTTTTCTTGGAAAATCGTTAAAATTTCGGTTTTCTTGGAAATTCGCTAAAATTTCAGTTTTTCTTATATATCATCCAAATCGTCGATATAGGTAGAAATAGCATCGTTTTCGAATTTCGTGTAATTTTTACATTTTTATTAGAAAATCGTTAAAATTTCAGTTTTTCTTATATATCATCCAAATCGTCGATATACGTAGAAATAGCATCGTTTTCGAATTTCGTGTAATCTTTACATTTTTCTTGGAAATTCGCTAAAATTCAATTTTTCTTATATATCTATAGAAATAGCATCGTTTTGGAATTTTCGTTAATTTTTACATTTTTCTTGGGAAATCATTAAAATTTCAGTTTTTCTTATATATCATCCAAATCGTCGATAAACGTAGATATATCAACGATTAAGAATTTCGGTTAATTTTTACAGTTTACTCGGAAATTCGCTAAAATTCAATTTATCTTAAATATCTTCCAAATCATCTAGATAGCACCGTTTTCAATTTATGGTTAATTTATACATATTTCTTGGAAATTTGCTAAAATTTCAGTTTTTCTTATATATCGTCCAAATCGTCGATATACGTAGAAATAGCATCGTTTTCGAATTTCGTGCAATTTTTACATTTTTCTTGGAAATTCGCTAAAATTCAATTTTTCTTATATATCTATAGAAATAGCTTCGTTTTCAAATTTTGGATAATTTTTACATTTTTCTTGGAAATTCCCTAAAATTTCAGATTTTCTTGGAAATCGCTAAAATTTCAGTTTTTCTTGTATATCATCCAAATCGTCGATATAGGTAGAAATAGCATCGTTTTCGAATTTCGTGTAATTTTTACATTTTTATTAGAAAATCGTTAAAATTTCAGTTTTTCTTATATATCGTCCAAATCGTCGATATACGTAGAAATAGCATCCTTTTCGAATTTCGTGCAATTTTTACATTTTTCTTGGAAATTCGCTAAAATTCAATTTTTCTTATATATCTATAGAAATAGCATCGTTTTCAAATTTTGGTTAATTTTTACATTTTTATTAGAAAATCGTTAATATTTCAGTTTTTCTTATATATCATCCAAATCGTCGATATACGTAGAAATAGCATCGTTTTCGAATTTTGTGTAATTTTTACATTTTTCTTGGAAATTCGCTATATTCAATTTTTCTTATATATCTATAGAAATAGCATCGTTTTGGAATTTTCGTTAATTTTTACATTTTTCTTGGGAAATCGTTAAAATTTCAGTTTTTCTTATATATCATCCAAATCGTCGATAAACGTAGATATATCAACGATTAAGAATTTCGGTTAATTTTTACAGTTTACTCTTAAATTCGCTAAAATTCAATTTATCTTAAATATCTTCCAAATCATCTAGATAGCATCGTTTTCAATTTATGGTTAATTTATACATATTTCTTGGAAATTTGCTAAAATTTCAGTTTTTCTTATATATCGTCCAAATCGTCGATATACGTAGAAATAGCATCGTTTTCGAATTTCGTGCAATTTTTACATTTTTCTTGGAAATTCGCTAAAATTCAATTTTTCTTATATATCTATAGAAATAGCATCGTTTTCAAATTTTGGATAATTTTTACATTTTTCTTGGAAATTCCCTAAAATTTCAGATTTTCTTGGAAATCGCTAAAATTTCAGTTTTTCTTATATATCATCCAAATCGTCGATATAGGTAGAAATAGCATCGTTTTCGAATTTCGTGTAATTTTTACATTTTTATTAGAAAATCGTTAAAATTTCAGTTTTTCTTATATATCGTCCAAATCGTCGATATACGTAGAAATAACATCCTTTTCGAATTTCGTGCAATTTTTACATTTTTCTTGGAAATTCGCTAAAATTCAATTTTTCTTATATATCTATAGAAATAGCATCGTTCTCAAATTTTGGATAATCTTTACATTTTTCTTGGAAATTCGCTAAAATTTCAGATTTTCTTGGAAATCGCTAAAATTTCAGTTTTTCTTATATATCATCCAAATCATCGATATAGGTAGAAATAGCATCGTTTTCGAATTTCGTGTAATTTTTACATTTTTCTTGGAAATTCGCTAAAATTCAATTTTTCTTATATGGAAAAAAATAGCATAGTTTTCAAATTTTGGTTAATTTTTACATTTTTATTAGAAAATCGTTAAAATTTCAGTTTTTCTTATATATCATCCAAATCGTCGATATACGTAGAAATAGCATCGTTTTCGAATTTCGTGTAATTTTTACATTTTTCTTGGAAATTCGCTGAAATTCAATTTTTCTTATATATCTATAGAAATAGCATCGTTTTGGAATTTTCGTTAATTTTTACATTTTTCTTGGGAAATCGTTAAAATTTCAGTTTTTCTTATATATCATCCAAATCGTCGATAAACGTAGATATATCAACGATTAAGAATTTCGGTTAATTTTTACAGTTTACTCGGAAATTCGCTAAAATTCAATTTATCTTAAATATCATCCAAATCATCTAGATAGCATCGTTTTCAATTTATGGTTAACTTATACATATTTCTTGGAAATTTGCTAAAATTTCAGTTTTTCTTATATATCGTCCAAATCGTCGATATACGTAGAAATAGCATCCTTTTCGAATTTCGTGCAATTTTTACATTTTTCTTGGAAATTCGCTAAAATTTCAGATTTTCTTGGAAATCGCTAAAATTTCAGTTTTTCTTATATAGCATCGTTTTCGAATTTCGTGTAATTTTTACATTTTTCTTGGATATTCGCTAAAATTCAATTTTTCTTATATGGAAAAAATTAGCATCGTTTTCAAATTTTGGTTAATTTTTACATTTTTATTAGAAAATCGTTAAAATTTCAGTTTTTCTTATATATCATCCAAATCGTCGATATACGTAGAAATAGCATCCTTTTCGAATTTCGTGCAATTTTTACATTTTTCTTGGAAATTCGCTAAAATTCAATTTTTCTTATATATCTATAGAAATAGCATCGTTTTCAAATTTTGGTTAATTTTTACATTTTTCTTGGAAAATCGTTAAAATTTCGGTTTTTCTTATATATCGTCCAAATCGTCGATATACGTAGAAATAGCATCCTTTTCGAATTTCGTGCAATTTTTACATTTTTCTTGGAAATTCGCTAAAATTCAATTTTTCTTATATATCTATAGAAATAGCATCGTTTTCAAATTTTGGATAATTTTTACATTTGTCTTGGAAATTCGCTAAAATTTCAGATTTTCTTGGAAAATCGTTAAAATTTCAGTTTTTCTTATATATCATCCAAATCGTCGATAAATGTAGAAATATCAACGATTAAGAATTTCGGTTAATTTTTACAGTTTACTCGGAAATTCGCTAAAATTCAATTTTTCTTAAATATCTTCCAAATCATCTAGATAGCATCGTTTTCAATTTTTGGTTAATTTATACATATTTCTTGGAAATTTGCTAAAATTTCACTTTTTCTTATATATCGTCCAAATCGTCGATATACGTAGAAATAGCATCCTTTTCGAATTTCGTGCAATTTTTACATTTTTCTTGGAAATTCGCTAAAATTCAATTTTTCTTATATATCTATAGAAATAGCATCGTTTTCAAATTTTGGTTAATTTTTACATTTTTCTTGGAAAATCGTTAAAATTTCGGTTTTTCTTATATATCGTCCAAATCGTCGATATACGTAGAAATAGCATCCTTTTCGAATTTCGTGCAATTTTTACATTTTTCTTGGAAATTCGCTAAAATTCAATTTTTCTTATATATCTATAGAAATAGCATCGTTTTCAAATTTTGGATAATTTTTACATTTTTCTTGGAAATTCGCTAAAATTCAATTTTTCTTATATATCTATAGAAATAGCATCGTTTTCAAATTTTGGATAATTTTTACATTTTTCTTGGAAATTCGCTAAAATTTCAGATTTTCTTGGAAATCGCTAAAATTTCAGTTTTTCTTATATATCATCCAAATCGTCGATATACCTTGGAAAATCGTTAAAATTTCGGTTTTCTTGGAAATTCGCTAAAATTTCAGTTTTTCTTATATATCATCCAAATCGTCGATATACGTAGAAATAGCATCGTTTTCGAATTTCGTGTAATTTTTACATTTTTCTTGGAAATTCGCTAAAATTCAATTTTTCTTAAATATCTTCCAAATCATCTAGATAGCATCGTTTTCGAATTTCGTGCAATTTTTACATTTTTCTTGGAAATTCGCTAAAATTCAATTTTTCTTATATATCTATAGAAATAGCATCGTTTTCAAATTTTGGTTAATTTTTACATTTTTCTTGGAAAATCGTTAAAATTTCGGTTTTCTTGGAAATTCGCTAAAATTTCAGTTTTTCTTATATATCATCCAAATCGTCGATATAGGTAGAAATAGCATCGTTTTCGAATTTCGTGTAATTTTTACATTTTTATTAGAAAATCGTTAAAATTTCAGTTTTTCTTATATATCATCCAAATCGTCGATATACGTAGAAATAGCATCGTTTTCGAATTTCGTGTAATTTTTACATTTTTCTTGGAAATTCGCTAAAATTCAATTTTTCTTATATATCTATAGAAATAGCATCGTTTTGGAATTTTCGTTAATTTTTACATTTTTCTTGGGAAATCATTAAAATTTCAGTTTTTCTTATATATCATCCAAATCGTCGATAAACGTAGATATATCAACGATTAAGAATTTCGGTTAATTTTTACAGTTTACTCGGAAATTCGCTAAAATTCAATTTATCTTAAATATCTTCCAAATCATCTAGATAGCACCGTTTTCAATTTATGGTTAATTTATACATATTTCTTGGAAATTTGCTAAAATTTCAGTTTTTCTTATATATCGTCCAAATCGTCGATATACGTAGAAATAGCATCGTTTTCGAATTTCGTGCAATTTTTACATTTTTCTTGGAAATTCGCTAAAATTCAATTTTTCTTATATATCTATAGAAATAGCTTCGTTTTCAAATTTTGGATAATTTTTACATTTTTCTTGGAAATTCCCTAAAATTTCAGATTTTCTTGGAAATCGCTAAAATTTCAGTTTTTCTTGTATATCATCCAAATCGTCGATATAGGTAGAAATAGCATCGTTTTCGAATTTCGTGTAATTTTTACATTTTTATTAGAAAATCGTTAAAATTTCAGTTTTTCTTATATATCGTCCAAATCGTCGATATACGTAGAAATAGCATCCTTTTCGAATTTCGTGCAATTTTTACATTTTTCTTGGAAATTCGCTAAAATTCAATTTTTCTTATATATCTATAGAAATAGCATCGTTTTCAAATTTTGGATAATTTTTACATTTTTCTTGGAAATTCGCTAAAATTCAATTTTTCTTAAATATCTTCCAAATCATCTAGATAGCATCGTTTTCGAATTTCGTGCAATTTTTACATTTTTCTAGGAAATTCGCTAAAATTCAATTTTTCTTATATATCTATAGAAATAGCATCGTTTTCAAATTTTGGTTAATTTTTACATTTTTATTAGAAAATCGTTAATATTTCAGTTTTTCTTATATATCATCCAAATCGTCGATATACGTAGAAATAGCATCGTTTTCGAATTTTGTGTAATTTTTACATTTTTCTTGGAAATTCGCTATATTCAATTTTTCTTATATATCTATAGAAATAGCATCGTTTTGGAATTTTCGTTAATTTTTACATTTTTCTTGGGAAATCGTTAAAATTTCAGTTTTTCTTATATATCATCCAAATCGTCGATAAACGTAGATATATCAACGATTAAGAATTTCGGTTAATTTTTACAGTTTACTCTTAAATTCGCTAAAATTCAATTTATCTTAAATATCTTCCAAATCATCTAGATAGCATCGTTTTCAATTTATGGTTAATTTATACATATTTCTTGGAAATTTGCTAAAATTTCAGTTTTTCTTATATATCGTCCAAATCGTCGATATACGTAGAAATAGCATCGTTTTCGAATTTCGTGCAATTTTTACATTTTTCTTGGAAATTCGCTAAAATTCAATTTTTCTTATATATCTATAGAAATAGCATCGTTTTCAAATTTTGGATAATTTTTACATTTTTCTTGGAAATTCCCTAAAATTTCAGATTTTCTTGGAAATCGCTAAAATTTCAGTTTTTCTTATATATCATCCAAATCGTCGATATAGGTAGAAATAGCATCGTTTTCGAATTTCGTGTAATTTTTACATTTTTATTAGAAAATCGTTAAAATTTCAGTTTTTCTTATATATCGTCCAAATCGTCGATATACGTAGAAATAACATCCTTTTCGAATTTCGTGCAATTTTTACATTTTTCTTGGAAATTCGCTAAAATTCAATTTTTCTTATATATCTATAGAAATAGCATCGTTCTCAAATTTTGGATAATCTTTACATTTTTCTTGGAAATTCGCTAAAATTTCAGATTTTCTTGGAAATCGCTAAAATTTCAGTTTTTCTTATATATCATCCAAATCATCGATATAGGTAGAAATAGCATCGTTTTCGAATTTCGTGTAATTTTTACATTTTTCTTGGAAATTCGCTAAAATTCAATTTTTCTTATATGGAAAAAAATAGCATAGTTTTCAAATTTTGGTTAATTTTTACATTTTTATTAGAAAATCGTTAAAATTTCAGTTTTTCTTATATATCATCCAAATCGTCGATATACGTAGAAATAGCATCGTTTTCGAATTTCGTGTAATTTTTACATTTTTCTTGGAAATTCGCTGAAATTCAATTTTTCTTATATATCTATAGAAATAGCATCGTTTTGGAATTTTCGTTAATTTTTACATTTTTCTTGGGAAATCGTTAAAATTTCAGTTTTTCTTATATATCATCCAAATCGTCGATAAACGTAGATATATCAACGATTAAGAATTTCGGTTAATTTTTACAGTTTACTCGGAAATTCGCTAAAATTCAATTTATCTTAAATATCATCCAAATCATCTAGATAGCATCGTTTTCAATTTATGGTTAACTTATACATATTTCTTGGAAATTTGCTAAAATTTCAGTTTTTCTTATATATCGTCCAAATCGTCGATATACGTAGAAATAGCATCCTTTTCGAATTTCGTGCAATTTTTACATTTTTCTTGGAAATTCGCTAAAATTTCAGATTTTCTTGGAAATCGCTAAAATTTCAGTTTTTCTTATATAGCATCGTTTTCGAATTTTGTGTAATTTTTACATTTTTCTTGGATATTCGCTAAAATTCAATTTTTCTTATATGGAAAAAATTAGCATCGTTTTCAAATTTTGGTTAATTTTTACATTTTTATTAGAAAATCGTTAAAATTTCAGTTTTTCTTATATATCATCCAAATCGTCGATATACGTAGAAATAGCATCCTTTTCGAATTTCGTGCAATTTTTACATTTTTCTTGGAAATTCGCTAAAATTCAATTTTTCTTATATATCTATAGAAATAGCATCGTTTTCAAATTTTGGTTAATTTTTACATTTTTCTTGGAAAATCGTTAAAATTTCGGTTTTTCTTATATATCGTCCAAATCGTCGATATACGTAGAAATAGCATCCTTTTCGAATTTCGTGCAATTTTTACATTTTTCTTGGAAATTCGCTAAAATTCAATTTTTCTTATATATCTATAGAAATAGCATCGTTTTCAAATTTTGGATAATTTTTACATTTGTCTTGGAAATTCGCTAAAATTTCAGATTTTCTTGGAAAATCGTTAAAATTTCAGTTTTTCTTATATATCATCCAAATCGTCGATAAATGTAGAAATATCAACGATTAAGAATTTCGGTTAATTTTTACAGTTTACTCGGAAATTCGCTAAAATTCAATTTTTCTTAAATATCTTCCAAATCATCTAGATAGCATCGTTTTCAATTTTTGGTTAATTTATACATATTTCTTGGAAATTTGCTAAAATTTCACTTTTTCTTATATATCGTCCAAATCGTCGATATACGTAGAAATAGCATCCTTTTCGAATTTCGTGCAATTTTTACATTTTTCTTGGAAATTCGCTAAAATTCAATTTTTCTTATATATCTATAGAAATAGCATCGTTTTCAAATTTTGGTTAATTTTTACATTTTTCTTGGAAAATCGTTAAAATTTCGGTTTTTCTTATATATCGTCCAAATCGTCGATATACGTAGAAATAGCATCCTTTTCGAATTTCGTGCAATTTTTACATTTTTCTTGGAAATTCGCTAAAATTCAATTTTTCTTATATATCTATAGAAATAGCATCGTTTTCAAATTTTGGATAATTTTTACATTTTTCTTGGAAATTCGCTAAAATTCAATTTTTCTTATATATCTATAGAAATAGCATCGTTTTCAAATTTTGGATAATTTTTACATTTTTCTTGGAAATTCGCTAAAATTTCAGATTTTCTTGGAAATCGCTAAAATTTCAGTTTTTCTTATATATCATCCAAATCGTCGATATACCTTGGAAAATCGTTAAAATTTCGGTTTTCTTGGAAATTCGCTAAAATTTCAGTTTTTCTTATATATCATCCAAATCGTCGATATACGTAGAAATAGCATCGTTTTCGAATTTCGTGTAATTTTTACATTTTTCTTGGAAATTCGCTAAAATTCAATTTTTCTTAAATATCTTCCAAATCATCTAGATAGCATCGTTTTCGAATTTCGTGCAATTTTTACATTTTTCTTGGAAATTCGCTAAAATTCAATTTTTCTTATATATCTATAGAAATAGCATCGTTTTCAAATTTTGGTTAATTTTTACATTTTTCTTGGAAAATCGTTAAAATTTCGGTTTTCTTGGAAATTCGCTAAAATTTCAGTTTTTCTTATATATCATCCAAATCGTCGATATAGGTAGAAATAGCATCGTTTTCGAATTTCGTGTAATTTTTACATTTTTATTAGAAAATCGTTAAAATTTCAGTTTTTCTTATATATCATCCAAATCGTCGATATACCTTGGAAAATCGTTAAAATTTCGGTTTTCTTGGAAATTCGCTAAAATTTCAGTTTTTCTTATATATCATCCAAATCGTCGATATACGTAGAAATAGCATCGTTTTCGAATTTCGTGTAATTTTTACATTTTTCTTGGAAATTCGCTAAAATTCAATTTTTCTTAAATATCTTCCAAATCATCTAGATAGCATCGTTTTCGAATTTCGTGCAATTTTTACATTTTTCTTGGAAATTCGCTAAAATTCAATTTTTCTTATATATCTATAGAAATAGCATCGTTTTCAAATTTTGGTTAATTTTTACATTTTTCTTGGAAAATCGTTAAAATTTCGGTTTTCTTGGAAATTCGCTAAAATTTCAGTTTTTCTTATATATCATCCAAATCGTCGATATAGGTAGAAATAGCATCGTTTTCGAATTTCGTGTAATTTTTACATTTTTATTAGAAAATCGTTAAAATTTCAGTTTTTCTTATATATCGTCCAAATCGTCGATATACGTAGAAATAGCATCCTTTTCGAATTTCGTGCAATTTTTACATTTTTCTTGGAAATTCGCTAAAATTCAATTTTTCTTATATATCTATAGAAATAGCATCGTTTTCAAATTTTGGATAATTTTTACATTTTTCTTGGAAATTCGCTAAAATTTCAGTTTTTCTTATATATCATCCAAATCATCGATATAGGTAGAAATAGCATCGTTTTCGAATTTCGTGTAATTTTTACATTTTTCTTGGAAATTCGCTAAAATTCAATTTTTCTTAAATATCTTCCAAATCATCTAGATAGCATCGTTTTCGAATTTCGTGCAATTTTTACATTTTTCTAGGAAATTCGCTAAAATTCAATTTTTCTTATATATCTATAGAAATAGCATCGTTTTCAAATTTTGGTTAATTTTTACATTTTTATTAGAAAATCGTTAATATTTCAGTTTTTCTTATATATCATCCAAATCGTCGATATACGTAGAAATAGCATCGTTTTCGAATTTTGTGTAATTTTTACATTTTTCTTGGAAATTCGCTATATTCAATTTTTCTTATATATCTATAGAAATAGCATCGTTTTGGAATTTTAGTTAATTTTTACATTTTTCTTGGGAAATCGTTAAAATTTCAGTTTTTCTTATATATCATCCAAATCGTCGATAAACGTAGATATATCAACGATTAAGAATTTCGGTTAATTTTTACAGTTTACTCTTAAATTCGCTAAAATTCAATTTATCTTAAATATCTTCCAAATCATCTAGATAGCATCGTTTTCAATTTATGGTTAATTTATACATATTTCTTGGAAATTTGCTAGAATTTCAGTTTTTCTTATATATCGTCCAAATCGTCGATATACGTAGAAATAGCATCGTTTTCGAATTTCGTGCAATTTTTACATTTTTCTTGGAAATTCGCTAAAATTCAATTTTTCTTATATATCTATAGAAATAGCATCGTTTTCAAATTTTGGATAATTTTTACATTTTTCTTGGAAATTCCCTAAAATTTCAGATTTTCTTGGAAATCGCTAAAATTTCAGTTTTTCTTATATATCATCCAAATCGTCGATATAGGTAGAAATAGCATCGTTTTCGAATTTCGTGTAATTTTTACATTTTTATTAGAAAATCGTTAAAATTTCAGTTTTTCTTATATATCGTCCAAATCGTCGATATACGTAGAAATAACATCCTTTTCGAATTTCGTGCAATTTTTACATTTTTCTTGGAAATTCGCTAAAATTCAATTTTTCTTATATATCTATAGAAATAGCATCGTTCTCAAATTTTGGATAATCTTTACATTTTTCTTGGAAATTCGCTAAAATTTCAGATTTTCTTGGAAATCGCTAAAATTTCAGTTTTTCTTATATATCATCCAAATCATCGATATAGGTAGAAATAGCATCGTTTTCGAATTTCGTGTAATTTTTACATTTTTCTTGGAAATTCGCTAAAATTCAATTTTTCTTATATGGAAAAAAATAGCATAGTTTTCAAATTTTGGTTAATTTTTACATTTTTATTAGAAAATCGTTAAAATTTCAGTTTTTCTTATATATCATCCAAATCGTCGATATACGTAGAAATAGCATCGTTTTCGAATTTCGTGTAATTTTTACATTTTTCTTGGAAATTCGCTGAAATTCAATTTTTCTTATATATCTATAGAAATAGCATCGTTTTGGAATTTTCGTTAATTTTTACATTTTTCTTGGGAAATCGTTAAAATTTCAGTTTTTCTTATATATCATCCAAATCGTCGATAAACGTAGATATATCAACGATTAAGAATTTCGGTTAATTTTTACAGTTTACTCGGAAATTCGCTAAAATTCAATTTATCTTAAATATCATCCAAATCATCTAGATAGCATCGTTTTCAATTTATGGTTAACTTATACATATTTCTTGGAAATTTGCTAAAATTTCAGTTTTTCTTATATATCGTCCAAATCGTCGATATACGTAGAAATAGCATCCTTTTCGAATTTCGTGCAATTTTTACATTTTTCTTGGAAATTCGCTAAAATTTCAGATTTTCTTGGAAATCGCTAAAATTTCAGTTTTTCTTATATAGCATCGTTTTCGAATTTTGTGTAATTTTTACATTTTTCTTGGATATTCGCTAAAATTCAATTTTTCTTATATGGAAAAAATTAGCATCGTTTTCAAATTTTGGTTAATTTTTACATTTTTATTAGAAAATCGTTAAAATTTCAGTTTTTCTTATATATCATCCAAATCGTCGATATACGTAGAAATAGCATCCTTTTCGAATTTCGTGCAATTTTTACATTTTTCTTGGAAATTCGCTAAAATTCAATTTTTCTTATATATCTATAGAAATAGCATCGTTTTCAAATTTTGGTTAATTTTTACATTTTTCTTGGAAAATCGTTAAAATTTCGGTTTTTCTTATATATCGTCCAAATCGTCGATATACGTAGAAATAGCATCCTTTTCGAATTTCGTGCAATTTTTACATTTTTCTTGGAAATTCGCTAAAATTCAATTTTTCTTATATATCTATAGAAATAGCATCGTTTTCAAATTTTGGATAATTTTTACATTTGTCTTGGAAATTCGCTAAAATTTCAGATTTTCTTGGAAAATCGTTAAAATTTCAGTTTTTCTTATATATCATCCAAATCGTCGATAAATGTAGAAATATCAACGATTAAGAATTTCGGTTAATTTTTACAGTTTACTCGGAAATTCGCTAAAATTCAATTTTTCTTAAATATCTTCCAAATCATCTAGATAGCATCGTTTTCAATTTTTGGTTAATTTATACATATTTCTTGGAAATTTGCTAAAATTTCACTTTTTCTTATATATCGTCCAAATCGTCGATATACGTAGAAATAGCATCCTTTTCGAATTTCGTGCAATTTTTACATTTTTCTTGGAAATTCGCTAAAATTCAATTTTTCTTATATATCTATAGAAATAGCATCGTTTTCAAATTTTGGTTAATTTTTACATTTTTCTTGGAAAATCGTTAAAATTTCGGTTTTTCTTATATATCGTCCAAATCGTCGATATACGTAGAAATAGCATCCTTTTCGAATTTCGTGCAATTTTTACATTTTTCTTGGAAATTCGCTAAAATTCAATTTTTCTTATATATCTATAGAAATAGCATCGTTTTCAAATTTTGGATAATTTTTACATTTTTCTTGGAAATTCGCTAAAATTCAATTTTTCTTATATATCTATAGAAATAGCATCGTTTTCAAATTTTGGATAATTTTTACATTTTTCTTGGAAATTCGCTAAAATTTCAGATTTTCTTGGAAATCGCTAAAATTTCAGTTTTTCTTATATATCATCCAAATCGTCGATATACCTTGGAAAATCGTTAAAATTTCGGTTTTCTTGGAAATTCGCTAAAATTTCAGTTTTTCTTATATATCATCCAAATCGTCGATATACGTAGAAATAGCATCGTTTTCGAATTTCGTGTAATTTTTACATTTTTCTTGGAAATTCGCTAAAATTCAATTTTTCTTAAATATCTTCCAAATCATCTAGATAGCATCGTTTTCGAATTTCGTGCAATTTTTACATTTTTCTTGGAAATTCGCTAAAATTCAATTTTTCTTATATATCTATAGAAATAGCATCGTTTTCAAATTTTGGTTAATTTTTACATTTTTCTTGGAAAATCGTTAAAATTTCGGTTTTCTTGGAAATTCGCTAAAATTTCAGTTTTTCTTATATATCATCCAAATCGTCGATATAGGTAGAAATAGCATCGTTTTCGAATTTCGTGTAATTTTTACATTTTTATTAGAAAATCGTTAAAATTTCAGTTTTTCTTATATATCATCCAAATCGTCGATATACGTAGAAATAGCATCGTTTTCGAATTTCGTGTAATTTTTACATTTTTCTTGGAAATTCGCTAAAATTCAATTTTTCTTATATATCTATAGAAATAGCATCGTTTTGGAATTTTCGTTAATTTTTACATTTTTCTTGGGAAATCATTAAAATTTCAGTTTTTCTTATATATCATCCAAATCGTCGATAAACGTAGATATATGAACGATTAAGAATTTCGGTTAATTTTTACAGTTTACTCGGAAATTCGCTAAAATTCAATTTATCTTAAATATCTTCCAAATCATCTAGATAGCACCGTTTTCAATTTATGGTTAATTTATACATATTTCTTGGAAATTTGCTAAAATTTCAGTTTTTCTTATATATCGTCCAAATCGTCGATATACGTAGAAATAGCATCGTTTTCGAATTTCGTGCAATTTTTACATTTTTCTTGGAAATTCGCTAAAATTCAATTTTTCTTATATATCTATAGAAATAGCTTCGTTTTCAAATTTTGGATAATTTTTACATTTTTCTTGGAAATTCCCTAAAATTTCAGATTTTCTTGGAAATCGCTAAAATTTCAGTTTTTCTTGTATATCATCCAAATCGTCGATATAGGTAGAAATAGCATCGTTTTCGAATTTCGTGTAATTTTTACATTTTTATTAGAAAATCGTTAAAATTTCAGTTTTTCTTATATATCGTCCAAATCGTCGATATACGTAGAAATAGCATCCTTTTCGAATTTCGTGCAATTTTTACATTTTTCTTGGAAATTCGCTAAAATTCAATTTTTCTTATATATCTATAGAAATAGCATCGTTTTCAAATTTTGGATAATTTTTACATTTTTCTTGGAAATTCGCTAAAATTTCAGATTTTCTTGGAAATCGCTAAAATTTCAGTTTTTCTTATATATCATCCAAATCATCGATATAGGTAGAAATAGCATCGTTTTCGAATTTCGTGTAATTTTTACATTTTTCTTGGAAATTCGCTAAAATTCAATTTTTCTTAAATATCTTCCAAATCATCTAGATAGCATCGTTTTCGAATTTCGTGCAATTTTTACATTTTTCTTGGAAATTCGCTAAAATTCAATTTTTCTTATATATCTATAGAAATAGCATCGTTTTCAAATTTTGGTTAATTTTTACATTTTTATTAGAAAATCGTTAAAATTTCAGTTTTTCTTATATATCATCCAAATCGTCGATATACGTAGAAATAGCATCGTTTTCGAATTTCGTGTAATTTTTACATTTTTCTTGGAAATTCGCTAAAATTCAATTTTTCTTATATATCTATAGAAATAGCATCGTTTTCAAATTTTGGATAATTTTTACATTTTTCTTGGAAATTCCCTAAAATTTCAGATTTTCTTGGAAATCGCTAAAATTTCTGTTTTTCTTATATATCATCCAAATCGTCGATATACGTAGAAATAGCATCGTTTTCGAATTTCGTGTAATTTTTACATTTTTCTTGGAAATTCGCTAAAATTCAATTTTTCTTATATATCTATAGAAATAGCATCGTTTTGGAATTTTCGTTAATTTTTACATTTTTCTTGGGAAATCGTTAAAATTTCAGTTTTTCTTATATATCATCCAAATCGTCGATAAACGTAGATATATCAACGATTAAGAATTTCGGTTAATTTTTACAGTTTACTCGGAAATTCGCTAAAATTCAATTTATCTTAAATATCTTCCAAATCATCTAGATAGCACCGTTTTCAATTTATGGTTAATTTATACATATTTCTTGGAAATTTGCTAAAATTTCAGTTTTTCTTATATATCGTCCAAATCGTCGATATACGTAGAAATAGCATCGTTTTCGAATTTCGTGCAATTTTTACATTTTTCTTGGAAATTCGCTAAAATTCAATTTTTCTTATATATATAGAAATAGCATCGTTCTCAAATTTTGGATAATCTTTACATTTTTCTTGGAAATTCGCTAAAATTTCATATTTTCTTGGAAATCGCTAAAATTTCAGTTTTTCTTATATATCATCCAAATCGTCGATATACGTAGAAATAGCATCGTTTTCGAATTTCGTGTAATTTTTACATTTTTCTTGGAAATTCGCTAAAATTCAATTTTTCTTATATATCTATAGAAATAGCATCGTTTTCAAATTTTGGATAATTTTTACATTTTTCTTGGAAATTCGCTAAAATTTCAGATTTTCTTGGAAATCGCTAAAATTTCAGGTTTTCTTATATATCATCCAAATCGTCGATATACCTTGGAAAATCGTTAAAATTTCGGTTTTCTTGGAAATTCGCTAAAATATCAGTTTTTCTTATATATCATCCAAATCGTCGATATACGTAGAAATAGCATCGTTTTCGAATTTCGTGTAATTTTTACATTTTTCTTGGAAATTCGCTAAAATTCAATTTTTCTTAAATATCTTCCAAATCATCTAGATAGCATCGTTTTCGAATATCGTGCAATTTTTACATTTTTCTTGGAAATTCGCTAAAATTCAATTTTTCTTATATATCTATAGAAATAGCATCGTTTTCAAATTTTGGTTAATTTTTACATTTTTCTTGGAAAATCGTTAAAATTTCGGTTTTCTTGGAAATTCGCTAAAATTTCATCTTTTCTTATATATCATCCAAATCGTCGATATACGTAGAAATAGCATCGTTTTCGAATTTCGTGTAATTTTTACATTTTTCTTGGAAATTCGCTAAAATTCAATTTTTCTTAAATATCTTCCAAATCATCTAGATAGCATCGTTTTCGAATTTCGTGCAATTTTTACATTTTTCTAGGAAATTCGCTAAAATTCAATTTTTCTTATATATCTATAGAAATAGCATCGTTTTCAAATTTTGGTTAATTTTTACATTTTTATTAGAAAATCGTTAATATTTCAGTTTTTCTTATATATCATCCAAATCGTCGATATACGTAGAAATAGCATCGTTTTCGAATTTTGTGTAATTTTTACATTTTTCTTGGAAATTCGCTATATTCAATTTTTCTTATATATCTATAGAAATAGCATCGTTTTGGAATTTTCGTTAATTTTTACATTTTTCTTGGGAAATTGTTAAAATTTCAGTTTTTCTTATATATCATCCAAATCGTCGATAAACGTAGATATATCAACGATTAAGAATTTCGGTTAATTTTTACAGTTTACTCTTAAATTCGCTAAAATTCAATTTATCTTAAATATCTTCCAAATCATCTAGATAGCATCGTTTTCAATTTATGGTTAATTTATACATATTTCTTGGAAATTTGCTAAAATTTCAGTTTTTCTTATATATCGTCCAAATCGTCGATATACGTAGAAATAGCATCGTTTTCGAATTTCGTGCAATTTTTACATTTTTCTTGGAAATTCGCTAAAATTCAATTTTTCTTATATATCTATAGAAATAGCATCGTTTTCAAATTTTGGATAATTTTTACATTTTTCTTGGAAATTCCCTAAAATTTCAGATTTTCTTGGAAATCGCTAAAATTTCAGTTTTTCTTATATATCATCCAAATCGTCGATATAGGTAGAAATAGCATCGTTTTCGAATTTCGTGTAATTTTTACATTTTTATTAGAAAATCGTTAAAATTTCAGTTTTTCTTATATATCGTCCAAATCGTCGATATACGTAGAAATAACATCCTTTTCGAATTTCGTGCAATTTTTACATTTTTCTTGGAAATTCGCTAAAATTCAATTTTTCTTATATATCTATAGAAATAGCATCGTTCTCAAATTTTGGATAATCTTTACATTTTTCTTGGAAATTCGCTAAAATTTCAGATTTTCTTGGAAATCGCTAAAATTTCAGTTTTTCTTATATATCATCCAAATCATCGATATAGGTAGAAATAGCATCGTTTTCGAATTTCGTGTAATTTTTACATTTTTCTTGGAAATTCGCTAAAATTCAATTTTTCTTATATGGAAAAAAATAGCATAGTTTTCAAATTTTGGTTAATTTTTACATTTTTATTAGAAAATCGTTAAAATTTCAGTTTTTCTTATATATCATCCAAATCGTCGATATACGTAGAAATAGCATCGTTTTCGAATTTCGTGTAATTTTTACATTTTTCTTGGAAATTCGCTGAAATTCAATTTTTCTTATATATCTATAGAAATAGCATCGTTTTGGAATTTTCGTTAATTTTTACATTTTTCTTGGGAAATCGTTAAAATTTCAGTTTTTCTTATATATCATCCAAATCGTCGATAAACGTAGATATATCAACGATTAAGAATTTCGGTTAATTTTTACAGTTTACTCGGAAATTCGCTAAAATTCAATTTATCTTAAATATCATCCAAATCATCTAGATAGCATCGTTTTCAATTTATGGTTAACTTATACATATTTCTTGGAAATTTGCTAAAATTTCAGTTTTTCTTATATATCGTCCAAATCGTCGATATACGTAGAAATAGCATCCTTTTCGAATTTCGTGCAATTTTTACATTTTTCTTGGAAATTCGCTAAAATTTCAGATTTTCTTGGAAATCGCTAAAATTTCAGTTTTTCTTATATAGCATCGTTTTCGAATTTCGTGTAATTTTTACATTTTTCTTGGATATTCGCTAAAATTCAATTTTTCTTATATGGAAAAAATTAGCATCGTTTTCAAATTTTGGTTAATTTTTACATTTTTATTAGAAAATCGTTAAAATTTCAGTTTTTCTTATATATCATCCAAATCGTCGATATACGTAGAAATAGCATCCTTTTCGAATTTCGTGCAATTTTTACATTTTTCTTGGAAATTCGCTAAAATTCAATTTTTCTTATATATCTATAGAAATAGCATCGTTTTCAAATTTTGGTTAATTTTTATATTTTTCTTGGAAAATCGTTAAAATTTCGGTTTTTCTTATATATCGTCCAAATCGTCGATATACGTAGAAATAGCATCCTTTTCGAATTTCGTGCAATTTTTACATTTTTCTTGGAAATTCGCTAAAATTCAATTTTTCTTATATATCTATAGAAATAGCATCGTTTTCAAATTTTGGATAATTTTTACATTTGTCTTGGAAATTCGCTAAAATTTCAGATTTTCTTGGAAAATCGTTAAAATTTCAGTTTTTCTTATATATCATCCAAATCGTCGATAAATGTAGAAATATCAACGATTAAGAATTTCGGTTAATTTTTACAGTTTACTCGGAAATTCGCTAAAATTCAATTTTTCTTAAATATCTTCCAAATCATCTAGATAGCATCGTTTTCAATTTTTGGTTAATTTATACATATTTCTTGGAAATTTGCTAAAATTTCACTTTTTCTTATATATCGTCCAAATCGTCGATATACGTAGAAATAGCATCCTTTTCGAATTTCGTGCAATTTTTACATTTTTCTTGGAAATTCGCTAAAATTCAATTTTTCTTATATATCTATAGAAATAGCATCGTTTTCAAATTTTGGTTAATTTTTACATTTTTCTTGGAAAATCGTTAAAATTTCGGTTTTTCTTATATATCGTCCAAATCGTCGATATACGTAGAAATAGCATCCTTTTCGAATTTCGTGCAATTTTTACATTTTTCTTGGAAATTCGCTAAAATTCAATTTTTCTTATATATCTATAGAAATAGCATCGTTTTCAAATTTTGGATAATTTTTACATTTTTCTTGGAAATTCGCTAAAATTCAATTTTTCTTATATATCTATAGAAATAGCATCGTTTTCAAATTTTGGATAATTTTTACATTTTTCTTGGAAATTCGCTAAAATTTCAGATTTTCTTGGAAATCGCTAAAATTTCAGTTTTTCTTATATATCATCCAAATCGTCGATATACCTTGGAAAATCGTTAAAATTTCGGTTTTCTTGGAAATTCGCTAAAATTTCAGTTTTTCTTATATATCATCCAAATCGTCGATATACGTAGAAATAGCATCGTTTTCGAATTTCGTGTAATTTTTACATTTTTCTTGGAAATTCGCTAAAATTCAATTTTTCTTAAATATCTTCCAAATCATCTAGATAGCATCGTTTTCGAATTTCGTGCAATTTTTACATTTTTCTTGGAAATTCGCTAAAATTCAATTTTTCTTATATATCTATAGAAATAGCATCGTTTTCAAATTTTGGTTAATTTTTACATTTTTCTTGGAAAATCGTTAAAATTTCGGTTTTCTTGGAAATTCGCTAAAATTTCAGTTTTTCTTATATATCATCCAAATCGTCGATATAGGTAGAAATAGCATCGTTTTCGAATTTCGTGTAATTTTTACATTTTTATTAGAAAATCGTTAAAATTTCAGTTTTTCTTATATATCATCCAAATCGTCGATATACGTAGAAATAGCATCGTTTTCGAATTTCGTGTAATTTTTACATTTTTCTTGGAAATTCGCTAAAATTCAATTTTTCTTATATATCTATAGAAATAGCATCGTTTTGGAATTTTCGTTAATTTTTACATTTTTCTTGGGAAATCATTAAAATTTCAGTTTTTCTTATATATCATCCAAATCGTCGATAAACGTAGATATATCAACGATTAAGAATTTCGGTTAATTTTTACAGTTTACTCGGAAATTCGCTAAAATTCAATTTATCTTAAATATCTTCCAAATCATCTAGATAGCACCGTTTTCAATTTATGGTTAATTTATACATATTTCTTGGAAATTTGCTAAAATTTCAGTTTTTCTTATATATCGTCCAAATCGTCGATATACGTAGAAATAGCATCGTTTTCGAATTTCGTGCAATTTTTACATTTTTCTTGGAAATTCGCTAAAATTCAATTTTTCTTATATATCTATAGAAATAGCTTCGTTTTCAAATTTTGGATAATTTTTACATTTTTCTTGGAAATTCCCTAAAATTTCAGATTTTCTTGGAAATCGCTAAAATTTCAGTTTTTCTTGTATATCATCCAAATCGTCGATATAGGTAGAAATAGCATCGTTTTCGAATTTCGTGTAATTTTTACATTTTTATTAGAAAATCGTTAAAATTTCAGTTTTTCTTATATATCGTCCAAATCGTCGATATACGTAGAAATAGCATCCTTTTCGAATTTCGTGCAATTTTTACATTTTTCTTGGAAATTCGCTAAAATTCAATTTTTCTTATATATCTATAGAAATAGCATCGTTTTCAAATTTTGGATAATTTTTACATTTTTCTTGGAAATTCGCTAAAATTTCAGATTTTCTTGGAAATCGCTAAAATTTCAGTTTTTCTTATATATCATCCAAATCATCGATATAGGTAGAAATAGCATCGTTTTCGAATTTCGTGTAATTTTTACATTTTTCTTGGAAATTCGCTAAAATTCAATTTTTCTTAAATATCTTCCAAATCATCTAGATAGCATCGTTTTCGAATTTCGTGCAATTTTTACATTTTTCTTGGAAATTCGCTAAAATTCAATTTTTCTTATATATCTATAGAAATAGCATCGTTTTCAAATTTTGGTTAATTTTTACATTTTTATTAGAAAATCGTTAAAATTTCAGTTTTTCTTATATATCATCCAAATCGTCGATATACGTAGAAATAGCATCGTTTTCGAATTTCGTGTAATTTTTACATTTTTCTTGGAAATTCGCTAAAATTCAATTTTTCTTATATATCTATAGAAATAGCATCGTTTTCAAATTTTGGATAATTTTTACATTTTTCTTGGAAATTCCCTAAAATTTCAGATTTTCTTGGAAATCGCTAAAATTTCTGTTTTTCTTATATATCATCCAAATCGTCGATATACGTAGAAATAGCATCGTTTTCGAATTTCGTGTAATTTTTACATTTTTCTTGGAAATTCGCTAAAATTCAATTTTTCTTATATATCTATAGAAATAGCATCGTTTTGGAATTTTCGTTAATTTTTACATTTTTCTTGGGAAATCGTTAAAATTTCAGTTTTTCTTATATATCATCCAAATCGTCGATAAACGTAGATATATCAACGATTAAGAATTTCGGTTAATTTTTACAGTTTACTCGGAAATTCGCTAAAATTCAATTTAT
The DNA here is from genome assembly GCA_963921985.1 of Agrilus biguttatus. Lineage (NCBI taxonomy): Eukaryota > Metazoa > Arthropoda > Insecta > Coleoptera > Buprestidae > Agrilus > Agrilus biguttatus. The sequence continues at coordinate 20,715,187 of OY998117.1, read as the reverse complement.
CTTAAATATCTTCCAAATCATCTAGATAGCACCGTTTTCAATTTATGGTTAATTTATACATATTTCTTGGAAATTTGCTAAAATTTCAGTTTTTCTTATATATCGTCCAAATCGTCGATATACGTAGAAATAGCATCGTTTTCGAATTTCGTGCAATTTTTACATTTTTCTTGGAAATTCGCTAAAATTCAATTTTTCTTATATATCTATAGAAATAGCATCGTTCTCAAATTTTGGATAATCTTTACATTTTTCTTGGAAATTCGCTAAAATTTCATATTTTCTTGGAAATCGCTAAAATTTCAGTTTTTCTTATATATCATCCAAATCGTCGATATACGTAGAAATAGCATCGTTTTCGAATTTCGTGTAATTTTTACATTTTTCTTGGAAATTCGCTAAAATTCAATTTTTCTTATATATCTATAGAAATAGCATCGTTTTCAAATTTTGGATAATTTTTACATTTTTCTTGGAAATTCGCTAAAATTTCAGATTTTCTTGGAAATCGCTAAAATTTCAGGTTTTCTTATATATCATCCAAATCGTCGATATACCTTGGAAAATCGTTAAAATTTCGGTTTTCTTGGAAATTCGCTAAAATTCAATTTTTCTTAAATATCTTCCAAATCATCTAGATAGCATCGTTTTCAATTTTTGGTTAATTTATACATATTTCTTGGAAATTTGCTAAAATTTCAGTTTTTCTTATATATCGTCCAAATCGTCGATATACGTAGAAATAGCATCCTTTTCGAATTTCGTGCAATTTTTACATTTTTCTTGGAAATTCGCTAAAATTCAATTTTTCTTGTATATCTATAGAAATAGCATCGTTTTCAAATTTTGGTTAATTTTTACATTTTTCTTGGAAAATCGTTAAAATTTCGGTTTTTCTTGTATATCGTCCAAATCGTCGATATACGTAGAATAGCATCCTTTTCGAATTTCGTGCAATTTTTACATTTTTCTAGGAAATTCGCTAAAATTCAATTTTTCTTATATATCTATAGAAATAGCATCGTTTTCAAATTTTGGATAATTTTTACATTTTTCTTGGAAATTCGCTAAAATTCAATTTTTCTTATATATCTATAGAAATAGCATCGTTTTCAAATTTTGGATAATTTTTACATTTTTCTTGGAAATTCGCTAAAATTTCAGATTTTCTTGGAAATCGCTAAAATTTCAGTTTTTCTTATATATCATCCAAATCGTCGATATACCTTGGAAAATCGTTAAAATTTCGGTTTTCTTGGAAATTCGCTAAAATATCAGTTTTTCTTATATATCATCCAAATCGTCGATATACGTAGAAATAGCATCGTTTTCGAATTTCGTGTAATTTTTACATTTTTCTTGGAAATTCGCTAAAATTCAATTTTTCTTAAATATCTTCCAAATCATCTAGATAGCATCGTTTTCGAATATCGTGCAATTTTTACATTTTTCTTGGAAATTCGCTAAAATTCAATTTTTCTTATATATCTATAGAAATAGCATCGTTTTCAAATTTTGGTTAATTTTTACATTTTTCTTGGAAAATCGTTAAAATTTCGGTTTTCTTGGAAATTCGCTAAAATTTCATCTTTTCTTATATATCATCCAAATCGTCGATATACGTAGAAATAGCATCGTTTTCGAATTTCGTGTAATTTTTACATTTTTCTTGGAAATTCGCTAAAATTCAATTTTTCTTAAATATCTTCCAAATCATCTAGATAGCATCGTTTTCGAATTTCGTGCAATTTTTACATTTTTCTAGGAAATTCGCTAAAATTCAATTTTTCTTATATATCTATAGAAATAGCATCGTTTTCAAATTTTGGATAATTTTTACATTTTTCTTGGAAATTCCCTAAAATTTCAGATTTTCTTGGAAATCGCTAAAATTTCAGTTTTTCTTATATATCATCCAAATCGTCGATATAGGTAGAAATAGCATCGTTTTCGAATTTCGTGTAATTTTTACATTTTTATTAGAAAATCGTTAAAATTTCAGTTTTTCTTATATATCGTCCAAATCGTCGATATACGTAGAAATAACATCCTTTTCGAATTTCGTGCAATTTTTACATTTTTCTTGGAAATTCGCTAAAATTCAATTTTTCTTATATATCTATAGAAATAGCATCGTTCTCAAATTTTGGATAATCTTTACATTTTTCTTGGAAATTCGCTAAAATTTCAGATTTTCTTGGAAATCGCTAAAATTTCAGTTTTTCTTATATATCATCCAAATCATCGATATAGGTAGAAATAGCATCGTTTTCGAATTTCGTGTAATTTTTACATTTTTCTTGGAAATTCGCTAAAATTCAATTTTTCTTATATGGAAAAAAATAGCATAGTTTTCAAATTTTGGTTAATTTTTACATTTTTATTAGAAAATCGTTAAAATTTCAGTTTTTCTTATATATCATCCAAATCGTCGATATACGTAGAAATAGCATCGTTTTCGAATTTCGTGTAATTTTTACATTTTTCTTGGAAATTCGCTGAAATTCAATTTTTCTTATATATCTATAGAAATAGCATCGTTTTGGAATTTTCGTTAATTTTTACATTTTTCTTGGGAAATCGTTAAAATTTCAGTTTTTCTTATATATCATCCAAATCGTCGATAAACGTAGATATATCAACGATTAAGAATTTCGGTTAATTTTTACAGTTTACTCGGAAATTCGCTAAAATTCAATTTATCTTAAATATCATCCAAATCATCTAGATAGCATCGTTTTCAATTTATGGTTAACTTATACATATTTCTTGGAAATTTGCTAAAATTTCAGTTTTTCTTATATATCGTCCAAATCGTCGATATACGTAGAAATAGCATCCTTTTCGAATTTCGTGCAATTTTTACATTTTTCTTGGAAATTCGCTAAAATTTCAGATTTTCTTGGAAATCGCTAAAATTTCAGTTTTTCTTATATATCATCCAAATCGTCGATATACGTAGAAATAGCATCGTTTTCGAATTTCGTGTAATTTTTACATTTTTCTTGGAAATTCGCTAAAATTCAATTTTTCTTATATATCTATAGAAATAGCATCGTTTTCAAATTTTGGATAATTTTTACATTTTTCTTGGAAATTCGCTAAAATTTCAGATTTTCTTGGAAATCGCTAAAATTTCAGGTTTTCTTATATATCATCCAAATCGTCGATATACCTTGGAAAATCGTTAAAATTTCGGTTTTCTTGGAAATTCGCTAAAATATCAGTTTTTCTTATATATCATCCAAATCGTCGATATACGTAGAAATAGCATCGTTTTCGAATTTCGTGTAATTTTTACATTTTTCTTGGAAATTCGCTAAAATTCAATTTTTCTTAAATATCTTCCAAATCATCTAGATAGCATCGTTTTCGAATATCGTGCAATTTTTACATTTTTCTTGGAAATTCGCTAAAATTCAATTTTTCTTATATATCTATAGAAATAGCATCGTTTTCAAATTTTGGTTAATTTTTACATTTTTATTAGAAAATCGTTAAAATTTCAGTTTTTCTTATATATCATCCAAATCGTCGATATACGTAGAAATAGCATCGTTTTCGAATTTCGTGTAATTTTTACATTTTTCTTGGAAATTCGCTAAAATTCAATTTTTCTTATATATCTATAGAAATAGCATCGTTTTCAAATTTTGGATAATTTTTACATTTTTCTTGGAAATTCCCTAAAATTTCAGATTTTCTTGGAAATCGCTAAAATTTCTGTTTTTCTTATATATCATCCAAATCGTCGATATACGTAGAAATAGCATCGTTTTCGAATTTCGTGTAATTTTTACATTTTTCTTGGAAATTCGCTAAAATTCAATTTTTCTTATATATCTATAGAAATAGCATCGTTTTGGAATTTTCGTTAATTTTTACATTTTTCTTGGGAAATCGTTAAAATTTCAGTTTTTCTTATATATCATCCAAATCGTCGATAAACGTAGATATATCAACGATTAAGAATTTCGGTTAATTTTTACAGTTTACTCGGAAATTCGCTAAAATTCAATTTATCTTAAATATCTTCCAAATCATCTAGATAGCACCGTTTTCAATTTATGGTTAATTTATACATATTTCTTGGAAATTTGCTAAAATTTCAGTTTTTCTTATATATCGTCCAAATCGTCGATATACGTAGAAATAGCATCGTTTTCGAATTTCGTGCAATTTTTACATTTTTCTTGGAAATTCGCTAAAATTCAATTTTTCTTATATATCTATAGAAATAGCATCGTTCTCAAATTTTGGATAATCTTTACATTTTTCTTGGAAATTCGCTAAAATTTCATATTTTCTTGGAAATCGCTAAAATTTCAGTTTTTCTTATATATCATCCAAATCGTCGATATACGTAGAAATAGCATCGTTTTCGAATTTCGTGTAATTTTTACATTTTTCTTGGAAATTCGCTAAAATTCAATTTTTCTTATATATCTATAGAAATAGCATCGTTTTCAAATTTTGGATAATTTTTACATTTTTCTTGGAAATTCGCTAAAATTTCAGATTTTCTTGGAAATCGCTAAAATTTCAGGTTTTCTTATATATCATCCAAATCGTCGATATACCTTGGAAAATCGTTAAAATTTCGGTTTTCTTGGAAATTCGCTAAAATATCAGTTTTTCTTATATATCATCCAAATCGTCGATATACGTAGAAATAGCATCGTTTTCGAATTTCGTGTAATTTTTACATTTTTCTTGGAAATTCGCTAAAATTCAATTTTTCTTAAATATCTTCCAAATCATCTAGATAGCATCGTTTTCGAATATCGTGCAATTTTTACATTTTTCTTGGAAATTCGCTAAAATTCAATTTTTCTTATATATCTATAGAAATAGCATCGTTTTCAAATTTTGGTTAATTTTTACATTTTTCTTGGAAAATCGTTAAAATTTCGGTTTTCTTGGAAATTCGCTAAAATTTCATCTTTTCTTATATATCATCCAAATCGTCGATATACGTAGAAATAGCATCGTTTTCGAATTTCGTGTAATTTTTACATTTTTCTTGGAAATTCGCTAAAATTCAATTTTTCTTAAATATCTTCCAAATCATCTAGATAGCATCGTTTTCGAATTTCGTGCAATTTTTACATTTTTCTAGGAAATTCGCTAAAATTCAATTTTTCTTATATATCTATAGAAATAGCATCGTTTTCAAATTTTGGTTAATTTTTACATTTTTATTAGAAAATCGTTAATATTTCAGTTTTTCTTATATATCATCCAAATCGTCGATATACGTAGAAATAGCATCGTTTTCGAATTTTGTGTAATTTTTACATTTTTCTTGGAAATTCGCTATATTCAATTTTTCTTATATATCTATAGAAATAGCATCGTTTTGGAATTTTCGTTAATTTTTACATTTTTCTTGGGAAATTGTTAAAATTTCAGTTTTTCTTATATATCATCCAAATCGTCGATAAACGTAGATATATCAACGATTAAGAATTTCGGTTAATTTTTACAGTTTACTCTTAAATTCGCTAAAATTCAATTTATCTTAAATATCTTCCAAATCATCTAGATAGCATCGTTTTCAATTTATGGTTAATTTATACATATTTCTTGGAAATTTGCTAAAATTTCAGTTTTTCTTATATATCGTCCAAATCGTCGATATACGTAGAAATAGCATCGTTTTCGAATTTCGTGCAATTTTTACATTTTTCTTGGAAATTCGCTAAAATTCAATTTTTCTTATATATCTATAGAAATAGCATCGTTTTCAAATTTTGGATAATTTTTACATTTTTCTTGGAAATTCCCTAAAATTTCAGATTTTCTTGGAAATCGCTAAAATTTCAGTTTTTCTTATATATCATCCAAATCGTCGATATAGGTAGAAATAGCATCGTTTTCGAATTTCGTGTAATTTTTACATTTTTATTAGAAAATCGTTAAAATTTCAGTTTTTCTTATATATCGTCCAAATCGTCGATATACGTAGAAATAACATCCTTTTCGAATTTCGTGCAATTTTTACATTTTTCTTGGAAATTCGCTAAAATTCAATTTTTCTTATATATCTATAGAAATAGCATCGTTCTCAAATTTTGGATAATCTTTACATTTTTCTTGGAAATTCGCTAAAATTTCAGATTTTCTTGGAAATCGCTAAAATTTCAGTTTTTCTTATATATCATCCAAATCATCGATATAGGTAGAAATAGCATCGTTTTCGAATTTCGTGTAATTTTTACATTTTTCTTGGAAATTCGCTAAAATTCAATTTTTCTTATATGGAAAAAAATAGCATAGTTTTCAAATTTTGGTTAATTTTTACATTTTTATTAGAAAATCGTTAAAATTTCAGTTTTTCTTATATATCATCCAAATCGTCGATATACGTAGAAATAGCATCGTTTTCGAATTTCGTGTAATTTTTACATTTTTCTTGGAAATTCGCTGAAATTCAATTTTTCTTATATATCTATAGAAATAGCATCGTTTTGGAATTTTCGTTAATTTTTACATTTTTCTTGGGAAATCGTTAAAATTTCAGTTTTTCTTATATATCATCCAAATCGTCGATAAACGTAGATATATCAACGATTAAGAATTTCGGTTAATTTTTACAGTTTACTCGGAAATTCGCTAAAATTCAATTTATCTTAAATATCATCCAAATCATCTAGATAGCATCGTTTTCAATTTATGGTTAACTTATACATATTTCTTGGAAATTTGCTAAAATTTCAGTTTTTCTTATATATCGTCCAAATCGTCGATATACGTAGAAATAGCATCCTTTTCGAATTTCGTGCAATTTTTACATTTTTCTTGGAAATTCGCTAAAATTTCAGATTTTCTTGGAAATCGCTAAAATTTCAGTTTTTCTTATATAGCATCGTTTTCGAATTTCGTGTAATTTTTACATTTTTCTTGGATATTCGCTAAAATTCAATTTTTCTTATATGGAAAAAATTAGCATCGTTTTCAAATTTTGGTTAATTTTTACATTTTTATTAGAAAATCGTTAAAATTTCAGTTTTTCTTATATATCATCCAAATCGTCGATATACGTAGAAATAGCATCCTTTTCGAATTTCGTGCAATTTTTACATTTTTCTTGGAAATTCGCTAAAATTCAATTTTTCTTATATATCTATAGAAATAGCATCGTTTTCAAATTTTGGTTAATTTTTACATTTTTCTTGGAAAATCGTTAAAATTTCGGTTTTTCTTATATATCGTCCAAATCGTCGATATACGTAGAAATAGCATCCTTTTCGAATTTCGTGCAATTTTTACATTTTTCTTGGAAATTCGCTAAAATTCAATTTTTCTTATATATCTATAGAAATAGCATCGTTTTCAAATTTTGGATAATTTTTACATTTGTCTTGGAAATTCGCTAAAATTTCAGATTTTCTTGGAAAATCGTTAAAATTTCAGTTTTTCTTATATATCATCCAAATCGTCGATAAATGTAGAAATATCAACGATTAAGAATTTCGGTTAATTTTTACAGTTTACTCGGAAATTCGCTAAAATTCAATTTTTCTTAAATATCTTCCAAATCATCTAGATAGCATCGTTTTCAATTTTTGGTTAATTTATACATATTTCTTGGAAATTTGCTAAAATTTCACTTTTTCTTATATATCGTCCAAATCGTCGATATACGTAGAAATAGCATCCTTTTCGAATTTCGTGCAATTTTTACATTTTTCTTGGAAATTCGCTAAAATTCAATTTTTCTTATATATCTATAGAAATAGCATCGTTTTCAAATTTTGGTTAATTTTTACATTTTTCTTGGAAAATCGTTAAAATTTCGGTTTTTCTTATATATCGTCCAAATCGTCGATATACGTAGAAATAGCATCCTTTTCGAATTTCGTGCAATTTTTACATTTTTCTTGGAAATTCGCTAAAATTCAATTTTTCTTATATATCTATAGAAATAGCATCGTTTTCAAATTTTGGATAATTTTTACATTTTTCTTGGAAATTCGCTAAAATTCAATTTTTCTTATATATCTATAGAAATAGCATCGTTTTCAAATTTTGGATAATTTTTACATTTTTCTTGGAAATTCGCTAAAATTTCAGATTTTCTTGGAAATCGCTAAAATTTCAGTTTTTCTTATATATCATCCAAATCGTCGATATACCTTGGAAAATCGTTAAAATTTCGGTTTTCTTGGAAATTCGCTAAAATTTCAGTTTTTCTTATATATCATCCAAATCGTCGATATACGTAGAAATAGCATCGTTTTCGAATTTCGTGTAATTTTTACATTTTTCTTGGAAATTCGCTAAAATTCAATTTTTCTTAAATATCTTCCAAATCATCTAGATAGCATCGTTTTCGAATTTCGTGCAATTTTTACATTTTTCTTGGAAATTCGCTAAAATTCAATTTTTCTTATATATCTATAGAAATAGCATCGTTTTCAAATTTTGGTTAATTTTTACATTTTTCTTGGAAAATCGTTAAAATTTCGGTTTTCTTGGAAATTCGCTAAAATTTCAGTTTTTCTTATATATCATCCAAATCGTCGATATAGGTAGAAATAGCATCGTTTTCGAATTTCGTGTAATTTTTACATTTTTATTAGAAAATCGTTAAAATTTCAGTTTTTCTTATATATCATCCAAATCGTCGATATACGTAGAAATAGCATCGTTTTCGAATTTCGTGTAATTTTTACATTTTTCTTGGAAATTCGCTAAAATTCAATTTTTCTTATATATCTATAGAAATAGCATCGTTTTGGAATTTTCGTTAATTTTTACATTTTTCTTGGGAAATCATTAAAATTTCAGTTTTTCTTATATATCATCCAAATCGTCGATAAACGTAGATATATCAACGATTAAGAATTTCGGTTAATTTTTACAGTTTACTCGGAAATTCGCTAAAATTCAATTTATCTTAAATATCTTCCAAATCATCTAGATAGCACCGTTTTCAATTTATGGTTAATTTATACATATTTCTTGGAAATTTGCTAAAATTTCAGTTTTTCTTATATATCGTCCAAATCGTCGATATACGTAGAAATAGCATCGTTTTCGAATTTCGTGCAATTTTTACATTTTTCTTGGAAATTCGCTAAAATTCAATTTTTCTTATATATCTATAGAAATAGCTTCGTTTTCAAATTTTGGATAATTTTTACATTTTTCTTGGAAATTCCCTAAAATTTCAGATTTTCTTGGAAATCGCTAAAATTTCAGTTTTTCTTGTATATCATCCAAATCGTCGATATAGGTAGAAATAGCATCGTTTTCGAATTTCGTGTAATTTTTACATTTTTATTAGAAAATCGTTAAAATTTCAGTTTTTCTTATATATCGTCCAAATCGTCGATATACGTAGAAATAGCATCCTTTTCGAATTTCGTGCAATTTTTACATTTTTCTTGGAAATTCGCTAAAATTCAATTTTTCTTATATATCTATAGAAATAGCATCGTTTTCAAATTTTGGATAATTTTTACATTTTTCTTGGAAATTCGCTAAAATTTCAGATTTTCTTGGAAATCGCTAAAATTTCAGTTTTTCTTATATATCATCCAAATCATCGATATAGGTAGAAATAGCATCGTTTTCGAATTTCGTGTAATTTTTACATTTTTCTTGGAAATTCGCTAAAATTCAATTTTTCTTAAATATCTTCCAAATCATCTAGATAGCATCGTTTTCGAATTTCGTGCAATTTTTACATTTTTCTTGGAAATTCGCTAAAATTCAATTTTTCTTATATATCTATAGAAATAGCATCGTTTTCAAATTTTGGTTAATTTTTACATTTTTATTAGAAAATCGTTAAAATTTCAGTTTTTCTTATATATCATCCAAATCGTCGATATACGTAGAAATAGCATCGTTTTCGAATTTCGTGTAATTTTTACATTTTTCTTGGAAATTCGCTAAAATTCAATTTTTCTTATATATCTATAGAAATAGCATCGTTTTCAAATTTTGGATAATTTTTACATTTTTCTTGGAAATTCCCTAAAATTTCAGATTTTCTTGGAAATCGCTAAAATTTCTGTTTTTCTTATATATCATCCAAATCGTCGATATACGTAGAAATAGCATCGTTTTCGAATTTCGTGTAATTTTTACATTTTTCTTGGAAATTCGCTAAAATTCAATTTTTCTTATATATCTATAGAAATAGCATCGTTTTGGAATTTTCGTTAATTTTTACATTTTTCTTGGGAAATCGTTAAAATTTCAGTTTTTCTTATATATCATCCAAATCGTCGATAAACGTAGATATATCAACGATTAAGAATTTCGGTTAATTTTTACAGTTTACTCGGAAATTCGCTAAAATTCAATTTATCTTAAATATCTTCCAAATCATCTAGATAGCACCGTTTTCAATTTATGGTTAATTTATACATATTTCTTGGAAATTTGCTAAAATTTCAGTTTTTCTTATATATCGTCCAAATCGTCGATATACGTAGAAATAGCATCGTTTTCGAATTTCGTGCAATTTTTACATTTTTCTTGGAAATTCGCTAAAATTCAATTTTTCTTATATATCTATAGAAATAGCATCGTTCTCAAATTTTGGATAATCTTTACATTTTTCTTGGAAATTCGCTAAAATTTCATATTTTCTTGGAAATCGCTAAAATTTCAGTTTTTCTTATATATCATCCAAATCGTCGATATACGTAGAAATAGCATCGTTTTCGAATTTCGTGTAATTTTTACATTTTTCTTGGAAATTCGCTAAAATTCAATTTTTCTTATATATCTATAGAAATAGCATCGTTTTCAAATTTTGGATAATTTTTACATTTTTCTTGGAAATTCGCTAAAATTTCAGATTTTCTTGGAAATCGCTAAAATTTCAGGTTTTCTTATATATCATCCAAATCGTCGATATACCTTGGAAAATCGTTAAAATTTCGGTTTTCTTGGAAATTCGCTAAAATTCAATTTTTCTTAAATATCTTCCAAATCATCTAGATAGCATCGTTTTCAATTTTTGGTTAATTTATACATATTTCTTGGAAATTTGCTAAAATTTCAGTTTTTCTTATATATCGTCCAAATCGTCGATATACGTAGAAATAGCATCCTTTTCGAATTTCGTGCAATTTTTACATTTTTCTTGGAAATTCGCTAAAATTCAATTTTTCTTGTATATCTATAGAAATAGCATCGTTTTCAAATTTTGGTTAATTTTTACATTTTTCTTGGAAAATCGTTAAAATTTCGGTTTTTCTTGTATATCGTCCAAATCGTCGATATACGTAGAATAGCATCCTTTTCGAATTTCGTGCAATTTTTACATTTTTCTTGGAAATTCGCTAAAATTCAATTTTTCTTATATATCTATAGAAATAGCATCGTTTTCAAATTTTGGATAATTTTTACATTTTTCTTGGAAATTCGCTAAAATTCAATTTTTCTTATATATCTATAGAAATAGCATCGTTTTCAAATTTTGGATAATTTTTACATTTTTCTTGGAAATTCGCTAAAATTTCAGATTTTCTTGGAAATCGCTAAAATTTCAGTTTTTCTTATATATCATCCAAATCGTCGATATACCTTGGAAAATCGTTAAAATTTCGGTTTTCTTGGAAATTCGCTAAAATTTCAGTTTTTCTTATATATCATCCAAATCGTCGATATACGTAGAAATAGCATCGTTTTCGAATTTCGTGTAATTTTTACATTTTTCTTGGAAATTCGCTAAAATTCAATTTTTCTTAAATATCTTCCAAATCATCTAGATAGCATCGTTTTCGAATTTCGTGCAATTTTTACATTTTTCTTGGAAATTCGCTAAAATTCAATTTTTCTTATATATCTATAGAAATAGCATCGTTTTCAAATTTTGGTTAATTTTTACATTTTTCTTGGAAAATCGTTAAAATTTCGGTTTTCTTGGAAATTCGCTAAAATTTCAGTTTTTCTTATATATCATCCAAATCGTCGATATACGTAGAAATAGCATCGGTTTCGAATTTCGTGCAATTTTTATATTTTTCTTGGAAATTCGCTAAAATTCAATTTTTCTTATATATCTATAGAAATACCATCGTTTTCAAATTTTGGTTAATTTTTACATTTTTCTTGGAAAATCGTTAAAATTTCGGTTTTCTTGGAAATTCGCTAAAATTTCATCTTTTCTTATATATCATCCAAATCGTCGATATACGTAGAAATAGCATCGTTTTCGAATTTCGTGTAATTTTTACATTTTTCTTGGAAATTCGCTAAAATTCAATTTTTCTTAAATATCTTCCAAATCATCTAGATAGCATCGTTTTCAATTTATGGTTAATTTATACATATTTCTTGGAAATTTGCTAAAATTTCAGTTTTTCTTATATATCGTCCAAATCGTCGATATACGTAGAAATAGCATCGTTTTCGAATTTCGTGCAATTTTTACATTTTTCTTGGAAATTCGCTAAAATTCAATTTTTCTTATATATCTATAGAAATAGCATCGTTTTCAAATTTTGGATAATTTTTACATTTTTCTTGGAAATTCCCTAAAATTTCAGATTTTCTTGGAAATCGCTAAAATTTCAGTTTTTCTTATATATCATCCAAATCGTCGATATAGGTAGAAATAGCATCGTTTTCGAATTTCGTGTAATTTTTACATTTTTATTAGAAAATCGTTAAAATTTCAGTTTTTCTTATATATCGTCCAAATCGTCGATATACGTAGAAATAACATCCTTTTCGAATTTCGTGCAATTTTTACATTTTTCTTGGAAATTCGCTAAAATTCAATTTTTCTTATATATCTATAGAAATAGCATCGTTCTCAAATTTTGGATAATCTTTACATTTTTCTTGGAAATTCGCTAAAATTTCAGATTTTCTTGGAAATCGCTAAAATTTCAGTTTTTCTTATATATCATCCAAATCATCGATATAGGTAGAAATAGCATCGTTTTCGAATTTCGTGTAATTTTTACATTTTTATTAGAAAATCGTTAAAATTTCAGTTTTTCTTATATATCGTCCAAATCGTCGATATACGTAGAAATAACATCCTTTTCGAATTTCGTGCAATTTTTACATTTTTCTTGGAAATTCGCTAAAATTCAATTTTTCTTATATATCTATAGAAATAGCATCGTTCTCAAATTTTGGATAATCTTTACATTTTTCTTGGAAATTCGCTAAAATTTCAGATTTTCTTGGAAATCGCTAAAATTTCAGTTTTTCTTATATATCATCCAAATCATCGATATAGGTAGAAATAGCATCGTTTTCGAATTTCGTGTAATTTTTACATTTTTCTTGGAAATTCGCTAAAATTCAATTTTTCTTATATGGAAAAAAATAGCATAGTTTTCAAATTTTGGTTAATTTTTACATTTTTATTAGAAAATCGTTAAAATTTCAGTTTTTCTTATATATCATCCAAATCGTCGATATACGTAGAAATAGCATCGTTTTCGAATTTCGTGTAATTTTTACATTTTTCTTGGAAATTCGCTGAAATTCAATTTTTCTTATATATCTATAGAAATAGCATCGTTTTGGAATTTTCGTTAATTTTTACATTTTTCTTGGGAAATCGTTAAAATTTCAGTTTTTCTTATATATCATCCAAATCGTCGATAAACGTAGATATATCAACGATTAAGAATTTCGGTTAATTTTTACAGTTTACTCGGAAATTCGCTAAAATTCAATTTATCTTAAATATCATCCAAATCATCTAGATAGCATCGTTTTCAATTTATGGTTAACTTATACATATTTCTTGGAAATTTGCTAAAATTTCAGTTTTTCTTATATATCGTCCAAATCGTCGATATACGTAGAAATAGCATCCTTTTCGAATTTCGTGCAATTTTTACATTTTTCTTGGAAATTCGCTAAAATTTCAGATTTTCTTGGAAATCGCTAAAATTTCAGTTTTTCTTATATAGCATCGTTTTCGAATTTCGTGTAATTTTTACATTTTTCTTGGATATTCGCTAAAATTCAATTTTTCTTATATGGAAAAAATTAGCATCGTTTTCAAATTTTGGTTAATTTTTACATTTTTATTAGAAAATCGTTAAAATTTCAGTTTTTCTTATATATCATCCAAATCGTCGATATACGTAGAAATAGCATCCTTTTCGAATTTCGTGCAATTTTTACATTTTTCTTGGAAATTCGCTAAAATTCAATTTTTCTTATATATCTATAGAAATAGCATCGTTTTCAAATTTTGGTTAATTTTTACATTTTTCTTGGAAAATCGTTAAAATTTCGGTTTTCTTGGAAATTCGCTAAAATTCAATTTTTCTTAAATATCTTCCAAATCATCTAGATAGCATCGTTTTCAATTTTTGGTTAATTTATACATATTTCTTGGAAATTTGCTAAAATTTCAGTTTTTCTTATATATCGTCCAAATCGTCGATATACGTAGAAATAGCATCCTTTTCGAATTTCGTGCAATTTTTACATTTTTCTTGGAAATTCGCTAAAATTCAATTTTTCTTGTATATCTATAGAAATAGCATCGTTTTCAAATTTTGGTTAATTTTTACATTTTTCTTGGAAAATCGTTAAAATTTCGGTTTTTCTTGTATATCGTCCAAATCGTCGATATACGTAGAATAGCATCCTTTTCGAATTTCGTGCAATTTTTACATTTTTCTTGGAAATTCGCTAAAATTCAATTTTTCTTATATATCTATAGAAATAGCATCGTTTTCAAATTTTGGATAATTTTTACATTTTTCTTGGAAATTCGCTAAAATTCAATTTTTCTTATATATCTATAGAAATAGCATCGTTTTCAAATTTTGGATAATTTTTACATTTTTCTTGGAAATTCGCTAAAATTTCAGATTTTCTTGGAAATCGCTAAAATTTCAGTTTTTCTTATATATCATCCAAATCGTCGATATACCTTGGAAAATCGTTAAAATTTCGGTTTTCTTGGAAATTCGCTAAAATTTCAGTTTTTCTTATATATCATCCAAATCGTCGATATACGTAGAAATAGCATCGTTTTCGAATTTCGTGTAATTTTTACATTTTTCTTGGAAATTCGCTAAAATTCAATTTTTCTTAAATATCTTCCAAATCATCTAGATAGCATCGTTTTCGAATTTCGTGCAATTTTTACATTTTTCTTGGAAATTCGCTAAAATTCAATTTTTCTTATATATCTATAGAAATAGCATCGTTTTCAAATTTTGGTTAATTTTTACATTTTTCTTGGAAAATCGTTAAAATTTCGGTTTTCTTGGAAATTCGCTAAAATTTCAGTTTTTCTTATATATCATCCAAATCGTCGATATACGTAGAAATAGCATCGGTTTCGAATTTCGTGCAATTTTTATATTTTTCTTGGAAATTCGCTAAAATTCAATTTTTCTTATATATCTATAGAAATACCATCGTTTTCAAATTTTGGTTAATTTTTACATTTTTCTTGGAAAATCGTTAAAATTTCGGTTTTCTTGGAAATTCGCTAAAATTTCATCTTTTCTTATATATCATCCAAATCGTCGATATACGTAGAAATAGCATCGTTTTCGAATTTCGTGTAATTTTTACATTTTTCTTGGAAATTCGCTAAAATTCAATTTTTCTTAAATATCTTCCAAATCATCTAGATAGCATCGTTTTCAATTTATGGTTAATTTATACATATTTCTTGGAAATTTGCTAAAATTTCAGTTTTTCTTATATATCGTCCAAATCGTCGATATACGTAGAAATAGCATCGTTTTCGAATTTCGTGCAATTTTTACATTTTTCTTGGAAATTCGCTAAAATTCAATTTTTCTTATATATCTATAGAAATAGCATCGTTTTCAAATTTTGGATAATTTTTACATTTTTCTTGGAAATTCCCTAAAATTTCAGATTTTCTTGGAAATCGCTAAAATTTCAGTTTTTCTTATATATCATCCAAATCGTCGATATAGGTAGAAATAGCATCGTTTTCGAATTTCGTGTAATTTTTACATTTTTATTAGAAAATCGTTAAAATTTCAGTTTTTCTTATATATCGTCCAAATCGTCGATATACGTAGAAATAACATCCTTTTCGAATTTCGTGCAATTTTTACATTTTTCTTGGAAATTCGCTAAAATTCAATTTTTCTTATATATCTATAGAAATAGCATCGTTCTCAAATTTTGGATAATCTTTACATTTTTCTTGGAAATTCGCTAAAATTTCAGATTTTCTTGGAAATCGCTAAAATTTCAGTTTTTCTTATATATCATCCAAATCATCGATATAGGTAGAAATAGCATCGTTTTCGAATTTCGTGTAATTTTTACATTTTTATTAGAAAATCGTTAAAATTTCAGTTTTTCTTATATATCGTCCAAATCGTCGATATACGTAGAAATAACATCCTTTTCGAATTTCGTGCAATTTTTACATTTTTCTTGGAAATTCGCTAAAATTCAATTTTTCTTATATATCTATAGAAATAGCATCGTTCTCAAATTTTGGATAATCTTTACATTTTTCTTGGAAATTCGCTAAAATTTCAGATTTTCTTGGAAATCGCTAAAATTTCAGTTTTTCTTATATATCATCCAAATCATCGATATAGGTAGAAATAGCATCGTTTTCGAATTTCGTGTAATTTTTACATTTTTCTTGGAAATTCGCTAAAATTCAATTTTTCTTATATGGAAAAAAATAGCATAGTTTTCAAATTTTGGTTAATTTTTACATTTTTATTAGAAAATCGTTAAAATTTCAGTTTTTCTTATATATCATCCAAATCGTCGATATACGTAGAAATAGCATCGTTTTCGAATTTCGTGTAATTTTTACATTTTTCTTGGAAATTCGCTGAAATTCAATTTTTCTTATATATCTATAGAAATAGCATCGTTTTGGAATTTTCGTTAATTTTTACATTTTTCTTGGGAAATCGTTAAAATTTCAGTTTTTCTTATATATCATCCAAATCGTCGATAAACGTAGATATATCAACGATTAAGAATTTCGGTTAATTTTTACAGTTTACTCGGAAATTCGCTAAAATTCAATTTATCTTAAATATCATCCAAATCATCTAGATAGCATCGTTTTCAATTTATGGTTAACTTATACATATTTCTTGGAAATTTGCTAAAATTTCAGTTTTTCTTATATATCGTCCAAATCGTCGATATACGTAGAAATAGCATCCTTTTCGAATTTCGTGCAATTTTTACATTTTTCTTGGAAATTCGCTAAAATTTCAGATTTTCTTGGAAATCGCTAAAATTTCAGTTTTTCTTATATAGCATCGTTTTCGAATTTCGTGTAATTTTTACATTTTTCTTGGATATTCGCTAAAATTCAATTTTTCTTATATGGAAAAAATTAGCATCGTTTTCAAATTTTGGTTAATTTTTACATTTTTATTAGAAAATCGTTAAAATTTCAGTTTTTCTCATATATCATCCAAATCGTCGATATACGTAGAAATAGCATCCTTTTCGAATTTCGTGCAATTTTTACATTTTTCTTGGAAATTCGCTAAAATTCAATTTTTCTTATATATCTATAGAAATAGCATCGTTTTCAAATTTTGGTTAATTTTTACATTTTTCTTGGAAAATCGTTAAAATTTCGGTTTTTCTTATATATCGTCCAAATCGTCGATATACGTAGAAATAGCATCCTTTTCGAATTTCGTGCAATTTTTACATTTTTCTTGGAAATTCGCTAAAATTCAATTTTTCTTATATATCTATAGAAATAGCATCGTTTTCAAATTTTGGATAATTTTTACATTTGTCTTGGAAATTCGCTAAAATTTCAGATTTTCTTGGAAAATCGTTAAAATTTCAGTTTTTCTTATATATCATCCAAATCGTCGATAAATGTAGAAATATCAACGATTAAGAATTTCGGTTAATTTTTACAGTTTACTCGGAAATTCGCTAAAATTCAATTTTTCTTAAATATCTTCCAAATCATCTAGATAGCATCGTTTTCAATTTTTGGTTAATTTATACATATTTCTTGGAAATTTGCTAAAATTTCACTTTTTCTTATATATCGTCCAAATCGTCGATATACGTAGAAATAGCATCCTTTTCGAATTTCGTGCAATTTTTACATTTTTCTTGGAAATTCGCTAAAATTCAATTTTTCTTATATATCTATAGAAATAGCATCGTTTTCAAATTTTGGTTAATTTTTACATTTTTCTTGGAAAATCGTTAAAATTTCGGTTTTTCTTATATATCGTCCAAATCGTCGATATACGTAGAAATAGCATCCTTTTCGAATTTCGTGCAATTTTTACATTTTTCTTGGAAATTCGCTAAAATTCAATTTTTCTTATATATCTATAGAAATAGCATCGTTTTCAAATTTTGGATAATTTTTACATTTTTCTTGGAAATTCGCTAAAATTCAATTTTTCTTATATATCTATAGAAATAGCATCGTTTTCAAATTTTGGATAATTTTTACATTTTTCTTGGAAATTCGCTAAAATTTCAGATTTTCTTGGAAATCGCTAAAATTTCAGTTTTTCTTATATATCATCCAAATCGTCGATATACCTTGGAAAATCGTTAAAATTTCGGTTTTCTTGGAAATTCGCTAAAATTTCAGTTTTTCTTATATATCATCCAAATCGTCGATATACGTAGAAATAGCATCGTTTTCGAATTTCGTGTAATTTTTACATTTTTCTTGGAAATTCGCTAAAATTCAATTTTTCTTAAATATCTTCCAAATCATCTAGATAGCATCGTTTTCGAATTTCGTGCAATTTTTACATTTTTCTTGGAAATTCGCTAAAATTCAATTTTTCTTATATATCTATAGAAATAGCATCGTTTTCAAATTTTGGTTAATTTTTACATTTTTCTTGGAAAATCGTTAAAATTTCGGTTTTCTTGGAAATTCGCTAAAATTTCAGTTTTTCTTATATATCATCCAAATCGTCGATATAGGTAGAAATAGCATCGTTTTCGAATTTCGTGTAATTTTTACATTTTTATTAGAAAATCGTTAAAATTTCAGTTTTTCTTATATATCATCCAAATCGTCGATATACGTAGAAATAGCATCGTTTTCGAATTTCGTGTAATTTTTACATTTTTCTTGGAAATTCGCTAAAATTCAATTTTTCTTATATATCTATAGAAATAGCATCGTTTTGGAATTTTCGTTAATTTTTACATTTTTCTTGGGAAATCATTAAAATTTCAGTTTTTCTTATATATCATCCAAATCGTCGATAAACGTAGATATATCAACGATTAAGAATTTCGGTTAATTTTTACAGTTTACTCGGAAATTCGCTAAAATTCAATTTATCTTAAATATCTTCCAAATCATCTAGATAGCACCGTTTTCAATTTATGGTTAATTTATACATATTTCTTGGAAATTTGCTAAAATTTCAGTTTTTCTTATATATCGTCCAAATCGTCGATATACGTAGAAATAGCATCGTTTTCGAATTTCGTGCAATTTTTACATTTTTCTTGGAAATTCGCTAAAATTCAATTTTTCTTATATATCTATAGAAATAGCTTCGTTTTCAAATTTTGGATAATTTTTACATTTTTCTTGGAAATTCCCTAAAATTTCAGATTTTCTTGGAAATCGCTAAAATTTCAGTTTTTCTTGTATATCATCCAAATCGTCGATATAGGTAGAAATAGCATCGTTTTCGAATTTCGTGTAATTTTTACATTTTTATTAGAAAATCGTTAAAATTTCAGTTTTTCTTATATATCGTCCAAATCGTCGATATACGTAGAAATAGCATCCTTTTCGAATTTCGTGCAATTTTTACATTTTTCTTGGAAATTCGCTAAAATTCAATTTTTCTTATATATCTATAGAAATAGCATCGTTTTCAAATTTTGGATAATTTTTACATTTTTCTTGGAAATTCGCTAAAATTTCAGTTTTTCTTATATATCATCCAAATCATCGATATAGGTAGAAATAGCATCGTTTTCGAATTTCGTGTAATTTTTACATTTTTCTTGGAAATTCGCTAAAATTCAATTTTTCTTAAATATCTTCCAAATCATCTAGATAGCATCGTTTTCGAATTTCGTGCAATTTTTACATTTTTCTAGGAAATTCGCTAAAATTCAATTTTTCTTATATATCTATAGAAATAGCATCGTTTTCAAATTTTGGTTAATTTTTACATTTTTATTAGAAAATCGTTAATATTTCAGTTTTTCTTATATATCATCCAAATCGTCGATATACGTAGAAATAGCATCGTTTTCGAATTTTGTGTAATTTTTACATTTTTCTTGGAAATTCGCTATATTCAATTTTTCTTATATATCTATAGAAATAGCATCGTTTTGGAATTTTCGTTAATTTTTACATTTTTCTTGGGAAATCGTTAAAATTTCAGTTTTTCTTATATATCATCCAAATCGTCGATAAACGTAGATATATCAACGATTAAGAATTTCGGTTAATTTTTACAGTTTACTCTTAAATTCGCTAAAATTCAATTTATCTTAAATATCTTCCAAATCATCTAGATAGCATCGTTTTCAATTTATGGTTAATTTATACATATTTCTTGGAAATTTGCTAAAATTTCAGTTTTTCTTATATATCGTCCAAATCGTCGATATACGTAGAAATAGCATCGTTTTCGAATTTCGTGCAATTTTTACATTTTTCTTGGAAATTCGCTAAAATTCAATTTTTCTTATATATCTATAGAAATAGCATCGTTTTCAAATTTTGGAAAATTTTTACATTTTTCTTGGAAATTCCCTAAAATTTCAGATTTTCTTGGAAATCGCTAAAATTTCAGTTTTTCTTATATATCATCCAAATCGTCGATATAGGTAGAAATAGCATCGTTTTCGAATTTCGTGTAATTTTTACATTTTTATTAGAAAATCGTTAAAATTTCAGTTTTTCTTATATATCGTCCAAATCGTCGATATACGTAGAAATAACATCCTTTTCGAATTTCGTGCAATTTTTACATTTTTCTTGGAAATTCGCTAAAATTCAATTTTTCTTATATATCTATAGAAATAGCATCGTTCTCAAATTTTGGATAATCTTTACATTTTTCTTGGAAATTCGCTAAAATTTCAGATTTTCTTGGAAATCGCTAAAATTTCAGTTTTTCTTATATATCATCCAAATCATCGATATAGGTAGAAATAGCATCGTTTTCGAATTTCGTGTAATTTTTACATTTTTCTTGGAAATTCGCTAAAATTCAATTTTTCTTATATGGAAAAAAATAGCATAGTTTTCAAATTTTGGTTAATTTTTACATTTTTATTAGAAAATCGTTAAAATTTCAGTTTTTCTTATATATCATCCAAATCGTCGATATACGTAGAAATAGCATCGTTTTCGAATTTCGTGTAATTTTTACATTTTTCTTGGAAATTCGCTGAAATTCAATTTTTCTTATATATCTATAGAAATAGCATCGTTTTGGAATTTTCGTTAATTTTTACATTTTTCTTGGGAAATCGTTAAAATTTCAGTTTTTCTTATATATCATCCAAATCGTCGATAAACGTAGATATATCAACGATTAAGAATTTCGGTTAATTTTTACAGTTTACTCGGAAATTCGCTAAAATTCAATTTATCTTAAATATCATCCAAATCATCTAGATAGCATCGTTTTCAATTTATGGTTAACTTATACATATTTCTTGGAAATTTGCTAAAATTTCAGTTTTTCTTATATATCGTCCAAATCGTCGATATACGTAGAAATAGCATCCTTTTCGAATTTCGTGCAATTTTTACATTTTTCTTGGAAATTCGCTAAAATTTCAGATTTTCTTGGAAATCGCTAAAATTTCAGTTTTTCTTATATAGCATCGTTTTCGAATTTTGTGTAATTTTTACATTTTTCTTGGATATTCGCTAAAATTCAATTTTTCTTATATGGAAAAAATTAGCATCGTTTTCAAATTTTGGTTAATTTTTACATTTTTATTAGAAAATCGTTAAAATTTCAGTTTTTCTTATATATCATCCAAATCGTCGATATACGTAGAAATAGCATCCTTTTCGAATTTCGTGCAATTTTTACATTTTTCTTGGAAATTCGCTAAAATTCAATTTTTCTTATATATCTATAGAAATAGCATCGTTTTCAAATTTTGGTTAATTTTTACATTTTTCTTGGAAAATCGTTAAAATTTCGGTTTTTCTTATATATCGTCCAAATCGTCGATATACGTAGAAATAGCATCCTTTTCGAATTTCGTGCAATTTTTACATTTTTCTTGGAAATTCGCTAAAATTCAATTTTTCTTATATATCTATAGAAATAGCATCGTTTTCAAATTTTGGATAATTTTTACATTTGTCTTGGAAATTCGCTAAAATTTCAGATTTTCTTGGAAAATCGTTAAAATTTCAGTTTTTCTTATATATCATCCAAATCGTCGATAAATGTAGAAATATCAACGATTAAGAATTTCGGTTAATTTTTACAGTTTACTCGGAAATTCGCTAAAATTCAATTTTTCTTAAATATCTTCCAAATCATCTAGATAGCATCGTTTTCAATTTTTGGTTAATTTATACATATTTCTTGGAAATTTGCTAAAATTTCACTTTTTCTTATATATCGTCCAAATCGTCGATATACGTAGAAATAGCATCCTTTTCGAATTTCGTGCAATTTTTACATTTTTCTTGGAAATTCGCTAAAATTCAATTTTTCTTATATATCTATAGAAATAGCATCGTTTTCAAATTTTGGTTAATTTTTACATTTTTCTTGGAAAATCGTTAAAATTTCGGTTTTTCTTATATATCGTCCAAATCGTCGATATACGTAGAAATAGCATCCTTTTCGAATTTCGTGCAATTTTTACATTTTTCTTGGAAATTCGCTAAAATTCAATTTTTCTTATATATCTATAGAAATAGCATCGTTTTCAAATTTTGGATAATTTTTACATTTTTCTTGGAAATTCGCTAAAATTTCAGATTTTCTTGGAAATCGCTAAAATTTCAGTTTTTCTTATATATCATCCAAATCGTCGATATACCTTGGAAAATCGTTAAAATTTCGGTTTTCTTGGAAATTCGCTAAAATTTCAGTTTTTCTTATATATCATCCAAATCGTCGATATACGTAGAAATAGCATCGTTTTCGAATTTCGTGTAATTTTTACATTTTTCTTGGAAATTCGCTAAAATTCAATTTTTCTTAAATATCTTCCAAATCATCTAGATAGCATCGTTTTCGAATTTCGTGCAATTTTTACATTTTTCTTGGAAATTCGCTAAAATTCAATTTTTCTTATATATCTATAGAAATAGCATCGTTTTCAAATTTTGGTTAATTTTTACATTTTTCTTGGAAAATCGTTAAAATTTCGGTTTTCTTGGAAATTCGCTAAAATTTCAGTTTTTCTTATATATCATCCAAATCGTCGATATAGGTAGAAATAGCATCGTTTTCGAATTTCGTGTAATTTTTACATTTTTATTAGAAAATCGTTAAAATTTCAGTTTTTCTTATATATCATCCAAATCGTCGATATACGTAGAAATAGCATCGTTTTCGAATTTCGTGTAATTTTTACATTTTTCTTGGAAATTCGCTAAAATTCAATTTTTCTTATATATCTATAGAAATAGCATCGTTTTGGAATTTTCGTTAATTTTTACATTTTTCTTGGGAAATCATTAAAATTTCAGTTTTTCTTATATATCATCCAAATCGTCGATAAACGTAGATATATGAACGATTAAGAATTTCGGTTAATTTTTACAGTTTACTCGGAAATTCGCTAAAATTCAATTTATCTTAAATATCTTCCAAATCATCTAGATAGCACCGTTTTCAATTTATGGTTAATTTATACATATTTCTTGGAAATTTGCTAAAATTTCAGTTTTTCTTATATATCGTCCAAATCGTCGATATACGTAGAAATAGCATCGTTTTCGAATTTCGTGCAATTTTTACATTTTTCTTGGAAATTCGCTAAAATTCAATTTTTCTTATATATCTATAGAAATAGCTTCGTTTTCAAATTTTGGATAATTTTTACATTTTTCTTGGAAATTCCCTAAAATTTCAGATTTTCTTGGAAATCGCTAAAATTTCAGTTTTTCTTGTATATCATCCAAATCGTCGATATAGGTAGAAATAGCATCGTTTTCGAATTTCGTGTAATTTTTACATTTTTATTAGAAAATCGTTAAAATTTCAGTTTTTCTTATATATCGTCCAAATCGTCGATATACGTAGAAATAGCATCCTTTTCGAATTTCGTGCAATTTTTACATTTTTCTTGGAAATTCGCTAAAATTCAATTTTTCTTATATATCTATAGAAATAGCATCGTTTTCAAATTTTGGATAATTTTTACATTTTTCTTGGAAATTCGCTAAAATTTCAGATTTTCTTGGAAATCGCTAAAATTTCAGTTTTTCTTATATATCATCCAATTCATCGATATAGGTAGAAATAGCATCGTTTTCGAATTTCGTGTAATTTTTACATTTTTCTTGGAAATTCGCTAAAATTCAATTTTTCTTAAATATCTTCCAAATCATCTAGATAGCATCGTTTTCGAATTTCGTGCAATTTTTACATTTTTCTTGGAAATTCGCTAAAATTCAATTTTTCTTATATATCTATAGAAATAGCATCGTTTTCAAATTTTGGTTAATTTTTACATTTTTATTAGAAAATCGTTAAAATTTCAGTTTTTCTTATATATCATCCAAATCGTCGATATACGTAGAAATAGCATCGTTTTCGAATTTCGTGTAATTTTTACATTTTTCTTGGAAATTCGCTAAAATTCAATTTTTCTTATATATCTATAGAAATAGCATCGTTTTCAAATTTTGGATAATTTTTACATTTTTCTTGGAAATTCCCTAAAATTTCAGATTTTCTTGGAAATCGCTAAAATTTCTGTTTTTCTTATATATCATCCAAATCGTCGATATACGTAGAAATAGCATCGTTTTCGAATTTCGTGTAATTTTTACATTTTTCTTGGAAATTCGCTAAAATTCAATTTTTCTTATATATCTATAGAAATAGCATCGTTTTGGAATTTTCGTTAATTTTTACATTTTTCTTGGGAAATCGTTAAAATTTCAGTTTTTCTTATATATCATCCAAATCGTCGATAAACGTAGATATATCAACGATTAAGAATTTCGGTTAATTTTTACAGTTTACTCGGAAATTCGCTAAAATTCAATTTATCTTAAATATCTTCCAAATCATCTAGATAGCACCGTTTTCAATTTATGGTTAATTTATACATATTTCTTGGAAATTTGCTAAAATTTCAGTTTTTCTTATATATCGTCCAAATCGTCGATATACGTAGAAATAGCATCGTTTTCGAATTTCGTGCAATTTTTACATTTTTCTTGGAAATTCGCTAAAATTCAATTTTTCTTATATATCTATAGAAATAGCATCGTTCTCAAATTTTGGATAATCTTTACATTTTTCTTGGAAATTCGCTAAAATTTCATATTTTCTTGGAAATCGCTAAAATTTCAGTTTTTCTTATATATCATCCAAATCGTCGATATACGTAGAAATAGCATCGTTTTCGAATTTCGTGTAATTTTTACATTTTTCTTGGAAATTCGCTAAAATTCAATTTTTCTTATATATCTATAGAAATAGCATCGTTTTCAAATTTTGGTTAATTTTTACATTTTTCTTGGAAAATCGTTAAAATTTCGGTTTTTCTTATATATCGTCCAAATCGTCGATATACGTAGAAATAGCATCCTTTTCGAATTTCGTGCAATTTTTACATTTTTCTTGGAAATTCGCTAAAATTCAATTTTTCTTATATATCTATAGAAATAGCATCGTTTTCAAATTTTGGATAATTTTTACATTTTTCTTGGAAATTCGCTAAAATTTCAGATTTTCTTGGAAATCGCTAAAATTTCAGTTTTTCTTATATATCATCCAAATCGTCGATATACCTTGGAAAATCGTTAAAATTTCGGTTTTCTTGGAAATTCGCTAAAATTTCAGTTTTTCTTATATATCATCCAAATCGTCGATATACGTAGAAATAGCATCGTTTTCGAATTTCGTGTAATTTTTACATTTTTCTTGGAAATTCGCTAAAATTCAATTTTTCTTAAATATCTTCCAAATCATCTAGATAGCATCGTTTTCGAATTTCGTGCAATTTTTACATTTTTCTTGGAAATTCGCTAAAATTCAATTTTTCTTATATATCTATAGAAATAGCATCGTTTTCAAATTTTGGTTAATTTTTACATTTTTCTTGGAAAATCGTTAAAATTTCGGTTTTCTTGGAAATTCGCTAAAATTTCAGTTTTTCTTATATATCATCCAAATCGTCGATATAGGTAGAAATAGCATCGTTTTCGAATTTCGTGTAATTTTTACATTTTTATTAGAAAATCGTTAAAATTTCAGTTTTTCTTATATATCATCCAAATCGTCGATATACGTAGAAATAGCATCGTTTTCGAATTTCGTGTAATTTTTACATTTTTCTTGGAAATTCGCTAAAATTCAATTTTTCTTATATATCTATAGAAATAGCATCGTTTTGGAATTTTCGTTAATTTTTACATTTTTCTTGGGAAATCATTAAAATTTCAGTTTTTCTTATATATCATCCAAATCGTCGATAAACGTAGATATATGAACGATTAAGAATTTCGGTTAATTTTTACAGTTTACTCGGAAATTCGCTAAAATTCAATTTATCTTAAATATCTTCCAAATCATCTAGATAGCACCGTTTTCAATTTATGGTTAATTTATACATATTTCTTGGAAATTTGCTAAAATTTCAGTTTTTCTTATATATCGTCCAAATCGTCGATATACGTAGAAATAGCATCGTTTTCGAATTTCGTGCAATTTTTACATTTTTCTTGGAAATTCGCTAAAATTCAATTTTTCTTATATATCTATAGAAATAGCTTCGTTTTCAAATTTTGGATAATTTTTACATTTTTCTTGGAAATTCCCTAAAATTTCAGATTTTCTTGGAAATCGCTAAAATTTCAGTTTTTCTTGTATATCATCCAAATCGTCGATATAGGTAGAAATAGCATCGTTTTCGAATTTCGTGTAATTTTTACATTTTTATTAGAAAATCGTTAAAATTTCAGTTTTTCTTATATATCGTCCAAATCGTCGATATACGTAGAAATAGCATCCTTTTCGAATTTCGTGCAATTTTTACATTTTTCTTGGAAATTCGCTAAAATTCAATTTTTCTTATATATCTATAGAAATAGCATCGTTTTCAAATTTTGGATAATTTTTACATTTTTCTTGGAAATTCGCTAAAATTTCAGATTTTCTTGGAAATCGCTAAAATTTCAGTTTTTCTTATATATCATCCAATTCATCGATATAGGTAGAAATAGCATCGTTTTCGAATTTCGTGTAATTTTTACATTTTTCTTGGAAATTCGCTAAAATTCAATTTTTCTTAAATATCTTCCAAATCATCTAGATAGCATCGTTTTCGAATTTCGTGCAATTTTTACATTTTTCTTGGAAATTCGCTAAAATTCAATTTTTCTTATATATCTATAGAAATAGCATCGTTTTCAAATTTTGGTTAATTTTTACATTTTTATTAGAAAATCGTTAAAATTTCAGTTTTTCTTATATATCATCCAAATCGTCGATATACGTAGAAATAGCATCGTTTTCGAATTTCGTGTAATTTTTACATTTTTCTTGGAAATTCGCTAAAATTCAATTTTTCTTATATATCTATAGAAATAGCATCGTTTTCAAATTTTGGATAATTTTTACATTTTTCTTGGAAATTCCCTAAAATTTCAGATTTTCTTGGAAATCGCTAAAATTTCTGTTTTTCTTATATATCATCCAAATCGTCGATATACGTAGAAATAGCATCGTTTTCGAATTTCGTGTAATTTTTACATTTTTCTTGGAAATTCGCTAAAATTCAATTTTTCTTATATATCTATAGAAATAGCATCGTTTTGGAATTTTCGTTAATTTTTACATTTTTCTTGGGAAATCGTTAAAATTTCAGTTTTTCTTATATATCATCCAAATCGTCGATAAACGTAGATATATCAACGATTAAGAATTTCGGTTAATTTTTACAGTTTACTCGGAAATTCGCTAAAATTCAATTTATCTTAAATATCTTCCAAATCATCTAGATAGCACCGTTTTCAATTTATGGTTAATTTATACATATTTCTTGGAAATTTGCTAAAATTTCAGTTTTTCTTATATATCGTCCAAATCGTCGATATACGTAGAAATAGCATCGTTTTCGAATTTCGTGCAATTTTTACATTTTTCTTGGAAATTCGCTAAAATTCAATTTTTCTTATATATCTATAGAAATAGCATCGTTCTCAAATTTTGGATAATCTTTACATTTTTCTTGGAAATTCGCTAAAATTTCATATTTTCTTGGAAATCGCTAAAATTTCAGTTTTTCTTATATATCATCCAAATCGTCGATATACGTAGAAATAGCATCGTTTTCGAATTTCGTGTAATTTTTACATTTTTCTTGGAAATTCGCTAAAATTCAATTTTTCTTATATATCTATAGAAATAGCATCGTTTTCAAATTTTGGATAATTTTTACATTTTTCTTGGAAATTCGCTAAAATTTCAGATTTTCTTGGAAATCGCTAAAATTTCAGGTTTTCTTATATATCATCCAAATCGTCGATATACCTTGGAAAATCGTTAAAATTTCGGTTTTCTTGGAAATTCGCTAAAATATCAGTTTTTCTTATATATCATCCAAATCGTCGATATACGTAGAAATAGCATCGTTTTAGAATTTCGTGTAATTTTTACATTTTTCTTGGAAATTCGCTAAAATTCAATTTTTCTTAAATATCTTCCAAATCATCTAGATAGCATCGTTTTCGAATATCGTGCAATTTTTACATTTTTCTTGGAAATTCGCTAAAATTCAATTTTTCTTATATATCTATAGAAATAGCATCGTTTTCAAATTTTGGTTAATTTTTACATTTTTCTTGGAAAATCGTTAAAATTTCGGTTTTCTTGGAAATTCGCTAAAATTTCATCTTTTCTTATATATCATCCAAATCGTCGATATACGTAGAAATAGCATCGTTTTCGAATTTCGTGTAATTTTTACATTTTTCTTGGAAATTCGCTAAAATTCAATTTTTCTTAAATATCTTCCAAATCATCTAGATAGCATCGTTTTCGAATTTCGTGCAATTTTTACATTTTTCTAGGAAATTCGCTAAAATTCAATTTTTCTTATATATCTATAGAAATAGCATCGTTTTCAAATTTTGGTTAATTTTTACATTTTTATTAGAAAATCGTTAATATTTCAGTTTTTCTTATATATCATCCAAATCGTCGATATACGTAGAAATAGCATCGTTTTCGAATTTTGTGTAATTTTTACATTTTTCTTGGAAATTCGCTATATTCAATTTTTCTTATATATCTATAGAAATAGCATCGTTTTGGAATTTTCGTTAATTTTTACATTTTTCTTGGGAAATTGTTAAAATTTCAGTTTTTCTTATATATCATCCAAATCGTCGATAAACGTAGATATATCAACGATTAAGAATTTCGGTTAATTTTTACAGTTTACTCTTAAATTCGCTAAAATTCAATTTATCTTAAATATCTTCCAAATCATCTAGATAGCATCGTTTTCAATTTATGGTTAATTTATACATATTTCTTGGAAATTTGCTAAAATTTCAGTTTTTCTTATATATCGTCCAAATCGTCGATATACGTAGAAATAGCATCGTTTTCGAATTTCGTGCAATTTTTACATTTTTCTTGGAAATTCGCTAAAATTCAATTTTTCTTATATATCTATAGAAATAGCATCGTTTTCAAATTTTGGATAATTTTTACATTTTTCTTGGAAATTCCCTAAAATTTCAGATTTTCTTGGAAATCGCTAAAATTTCAGTTTTTCTTATATATCATCCAAATCGTCGATATAGGTAGAAATAGCATCGTTTTCGAATTTCGTGTAATTTTTACATTTTTATTAGAAAATCGTTAAAATTTCAGTTTTTCTTATATATCGTCCAAATCGTCGATATACGTAGAAATAACATCCTTTTCGAATTTCGTGCAATTTTTACATTTTTCTTGGAAATTCGCTAAAATTCAATTTTTCTTATATATCTATAGAAATAGCATCGTTCTCAAATTTTGGATAATCTTTACATTTTTCTTGGAAATTCGCTAAAATTTCAGATTTTCTTGGAAATCGCTAAAATTTCAGTTTTTCTTATATATCATCCAAATCATCGATATAGGTAGAAATAGCATCGTTTTCGAATTTCGTGTAATTTTTACATTTTTCTTGGAAATTCGCTAAAATTCAATTTTTCTTATATGGACAAAAATAGCATAGTTTTCAAATTTTGGTTAATTTTTACATTTTTATTAGAAAATCGTTAAAATTTCAGTTTTTCTTATATATCATCCAAATCGTCGATATACGTAGAAATAGCATCGTTTTCGAATTTCGTGTAATTTTTACATTTTTCTTGGAAATTCGCTGAAATTCAATTTTTCTTATATATCTATAGAAATAGCATCGTTTTGGAATTTTCGTTAATTTTTACATTTTTCTTGGGAAATCGTTAAAATTTCAGTTTTTCTTATATATCATCCAAATCGTCGATAAACGTAGATATATCAACGATTAAGAATTTCGGTTAATTTTTACAGTTTACTCGGAAATTCGCTAAAATTCAATTTATCTTAAATATCATCCAAATCATCTAGATAGCATCGTTTTCAATTTATGGTTAACTTATACATATTTCTTGGAAATTTGCTAAAATTTCAGTTTTTCTTATATATCGTCCAAATCGTCGATATACGTAGAAATAGCATCCTTTTCGAATTTCGTGCAATTTTTACATTTTTCTTGGAAATTCGCTAAAATTTCAGATTTTCTTGGAAATCGCTAAAATTTCACTTTTTCTAATATATCGTCCAAATCGTCGATATACGTAGAAATAGCATCCTTTTCGAATTTCGTGCAATTTTTACATTTTTCTTGGAAATTCGCTAAAATTCAATTTTTCTTATATATCTATAGAAATAGCATCGTTTTCAAATTTTGGTTAATTTTTACATTTTTCTTGGAAAATCGTTAAAATTTCGGTTTTTCTTATATATCGTCCAAATCGTCGATATACGTAGAAATAGCATCCTTTTCGAATTTCGTGCAATTTTTACATTTTTCTTGGAAATTCGCTAAAATTCAATTTTTCTTATATATCTATAGAAATAGCATCGTTTTCAAATTTTGGATAATTTTTACATTTTTCTTGGAAATTCGCTAAAATTCAATTTTTCTTATATATCTATAGAAATAGCATCGTTTTCAAATTTTGGATAATTTTTACATTTTTCTTGGAAATTCGCTAAAATTTCAGATTTTCTTGGAAATCGCTAAAATTTCAGTTTTTCTTATATATCATCCAAATCGTCGATATACCTTGGAAAATCGTTAAAATTTCGGTTTTCTTGGAAATTCGCTAAAATTTCAGTTTTTCTTATATATCATCCAAATCGTCGATATACGTAGAAATAGCATCGTTTTCGAATTTCGTGTAATTTTTACATTTTTCTTGGAAATTCGCTAAAATTCAATTTTTCTTATATATCTATAGAAATAGCATCGTTTTCAAATTTTGGTTAATTTTTACATTTTTCTTGGAAAATCGTTAAAATTTCGGTTTTCTTGGAAATTCGCTAAAATTTCAGTTTTTCTTATATATCATCCAAATCGTCGATATAGGTAGAAATAGCATCGTTTTCGAATTTCGTGTAATTTTTACATTTTTATTAGAAAATCGTTAAAATTTCAGTTTTTCTTATATATCATCCAAATCGTCGATATACGTAGAAATAGCATCGTTTTCGAATTTCGTGTAATTTTTACATTTTTCTTGGAAATTCGCTAAAATTCAATTTTTCTTATATATCTATAGAAATAGCATCGTTTTGGAATTTTCGTTAATTTTTACATTTTTCTTGGGAAATCATTAAAATTTCAGTTTTTCTTATATATCATCCAAATCGTCGATAAACGTAGATATATCAACGATTAAGAATTTCGGTTAATTTTTACAGTTTACTCGGAAATTCGCTAAAATTCAATTTATCTTAAATATCTTCCAAATCATCTAGATAGCACCGTTTTCAATTTATGGTTAATTTATACATATTTCTTGGAAATTTGCTAAAATTTCAGTTTTTCTTATATATCGTCCAAATCGTCGATATACGTAGAAATAGCATCGTTTTCGAATTTCGTGCAATTTTTACATTTTTCTTGGAAATTCGCTAAAATTCAATTTTTCTTATATATCTATAGAAATAGCTTCGTTTTCAAATTTTGGATAATTTTTACATTTTTATTAGAAAATCGTTAAAATTTCAGTTTTTCTTATATATCATCCAAATCGTCGATATACGTAGAAATAGCATCGTTTTCGAATTTCGTGCAATTTTTACATTTTTCTTGGAAATTCGCTAAAATTCAATTTTTCTTATATATCTATAGAAATAGCATCGTTTTCAAATTTTGGTTAATTTTTACATTTTTCTTGGAAAATCGTTAAAATTTCGGTTTTCTTGGAAATTCGCTAAAATTTCAGTTTTTCTTATATATCATCCAAATCGTCGATATAGGTAGAAATAGCATCGTTTTCGAATTTCGTGTAATTTTTACATTTTTATTAGAAAATCGTTAAAATTTCAGTTTTTCTTATATATCATCCAAATCGTCGATATACGTAGAAATAGCATCGTTTTCGAATTTCGTGTAATTTTTACATTTTTCTTGGAAATTCGCTAAAATTCAATTTTTCTTATATATCTATAGAAATAGCATCGTTTTGGAATTTTCGTTAATTTTTACATTTTTCTTGGGAAATCATTAAAATTTCAGTTTTTCTTATATATCATCCAAATCGTCGATAAACGTAGATATATCAACGATTAAGAATTTCGGTTAATTTTTACAGTTTACTCGGAAATTCGCTAAAATTCAATTTATCTTAAATATCTTCCAAATC
The DNA here is from genome assembly GCA_963921985.1 of Agrilus biguttatus. Taxonomy (NCBI): domain Eukaryota; kingdom Metazoa; phylum Arthropoda; class Insecta; order Coleoptera; family Buprestidae; genus Agrilus; species Agrilus biguttatus. Next base: position 20,682,150 of record OY998117.1, on the reverse strand, counting down.
ATCTAGATAGCACCGTTTTCAATTTATGGTTAATTTATACATATTTCTTGGAAATTTGCTAAAATTTCAGTTTTTCTTATATATCGTCCAAATCGTCGATATACGTAGAAATAGCATCGTTTTCGAATTTCGTGCAATTTTTACATTTTTCTTGGAAATTCGCTAAAATTCAATTTTTCTTATATATCTATAGAAATAGCTTCGTTTTCAAATTTTGGATAATTTTTACATTTTTCTTGGAAATTCCCTAAAATTTCAGATTTTCTTGGAAATCGCTAAAATTTCAGTTTTTCTTGTATATCATCCAAATCGTCGATATAGGTAGAAATAGCATCGTTTTCGAATTTCGTGTAATTTTTACATTTTTATTAGAAAATCGTTAAAATTTCAGTTTTTCTTATATATCGTCCAAATCGTCGATATACGTAGAAATAGCATCCTTTTCGAATTTCGTGCAATTTTTACATTTTTCTTGGAAATTCGCTAAAATTCAATTTTTCTTATATATCTATAGAAATAGCATCGTTTTCAAATTTTGGATAATTTTTACATTTTTCTTGGAAATTCGCTAAAATTTCAGATTTTCTTGGAAATCGCTAAAATTTCAGTTTTTCTTATATATCATCCAAATCATCGATATAGGTAGAAATAGCATCGTTTTCGAATTTCGTGTAATTTTTACATTTTTCTTGGAAATTCGCTAAAATTCAATTTTTCTTAAATATCTTCCAAATCATCTAGATAGCATCGTTTTCGAATTTCGTGCAATTTTTACATTTTTCTTGGAAATTCGCTAAAATTCAATTTTTCTTATATATCTATAGAAATAGCATCGTTTTCAAATTTTGGTTAATTTTTACATTTTTATTAGAAAATCGTTAAAATTTCAGTTTTTCTTATATATCATCCAAATCGTCGATATACGTAGAAATAGCATCGTTTTCGAATTTCGTGTAATTTTTACATTTTTCTTGGAAATTCGCTAAAATTCAATTTTTCTTATATATCTATAGAAATAGCATCGTTTTCAAATTTTGGATAATTTTTACATTTTTCTTGGAAATTCCCTAAAATTTCAGATTTTCTTGGAAATCGCTAAAATTTCTGTTTTTCTTATATATCATCCAAATCGTCGATATACGTAGAAATAGCATCGTTTTCGAATTTCGTGTAATTTTTACATTTTTCTTGGAAATTCGCTAAAATTCAATTTTTCTTATATATCTATAGAAATAGCATCGTTTTGGAATTTTCGTTAATTTTTACATTTTTCTTGGGAAATCGTTAAAATTTCAGTTTTTCTTATATATCATCCAAATCGTCGATAAACGTAGATATATCAACGATTAAGAATTTCGGTTAATTTTTACAGTTTACTCGGAAATTCGCTAAAATTCAATTTATCTTAAATATCTTCCAAATCATCTAGATAGCACCGTTTTCAATTTATGGTTAATTTATACATATTTCTTGGAAATTTGCTAAAATTTCAGTTTTTCTTATATATCGTCCAAATCGTCGATATACGTAGAAATAGCATCGTTTTCGAATTTCGTGCAATTTTTACATTTTTCTTGGAAATTCGCTAAAATTCAATTTTTCTTATATATCTATAGAAATAGCATCGTTCTCAAATTTTGGATAATCTTTACATTTTTCTTGGAAATTCGCTAAAATTTCATATTTTCTTGGAAATCGCTAAAATTTCAGTTTTTCTTATATATCATCCAAATCGTCGATATACGTAGAAATAGCATCGTTTTCGAATTTCGTGTAATTTTTACATTTTTCTTGGAAATTCGCTAAAATTCAATTTTTCTTATATATCTATAGAAATAGCATCGTTTTCAAATTTTGGATAATTTTTACATTTTTCTTGGAAATTCGCTAAAATTTCAGATTTTCTTGGAAATCGCTAAAATTTCAGGTTTTCTTATATATCATCCAAATCGTCGATATACCTTGGAAAATCGTTAAAATTTCGGTTTTCTTGGAAATTCGCTAAAATTCAATTTTTCTTAAATATCTTCCAAATCATCTAGATAGCATCGTTTTCAATTTTTGGTTAATTTATACATATTTCTTGGAAATTTGCTAAAATTTCAGTTTTTCTTATATATCGTCCAAATCGTCGATATACGTAGAAATAGCATCCTTTTCGAATTTCGTGCAATTTTTACATTTTTCTTGGAAATTCGCTAAAATTCAATTTTTCTTGTATATCTATAGAAATAGCATCGTTTTCAAATTTTGGTTAATTTTTACATTTTTCTTGGAAAATCGTTAAAATTTCGGTTTTTCTTGTATATCGTCCAAATCGTCGATATACGTAGAATAGCATCCTTTTCGAATTTCGTGCAATTTTTACATTTTTCTTGGAAATTCGCTAAAATTCAATTTTTCTTATATATCTATAGAAATAGCATCGTTTTCAAATTTTGGATAATTTTTACATTTTTCTTGGAAATTCGCTAAAATTCAATTTTTCTTATATATCTATAGAAATAGCATCGTTTTCAAATTTTGGATAATTTTTACATTTTTCTTGGAAATTCGCTAAAATTTCAGATTTTCTTGGAAATCGCTAAAATTTCAGTTTTTCTTATATATCATCCAAATCGTCGATATACCTTGGAAAATCGTTAAAATTTCGGTTTTCTTGGAAATTCGCTAAAATTTCAGTTTTTCTTATATATCATCCAAATCGTCGATATACGTAGAAATAGCATCGTTTTCGAATTTCGTGTAATTTTTACATTTTTCTTGGAAATTCGCTAAAATTCAATTTTTCTTAAATATCTTCCAAATCATCTAGATAGCATCGTTTTCGAATTTCGTGCAATTTTTACATTTTTCTTGGAAATTCGCTAAAATTCAATTTTTCTTATATATCTATAGAAATAGCATCGTTTTCAAATTTTGGTTAATTTTTACATTTTTCTTGGAAAATCGTTAAAATTTCGGTTTTCTTGGAAATTCGCTAAAATTTCAGTTTTTCTTATATATCATCCAAATCGTCGATATACGTAGAAATAGCATCGGTTTCGAATTTCGTGCAATTTTTATATTTTTCTTGGAAATTCGCTAAAATTCAATTTTTCTTATATATCTATAGAAATACCATCGTTTTCAAATTTTGGTTAATTTTTACATTTTTCTTGGAAAATCGTTAAAATTTCGGTTTTCTTGGAAATTCGCTAAAATTTCATCTTTTCTTATATATCATCCAAATCGTCGATATACGTAGAAATAGCATCGTTTTCGAATTTCGTGTAATTTTTACATTTTTCTTGGAAATTCGCTAAAATTCAATTTTTCTTAAATATCTTCCAAATCATCTAGATAGCATCGTTTTCGAATTTCGTGCAATTTTTACATTTTTCTAGGAAATTCGCTAAAATTCAATTTTTCTTATATATCTATAGAAATAGCATCGTTTTCAAATTTTGGTTAATTTTTACATTTTTATTAGAAAATCGTTAATATTTCAGTTTTTCTTATATATCATCCAAATCGTCGATATACGTAGAAATAGCATCGTTTTCGAATTTTGTGTAATTTTTACATTTTTCTTGGAAATTCGCTATATTCAATTTTTCTTATATATCTATAGAAATAGCATCGTTTTGGAATTTTCGTTAATTTTTACATTTTTCTTGGGAAATCGTTAAAATTTCAGTTTTTCTTATATATCATCCAAATCGTCGATAAACGTAGATATATCAACGATTAAGAATTTCGGTTAATTTTTACTGTTTACTCTTAAATTCGCTAAAATTCAATTTATCTTAAATATCTTCCAAATCATCTAGATAGCATCGTTTTCAATTTATGGTTAATTTATACATATTTCTTGGAAATTTGCTAAAATTTCAGTTTTTCTTATATATCGTCCAAATCGTCGATATACGTAGAAATAGCATCGTTTTCGAATTTCGTGCAATTTTTACATTTTTCTTGGAAATTCGCTAAAATTCAATTTTTCTTATATATCTATAGAAATAGCATCGTTTTCAAATTTTGGATAATTTTTACATTTTTCTTGGAAATTCCCTAAAATTTCAGATTTTCTTGGAAATCGCTAAAATTTCAGTTTTTCTTATATATCATCCAAATCGTCGATATAGGTAGAAATAGCATCGTTTTCGAATTTCGTGTAATTTTTACATTTTTATTAGAAAATCGTTAAAATTTCAGTTTTTCTTATATATCGTCCAAATCGTCGATATACGTAGAAATAACATCCTTTTCGAATTTCGTGCAATTTTTACATTTTTCTTGGAAATTCGCTAAAATTCAATTTTTCTTATATATCTATAGAAATAGCATCGTTCTCAAATTTTGGATAATCTTTACATTTTTCTTGGAAATTCGCTAAAATTTCAGATTTTCTTGGAAATCGCTAAAATTTCAGTTTTTCTTATATATCATCCAAATCATCGATATAGGTAGAAATAGCATCGTTTTCGAATTTCGTGTAATTTTTACATTTTTCTTGGAAATTCGCTAAAATTCAATTTTTCTTATATGGAAAAAAATAGCATAGTTTTCAAATTTTGGTTAATTCTTACGTTTTTATTAGAAAATCGTTAAAATTTCAGTTTTTCTTATATATCATCCAAATCGTCGATATACGTAGAAATAGCATCGTTTTCGAATTTCGTGTAATTTTTACATTTTTCTTGGAAATTCGCTGAAATTCAATTTTTCTTATATATCTATAGAAATAGCATCGTTTTGGAATTTTCGTTAATTTTTACATTTTTCTTGGGAAATCGTTAAAATTTCAGTTTTTCTTATATATCATCCAAATCGTCGATAAACGTAGATATATCAACGATTAAGAATTTCGGTTAATTTTTACAGTTTACTCGGAAATTCGCTAAAATTCAATTTATCTTAAATATCATCCAAATCATCTAGATAGCATCGTTTTCAATTTATGGTTAACTTATACATATTTCTTGGAAATTTGCTAAAATTTCAGTTTTTCTTATATATCGTCCAAATCGTCGATATACGTAGAAATAGCATCCTTTTCGAATTTCGTGCAATTTTTACTTTTTTCTTGGAAATTCGCTAAAATTTCAGATTTTCTTGGAAATCGCTAAAATTTCAGTTTTTCTTATATAGCATCGTTTTCGAATTTCGTGTAATTTTTACATTTTTCTTGGATATTCGCTAAAATTCAATTTTTCTTATATGGAAAAAATTAGCATCGTTTTCAAATTTTGGTTAATTTTTACATTTTTATTAGAAAATCGTTAAAATTTCAGTTTTTCTTATATATCATCCAAATCGTCGATATACGTAGAAATAGCATCCTTTTCGAATTTCGTGCAATTTTTACATTTTTCTTGGAAATTCGCTAAAATTCAATTTTTCTTATATATCTATAGAAATAGCATCGTTTTCAAATTTTGGTTAATTTTTACATTTTTCTTGGAAAATCGTTAAAATTTCGGTTTTTCTTATATATCGTCCAAATCGTCGATATACGTAGAAATAGCATCCTTTTCGAATTTCGTGCAATTTTTACATTTTTCTTGGAAATTCGCTAAAATTCAATTTTTCTTATATATCTATAGAAATAGCATCGTTTTCAAATTTTGGATAATTTTTACATTTGTCTTGGAAATTCGCTAAAATTTCAGATTTTCTTGGAAAATCGTTAAAATTTCAGTTTTTCTTATATATCATCCAAATCGTCGATAAATGTAGAAATATCAACGATTAAGAATTTCGGTTAATTTTTACAGTTTACTCGGAAATTCGCTAAAATTCAATTTTTCTTAAATATCTTCCAAATCATCTAGATAGCATCGTTTTCAATTTTTGGTTAATTTATACATATTTCTTGGAAATTTGCTAAAATTTCACTTTTTCTTATATATCGTCCAAATCGTCGATATACGTAGAAATAGCATCCTTTTCGAATTTCGTGCAATTTTTACATTTTTCTTGGAAATTCGCTAAAATTCAATTTTTCTTATATATTTATAGAAATAGCATCGTTTTCAAATTTTGGTTAATTTTTACATTTTTCTTGGAAAATCGTTAAAATTTCGGTTTTTCTTATATATCGTCCAAATCGTCGATATACGTAGAAATAGCATCCTTTTCGAATTTCGTGCAATTTTTACATTTTTCTTGGAAATTCGCTAAAATTCAATTTTTCTTATATATCTATAGAAATAGCATCGTTTTCAAATTTTGGATAATTTTTACATTTTTCTTGGAAATTCGCTAAAATTCAATTTTTCTTATATATCTATAGAAATAGCATCGTTTTCAAATTTTGGATAATTTTTACATTTTTCTTGGAAATTCGCTAAAATTTCAGATTTTCTTGGAAATCGCTAAAATTTCAGTTTTTCTTATATATCATCCAAATCGTCGATATACCTTGGAAAATCGTTAAAATTTCGGTTTTCTTGGAAATTCGCTAAAATTTCAGTTTTTCTTATATATCATCCAAATCGTCGATATACGTAGAAATAGCATCGTTTTCGAATTTCGTGTAATTTTTACATTTTTCTTGGAAATTCGCTAAAATTCAATTTTTCTTAAATATCTTCCAAATCATCTAGATAGCATCGTTTTCGAATTTCGTGCAATTTTTACATTTTTCTTGGAAATTCGCTAAAATTCAATTTTTCTTATATATCTATAGAAATAGCATCGTTTTCAAATTTTGGTTAATTTTTACATTTTTCTTGGAAAATCGTTAAAATTTCGGTTTTCTTGGAAATTCGCTAAAATTTCAGTTTTTCTTATATATCATCCAAATCGTCGATATAGGTAGAAATAGCATCGTTTTCGAATTTCGTGTAATTTTTACATTTTTATTAGAAAATCGTTAAAATTTCAGTTTTTCTTATATATCATCCAAATCGTCGATATACGTAGAAATAGCATCGTTTTCGAATTTCGTGTAATTTTTACATTTTTCTTGGAAATTCGCTAAAATTCAATTTTTCTTATATATCTATAGAAATAGCATCGTTTTGGAATTTTCGTTAATTTTTACATTTTTCTTGGGAAATCATTAAAATTTCAGTTTTTCTTATATATCATCCAAATCGTCGATAAACGTAGATATATCAACGATTAAGAATTTCGGTTAATTTTTACAGTTTACTCGGAAATTCGCTAAAATTCAATTTATCTTAAATATCTTCCAAATCATCTAGATAGCACCGTTTTCAATTTATGGTTAATTTATACATATTTCTTGGAAATTTGCTAAAATTTCAGTTTTTCTTATATATCGTCCAAATCGTCGATATACGTAGAAATAGCATCGTTTTCGAATTTCGTGCAATTTTTACATTTTTCTTGGAAATTCGCTAAAATTCAAATTTTCTTATATATCTATAGAAATAGCTTCGTTTTCAAATTTTGGATAATTTTTACATTTTTCTTGGAAATTCCCTAAAATTTCAGATTTTCTTGGAAATCGCTAAAATTTCAGTTTTTCTTGTATATCATCCAAATCGTCGATATAGGTAGAAATAGCATCGTTTTCGAATTTCGTGTAATTTTTACATTTTTATTAGAAAATCGTTAAAATTTCAGTTTTTCTTATATATCGTCCAAATCGTCGATATACGTAGAAATAGCATCCTTTTCGAATTTCGTGCAATTTTTACATTTTTCTTGGAAATTCGCTAAAATTCAATTTTTCTTATATATCTATAGAAATAGCATCGTTTTCAAATTTTGGATAATTTTTACATTTTTCTTGGAAATTCGCTAAAATTCAATTTTTCTTAAATATCTTCCAAATCATCTAGATAGCATCGTTTTCGAATTTCGTGCAATTTTTACATTTTTCTTGGAAATTCGCTAAAATTCAATTTTTCTTATATATCTATAGAAATAGCATCGTTTTGGAATTTTCGTTAATTTTTACATTTTTCTTGGGAAATCGTTAAAATTTCAGTTTTTCTTATATATCATCCAAATCGTCGATAAACGTAGATATATCAACGATTAAGAATTTCGGTTAATTTTTACAGTTTACTCGGAAATTCGCTAAAATTCAATTTATCTTAAATATCTTCCAAATCATCTAGATAGCACCGTTTTCAATTTATGGTTAATTTATACATATTTCTTGGAAATTTGCTAAAATTTCAGTTTTTCTTATATATCATCCAAATCGTCGATATACGTAGAAATAGCATCGTTTTCGAATTTCGTGTAATTTTTACATTTTTCTTGGAAATTCGCTAAAATTCAATTTTTCTTAAATATCTTCCAAATCATCTAGATAGCATCGTTTTCGAATTTCGTGCAATTTTTACATTTTTCTTGGAAATTCGCTAAAATTCAATTTTTCTTATATATCTATAGAAATAGCATCGTTTTCAAATTTTGGTTAATTTTTACATTTTTATTAGAAAATCGTTAAAATTTCAGTTTTTCTTATATATCATCCAAATCGTCGATATACGTAGAAATAGCATCGTTTTCGAATTTCGTGTAATTTTTACATTTTTCTTGGAAATTCGCTAAAATTCAATTTTTCTTATATATCTATAGAAATAGCATCGTTTTCAAATTTTGGATAATTTTTACATTTTTCTTGGAAATTCCCTAAAATTTCAGATTTTCTTGGAAATCGCTAAAATTTCTGTTTTTCTTATATATCATCCAAATCGTCGATATACGTAGAAATAGCATCGTTTTCGAATTTCGTGTAATTTTTACATTTTTCTTGGAAATTCGCTAAAATTCAATTTTTCTTATATATCTATAGAAATAGCATCGTTTTGGAATTTTCGTTAATTTTTACATTTTTCTTGGGAAATCGTTAAAATTTCAGTTTTTCTTATATATCATCCAAATCGTCGATAAACGTAGATATATCAACGATTAAGAATTTCGGTTAATTTTTACAGTTTACTCGGAAATTCGCTAAAATTCAATTTATCTTAAATATCTTCCAAATCATCTAGATAGCACCGTTTTCAATTTATGGTTAATTTATACATATTTCTTGGAAATTTGCTAAAATTTCAGTTTTTCTTATATATCGTCCAAATCGTCGATATACGTAGAAATAGCATCGTTTTCGAATTTCGTGCAATTTTTACATTTTTCTTGGAAATTCGCTAAAATTCAATTTTTCTTATATATCTATAGAAATAGCATCGTTCTCAAATTTTGGATAATCTTTACATTTTTCTTGGAAATTCGCTAAAATTTCATATTTTCTTGGAAATCGCTAAAATTTCAGTTTTTCTTATATATCATCCAAATCGTCGATATACGTAGAAATAGCATCGTTTTCGAATTTCGTGTAATTTTTACATTTTTCTTGGAAATTCGCTAAAATTCAATTTTTCTTATATATCTATAGAAATAGCATCGTTTTCAAATTTTGGATAATTTTTACATTTTTCTTGGAAATTCGCTAAAATTTCAGATTTTCTTGGAAATCGCTAAAATTTCAGGTTTTCTTATATATCATCCAAATCGTCGATATACCTTGGAAAATCGTTAAAATTTCGGTTTTCTTGGAAATTCGCTAAAATATCAGTTTTTCTTATATATCATCCAAATCGTCGATATACGTAGAAATAGCATCGTTTTCGAATTTCGTGTAATTTTTACATTTTTCTTGGAAATTCGCTAAAATTCAATTTTTCTTAAATATCTTCCAAATCATCTAGATAGCATCGTTTTCGAATATCGTGCAATTTTTACATTTTTCTTGGAAATTCGCTAAAATTCAATTTTTCTTATATATCTATAGAAATAGCATCGTTTTCAAATTTTGGTTAATTTTTACATTTTTCTTGGAAAATCGTTAAAATTTCGGTTTTCTTGGAAATTCGCTAAAATTTCAGTTTTTCTTATATATCATCCAAATCGTCGATATACGTAGAAATAGCATCGTTTTCGAATTTCGTGTAATTTTTACATTTTTCTTGGAAATTCGCTAAAATTCAATTTTTCTTAAATATCTTCCAAATCATCTAGATAGCATCGTTTTCGAATTTCGTGCAATTTTTACATTTTTCTTGGAAATTCGCTAAAATTCAATTTTTCTTATATATCTATAGAAATAGCATCGTTTTCAAATTTTGGATAATTTTTACATTTGTCTTGGAAATTCGCTAAAATTTCAGATTTTCTTGGAAATCGCTAAAATTTCAGTTTTTCTTATATAGCATCGTTTTCGAATTTCGTGTAATTTTTACATTTTTCTTGGATATTCGCTAAAATTCAATTTTTCTTATATGGAAAAAATTAGCATCGTTTTCAAATTTTGGTTAATTTTTACATTTTTATTAGAAAATCGTTAAAATTTCAGTTTTTCTTATATATCAACCAAATCGTCGATATACGTAGAAATAGCATCGTTTTGGAATTTTCGTTAATTTTTACATTTTTCTTGGAAAATCGTTAAAATTTCGGTTTTCTTGGAAATTCGCTAAAATTTCATTTTTTCTTATATATCATCCAAATCGTCGATATACGTAGAAATAGCATCGTTTTCGAATTTCGTGTAATTTTTACATTTTTCTTGGAAATTCGCTAAAATTCAATTTTTCTTAAATATCTTCCAAATCATCTAGATAGCATCGTTTTCGAATTTCGTGCAATTTTTACATTTTTCTTGGAAATTCGCTAAAATTCAATTTTTCTTATATATCTATAGAAATAGCATCGTTTTCAAATTTTGGTTAATTTTTACATTTTTCTTGGAAAATCGTTAAAATTTCGGTTTTCTTGGAAATTCGCTAAAATTTCAGTTTTTCCTATATATCATCCAAATCGTCGATATACGTAGAAATAGCATCGTTTTCGAATTTCGTGTAATTTTTACATTTTTCTTGGAAATTCGCTAAAATTCAATTTTTCTTAAATATCTTCCAAATCATCTAGATAACATCGTTTTCGAATTTCGTTCAATTTTTACATTTTTCTTGGAAATTCGCTAAAATTCAATTTTTCTTATATATCTATAGAAATAGCATCGTTTTCAAATTTTGGATAATTTTTAGATTTTTCTTGGAAATTCGCTAAAATTTCAGATTTTCTTGGAAATCGCTAAAATTTCAGTTTTTCTTATATAGCATCGTTTCCGAATTTCGTGTAATTTTTATATTTTTCTTGGATATTCGCTAAAATTCAATTTTTCTTATATGGAAAAAATTAGCATCGTTTTCAAATTTTGGTTAATTTTTACATTTTTATTAGAAAATCGTTAAAATTTCAGTTTTTCTTATATATCATCCAAATCGTCGATATACGTAGAAATAGCATCGTTTTCGAATTTCGTGCAATTTTTACATTTTTCTTGGAAATTCGCTAAAATTCAATTTTTCTTATATATCTATAGAAATAGCATCGTTTTCAAATTTTGGATAATTTTTACATTTGTCTTGGAAATTCGCTAAAATTTCAGATTTTCTTGGAAAATCGTTAAAATTTCAGTTTTTCTTATATATCATCCAAATCGTCGATAAATGTAGAAATATCAACGATTAAGAATTTCGGTTAATTTTTACAGTTTACTCGGAAATTCGCTAAAATTCAATTTTTCTTAAATATCTTCCAAATCATCTAGATAGCATCGTTTTCAATTTTTGGTTAATTTATACATATTTCTTGGAAATTTGCTAAAATTTCAGTTTTTCTTATATATCGTCCAAATCGTCGATATACGTAGAAATAGCATCCTTTTCGAATTTCGTGCAATTTTTACATTTTTCTTGGAAATTCGCTAAAATTCAATTTTTCTTATATATCTATAGAAATAGCATCGTTTTCAAATTTTGGATAATTTTTACATTTGTCTTGGAAATTCGCTAAAATTTCAGATTTTCTTGGAAAATCGTTAAAATTTCAGTTTTTCTTATATATCATCCAAATCGTCGATAAATGTAGAAATATCAACGATTAAGAATTTCGGTTAATTTTTACAGTTTACTCGGAAATTCGCTAAAATTCAATTTTTCTTAAATATCTTCCAAATCATCTAGATAGCATCGTTTTCAATTTTTGGTTAATTTTTACATTTTTCTTGGAAATTCGCTAAAATTTCAGTTTTTCTTATATGGAAAAAATTAGCATCGTTTTCAAATTTTGGTTAATTTTTACATTTTTATTAGAAAATCGTTAAAATTTCAGTTTTTCTTATATATCATCCAAATCGTCGATATACGTAGAAATAGCATCGTTTTCGAATTTCGTGCAATTTTTACATTTTTCTTGGAAATTCGCTAAAATTCAATTTTTCTTATATATCTATAGAAATAGCATCGTTTTCAAATTTTGGATAATTTTTACATTTGTCTTGGAAATTCGCTAAAATTTCAGATTTTCTTGGAAAATCGTTAAAATTTCAGTTTTTCTTATATATCATCCAAATCGTCGATAAATGTAGAAATATCAACGATTAAGAATTTCGGTTAATTTTTACAGTTTACTCGGAAATTCGCTAAAATTCAATTTTTCTTAAATATCTTCCAAATCATCTAGATAGCATCGTTTTCAATTTTTGGTTAATTTATACATATTTCTTGGAAATTTGCTAAAATTTCAGTTTTTCTTATATATCGTCCAAATCGTCGATATACGTAGAAATAGCATCCTTTTCGAATTTCGTGCAATTTTTACATTTTTCTTGGAAATTCGCTAAAATTCAATTTTTCTTATATATCTATAGAAATAGCATCGTTTTCAAATTTTGGATAATTTTTACATTTTTCTTGGAAATTCGCTAAAATTTCAGATTTTCTTGGAAATCGCTAAAATTTCAGTTTTTCTTATATATCATCCAAATCATCGATATAGGTAGAAATAGCATCGTTTTCGAATTTCGTGTAATTTTTACATTTTTCTTGGAAATTCGCTAAAATTCAATTTTTCTTAAATATCTTCCAAATCATCTAGATAGCATCGTTTTCGAATTTCGTGCAATTTTTACATTTTTCTTGGAAATTCGCTAAAATTCAATTTTTCTTATATATCTATAGAAATAGCATCGTTTTCAAATTTTGGTTAATTTTTACATTTTTATTAGAAAATCGTTAAAATTTCAGTTTTTCTTATATATCATCCAAATCGTCGATATACGTAGAAATAGCATCGTTTTCGAATTTCGTGTAATTTTTACATTTTTCTTGGAAATTCGCTAAAATTCAATTTTTCTTATATATCTATAGAAATAGCATCGTTTTCAAATTTTGGATAATTTTTACATTTTTCTTGGAAATTCCCTAAAATTTCAGATTTTCTTGGAAATCGCTAAAATTTCTGTTTTTCTTATATATCATCCAAATCGTCGATATACGTAGAAATAGCATCGTTTTCGAATTTCGTGTAATTTTTACATTTTTCTTGGAAATTCGCTAAAATTCAATTTTTCTTATATATCTATAGAAATAGCATCGTTTTGGAATTTTCGTTAATTTTTACATTTTTCTTGGGAAATCGTTAAAATTTCAGTTTTTCTTATATATCATCCAAATCGTCGATAAACGTAGATATATCAACGATTAAGAATTTCGGTTAATTTTTACAGTTTACTCGGAAATTCGCTAAAATTCAATTTATCTTAAATATCTTCCAAATCATCTAGATAGCACCGTTTTCAATTTATGGTTAATTTATACATATTTCTTGGAAATTTGCTAAAATTTCAGTTTTTCTTATATATCGTCCAAATCGTCGATATACGTAGAAATAGCATCGTTTTCGAATTTCGTGCAATTTTTACATTTTTCTTGGAAATTCGCTAAAATTCAATTTTTCTTATATATCTATAGAAATAGCATCGTTCTCAAATTTTGGATAATCTTTACATTTTTCTTGGAAATTCGCTAAAATTTCATATTTTCTTGGAAATCGCTAAAATTTCAGTTTTTCTTATATATCATCCAAATCGTCGATATACGTAGAAATAGCATCGTTTTCGAATTTCGTGTAATTTTTACATTTTTCTTGGAAATTCGCTAAAATTCAATTTTTCTTATATATCTATAGAAATAGCATCGTTTTCAAATTTTGGATAATTTTTACATTTTTCTTGGAAATTCGCTAAAATTTCAGATTTTCTTGGAAATCGCTAAAATTTCAGGTTTTCTTATATATCATCCAAATCGTCGATATACCTTGGAAAATCGTTAAAATTTCGGTTTTCTTGGAAATTCGCTAAAATATCAGTTTTTCTTATATATCATCCAAATCGTCGATATACGTAGAAATAGCATCGTTTTCGAATTTCGTGTAATTTTTACATTTTTCTTGGAAATTCGCTAAAATTCAATTTTTCTTAAATATCTTCCAAATCATCTAGATAGCATCGTTTTCGAATATCGTGCAATTTTTACATTTTTCTTGGAAATTCGCTAAAATTCAATTTTTCTTATATATCTATAGAAATAGCATCGTTTTCAAATTTTGGTTAATTTTTACATTTTTCTTGGAAAATCGTTAAAATTTCGGTTTTCTTGGAAATTCGCTAAAATTTCAGTTTTTCTTATATATCATCCAAATCGTCGATATACGTAGAAATAGCATCGTTTTCGAATTTCGTGTAATTTTTACATTTTTCTTGGAAATTCGCTAAAATTCAATTTTTCTTAAATATCTTCCAAATCATCTAGATAGCATCGTTTTCGAATTTCGTGCAATTTTTACATTTTTCTTGGAAATTCGCTAAAATTCAATTTTTCTTATATATCTATAGAAATAGCATCGTTTTCAAATTTTGGATAATTTTTACATTTGTCTTGGAAATTCGCTAAAATTTCAGATTTTCTTGGAAATCGCTAAAATTTCAGTTTTTCTTATATAGCATCGTTTTCGAATTTCGTGTAATTTTTACATTTTTCTTGGATATTCGCTAAAATTCAATTTTTCTTATATGGAAAAAATTAGCATCGTTTTCAAATTTTGGTTAATTTTTACATTTTTATTAGAAAATCGTTAAAATTTCAGTTTTTCTTATATATCAACCAAATCGTCGATATACGTAGAAATAGCATCGTTTTGGAATTTTCGTTAATTTTTACATTTTTCTTGGAAAATCGTTAAAATTTCGGTTTTCTTGGAAATTCGCTAAAATTTCATTTTTTCTTATATATCATCCAAATCGTCGATATACGTAGAAATAGCATCGTTTTCGAATTTCGTGTAATTTTTACATTTTTCTTGGAAATTCGCTAAAATTCAATTTTTCTTAAATATCTTCCAAATCATCTAGATAGCATCGTTTTCGAATTTCGTGCAATTTTTACATTTTTCTTGGAAATTCGCTAAAATTCAATTTTTCTTATATATCTATAGAAATAGCATCGTTTTCAAATTTTGGTTAATTTTTACATTTTTCTTGGAAAATCGTTAAAATTTCGGTTTTCTTGGAAATTCGCTAAAATTTCAGTTTTTCCTATATATCATCCAAATCGTCGATATACGTAGAAATAGCATCGTTTTCGAATTTCGTGTAATTTTTACATTTTTCTTGGAAATTCGCTAAAATTCAATTTTTCTTAAATATCTTCCAAATCATCTAGATAACATCGTTTTCGAATTTCGTTCAATTTTTACATTTTTCTTGGAAATTCGCTAAAATTCAATTTTTCTTATATATCTATAGAAATAGCATCGTTTTCAAATTTTGGATAATTTTTAGATTTTTCTTGGAAATTCGCTAAAATTTCAGATTTTCTTGGAAATCGCTAAAATTTCAGTTTTTCTTATATAGCATCGTTTCCGAATTTCGTGTAATTTTTATATTTTTCTTGGATATTCGCTAAAATTCAATTTTTCTTATATGGAAAAAATTAGCATCGTTTTCAAATTTTGGTTAATTTTTACATTTTTATTAGAAAATCGTTAAAATTTCAGTTTTTCTTATATATCATCCAAATCGTCGATATACGTAGAAATAGCATCGTTTTCGAATTTCGTGCAATTTTTACATTTTTCTTGGAAATTCGCTAAAATTCAATTTTTCTTATATATCTATAGAAATAGCATCGTTTTCAAATTTTGGATAATTTTTACATTTGTCTTGGAAATTCGCTAAAATTTCAGATTTTCTTGGAAAATCGTTAAAATTTCAGTTTTTCTTATATATCATCCAAATCGTCGATAAATGTAGAAATATCAACGATTAAGAATTTCGGTTAATTTTTACAGTTTACTCGGAAATTCGCTAAAATTCAATTTTTCTTAAATATCTTCCAAATCATCTAGATAGCATCGTTTTCAATTTTTGGTTAATTTATACATATTTCTTGGAAATTTGCTAAAATTTCAGTTTTTCTTATATATCGTCCAAATCGTCGATATACGTAGAAATAGCATCCTTTTCGAATTTCGTGCAATTTTTACATTTTTCTTGGAAATTCGCTAAAATTCAATTTTTCTTATATATCTATAGAAATAGCATCGTTTTCAAATTTTGGATAATTTTTACATTTGTCTTGGAAATTCGCTAAAATTTCAGATTTTCTTGGAAAATCGTTAAAATTTCAGTTTTTCTTATATATCATCCAAATCGTCGATAAATGTAGAAATATCAACGATTAAGAATTTCGGTTAATTTTTACAGTTTACTCGGAAATTCGCTAAAATTCAATTTTTCTTAAATATCTTCCAAATCATCTAGATAGCATCGTTTTCAATTTTTGGTTAATTTATACATATTTCTTGGAAATTTGCTAAAATTTCAGTTTTTCTTATATATCGTCCAAATCGTCGATATACGTAGAAATACCATCGTTTTCGAATTTCGTGCAATTTTTACATTTTTCTTGGAAATTCGCTAAAATTCAATTTTTCTTATATATCTATAGAAATAGCATCGTTTTCAAATTTTGGATAATTTTTACATTTTTCTTGGAAATTCGCTAAAATTCAATTTTTCTTATATATCTATAGAAATAGCATCGTTTTCAAATTTTGGATAATTTTTACATTTTTCTTGGAAATTCGCTAAAATTTCAGATTTTCTTGGAAATCGCTAAAATTTCAGTTTTTCTTATATATCATCCAAATCGTCGATATACCTTGGAAAATCGTTAAAATTTCGGTTTTCTTGGAAATTCGCTAAAATTTCAGTTTTTCTTATATATCATCCAAATCGTCGATATACGTAGAAATAGCATCGTTTTCGAATTTCGTGTAATTTTTACATTTTTCTTGGAAATTCGCTAAAATTCAATTTTTCTTAAATATCTTCCAAATCATCTAGATAGCATCGTTTTCGAATTTCGTGCAATTTTTACATATTTCTTGGAAATTCGCTAAAATTCAATTTTTCTTATATATCTATAGAAATAGCATCGTTTTCAAATTTTGGTTAATTTTTACATTTTTATTAGAAAATCGTTAAAATTTCAGTTTTTCTTATATATCATCCAAATCGTCGATATACGTAGAAATAGCATCGTTTTCGAATTTCGTGTAATTTTTACATTTTTCTTGGAAATTCGCTAAAATTCAATTTTTCTTATATATCTATAGAAATAGCATCGTTTTCAAATTTTGGATAATTTTTACATTTTTCTTGGAAATTCCCTAAAATTTCAGATTTTCTTGGAAATCGCTAAAATTTCTGTTTTTCTTATATATCATCCAAATCGTCGATAAACGTAGAAATAGCATCGTTTTCGAATTTCGTGTAATTTTTACATTTTTCTTGGAAATTCGCTAAAATTCAATTTTTCTTATATATCTATAGCAATAGCATCGTTTTGGAATTTTCGTTAATTTTTACATTTTTCTTGGGAAATCGTTAAAATTTCAGTTTTTCTTATATATCATCCAAATCGTCGATAAACGTAGATATATCAACGATTAAGAATTTCGGTTAATTTTTACAGTTTACTCTTAAATTCGCTAAAATTCAATTTATCTTAAATATCTTCCAAATCATCTAGATAGCATCGTTTTCAATTTATGGTTAATTTATACATATCTCTTGGAAATTTGCTAAAATTTCAGTTTTTCTTATATATCGTCCAAATCGTCGATATACGTAGAAATAGCATCGTTTTCGAATTTCGTGCAATTTTTACATTTTTCTTGGAAATTCGCTAAAATTCAATTTTTCTTATATATCTATAGAAATAGCGTCGTTTTCAAATTTTGGATAATTTTTACATTTTTCTTGGAAATTCCCTAAAATTTCAGATTTTCTTGGAAATCGCTAAAATTTGAGTTTTTCTTATATATCATCCAAATCGTCGATATAGGTAGAAATAGCATCGTTTTCGAATTTCGTGTAATTTTTACATTTTTATTAGAAAATCGTTAAAATTTCAGTTTTTCTTATATATCGTCCAAATCGTCGATATACGTAGAAATAGCATCCTTTTCGAATTTCGTGCAATTTTTACATTTTTCTTGGAAATTCGCTAAAATTCAATTTTTCTTATATATCTATAGAAATAGCATCGTTCTCAAATTTTGGATAATCTTTACATTTTTCTTGGAAATTCGCTAAAATTTCAGATTTTCTTGGAAATCGCTAAAATTTCAGTTTTTCTTATATATCATCCAAATCGTCGATATACGTAGAAATAGCATCGTTTTCGAATTTCGTGTAAATTTTACATTTTTCTTGGAAATTCGCTAAAATTCAATTTTTCTTATATATCTATAGAAATAGCATCGTTTTGGAATTTTCGTTAATTTTTACATTTTTCTTGGGAAATCATTAAAATTTCAGTTTTTCTTATATATCATCCAAATCGTCGATAAACGTAGATATATCAACGATTAAGAATTTCGGTTAATTTTTACAGTTTACTCGGAAATTCGCTAAAATTCAATTTATCTTAAATATTTTCCAAATCATCTAGATAGCACCGTTTTCAATTTATGGTTAATTTATACATATTTCTTGGAAATTTGCTAAAATTTCAGTTTTTCTTATATATCGTCCAAATCGTCAATATACGTAGAAATAGCATCGTTTTCGAATTTCGTGCAATTTTTACATTTTTCTTGGATATTCGCCAAAATTCAATTTTTCTTATATATCTATAGAAATAGCATCGTTTTCAAATTTTGGATAATTTTTACATTTTTCTTGGAAATTCCCTAAAATTTCAGATTTTCTTGGAAATCGCTAAAATTTCTGTTTTTCTTATATATCATCCAAATCGTCGATATACGTAGAAATAGCATCCTTTTCGAATTTCGTGTAATTTTTACATTTTTCTTGGAAATTCGCTAAAATTCAATTTTTCTTATATATCTATAGAAATAGCATCGTTCTGGAATTTTCGTTAATTTTTACATTTTCCTTGGGAAATCGTTAAAATTTCAGTTTTTCTTATATATCATCCAAATCGTCGATAAACGTAGATATATCAACGATTAAGAATTTCGGTTAATTTTTACAGTTTACTCGGAAATTCGCTAAAATTCAATTTATCTTAAATATCTTCCAAATCATCTAGATAGCACCGTTTTCAATTTATGGTTAATTTATACATATTTCTTGGAAATTTGCTAAAATTTCAGTTTTTCTTATATATCGTCCAAATCGTCAATATACGTAGAAATAGCATCGTTTTCGAATTTCGTGCAATTTTTACATTTTTCTTGGAAATTCGCTAAAATTCAATTTTTCTTATATATCTATAGAAATAGCATCGTTTTCAAATTTTGGATAATTTTTACATTTTTCTTGGAAATTCCCTAAAATTTCAGATTTTCTTGGAAATCGCTAAAATTTCTGTTTTTCTTATATATCATCCAAATCGTCGATATACGTAGAAATAGCATCGTTTTCGAATTTCGTGTAATTTTTACATTTTTCTTGGAAATTCGCTAAAATTCAATTTTTCTTATATATCTATAGAAATAGCATCGTTTTGGAATTTTCGTTAATTTTTACATTTTTCTTGGGAAATCGTTAAAATTTCAGTTTTTCTTATATATCATCCAAATCGTCGATATACCTTGGAAAATCGTTAAAATTTCGGTATTCTTGGAAATTCGCTAAAATTTCAGTTTTTCTTATATATCATCCAAATCGTCGATATACATAGAAATAGCATCGTTTTCGAATTTCGTGTAATTTTTACATTTTTCTTGGAAATTCGCTAAAATTCAATTTTTCTTATATATCTATAGAAATAGCATCGTTTTGGAATTTTCGTTAATTTTTACATTTTTCTTGGGAAATCGTTAAAATTTCAGTTTTTCTTATATATCATCCAAATCGTCGATAAACGCAGATATATCAACGATTAAGAATTTCGGTTAATTTTTACAGTTTACTCGGAAATTCGCTAAAATTCAATTTATCTTAAATATCTTCCAAATCATCTAGATAGCACCGTTTTCAATTTATGGTTAATTTATACATATTTCTTGGAAATTTGCTAAAATTTCAGTTTTTCTTATATATCGTCCAAATCGTCGATATACGTAGAAATAGCATCGTTTTCGAATTTCGTGGAATTTTTACATTTTTCTTGGAAATTCGCTAAAATTCAATTTTTCTTATATATCTATAGAAATAGCATCGTTCTCAAATTTTGGATAATCTTTACATTTTTCTTGGAAATTCGCTAAAATTCAATTTTTCTTAAATATCTTCCAAATCATCTAGATAGCATCGTTTTCGAATTTCGTTCAATTTTTACATTTTTCTTGGAAATTCGCTAAAATTCAATTTTTCTTATATATCTATAGAAATAGCATCGTTTTCAAATTTTGGATAATTTTTACATTTGTCTTGGAAATTCGCTAAAATTTCAGATTTTCTTGGAAATCGCTAAAATTTCAGTTTTTCTTATATAGCATCGTTTTCGAATTTCGTGTAATTTTTACATTTTTCTTGGATATTCGCTAAAATTCAATTTTTCTTATATGGAAAAAATTAGCATCGTTTTCAAATTTTGGTTAATTTTTACATTTTTATTAGAAAATCGTTAAAATTTCAGTTTTTCTTATATATCAACCAAATCGTCGATATACGTAGAAATAGCATCGTTTTGGAATTTTCGTTAATTTTTACATTTTTCTTGGAAAATCGTTAAAATTTCGGTTTTCTTGGAAATTCGCTAAAATTTTATTTTTTCTTATATATCATCCAAATCGTCGATATACGTAGAAATAGCATCGTTTTCGAATTTCGTGTAATTTTTACATTTTTCTTGGAAATTCGCTAAAATTCAATTTTTCTTAAATATCTTCCAAATCATCTAGATAGCATCGTTTTCGAATTTCGTGCAATTTTTACATTTTTCTTGGAAATTCGCTAAAATTCAATTTTTCTTATATATCTATAGAAATAGCATCGTTTTCAAATTTTGGTTAATTTTTACATTTTTCTTGGAAAATCGTTAAAATTTCGGTTTTCTTGGAAATTCGCTTAAATTTCAGTTTTTCTTATATATCATCCAAATCGTCGATATACGTAGAAATAGCATCGTTTTCGAATTTCGTGTAATTTTTACATTTTTCTTGGAAATTCGCTAAAATTCAATTTTTCTTAAATATCTTCCAAATCATCTAGATAACATCGTTTTCGAATTTCGTTCAATTTTTACATTTTTCTTGGAAATTCGCTAAAATTCAATTTTTCTTATATATCTATAGAAATAGCATCGTTTTCAAATTTTGGATAATTTTTACATTTTTCTTGGAAATTCGCTAAAATTTCAGATTTTCTTGGAAATCGCTAAAATTTCAGTTTTTCTTATATAGCATCGTTTCCGAATTTCGTGTAATTTTTACATTTTTCTTGGATATTCGCTAAAATTCAATTTTTCTTATATGGAAAAAATTAGCATCGTTTTCAAATTTTGGTTAATTTTTACATTTTTATTAGAAAATCGTTAAAATTTCAGTTTTTCTTATATATCATCCAAATCGTCGATATACGTAGAAATAGCATCGTTTTCGAATTTCGTGCAATTTTTACATTTTTCTTGGAAATTCGCTAAAATTCAATTTTTCTTATATATCTATAGAAATAGCATCGTTTTCAAATTTTGGATAATTTTTACATTTGTCTTGGAAATTCGCTAAAATTTCAGATTTTCTTGGAAAATCGTCAAAATTTCAGTTTTTCTTATATATCATCCAAATCGTCGATAAATGTAGAAATATCAACGATTAAGAATTTCGGTTAATTTTTACAGTTTACTCGGAAATTCGCTAAAATTCAATTTTTCTTAAATATCTTCCAAATCATCTAGATAGCATCGTTTTCAATTTTTGGTTAATTTATACATATTTCTTGGAAATTTGCTAAAATTTCAGTTTTTCTTATATATCGTCCAAATCGTCGATATACGTAGAAATAGCATCCTTTTCGAATTTCGTGCAATTTTTACATTTTTCTTGGAAATTCGCTAAAATTCAATTTTTCTTATATATCTATAGAAATAGCATCGTTTTCAAATTTTGGATAATTTTTACATTTTTCTTGGAAATTCGCTAAAATTTCAGATTTTCTTGGAAATAGCTAAAATTTCAGTTTTTCTTATATATCATCCAAATCATCGATATAGGTAGAAATAGCATCGTTTTCGAATTTCGTGTAATTTTTACATTTTTCTTGGAAATTCGCTAAAATTCAATTTTTCTTAAATATCTTCCAAATCATCTAGATAGCATCGTTTTCGAATTTCGTGCAATTTTTACATTTTTCTTGGAAATTCGCTAAAATTCAATTTTTCTTATATATCTATAGAAATAGCATCGTTTTCAAATTTTGGTTAATTTTTACATTTTTATTAGAAAATCGTTAAAATTTCAGTTTTTCTTATATATCATCCAAATCGTCGATATACGTAGAAGTAGCATCGTTTTCGAATTTCGTGTAATTTTTACATTTTTCTTGGAAATTCGCTAAAATTCAATTTTTCTTATATATCTATAGAAATAGCATCGTTTTCAAATTTTGGATAATTTTTACATTTTTCTTGGAAATTCCCTAAAATTTCAGATTTTCTTGGAAATCGCTAAAATTTCTGTTTTTCTTATATATCATCCAAATCGTCGATATACGTAGAAATAGCATCGTTTTCGAATTTCGTGTAATTTTTACATTTTTCTTGGAAATTCGCTAAAATTCAATTTTTCTTATATATCTATAGAAATAGCATCGTTTTGGAATTTTCGTAAATTTTTACATTTTTCTTGGGAAATCGTTAAAATTTCTTATATATCATCCAAATCGTCGATAAACGTAGATATATCAACGATTAAGAATTTCGGTTAATTTTTACAGTTTACTCGGAAATTCGCTAAAATTCAATTTATCTTAAATATCTTCCAAATCATCTAGATAGCACCGTTTTCAATTTATGGTTAATTTATACATATTTCTTGGAAATTTGCTAAAATTTCAGTTTTTCTTATATATCGTCCAAATCGTCGATATACGTAGAAATAGCATCGTTTTCGAATTTCGTGCAATTTTTACATTTTTCTTGCAAATTCGCTAAAATTCAATTTTTCTTATATATCTATAGAAATAGCATCGTTCTCAAATTTTGGATAATCTTTACATTTTTCTTGGAAATTCGCTAAAATTTCAGATTTTCTTGGAAATCGCTAAAATTTCAGTTTTTCTTATATATCATCCAAATCGTCGATATACGTAGAAATAGCATTGTTTTCGAATTTCGTGTAATTTTTACATTTTTCTTGGAAATTCGCTAAAATTCAATTTTTCTTATATATCTATAGAAATAGCATCGTTTTGGAATTTTCGTTAATTTTTACATTTTTCTTGGGAAATCATTAAAATTTCAGTTTTTCTTATATATCATCCAAATCGTCGATAAACGTAGATATATCAACGATTAAGAATTTCGGTTAATTTTTACAGTTTACTCGGAAATTCGCTAAAATTCAATTTATCTTAAATATCTTCCAAATCATCTAGATAGCACCGTTTTCAATTTATGGTTAATTTATACATATTTCTTGGAAATTTGCTAAAATTTCAGTTTTTCTTATATATCGTCCAAATCGTCGATATACGTAGAAATAGCATCGTTTTCGAATTTCGTGTAATTTTTACATTTTTATTAGAAAATCGTTAAAATTTCAGTTTTTCTTATATATCGTCCAAATCGTCGATATACGTAGAAATAGCATCCTTTTCGAATTTCGTGTAATTATTACATTTTTCTTGGAAATTCGCTAAAATTCAATTTTTCTTATATATCTATAGAAATAGCATCGTTTTGGAATTTTCGTTAATTTTTACATTTTTATTAGAAAATCGTTAAAATTTCAGTTTTTCTTATATATCATCCAAATCGTCGATATACGTAGAAATAGTATCGTTTTCGAATTTCGTGTAATTTTTACATTTTTCTTGGAAATTCGCTAAAATTCAATTTTTCTTATATATCTATAGAAATAGCATCGTTTTGGAATTTTCGTTAATTTTTACATTTTTCTTGGGAAATCATTAAAATTTCAGTTTTTCTTATATATCATCCAAATCGTCGATAAACGTAGATATATCAACGATTAAGAATTTCGGTTAATTTTTACAGTTTACTCGGAAATTCGCTAAAATTCAATTTATCCTAAATATCTTCCAAATCATCTAGATAGCACCGTTTTCAATTTATGGTTAATTTATACATATTTCTTGGAAATTTGCTAAAATTTCAGTTTTTCTTATATATCGTCCAAATCGTCGATATACGTAGAAATAGCATCGTTTTCGAATTTCGTGCAATTTTTACATTTTTCTTGGAAATTCGCTAAAATTCAATTTTTCTTATATATCTATAGAAATAGCATCGTTTTCAAATTTTGGATAATTTTTACATTTTTCTTGGAAATTCCCTAAAATTTCAGATTTTCTTGGAAATCGCTAAAATTTCAGTTTTTCTTATATATCATCCAAATCGTCGATATAGGTAGAAATAGCATCGTTTTCGAATTTCGTGTAATTTTTACATTTTTATTAGAAAATCGTTAAAATTTCAGTTTTTCTTATATATCGTCCAAATCGTCGATATACGTAGAAATAGCATCCTTTTCGAATTTCGTGCAATTTTCACATTTTTCTTGGAAATTCGCTAAAATTCAATTTTTCTTATATATCTATAGAAATAGCATCGTTTTCAAATTTTGGATAATTTTTACATTTTTCTTGGAAATTCCCTAAAATTTCAGATTTTCTTGGAAATCGCTAAAATTTCAGTTTTTCTTATATATCATCCAAATCGTCGATATACGTAGAAATAGCATCGTTTTCGAATTTCGTGTAATTTTTACATTTTTCTTGGAAATTCGCTAAAATTCAATTTTTCTTAAATATCTTCCAAATCATCTAGATAGCATCGTTTTCGAATTTCGTGCAATTTTTACATTTTTCTTGGAAATTCGCTAAAATTCAATTTTTCTTATATATCTATAGAAATAGCATCGTTTTCAAATTTTGGTTAATTTTTACATTTTTCTTGGAAAATCGTTAAAATTTCGGTTTTCTTGGAAATTCGCTTAAATTTCAGTTTTTCTTATATATCATCCAAATCGTCGATATACGTAGAAATAGCATCGTTTTCGAATTTCGTGTAATTTTTACATTTTTCTTGGAAATTCGCTAAAATTCAATTTTTCTTAAATATCTTCCAAATCATCTAGATAACATCGTTTTCGAATTTCGTTCAATTTTTACATTTTTCTTGGAAATTCGCTAAAATTCAATTTTTCTTATATATCTATAGAAATAGCATCGTTTTCAAATTTTGGATAATTTTTACATTTTTCTTGGAAATTCGCTAAAATTTCAGATTTTCTTGGAAATCGCTAAAATTTCAGTTTTTCTTATATAGCATCGTTTCCGAATTTCGTGTAATTTTTACATTTTTCTTGGATATTCGCTAAAATTCAATTTTTCTTATATGGAAAAAATTAGCATCGTTTTCAAATTTTGGTTAATTTTTACATTTTTATTAGAAAATCGTTAAAATTTCAGTTTTTCTTATATATCATCCAAATCGTCGATATACGTAGAAATAGCATCGTTTTCGAATTTCGTGCAATTTTTACATTTTTCTTGGAAATTCGCTAAAATTCAATTTTTCTTATATATCTATAGAAATAGCATCGTTTTCAAATTTTGGATAATTTTTACATTTGTCTTGGAAATTCGCTAAAATTTCAGATTTTCTTGGAAAATCGTCAAAATTTCAGTTTTTCTTATATATCATCCAAATCGTCGATAAATGTAGAAATATCAACGATTAAGAATTTCGGTTAATTTTTACAGTTTACTCGGAAATTCGCTAAAATTCAATTTTTCTTAAATATCTTCCAAATCATCTAGATAGCATCGTTTTCAATTTTTGGTTAATTTATACATATTTCTTGGAAATTTGCTAAAATTTCAGTTTTTCTTATATATCGTCCAAATCGTCGATATACGTAGAAATAGCATCCTTTTCGAATTTCGTGCAATTTTTACATTTTTCTTGGAAATTCGCTAAAATTCAATTTTTCTTATATATCTATAGAAATAGCATCG
Source organism: Agrilus biguttatus (assembly GCA_963921985.1). Lineage (NCBI taxonomy): Eukaryota > Metazoa > Arthropoda > Insecta > Coleoptera > Buprestidae > Agrilus > Agrilus biguttatus. The sequence continues at coordinate 20,655,656 of OY998117.1, read as the reverse complement.
TTTTCAAATTTTGGATAATTTTTACATTTTTCTTGGAAATTCGCTAAAATTTCAGATTTTCTTGGAAATAGCTAAAATTTCAGTTTTTCTTATATATCATCCAAATCATCGATATAGGTAGAAATAGCATCGTTTTCGAATTTCGTGTAATTTTTACATTTTTCTTGGAAATTCGCTAAAATTCAATTTTTCTTAAATATCTTCCAAATCATCTAGATAGCATCGTTTTCGAATTTCGTGCAATTTTTACATTTTTCTTGGAAATTCGCTAAAATTCAATTTTTCTTATATATCTATAGAAATAGCATCGTTTTCAAATTTTGGTTAATTTTTACATTTTTATTAGAAAATCGTTAAAATTTCAGTTTTTCTTATATATCATCCAAATCGTCGATATACGTAGAAATAGCATCGTTTTCGAATTTCGTGTAATTTTTACATTTTTCTTGGAAATTCGCTAAAATTCAATTTTTCTTATATATCTATAGAAATAGCATCGTTTTCAAATTTTGGATAATTTTTACATTTTTCTTGGAAATTCCCTAAAATTTCAGATTTTCTTGGAAATCGCTAAAATTTCTGTTTTTCTTATATATCATCCAAATCGTCGATATACGTAGAAATAGCATCGTTTTCGAATTTCGTGTAATTTTTACATTTTTCTTGGAAATTCGCTAAAATTCAATTTTTCTTATATATCTATAGAAATAGCATCGTTTTGGAATTTTCGTTAATTTTTACATTTTTCTTGGGAAATCGTTAAAATTTCAGTTTTTCTTATATATCATCCAAATCGTCGATAAACGTAGATATATCAACGATTAAGAATTTCGGTTAATTTTTACAGTTTACTCGGAAATTCGCTAAAATTCAATTTATCTTAAATATCTTCCAAATCATCTAGATAGCACCGTTTTCAATTTATGGTTAATTTATACATATTTCTTGGAAATTTGCTAAAATTTCAGTTTTTCTTATATATCGTCCAAATCGTCGATATACGTAGAAATAGCATCGTCTTCGAATTTCGTGCAATTTTTACATTTTTCTTGCAAATTCGCTAAAATTCAATTTTTCTTATATATCTATAGAAATAGCATCGTTCTCAAATTTTGGATAATCTTTACATTTTTCTTGGAAATTCGCTAAAATTTCAGATTTTCATGGAAATCGCTAAAATTTCAGTTTTTCTTATATATCATCCAAATCGTCGATATACGTAGAAATAGCATTGTTTTCGAATTTCGTGTAATTTTCACATTTTTCTTGGAAATTCGCTAAAATTCAATTTTTCTTATATATCTATAGAAATAGCATCGTTTTGGAATTTTCGTTAATTTTTACATTTTTCTTGGGAAATCATTAAAATTTCAGTTTTTCTTATATATCATCCAAATCGTCGATAAACGTAGATATATCAACGATTAAGAATTTCGGTTAATTTTTACAGTTTACTCGGAAATTCGCTAAAATTCAATTTATCTTAAATATCTTCCAAATCATCTAGATAGCACCGTTTTCAATTTATGGTTAATTTATACATATTTCTTGGAAATTTGCTAAAATTTCAGTTTTTCTTATATATCGTCCAAATCGTCGATATACGTAGAAATAGCATCGTTTTCGAATTTCGTGTAATTTTTACATTTTTATTAGAAAATCGTTAAAATTTCAGTTTTTCTTATATATCGTCCAAATCGTCGATATACGTAGAAATAGCATCCTTTTCGAATTTCGTGTAATTATTACATTTTTCTTGGAAATTCGCTAAAATTCAATTTTTCTTATATATCTATAGAAATAGCATCGTTTTGGAATTTTCGTTAATTTTTACATTTTTATTAGAAAATCGTTAAAATTTCAGTTTTTCTTATATATCATCCAAATCGTCGATATACGTAGAAATAGCATCGTTTTCGAATTTCGTGTAATTTTTACATTTTTCTTGGAAATTCGCTAAAATTCAATTTTTCTTATATATCTATAGAAATAGCATCGTTTTGGAATTTTCGTTAATTTTTACATTTTTCTTGGGAAATCATTAAAATTTCAGTTTTTCTTATATATCATCCAAATCGTCGATAAACGTAGATATATCAACGATTAAGAATTTCGGTTAATTTTTACAGTTTACTCGGAAATTCGCTAAAATTCAATTTATCCTAAATATCTTCCAAATCATCTAGATAGCACCGTTTTCAATTTATGGTTAATTTATACATATTTCTTGGAAATTTGCTAAAATTTCAGTTTTTCTTATATATCGTCCAAATCGTCGATATACGTAGAAATAGCATCGTTTTCGAATTTCGTGCAATTTTTACATTTTTCTTGGAAATTCGCTAAAATTCAATTTTTCTTATATATCTATAGAAATAGCATCGTTTTCAAATTTTGGATAATTTTTACATTTTTCTTGGAAATTCCCTAAAATTTCAGATTTTCTTGGAAATCGCTAAAATTTCAGTTTTTCTTATATATCATCCAAATCGTCGATATAGGTAGAAATAGCATCGTTTTCGAATTTCGTGTAATTTTTACATTTTTATTAGAAAATCGTTAAAATTTCAGTTTTTCTTATATATCGTCCAAATCGTCGATATACGTAGAAATAGCATCCTTTTCGAATTTCGTGCAATTTTCACATTTTTCTTGGAAATTCGCTAAAATTCAATTTTTCTTATATATCTATAGAAATAGCATCGTTTTCAAATTTTGGATAATTTTTACATTTTTCTTGGAAATTCCCTAAAATTTCAGATTTTCTTGGAAATCGCTAAAATTTCAGTTTTTCTTATATATTATCCAAATCGTCGATATACGTAGAAATAGCATCGTTTTCGAATTTCGTGTAATTTTTACATTTTTCTTGGAAATTCGCTAAAATTCAATTTTTCTTATATATCTATAGAAATAGCATCGTTTTGGAATTTTCGTTAATTTTTACATTTTTCTTGGGAAATCGTTAAAATTTCAGTTTTTCTTATATATCATCCAAATCGTCGATAAACGTAGATATATCAACGATTAAGAATTTCGGTTAATTTTTACAGTTTACTCGGAAATTCGCTAAAATTCAATTTATCTTAAATATCATCCAAATCATCTAGATAGCATCGTTTTCAATTTATGGTTAACTTATACATATTTCTTGGAAATTTGCTAAAATTTCAGTTTTTCTTATATATCGTCCAAATCGTCGATATACGTAGAAATAGCATCGTCTTCGAATTTCGTGCAATTTTCACATTTTTCTTGGAAATTCGCTAAAATTCAATTTTTCTTATATATCTATAGAAATAGCATCGTTTTCAAATTTTGGATAATTTTTACATTTTTCTTGGAAATTCCCTAAAATTTCAGATTTTCTTGGAAATCGCTAAAATTTCAGTTTTTCTTATATATCATCCAAATCGTCGATATAGGTAGAAATAGCATCGTTTTCGAATTTCGTGTAATTTTTACATTTTTATTAGAAAATCGTTAAAATTTCAGTTTTTCTTATATATCGTCCAAATCGTCGATATACGTAGAAATAGCATCCTTTTCGAATTTCGTGCAATTTTCACATTTTTCTTGGAAATTCGCTAAAATTCAATTTTTCTTATATATCTATAGAAATAGCATCGTTTTCAAATTTTGGATAATTTTTACATTTTTCTTGGAAATTCCCTAAAATTTCAGATTTTCTTGGAAATCGCTAAAATTTCAGTTTTTCTTATATATCATCCAAATCGTCGATATACGTAGAAATAGCATCGTTTTCGAATTTCGTGTAATTTTTACATTTTTCTTGGAAATTCGCTAAAATTCAATTTTTCTTATATATCTATAGAAATAGCATCGTTTTGGAATTTTCGTTAATTTTTACATTTTTCTTGGGAAATCGTTAAAATTTCAGTTTTTCTTATATATCATCCAAATCGTCGATAAACGTAGATATATCAACGATTAAGAATTTCGGTTAATTTTTACAGTTTACTCGGAAATTCGCTAAAATTCAATTTATCTTAAATATCATCCAAATCATCTAGATAGCATCGTTTTCAATTTATGGTTAACTTATACATATTTCTTGGAAATTTGCTAAAATTTCAGTTTTTCTTATATATCGTCCAAATCGTCGATATACGTAGAAATAGCATCGTCTTCGAATTTCGTGCAATTTTCACATTTTTCTTGGAAATTCGCTAAAATTCAACTTTTCTTATATATCTATAGAAATAGCATCGTTTTCAAATTTTGGATAATTTTTACATTTTTCTTGGAAATTCCCTAAAATTTCAGATTTTCTTGGAAATCACTAAAATTTCAGTTTTTCTTATATATCATCCAAATCGTCGATATAGGTAGAAATAGCATCGTTTTCGAATTTCGTGTAATTTTTACATTTTTATTAGAAAATCGTTAAAATTTCAGTTTTTCTTATATATCGTCCAAATCGTCGATATACGTAGAAATAGCATCCTTTTCGAATTTCGTGCAATTTTCACATTTTTCTTGGAAATTCGCTAAAATTCAATTTTTCTTATATATCTATAGAAATAGCATCGTTTTCAAATTTTGGATAATTTTTACATTTTTCTTGGAAATTCCCTAAAATTTCAGATTTTCTTGGAAATCGCTAAAATTTCAGTTTTTCTTATATATCATCCAAATCGTCGATATAGGTAGAAATAGCATCGTTTTCGAATTTCGTGTAATTTTTACATTTTTATTAGAAAATCGTTAAAATTTCAGTTTTTCCTATATATCGTCCAAATCGTCGATATACGTAGAAATAGCATCCTTTTCGAATTTCGTGCAATTTTTACATTTTTCTTGGAAATTCGCTAAAATTCAATTTTTCTTATATATCTATAGAAATAGCATCGTTTTCAAATTTTGGATAATTTTTACATTTTTCTTGGAAATTCGCTAAAATTTCAGATTTTCTTGGAAATCGCTAAAATTTCAGTTTTTCTTATATATCATCCAAATCATCGATATAGGTAGAAATAGCATCGTTTTCGAATTTCGTGTAATTTTTACATTTTTCTTGGAAATTCGCTAAAATTCAATTTTTCTTATATGGAAAAAAATAGCATCGTTTTCAAATTTTGGTTAATTTTTACATTTTTATTAGAAAATCGTTAAAATTTCAGTTTTTCTTATATATCATCCAAATCGTCGATATACGTAGAAATAGCATCGTTTTCGAATTTCGTGTAATTTTTACATTTTTCTTGGAAATTCGCTAAAATTCAATTTTTCTTATATATCTATAGAAATAGCATCGTTTTGGAATTTTCGTTAATTTTTACATTTTTCTTGGGAAATCGTTAAAATTTCAGTTTTTCTTATATATCATCCAAATCGTCGATAAATGTAGATATATCAACGATAAAGAATTAATTTTTACAGTTTACTCGGAAATTCGCTAAAATTCAATTTATCTTAAATATCATCCAAATCATCTAGATAGCATCGTTTTCAATTTATGGTTAACTTATACATATTTCTTGGAAATTTGCTAAAACTTCAGTTTTTCTTATATATCGTCCAAATCGTCGATATACGTAGAAATAGCATCGTTTTCGAATTTCGTGCAATTTTTGCATTTTTCTTGGAAATTCGCTAAAATTCAATTTTTCTTATATATCTATAGAAATAGCATCGTTTTCAAATTTTGGATATTTTTTACATTTTTCTTGGAAATTCCCTAAAATTTCAGATTTTCTTGGAAATCGCTAAAATTTCAGTTTTTCATATATATCATCCAAATCGTCGATATAGGTAGAAATAGCATCGTTTTCGAATTTCGTGTAATTTTTACATTTTTATTAGAAAATCGTTAAAATTTCAGTTTTTCTTATATATCGTCCAAATCGTCGATATACGTAGAAATAGCATCCTTTTCGAATTTCGTGCAATTTTCACATTTTTCTTGGAAATTCGCTAAAATTCAATTTTTCTTATATATCTATCGAAATAGCATCGTTTTCAAATTTTGGATAATTTTTACATTTTTCTTGGAAATTCGCTAAAATTTCAGATTTTCTTGGAAATCGCTAAAATTTCAGTTTTTCTTATATATCATCCAAATCGTCGATATACCTTGGAAAATCGTTAAAATTTCGGTTTTCTTGGAAATTCGCTAAAATTTCAGTTTTTCTTATATATCATCCAAATCGTCGATATACGTAGAAGTAGCATCGTTTTCGAATTTCGTGAAATTTTTACATTTTTCTTGGAAATTCGCTAAAATTCAATTTTTCTTAAATATCTTCCAAATCATCTAGATAGCATCGTTTTCGAATTTCGTGCAATTTTTAGATTTTTCTTGGAAATTCGCTAAAATTCAATTTTTCTTATATATCTATAGAAATAGCATCGTTTTCAAATTTTGGTTAATTTTTACATTTTTATTAGAAAATCGTTAAAATTTCAGTTTTTCTTATATATCATCCAAATCGTCGATATACGTAGAAATAGCATCGTTTTCGAATTTCGTGTAATTTTTACATTTTTCTTGGAAATTCGCTAAAATTCTATTTTTCTTATATATCTATAGAAATAGCATCGTTTTGGAATTTTCGTTAATTTTTACATTTTTCTTGGGAAATCGTTAAAATTTCAGTTTTTCTTATATATCATATAAATCGTCGATAAACGTAGATATATCAACGATTAAGAATTTCGGTTAATTTTTACAGTTTACTCGGAAATTCGCTAAAATTCAATTTATCTTAAATATCTTCCAAATCATCTAGATAGCATTGTTTTCAATTTATGTTTAATTTATACATATTTCTTGGAAATTCGCTAAAATTCAATTTTTCTTATATATCTATAGAAATAGCATCGTTTTCAAATTTTGGATATTTTTTACATTTTTCTTGGAAATTCCCTAAAATTTCAGATTTTCTTGGAAATCGCTAAAATTTCAGTTTTTCTTATATATCATCCAACTCGTCGATATAGGTAGAAATAGCATCGTTTTCGAATTTCGTGTAATTTTTACATTTTTATTAGAAAATCGTTAAAATTTCAGTTTTTCTTATATATCGTCCAAATCGTCGATATACGTAGAAATAGCATCCTTTTCGAATTTCGTGCAATTTTTACATTTTTCTTGGAAATTCGCTAAAATTCAATTTTTCTTATATATCTATAGAAATAGCATCGTTTTCAAATTTTGGATAATTTTTACATTTTTCTTGGAAATTCGCTAAAATTTCAGATTTTCTTGGAAATCGCTAAAATTTCAGTTTTTCTTATATATCATCCAAATCGTCGATATACCTTGGAAAATCGTTAAAATTTCGGTTTTCTTGGAAATTCGCTAAAATTTCAGTTTTTCTTATATATCATATAAATCGTCGATATACGTAGAAATAGCATCGTTTTCGAATTTCGTGTAATTTTTACATTTTTCTTGGAAATTCGCTTAAATTCAATTTTTCTTAAATATCTTCCAAATCATCTAGATAGCATCGTTTTCGAATTTCGTGCAATTTTTACATTTTTCTTGGAAATTCGCTAAAATTCAATTTTTCTTATATATCTATAGAAATAGCATCGTTTTCAAATTTTGGTTAATTTTTACATTTTTCTTGGAAAATCGTTAAAATTTCGGTTTTCTTGGAAATTCGCTAAAATTTCAGTTTTTCTTATATATCATCCAAATCGTCGATATACGTAGAAATAGCATCGTTTTCGAATTTCGTGTAATTTTTACATTTTTCTTGGAAATTCGCTAAAATTCAATTTTTCTTAAATATCTTCCAAATCATCTAGATAGCATCGTTTTCGAATTTCGTTCAATTTTTACATTTTTCTTGGAAATTCGCTAAAATTCAATTTTTCTTATATATCTATAAGAAATAGCATCGTTTTCAAATTTTGGATAATTTTTACATTTGTCTTGGAAATTCGCTAAAATTTCAGATTTTCTTGGAAATCGCTAAAATTTCAGTTTTTCTTATATAGCATCGTTTTCGAATTTCGTGTAATTTTTACATTTTTCTTGGATATTCGCTAAAATTCAATTTTTCTTATATGGAAAAAATTAGCATCGTTTTCAAATTTTGGTTAATTTTTACATTTTTATTAGAAAATCGTTAAAATTTCAGTTTTTCTTATATATCATCCAAATCGTCGATATACGTAGAAATAGCATCGTTTTCGAATTTCGTGCAATTTTTACATTTTTCTTGGGAATTCGCTAAAATTCAATTTTTCTTATATATCTATAGAAATAGCATCGTTTTCAAATTTTGGATAATTTTTACATTTGTCTTGGAAATTCGCTAAAATTTCAGATTTTCTTGGAAAATCGTTAAAATTTCAGTTTTTCTTATATATCATTCAAATCGTCGATAAATGTAGAAATATCAACGATTAAGAATTTCGGTTAATTTTTACAGTTTACTCGGAAATTCGCTAAAATTCAATTTTTCTTAAATATCTTCCAAATCATCTAGATAGCATCGTTTTCAATTTTTGGTTAATTTATACATATTTCTTGGAAATTTGCTAAAATTTCAGTTTTTCTTATATATCGTCGAAATCGTCGATATACGTAGAAATAGCATCCTTCTCGAATTTCGTGCAATTTTTACATTTTTCTTGGAAATTCGCTAAAATTCAATTTTTCTTATATATCTATAGAAATAGCATCGTTTTCAAATTTTGGATAATTTTTACATTTTTCTTGGAAATTCGCTAAAATTCAATTTTTCTTATATATCTATAGAAATAGCATCGTTTTCAAATTTTGGATAATTTTTACATTTTTCTTGGAAATTCGCTAAAATTTCAGATTTTCTTGGAAATCGCTAAAATTTCAGTTTTTCTTATATATCATCCAAATCGTCGATATACCTTGGAAAATCGTTAAAATTTCGGTTTTCTTGGAAATTCGCTAAAATTTCAGTTTTTCTTATATATCATCCAAATCGTCGATATACGTAGAAATAGCATCGTTTTCGAATTTCGTGTAATTTTTACATTTTTCTTGGAAATTCGCTAAAATTCAATTTTTCTTAAATATCATCCAAATCATCTAGATAGCATCGTTTTCGAATTTCGTGCAATTTTTACATTTTTCTTGGAAATTCGCTAAAATTCAATTTTTCTTATATATCTATAGAAATAGCATCGTTTTCAAATTTTGGTTAATTTTTACATTTTTCTTGGAAAATCGTTAAAATTTCGGTTTTCTTGGAAATTCGCTAAAATTTCAGTTTTTCTTATATATCATCCAAATCGTCGATATACGTAGAAATAGCATCGGTTTCGAATTTCGTGCAATTTTTATATTTTTCTTGGAAATTCGCTAAAATTCAATTTTTCTTATATATCTATAGAAATACCATCGTTTTCAAATTTTGGTTAATTTTTACATTTTTCTTGGAAAATCGTTAAAATTTCGGTTTTCTTGGAAATTCGCTAAAATTTCATTTTTTCTTATATATCATCCAAATCGTCGATATACGTAGAAATAGCATCGTTTTCGAATTTCGTGTAATTTTTACATTTTTCTTGGAAATTCGCTAAAATTCAATTTTTCTTATATATCTATAGAAATAGCATCGTTTTCAAATTTTGGTTAATTTTTACATTTTTATTAGAAAATCGTTAAAATTTCAGTTTTTCTTATATATCATCCAAATCGTCGATATACGTAGAAATAGCATCGTTTTCGAATTTCGTGTAATTTTTACATTTTTCTTGGAAATTCGCTAAAATTCAATTTTCCTTATATATCTATAGAAATAGCATCGTTTTGGAATTTTCGTTAATTTTTACATTTTTCTTGGGAAATCGTTAAAATTTCAGTTTTTCTTATATATCATCCAAATCGTCGATAAACGTATATCAACGATTAAGAATTTCGGTTAATTTTTACAGTTTACTCTTAAATTCGCTAAAATTCAATTTATCTTAAATATCTTCCAAATCATCTAGATAGCATCGTTTTCAATTTATGGTTAATTTATACATATTTCTTGGAAATTTGCTAAAATTTCAGTTTTTCTTATATATCGTCCAAATCGTCGATATAGGTAGAAATAGCATCGTTTTCGAATTTCGTGTAATTTTTACATTTTTATTAGAAAATCGTTAAAATTTCAGTTTTTCTTATATATCTATAGAAATAGCATCGTTTTCAAATTTTGGATAATCTTTACATTTTTCTTGGAAATTCGCTAAAATTTCAGATTTTCTTGGAAATCGCTAAAATTTCAGTTTTTCTTATATATCATCCAAATCGTCGATATACGTAGAAATAGCATCGTTTTCGAATTTCGTGTAATTTTTACATTTTTCTTGGAAATTCGCTAAAATTCAATTTTTCTTATATATCTATAGAAATAGCATCGTTTTGGAATTTTCGTTAATTTTTACATTTTTCTTGGGAAATCATTAAAATTTCAGTTTTTCTTATATATCATCCAAATCGTCGATAAACGTAGATATATCAACGATTAAGAATTTCGGTTAATTTTTACAGTTTACTCGGAAATTCGCTAAAATTCAATTTATCTTAAATATCTTCCAAATCATCTAGATAGCACCGTTTTCAATTTATGGTTAATTTATACATATTTCTTGGAAATTTGCTAAAATTTCAGTTTTTCTTATATATCGTCCAAATCGTCGATATACGTAGAAATAGCATCGTTTTCGAATTTCGTGCAATTTTTACATTTTTCTTGGAAATTCGCTAAAATTCAATTTTTCTTATATATCTATAGAAATAGCATCGTTTTCAAATTTTGGATAATTTTTACATTTTTCTTGGAAATTCCCTAAAATTTCAGATTTTCTTGGAAATCGCTAAAATTTCAGTTTTTCTTATATATCATCCAAACCGTCGATATAGGTAGAAATAGCATCGTTTTCGAATTTCGTGTAATTTTTACATTTTTATTAGAAAATCGTTAAAATTTCAGTTTTTCTTATATATCGTCCAATTCGTCGATATACGTAGAAATAGCATCGTTTTCGAATTTCGTGAAATTTTTACATTTTTCTTGGAAATTCGCTAAAATTCAATTTTTCTTATATATCTATAGAAATAGCATCGTTTTCAAATTTTGGATAATTTTTACATTTTTCTTGGAAATTCGCTAAAATTTCAGATTTTCTTGGAAATCGCTAAAAATTTCAGTTTTTCTTATATATCATCCAAATCATCGATATAGGTAGAAATAGCATCGTTTTCGAATTTCGTGTAATTTTTACATTTTTCTTGGAAATTCGCTAAAATTCAATTTTTCTTAAATATCTTCCAAATCATCTAAATAGCATCGTTTTCGAATTTCGTGCAATTTTTACATTTTTCTAGGAAATTCGCTAAAATTCAATTTTTCTTGTATATCTATAGAAATAGCATCGTTTTCAAATTTTGGTTAATTTTTACATTTTTATTAGAAAATCGTTAAAATTTCAGTTTTTCTTATATATCATCCAAATCGTCGATATACCTAGAAATAGCATCGTTGTCGAATTTCGTGTAATTTTTACATTTTTCTTGGAAATTCGCTAAAATTCAATTTTTCTTATATATCTATAGAAATAGCATCGTTATCAAATTTTGGTTAATTTTTACATTTTTCTTAGAAAATCGTTAAAATTTCGGTTTTCTTGGAAATTCGCTAAAATTTCAGTTTTTCTTATATATCATCCAAATCGTCGATATACGTAGAAATAGCATCGTTTTCGGATTTCGTGCAATTTTTACATTTTTCTTGGAAATTCGCTAAAATTCAATTTTTCTTATATATCTATAGAAATAGCATCGTTTTCAAATTTTGGATAATTTTTACATTTTTCTTGGAAATTCCCTAAAATTTCAGATTTTCTTGGAAATCGCTAAAATTTCAGTTTTTCTTATATATCATCCAAATCGTCGATATAGGTAGAAATAGCATCGTTTTCGAATTTCGTGTAATTTTTACATTTTTCTTGGAAATTCGCTAAAATTCAATTTTTCTTAATTATCTTCCAAATCATCTAGATAGCATCGTTTTCGAATTTCGTGCAATTTTTACATTTTTCTAGGAAATTCGCTAAAATTCAATTTTTCTTATATATCTATAGAAATAGCATCGTTTTCAAATTTTGGTTAATTTTTACATTTTTATTAGAAAATCGTTAAAATTTCAGTTTTTCTTATATATCATCCAAATCGTCGATATACGTAGAAATAGCATCGTTTTCGAATTTCGTGTAATTTTTACATTTTTCTTGGAAATTCGCTAAAATTCAATATTTCTTATATATCTATAGAAATAGCATCGTTTTGGAATTTTCGTTAATTTTTACATTTTTCTTGGGAAATCGTTAAAATTTCAGTTTTTCTTATATATCATCCAAATCGTCGATAAACGTAGATATATCAACGATTAAGAATTTCGGTTAATTTTTACAGTTTACTCGGAAATTCGCTAAAATTCAATTTATCTTAAATATCTTCCAAATCATCTAGATAGCATCGTTTTCAATTTATGGTTAACTTATACATATTTCTTGGAAATTTGCTAAAACTTCATTTTTTCTTATATATCGTCCAAATCGTCGATATACGTAGAAATAGCATCGTTTTCGAATTTCGTGCAATTTTTACATTTTTCTTGGAAATTCGCTAAAATTCAATTTTCCTTATATATCTATAGAAATAGCATCGTTTTGGAATTTTCGTTAATTTTTACATTTTTCTTGGGAAATCGTTAAAATTTCAGTTTTTCTTATATATCATCCAAATCGTCGATAAATGTAGAAATATCAACGATTAAGAATTTCGGTTAATTTTTACAGTTTACTCGGAAATTCGCTAAAATTCAATTTTTCTTAAATATCTTCCAAATCATCTAGATAGCATCGTTTTCAATTTTTGGTTAATTTATACATATTTCTTGGAAATTTGCTAAAATTTCAGTTTTTCTTATATATCGTCCAAATCGTCGATATACGTAGAAATAGCATCCTTCTCGAATTTCGTGCAATTTTTACATTTTCTTGGAAATTCGCTAAAATTCAATTTTTCTTATATATCTATAGAAATAGCATCGTTTTCAAATTTTGGATAATTTTTACATTTTTCTTGGAAATTCGCTAAAATTCAATTTTTCTTATATATCTATAGAAATAGCATCGTTTTCAAATTTTGGATAATTTTTACATTTTTCTTGGAAATTCGCTAAAATTTCAGATTTTCTTGGAAATCGCTAAAATTTCAGTTTTTCTTATATATCATCCAAATCGTCGATATACCTTGGAAAATCGTTAAAATTTCGGTTTTCTTGGAAATTCGCTAAAATTTCAGTTTTTCTTATATATCATCCAAATCGTCGATATACGTAGAAATAGCATCGTTTTCGAATTTCGTGTAATTTTTACATTTTTCTTGGAAATTCGCTAAAATTCAATTTTTCTTAAATATCTTCCAAATCATCTAGATAGCATCGTTTTCGAATTTCGTGCAATTTTTACATTTTTCTTGGAAATTCGCTAAAATTCAATTTTTCTTATATATCTATAGAAATAGCATCGTTTTCGAATTTCGTGTAATTTTTACATTTTTCTTGGAAATTCGCTAAAATTCAATTTTCCTTATATATCTATAGAAATAGCATCGTTTTGGAATTTTCGTTAATTTTTACATTTTTCTTGGGAAATCGTTAAAATTTCAGTTTTTCTTATATATCATCCAAATCGTCGATAAACGTATATCAACGATTAAGAATTTCGGTTAATTTTTACAGTTTACTCTTAAATTCGCTAAAATTCAATTTATCTTAAATATCTTCCAAATCATCTAGATAGCATCGTTTTCAATTTATGGTTAATTTATACATATTTCTTGGAAATTTGCTAAAATTTCAGTTTTTCTTATATATCGTCCAAATCGTCGATATAGGTAGAAATAGCATCGTTTTCGAATTTCGTGTAATTTTTACATTTTTATTAGAAAATCGTTAAAATTTCAGTTTTTCTTATATATCTATAGAAATAGCATCGTTTTCAAATTTTGGATAATCTTTACATTTTTCTTGGAAATTCGCTAAAATTTCAGATTTTCTTGGAAATCGCTAAAATTTCAGTTTTTCTTATATATCATCCAAATCGTCGATATACGTAGAAATAGCATCGTTTTCGAATTTCGTGTAATTTTTACATTTTTCTTGGAAATTCGCTAAAATTCAATTTTTCTTATATATCTATAGAAATAGCATCGTTTTGGAATTTTCGTTAATTTTTACATTTTTCTTGGGAAATCATTAAAATTTCAGTTTTTCTTATATATCATCCAAATCGTCGATAAACGTAGATATATCAACGATTAAGAATTTCGGTTAATTTTTACAGTTTACTCGGAAATTCGCTAAAATTCAATTTATCTTAAATATCTTCCAAATCATCTAGATAGCACCGTTTTCAATTTATGGTTAATTTATACATATTTCTTGGAAATTTGCTAAAATTTCAGTTTTTCTTATATATCGTCCAAATCGTCGATATACGTAGAAATAGCATCGTTTTCGAATTTCGTGCAATTTTTACATTTTTCTTGGAAATTCGCTAAAATTCAATTTTTCTTATATATCTATAGAAATAGCATCCTTTTCAAATTTTGGATAATTTTTACATTTTTCTTGGAAATTCCCTAAAATTTCAGATTTTCTTGGAAATCGCTAAAATTTCAGTTTTTCTTATATATCATCCAAATCGTCGATATAGGTAGAAATAGCATCGTTTTCGAATTTCGTGTAATTTTTACATTTTTCTTGGAAATTCGCTAAAATTCAATTTTTCTTAATTATCTTCCAAATCATCTAGATAGCATCGTTTTCGAATTTCGTGCAATTTTTACATTTTTCTAGGAAATTCGCTAAAATTCAATTTTTCTTATATATCTATAGAAATAGCATCGTTTTCAAATTTTGGTTAATTTTTACATTTTTATTAGAAAATCGTTAAAATTTCAGTTTTTCTTATATATCATCCAAATCGTCGATATACGTAGAAATAGCATCGTTTTCGAATTTCGTGTAATTTTTACATTTTTCTTGGAAATTCGCTAAAATTCAATATTTCTTATATATCTATAGAAATAGCATCGTTTTGGAATTTTCGTTAATTTTTACATTTTTCTTGGGAAATCGTTAAAATTTCAGTTTTTCTTATATATCATCCAAATCGTCGATAAACGTAGATATATCAACGATTAAGAATTTCGGTTAATTTTTACAGTTTACTCGGAAATTCGCTAAAATTCAATTTATCTTAAATATCTTCCAAATCATCTAGATAGCATCGTTTTCAATTTATGGTTAACTTATACATATTTCTTGGAAATTTGCTAAAACTTCATTTTTTCTTATATATCGTCCAAATCGTCGATATACGTAGAAATAGCATCGTTTTCGAATTTCGTGCAATTTTTACATTTTTCTTGGAAATTCGCTAAAATTCAATTTTTCTTATATATCTATAGAAATAGCATCGTTTTGGAATTTTCGTTAATTTTTACATTTTTCTTGGGAAATCGTTAAAATTTCAGTTTTTCTTATATATCATCCAAATCGTCGATAAACGTAGATATATCAACGATTAAGAATTTCGGTTAATTTTTACAGTTTACTCGGAAATTCGCTAAAATTCAATTTATCTTAAATATCTTCCAAATCATCTAGATAGCATCGTTTTCAATTTATGGTTAATTTATACATATTTCTTGGAAATCGTTAAAATTTCAGTTTTTCTTATATATCATCCAAATCGTCGATAAACGTAGATATATCAACGATTAAGAATTTCGGTTAATTTTTACAGTTTACTCGGAAATTCGCTAAAATTCAATTTATCTTAAATATCTTCCAAATCATCTAGATAGCATCGTTTTCAATTTATGGTTAATTTATACATATTTCTTGGAAATCGTTAAAATTTCAGTTTTTCTTATATATCATCCAAATCGTCGATAAACGTAGATATATCAACGATTAAGAATTTCGGTTAATTTTTACAGTTTACTCGGAAATTCGCTAAAATTCAATTTATCTTAAATATCTTCCAAATCATCTAGATAGCATCGTTTTCAATTTATGGTTAACTTATACATATTTCTTGGAAATTTGCTAAAACTTCATTTTTTCTTATATATCGTCCAAATCGTCGATATACGTAGAAATAGCATCGTTTTCGAATTTCGTGCAATTTTTACATTTTTCTTGGAAATTCGCTAAAATTCAATTTTTCTTATATATCTATAGAAATAGCATCGTTTTCAAATTTTGGATAATTTTTACATTTTTCTTGGAAATTCCCTAAAATTTCAGATTTTCTTGGAAATCGCTAAAATTTCAGTTTTTCTTATATATCATCCAAATCGTCGATATAGGTAGAAATAGCATCGTTTTCGAATTTCGTGTAATTTTTACATTTTTATTAGAAAATCGTTAAAATTTCAGTTTTTCTTATATATCGTCCAAATCGTCGATATACGTAGAAATAGCATCCTTTTCGAATTTCGTGCAGTTTTCACATTTTTCTTGGAAATTCGCTAAAATTCAATTTTTCTTATATATCTACCGAAATAGCATCGTTTTCAAATTTTGGATAATTTTTACATTTTTCTTGGAAATTCGCTAAAATTTCAGATTTTCTTGGAAATCGCTAAAATTTCAGTTTTTCTTATATATCATCCAAATCGTCGATATACCTTGGAAAATCGTTAAAATTTCGGTTTTCTTGGAAATTCGCTAAAATTTCAGTTTTTCTTATATATCATCCAATTCGTCGATATACGTAGAAATAGCATCGTTTTCGAATTTCGTGAAATTTTTACATTTTTCTTGGAAATTCGCTAAAATTCAATTTTTCTTAAATATCTTCCAAATCATCTAGATAGCATCGTTTTCGAATTTCGTGCAATTTTTACATTTTTCTTGGAAATTCGCTAAAATTCAATTTTTCTTATATATCTATAGAAACAGCATCGTTTTGGAATTTTCGTTAATTTTTACATTTTTCTTGGGAAATCGTTAAAATTTCAGTTTTTCTTATATATCATTCAAATCGTCGATAAACGTAGATATATCAACGATTAAGAATTTCGGTTAATTTTTACAGTTTACTCGGAAATTCGCTAAAATTCAATTTATCTTAAATATCTTCCAAATCATCTAGATAGCATCGTTTTCAATTTATGTTTAATTTATACATATTTCTTGGAAATTTGCTAAAATTTCAGTTTTTCTTATATATCGTCCAAATCGTCGATATACGTAGAAATAGCATCGTTTTCGAATTTCGTGCAATTTTTACATTTTTCTTGGAAATTCGCTAAAATTCAATTTTTCTTATATATCTATAGAAATAGCATCGTTTTCAAATTTTGGATATTTTTTACATTTTTCTTGGAAATTCCCTAAAATTTCAGATTTTCTTGGAAATCGCTAAAATTTCAGTTTTTCTTATATATCATCCAAATCGTCGATATAGGTAGAAATAGCATCGTTTTCGAATTTCGTGTAATTTTTACATTTTTATTAGAAAATCGTTAAAATTTCAGTTTTTCTTATATATCGTCCAAATCGTCGATATACGTAGAAATAGCATCCTTTTCGAATTTCGTGCAATTTTTACATTTTTCTTGGAAATTCGCTAAAATTCAATTTTTCTTATATATCTATAGAAATAGCATCGTTTTCAAATTTTGGATAATTTTTACATTTTTCTTGGAAATTCGCTAAAATTTCAGATTTTCTTGGAAATCGCTAAAATTTCAGTTTTTCTTATATATCGTCCAAATCGTCGATATACGTAGAAATAGCATCGTTTTCGAATTTCGTGAAATTTTTACATTTTTCTTGGAAATTCGCTAAAATTCAATTTTTCTTAAATATCTTCCAAATCATCCAGATAGCATCGTTTTCGAATTTCGTGCAATTTTTACATTTTTCTTGGAAATTCGCTAAAATTCAATTTTTCTTAAATATCTTCCAAATCATCCAGATAGCATCGTTTTCGAATTTCGTGCAATTTTTACATTTTTCTTGGAAATTCGCTAAAATTCAATTTTTCTTATATATCTATAGAAATAGCATCGTTCTCAAATTTTGGATAATCTTTACATTTTTCTTGGAAATTCGCTAAAATTTCGGTTTTCTTGGAAATTCGCTAAAATTTCAGTTTTTCTTATATATCATCCAAATCGTCGATATACGTAGAAATAGCATCGTTTTCGAATTTCGTGTAATTTTTACATTTTTCTTGGAAATTGGCTAAAATTCAATTTTTCTTAAATATCTTCCAAATCATCTAGATAGCATCGTTTTCGAATTTCGTGCAATTTTTACATTTTTCTTGGAAATTCGCTAAAATTCAATTTTTCTTATATATCTATAGAAATAGCATCGTTTTCAAATTTTGGTTAATTTTTACATTTTTCTTGGAAAATCGTTAAAATTTCGGTTTTCTTGGAAATTCGCTAAAATTTCAGTTTTTCTTATATATCATCCAAATCGTCGATATAGGTAGAAATAGCATCGTTTTCGAATTTCGTGTAATTTTTACATTTTTATTAGAAAATCGTTAAAATTTCAGTTTTTCTTATATATCGTCCAAATCGTCGATATACGTAGAAATAGCATCCTTTTCGAATTTCGTGCAATTTTTACATTTTTCTTGGAAATTCGCTAAAATTCAATTTTTCTTATATATCTATAGAAATAGCATCGTTTTCAAATTTTGGATAATTTTTACATTTTTCTTGGAAATTCGCTAAAATTTCAGATTTTCTTGGAAATCGCTAAAATTTCAGTTTTTCTTATATATCGTCCAAATCGTCGATATACGTAGAAATAGCATCGTTTTCGAATTTCGTGAAATTTTTACATTTTTCTTGGAAATTCGCTAAAATTCAATTTTTCTTAAATATCTTCCAAATCATCCAGATAGCATCGTTTTCGAATTTCGTGCAATTTTTACATTTTTCTTGGAAATTCGCTAAAATTCAATTTTTCTTAAATATCTTCCAAATCATCCAGATAGCATCGTTTTCGAATTTCGTGCAATTTTTACATTTTTCTTGGAAATTCGCTAAAATTCAATTTTTCTTATATATCTATAGAAATAGCATCGTTCTCAAATTTTGGATAATCTTTACATTTTTCTTGGAAATTCGCTAAAATTTCGGTTTTCTTGGAAATTCGCTAAAATTTCAGTTTTTCTTATATATCATCCAAATCGTCGATATACGTAGAAATAGCATCGTTTTCGAATTTCGTGTAATTTTTACATTTTTCTTGGAAATTGGCTAAAATTCAATTTTTCTTAAATATCTTCCAAATCATCTAGATAGCATCGTTTTCGAATTTCGTGCAATTTTTACATTTTTCTTGGAAATTCGCTAAAATTCAATTTTTCTTATATATCTATAGAAATAGCATCGTTTTCAAATTTTGGTTAATTTTTACATTTTTCTTGGAAAATCGTTAAAATTTCGGTTTTCTTGGAAATTCGCTAAAATTTCAGTTTTTCTTATATATCATCCAAATCGTCGATATACGTAGAAATAGCATCGTTTTCGAATTTCGTGTAATTTTTACATTTTTCTTGGAAATTCGCTAAAATTCAATTTTTCTTAAATATCCTCCAAATCATCTAGATAGCATCATTTTCGAATTTCGTGCAATTTTTACATTTTTCTTGGAAATTCGCTAAAATTCAATTTTTCTTATATATCTATAGAAATAGCATCGTTTTCAAATTTTGGTTAATTTTTACATTTTTCTTGGAAAATCGTTAAAATTTCGGTTTTCTTGGAAATTCGCTAAAATTTCAGTTTTTCTTATATATCATCCAAATCGTCGATATACGTAGAAATAGCATCGTTTTCGAATTTCGTGTAATTTTTACATTTTTCTTGGAAATTCGCTAAAATTCAATTTTTCTTAAATATCTTCCAAATCATCTAGATAACATCGTTTTCGAATTTCGTTCAATTTTTACATTTTTCTTGGAAATTCGCTAAAATTCAATTTTTCTTATATATCTATAGAAATAGCATCGTTTTCAAATTTTGGATAATTTTTAGATTTTTCTTGGAAATTCGCTAAAATTTCAGATTTTCTTGGAAATCGCTAAAATTTCAGTTTTTCTTATATAGCATCGTTTCCGAATTTCGTGTAATTTTTACATTTTTCTTGGATATTCGCTAAAATTCAATTTTTCTTATATGGAAAAAATTAGCATCGTTTTCAAATTTTGGTTAATTTTTACATTTTTATTAGAAAATCGTTAAAATTTCAGTTTTTCTTATATATCATCCAAATCGTCGATATACGTAGAAATAGCATCGTTTTCGAATTTCGTGCAATTTTTACATTTTTCTTGGAAATTCGCTAAAATTCAATTTTTCTTATATATCTATAGAAATAGCATCGTTTTCAAATTTTGGATAATTTTTACATTTGTCTTGGAAATTCGCTAAAATTTCAGATTTTCTTGGAAAATCGTTAAAATTTCAGTTTTTCTTATATATCATCCAAATCGTCGATAAATGTAGAAATATCAACGATTAAGAATTTCGGTTAATTTTTACAGTTTACTCGGAAATTCGCTAAAATTCAATTTTTCTTAAATATCTTCCAAATCATCTAGATAGCATCGCTTTCAATTTTTGGTTAATTTATACATATTTCTTGGAAATTTGCTAAAATTTCAGTTTTTCTTATATATCGTCCAAATCGTCGATATACGTAGAAATAGCATCCTTTTCGAATTTCGTGCAATTTTTACATTTTTCTTGGAAATTCGCTAAAATTCAATTTTTCTTATATATCTATAGAAATAGCATCGTTTTCAAATTTTGGATAATTTTTACATTTGTCTTGGAAATTCGCTAAAATTTCAGATTTTCTTGGAAAATCGTTAAAATTTCAGTTTTTCTTATATATCATCCAAATCGTCGATAAATGTAGAAATATCAACGATTAAGAATTTCGGTTAATTTTTACAGTTTACTCGGAAATTCGCTAAAATTCAATTTTTCTTAAATATCTTCCAAATCATCTAGATAGCATCGTTTTCAATTTTTGGTTAATTTATACATATTTCTTGGAAATTTGCTAAAATTTCAGTTTTTCTTATATAACGTCCAAATCGTCGATATACGTAGAAATACCATCGTTTTCGAATTTCGTGCAATTTTTACATTTTTCTTGGAAATTCGCTAAAATTCAATTTTTCTTATATATCTATAGAAATAGCATCGTTTTCAAATTTTGGATAATTTTTACATTTTTCTTGGAAATTCGCTAAAATTCAATTTTTTTTATATATCTATAGAAATAGCATCGTTTTCAAATTTTGGTTAATTTTTACATTTTTATTAAAAAATCGTTAAAATTTCAGTTTTTCTTATATATCATCCAAATCGTCGATATACGTAGAAATAGCATCGTTTTCGAATTTCGTGTAATTTTTACATTTTTCTTGGAAATTCGCTAAAATTCAATTTTTCTTATATATCTATAGAAATAGCATCGTTTTCAAATTTTGGATAATTTTTACATTTTTCTTGGAAATTCCCTAAAATTTCAGATTTTCTTGGAAATCGCTAAAATTTCTGTTTTTCTTATATATCATCCAAATCGTCGATAAACGTAGAAATAGCATCGTTTTCGAATTTCGTGTAATTTTTACATTTTTCTTGGAAATTCGCTAAAATTCAATTTTTCTTATATATCTATAGCAATAGCATCGTTTTGGAATTTTCGTTAATTTTTACATTTTTCTTGGGAAATCGTTAAAATTTCAGTTTTTCTTATATATCATCCAAATCGTCGATAAACGTAGATATATCAACGATTAAGAATTTCGGTTAATTTTTACAGTTTACTCTTAAATTCGCTAAAATTCAGTTTATCTTAAATATCTTCCAAATCATCTAGATAGCATCGTTTTCAATTTATGGTTAATTTATACATATTTCTTGGAAATTTGCTAAAATTTCAGTTTTTCTTATATATCGTCCAAATCGTCGATATACGTAGAAATAGCATCGTTTTCGAATTTCGTGCAATTTTTACATTTTTCTTGGAAATTCGCTAAAATTCAATTTTTCTTATATATCTATAGAAATAGCGTCGTTTTCAAATTTTGGATAATTTTTACATTTTTCTTGGAAATTCCCTAAAATTTCAGATTTTCTTGGAAATCGCTAAAATTTGAGTTTTTCTTATATATCATCCAAATCGTCGATATAGGTAGAAATAGCATCGTTTTCGAATTTCGTGTAATTTTTACATTTTTATTAGAAAATCGTTAAAATTTCAGTTTTTCTTATATATCGTCCAAATCGTCGATATACGTAGAAATAGCATCCTTTTCGAATTTCGTGTAATTTTTACATTTTTCTTGGAAATTCGCTAAAATTCAATTTTTCTTATATATCTATAGAAATAGCATCGTTTTCAAATTTTGGATAATTTTTACATTTTTCTTGGAAATTCCCTAAAATTTCAGATTTTCTTGGAAATCGCTAAGATTTCTGTTTTTCTTATATATCATCCAAATCGTCGATAAACGTAGAAATAGCATCGTTTTCGAATTTCGTGTAATTTTTACATTTTTCTTGGAAATTCGCTAAAATTCAATTTTTCTTATATATCTATAGAAATAGCATCGTTTTCAAATTTTGGGTAATTTTTACATTTT
Organism: Agrilus biguttatus; assembly: GCA_963921985.1. NCBI lineage: Eukaryota > Metazoa > Arthropoda > Insecta > Coleoptera > Buprestidae > Agrilus > Agrilus biguttatus. Next base: position 20,632,940 of record OY998117.1, on the reverse strand, counting down.
TCTTGGAAATTCCCTAAAATTTCAGATTTTCTTGGAAATCGCTAAAATTTGAGTTTTTCTTATATATCATCCAAATCGTCGATATAGGTAGAAATAGCATCGTTTTCGAATTTCGTGTAATTTTTACATTTTTATTAGAAAATCGTTAAAATTTCAGTTTTTCTTATATATCATCCAAATCGTCGATATACGTAGAAATAGCATCGTTTTCGAATTTCGTGTAATTTTTACATTTTTCTTGGAAATTCGCTAAAATTCAATTTTTCTTAAATATCTATAGAAATAGCATCGTTTTCAAATTTTGGTTAATTTTTACATTTTTCTTGGAAAATCGTTAAAATTTCGGTTTTCTTGGAAATTCGCTAAAATTTCAGTTTTTCTTATATATCATCCAAATCGTCGATATACGTAGAAATAGCATCGTTTTCGAATTTCGTGTAATTTTTACATTTTTCTTGGAAATTCGCTAAAATTCAATTTTCTTAAATATCTTCCAAATCATCTAGATAACATCGTTTTCGAATTTCGTTCAATTTTTACATTTTTCTTGGAAATTCGCTAAAATTCAATTTTTCTTATATATCTATAGAAATAGCATCGTTTTCAAATTTTGGATAATTTTTACATTTTTCTTGGAAATTCGCTAAAATTTCAGATTTTCTTGGAAATCGCTAAAATTTCAGTTTTTCTTATATAGCATCGTTTCCGAATTTCGTGTAATTTTTACATTTTTCTTGGATATTCGCTAAAATTCAATTTTTCTTATATGGAAAAAATTAGCATCGTTTTCAAATTTTGGTTAATTTTTACATTTTTATTAGAAAATCGTTAAAATTTCAGTTTTTCTTATATATCATCCAAATCGTCGATATACGTAGAAATAGCATCGTTTTCGAATTTCGTGTAATTTTTACATTTTTCTTGGAAATTCGCTAAAATTCAATTTTTCTTATATATCTATAGCAATAGCATCGTTTTGGAATTTTCGTTAATTTTTACATTTTTCTTGGGAAATCGTTAAAATTTCAGTTTTTCTTATATATCATCCAAATCGTCGATAAACGTAGATATATCAACGATTAAGAATTTCGGTTAATTTTTACAGTTTACTCTTAAATTCGCTAAAATTCAATTTATCTTAAATATCTTCCAAATCATCTAGATAGCATCGTTTTCAATTTATGGTTAATTTATACATATTTCTTGGAAATTTGCTAAAATTTCAGTTTTTCTTATATATCGTCCAAATCGTCGATATACGTAGAAATAGCATCGTTTTCGAATTTCGTGCAATTTTTACATTTTTCTTGGAAATTCGCTAAAATTCAATTTTTCTTATATATCTATAGAAATAGCGTCGTTTTCAAATTTTGGATAATTTTTACATTTTTCTTGGAAATTCCCTAAAATTTCAGATTTTCTTGGAAATCGCTAAAATTTGAGTTTTTCTTATATATCATCCAAATCGTCGATATAGGTAGAAATAGCATCGTTTTCGAATTTCGTGTAATTTTTACATTTTTATTAGAAAATCGTTAAAATTTCAGTTTTTCTTATATATCATCCAAATCGTCGATATACGTAGAAATAGCATCGTTTTCGAATTTCGTGTAATTTTTACATTTTTCTTGGAAATTCGCTAAAATTCAATTTTTCTTAAATATCTTCCAAATCATCTAGATAGCATCGTTTTCGAATTTCGTGCAATTTTTACATTTTTCTTGGAAATTCGCTAAAATTCAATTTTTCTTATATATCTATAGAAATAGCATCGTTTTCAAATTTTGGTTAATTTTTACATTTTTCTTGGAAAATCGTTAAAATTTCGGTTTTCTTGGAAATTCGCTAAAATTTCAGTTTTTCTTATATATCATCCAAATCGTCGATATACGTAGAAATAGCATCGTTTTCGAATTTCGTGTAATTTTTACATTTTTCTTGGAAATTCGCTAAAATTCAATTTTTCTTAAATATCTTCCAAATCATCTAGATAACATCGTTTTCGAATTTCGTTCAATTTTTACATTTTTCTTGGAAATTCGCTAAAATTCAATTTTTCTTATATATCTATAGAAATAGCATCGTTTTCAAATTTTGGATAATTTTTACATTTTTCTTGGAAATTCGCTAAAATTTCAGATTTTCTTGGAAATCGCTAAAATTTCAGTTTTTCTTATATAGCATCGTTTCCGAATTTCGTGTAATTTTTACATTTTTCTTGGATATTCGCTAAAATTCAATTTTTCTTATATGGAAAAAATTAGCATCGTTTTCAAATTTTGGTTAATTTTTACATTTTTATTAGAAAATCGTTAAAATTTCAGTTTTTCTTATATATCATCCAAATCGTCGATATACGTAGAAATAGCATCGTTTTCGAATTTCGTGCAATTTTTACATTTTTCTTGGAAATTCGCTAAAATTCAATTTTTCTTATATATCTATAGAAATAGCATCGTTTTCAAATTTTGGATAATTTTTACATTTGTCTTGGAAATTCGCTAAAATTTCAGATTTTCTTGGAAAATCGTTAAAATTTCAGTTTTTCTTATATATCATCCAAATCGTCGATAAATGTAGAAATATCAGCGATTAAGAATTTCGGTTAATTTTTACAGTTTACTCGGAAATTCGCTAAAATTCAATTTTTCTTAAATATCTTCCAAATCATCTAGATAGCATCGTTTTCAATTTTTGGTTAATTTATACATATTTCTTGGAAATTTGCTAAAATTTCAGTTTTTCTTATATATCGTCCAAATCGTCGATATACGTAGAAATAGCATCCTTTTCGAATTTCGTGCAATTTTTACATTTTTCTTGGAAATTCGCTAAAATTCAATTTTTCTTATATATCTATAGAAATAGCATCGTTTTCAAATTTTGGATAATTTTTACATTTGTCTTGGAAATTCGCTAAAATTTCAGATTTTCTTGGAAAATCGTTAAAATTTCAGTTTTTCTTATATATCATCCAAATCGTCGATAAATGTAGAAATATCAACGATTAAGAATTTCGGCTAATTTTTACAGTTTACTCGGAAATTCGCTAAAATTCAATTTTTCTTAAATATCTTCCAAATCATCTAGATAGCATCGTTTTCAATTTTTGGTTAATTTATACATATTTCTTGGAAATTTGCTAAAATTTCAGTTTTTCTTATATATCGTCCAAATCGTCAATATACGTAGAAATAGCATCGTTTTCGAATTTCGTGCAATTTTTACATTTTTCTTGGAAATTCGCTAAAATTCAATTTTTCTTATATATCTATAGAAATAGCATCGTTTTCAAATTTTGGATAATTTTTACATTTTTCTTGGAAATTCTCTAAAATTTCAGATTTTCTTGGAAATCGCTAAAATTCCTGTTTTTCTTATATATCATCCAAATCGTCGATATACGTAGAAATAGCATCGTTTTCGAATTTCGTGTAATTTTTACATTTTTCTTGGAAATTCGCTAAAATTCAATTTTTCTTATATATCTATAGAAATAGCATCGTTTTGGAATTTTCGTTAATTTTTACATTTTTCTTGGGAAATCGTTAAAATTTCAGTTTTTCTTATATATCATCCAAATCGTCGATAAACGTAGATATATCAACGATTAAGAATTTCGGTTAATTTTTACAGTTTACTCGGAAATTCGCTAAAATTCAATTTATCTTAAATATCTTCCAAATCATCTAGATAGCACCGTTTTCAATTTATGGTTAATTTATACATATTTCTTGGAAATTTGCTAAAATTTCAGGATTTCTTATATATCGTCCAAATCGTCGATATACGTAGAAATAGCATCGTTTTCGAATTTCGTGCAATTTTTACATTTTTCTTGGAAATTCGCTAAAATTCAATTTTTCTTATATATCTATAGAAATAGCATCGTTCTCAAATTTTGGATAATCTTTACATTTTTCTTGGAAATTCGCTAAAATTTCAGATTTTCTTGGAAATCGCTAAAATTTCAGTTTTTCTTATATATCATCCAAATCGTCGATATACGTAGAAATAGCATCGTTTTCGAATTTCGTGTAATTTTTACATTTTTCTTGGAAATTCGCTAAAATTCAATTTTTCTTATATATCTATAGAAATAGCATCGTTTTCAAATTTTGGATAATTTTTACATTTTTCTTGGAAATTCGCTAAAATTTCAGATTTTCTTGGAAATCGCTAAAATTTCAGGTTTTCTTATATATCATCCAAATCGTCGATATACCTTGGAAAATCGTTAAAATTTCGGTTTTCTTGGAAATTCGCTAAAATTTCAGTTTTTCTTATATATCATCCAAATCGTCGATATACGTAGAAATAGCATCGTTTTCGAATTTCGTGTAATTTTTACATTTTTCTTGGAAATTCGCTAAAATTCAATTTTTCTTAAATATCTTCCAAATCATCTAGATAGCATCGTTTTCGAATATCGTGCAATTTTTACATTTTTCTTGGAAATTCGCTAAAATTCAATTTTTCTTATATATCTATAGAAATAGCATCGTTTTCAAATTTTGGTTAATTTTTACATTTTTCTTGGAAAATCGTTAAAATTTCGGTTTTCTTGGAAATTCGCTAAAATTTCAGTTTTTCTTATATATCATCCAAATCGTCGATATACGTAGAAATAGCATCGTTTTCGAATTTCGTGTAATTTTTACATTTTTCTTGGAAATTCGCTAAAATTCAATTTTTCTTAAATATCTTCCAAATCATCTAGATAGCATCGTTTTCGAATTTCGTTCAATTTTTACATTTTTCTTGGAAATTCGCTAAAATTCAATTTTTCTTATATATCTATAGAAATAGCATCGTTTTCAAATTTTGGATAATTTTTACATTTGTCTTGGAAATTCGCTAAAATTTCAGATTTTCTTGGAAATCGCTAAAATTTCAGTTTTTCTTATATAGCATCGTTTTCGAATTTCGTGTAATTTTTACATTTTTCTTGGATATTCGCTAAAATTCAATTTTTCTTATATGGAAAAAATTAGCATCGTTTTCAAATTTTGGTTAATTTTTACATTTTTATTAGAAAATCGTTAAAATTTCAGTTTTTCTTATATATCAACCAAATCGTCGATATACGTAGAAATAGCATCGTTTTGGAATTTTCGTTAATTTTTACATTTTTCTTGGAAAATCGTTAAAATTTCGGTTTTCTTGGAAATTCGCTAAAATTTTATTTTTTCTTATATATCATCCAAATCGTCGATATACGTAGAAATAGCATCGTTTTCGAATTTCGTGTAATTTTTACATTTTTCTTGGAAATTCGCTAAAATTCAATTTTTCTTAAATATCTTCCAAATCATCTAGATAGCATCGTTTTCGAATTTCGTGCAATTTTTACATTTTTCTTGGAAATTCGCTAAAATTCAATTTTTCTTATATATCTATAGAAATAGCATCGTTTTCAAATTTTGGTTAATTTTTACATTTTTCTTGGAAAATCGTTAAAATTTCGGTTTTCTTGGAAATTCGCTAAAATTTCAGTTTTTCTTATATATCATCCAAATCGTCGATATACGTAGAAATAGCATCGTTTTCGAATTTCGTGTAATTTTTACATTTTTCTTGGAAATTCGCTAAAGTTCAATTTTTCTTAAATATCTTCCAAATCATCTAGATAACATCGTTTTCGAATTTCGTTCAATTTTTACATTTTTCTTGGAAATTCGCTAAAATTCAATTTTTCTTATATATCTATAGAAATAGCATCGTTTTCAAATTTTGGATAATTTTTACATTTTTCTTGGAAATTCGCTAAAATTTCAGATTTTCTTGGAAATCGCTAAAATTTCAGTTTTTCTTATATAGCATCGTTTCCGAATTTCGTGTAATTTTTACATTTTTCTTGGATATTCGCTAAAATTCAATTTTTCTTATATGGAAAAAATTAGCATCGTTTTCAAATTTTGGTTAATTTTTACATTTTTATTAGAAAATCGTTAAAATTTCAGTTTTTCTTATATATCATCCAAATCGTCGATATACGTAGAAATAGCATCGTTTTCGAATTTCGTGCAATTTTTACATTTTTCTTGGAAATTCGCTAAAATTCAATTTTTCTTATATATCTATAGAAATAGCATCGTTTTCAAATTTTGGATAATTTTTACATTTGTCTTGGAAATTCGCTAAAATTTCAGATTTTCTTGGAAAATCGTTAAAATTTCAGTTTTTCTTATATATCATCCAAATCGTCGATAAATGTAGAAATATCAACGATTAAGAATTTCGGTTAATTTTTACAGTTTACTCGGAAATTCGCTAAAATTCAATTTTTCTTAAATATCTTCCAAATCATCTAGATAGCATCGTTTTCAATTTTTGGTTAATTTATACATATTTCTTGGAAATTTGCTAAAATTTCAGTTTTTCTTATATATCGTCCAAATCGTCGATATACGTAGAAATAGCATCCTTTTCGAATTTCGTGCAATTTTTACATTTTTCTTGGAAATTCGCTAAAATTCAATTTTTCTTATATATCTATAGAAATAGCATCGTTTTCAAATTTTGGATAATTTTTACATTTGTCTTGGAAATTCGCTAAAATTTCAGATTTTCTTGGAAAATCGTTAAAATTTCAGTTTTTCTTATATATCATCCAAATCGTCGATAAATGTAGAAATATCAACGATTAAGAATTTCGGTTAATTTTTACAGTTTACTCGGAAATTCGCTAAAATTCAATTTTTCTTAAATATCTTCCAAATCATCTAGATAGCATCGTTTTCAATTTTTGGTTAATTTATACATATTTCTTGGAAATATGCTAAAATTTCAGTTTTTCTTATATATCGTCCAAATCGCCGATATACGTAGAAATACCATCGTTTTCGAATTTCGTGCAATTTTTACATTTTTCTTGGAAATTCGCTAAAATTCAATTTTTCTTATATATCTATAGAAATAGCATCGTTTTCAAATTTTGGATAATTTTTACATTTTTCTTGGAAATTCGCTAAAATTCAATTTTTCTTATATATCTATAGAAATAGCATCGTTTTCAAATTTTGGATAATTTTTACATTTTTCTTGGAAATTCGCTAAAATTTCAGATTTTCTTGGAAATCGCTAAAATTTCAGTTTTTCTTATATATCATCCAAATCGTCGATATACCTTGGAAAATCGTTAAAATTTCGGTTTTCTTGGAAATTCGCTAAAATTTCAGTTTTTCTTATATATCATCCAAATCGTCGATATACGTAGAAATAGCATCGTTTTCGAATTTCGTGTAATTTTTACATTTTTCTTGGAAATTCGCTAAAATTCAATTTTTCTTAAATATCTTCCAAATCATCTAGATAGCATCGTTTTCGAATTTCGTGCAATTTTTACATATTTCTTGGAAATTCGCTAAAATTCAATTTTTCTTATATATCTATAGAAATAGCATCGTTTTCAAATTTTGGTTAATTTTTACATTTTTATTAGAAAATCGTTAAAATTTCAGTTTTTCTTATATATCATCCAAATCGTCGATATACGTAGAAATAGCATCGTTTTCGAATTTCGTGTAATTTTTACATTTTTCTTGGAAATTCGCTAAAATTCAATTTTTCTTATATATCTATAGAAATAGCATCGTTTTCAAATTTTGGATAATTTTTACATTTTTCTTGGAAATTCCCTAAAATTTCAGATTTTCTTGGAAATCGCTAAAATTTCTGTTTTTCTTATATATCATCCAAATCGTCGATAAACGTAGAAATAGCATCGTTTTCGAATTTCGTGTAATTTTTACATTTTTCTTGGAAATTCGCTAAAATTCAATTTTTCTTATATATCTATAGCAATAGCATCGTTTTGGAATTTTCGTTAATTTTTACATTTTTCTTGGGAAATCGTTAAAATTTCAGTTTTTCTTATATATCATCCAAATCGTCGATAAACGTAGATATATCAACGATTAAGAATTTCGGTTAATTTTTACAGTTTACTCTTAAATTCGCTAAAATTCAATTTATCTTAAATATCTTCCAAATCATCTAGATAGCATCGTTTTCAATTTATGGTTAATTTATACATATTTCTTGGAAATTTGCTAAAATTTCAGTTTTTCTTATATATCGTCCAAATCGTCGATATACGTAGAAATAGCATCGTTTTCGAATTTCGTGCAATTTTTACATTTTTCTTGGAAATTCGCTAAAATTCAATTTTTCTTATATATCTATAGAAATAGCGTCGTTTTCAAATTTTGGATAATTTTTACATTTTTCTTGGAAATTCCCTAAAATTTCAGATTTTCTTGGAAATCGCTAAAATTTGAGTTTTTCTTATATATCATCCAAATCGTCGATATAGGTAGAAATAGCATCGTTTTCGAATTTCGTGTAATTTTTACATTTTTATTAGAAAATCGTTAAAATTTCAGTTTTTCTTATATATCGTCCAAATCGTCGATATACGTAGAAATAGCATCCTTTTCGAATTTCGTGCAATTTTTACATTTTTCTTGGAAATTCGCTAAAATTCAATTTTTCTTATATATCTATAGAAATAGCATCGTTTTGGAATTTTCGTTAATTTTTACATTTTTCTTGGGAAATCATTAAAATTTCAGTTTTTCTTATATATCATCCAAATCGTCGATAAACGTAGATATATCAACGATTAAGAATTTCGGCTAATTTTTACAGTTTACTCGGAAATTCGCTAAAATTCAATTTATCTTAAATATCTTCCAAATCATCTAGATAGCACCGTTTTCAATTTATGGTTAATTTATACATATTTCTTGGAAATTTGCTAAAATTTCAGTTTTTCTTATATATCGTCCAAATCGTCAATATACGTAGAAATAGCATCGTTTTCGAATTTCGTGCAATTTTTACATTTTTCTTGGAAATTCGCTAAAATTCAATTTTTCTTATATATCTATAGAAATAGCATCGTTTTCAAATTTTGGATAATTTTTAAATTTTTCTTGGAAATTCCCTAAAATTTCAGATTTTCTTGGAAATCGTTAAAATTTCAGTTTTTCTTATATATCGTCCAAATCGTCGATATACGTAGAAATAGCATCCTTTTCGAATTTCGTGCAATTTTTACATTTTTCTTGGAAATTCGCTAAAATTCAATTTTTCTTATATGTCTATAGAAATAGCATCGTTTTCAAATTTTGGATAATTTTTACATTTTTCTTGGAAATTCGCTAAAATTTCAGATTTTCTTGGAAATCGCTAAAATTTCAGTTTTTCTTATATATCATCCAAATCATCGATATAGGTAGAAATAGCATCGTTTTCGAATTTCGTGTAATTTTTACATTTTTCTTGGAAATTCGCTAAAATTCAATTTTTCTTAAATATCTTCCAAATCATCTAGATAGCATCGTTTTCGAATTTCGTGCAATTTTTACATTTTTCTTGGAAATTCGCTAAAATTCAATTTTTCTTATATATCTATAGAAATAGCATCGTTTTCAAATTTTGGTTAATTTTTACATTTTTCTTGGAAAATCGTTAAAATTTCGGTTTTCTTGGAAATTCGCTAAAATTTCAGTTTTTCTTATATATCATCCAAATCGTCGATATAGGTAGAAATAGCATCGTTTTCGAATTTCGTGTAATTTTTACATTTTTATTAGAAAATCGTTAAAATTTCAGTTTTTCTTATATATCGTCCAAATCGTCGATATACGTAGAAATAGCATCCTTTTCGAATTTCGTGCAATTTTTACATTTTTCTTGGAAATTCGCTAAAATTCAATTTTTCTTATATATCTATAGAAATAGCATCGTTTTCAAATTTTGGATAATTTTTACATTTTTCTTGGAAATTCGCTAAAATTTCAGATTTTCTTGGAAATCGCTAAAATTTCAGTTTTTCTTATATATCGTCCAAATCGTCGATATACGTAGAAATAGCATCGTTTTCGAATTTCGTGAAATTTTTACATTTTTCTTGGAAATTCGCTAAAATTCAATTTTTCTTAAATATCTTCCAAATCATCTAGATAACATCGTTTTCGAATTTCGTTCAATTTTTACATTTTTCTTGGAAATTCGCTAAAATTCAATTTTTCTTATATATCTATAGAAATAGCATCGTTTTCAAATTTTGGATAATTTTTACATTTTTCTTGGAAATTCGCTAAAATTTCAGATTTTCTTGGAAATCGCTAAAATTTCAGTTTTTCTTATATAGCATCGTTTCCGAATTTCGTGTAATTTTTACATTTTTCTTGGATATTCGCTAAAATTCAATTTTTCTTATATGGAAAAAATTAGCATCGTTTTCAAATTTTGGTTAATTTTTACATTTTTATTAGAAAATCGTTAAAATTTCAGTTTTTCTTATATATCATCCAAATCGTCGATATACGTAGAAATAGCATCGTTTTCGAATTTCGTGCAATTTTTACATTTTTCTTGGAAATTCGCTAAAATTCAATTTTTCTTATATATCTATAGAAATAGCATCGTTTTCAAATTTTGGATAATTTTTACATTTGTCTTGGAAATTCGCTAAAATTTCAGATTTTCTTGGAAAATCGTTAAAATTTCAGTTTTTCTTATATATCATCCAAATCGTCGATAAATGTAGAAATATCAACGATTAAGAATTTCGGTTAATTTTTACAGTTTACTCGGAAATTCGCTAAAATTCAATTTTTCTTAAATATCTTCCAAATCATCTAGATAGCATCGTTTTCAATTTTTGGTTAATTTATACATATTTCTTGGAAATTTGCTAAAATTTCAGTTTTTCTTATATATCGTCCAAATCGTCGATATACGTAGAAATAGCATCCTTTTCGAATTTCGTGCAATTTTTACATTTTTCTTGGAAATTCGCTAAAATTCAATTTTTCTTATATATCTATAGAAATAGCATCGTTTTCAAATTTTGGATAATTTTTACATTTGTCTTGGAAATTCGCTAAAATTTCAGATTTTCTTGGAAAATCGTTAAAATTTCAGTTTTTCTTATATATCATCCAAATCGTCGATAAATGTAGAAATATCAACGATTAAGAATTTCGGTTAATTTTTACAGTTTACTCGGAAATTCGCTAAAATTCAATTTTTCTTAAATATCTTCCAAATCATCTAGATAGCATCGTTTTCAATTTTTGGTTAATTTATACATATTTCTTGGAAATATGCTAAAATTTCAGTTTTTCTTATATATCGTCCAAATCGCCGATATACGTAGAAATACCATCGTTTTCGAATTTCGTGCAATTTTTACATTTTTCTTGGAAATTCGCTAAAATTCAATTTTTCTTATATATCTATAGAAATAGCATCGTTTTCAAATTTTGGATAATTTTTACATTTTTCTTGGAAATTCGCTAAAATTCAATTTTTCTTATATATCTATAGAAATAGCATCGTTTTCAAATTTTGGATAATTTTTACATTTTTCTTGGAAATTCGCTAAAATTTCAGATTTTCTTGGAAATCGCTAAAATTTCAGTTTTTCTTATATATCATCCAAATCGTCGATATACCTTGGAAAATCGTTAAAATTTCGGTTTTCTTGGAAATTCGCTAAAATTTCAGTTTTTCTTATATATCATCCAAATCGTCGATATACGTAGAAATAGCATCGTTTTCGAATTTCGTGTAATTTTTACATTTTTCTTGGAAATTCGCTAAAATTCAATTTTTCTTAAATATCTTCCAAATCATCTAGATAGCATCGTTTTCGAATTTCGTGCAATTTTTACATATTTCTTGGAAATTCGCTAAAATTCAATTTTTCTTATATATCTATAGAAATAGCATCGTTTTCAAATTTTGGTTAATTTTTACATTTTTATTAGAAAATCGTTAAAATTTCAGTTTTTCTTATATATCATCCAAATCGTCGATATACGTAGAAATAGCATCGTTTTCGAATTTCGTGTAATTTTTACATTTTTCTTGGAAATTCGCTAAAATTCAATTTTTCTTATATATCTATAGAAATAGCATCGTTTTCAAATTTTGGATAATTTTTACATTTTTCTTGGAAATTCCCTAAAATTTCAGATTTTCTTGGAAATCGCTAAAATTTCTGTTTTTCTTATATATCATCCAAATCGTCGATAAACGTAGAAATAGCATCGTTTTCGAATTTCGTGTAATTTTTACATTTTTCTTGGAAATTCGCTAAAATTCAATTTTTCTTATATATCTATAGCAATAGCATCGTTTTGGAATTTTCGTTAATTTTTACATTTTTCTTGGGAAATCGTTAAAATTTCAGTTTTTCTTATATATCATCCAAATCGTCGATAAACGTAGATATATCAACGATTAAGAATTTCGGTTAATTTTTACAGTTTACTCTTAAATTCGCTAAAATTCAATTTATCTTAAATATCTTCCAAATCATCTAGATAGCATCGTTTTCAATTTATGGTTAATTTATACGTATTTCTTGGAAATTTGCTAAAATTTCAGTTTTTCTTATATATCGTCCAAATCGTCGATATACGTAGAAATAGCATCGTTTTCGAATTTCGTGCAATTTTTACATTTTTCTTGGAAATTCGCTAAAATTCAATTTTTCTTATATATCTATAGAAATAGCGTCGTTTTCAAATTTTGGATAATTTTTACATTTTTCTTGGAAATTCCCTAAAATTTCAGATTTTCTTGGAAATCGCTAAAATTTGAGTTTTTCTTATATATCATCCAAATCGTCGATATAGGTAGAAATAGCATCGTTTTCGAATTTCGTGTAATTTTTACATTTTTATTAGAAAATCGTTAAAATTTCAGTTTTTCTTATATATCGTCCAAATCGTCGATATACGTAGAAATAGCATCCTTTTCGAATTTCGTGCAATTTTTACATTTTTCTTGGAAATTCGCTAAAATTCAATTTTTCTTATATATCTATAGAAATAGCATCGTTTTGGAATTTTCGTTAATTTTTACATTTTTCTTGGGAAATCATTAAAATTTCAGTTTTTCTTATATATCATCCAAATCGTCGATAAACGTAGATATATCAACGATTAAGAATTTCGGCTAATTTTTACAGTTTACTCGGAAATTCGCTAAAATTCAATTTATCTTAAATATCTTCCAAATCATCTAGATAGCACCGTTTTCAATTTATGGTTAATTTATACATATTTCTTGGAAATTTGCTAAAATTTCAGTTTTTCTTATATATCGTCCAAATCGTCAATATACGTAGAAATAGCATCGTTTTCGAATTTCGTGCAATTTTTACATTTTTCTTGGAAATTCGCTAAAATTCAATTTTTCTTATATATCTATAGAAATAGCATCGTTTTCAAATTTTGGATAATTTTTAAATTTTTCTTGGAAATTCCCTAAAATTTCAGATTTTCTTGGAAATCGTTAAAATTTCAGTTTTTCTTATATATCGTCCAAATCGTCGATATACGTAGAAATAGCATCCTTTTCGAATTTCGTGCAATTTTTACATTTTTCTTGGAAATTCGCTAAAATTCAATTTTTCTTATATGTCTATAGAAATAGCATCGTTTTCAAATTTTGGATAATTTTTACATTTTTCTTGGAAATTCGCTAAAATTTCAGATTTTCTTGGAAATCGCTAAAATTTCAGTTTTTCTTATATATCATCCAAATCATCGAAATAGCATCGTTTTCGAATTTCGTGTAATTTTTACATTTTTCTTGGAAATTCGCTAAAATTCAATTTTTCTTAAATATCTTCCAAATCATCTAGATAGCATCGTTTTCGAATTTCGTGCAATTTTTACATTTTTCTTGGAAATTCGCTAAAATTCAATTTTTCTTATATATCTATAGAAATAGCATCGTATTCAAATTTTGGTTAATTTTTACATTTTTATTAGAAAATCGTTAAAATTTCAGTTTTTCTTATATATCATCCAAATCGTCGATATACGTAGAAATAGCATCGTTTTCGAATTTCGTGCAATTTTTACATTTTTCTTGGAAATTCGCTAAAATTCAATTTTTCTTATATATCTATAGAAATAGCATCGTTTTCAAATTTTGGATAATTTTTACATTTGTCTTGGAAATTCGCTAAAATTTCAGATTTTCTTGGAAAATCGTTAAAATTTCAGTTTTTCTTATATATCATCCAAATCGTCGATAAATGTAGAAATATCAACGATTAAGAATTTCGGCTAATTTTTACAGTTTACTCGGAAATTCGCTAAAATTCAATTTTTCTTAAATATCTTCCAAATCATCTAGATAGCATCGTTTTCAATTTTTGGTTAATTTATACATATTTCTTGGAAATTTGCTAAAATTTCAGTTTTTCTTATATATCGTCCAAATCGTCGATATACGTAGAAATAGCATCCTTTTCGAATTTCGTGCAATTTTTACATTTTTCTTGGAAATTCGCTAAAATTCAATTTTTCTTATATATCTATAGAAATAGCATCGTTTTCAAATTTTGGATAATTTTTACATTTGTCTTGGAAATTCGCTAAAATTTCAGATTTTCTTGGAAAATCGTTAAAATTTCAGTTTTTCTTATATATCATCCAAATCGTCGATAAATGTAGAAATATCAACGATTAAGAATTTCGGCTAATTTTTACAGTTTACTCGGAAATTCGCTAAAATTCAATTTTTCTTAAATATCTTCCAAATCATCTAGATAGCATCGTTTTCAATTTTTGGTTAATTTATACATATTTCTTGGAAATTTGCTAAAATTTCAGTTTTTCTTATATATCGTCCAAATCGTCAATATACGTAGAAATAGCATCGTTTTCGAATTTCGTGCAATTTTTACATTTTTCTTGGAAATTCGCTAAAATTCAATTTTTCTTATATATCTATAGAAATAGCATCGTTTTCAAATTTTGGATAATTTTTACATTTTTCTTGGAAATTCTCTAAAATTTCAGATTTTCTTGGAAATCGCTAAAATTTCTGTTTTTCTTATATATCATCCAAATCGTCGATATACGTAGAAATAGCATCGTTTTCGAATTTCGTGTAATTTTTACATTTTTCTTGGAAATTCGCTAAAATTCAATTTTTCTTATATATCTATAGAAATAGCATCGTTTTGGAATTTTCGTTAATTTTTACATTTTTCTTGGGAAATCGTTAAAATTTCAGTTTTTCTTATATATCATCCAAATCGTCGATAAACGTAGATATATCAACGATTAAGAATTTCGGTTAATTTTTACAGTTTACTCGGAAATTCGCTAAAATTCAATTTATCTTAAATATCTTCCAAATCATCTAGATAGCACCGTTTTCAATTTATGGTTAATTTATACATATTTCTTGGAAATTTGCTAAAATTTCAGGATTTCTTATATATCGTCCAAATCGTCGATATACGTAGAAATAGCATCGTTTTCGAATTTCGTGCAATTTTTACATTTTTCTTGGAAATTCGCTAAAATTCAATTTTTCTTATATATCTATAGAAATAGCATCGTTCTCAAATTTTGGATAATCTTTACATTTTTCTTGGAAATTCGCTAAAATTTCAGATTTTCTTGGAAATCGCTAAAATTTCAGTTTTTCTTATATATCATCCAAATCGTCGATATACGTAGAAATAGCATCGTTTTCGAATTTCGTGTAATTTTTACATTTTTCTTGGAAATTCGCTAAAATTCAATTTTTCTTATATATCTATAGAAATAGCATCGTTTTCAAATTTTGGATAATTTTTACATTTTTCTTGGAAATTCGCTAAAATTTCAGATTTTCTTGGAAATCGCTAAAATTTCAGGTTTTCTTATATATCATCCAAATCGTCGATATACCTTGGAAAATCGTTAAAATTTCGGTTTTCTTGGAAATTCGCTAAAATTTCAGTTTTTCTTATATATCATCCAAATCGTCGATATACGTAGAAATAGCATCGTTTTCGAATTTCGTGTAATTTTTACATTTTTCTTGGAAATTCGCTAAAATTCAATTTTTCTTAAATATCTTCCAAATCATCTAGATAGCATCGTTTTCGAATATCGTGCAATTTTTACATTTTTCTTGGAAATTCGCTAAAATTCAATTTTTCTTATATATCTATAGAAATAGCATCGTTTTCAAATTTTGGTTAATTTTTACATTTTTCTTGGAAAATCGTTAAAATTTCGGTTTTCTTGGAAATTCGCTAAAATTTCAGTTTTTCTTATATATCATCCAAATCGTCGATATACGTAGAAATAGCATCGTTTTCGAATTTCGTGTAATTTTTACATTTTTCTTGGAAATTCGCTAAAATTCAATTTTGCTTAAATATCTTCCAAATCATCTAGATAGCATCGTTTTCGAATTTCGTTCAATTTTTACATTTTTCTTGGAAATTCGCTAAAATTCAATTTTTCTTATATATCTATAGAAATAGCATCGTTTTCAAATTTTGGATAATTTTTACATTTGTCTTGGAAATTCGCTAAAATTTCAGATTTTCTTGGAAATCGCTAAAATTTCAGTTTTTCTTATATAGCATCGTTTTCGAATTTCGTGTAATTTTTACATTTTTCTTGGATATTCGCTAAAATTCAATTTTTCTTATATGGAAAAAATTAGCATCGTTTTCAAATTTTGGTTAATTTTTACATTTTTATTAGAAAATCGTTAAAATTTCAGTTTTTCTTATATATCAACCAAATCGTCGATATACGTAGAAATAGCATCGTTTTGGAATTTTCGTTAATTTTTACATTTTTCTTGGAAAATCGTTAAAATTTCGGTTTTCTTGGAAATTCGCTAAAATTTTATTTTTTCTTATATATCATCCAAATCGTCGATATACGTAGAAATAGCATCGTTTTCGAATTTCGTGTAATTTTTACATTTTTCTTGGAAATTCGCTAAAATTCAATTTTTCTTAAATATCTTCCAAATCATCTAGATAGCATCGTTTTCGAATTTCGTGCAATTTTTACATTTTTCTTGGAAATTCGCTAAAATTCAATTTTTCTTATATATCTATAGAAATAGCATCGTTTTCAAATTTTGGTTAATTTTTACATTTTTCTTGGAAAATCGTTAAAATTTCGGTTTTCTTGGAAATTCGCTAAAATTTCAGTTTTTCTTATATATCATCCAAATCGTCGATATACGTAGAAATAGCATCGTTTTCGAATTTCGTGTAATTTTTACATTTTTCTTGGAAATTCGCTAAAGTTCAATTTTTCTTAAATATCTTCCAAATCATCTAGATAACATCGTTTTCGAATTTCGTTCAATTTTTACATTTTTCTTGGAAATTCGCTAAAATTCAATTTTTCTTATATATCTATAGAAATAGCATCGTTTTCAAATTTTGGATAATTTTTACATTTTTCTTGGAAATTCGCTAAAATTTCAGATTTTCTTGGAAATCGCTAAAATTTCAGTTTTTCTTATATAGCATCGTTTCCGAATTTCGTGTAATTTTTACATTTTTCTTGGATATTCGCTAAAATTCAATTTTTCTTATATGGAAAAAATTAGCATCGTTTTCAAATTTTGGTTAATTTTTACATTTTTATTAGAAAATCGTTAAAATTTCAGTTTTTCTTATATATCATCCAAATCGTCGATATACGTAGAAATAGCATCGTTTTCGAATTTCGTGCAATTTTTACATTTTTCTTGGAAATTCGCTAAAATTCAATTTTTCTTATATATCTATAGAAATAGCATCGTTTTCAAATTTTGGATAATTTTTACATTTGTCTTGGAAATTCGCTAAAATTTCAGATTTTCTTGGAAAATCGTTAAAATTTCAGTTTTTCTTATATATCATCCAAATCGTCGATAAATGTAGAAATATCAACGATTAAGAATTTCGGTTAATTTTTACAGTTTACTCGGAAATTCGCTAAAATTCAATTTTTCTTAAATATCTTCCAAATCATCTAGATAGCATCGTTTTCAATTTTTGGTTAATTTATACATATTTCTTGGAAATTTGCTAAAATTTCAGTTTTTCTTATATATCGTCCAAATCGTCGATATACGTAGAAATAGCATCCTTTTCGAATTTCGTGCAATTTTTACATTTTTCTTGGAAATTCGCTAAAATTCAATTTTTCTTATATATCTATAGAAATAGCATCGTTTTCAAATTTTGGATAATTTTTACATTTGTCTTGGAAATTCGCTAAAATTTCAGATTTTCTTGGAAAATCGTTAAAATTTCAGTTTTTCTTATATATCATCCAAATCGTCGATAAATGTAGAAATATCAACGATTAAGAATTTCGGTTAATTTTTACAGTTTACTCGGAAATTCGCTAAAATTCAATTTTTCTTAAATATCTTCCAAATCATCTAGATAGCATCGTTTTCAATTTTTGGTTAATTTATACATATTTCTTGGAAATTTGCTAAAATTTCAGTTTTTCTTATATATCGTCCAAATCGCCGATATACGTAGAAATACCATCGTTTTCGAATTTCGTGCAATTTTTACATTTTTCTTGGAAATTCGCTAAAATTCAATTTTTCTTATATATCTATAGAAATAGCATCGTTTTCAAATTTTGGATAATTTTTACATTTTTCTTGGAAATTCGCTAAAATTCAATTTTTCTTATATATCTATAGAAATAGCATCGTTTTCAAATTTTGGATAATTTTTACATTTTTCTTGGAAATTCGCTAAAATTTCAGATTTTCTTGGAAATCGCTAAAATTTCAGTTTTTCTTATATATCATCCAAATCGTCGATATACCTTGGAAAATCGTTAAAATTTCGGTTTTCTTGGAAATTCGATAAAATTTCAGTTTTTCTTATATATCATCCAAATCGTCGATATACGTAGAAATAGCATCGTTTTCGAATTTCGTGTAATTTTTACATTTTTCTTGGAAATTCGCTAAAATTCAATTTTTCTTAAATATCTTCCAAATCATCCAGATAGCATCGTTTTCGAATTTCGTGCAATTTTTACATATTTCTTGGAAATTCGCTAAAATTCAATTTTTCTTATATATCTATAGAAATAGCATCGTTTTCAAATTTTGGTTAATTTTTACATTTTTATTAGAAAATCGTTAAAATTTCAGTTTTTCTTATATATCATCCAAATCGTCGATATACGTAGAAATAGCATCGTTTTCGAATTTCGTGTAATTTTTACATTTTTCTTGGAAATTCGCTAAAATTCAATTTTTCTTATATATCTATAGAAATAGCATCGTTTTCAAATTTTGGATAATTTTTACATTTTTCTTGGAAATTCCCTAAAATTTCAGATTTTCTTGGAAATCGCTAAAATTTCAGTTTTTCTTATATATCATCCAAATCGTCGATAAACGTAGATATATCAACGATTAAGAATTTCGGTTAATTTTTACAGTTTACTCTTAAATTCGCTAAAATTCAATTTATCTTAAATATCTTCCAAATCATCTAGATAGCATCGTTTTCAATTTATGGTTAATTTATACATATTTCTTGGAAATTTGCTAAAATTTCAGTTTTTCTTATATATCGTCCAAATCGTCGATATACGTAGAAATAGCATCGTTTTCGAATTTCGTGCAATTTTTACATTTTTCTTGGAAATTCGCTAAAATTCAATTTTTCTTATATATCTATAGAAATAGCGTCGTTTTCAAATTTTGGATAATTTTTACATTTTTCTTGGAAATTCCCTAAAATTTCAGATTTTCTTGGAAATCGCTAAAATTTGAGTTTTTCTTATATATCATCCAAATCGTCGATATAGGTAGAAATAGCATCGTTTTCGAATTTCGTGTAATTTTTACATTTTTATTAGAAAATCGTTAAAATTTCAGTTTTTCTTATATATCGTCCAAATCGTCGATATACGTAGAAATAGCATCCTTTTCGAATTTCGTGCAATTTTTACATTTTTCTTGGAAATTCGCTAAAATTCAATTTTTCTTATATATCTATAGAAATAGCATCGTTCTCAAATTTTGGATAATCTTTACATTTTTCTTGGAAATTCGCTAAAATTTCAGATTTTCTTGGAAATCGCTAAAATTTCAGTTTTTCTTATATATCATCCAAATCGTCGATATACGTAGAAATAGCATCGTTTTCGAATTTCGTGTAATTTTTACATTTTTCTTGGAAATTCGCTAAAATTCAATTTTTCTTATATATCTATAGAAATAGCATCGTTTTGGAATTTTCGCTAATTTTTACATTTTTCTTGGGAAATCATTAAAATTTCAGTTTTTCTTATATATCATCCAAATCGTCGATAAACGTAGATATATCAACGATTAAGAATTTCGGTTAATTTTTACAGTTTACTCGGAAATTCGCTAAAATTCAATTTATCTTAAATATCTTCCAAATCATCTAGATAGCACCGTTTTCAATTTATGGTTAATTTATACATATTTCTTGGAAATTTGCTAAAATTTCAGTTTTTCTTATATATCGTCCAAATCGTCAATATACGTAGAAATAGCATCGTTTTCGAATTTCGTGCAATTTTTACATTTTTCTTGGAAATTCGCTAAAATTCAATTTTTCTTATATATCTATAGAAATAGCATCGTTTTCAAATTTTGGATAATTTTTAAATTTTTCTTGGAAATTCCCTAAAATTTCAGATTTTCTTGGAAATCGTTAAAATTTCAGTTTTTCTTATATATCGTCCAAATCGTCGATATACGTAGAAATAGCATCGTTTTCGAATTTCGTGCAATTTTTACATTTTTCTTGGAAATTCGCTAAAATTCAATTTTTCCTATATATCTATAGAAATAGCATCGTTCTCAAATTTTGGATAATCTTTACATTTTTCTTGGAAATTCGCTAAAATTTCAGATTTTCTTGGAAATCGCTAAAATTTCAGTTTTTCTTATATATCATCCAAATCGTCGATATACGTAGAAATAGCATCGTTTTCGAATTTCGTGCAATTTTTACATTTTTCTTGGAAATTCGCTAAAATTCAATTTTTCTTATATATCTATAGAAATAGCATCGTTTTCAAATTTTGGATAATTTTTACATTTGTCTTGGAAATTCGCTAAAATTTCAGATTTTCTTGGAAAATCGTTAAAATTTCAGTTTTTCTTATATATCATCCAAATCGTCGATAAATGTAGAAATATCAACGATTAAGAATTTCGGTTAATTTTTACAGTTTACTCGGAAATTCGCTAAAATTCAATTTTTCTTAAATATCTTCCAAATCATCTAGATAGCATCGTTTTCAATTTTTGGTTAATTTATACATATTTCTTGGAAATTTGCTAAAATTTCAGTTTTTCTTATATATCGTCCAAATCGTCGATATACGTAGAAATAGCATCCTTTTCGAATTTCGTGCAATTTTTACATTTTTCTTGGAAATTCGCTAAAATTCAATTTTTCTTATATATCTATAGAAATAGCATCGTTTTCAAATTTTGGATAATTTTTACATTTGTCTTGGAAATTCGCTAAAATTTCAGATTTTCTTGGAAAATCGTTAAAATTTCAGTTTTTCTTATATATCATCCAAATCGTCGATAAATGTAGAAATATCAACGATTAAGAATTTCGGTTAATTTTTACAGTTTACTCGGAAATTCGCTAAAATTCAATTTTTCTTAAATATCTTCCAAATCATCTAGATAGCATCGTTTTCAATTTTTGGTTAATTTATACATATTTCTTGGAAATTTGCTAAAATTTCAGTTTTTCTTATATATCGTCCAAATCGCCGATATACGTAGAAATACCATCGTTTTCGAATTTCGTGCAATTTTTACATTTTTCTTGGAAATTCGCTAAAATTCAATTTTTCTTATATATCTATAGAAATAGCATCGTTTTCAAATTTTGGATAATTTTTACATTTTTCTTGGAAATTCGCTAAAATTCAATTTTTCTTATATATCTATAGAAATAGCATCGTTTTCAAATTTTGGATAATTTTTACATTTTTCTTGGAAATTCGCTAAAATTTCAGATTTTCTTGGAAATCGCTAAAATTTCAGTTTTTCTTATATATCATCCAAATCGTCGATATACCTTGGAAAATCGTTAAAATTTCGGTTTTCTTGGAAATTCGCTAAAATTTCAGTTTTTCTTATATATCATCCAAATCGTCGATATACGTAGAAATAGCATCGTTTTCGAATTTCGTGTAATTTTTACATTTTTCTTGGAAATTCGCTAAAATTCAATTTTTCTTAAATATCTTCCAAATCATCTAGATAGCATCGTTTTCGAATTTCGTGCAATTTTTACATATTTCTTGGAAATTCGCTAAAATTCAATTTTTCTTATATATCTATAGAAATAGCATCGTTTTCAAATTTTGGTTAATTTTTACATTTTTATTAGAAAATCGTTAAAATTTCAGTTTTTCTTATATATCATCCAAATCGTCGATATACGTAGAAATAGCATCGTTTTCGAATTTCGTGTAATTTTTACATTTTTCTTGGAAATTCGCTAAAATTCAATTTTTCTTATATATCTATAGAAATAGCATCGTTTTCAAATTTTGGATAATTTTTACATTTTTCTTGGAAATTCCCTAAAATTTCAGATTTTCTTGGAAATCGCTAAAATTTCTGTTTTTCTTATATATCATCCAAATCGTCGATAAACGTAGAAATAGCATCGTTTTCGAATTTCGTGTAATTTTTACATTTTTCTTGGAAATTCGCTAAAATTCAATTTTTCTTATATATCTATAGCAATAGCATCGTTTTGGAATTTTCGTTAATTTTTACATTTTTCTTGGGAAATCGTTAAAATTTCAGTTTTTCTTATATATCATCCAAATCGTCGATAAACGTAGATATATCAACGATTAAGAATTTCGGTTAATTTTTACAGTTTACTCTTAAATTCGCTAAAATTCAATTTATCTTAAATATCTTCCAAATCATCTAGATAGCATCGATTTCAATTTATGGTTAATTTATACATATTTCTTGGAAATTTGCTAAAATTTCAGTTTTTCTTATATATCGTCCAAATCGTCGATATACGTAGAAATAGCATCGTTTTCGAATTTCGTGCAATTTTTACATTTTTCTTGGAAATTCGCTAAAATTCAATTTTTCTTATATATCTATAGAATTAGCGTCGTTTTCAAATTTTGGATAATTTTTACATTTTTCTTGGAAATTCCCTAAAATTTCAGATTTTCTTGGAAATCGCTAAAATTTGAGTTTTTCTTATATATCATCCAAATCGTCGATATAGGTAGAAATAGCATCGTTTTCGAATTTCGTGTAATTTTTACATTTTTATTAGAAAATCGTTAAAATTTCAGTTTTTCTTATATATCGTCCAAATCGTCGATATACGTAGAAATAGCATCCTTTTCGAATTTCGTGCAATTTTTACATTTTTCTTGGAAATTCGCTAAAATTCAATTTTTCTTATATATCTATAGAAATAGCATCGTTCTCAAATTTTGGATAATCTTTACATTTTTCTTGGAAATTCGCTAAAATTTCAGATTTTCTTGGAAATCGCTAAAATTTCAGTTTTTCTTATATATCATCCAAATCGTCGATATACGTAGAAATAGCATCGTTTTCGAATTTCGTGTAATTTTTACATTTTTCTTGGAAATTCGCTAAAATTCAATTTTTCTTATATATCTATAGAAATAGCATCGTTTTGGAATTTTCGTTAATTTTTACATTTTTCTTGGGAAATCATTAAAATTTCAGTTTTTCTTATATATCATCCAAATCGTCGATAAACGTAGATATATCAACGATTAAGAATTTCGGTTAATTTTTACAGTTTACTCGGAAATTCGCTAAAATTCAATTTATCTTAAATATCTTCCAAATCATCTAGATAGCACCGTTTTCAATTTATGGTTAATTTATACATATTTCTTGGAAATTTGCTAAAATTTCAGTTTTTCTTATATATCGTCCAAATCGTCAATATACGTAGAAATAGCATCGTTTTCGAATTTCGTGCAATTTTTACATTTTTCTTGGAAATTCGCTAAAATTCAATTTTTCTTATATATCTATAGAAATAGCATCGTTTTCAAATTTTGGATAATTTTTAAATTTTTCTTGGAAATTCCCTAAAATTTCAGATTTTCTTGGAAATCGTTAAAATTTCAGTTTTTCTTATATATCGTCCAAATCGTCGATATACGTAGAAATAGCATCCTTTTCGAATTTCGTGCAATTTTTACATTTTTCTTGGAAATTCGCTAAAATTCAATTTTTCTTATATATCTATAGAAATAGCATCGTTTTCAAATTTTGGATAATTTTTACATTTTTCTTGGAAATTCGCTAAAATTTCAGATTTTCTTGGAAATCGCTAAAATTTCAGTTTTTCTTATATATCATCCAAATCATCGACATAGGTAGAAATAGCATCGTTTTCGAATTTCGTGTAATTTTTACATTTTTCTTGGAAATTCGCTAAAATTCAATTTTTCTTAAATATCTTCCAAATCATCTAGATAGCATCGTTTTCGAATTTCGTGCAATTTTTACATTTTTCTTGGAAATTCGCTAAAATTCAATTTTTCTTATATATCTATAGAAATAGCATCGTTTTCAAATTTTGGTTAATTTTTACATTTTTATTAGAAAATCGTTAAAATTTCAGTTTTTCTTATATATCATCCAAATCGTCGATATACGTAGAAATAGCATCGTTTTCGAATTTCGTGTAATTTTTACATTTTTCTTGGAAATTCGCTAAAATTCAATTTTTCTTATATATCTATAGAAATAGCATCGTTTTCAAATTTTGGATAATTTTTACATTTTTCTTGGAAATTCCCTAAAATTTCAGATTTTCTTGGAAATCGCTAAAATTTCTGTTTTTCTTATATATCATCCAAATCGTCGATATACGTAGAAATAGCATCGTTTTCGAATTTCGTGTAATTTTTACATTTTTCTTGGAAATTCGCTAAAATTCAATTTTTCTTATATATCTATAGAAATAGCATCGTTTTGGAATTTTCGTTAATTTTTACATTTTTCTTGGGAAATCATTAAAATTTCAGTTTTTCTTATATATCATCCAAATCGTCGATAAACGTAGATATATCAACGATTAAGAATTTCGGTTAATTTTTACAGTTTACTCGGAAATTCGCTAAAATTCAATTTATCTTAAATATCTTCCAAATCATCTAGATAGCACCGTTTTCAATTTATGGTTAATTTATACATATTTCTTGGAAATTTGCTAAAATTTCAGTTTTTCTTATATATCGTCCAAATCGTCGATATACGTAGAAATAGCATCGTTTTCGAATTTCGTGCAATTTTTACATTTTTCTTGGAAATTCGCTAAAATTCAATTTTTCTTATATATCTATAGAAATAGCATCGTTCTCAAATTTTGGATAATCTTTACATTTTTCTTGGAAATTCGCTAAAATTTCAGATTTTCTTGGAAATCGCTAAAATTTCAGTTTTTCTTATATATCATCCAAATCGTCGATATACGTAGAAATAGCATCGTTTTCGAATTTCGTGCAATTTTTACATTTTTCTTGGAAATTCGCTAAAATTCAATTTTTCTTATATATCTATAGAAATAGCATCGTTTTCAAATTTTGGATAATTTTTACATTTGTCTTGGAAATTCGCTAAAATTTCAGATTTTCTTGGAAAATCGTTAAAATTTCAGTTTTTCTTATATATCATCCAAATCGTCGATAAATGTAGAAATATCAACGATTAAGAATTTCGGTTAATTTTTACAGTTTACTCGGAAATTCGCTAAAATTCAATTTTTCTTAAATATCTTCCAAATCATCTAGATAGCATCGTTTTCAATTTTTGGTTAATTTATACATATTTCTTGGAAATTTGCTAAAATTTCAGTTTTTCTTATATATCGTCCAAATCGTCGATATACGTAGAAATAGCATCCTTTTCGAATTTCGTGCAATTTTTACATTTTTCTTGGAAATTCGCTAAAATTCAATTTTTCTTATATATCTATAGAAATAGCATCGTTTTCAAATTTTGGATAATTTTTACATTTGTCTTGGAAATTCGCTAAAATTTCAGATTTTCTTGGAAAATCGTTAAAATTTCAGTTTTTCTTATATATCATCCAAATCGTCGATAAATGTAGAAATATCAACGATTAAGAATTTCGGTTAATTTTTACAGTTTACTCGGAAATTCGCTAAAATTCAATTTTTCTTAAATATCTTCCAAATCATCTAGATAGCATCGTTTTCAATTTTTGGTTAATTTATACATATTTCTTGGAAATTTGCTAAAATTTCAGTTTTTCTTATATATCGTCCAAATCGCCGATATACGTAGAAATACCATCGTTTTCGAATTTCGTGCAATTTTTACATTTTTCTTGGAAATTCGCTAAAATTCAATTTTTCTTATATATCTATAGAAATAGCATCGTTTTCAAATTTTGGATAATTTTTACATTTTTCTTGGAAATTCGCTAAAATTCAATTTTTCTTATATATCTATAGAAATAGCATCGTTTTCAAATTTTGGATAATTTTTACATTTTTCTTGGAAATTCGCTAAAATTTCAGATTTTCTTGGAAATCGCTAAAATTTCAGTTTTTCTTATATATCATCCAAATCGTCGATATACCTTGGAAAATCGTTAAAATTTCGGTTTTCTTGGAAATTCGCTAAAATTTCAGTTTTTCTTATATATCATCCAAATCGTCGATATACGTAGAAATAGCATCGTTTTCGAATTTCGTGTAATTTTTACATTTTTCTTGGAAATTCGCTAAAATTCAATTTTTCTTAAATATCTTCCAAATCATCTAGATAGCATCGTTTTCGAATTTCGTGCAATTTTTACATATTTCTTGGAAATTCGCTAAAATTCAATTTTTCTTATATATCTATAGAAATAGCATCGTTTTCAAATTTTGGTTAATTTTTACATTTTTATTAGAAAATCGTTAAAATTTCAGTTTTTCTTATATATCATCCAAATCGTCGATATACGTAGAAATAGCATCGTTTTCGAATTTCGTGTAATTTTTACATTTTTCTTGGAAATTCGCTAAAATTCAATTTTTCTTATATATCTATAGAAATAGCATCGTTTTCAAATTTTGGATAATTTTTACATTTTTCTTGGAAATTCCCTAAAATTTCAGATTTTCTTGGAAATCGCTAAAATTTCTGTTTTTCTTATATATCATCCAAATCGTCGATAAACGTAGAAATAGCATCGTTTTCGAATTTCGTGTAATTTTTACATTTTTCTTGGAAATTCGCTAAAATTCAATTTTTCTTATATATCTATAGCAATAGCATCGTTTTGGAATTTTCGTTAATTTTTACATTTTTCTTGGGAAATCGTTAAAATTTCAGTTTTTCTTATATATCATCCAAATCGTCGATAAACGTAGATATATCAACGATTAAGAATTTCGGTTAATTTTTACAGTTTACTCTTAAATTCGCTAAAATTCAATTTATCTTAAATATCTTCCAAATCATCTAGATAGCATCGATTTCAATTTATGGTTAATTTATACATATTTCTTGGAAATTTGCTAAAATTTCAGTTTTTCTTATATATCGTCCAAATCGTCGATATACGTAGAAATAGCATCGTTTTCGAATTTCGTGCAATTTTTACATTTTTCTTGGAAATTCGCTAAAATTCAATTTTTCTTATATATCTATAGAATTAGCGTCGTTTTCAAATTTTGGATAATTTTTACATTTTTCTTGGAAATTCCCTAAAATTTCAGATTTTCTTGGAAATCGCTAAAATTTGAGTTTTTCTTATATATCATCCAAATCGTCGATATAGGTAGAAATAGCATCGTTTTCGAATTTCGTGTAATTTTTACATTTTTATTAGAAAATCGTTAAAATTTCAGTTTTTCTTATATATCGTCCAAATCGTCGATATACGTAGAAATAGCATCCTTTTCGAATTTCGTGCAATTTTTACATTTTTCTTGGAAATTCGCTAAAATTCAATTTTTCTTATATATCTATAGAAATAGCATCGTTCTCAAATTTTGGATAATCTTTACATTTTTCTTGGAAATTCGCTAAAATTTCAGATTTTCTTGGAAATCGCTAAAATTTCAGTTTTTCTTATATATCATCCAAATCGTCGATATACGTAGAAATAGCATCGTTTTCGAATTTCGTGTAATTTTTACATTTTTCTTGGAAATTCGCTAAAATTCAATTTTTCTTATATATCTATAGAAATAGCATCGTTTTGGAATTTTCGTTAATTTTTACATTTTTCTTGGGAAATCATTAAAATTTCAGTTTTTCTTATATATCATCCAAATCGTCGATAAACGTAGATATATCAACGATTAAGAATTTCGGTTAATTTTTACAGTTTACTCGGAAATTCGCTAAAATTCAATTTATCTTAAATATCTTCCAAATCATCTAGATAGCACCGTTTTCAATTTATGGTTAATTTATACATATTTCTTGGAAATTTGCTAAAATTTCAGTTTTTCTTATATATCGTCCAAATCGTCAATATACGTAGAAATAGCATCGTTTTCGAATTTCGTGCAATTTTTACATTTTTCTTGGAAATTCGCTAAAATTCAATTTTTCTTATATATCTATAGAAATAGCATCGTTTTCAAATTTTGGATAATTTTTAAATTTTTCTTGGAAATTCCCTAAAATTTCAGATTTTCTTGGAAATCGTTAAAATTTCAGTTTTTCTTATATATCGTCCAAATCGTCGATATACGTAGAAATAGCATCCTTTTCGAATTTCGTGCAATTTTTACATTTTTCTTGGAAATTCGCTAAAATTCAATTTTTCTTATATATCTATAGAAATAGCATCGTTTTCAAATTTTGGATAATTTTTACATTTTTCTTGGAAATTCGCTAAAATTTCAGATTTTCTTGGAAATCGCTAAAATTTCAGTTTTTCTTATATATCATCCAAATCATCGATATAGGTAGAAATAGCATCGTTTTCGAATTTCGTGTAATTTTTACATTTTTCTTGGAAATTCGCTAAAATTCAATTTTTCTTAAATATCTTCCAAATCATCTAGATAGCATCGTTTTCGAATTTCGTGCAATTTTTACATTTTTCTTGGAAATTCGCTAAAATTCAATTTTTCTTATATATCTATAGAAATAGCATCGTTTTCAAATTTTGGTTAATTTTTACATTTTTATTAGAAAATCGTTAAAATTTCAGTTTTTCTTATATATCATCCAAATCGTCGATATACGTAGAAATAGCATCGTTTTCGAATTTCGTGTAATTTTTACATTTTTCTTGGAAATTCGCTAAAATTCAATTTTTCTTATATATCTATAGAAATAGCATCGTTTTCAAATTTTGGATAATTTTTACATTTTTCTTGGAAATTCCCTAAAATTTCAGATTTTCTTGGAAATCGCTAAAATTTCTGTTTTTCTTATATATCATCCAAATCGTCGATATACGTAGAAATAGCATCGTTTTCGAATTTCGTGTAATTTTTACATTTTTCTTGGAAATTCGCTAAAATTCAATTTTTCTTATATATCTATAGAAATAGCATCGTTTTGGAATTTTCGTTAATTTTTACATTTTTCTTGGGAAATCGTTAAAATTTCAGTTTTTCTTATATATCATCCAAATCGTCGATAAACGTAGATATATCAACGATTAAGAATTTCGGTTAATTTTTACAGTTTACTCGGAAATTCGCTAAAATTCAATTTATCTTAAATATCTTCCAAATCATCTAGATAGCACCGTTTTCAATTTATGGTTAATTTATACATATTTCTTGGAAATTTGCTAAAATTTCAGTTTTTCTTATATATCGTCCAAATCGTCGATATACGTAGAAATAGCATCGTTTTCGAATTTCGTGCAATTTTTACATTTTTCTTGGAAATTCGCTAAAATTCAATTTTTCTTATATATCTATAGAAATAGCATCGTTCTCAAATTTTGGATAATCTTTACATTTTTCTTGGAAATTCGCTAAAATTTCAGATTTTCTTGGAAATCGCTAAAATTTCAGTTTTTCTTATATATCATCCAAATCGTCGATATACGTAGAAATAGCATTGTTTTCGAATTTCGTGTAATTTTTACATTTTTCTTGGAAATTCGCTAAAATTCAATTTTTCTTATATATCTATAGAAATAGCATCGTTTTCAAATTTTGGATAATTTTTACATTTTTCTTGGAAATTCCCTAAAATTTCAGATTTTCTTGGAAATCGCTAAAATTTCAGTTTTTCTTATATATCATCCAAATCGTCGATATAGGTAGAAATAGCATCGTTTTCGAATTTCGTGTAATTTTTACATTTTTATTAGAAAATCGTTAAAATTTCAGTTTTTCTTATATATCGTCCAAATCGTCGATATACGTAGAAATAGCATCCTTTTCGAATTTCGTGCAATTTTCACATTTTTCTTGGAAATTCGCTAAAATTCAATTTTTCTTATATATCTATAGAAATAGCATCGTTTTCAAATTTTGGATAATTTTTACATTTTTATTAGAAAATCGTTAAAATTTCAGTTTTTCTTATATATCATCCAAATCGTCGATATACGTAGAAATAGCATCGTTTTCGAATTTCGTGTAATTTTTACATTTTTCTTGGAAATTCGCTAAAATTCAATTTTTCTTATATATCTATAGAAATAGCATCGTTTTGGAATTTTCGTTAATTTTTACATTTTTCTTGGGAAATCATTAAAATTTCAGTTTTTCTTATATATCATCCAAATCGTCGATAAACGTAGATATATCAACGATTAAGAATTTCGGTTAATTTTTACAGTTTACTCGGAAATTCGCTAAAATTCAATTTATCTTAAATATCTTCCAAATCATCTAGATAGCACCGTTTTCAATTTATGGTTAATTTATACATATTTCTTGGAAATTTGCTAAAATTTCAGTTTTTCTTATATATCGTCCAAATCGTCGATATACGTAGAAATAGCATCGTTTTCGAATTTCGTGCAATTTTTACATTTTTCTTGGAAATTCGCTAAAATTCAATTTTTCTTATATATCTATAGAAATAGCATCGTTTTCAAATTTTGGATAATTTTTACATTTTTCTTGGAAATTCCCTAAAATTTCAGATTTTCTTGGAAATCGCTAAAATTTCAGTTTTTCTTATATATCATCCAAATCGTCGATATAGGTAGAAATAGCATCGTTTTCGAATTTCGTGTAATTTTTACATTTTTATTAGAAAATCGTTAAAATTTCAGTTTTTCTTATATATCGTCCAAATCGTCGATATACGTAGAAATAGCATCCTTTTCGAATTTCGTGCAATTTTCACATTTTTCTTGGAAATTCGCTAAAATTCAATTTTTCTTATATATCTATAGAAATAGCATCGTTTTCAAATTTTGGATAATTTTTACATTTTTATTAGAAAATCGTTAAAATTTCAGTTTTTCTTATATATCATCCAAATCGTCGATATACGTAGAAATAGCATCGTTTTCGAATTTCGTGTAATTTTTACATTTTTCTTGGAAATTCGCTAAAATTCAATTTTTCTTATATATCTATAGAAATAGCATCGTTTTCAAATTTTGGATAATTTTTACATTTTTCTTGGAAATTCCCTAAAATTTCAGATTTTCTTGGAAATCGCTAAAATTTCTGTTTTTCTTATATATCATCCAAATCGTCGATATACGTAGAAATAGCATCGTTTTCGAATTTCGTGTAATTTTTACATTTTTCTTGGAAATTCGCTAAAATTCAATTTTTCTTATATATCTATAGAAATAGCATCGTTTTGGAATTTTCGTTAATTTTTACATTTTTCTTGGGAAATCGTTAAAATTTCAGTTTTTCTTATATATCATCCAAATCGTCGATAAACGTAGATATATCAACGATTAAGAATTTCGGTTAATTTTTACAGTTTACTCGGAAATTCGCTAAAATTCAATTTATCTTAAATATCTTCCAAATCATCTAGATAGCACCGTTTTCAATTTATGGTTAATTTATACATATTTCTTGGAAATTTGCTAAAATTTCAGTTTTTCTTATATATCGTCCAAATCGTCGATATACGTAGAAATAGCATCGTTTTCGAATTTCGTGCAATTTTTACATTTTTCTTGGAAATTCGCTAAAATTCAATTTTTCTTATATATCTATAGAAATAGCATCGTTCTCAAATTTTGGATAATCTTTACATTTTTCTTGGAAATTCGCTAAAATTTCAGATTTTCTTGGAAATCGCTAAAATTTCAGTTTTTCTTATATATCATCCAAATCGTCGATATACGTAGAAATAGCATTGTTTTCGAATTTCGTGTAATTTTTACATTTTTCTTGGAAATTCGCTAAAATTCAATTTTTCTTATATATCTATAGAAATAGCATCGTTTTGGAATTTTCGTTAATTTTTACATTTTTCTTGGGAAATCATTAAAATTTCAGTTTTTCTTATATATCATCCAAATCGTCGATAAACGTAGATATATCAACGATTAAGAATTTCGGTTAATTTTTACAGTTTACTCGGAAATTCGCTAAAATTCAATTTATCTTAAATATCTTCCAAATCATCTAGATAGCACCGTTTTCAATTTATGGTTAATTTATACATATTTCTTGGAAATTTGCTAAAATTTCAGTTTTTCTTATATATCGTCCAAATCGTCGATATACGTAGAAATAGCATCGTTTTCGAATTTCGTGTAATTTTTACATTTTTATTAGAAAATCGTTAAAATTTCAGTTTTTCTTATATATCGTCCAAATCGTCGATATACGTAGAAATAGCATCCTTTTCGAATTTCGTGTAATTATTACATTTTTCTTGGAAATTCGCTAAAATTCAATTTTTCTTATATATCTATAGAAATAGCATCGTTTTGGAATTTTCGTTAATTTTTACATTTTTATTAGAAAATCGTTAAAATTTCAGTTTTTCTTATATATCATCCAAATCGTCGATATACGTAGAAATAGCATCGTTTTCGAATTTCGTGTAATTTTTACATTTTTCTTGGAAATTCGCTAAAATTCAATTTTTCTTATATATCTATAGAAATAGCATCGTTTTGGAATTTTCGTTAATTTTTACATTTTTCTTGGGAAATCATTAAAATTTCAGTTTTTCTTATATATCATCCAAATCGTCGATAAACGTAGATATATCAACGATTAAGAATTTCGGTTAATTTTTACAGTTTACTCGGAAATTCGCTAAAATTCAATTTATCTTAAATATCATCCAAATCATCTAGATAGCACCGTTTTCAATTTATGGTTAATTTATACATATTTCTTGGAAATTTGCTAAAATTTCAGTTTTTCTTATATATCGTCCAAATCGTCGATATACGTAGAAATAGCATCGTTTTCGAATTTCGTGCAATTTTTACATTTTTCTTGGAAATTCGCTAAAATTCAATTTTTCTTATATATCTATAGAAATAGCATCGTTTTCAAATTTTGGATAATTTTTACATTTTTCTTGGAAATTCCCTAAAATTTCAGATTTTCTTGGAAATCGCTAAAATTTCAGTTTTTCTTATATATCATCCAAATCGTCGATATAGGTAGAAATAGCATCGTTTTCGAATTTCGTGTAATTTTTACATTTTTATTAGAAAATCGTTAAAATTTCAGTTTTTCTTATATATCGTCCAAATCGTCGATATACGTAGAAATAGCATCCTTTTCGAATTTCGTGCAATTTTCACATTTTTCTTGGAAATTCGCTAAAATTCAATTTTTCTTATATATCTATAGAAATAGCATCGTTTTCAAATTTTGGATAATTTTTACATTTTTCTTGGAAATTCCCTAAAATTTCAGATTTTCTTGGAAATCGCTAAAATTTCAGTTTTTCTTATATATCATCCAAATCGTCGATATAGGTAGAAATAGCATCGTTTTCGAATTTCGTGTAATTTTTACATTTTTATTAGAAAATCGTTAAAATTTCAGTTTTTCTTATATATCGTCCAAATCTTCGATATACGTAGAAATAGCATCCTTTTCGAATTTCGTGCAATTTTTACATTTTTCTTGGAAATTCGCTAAAATTCAATTTTTCTTATATATCTATAGAAATAGCATCGTTTTCAAATTTTGGATAATTTTTACATTTTTCTTGGAAATTCGCTAAAATTTCAGATTTTCTTGGAAATCGCTAAAATTTCAGTTTTTCTTATATATCATCCAAATCGTCGATATACGTAGAAATAGCATCGTTTTCGAATTTCGTGTAATTTTTACATTTTTCTTGGAAATTCGCTAAAATTCAATTTTTCTTATATATCTATAGAAATAGCATCGTTTTCAAATTTTGGATAATTTTTACATTTTTCTTGGAAATTCGCTAAAATTTCAGATTTTCTTGGAAATCGCTAAAATTTCAGGTTTTCTTATATATCATCCAAATCGTCGATATACCTTGGAAAATCGTTAAAATTTCGGTTTTCTTGGAAATTCGCTAAAATTTCAGTTTTTCTTATATATCATCCAAATCGTCGATATACGTAGAAATAGCATCGTTTTCGAATTTCGTGTAATTTTTACATTTTTCTTGGAAATTCGCTAAAATTCAATTTTTCTTAAATATCTTCCAAATCATCTAGATAGCATCGTTTTCGAATATCGTGCAATTTTTACATTTTTCTTGGAAATTCGCTAAAATTCAATTTTTCTAATATATCTATAGAAATAGCATCGTTTTCAAATTTTGGTTAATTTTTACATTTTTCTTGGAAAATCGTTAAAATTTCGGTTTTCTTGGAAATTCGCTAAAATTTCAGTTTTTCTTATATATCATCCAAATCGTCGATATACGTAGAAATAGCATCGTTTTCGAATTTCGTGTAATTTTTACATTTTTCTTGGAAATTCGCTAAAATTCAATTTTTCTTAAATATCTTCCAAATCATCTAGATAGCATCGTTTTCGAATTTCGTTCAATTTTTACATTTTTCTTGGAAATTCGCTAAAATTCAATTTTTCTTATATATCTATAGAAATAGCATCGTTTTCAAATTTTGGATAATTTTTACATTTGTCTTGGAAATTCGCTAAAATTTCAGATTTTCTTGGAAATCGCTAAAATTTCAGTTTTTCTTATATAGCATCGTTTTCGAATTTCGTGTAATTTTTACATTTTTCTTGGATATTCGCTAAAATTCAATTTTTCTTATATGGAAAAAATTAGCATCGTTTTCAAATTTTGGTTAATTTTTACATTTTTATTAGAAAATCGTTAAAATTTCAGTTTTTCTTATATATCAACCAAATCGTCGATATACGTAGAAATAGCATCTTTTTGGAATTTTCGTTAATTTTTACATTTTTCTTGGAAAATCGTTAAAATTTCGGTTTTCTTGGAAATTCGCTAAAATTTTATTTTTTCTTATATATCATCCAAATCGTCGATATACGTAGAAATAGCATCGTTTTCGAATTTCGTGTAATTTTTACATTTTTCTTGGAAATTCGCTAAAATTCAATTTTTCTTAAATATCTTCCAAATCATCTAGATACCATCGTTTTCGAATTTCGTGCAATTTTTACATTTTTCTTGGAAATTCGCTAAAATTCAATTTTTCTTATATATCTATAGAAATAGCATCGTTTTCAAATTTTGGTTAATTTTTACATTTTTCTTGGAAAATCGTTAAAATTTCGGTTTTCTTGGAAATTCGCTAAAATTTCAGTTTTTCTTATATATCATCCAAATCGTCGATATACGTAGAAATAGCATCGTTTTCGAATTTCGTGTAATTTTTACATTTTTCTTGGAAATTCGCTAAAATTCAATTTTTCTTAAATATCTTCCAAATCATCTAGATAGCATCGTTTTCGAATATCGTGCAATTTTTACATTTTTCTTGGAAATTCGCTAAAATTCAATTTTTCTTATATATCTATAGAAATAGCATCGTTTTCAAATTTTGGTTAATTTTTACATTTTTCTTGGAAAATCGTTAAAATTTCGGTTTTCTTGGAAATTCGCTAAAATTTCAGTTTTTCTTATATATCATCCAAATCGTCGATATACGTAGAAATAGCATCGTTTTCGAATTTCGTGTAATTTTTACATTTTTCTTGGAAATTCGCTAAAATTCAATTTTTCTTAAATATCTTCCAAATCATCTAGATAGCATCGTTTTCGAATTTCGTTCAATTTTTACATTTTTCTTGGAAATTCGCTGAAATTCAATTTTTCTTATATATCTATAGAAATAGCATCGTTTTCAAATTTTGGATAATTTTTACATTTGTCTTGGAAATTCGCTAAAATTTCAGATTTTCTTGGAAATCGCTAAAATTTCAGTTTTTCTTATATAGCATCGTTTTCGAATTTCGTGTAATTTTTACATTTTTCTTGGATATTCGCTAAAATTCAATTTTTCTTATATGGAAAAAATTAGCATCGTTTTCAAATTTTGGTTAATTTTTACATTTTTATTAGAAAATCGTTAAAATTTCAGTTTTTCTTATATATCAACCAAATCGTCGATATACGTAGAAATAGCATCGTTTTGGAATTTTCGTTAATTTTTACATTTTTCTTGGAAAATCGTTAAAATTTCGGTTTTCTTGGAAATTCGCTAAAATTTTATTTTTTCTTATATATCATCCAAATCGTCGATATACGTAGAAATAGCATCGTTTTCGAATTTCGTGTAATTTTTACATTTTTCTTGGAAATTCGCTAAAATTCAATTTTTCTTAAATATCTTCCAAATCATCTAGATAGCATCCTTTTCGAATTTCGTGCAATTTTTACATTTTTCTTGGAAATTCGCTAAAATTCAATTTTTCTTATATATCTATAGAAATAGCATCGTTTACAAATTTTGGTTAATTTTTACATTTTTCTTGGAAAATCGTTAAAATTTCGGTTTTCTTGGAAATTCGCTAAAATTTCAGTTTTTCTTATATATCATCCAAATCGTCGATATACGTAGAAATAGCATCGTTTTCGAATTTCGTGTAATTTTTACATTTTTCTTGGAAATTCGCTAAAGTTCAATTTTTCTTAAATATCTTCCAAATCATCTAGATAACATCGTTTTCGAATTTCGTTCAATTTTTACATTTTTCTTGGAAATTCGCTAAAATTCAATTTTTCTTATATATCTATAGAAATAGCATCGTTTTCAAATTTTGGATAATTTTTACATTTTTCTTGGAAATTCGCTAAAATTTCAGATTTTCTTGGAAATCGCTAAAATTTCAGTTTTTCTTATATAGCATCGTTACCGAATTTCGTGTAATTTTTACATTTTTCTTGGATATTCGCTAAAATTCAATTTTTCTTATATGGAAAAAATTAGCATCGTTTTCAAATTTTGGTTAATTTTTACATTTTTATTAGAAAATCGTTAAAATTTCAGTTTTTCTTATATATCATCCAAATCGTCGATATACGTAGAAATAGCATCGTTTTCGAATTTCGTGCAATTTTTACATTTTTCTTGGAAATTCGCTAAAATTCAATTTTTCTTATATATCTATAGAAATAGCATCGCTTTCAAATTTTGGATAATTTTTACATTTGTCTTGGAAATTCGCTAAAATTTCAGATTTTCTTGGAAAATCGTTAAAATTTCAGTTTTTCTTATATATCATCCAAATCGTCGATAAATGTAGAAATATCAACGATTAAGAATTTCGGTTAATTTTTACAGTTTACTCGGAAATTCGCTAAAATTCAATTTTTCTTAAATATCTTCCAAATCATCTAGATAGCATCGTTTTCAATTTTTGGTTAATTTATACATATTTCTTGGAAATTTGCTAAAATTTCAGTTTTTCTTATATATCGTCCAAATCGTCGATATACGTAGAAATAGCATCCTTTTCGAATTTCGTGCAATTTTTACATTTTTCTTGGAAATTCGCTAAAATTCAATTTTTCTTATATATCTATAGAAATAGCATCGTTTTCAAATTTTGGATAATTTTTACATTTGTCTTGGAAATTCGCTAAAATTTCAGATTTTCTTGGAAAATCGTTAAAATTTCAGTTTTTCTTATATATCATCCAAATCGTCGATAAATGTAGAAATATCAACGATTAAGAATTTCGGTTAATTTTTACAGTTTACTCGGAAATTCGCTAAAATTCAATTTTTCTTAAATATCTTCCAAATCATCTAGATAGCATCGTTTTCAATTTTTGGTTAATTTATACATATTTCTTGGAAATTTGCTAAAATTTCAGTTTTTCTTATATATCGTCCAAATCGCCGATATACGTAGAAATACCATCGTTTTCGAATTTCGTGCAATTTTTACATTTTTCTTGGAAATTCGCTAAAATTCAATTTTTCTTATATATCTATAGAAATAGCATCGTTTTCAAATTTTGGATAATTTTTACATTTTTCTTGGAAATTCGCTAAAATTCAATTTTTCTTATATATCTATAGAAATAGCATCGTTTTCAAATTTTGGATAATTTTTACATTTTTCTTGGAAATTCGCTAAAATTTCAGATTTTCTTGGAAATCGCTAAAATTTCAGTTTTTCTTATATATCATCCAAATCGTCGATATACCTTGGAAAATCGTTAAAATTTCGGTTTTCTTGGAAATTCGCTAAAATTTCAGTTTTTCTTATATATCATCCAAATCGTCGATATACGTAGAAATAGCATCGTTTTCGAATTTCGTGTAATTTTTACATTTTTCTTGGAAATTCGCTAAAATTCAATTTTTCTTAAATATCTTCCAAATCATCTAGATAGCATCGTTTTCGAATTTCGTGCAATTTTTACATATTTCTTGGAAATTCGCTAAAATTCAATTTTTCTTATATATCTATAGAAATAGCATCGTTTTCAAATTTTGGTTAATTTTTACATTTTTATTAGAAAATCGTTAAAATTTCAGTTTTTCTTATATATCATCCAAATCGTCGATATACGTAGAAATAGCATCGTTTTCGAATTTCGTGTAATTTTTACATTTTTCTTGGAAATTCGCTAAAATTCAATTTTTCTTATATATCTATAGAAATAGCGTCGTTTTCAAATTTTGGATAATTTTTACATTTTTCTTGGAAATTCCCTAAAATTTCAGATTTTCTTGGAAATCGCTAAAATTTGAGTTTTTCTTATATATCATCCAAATCGTCGATATAGGTAGAAATAGCATCGTTTTCAAATTTTGGTTAATTTTTACATTTTTATTAGAAAATCGTTAAAATTTCAGTTTTTCTTATATATCATCCAAATCGTCGATATACGTAGAAATAGCATCGTTTTCGAATTTCGTGCAATTTTTACATTTTTCTTGGAAATTCGCTAAAATTCAATTTTTCTTATATATCTATAGAAATAGCATCGTTCTCAAATTTTGGATAATCTTTACATTTTTCTTGGAAATTCGCTAAAATTTCAGATTTTCTTGGAAATCGCTAAAATTTCAGTTTTTCTTATATATCATCCAAATCGTCGATATACGTAGAAATAGCATAGTTTTCGAATTTCGTGTAATTTTTACATTTTTCTTGGAAATTCGCTAAAATTCAATTTTTCTTATATATCTATAGAAATAGCATCGTTTTGGAATTTTCGTTAATTTTTACATTTTTCTTGGGAAATCATTAAAATTTCAGTTTTTCTTATATATCATCCAAATCGTCGATAAACGTAGATATATCAACGATTAAGAATTTCGGTTAATTTTTACAGTTTACTCGGAAATTCGCTAAAATTCAATTTATCTTAAATATCTTCCAAATCATCTAGATAGCACCGTTTTCAATTTATGGTTAATTTATACATATTTCTTGGAAATTTGCTAAAATTTCAGTTTTTCTTATATATCGTCCAAATCGTCAATATACGTAGAAATAGCATCGTTTTCGAATTTCGTGCAATTTTTACATTTTTCTTGGAAATTCGCTAAAATTCAATTTTTCTTATATATCTATAGAAATAGCATCGTTTTCAAATTTTGGATAATTTTTACATTTTTCTTGGAAATTCCCTAAAATTTCAGATTTTTTTGGAAATCGTTAAAATTTCAGTTTTTCTTATATATCGTCCAAATCGTCGATATACGTAGAAATAGCATCCTTTTCGAATTTCGTGCAATTTTTACATTTTTCTTGGAAATTCGCTAAAATTCAATTTTTCTTAAATATCTTCCAAATCATCTAGATAGCATCGTTTTCGAATATCGTGCAATTTTTACATTTTTCTTGGAAATTCGCTAAAATTCAATTTTTCTAATATATCTATAGAAATAGCATCGTTTTCAAATTTTGGTTAATTTTTACATTTTTCTTGGAAAATCGTTAAAATTTCGGTTTTCTTGGAAATTCGCTAAAATTTCAGTTTTTCTTATATATCATCCAAATCGTCGATATACGTAGAAATAGCATCGTTTTCGAATTTCGTGTAATTTTTACATTTTTCTTGGAAATTCGCTAAAATTCAATTTTTCTTAAATATCTTCCAAATCATCTAGATAGCATCGTTTTCGAATTTCGTTCAATTTTTACATTTTTCTTGGAAATTCGCTAAAATTCAATTTTTCTTATATATCTATAGAAATAGCATCGTTTTCAAATTTTGGATAATTTTTACATTTGTCTTGGAAATTCGCTAAAATTTCAGATTTTCTTGGAAATCGCTAAAATTTCAGTTTTTCTTATATAGCATCGTTTTCGAATTTCGTGTAATTTTTACATTTTTCTTGGATATTCGCTAAAATTCAATTTTTCTTATATGGAAAAAATTAGCATCGTTTTCAAATTTTGGTTAATTTTTACATTTTTATTAGAAAATCGTTAAAATTTCAGTTTTTCTTATATATCAACCAAATCGTCGATATACGTAGAAATAGCATCGTTTTGGAATTTTCGTTAATTTTTACATTTTTCTTGGAAAATCGTTAAAATTTCGGTTTTCTTGGAAATTCGCTAAAATTTTATTTTTTCTTATATATCATCCAAATCGTCGATATACGTAGAAATAGCATCGTTTTCGAATTTCGTGTAATTTTTACATTTTTCTTGGAAATTCGCTAAAATTCAATTTTTCTTAAATATCTTCCAAATCATCTAGATACCATCGTTTTCGAATTTCGTGCAATTTTTACATTTTTCTTGGAAATTCGCTAAAATTCAATTTTTCTTATATATCTATAGAAATAGCATCGTTTTCAAATTTTGGTTAATTTTTACATTTTTCTTGGAAAATCGTTAAAATTTCGGTTTTCTTGGAAATTCGCTAAAATTTCAGTTTTTCTTATATATCATCCAAATCGTCGATATACGTAGAAATAGCATCGTTTTCGAATTTCGTGTAATTTTTACATTTTTCTTGGAAATTCGCTAAAATTCAATTTTTCTTAAATATCTTCCAAATCATCTAGATAGCATCGTTTTCGAATATCGTGCAATTTTTACATTTTTCTTGGAAATTCGCTAAAATTCAATTTTTCTTATATATCTATAGAAATAGCATCGTTTTCAAATTTTGGTTAATTTTTACATTTTTCTTGGAAAATCGTTAAAATTTCGGTTTTCTTGGAAATTCGCTAAAATTTCAGTTTTTCTTATATATCATCCAAATCGTCGATATACGTAGAAATAGCATCGTTTTCGAATTTCGTGTAATTTTTACATTTTTCTTGGAAATTCGCTAAAGTTCAATTTTTCTTAAATATCTTCCAAATCATCTAGATAACATCGTTTTCGAATTTCGTTCAATTTTTACATTTTTCTTGGAAATTCGCTAAAATTCAATTTTTCTTATATATCTATAGAAATAGCATCGTTTTCAAATTTTGGATAATTTTTACATTTTTCTTGGAAATTCGCTAAAATTTCAGATTTTCTTGGAAATCGCTAAAATTTCAGTTTTTCTTATATAGCATCGTTACCGAATTTCGTGTAATTTTTACATTTTTCTTGGATATTCGCTAAAATTCAATTTTTCTTATATGGAAAAAATTAGCATCGTTTTCAAATTTTGGTTAATTTTTACATTTTTATTAGAAAATCGTTAAAATTTCAGTTTTTCTTATATATCATCCAAATCGTCGATATACGTAGAAATAGCATCGTTTTCGAATTTCGTGCAATTTTTACATTTTTCTTGGAAATTCGCTAAAATTCAATTTTTCTTATATATCTATAGAAATAGCATCGCTTTCAAATTTTGGATAATTTTTACATTTGTCTTGGAAATTCGCTAAAATTTCAGATTTTCTTGGAAAATCGTTAAAATTTCAGTTTTTCTTATATATCATCCAAATCGTCGATAAATGTAGAAATATCAACGATTAAGAATTTCGGTTAATTTTTGCAGTTTACTCGGAAATTCGCTAAAATTCAATTTTTCTTAAATATCTTCCAAATCATCTAGATAGCATCGTTTTCAATTTTTGGTTAATTTATACATATTTCTTGGAAATTTGCTAAAATTTCAGTTTTTCTTATATATCGTCCAAATCGTCGATATACGTAGAAATAGCATCCTTTTCGAATTTCGTGCAATTTTTACATTTTTCTTGGAAATTCGCTAAAATTCAATTTTTCTTATATATCTATAGAAATAGCATCGTTTTCAAATTTTGGATAATTTTTACATTTGTCTTGGAAATTCGCTAAAATTTCAGATTTTCTTGGAAAATCGTTAAAATTTCAGTTTTTCTTATATATCATCCAAATCGTCGATAAATGTAGAAATATCAACGATTAAGAATTTCGGTTAATTTTTACAGTTTACTCGGAAATTCGCTAAAATTCAATTTTTCTTAAATATCTTCCAAATCATCTAGATAGCATCGTTTTCAATTTTTGGTTAATTTATACATATTTCTTGGAAATTTGCTAAAATTTCAGTTTTTCTTATATATCGTCCAAATCGCCGATATACGTAGAAATACCATCGTTTTCGAATTTCGTGCAATTTTTACATTTTTCTTGGAAATTCGCTAAAATTCAATTTTTCTTATATATCTATAGAAATAGCATCGTTTTCAAATTTTGGATAATTTTTACATTTTTCTTGGAAATTCGCTAAAATTCAATTTTTCTTATATATCTATAGAAATAGCATCGTTTTCAAATTTTGGATAATTTTTACATTTTTCTTGGAAATTCGCTAAAATTTCAGATTTTCTTGGAAATCGCTAAAATTTCAGTTTTTCTTATATATCATCCAAATCGTCGATATACCTTGGAAAATCGTTAAAATTTCGGTTTTCTTGGAAATTCGCTAAAATTTCAGTTTTTCTTATATATCATCCAAATCGTCGATATACGTAGAAATAGCATCGTTTTCGAATTTCGTGTAATTTTTACATTTTTCTTGGAAATTCGCTAAAATTCAATTTTTCTTATATATCTATAGAAATAGCATCGTTTTGGAATTTTCGTTAATTTTTACATTTTTCTTGGGAAATCGTTAAAATTTCAGTTTTTCTTATATATCATCCAAATCGTCGATAAACGTAGATATATCAACGATTAAGAATTTCGGTTAATTTTTACAGTTTACTCGGAAATTCGCTAAAATTCAATTTATCTTAAATATCTTCCAAATCATCTAGATAGCACCGTTTTCAATTTATGGTTAATTTATACATATTTCTTGGAAATTTGCTAAAATTTCAGTTTTTCTTATATATCGTCCAAATCGTCGATATACGTAGAAATAGCATCGTTTTCGAATTTCGTGCAATTTTTACATTTTTCTTGGAAATTCGCTAAAATTCAATTTTTCTTATATATCTATAGAAATAGCATCGTTCTCAAATTTTGGATAATCTTTACATTTTTCTTGGAAATTCGCTAAAATTTCAGATTTTCTTGGAAATCGCTAAAATTTCAGTTTTTCTTATATATCATCCAAATCGTCGATATACGTAGAAATAGCATTGTTTTCGAATTTCGTGTAATTTTTACATTTTTCTTGGAAATTCGCTAAAATTCAATTTTTCTTATATATCTATAGAAATAGCATCGTTTTGGAATTTTCGTTAATTTTTACATTTTTCTTGGGAAATCATTAAAATTTCAGTTTTTCTTATATATCATCCAAATCGTCGATAAACGTAGATATATCAACGATTAAGAATTTCGGTTAATTTTTACAGTTTACTCGGAAATTCGCTAAAATTCAATTTATCTTAAATATCTTCCAAATCATCTAGATAGCACCGTTTTCAATTTATGGTTAATTTATACATATTTCTTGGAAATTTGCTAAAATTTCAGTTTTTCTTATATATCGTCCAAATCGTCGATATACGTAGAAATAGCATCGTTTTCGAATTTCGTGTAATTTTTACATTTTTATTAGAAAATCGTTAAAATTTCAGTTTTTCTTATATATCGTCCAAATCGTCGATATACGTAGAAATAGCATCCTTTTCGAATTTCGTGTAATTATTACATTTTTCTTGGAAATTCGCTAAAATTCAATTTTTCTTATATATCTATAGAAATAGCATCGTTTTGGAATTTTCGTTAATTTTTACATTTTTATTAGAAAATCGTTAAAATTTCAGTTTTTCTTATATATCATCCAAATCGTCGATATACGTAGAAATAGCATCGTTTTCGAATTTCGTGTAATTTTTACATTTTTCTTGGAAATTCGCTAAAATTCAATTTTTCTTATATATCTATAGAAATAGCATCGTTTTGGAATTTTCGTTAATTTTTACATTTTTCTTGGGAAATCATTAAAATTTCAGTTTTTCTTATATATCATCCAAATCGTCGATAAACGTAGATATATCAACGATTAAGAATTTCGGTTAATTTTTACAGTTTACTCGGAAATTCGCTAAAATTCAATTTATCTTAAATATCTTCCAAATCATCTAGATAGCACCGTTTTCAATTTATGGTTAATTTATACATATTTCTTGGAAATTTGCTAAAATTTCAGTTTTTCTTATATATCGTCCAAATCGTCGATATACGTAGAAATAG
The DNA here is from genome assembly GCA_963921985.1 of Agrilus biguttatus. Classification (NCBI taxonomy): domain Eukaryota; kingdom Metazoa; phylum Arthropoda; class Insecta; order Coleoptera; family Buprestidae; genus Agrilus; species Agrilus biguttatus. Next base: position 20,588,157 of record OY998117.1, on the reverse strand, counting down.
CATCGTTTTCGAATTTCGTGCAATTTTTACATTTTTCTTGGAAATTCGCTAAAATTCAATTTTTCTTATATATCTATAGAAATAGCATCGTTTTCAAATTTTGGATAATTTTTACATTTTTCTTGGAAATTCCCTAAAATTTCAGATTTTCTTGGAAATCGCTAAAATTTCAGTTTTTCTTATATATCATCCAAATCGTCGATATAGGTAGAAATACCATCGTTTTCGAATTTCGTGTAATTTTTACATTTTTATTAGAAAATCGTTAAAATTTCAGTTTTTCTTATATATCGTCCAAATCGTCGATATACGTAGAAATAGCATCCTTTTCGAATTTCGTGCAATTTTCACATTTTTCTTGGAAATTCGCTAAAATTCAATTTTTCTTATATATCTATAGAAATAGCATCGTTTTCAAATTTTGGATAATTTTTACATTTTTATTAGAAAATCGTTAAAATTTCAGTTTTTCTTATATATCATCCAAATCGTCGATATACGTAGAAATAGCATCGTTTTCGAATTTCGTGTAATTTTTACATTTTTCTTGGAAATTCGCTAAAATTCAATTTTTCTTATATATCTATAGAAATAGCATCGTTTTCAAATTTTGGATAATTTTTACATTTTTCTTGGAAATTCCCTAAAATTTCAGATTTTCTTGGAAATCGCTAAAATTTCTGTTTTTCTTATATATCATCCAAATCGTCGATATACGTAGAAATAGCATCGTTTTCGAATTTCGTGTAATTTTTACATTTTTCTTGGAAATTCGCTAAAATTCAATTTTTCTTATATATCTATAGAAATAGCATCGTTTTGGAATTTTCGTTAATTTTTACATTTTTCTTGGGAAATCGTTAAAATTTCAGTTTTTCTTATATATCATCCAAATCGTCGATAAACGTAGATATATCAACGATTAAGAATTTCGGTTAATTTTTACAGTTTACTCGGAAATTCGCTAAAATTCAATTTATCTTAAATATCTTCCAAATCATCTAGATAGCACCGTTTTCAATTTATGGTTAATTTATACATATTTCTTGGAAATTTGCTAAAATTTCAGTTTTTCTTATATATCGTCCAAATCGTCGATATACGTAGAAATAGCATCGTTTTCGAATTTCGTGCAATTTTTACATTTTTCTTGGAAATTCGCTAAAATTCAATTTTTCTTATATATCTATAGAAATAGCATCGTTCTCAAATTTTGGATAATCTTTACATTTTTCTTGGAAATTCGCTAAAATTTCAGATTTTCTTGGAAATCGCTAAAATTTCAGTTTTTCTTATATATCATCCAAATCGTCGATATACGTAGAAATAGCATTGTTTTCGAATTTCGTGTAATTTTTACATTTTTCTTGGAAATTCGCTAAAATTCAATTTTTCTTATATATCTATAGAAATAGCATCGTTTTGGAATTTTCGTTAATTTTTACATTTTTCTTGGGAAATCATTAAAATTTCAGTTTTTCTTATATATCATCCAAATCGTCGATAAACGTAGATATATCAACGATTAAGAATTTCGGTTAATTTTTACAGTTTACTCGGAAATTCGCTAAAATTCAATTTATCTTAAATATCTTCCAAATCATCTAGATAGCACCGTTTTCAATTTATGGTTAATTTATACATATTTCTTGGAAATTTGCTAAAATTTCAGTTTTTCTTATATATCGTCCAAATCGTCGATATACGTAGAAATAGCATCGTTTTCGAATTTCGTGTAATTTTTACATTTTTATTAGAAAATCGTTAAAATTTCAGTTTTTCTTATATATCGTCCAAATCGTCGATATACGTAGAAATAGCATCCTTTTCGAATTTCGTGTAATTATTACATTTTTCTTGGAAATTCGCTAAAATTCAATTTTTCTTATATATCTATAGAAATAGCATCGTTTTGGAATTTTCGTTAATTTTTACATTTTTATTAGAAAATCGTTAAAATTTCAGTTTTTCTTATATATCATCCAAATCGTCGATATACGTAGAAATAGCATCGTTTTCGAATTTCGTGTAATTTTTACATTTTTCTTGGAAATTCGCTAAAATTCAATTTTTCTTATATATCTATAGAAATAGCATCGTTTTGGAATTTTCGTTAATTTTTACATTTTTCTTGGGAAATCATTAAAATTTCAGTTTTTCTTATATATCATCCAAATCGTCGATAAACGTAGATATATCAACGATTAAGAATTTCGGTTAATTTTTACAGTTTACTCGGAAATTCGCTAAAATTCAATTTATCTTAAATATCATCCAAATCATCTAGATAGCACCGTTTTCAATTTATGGTTAATTTATACATATTTCTTGGAAATTTGCTAAAATTTCAGTTTTTCTTATATATCGTCCAAATCGTCGATATACGTAGAAATAGCATCGTTTTCGAATTTCGTGCAATTTTTACATTTTTCTTGGAAATTCGCTAAAATTCAATTTTTCTTATATATCTATAGAAATAGCATCGTTTTCAAATTTTGGATAATTTTTACATTTTTCTTGGAAATTCCCTAAAATTTCAGATTTTCTTGGAAATCGCTAAAATTTCAGTTTTTCTTATATATCATCCAAATCGTCGATATAGGTAGAAATAGCATCGTTTTCGAATTTCGTGTAATTTTTACATTTTTATTAGAAAATCGTTAAAATTTCAGTTTTTCTTATATATCGTCCAAATCGTCGATATACGTAGAAATAGCATCCTTTTCGAATTTCGTGCAATTTTCACATTTTTCTTGGAAATTCGCTAAAATTCAATTTTTCTTATATATCTATAGAAATAGCATCGTTTTCAAATTTTGGATAATTTTTACATTTTTCTTGGAAATTCCCTAAAATTTCAGATTTTCTTGGAAATCGCTAAAATTTCAGTTTTTCTTATATATCATCCAAATCGTCGATATAGGTAGAAATAGCATCGTTTTCGAATTTCGTGCAATTTTTACATTTTTCTTGGAAATTCGCTAAAATTCAATTTTTCTTATATATCTATAGAAATAGCATCGTTTTCAAATTTTGGATAATTTTTACATTTTTCTTGGAAATTCGCTAAAATTTCAGATTTTCTTGGAAATCGCTAAAATTTCAGTTTTTCTTATATATCATCCAAATCGTCGATATACGTAGAAATAGCATCGTTTTCGAATTTCGTGTAATTTTTACATTTTTCTTGGAAATTCGCTAAAATTCAATTTTTCTTATATATCTATAGAAATAGCATCGTTTTCAAATTTTGGATAATTTTTACATTTTTCTTGGAAATTCGCTAAAATTTCAGATTTTCTTGGAAATCGCTAAAATTTCAGGTTTTCTTATATATCATCCAAATCGTCGATATACCTTGGAAAATCGTTAAAATTTCGGTTTTCTTGGAAATTCGCTAAAATTTCAGTTTTTCTTATATATCATCCAAATCGTCGATATACGTAGAAATAGCATCGTTTTCGAATTTCGTGTAATTTTTACATTTTTCTTGGAAATTCGCTAAAATTCAATTTTTCTTAAATATCTTCCAAATCATCTAGATAGCATCGTTTTCGAATATCGTGCAATTTTTACATTTTTCTTGGAAATTCGCTAAAATTCAATTTTTCTAATATATCTATAGAAATAGCATCGTTTTCAAATTTTGGTTAATTTTTACATTTTTCTTGGAAAATCGTTAAAATTTCGGTTTTCTTGGAAATTCGCTAAAATTTCAGTTTTTCTTATATATCATCCAAATCGTCGATATACGTAGAAATAGCATCGTTTTCGAATTTCGTGTAATTTTTACATTTTTCTTGGAAATTCGCTAAAATTCAATTTTTCTTAAATATCTTCCAAATCATCTAGATAGCATCGTTTTCGAATTTCGTTCAATTTTTACATTTTTCTTGGAAATTCGCTAAAATTCAATTTTTCTTATATATCTATAGAAATAGCATCGTTTTCAAATTTTGGATAATTTTTACATTTGTCTTGGAAATTCGCTAAAATTTCAGATTTTCTTGGAAATCGCTAAAATTTCAGTTTTTCTTATATAGCATCGTTTTCGAATTTCGTGTAATTTTTACATTTTTCTTGGATATTCGCTAAAATTCAATTTTTCTTATATGGAAAAAATTAGCATCGTTTTCAAATTTTGGTTAATTTTTACATTTTTATTAGAAAATCGTTAAAATTTCAGTTTTTCTTATATATCAACCAAATCGTCGATATACGTAGAAATAGCATCGTTTTGGAATTTTCGTTAATTTTTACATTTTTCTTGGAAAATCGTTAAAATTTCGGTTTTCTTGGAAATTCGCTAAAATTTTATTTTTTCTTATATATCATCCAAATCGTCGATATACGTAGAAATAGCATCGTTTTCGAATTTCGTGTAATTTTTACATTTTTCTTGGAAATTCGCTAAAATTCAATTTTTCTTAAATATCTTCCAAATCATCTAGATACCATCGTTTTCGAATTTCGTGCAATTTTTACATTTTTCTTGGAAATTCGCTAAAATTCAATTTTTCTTATATATCTATAGAAATAGCATCGTTTTCAAATTTTGGTTAATTTTTACATTTTTCTTGGAAAATCGTTAAAATTTCGGTTTTCTTGGAAATTCGCTAAAATTTCAGTTTTTCTTATATATCATCCAAATCGTCGATATACGTAGAAATAGCATCGTTTTCGAATTTCGTGTAATTTTTACATTTTTCTTGGAAATTCGCTAAAATTCAATTTTTCTTAAATATCTTCCAAATCATCTAGATAGCATCGTTTTCGAATATCGTGCAATTTTTACATTTTTCTTGGAAATTCGCTAAAATTCAATTTTTCTTATATATCTATAGAAATAGCATCGTTTTCAAATTTTGGTTAATTTTTACATTTTTCTTGGAAAATCGTTAAAATTTCGGTTTTCTTGGAAATTCGCTAAAATTTCAGTTTTTCTTATATATCATCCAAATCGTCGATATACGTAGAAATAGCATCGTTTTCGAATTTCGTGTAATTTTTACATTTTTCTTGGAAATTCGCTAAAATTCAATTTTTCTTAAATATCTTCCAAATCATCTAGATAGCATCGTTTTCGAATTTCGTTCAATTTTTACATTTTTCTTGGAAATTCGCTGAAATTCAATTTTTCTTATATATCTATAGAAATAGCATCGTTTTCAAATTTTGGATAATTTTTACATTTGTCTTGGAAATTCGCTAAAATTTCAGATTTTCTTGGAAATCGCTAAAATTTCAGTTTTTCTTATATAGCATCGTTTTCGAATTTCGTGTAATTTTTACATTTTTCTTGGATATTCGCTAAAATTCAATTTTTCTTATATGGAAAAAATTAGCATCGTTTTCAAATTTTGGTTAATTTTTACATTTTTATTAGAAAATCGTTAAAATTTCAGTTTTTCTTATATATCAACCAAATCGTCGATATACGTAGAAATAGCATCGTTTTGGAATTTTCGTTAATTTTTACATTTTTCTTGGAAAATCGTTAAAATTTCGGTTTTCTTGGAAATTCGCTAAAATTTTATTTTTTCTTATATATCATCCAAATCGTCGATATACGTAGAAATAGCATCGTTTTCGAATTTCGTGTAATTTTTACATTTTTCTTGGAAATTCGCTAAAATTCAATTTTTCTTAAATATCTTCCAAATCATCTAGATAGCATCCTTTTCGAATTTCGTGCAATTTTTACATTTTTCTTGGAAATTCGCTAAAATTCAATTTTTCTTATATATCTATAGAAATAGCATCGTTTTCAAATTTTGGTTAATTTTTACATTTTTCTTGGAAAATCGTTAAAATTTCGGTTTTCTTGGAAATTCGCTAAAATTTCAGTTTTTCTTATATATCATCCAAATCGTCGATATACGTAGAAATAGCATCATTTTCGAATTTCGTGTAATTTTTACATTTTTCTTGGAAATTCGCTAAAGTTCAATTTTTCTTAAATATCTTCCAAATCATCTAGATAACATCGTTTTCGAATTTCGTTCAATTTTTACATTTTTCTTGGAAATTCGCTAAAATTCAATTTTTCTTATATATCTATAGAAATAGCATCGTTTTCAAATTTTGGATAATTTTTACATTTTTCTTGGAAATTCGCTAAAATTTCAGATTTTCTTGGAAATCGCTAAAATTTCAGTTTTTCTTATATAGCATCGTTACCGAATTTCGTGTAATTTTTACATTTTTCTTGGATATTCGCTAAAATTCAATTTTTCTTATATGGAAAAAATTAGCATCGTTTTCAAATTTTGGTTAATTTTTACATTTTTATTAGAAAATCGTTAAAATTTCAGTTTTTCTTATATATCATCCAAATCGTCGATATACGTAGAAATAGCATCGTTTTCGAATTTCGTGCAATTTTTACATTTTTCTTGGAAATTCGCTAAAATTCAATTTTTCTTATATATCTATAGAAATAGCATCGCTTTCAAATTTTGGATAATTTTTACATTTGTCTTGGAAATTCGCTAAAATTTCAGATTTTCTTGGAAAATCGTTAAAATTTCAGTTTTTCTTATATATCATCCAAATCGTCGATAAATGTAGAAATATCAACGATTAAGAATTTCGGTTAATTTTTACAGTTTACTCGGAAATTCGCTAAAATTCAATTTTTCTTAAATATCTTCCAAATCATCTAGATAGCATCGTTTTCAATTTTTGGTTAATTTATACATATTTCTTGGAAATTTGCTAAAATTTCAGTTTTTCTTATATATCGTCCAAATCGTCGATATACGTAGAAATAGCATCCTTTTCGAATTTCGTGCAATTTTTACATTTTTCTTGGAAATTCGCTAAAATTCAATTTTTCTTATATATCTATAGAAATAGCATCGTTTTCAAATTTTGGATAATTTTTACATTTGTCTTGGAAATTCGCTAAAATTTCAGATTTTCTTGGAAAATCGTTAAAATTTCAGTTTTTCTTATATATCATCCAAATCGTCGATAAATGTAGAAATATCAACGATTAAGAATTTCGGTTAATTTTTACAGTTTACTCGGAAATTCGCTAAAATTCAATTTTTCTTAAATATCTTCCAAATCATCTAGATAGCATCGTTTTCAATTTTTGGTTAATTTATACATATTTCTTGGAAATTTGCTAAAATTTCAGTTTTTCTTATATATCGTCCAAATCGCCGATATACGTAGAAATACCATCGTTTTCGAATTTCGTGCAATTTTTACATTTTTCTTGGAAATTCGCTAAAATTCAATTTTTCTTATATATCTATAGAAATAGCATCGTTTTCAAATTTTGGATAATTTTTACATTTTTCTTGGAAATTCGCTAAAATTCAATTTTTCTTATATATCTATAGAAATAGCATCGTTTTCAAATTTTGGATAATTTTTACATTTTTCTTGGAAATTCGCTAAAATTTCAGATTTTCTTGGAAATCGCTAAAATTTCAGTTTTTCTTATATATCATCCAAATCGTCGATATACCTTGGAAAATCGTTAAAATTTCGGTTTTCTTGGAAATTCGCTAAAATTTCAGTTTTTCTTATATATCATCCAAATCGTCGATATACGTAGAAATAGCATCGTTTTCGAATTTCGTGTAATTTTTACATTTTTCTTGGAAATTCGCTAAAATTCAATTTTTCTTAAATATCTTCCAAATCATCTAGATAGCATCGTTTTCGAATTTCGTGCAATTTTTACATATTTCTTGGAAATTCGCTAAAATTCAATTTTTCTTATATATCTATAGAAATAGCATCGTTTTCAAATTTTGGTTAATTTTTACATTTTTATTAGAAAATCGTTAAAATTTCAGTTTTTCTTATATATCATCCAAATCGTCGATATACGTAGAAATAGCATCGTTTTCGAATTTCGTGTAATTTTTACATTTTTCTTGGAAATTCGCTAAAATTCAATTTTTCTTATATATCTATAGAAATAGCATCGTTTTCAAATTTTGGATAATTTTTACATTTTTCTTGGAAATTCCCTAAAATTTCAGATTTTCTTGGAAATCGCTAAAATTTCTGTTTTTCTTATATATCATCCAAATCGTCGATAAACGTAGAAATAGCATCGTTTTCGAATTTCGTGTAATTTTTACATTTTTCTTGGAAATTCGCTAAAATTCAATTTTTCTTATATATCTATAGCAATAGCATCGTTTTGGAATTTTCGTTAATTTTTACATTTTTCTTGGGAAATCGTTAAAATTTCAGTTTTTCTTATATATCATCCAAATCGTCGATAAACGTAGATATATCAACGATTAAGAATTTCGGTTAATTTTTACAGTTTACTCTTAAATTCGCTAAAATTCAATTTATCTTAAATATCTTCCAAATCATCTAGATAGCATCGTTTTCAATTTATGGTTAATTTATACATATTTCTTGGAAATTTGCTAAAATTTCAGTTTTTCTTATATATCGTCCAAATCGTCGATATACGTAGAAATAGCATCGTTTTCGAATTTCGTGCAATTTTTACATTTTTCTTGGAAATTCGCTAAAATTCAATTTTTCTTATATATCTATAGATATAGCGTCGTTTTCAAATTTTGGATAATTTTTACATTTTTCTTGGAAATTCCCTAAAATTTCAGATTTTCTTGGAAATCGCTAAAATTTGAGTTTTTCTTATATATCATCCAAATCGTCGATATAGGTAGAAATAGCATCGTTTTCGAATTTCGTGTAATTTTTACATTTTTATTAGAAAATCGTTAAAATTTCAGTTTTTCTTATATATCGTCCAAATCGTCGATATACGTAGAAATAGCATCCTTTTCGAATTTCGTGCAATTTTTACATTTTTCTTGGAAATTCGCTAAAATTCAATTTTTCTTATATATCTATAGAAATAGCATCGTTCTCAAATTTTGGATAATCTTTACATTTTTCTTGGAAATTCGCTAAAATTTCAGATTTTCTTGGAAATCGCTAAAATTTCAGTTTTTCTTATATATCATCCAAATCGTCGATATACGTAGAAATAGCATAGTTTTCGAATTTCGTGTAATTTTTACATTTTTCTTGGAAATTCGCTAAAATTCAATTTTTCTTATATATCTATAGAAATAGCATCGTTTTGGAATTTTCGTTAATTTTTACATTTTTCTTGGGAAATCATTAAAATTTCAGTTTTTCTTATATATCATCCAAATCGTCGATAAACGTAGATATATCAACGATTAAGAATTTCGGTTAATTTTTACAGTTTACTCGGAAATTCGCTAAAATTCAATTTATCTTAAATATCTTCCAAATCATCTAGATAGCACCGTTTTCAATTTATGGTTAATTTATACATATTTCTTGGAAATTTGCTAAAATTTCAGTTTTTCTTATATATCGTCCAAATCGTCAATATACGTAGAAATAGCATCGTTTTCGAATTTCGTGCAATTTTTACATTTTTCTTGGAAATTCGCTAAAATTCAATTTTTCTTATATATCTATAGAAATAGCATCGTTTTCAAATTTTGGATAATTTTTACATTTTTCTTGGAAATTCCCTAAAATTTCAGATTTTTTTGGAAATCGTTAAAATTTCAGTTTTTCTTATATATCGTCCAAATCGTCGATATACGTAGAAATAGCATCCTTTTCGAATTTCGTGCAATTTTTACATTTTTCTTGGAAATTCGCTAAAATTCAATTTTTCTTATATATCTATAGAAATAGCATCGTTTTCAAATTTTGGATAATTTTTACATTTTTCTTGGAAATTCGCTAAAATTTCAGATTTTCTTGGAAATCGCTAAAATTTCAGTTTTTCTTATATATCATCCAAATCATCGATATAGGTAGAAATAGCATCGTTTTCGAATTTCGTGTAATTTTTACATTTTTCTTGGAAATTCGCTAAAATTCAATTTTTCTTAAATATCTTCCAAATCATCTAGATAGCATCGTTTTCGAATTTCGTGCAATTTTTACATTTTTCTTGGAAATTCGCTAAAATTCAATTTTTCTTATATATCTATAGAAATAGCATCGTTTTCAAATTTTGATTAATTTTTACATTTTTATTAGAAAATCGTTAAAATTTCAGTTTTTCTTATATATCATCCAAATCGTCGATATACGTAGAAATAGCATCGTTTTCGAATTTCGTGTAATTTTTACATTTTTCTTGGAAATTCGCTAAAATTCAATTTTTCTTATATATCTATAGAAATAGCATCGTTTTCAAATTTTGGATAATTTTTACATTTTTCTTGGAAATTCCCTAAAATTTCAGATTTTCTTGGAAATCGCTAAAATTTCTGTTTTTCTTATATATCATCCAAATCGTCGATATACGTAGAAATAGCATCGTTTTCGAATTTCGTGTAATTTTTACATTTTTCTTGGAAATTCGCTAAAATTCAGTTTTTCTTATATATCTATAGAAATAGCATCGTTTTGGAATTTTCGTTAATTTTTACATTTTTCTTGGGAAATCGTTAAAATTTCAGTTTTTCTTATATATCATCCAAATCGTCGATAAACGTAGATATATCAACGATTAAGAATTTCGGTTAATTTTTACAGTTTACTCGGAAATTCGCTAAAATTCAATTTATCTTAAATATCTTCCAAATCATCTAGATAGCACCGTTTTCAATTTATGGTTAATTTATACATATTTCTTGGAAATTTGCTAAAATTTCAGTTTTTCTTATATATCGTCCAAATCGTCGATATACGTAGAAATAGCATCGTTTTCGAATTTCGTGCAATTTTTACATTTTTCTTGGAAATTCGCTAAAATTCAATTTTTCTTATATATCTATAGAAATAGCATCGTTCTCAAATTTTGGATAATCTTTACATTTTTCTTGGAAATTCGCTAAAATTTCAGATTTTCTTGGAAATCGCTAAAATTTCAGTTTTTCTTATATATCATCCAAATCGTCGATATACGTAGAAATAGCATTGTTTTCGAATTTCGTGTAATTTTTACATTTTTCTTGGAAATTCGCTAAAATTCAATTTTTCTTATATATCTATAGAAATAGCATCGTTTTGGAATTTTCGTTAATTTTTACATTTTTCTTGGGAAATCATTAAAATTTCAGTTTTTCTTATATATCATCCAAATCGTCGATAAACGTAGATATATCAACGATTAAGAATTTCGGTTAATTTTTACAGTTTACTCGGAAATTCGCTAAAATTCAATTTATCTTAAATATCTTCCAAATCATCTAGATAGCACCGTTTTCAATTTATGGTTAATTTATACATATTTCTTGGAAATTTGCTAAAATTTCAGTTTTTCTTATATATCGTCCAAATCGTCGATATACGTAGAAATAGCATCGTTTTCGAATTTCGTGTAATTTTTACATTTTTATTAGAAAATCGTTAAAATTTCAGTTTTTCTTATATATCGTCCAAATCGTCGATATACGTAGAAATAGCATCCTTTTCGAATTTCGTGTAATTATTACATTTTTCTTTGAAATTCGCTAAAATTCAATTTTTCTTATATATCTATAGAAATAGCATCGTTTTGGAATTTTCGTTAATTTTTACATTTTTATTAGAAAATCGTTAAAATTTCAGTTTTTCTTATATATCATCCAAATCGTCGATATACGTAGAAATAGCATCGTTTTCGAATTTCGTGTAATTTTTACATTTTTCTTGGAAATTCGCTAAAATTCAATTTTTCTTATATATCTATAGAAATAGCATCGTTTTGGAATTTTCGTTAATTTTTACATTTTTCTTGGGAAATCATTAAAATTTCAGTTTTTCTTATATATCATCCAAATCGTCGATAAACGTAGATATATCAACGATTAAGAATTTCGGTTAATTTTTACAGTTTACTCGGAAATTCGCTAAAATTCAATTTATCTTAAATATCTTCCAAATCATCTAGATAGCACCGTTTTCAATTTATGGTTAATTTATACATATTTCTTGGAAATTTGCTAAAATTTCAGTTTTTCTTATATATCGTCCAAATCGTCGATATACGTAGAAATAGCATCGTTTTCGAATTTCGTGCAATTTTTACATTTTTCTTGGAAATTCGCTAAAATTCAATTTTTCTTATATATCTATAGAAATAGCATCGTTTTCAAATTTTGGATAATTTTTACATTTTTCTTGGAAATTCCCTAAAATTTCAGATTTTCTTGGAAATCGCTAAAATTTCAGTTTTTCTTATATATCATCCAAATCGTCGATATAGGTAGAAATAGCATCGTTTTCGAATTTCGTGTAATTTTTACATTTTTATTAGAAAATCGTTAAAATTTCAGTTTTTCTTATATATCGTCCAAATCGTCGATATACGTAGAAATAGCATCCTTTTCGAATTTCGTGCAATTTTCACATTTTTCTTGGAAATTCGCTAAAATTCAATTTTTCTTATATATTTATAGAAATAGCATCGTTTTCAAATTTTGGATAATTTTTACATTTTTCTTGGAAATTCCCTAAAATTTCAGATTTTCTTGGAAATCGCTAAAATTTCAGTTTTTCTTATATATCATCCAAATCGTCGATATAGGTAGAAATAGCATCGTTTTCGAATTTCGTGTAATTTTTACATTTTTATTAGAAAATCGTTAAAATTTCAGTTTTTCTTATATATCATCCAAATCGTCGATATAGGTAGAAATAGCATCCTTTTCGAATTTCGTGCAATTTTTACATTTTTCTTGGAAATTCGCTAAAATTCAATTTTTCTTATATATCTATAGAAATAGCATCGTTTTCAAATTTTGGATAATTTTTACATTTTTCTTGGAAATTCGCTAAAATTTCAGATTTTCTTGGAAATCGCTAAAATTTCAGTTTTTCTTATATATCATCCAAATCATCGATATAGGTAGAAATAGCGTCGTTTTCGAATTTCGTGTAATTTTTACATTTTTCTTGGAAATTCGCTAAAATTCAATTTTTCTTATATGGAAAAAAATAGCATCGTTTTCAAATTTTGGTTAATTTTTACATTTTTATTAGAAAATCGTTAAAATTTCAGTTTTTCTTATATATCATCCAAATCGTCGATATACGTAGAAATAGCATCGTTTTCGAATTTCGTGTAATTTTTACATTTTTCTTGGAAATTCGCTAAAATTCAATTTTTCTTATATATCTATAGAAATAGCATCGTTTTGGAATTTTCGTTAATTTTTACATTTTTCTTGGGAAATCGTTAAAATTTCAGTTTTTCTTATATATCATCCAAATCGTCGATAAATGTAGATATATCAACGATAAAGAATTTCGGTTAATTTTTACAGTTTACTCGGAAATTCGCTAAAATTCAATTTATCTTAAATATCATCCAAATCATCTAGATAGCATCGTTTTCAATTTATGGTTAACTTATACATATTTCTTGGAAATTTGCTAAAACTTCAGTTTTTCTTATATATCGTCCAAATCGTCGATATACGTAGAAATAGCATCGTTTTCGAATTTCGTGCAATTTTTACATTTTTCTTGGAAATTCGCTAAAATTCAATTTTTCTTATATATCTATAGAAATAGCATCGTTTTCAAATTTTGGATATTTTTTACATTTTTCTTGGAAATTCCCTAAAATTTCAGATTTTCTTGGAAATCGCTAAAATTCCAGTTTTTCATATATATCATCCAAATCGTCGATATAGGTAGAAATAGCATCGTTTTCGAATTTCGTGTAATTTTTACATTTTTATTAGAAAATCGTTAAAATTTCAGTTTTTCTTATATATCGTCCAAATCGTCGATATACGTAGAAATAGCATCCTTTTCGAATTTCGTGCAATTTTCACATTTTTCTTGGAAATTCGCTAAAATTCAATTTTTCTTATATATCTATCGAAATAGCATCGTTTTCAAATTTTGGATAATTTTTACATTTTTCTTGGAAATTCGCTAAAATTTCAGATTTTCTTGGAAATCGCAAAAATTTCAGTTTTTCTTATATATCATCCAAATCGTCGATATACCTTGGAAAATCGTTAAAATTTCGGTTTTCTTGGAAATTCGCTAAAATTTCAGTTTTTCTTATATATCATCCAAATCGTCGATATACGTAGAAATAGTATCGTTTTCGAATTTCGTGAAATTTTTACATTTTTCTTGGAAATTCGCTAAAATTCAATTTTTCTTAAATATCTTCCAAATCATCTAGATAGCATCGTTTTCGAATTTCGTGCAATTTTTAGATTTTTCTTGGAAATTCGCTAAAATTCAATTTTTCTTATATATCTATAGAAATAGCATCGTTTTCAAATTTTGGTTACTTTTTACATTTTTATTAGAAAATCGTTAAAATTTCAGTTTTTCTTATATATCATCCAAATCGTCGATATACGTAGAAATAGCATCGTTTTCGAATTTCGTGTAATTTTTACATTTTTCTTGGAAATTCGCTAAAATTCTATTTTTCTTATATATCTATAGAAATAGCATCGTTTTGGAATTTTCGTTAATTTTTACATTTTTCTTGGGAAATCGTTAAAATTTCAGTTTTTCTTATATATCATATAAATCGTCGATAAACGTAGATATATCAACGATTAAGAATTTCGGTTAATTTTTACAGTTTACTCGGAAATTCGCTAAAATTCAATTTATCTTAAATATCTTCCAAATCATCTAGATAGCATTGTTTTCAATTTATGTTTAATTTATACATATTTCTTGGAAATTCGCTAAAATTCAATTTTTCTTATATATCTATAGAAATAGCATCGTTTTCAAATTTTGGATATTTTTTACATTTTTCTTGGAAATTCCCTAAAATTTCAGATTTTCTTGGAAATCGCTAAAATTCCAGTTTTTCATATATATCATCCAAATCGTCGATATAGGTAGAAATAGCATCGTTTTCGAATTTCGTGTAATTTTTACATTTTTATTAGAAAATCGTTAAAATTTCAGTTTTTCTTATATATCGTCCAAATCGTCGATATACGTAGAAATAGCATCCTTTTCGAATTTCGTGCAATTTTACATTTTTCTTGGAAATTCGCTAAAATTCAATTTTTCTTATATATCTATCGAAATAGCATCGTTTTCAAATTTTGGATAATTTTTACATTTTTCTTGGAAATTCGCTAAAATTTCAGATTTTCTTGGAAATCGCTAAAATTTCAGTTTTTCTTATATATCATCCAAATCGTCGATATACCTTGGAAAATCGTTAAAATTTCGGTTTTCTTGGAAATTCGCTAAAATTTCAGTTTTTCTTATATATCATCCAAATCGTCGATATACGTAGAAATAGCATCGTTTTCGAATTTCGTGAAATTTTTACATTTTTCTTGGAAATCCGCTAAAATTCAATTTTTCTTAAATATCTTCCAAATCATCTAGATAGCATCGTTTTCGAATTTCGTGCAATTTTTAGATTTTTCTTGGAAATTCGCTAAAATTCAATTTTTCTTATATATCTATAGAAATAGCATCGTTTTCAAATTTTGGTTACTTTTTACATTTTTATTAGAAAATCGTTAAAATTTCAGTTTTTCTTATATATCATCCAAATCGTCGACATACGTAGAAATAGCATCGTTTTCGAATTTCGTGTAATTTTTACATTTTTCTTGGAAATTCGCTAAAATTCTATTTTTCCTATATCTATAGAAATAGCATCGTTTTGGAATTTTCGTTAATTTTTACATTTTTCTTGGGAAATCGTTAAAATTTCAGTTTTTCTTATATATCATATAAATCGTCGATAAACGTAGATATATCAACGATTAAGAATTTCGGTTAATTTTTACAGTTTACTCGGAAATTCGCTAAAATTCAATTTATCTTAAATATCTTCCAAATCATCTAGATAGCATTGTTTTCAATTTATGTTTAATTTATACATATTTCTTGGAAATTCGCTAAAATTCAATTTTTCTTATATATCTATAGAAATAGCATCGTTTTCAAATTTTGGATATTTTTTACATTTTTCTTGGAAATTCCCTAAAATTTCAGATTTTCTTGGAAATCGCTAAAATTTCAGTTTTTCATATATATCATCCAAATCGTCGATATAGGTAGAAATAGTATCGTTTTCGAATTTCGTGTAATTTTTACATTTTTATTAGAAAATCGTTAAAATTTCAGTTTTTCTTATATATCGTCCAAATCGTCGATATACGTAGAAATAGCATCCTTTTCGAATTTCGTGCAATTTTTACATTTTTCTTGGAAATTCGCTAAAATTCAATTTTTCTTATATATCTATAGAAATAGCATCGTTTTCAAATTTTGGTTAATTTTTACATTTTTCTTGGAAAATCGTTAAAATTTCGGTTTTCTTGGAAATTCGCTAAAATTTCAGTTTTTCTTATATATCATCCAAATCGTCGATATACGTAGAAATAGCATCGGTTTCGAATTTCGTGCAATTTTTATATTTTTCTTGGAAATTCGCTAAAATTCAATTTTTCTTATATATCTATAGAAATAGCATCGTTTTCAAATTTTGGTTAATTTTTACATTTTTCTTGGAAAATCGTTAAAATTTCGGTTTTCTTGGAAATTCGCTAAAATTTCAGTTTTTCTTATATATCATCCAAATCGTCGATATACGTAGAAATAGCATCGGTTTCGAATTTCGTGCAATTTTTATATTTTTCTTGGAAATTCGCTAAAATTCAATTTTTCTTATATATCTATAGAAATACCATCGTTTTCAAATTTTGGTTAATTTTTACATTTTTCTTGGAAAATCGTTAAAATTTCGGTTTTCTTGGAAATTCGCTAAAATTTCATTTTTTCTTATATATCATCCAAATCGTCGATATACGTAGAAATAGCATCGTTTTCGAATTTCGTGTAATTTTTACATTTTTCTTGGAAATTCGCTAAAATTCAATTTTTCTTAAATATCTTCCAAATCATCTAGATAGCATCGTTTTCGAATTTCGTGCAATTTTTACATTTTTCTTGGAAATTCGCTAAAATTCAATTTTCCTTATATATCTATAGAAATAGCATCGTTTTGGAATTTTCGTTAATTTTTACATTTTTCTTGGGAAATCGTTAAAATTTCAGTTTTTCTTATATATCATCCAAATCGTCGATAAACGTATATCAACGATTAAGAATTTCGGTTAATTTTTACAGCTTACTCTTAAATTCGCTAAAATTCAATTTATCTTAAATATCTTCCAAATCATCTAGATAGCATCGTTTTCAATTTATGGTTAATTTATACATATTTCTTGGAAATTTGCTAAAATTTCAGTTTTTCTTATATATCGTCCAAATCGTCGATATAGGTAGAAATAGCATCGTTTTCGAATTTCGTGTAATTTTTACATTTTTATTAGAAAATCGTTAAAATTTCAGTTTTTCTTATATATCTATAGAAATAGCATCGTTTTCAAATTTTGGATAATCTTTACATTTTTCTTGGAAATTCGCTAAAATTTCAGATTTTCTTGGAAATCGCTAAAATTTCAGTTTTTCTTATATATCATCCAAATCGTCGATATACGTAGAAATAGCATCGTTTTCGAATTTCGTGTAATTTTTACATTTTTCTTGGAAATTCGCTAAAATTCAATTTTTCTTATATATCTATAGAAATAGCATCGTTTTGGAATTTTCGTTAATTTTTACATTTTTCTTGGGAAATCATTAAAATTTCAGTTTTTCTTATATATCATCCAAATCGTCGATAAACGTAGATATATCAACGATTAAGAATTTCGGTTAATTTTTACAGTTTACTCGGAAATTCGCTAAAATTCAATTTATCTTAAATATCTTCCAAATCATCTAGATAGCATCGTTTTCAATTTATGGTTAAATTATACATATTTCTTGGAAATTTGCTAAAATTTCAGTTTTTCTTATATATCGTCCAAATCGTCGATATAGGTAGAAATAGCATCGTTTTCGAATTTCGTGTAATTTTTACATTTTTATTAGAAAATCGTTAAAATTTCAGTTTTTCTTATATATCTATAGAAATAGCATCGTTTTCAAATTTTGGATAATCTTTACATTTTTCTTGGAAATTCGCTAAAATTTCAGATTTTCTTGGAAATCGCTAAAATTTCAGTTTTTCTTATATATCGTCCAAATCGTCGATATACGTAGAAATAGCATCGTTTTCGAATTTCGTGCAATTTTTACATTTTTCTTGGAAATTCGCTAAAATTCAATTTTTCTTATATATCTATAGAAATAGCATCGTTTTCAAATTTTGGATAATTTTTACATTTTTCTTGGAAATTCCCTAAAATTTCAGATTTTCTTGGAAATCGCTAAAATTTCAGTTTTTCTTATATATCATCCAAACCGTCGATATAGGTAGAAATAGCATCGTTTTCGAATTTCGTGTAATTTTTACATTTTTATTAGAAAATCGTTAAAATTTCAGTTTTTCTTATATATCGTCCAAATCGTCGATATACGTAGAAATAGCATCCTTTTCGAATTTCGTGCAATTTTTACATTTTTCTTGGAAATTCGCTAAAATTCAATTTTTCTTATATATCTATAGAAATAGCATCGTTTTCAAATTTTGGATAATCTTTACATTTTTCTTGGAAATTCGCTAAAATTTCAGATTTTCTTGGAAATCGCTAAAATTTCAGTTTTTCTTATATATCATCCAAATCGTCGATATACGTAGAAATAGCATCGTTTTCGAATTTCGTGTAATTTTTACATTTTTCTTGGAAATTCGCTAAAATTCAATTTTTCTTATATATCTATAGAAATAGCATCGTTTTGGAATTTTCGTTAATTTTTACATTTTTCTTGGGAAATCATTAAAATTTCAGTTTTTCTTATATATCATCCAAATCGTCGATAAACGTAGATATATCAACGATTAAGAATTTCGGTTAATTTTTACAGTTTACTCGGAAATTCGCTAAAATTTAATTTATCTTAAATATCTTCCAAATCATCTAGATAGCACCGTTTTCAATTTATGGTTAATTTATACATATTTCTTGGAAATTTGCTAAAATTTCAGTTTTTCTTATATATCGTCCAAATCGTCGATATACGTAGAAATAGCATCGTTTTCGAATTTCGTGCAATTTTTACATTTTTCTTGGAAATTCGCTAAAATTCAATTTTTCTTATATATCTATAGAAATAGCATCGTTTTCAAATTTTGGATAATTTTTACATTTTTCTTGGAAATTCCCTAAAATTTCAGATTTTCTTGGAAATCGCTAAAATTTCAGTTTTTCTTATATATCATCCAAACCGTCGATATAGGTAGAAATAGCATCGTTTTCGAATTTCGTGTAATTTTTACATTTTTATTAGAAAATCGTTAAAATTTCAGTTTTTCTTATATATCGTCCAAATCGTCGATATACGTAGAAATAGCATCCTTTTCGAATTTCGTGCAATTTTTACATTTTTCTTGGAAATTCGCTAAAATTCAATTTTTCTTATATATCTATAGAAATAGCATCGTTTTCAAATTTTGGTTAATTTTTACATTTTTATTAGAAAATCGTTAAAATTTCAGTTTTTCTTATATATCATCCAAATCGTCGATATACCTAGAAATAGCATCGTTGTCGAATTTCGTGTAATTTTTACATTTTTCTTGGAAATTCGCTAAAATTCAATTTTTCTTATATATCTATAGAAATAGCATCGTTATCAAATTTTGGTTAATTTTTACATTTTTCTTAGAAAATCGTTAAAATTTCGGTTTTCTTGGAAATTCGCTAAAATTTCAGTTTTTCTTATATATCATCCAAATCGTCGATATACGTAGAAATAGCATCGTTTTCGAATTTCGTGCAATTTTTACATTTTTCTTGGAAATTCGCTAAAATTCAATTTTTCTTATATATCTATAGAAATAGCATCGTTTTCAAATTTTGGATAATTTTTACATTTTTCTTGGAAATTCCCTAAAATTTCAGATTTTCTTGGAAATCGCTAAAATTTCAGTTTTTCTTATATATCATCCAAATCGTCGATATAGGTAGAAATAGCATCGTTTTCGAATTTCGTGTAATTTTTACATTTTTCTTGGAAATTCGCTAAAATTCAATTTTTCTTAATTATCTTCCGAATCATCTAGATAGCATCGTTTTCGAATTTCGTGCAATTTTTACATTTTTCTAGGAAATTCGCTAAAATTCAATTTTTCTTATATATCTATAGAAATAGCATCGTTTTCAAATTTTGGTTAATTTTTACATTTTTATTAGAAAATCGTTAAAATTTCAGTTTTTCTTATATATCATCCAAATCGTCGATATACGTAGAAATAGCATCGTTTTCGAATTTCGTGTAATTTTTACATTTTTCTTGGAAATTCGCTAAAATTCAATTTTTCTTATATATCTATAGAAATAGCATCGTTTTGGAATTTTCGTTAATTTTTACATTTTTCTTGGGAAATCGTTAAAATTTCAGTTTTTCTTATATATCATCCAAATCGTCGATAAACGTAGATATATCAACGATTAAGAATTTCGGTTAATTTTTACAGTTTACTCTTAAATTCGCTAAAATTCAATTTATCTTAAATATCTTCCAAATCATCTAGATAGCATCGTTTTCAATTTATGGTTAATTTATACATATTTCTTGGAAATCGTTAAAATTTCAGTTTTTCTTATATATCATCCAAATCGTCGATAAACGTAGATATATCAACGATTAAGAATTTCGGTTAATTTTTACAGTTTACTCGGAAATTCGCTAAAATTCAATTTATCTTAAATATCATCCAAATCATCTAGATAGCATCGTTTTCAATTTATGGTTAACTTATACATATTTCTTGGAAATTTGCTAAAACTTCAGTTTTTCTTATATATTGTCCAAATCGTCGATATACGTAGAAATAGCATCGTTTTCGAATTTCGTGCAATTTTTACATTTTTCTTGGAAATTCGCTAAAATTCAATTTTTCTTATATATCTATAGAAATAGCATCGTTTTCAAATTTTGGATATTTTTTACATTTTTCTTGGAAATTCCCTAAAATTTCAGATTTTCATGGAAATCGCTAAAGTTTCAGTTTTTCTTGTATATCATCCAAATCGTCGATATAGGTAGAAATAGCATCGTTTTCGAATTTCGTGTAATTTTTACATTTTTATTAGAAAATCGTTAAAATTTCAGTTTTTCTTATGTATCGTCCAAATCGTCGATATACGTAGAAATAGCATCGTTTTCGAATTTCGTGTAATTTTTACATTTTTCTTGGAAATTCGCTAAAATTCAATTTTTCTTATATATCTATAGAAATAGCATCGTTTTGGAATTTTCGTTAATTTTTACATTTTTCTTGGGAAATCGTTAAAATTTCAGTTTTTCTTATATATCATCCAAATCGTCGATAAACGTAGATATATCAACAATTAAGAATTTCGGTTAATTTTTACAGTTTACTCGGAAATACGCTAAAATTCAATTTATCTTAAATATCATCCAAATCATCTAGATAGCATCGTTTTCAATTTATGGTTAACTTATACATATTTCTTGGAAATTTGCTAAAACTTCAGTTTTTCTTATATATTGTCCAAATCGTCGATATACGTAGAAATAGCATCGTTTTCGAATTTCGTGCAATTTTTACATTTTTCTTGGAAATTCGCTAAAATTCAATTTTTCTTATATATCTATAGAAATAGCATCGTTTTCAAATTTTGGATATTTTTTACATTTTTCTTGGAAATTCCCTAAAATTTCAGATTTTCATGGAAATCGCTAAAGTTTCAGTTTTTCTTGTATATCATCCAAATCGTCGATATAGGTAGAAATAGCATCGTTTTCGAATTTCGTGTAATTTTTACATTTTTATTAGAAAATCGTTAAAATTTCAGTTTTTCTTATATATCGTCCAAATCGTCGATATACGTAGAAATAGCATCCTTTTCGAATTTCGTGCAGTTTTCACATTTTTCTTGGAAATTCGCTAAAATTCAATTTTTCTTATATATCTATCGAAATAGCATCGTTTTCAAATTTTGGATAATTTTTACATTTTTCTTGGAAATTCGCTACAATTTCAGATTTTCTTGGAAATCGCTAAAATTTCAGTTTTTCTTATATATCATCCAAATCGTCGATATACCTTGGAAAATCGTTAAAATTTCGGTTTTCTTGGAAATTCGCTAAAATTTCAGTTTTTCTTATATATCATCCAATTCGTCGATATACGTAGAAATAGCATCGTTTTCGAATTTCGTGAAATTTTTACATTTTTCTTGGAAATTCGCTAAAATTCAATTTTTCTTAAATATGTTCCAAATCATCTAGATAGCATCGTTTTCGAATTTCGTGCAATTTTTACATTTTTCTTGGAAATTCGCTAAAATTCAATTTTTCTTATATATCTATAGAAATAGCATCGTTTTCAAATTTTGGTTAATTTTTACATTTTTATTAGAAAATCGTTAAAATTTCAGTTTTTCTTATATATCATCCAAATCGTCGATATACGTAGAAATAGCATCGTTTTCGAATTTCGTGTAATTTTTACATTTTTCTTGGAAATTCGCTAAAATTCAATTTTTCTTATATATCTATAGAAACAGCATCGTTTTGGAATTTTCGTTAATTTTTACATTTTTCTTGGGAAATCGTTAAAATTTCAGTTTTTCTTATATATCATTCAAATCGTCGATAAACGTAGATATATCAACGATTAAGAATTTCGGTTAATTTTTACAGTTTACTCGGAAATTCGCTAAAATTCAATTTATCTTAAATATCTTCCAAATCATCTAGATAGCATCGTTTTCAATTTATGTTTAATTTATACATATTTCTTGGAAATTTGCTAAAATTTCAGTTTTTCTTATATATCGTCCAAATCGTCGATATACGTAGAAATAGCATCGTTTTCGAATTTCGTGCAATTTTTACATTTTTCTTGGAAATTCGCTAAAATTCAATTTTTCTTATATATCTATAGAAATAGCATCGTTTTCAAATTTTGGATATTTTTTACATTTTTCTTGGAAATTCCCTAAAATTTCAGATTTTCTTGGAAATCGCTAAAATTTCAGTTTTTCTTATATATCATCCAAATCGTCGATATAGGTAGAAATAGCATCGTTTTCGAATTTCGTGTAATTTTTACATTTTTATTAGAAAATCGTTAAAATTTCAGTTTTTCTTATATATCGTCCAAATCGTCGATATACGTAGAAATAGCATCCTTTTCGAATTTCGTGCAATTTTTACATTTTTCTTGGAAATTCGCTAAAATTCAATTTTTCTTATATATCTATAGAAATAGCATCGTTTTCAAATTTTGGATAATTTTTACATTTTTCTTGGAAATTCGCTAAAATTTCAGATTTTCTTGGAAATCGCTAAAATTTCAGTTTTTCTTATATATCATGCAAATCGTCGATATACCTTGGAAAATCGTTAAAATTTCGGTTTTCTTGGAAATTCGCCAAAATTTCAGTTTTTCTTATATATCATCCAATTCGTCGATATACGTAGAAATAGCATCGTTTTCGAATTTCGTGAAATTTATACATTTTTCTTGGAAATTCGCTAAAATTCAATTTTTCTTAAATATCTTCCAAATCATCCAGATAGCATCGTTTTCGAATTTCGTGCAATTTTTACATTTTTCTTGGAAATTCGCTAAAATTCAATTTTTCTTATATATCTATAGAAATAGCATCGTTTTCAAATTTTGGTTACTTTTTACATTTTTATTAGAAAATCGTTAAAATTTCAGTTTTTCTTATATATCATCCAAATCGTCGATATACGTAGAAATAGCATCGTTTTCGAATTTCGTGTAATTTTTACATTTTTCTTGGAAATTCGCTAAAATACAATTTTTCTTATATATCTATAGAAATAGCATCGTTTTGGAATTTTCGTTAATTTTTACATTTTTCTTGGGAAATCATTAAAATTTCAGTTTTTCTTATATATCATCCAAATCGTCGATAAACGTAGATATATCAACGATTAAGAATTTCGGTTAATTTTTACAGTTTACTCGGAAATTCGCTAAAATTCAATTTATCTTAAATATCTTCCAAATCATCTAGATAGCACCGTTTTCAATTTATGGTTAATTTATACATATTTCTTGGAAATTTGCTAAAATTTCAGTTTTTCTTATATATCGTCCAAATCGTCGATATACGTAGAAATAGCATCGTTTTCGAATTTCGTGCAATTTTTACATTTTTCTTGGGAAATCGTTAAAATTTCAGTTTTTCTTATATATCATATAAATCGTCGATAAACGTAGATATATCAACGATTAAGAATTTCGGTTAATTTTTACAGTTTACTCGGAAATTCGCTAAAATTCAATTTATCTTAAATATCTTCCAAATCATCTAGATAGCATTGTTTTCAATTTATGTTTAATTTATACATATTTCTTGGAAATTCGCTAAAATTCAATTTTTCTTATATATCTATAGAAATAGCATCGTTTTCAAATTTTGGATATTTTTTACATTTTTCTTGGAAATTCCCTAAAATTTCAGATTTTCTTGGAAATCGCTAAAATTCCAGTTTTTCATATATATCATCCAAATCGTCGATATAGGTAGAAATAGCATCGTTTTCGAATTTCGTGTAATTTTTACATTTTTATTAGAAAATCGTTAAAATTTCAGTTTTTCTTATATATCGTCCAAATCGTCGATATACGTAGAAATAGCATCCTTTTCGAATTTCGTGCAATTTTACATTTTTCTTGGAAATTCGCTAAAATTCAATTTTTCTTATATATCTATCGAAATAGCATCGTTTTCAAATTTTGGATAATTTTTACATTTTTCTTGGAAATTCGCTAAAATTTCAGATTTTCTTGGAAATCGCTAAAATTTCAGTTTTTCTTATATATCATCCAAATCGTCGATATACCTTGGAAAATCGTTAAAATTTCGGTTTTCTTGGAAATTCGCTAAAATTTCAGTTTTTCTTATATATCATCCAAATCGTCGATATACGTAGAAATAGCATCGTTTTCGAATTTCGTGAAATTTTTACATTTTTCTTGGAAATCCGCTAAAATTCAATTTTTCTTAAATATCTTCCAAATCATCTAGATAGCATCGTTTTCGAATTTCGTGCAATTTTTAGATTTTTCTTGGAAATTCGCTAAAATTCAATTTTTCTTATATATCTATAGAAATAGCATCGTTTTCAAATTTTGGTTACTTTTTACATTTTTATTAGAAAATCGTTAAAATTTCAGTTTTTCTTATATATCATCCAAATCGTCGATATACGTAGAAATAGCATCGTTTTCGAATTTCGTGTAATTTTTACATTTTTCTTGGAAATTCGCTAAAATTCTATTTTTCCTATATCTATAGAAATAGCATCGTTTTGGAATTTTCGTTAATTTTTACATTTTTCTTGGGAAATCGTTAAAATTTCAGTTTTTCTTATATATCATATAAATCGTCGATAAACGTAGATATATCAACGATTAAGAATTTCGGTTAATTTTTACAGTTTACTCGGAAATTCGCTAAAATTCAATTTATCTTAAATATCTTCCAAATCATCTAGATAGCATTGTTTTCAATTTATGTTTAATTTATACATATTTCTTGGAAATTCGCTAAAATTCAATTTTTCTTATATATCTATAGAAATAGCATCGTTTTCAAATTTTGGATATTTTTTACATTTTTCTTGGAAATTCCCTAAAATTTCAGATTTTCTTGGAAATCGCTAAAATTTCAGTTTTTCATATATATCATCCAAATCGTCGATATAGGTAGAAATAGTATCGTTTTCGAATTTCGTGTAATTTTTACATTTTTATTAGAAAATCGTTAAAATTTCAGTTTTTCTTATATATCGTCCAAATCGTCGATATACGTAGAAATAGCATCCTTTTCGAATTTCGTGCAATTTTTACATTTTTCTTGGAAATTCGCTAAAATTCAATTTTTCTTATATATCTATAGAAATAGCATCGTTTTCAAATTTTGGTTAATTTTTACATTTTTCTTGGAAAATCGTTAAAATTTCGGTTTTCTTGGAAATTCGCTAAAATTTCAGTTTTTCTTATATATCATCCAAATCGTCGATATACGTAGAAATAGCATCGGTTTCGAATTTCGTGCAATTTTTATATTTTTCTTGGAAATTCGCTAAAATTCAATTTTTCTTATATATCTATAGAAATAGCATCGTTTTCAAATTTTGGTTAATTTTTACATTTTTCTTGGAAAATCGTTAAAATTTCGGTTTTCTTGGAAATTCGCTAAAATTTCAGTTTTTCTTATATATCATCCAAATCGTCGATATACGTAGAAATAGCATCGGTTTCGAATTTCGTGCAATTTTTATATTTTTCTTGGAAATTCGCTAAAATTCAATTTTTCTTATATATCTATAGAAATACCATCGTTTTCAAATTTTGGTTAATTTTTACATTTTTCTTGGAAAATCGTTAAAATTTCGGTTTTCTTGGAAATTCGCTAAAATTTCATTTTTTCTTATATATCATCCAAATCGTCGATATACGTAGAAATAGCATCGTTTTCGAATTTCGTGTAATTTTTACATTTTTCTTGGAAATTCGCTAAAATTCAATTTTTCTTAAATATCTTCCAAATCATCTAGATAGCATCGTTTTCGAATTTCGTGCAATTTTTACATTTTTCTTGGAAATTCGCTAAAATTCAATTTTCCTTATATATCTATAGAAATAGCATCGTTTTGGAATTTTCGTTAATTTTTACATTTTTCTTGGGAAATCGTTAAAATTTCAGTTTTTCTTATATATCATCCAAATCGTCGATAAACGTATATCAACGATTAAGAATTTCGGTTAATTTTTACAGCTTACTCTTAAATTCGCTAAAATTCAATTTATCTTAAATATCTTCCAAATCATCTAGATAGCATCGTTTTCAATTTATGGTTAATTTATACATATTTCTTGGAAATTTGCTAAAATTTCAGTTTTTCTTATATATCGTCCAAATCGTCGATATAGGTAGAAATAGCATCGTTTTCGAATTTCGTGTAATTTTTACATTTTTATTAGAAAATCGTTAAAATTTCAGTTTTTCTTATATATCTATAGAAATAGCATCGTTTTCAAATTTTGGATAATCTTTACATTTTTCTTGGAAATTCGCTAAAATTTCAGATTTTCTTGGAAATCGCTAAAATTTCAGTTTTTCTTATATATCATCCAAATCGTCGATATACGTAGAAATAGCATCGTTTTCGAATTTCGTGTAATTTTTACATTTTTCTTGGAAATTCGCTAAAATTCAATTTTTCTTATATATCTATAGAAATAGCATCGTTTTGGAATTTTCGTTAATTTTTACATTTTTCTTGGGAAATCATTAAAATTTCAGTTTTTCTTATATATCATCCAAATCGTCGATAAACGTAGATATATCAACGATTAAGAATTTCGGTTAATTTTTACAGTTTACTCGGAAATTCGCTAAAATTCAATTTATCTTAAATATCTTCCAAATCATCTAGATAGCACCGTTTTCAATTTATGGTTAATTTATACATATTTCTTGGAAATTTGCTAAAATTTCAGTTTTTCTTATATATCGTCCAAATCGTCGATATACGTAGAAATAGCATCGTTTTCGAATTTCGTGCAATTTTTACATTTTTCTTGGGAAATCGTTAAAATTTCAGTTTTTCTTATATATCATATAAATCGTCGATAAACGTAGATATATCAACGATTAAGAATTTCGGTTAATTTTTACAGTTTACTCGGAAATTCGCTAAAATTCAATTTATCTTAAATATCTTCCAAATCATCTAGATAGCATTGTTTTCAATTTATGTTTAATTTATACATATTTCTTGGAAATTCGCTAAAATTCAATTTTTCTTATATATCTATAGAAATAGCATCGTTTTCAAATTTTGGATATTTTTTACATTTTTCTTGGAAATTCCCTAAAATTTCAGATTTTCTTGGAAATCGCTAAAATTCCAGTTTTTCATATATATCATCCAAATCGTCGATATAGGTAGAAATAGCATCGTTTTCGAATTTCGTGTAATTTTTACATTTTTATTAGAAAATCGTTAAAATTTCAGTTTTTCTTATATATCGTCCAAATCGTCGATATACGTAGAAATAGCATCCTTTTCGAATTTCGTGCAATTTTACATTTTTCTTGGAAATTCGCTAAAATTCAATTTTTCTTATATATCTATCGAAATAGCATCGTTTTCAAATTTTGGATAATTTTTACATTTTTCTTGGAAATTCGCTAAAATTTCAGATTTTCTTGGAAATCGCTAAAATTTCAGTTTTTCTTATATATCATCCAAATCGTCGATATACCTTGGAAAATCGTTAAAATTTCGGTTTTCTTGGAAATTCGCTAAAATTTCAGTTTTTCTTATATATCATCCAAATCGTCGATATACGTAGAAATAGCATCGTTTTCGAATTTCGTGAAATTTTTACATTTTTCTTGGAAATCCGCTAAAATTCAATTTTTCTTAAATATCTTCCAAATCATCTAGATAGCATCGTTTTCGAATTTCGTGCAATTTTTAGATTTTTCTTGGAAATTCGCTAAAATTCAATTTTTCTTATATATCTATAGAAATAGCATCGTTTTCAAATTTTGGTTACTTTTTACATTTTTATTAGAAAATCGTTAAAATTTCAGTTTTTCTTATATATCATCCAAATCGTCGATATACGTAGAAATAGCATCGTTTTCGAATTTCGTGTAATTTTTACATTTTTCTTGGAAATTCGCTAAAATTCTATTTTTCCTATATCTATAGAAATAGCATCGTTTTGGAATTTTCGTTAATTTTTACATTTTTCTTGGGAAATCGTTAAAATTTCAGTTTTTCTTATATATCATATAAATCGTCGATAAACGTAGATATATCAACGATTAAGAATTTCGGTTAATTTTTACAGTTTACTCGGAAATTCGCTAAAATTCAATTTATCTTAAATATCTTCCAAATCATCTAGATAGCATTGTTTTCAATTTATGTTTAATTTATACATATTTCTTGGAAATTCGCTAAAATTCAATTTTTCTTATATATCTATAGAAATAGCATCGTTTTCAAATTTTGGATATTTTTTACATTTTTCTTGGAAATTCCCTAAAATTTCAGATTTTCTTGGAAATCGCTAAAATTTCAGTTTTTCATATATATCATCCAAATCGTCGATATAGGTAGAAATAGTATCGTTTTCGAATTTCGTGTAATTTTTACATTTTTATTAGAAAATCGTTAAAATTTCAGTTTTTCTTATATATCGTCCAAATCGTCGATATACGTAGAAATAGCATCCTTTTCGAATTTCGTGCAATTTTTACATTTTTCTTGGAAATTCGCTAAAATTCAATTTTTCTTATATATCTATAGAAATAGCATCGTTTTCAAATTTTGGTTAATTTTTACATTTTTCTTGGAAAATCGTTAAAATTTCGGTTTTCTTGGAAATTCGCTAAAATTTCAGTTTTTCTTATATATCATCCAAATCGTCGATATACGTAGAAATAGCATCGGTTTCGAATTTCGTGCAATTTTTATATTTTTCTTGGAAATTCGCTAAAATTCAATTTTTCTTATATATCTATAGAAATAGCATCGTTTTCAAATTTTGGTTAATTTTTACATTTTTCTTGGAAAATCGTTAAAATTTCGGTTTTCTTGGAAATTCGCTAAAATTTCAGTTTTTCTTATATATCATCCAAATCGTCGATATACGTAGAAATAGCATCGGTTTCGAATTTCGTGCAATTTTTATATTTTTCTTGGAAATTCGCTAAAATTCAATTTTTCTTATATATCTATAGAAATACCATCGTTTTCAAATTTTGGTTAATTTTTACATTTTTCTTGGAAAATCGTTAAAATTTCGGTTTTCTTGGAAATTCGCTAAAATTTCATTTTTTCTTATATATCATCCAAATCGTCGATATACGTAGAAATAGCATCGTTTTCGAATTTCGTGTAATTTTTACATTTTTCTTGGAAATTCGCTAAAATTCAATTTTTCTTAAATATCTTCCAAATCATCTAGATAGCATCGTTTTCGAATTTCGTGCAATTTTTACATTTTTCTTGGAAATTCGCTAAAATTCAATTTTCCTTATATATCTATAGAAATAGCATCGTTTTGGAATTTTCGTTAATTTTTACATTTTTCTTGGGAAATCGTTAAAATTTCAGTTTTTCTTATATATCATCCAAATCGTCGATAAACGTATATCAACGATTAAGAATTTCGGTTAATTTTTACAGCTTACTCTTAAATTCGCTAAAATTCAATTTATCTTAAATATCTTCCAAATCATCTAGATAGCATCGTTTTCAATTTATGGTTAATTTATACATATTTCTTGGAAATTTGCTAAAATTTCAGTTTTTCTTATATATCGTCCAAATCGTCGATATAGGTAGAAATAGCATCGTTTTCGAATTTCGTGTAATTTTTACATTTTTATTAGAAAATCGTTAAAATTTCAGTTTTTCTTATATATCTATAGAAATAGCATCGTTTTCAAATTTTGGATAATCTTTACATTTTTCTTGGAAATTCGCTAAAATTTCAGATTTTCTTGGAAATCGCTAAAATTTCAGTTTTTCTTATATATCATCCAAATCGTCGATATACGTAGAAATAGCATCGTTTTCGAATTTCGTGTAATTTTTACATTTTTCTTGGAAATTCGCTAAAATTCAATTTTTCTTATATATCTATAGAAATAGCATCGTTTTGGAATTTTCGTTAATTTTTACATTTTTCTTGGGAAATCATTAAAATTTCAGTTTTTCTTATATATCATCCAAATCGTCGATAAACGTAGATATATCAACGATTAAGAATTTCGGTTAATTTTTACAGTTTACTCGGAAATTCGCTAAAATTCAATTTATCTTAAATATCTTCCAAATCATCTAGATAGCATCGTTTTCAATTTATGGTTAATTTATACATATTTCTTGGAAATTTGCTAAAATTTCAGTTTTTCTTATATATCGTCCAAATCGTCGATATAGGTAGAAATAGCATCGTTTTCGAATTTCGTGTAATTTTTACATTTTTATTAGAAAATCGTTAAAATTTCAGTTTTTCTTATATATCTATAGAAATAGCATCGTTTTCAAATTTTGGATAATCTTTACATTTTTCTTGGAAATTCGCTAAAATTTCAGATTTTCTTGGAAATCGCTAAAATTTCAGTTTTTCTTATATATCGTCCAAATCGTCGATATACGTAGAAATAGCATCGTTTTCGAATTTCGTGCAATTTTTACATTTTTCTTGGAAATTCGCTAAAATTCAATTTTTCTTATATATCTATAGAAATAGCATCGTTTTCAAATTTTGGATAATTTTTACATTTTTCTTGGAAATTCCCTAAAATTTCAGATTTTCTTGGAAATCGCTAAAATTTCAGTTTTTCTTATATATCATCCAAACCGTCGATATAGGTAGAAATAGCATCGTTTTCGAATTTCGTGTAATTTTTACATTTTTATTAGAAAATCGTTAAAATTTCAGTTTTTCTTATATATCGTCCAAATCGTCGATATACGTAGAAATAGCATCCTTTTCGAATTTCGTGCAATTTTTACATTTTTCTTGGAAATTCGCTAAAATTCAATTTTTCTTATATATCTATAGAAATAGCATCGTTTTCAAATTTTGGATAATCTTTACATTTTTCTTGGAAATTCGCTAAAATTTCAGATTTTCTTGGAAATCGCTAAAATTTCAGTTTTTCTTATATATCATC
Organism: Agrilus biguttatus; assembly: GCA_963921985.1. Classification (NCBI taxonomy): domain Eukaryota; kingdom Metazoa; phylum Arthropoda; class Insecta; order Coleoptera; family Buprestidae; genus Agrilus; species Agrilus biguttatus. Next base: position 20,556,478 of record OY998117.1, on the reverse strand, counting down.
CAAATCGTCGATATACGTAGAAATAGCATCGTTTTCGAATTTCGTGTAATTTTTACATTTTTCTTGGAAATTCGCTAAAATTCAATTTTTCTTATATATCTATAGAAATAGCATCGTTTTGGAATTTTCGTTAATTTTTACATTTTTCTTGGGAAATCATTAAAATTTCAGTTTTTCTTATATATCATCCAAATCGTCGATAAACGTAGATATATCAACGATTAAGAATTTCGGTTAATTTTTACAGTTTACTCGGAAATTCGCTAAAATTTAATTTATCTTAAATATCTTCCAAATCATCTAGATAGCACCGTTTTCAATTTATGGTTAATTTATACATATTTCTTGGAAATTTGCTAAAATTTCAGTTTTTCTTATATATCGTCCAAATCGTCGATATACGTAGAAATAGCATCGTTTTCGAATTTCGTGCAATTTTTACATTTTTCTTGGAAATTCGCTAAAATTCAATTTTTCTTATATATCTATAGAAATAGCATCGTTTTCAAATTTTGGATAATTTTTACATTTTTCTTGGAAATTCCCTAAAATTTCAGATTTTCTTGGAAATCGCTAAAATTTCAGTTTTTCTTATATATCATCCAAACCGTCGATATAGGTAGAAATAGCATCGTTTTCGAATTTCGTGTAATTTTTACATTTTTATTAGAAAATCGTTAAAATTTCAGTTTTTCTTATATATCGTCCAAATCGTCGATATACGTAGAAATAGCATCCTTTTCGAATTTCGTGCAATTTTTACATTTTTCTTGGAAATTCGCTAAAATTCAATTTTTCTTATATATCTATAGAAATAGCATCGTTTTCAAATTTTGGTTAATTTTTACATTTTTATTAGAAAATCGTTAAAATTTCAGTTTTTCTTATATATCATCCAAATCGTCGATATACCTAGAAATAGCATCGTTGTCGAATTTCGTGTAATTTTTACATTTTTCTTGGAAATTCGCTAAAATTCAATTTTTCTTATATATCTATAGAAATAGCATCGTTATCAAATTTTGGTTAATTTTTACATTTTTCTTAGAAAATCGTTAAAATTTCGGTTTTCTTGGAAATTCGCTAAAATTTCAGTTTTTCTTATATATCATCCAAATCGTCGATATACGTAGAAATAGCATCGTTTTCGAATTTCGTGCAATTTTTACATTTTTCTTGGAAATTCGCTAAAATTCAATTTTTCTTATATATCTATAGAAATAGCATCGTTTTCAAATTTTGGATAATTTTTACATTTTTCTTGGAAATTCCCTAAAATTTCAGATTTTCTTGGAAATCGCTAAAATTTCAGTTTTTCTTATATATCATCCAAATCGTCGATATAGGTAGAAATAGCATCGTTTTCGAATTTCGTGTAATTTTTACATTTTTCTTGGAAATTCGCTAAAATTCAATTTTTCTTAATTATCTTCCGAATCATCTAGATAGCATCGTTTTCGAATTTCGTGCAATTTTTACATTTTTCTAGGAAATTCGCTAAAATTCAATTTTTCTTATATATCTATAGAAATAGCATCGTTTTCAAATTTTGGTTAATTTTTACATTTTTATTAGAAAATCGTTAAAATTTCAGTTTTTCTTATATATCATCCAAATCGTCGATATACGTAGAAATAGCATCGTTTTCGAATTTCGTGTAATTTTTACATTTTTCTTGGAAATTCGCTAAAATTCAATTTTTCTTATATATCTATAGAAATAGCATCGTTTTGGAATTTTCGTTAATTTTTACATTTTTCTTGGGAAATCGTTAAAATTTCAGTTTTTCTTATATATCATCCAAATCGTCGATAAACGTAGATATATCAACGATTAAGAATTTCGGTTAATTTTTACAGTTTACTCTTAAATTCGCTAAAATTCAATTTATCTTAAATATCTTCCAAATCATCTAGATAGCATCGTTTTCAATTTATGGTTAATTTATACATATTTCTTGGAAATCGTTAAAATTTCAGTTTTTCTTATATATCATCCAAATCGTCGATAAACGTAGATATATCAACGATTAAGAATTTCGGTTAATTTTTACAGTTTACTCGGAAATTCGCTAAAATTCAATTTATCTTAAATATCATCCAAATCATCTAGATAGCATCGTTTTCAATTTATGGTTAACTTATACATATTTCTTGGAAATTTGCTAAAACTTCAGTTTTTCTTATATATCGTCCAAATCGTCGATATACGTAGAAATAGCATCGTTTTCGAATTTCGTGCAATTTTTACATTTTTCTTGGAAATTCGCTAAAATTCAATTTTTCTTATATATCTATAGAAATAGCATCGTTTTCAAATTTTGGATATTTTTTACATTTTTCTTGGAAATTCCCTAAAATTTCAGATTTTCATGGAAATCGCTAAAATTTCAGTTTTTCTTGTATATCATCCAAATCGTCGATATAGGTAGAAATAGCATCGTTTTCGAATTTCGTGTAATTTTTACATTTTTATTAGAAAATCGTTAAAATTTCAGTTTTTCTTATGTATCGTCCAAATCGTCGATATACGTAGAAATAGCATCGTTTTCGAATTTCGTGTAATTTTTACATTTTTCTTGGAAATTCGCTAAAATTCAATTTTTCTTATATATCTATAGAAATAGCATCGTTTTGGAATTTTCGTTAATTTTTACATTTTTCTTGGGAAATCGTTAAAATTTCAGTTTTTCTTATATATCATCCAAATCGTCGATAAACGTAGATATATCAACAATTAAGAATTTCGGTTAATTTTTACAGTTTACTCGGAAATACGCTAAAATTCAATTTATCTTAAATATCATCCAAATCATCTAGATAGCATCGTTTTCAATTTATGGTTAACTTATACATATTTCTTGGAAATTTGCTAAAACTTCAGTTTTTCTTATATATTGTCCAAATCGTCGATATACGTAGAAATAGCATCGTTTTCGAATTTCGTGCAATTTTTACATTTTTCTTGGAAATTCGCTAAAATTCAATTTTTCTTATATATCTATAGAAATAGCATCGTTTTCAAATTTTGGATATTTTTTACATTTTTCTTGGAAATTCCCTAAAATTTCAGATTTTCATGGAAATCGCTAAAGTTTCAGTTTTTCTTGTATATCATCCAAATCGTCGATATAGGTAGAAATAGCATCGTTTTCGAATTTCGTGTAATTTTTACATTTTTATTAGAAAATCGTTAAAATTTCAGTTTTTCTTATATATCGTCCAAATCGTCGATATACGTAGAAATAGCATCCTTTTCGAATTTCGTGCAGTTTTCACATTTTTCTTGGAAATTCGCTAAAATTCAATTTTTCTTATATATCTATCGAAATAGCATCGTTTTCAAATTTTGGATAATTTTTACATTTTTCTTGGAAATTCGCTACAATTTCAGATTTTCTTGGAAATCGCTAAAATTTCAGTTTTTCTTATATATCATCCAAATCGTCGATATACCTTGGAAAATCGTTAAAATTTCGGTTTTCTTGGAAATTCGCTAAAATTTCAGTTTTTCTTATATATCATCCAATTCGTCGATATACGTAGAAATAGCATCGTTTTCGAATTTCGTGAAATTTTTACATTTTTCTTGGAAATTCGCTAAAATTCAATTTTTCTTAAATATGTTCCAAATCATCTAGATAGCATCGTTTTCGAATTTCGTGCAATTTTTACATTTTTCTTGGAAATTCGCTAAAATTCAATTTTTCTTATATATCTATAGAAATAGCATCGTTTTCAAATTTTGGTTAATTTTTACATTTTTATTAGAAAATCGTTAAAATTTCAGTTTTTCTTATATATCATCCAAATCGTCGATATACGTAGAAATAGCATCGTTTTCGAATTTCGTGTAATTTTTACATTTTTCTTGGAAATTCGCTAAAATTCAATTTTTCTTATATATCTATAGAAACAGCATCGTTTTGGAATTTTCGTTAATTTTTACATTTTTCTTGGGAAATCGTTAAAATTTCAGTTTTTCTTATATATCATTCAAATCGTCGATAAACGTAGATATATCAACGATTAAGAATTTCGGTTAATTTTTACAGTTTACTCGGAAATTCGCTAAAATTCAATTTATCTTAAATATCTTCCAAATCATCTAGATAGCATCGTTTTCAATTTATGTTTAATTTATACATATTTCTTGGAAATTTGCTAAAATTTCAGTTTTTCTTATATATCGTCCAAATCGTCGATATACGTAGAAATAGCATCGTTTTCGAATTTCGTGCAATTTTTACATTTTTCTTGGAAATTCGCTAAAATTCAATTTTTCTTATATATCTATAGAAATAGCATCGTTTTCAAATTTTGGATATTTTTTACATTTTTCTTGGAAATTCCCTAAAATTTCAGATTTTCTTGGAAATCGCTAAAATTTCAGTTTTTCTTATATATCATCCAAATCGTCGATATAGGTAGAAATAGCATCGTTTTCGAATTTCGTGTAATTTTTACATTTTTATTAGAAAATCGTTAAAATTTCAGTTTTTCTTATATATCGTCCAAATCGTCGATATACGTAGAAATAGCATCCTTTTCGAATTTCGTGCAATTTTTACATTTTTCTTGGAAATTCGCTAAAATTCAATTTTTCTTATATATCTATAGAAATAGCATCGTTTTCAAATTTTGGATAATTTTTACATTTTTCTTGGAAATTCGCTAAAATTTCAGATTTTCTTGGAAATCGCTAAAATTTCAGTTTTTCTTATATATCATGCAAATCGTCGATATACCTTGGAAAATCGTTAAAATTTCGGTTTTCTTGGAAATTCGCCAAAATTTCAGTTTTTCTTATATATCATCCAATTCGTCGATATACGTAGAAATAGCATCGTTTTCGAATTTCGTGAAATTTATACATTTTTCTTGGAAATTCGCTAAAATTCAATTTTTCTTAAATATCTTCCAAATCATCCAGATAGCATCGTTTTCGAATTTCGTGCAATTTTTACATTTTTCTTGGAAATTCGCTAAAATTCAATTTTTCTTATATATCTATAGAAATAGCATCGTTTTCAAATTTTGGTTACTTTTTACATTTTTATTAGAAAATCGTTAAAATTTCAGTTTTTCTTATATATCATCCAAATCGTCGATATACGTAGAAATAGCATCGTTTTCGAATTTCGTGTAATTTTTACATTTTTCTTGGAAATTCGCTAAAATACAATTTTTCTTATATATCTATAGAAATAGCATCGTTTTGGAATTTTCGTTAATTTTTACATTTTTCTTGGGAAATCATTAAAATTTCAGTTTTTCTTATATATCATCCAAATCGTCGATAAACGTAGATATATCAACGATTAAGAATTTCGGTTAATTTTTACAGTTTACTCGGAAATTCGCTAAAATTCAATTTATCTTAAATATCTTCCAAATCATCTAGATAGCACCGTTTTCAATTTATGGTTAATTTATACATATTTCTTGGAAATTTGCTAAAATTTCAGTTTTTCTTATATATCGTCCAAATCGTCGATATACGTAGAAATAGCATCGTTTTCGAATTTCGTGCAATTTTTACATTTTTCTTGGAAATTCGCTAAAATTCAATTTTTCTTATATATCTATAGAAATAGCATCGTTTTCAAATTTTGGATAATTTTTACATTTTTCTTGGAAATTCCCTAAAATTTCAGATTTTCTTGGAAATCGCTAAAATTTCAGTTTTTCTTATATATCATCCAAACCGTCGATATAGGTAGAAATAGCATCGTTTTCGAATTTCGTGTAATTTTTACATTTTTATTAGAAAATCGTTAAAATTTCAGTTTTTCTTATATATCGTCCAAATCGTCGATATACGTAGAAATAGCATCCTTTTCGAATTTCGTGCAATTTTTACATTTTTCTTGGAAATTCGCTAAAATTCAATTTTTCTTATATATCTATAGAAATAGCATCGTTTTCAAATTTTGGATAATTTTTACATTTTTCTTGGAAATTCGCTAAAATTTCAGATTTTCTTGGAAATCGCTAAAAATTTCAGTTTTTCTTATATATCATCCAAATCATCGATATAGGTAGAAATAGCATCGTTTTCGAATTTCGTGTAATTTTTACATTTTTCTTGGAAATTCGCTAAAATTCAATTTTTCTTAAATATCTTCCAAATCATCTAAATAGCATCGTTTTCGAATTTCGTGCAATTTTTACATTTTTCTAGGAAATTCGCTAAAATTCAATTTTTCTTGTATATCTATAGAAATAGCATCGTTTTCAAATTTTGGTTAATTTTTACATTTTTATTAGAAAATCGTTAAAATTTCAGTTTTTCTTATATATCATCCAAATCGTCGATATACCTAGAAATAGCATCGTTGTCGAATTTCGTGTAATTTTTACATTTTTCTTGGAAATTCGCTAAAATTCAATTTTTCTTATATATCTATAGAAATAGCATCGTTATCAAATTTTGGTTAATTTTTACATTTTTCTTAGAAAATCGTTAAAATTTCGGTTTTCTTGGAAATTCGCTAAAATTTCAGTTTTTCTTATATATCATCCAAATCGTCGATATACGTAGAAATAGCATCGTTTTCGAATTTCGTGCAATTTTTACATTTTTCTTGGAAATTCGCTAAAATTCAATTTTTCTTATATATCTATAGAAATAGCATCGTTTTCAAATTTTGGATAATTTTTACATTTTTCTTGGAAATTCCCTAAAATTTCAGATTTTCTTGGAAATCGCTAAAATTTCAGTTTTTCTTATATATCATCCAAATCGTCGATATAGGTAGAAATAGCATCGTTTTCGAATTTCGTGTAATTTTTACATTTTTCTTGGAAATTCGCTAAAATTCAATTTTTCTTAATTATCTTCCAAATCATCTAGATAGCATCGTTTTCGAATTTCGTGTAATTTTTACATTTTTCTTGGAAATTCGCTAAAATTCAATTTTTCTTATATATCTATAGAAATAGCATCGTTTTGGAATTTTCGTTAATTTTTACATTTTTCTTGGGAAATCGTTAAAATTTCAGTTTTTCTTATATATCATCCAAATCGTCGATAAACGTAGATATATCAACGATTAAGAATTTCGGTTAATTTTTACAGTTTACTCTTAAATTCGCTAAAATTCAATTTATCTTAAATATCTTCCAAATCATCTAGATAGCATCGTTTTCAATTTATGGTTAATTTATACATATTTCTTGGAAATCGTTAAAATTTCAGTTTTTCTTATATATCATCCAAATCGTCGATAAACGTAGATATATCAACGATTAAGAATTTCGGTTAATTTTTACAGTTTACTCGGAAATTCGCTAAAATTCAATTTATCTTAAATATCATCCAAATCATCTAGATAGCATCGTTTTCAATTTATGGTTAACTTATACATATTTCTTGGAAATTTGCTAAAACTTCAGTTTTTCTTATATATCGTCCAAATCGTCGATATACGTAGAAATAGCATCGTTTTCGAATTTCGTGCAATTTTTACATTTTTCTTGGAAATTCGCTAAAATTCAATTTTTCTTATATATCTATAGAAATAGCATCGTTTTCAAATTTTGGATATTTTTTACATTTTTCTTGGAAATTCCCTAAAATTTCAGATTTTCATGGAAATCGCTAAAATTTCAGTTTTTCTTGTATATCATCCAAATCGTCGATATAGGTAGAAATAGCATCGTTTTCGAATTTCGTGTAATTTTTACATTTTTATTAGAAAATCGTTAAAATTTCAGTTTTTCTTATGTATCGTCCAAATCGTCGATATACGTAGAAATAGCATCGTTTTCGAATATCGTGTAATTTTTACATTTTTCTTGGAAATTCGCTAAAATTCAATTTTTCTTATATATCTATAGAAATAGCATCGTTTTGGAATTTTCGTTAATTTTTACATTTTTCTTGGGAAATCGTTAAAATTTCAGTTTTTCTTATATATCATCCAAATCGTCGATAAACGTAGATATATCAACAATTAAGAATTTCGGTTAATTTTTACAGTTTACTCGGAAATACGCTAAAATTCAATTTATCTTAAATATCATCCAAATCATCTAGATAGCATCGTTTTCAATTTATGGTTAACTTATACATATTTCTTGGAAATTTGCTAAAACTTCAGTTTTTCTTATATATTGTCCAAATCGTCGATATACGTAGAAATAGCATCGTTTTCGAATTTCGTGCAATTTTTACATTTTTCTTGGAAATTCGCTAAAATTCAATTTTTCTTATATATCTATAGAAATAGCATCTTTTCAAATTTTGGATATTTTTTACATTTTTCTTGGAAATTCCCTAAAATTTCAGATTTTCATGGAAATCGCTAAAATTTCAGTTTTTCTTGTATATCATCCAAATCGTCGATATAGGTAGAAATAGCATCGTTTTCGAATTTCGTGTAATTTTTACATTTTTATTAGAAAATCGTTAAAATTTCAGTTTTTCTTATATATCGTCCAAATCGTCGATATACGTAGAAATAGCATCCTTTTCGAATTTCGTGCAGTTTTCACATTTTTCTTGGAAATTCGCTAAAATTCAATTTTTCTTATATATCTATCGAAATAGCATCGTTTTCAAATTTTGGATAATTTTTACATTTTTCTTGGAAATTCGCTAAAATTTCAGATTTTCTTGGAAATCGCTAAAATTTCAGTTTTTCTTATATATCATCCAAATCGTCGATATACCTTGGAAAATCGTTAAAATTTCGGTTTTCTTGGAAATTCGCTAAAATTTCAGTTTTTCTTATATATCATCCAATTCGTCGATATACGTAGAAATAGCATCGTTTTCGAATTTCGTGAAATTTTTACATTTTTCTTGGAAATTCGCTAAAATTCAATTTTTCTTAAATATCTTCCAAATCATCTAGATAGCATCGTTTTCGAATTTCGTGCAATTTTTACATTTTTCTTGGAAATTCGCTAAAATTCAATTTTTCTTATATATCTATAGAAATAGCATCGTTTTCAAATTTTGGTTAATTTTTACATTTTTATTAGAAAATCGTTAAAATTTCAGTTTTTCTTATATATCATCCAAATCGTCGATATACGTAGAAATAGCATCGTTTTCGAATTTCGTGTAATTTTTACATTTTTCTTGGAAATTCGCTAAAATTCAATTTTTCTTATATATCTATGGAAACAGCATCGTTTTGGAATTTTCGTTAATTTTTACATTTTTCTTGGGAAATCGTTAAAATTTCAGTTTTTCTTATATATCATTCAAATCGTCGATAAACGTAGATATATCAACGATTAAGAATTTCGGTTAATTTTTACAGTTTACTCGGAAATTCGCTAAAATTCAATTTATCTTAAATATCTTCCAAATCATCTAGATAGCATCGTTTTCAATTTATGTTTAATTTATACATATTTCTTGGAAATTTGCTAAAATTTCAGTTTTTCTTATATATCGTCCAAATCGTCGATATACGTAGAAATAGCATCGTTTTCGAATTTCTTGCAATTTTTACATTTTTCTTGGAAATTCGCTAAAATTCAATTTTTCTTATATATCTATAGAAATAGCATCGTTTTCAAATTTTGGATATTTTTTACATATTTCTTGGAAATTCCCTAAAATTTCAGATTTTCTTGGAAATCGCTAAAATTTCAGTTTTTCTTATATATCATCCAAATCGTCGATATAGGTAGAAATAGCATCGTTTTCGAATTTCGTGTAATTTTTACATTCTTATTAGAAAATCGTTAAAATTTCAGTTTTTCTTATATATCGTCCAAATCGTCGATATACGTAGAAGTAGCATCCTTTTCGAATTTCGTGCAATTTTTACATTTTTCTTGGAAATTCGCTAAAATTCAATTTTTCTTATATATCTATAGAAATAGCATCGTTTTCAAATTTTGGATAATTTTTACATTTTTCTTGGAAATTCGCTAAAATTTCAGATTTTCTTGGAAATCGCTAAAACTTCAGTTTTTCTTATATATCATCCAAATCGTCGATATACCTTGGAAAATCGTTAAAATTTCGGTTTCCTTGGAAATTCGCTAAAATTTCAGTTTTTCTTATATATCATCCAAATCGTCGATATACGTAGAAATAGCATCGTTTTCGAATTTCGTGTAATTTTTACATTTTTCTTGGAAATTCGCTTAAATTCAATTTTTCCTAAATATCTTCCAAATCATCCAGATAGCATCGTTTTCGAATTTCGTGCAATTTTTACATTTTTCTTGGAAATTCGCTAAAATTCAATTTTTCTTATATATCTATAGAAATAGCATCGTTTTCAAATTTTGGTTACTTTTTACATTTTTATTAGAAAATCGTTAAAATTTCAGTTTTTCTTATATATCATCCAAATCGTCGATATACGTAGAAATAGCATCGTTTTCGAATTTCGTGTAATTTTTACATTTTTCTTGGAAATTCGCTAAAATACAATTTTTCTTATATATCTATAGAAATAGCATCGTTTTGGAATTTTCGTTAATTTTTACATTTTTCTTGGGAAATCGTTAAAATTTCAGTTTTTCTTATATATCATTCAAATCGTCGATAAACGTAGATATATCAACGATTAAGAATTTCGGTTAATTTTTACAGTTTACTCGGAAATTCGCTAAAATTCAATTTATCTTAAATATCTTCCAAATCATCTAGATAGCATCGTTTTCAATTTATGTTTAATTTATACATATTTCTAGGAAATTTGCTAAAATTTCAGTTTTTCTTATATATCGTCCAAATCGTCGATATACGTAGAAATAGCATCGTTTTCGAATTTCGTGCAATTTTTACATTTTTCTTGGAAATTCGCTAAAATTCAATTTTTCTTATATATCTATAGAAATAGCATCGTTTTCAAATTTTGGATATTTTTTACATTTTTCTTGGAAATTCCCTAAAATTTCAGATTTTCTTGGAAATCGCTAAAATTTCAGTTTTTCTTATATATCATCCAAATCGTCGATATAGGTAGAAATAGCATCGTTTTCGAATTTCGTGTAATTTTTACATTTTTATTAGAAAATCGTTAAAATTTCAGTTTTTCTTATATATCGTCCAAATCGTCGATATACGTAGAAGTAGCATCCTTTTCGAATTTCGTGCAATTTTTACATTTTTCTTGGAAATTCGCTAAAATTCAATTTTTCTTATATATCTATAGAAATAGCATCGTTTTCAAATTTTGGATAATTTTTACATTTTTCTTGGAAATTCGCTAAAATTTCAGATTTTCTTGGAAATCGCTAAAACTTCAGTTTTTCTTATATATCATCCAAATCGTCGATATACCTTGGAAAATCGTTAAAATTTCGGTTTCCTTGGAAATTCGCTAAAATTTCAGTTTTTCTTATATATCATCCAAATCGTCGATATACGTAGAAATAGCATCGTTTTCGAATTTCGTGTAATTTTTACATTTTTCTTGGAAATTCGCTTAAATTCAATTTTTCTTAAATATCTTCCAAATCATCTAGATAGCATCGTTTTCGAATTTCGTGCAATTTTTACATTTTTCTTGGAAATTCGCTAAAATTCAATTTTTCTTATATATCTATAGAAATAGCATCGTTTTCAAATTTTGGTTAATTTTTACATTTTTCTTGGAAAATCGTTAAAATTTCGGTTTTCTTGGAAATTCGCTAAAATTTCAGTTTTTCTTATATATCATCCAAATCGTCGATATACGTAGAAATAGCATCGTTTTCGAATTTCGTGTAATTTTTACATTTTTCTTGGAAATTCGCTAAAATTCAATTTTTCTTAAATATCTTCCAAATCATCTAGATAGCATCGTTTTCGAATTTCGTTCAATTTTTACGTTTTCCTTGGAAATTCGCTAAAATTCAATTTTTCTTATATATCTATAGAAATAGCATCGTTTTCAAATTTTGGATAATTTTTACATTTGTCTTGGAAATTCGCTAAAATTTCAGATTTTCTTGGAAATCGCTAAAATTTCAGTTTTTCTTATATAGCATCGTTTTCGAATTTCGTGTAATTTTTACATTTTTCTTGGATATTCGCTAAAATTGAATTTTTCTTATATGGAAAAAATTAGCATCGTTTTCAAATTTTGGTTAATTTTTACATTTTTATTAGAAAATCGTTAAAATTTCAGTTTTTCTTATATATCGTCCAAATCGTCGATATACGTAGAAATAGCATCCTTTTCGAATTTCGTGCAATTTTTACATTTTTCTTGGAAATTCGCTAAAATTCAATTTTTCTTATATATCTATAGAAATAGCATCCTTTTCGAATTTCGTGCAATTTTTACATTTTTCTTGGAAATTCGCTAAAATTCAATTTTTCTTATATATCTATAGAAATAGCATCGTTTTCAAATTTTGGATAATTTTTACATTTGTCTTGGAAATTCGCTAAAATTTCAGATTTTCTTGGAAATCGCTAAAATTTCAGTTTTTCTTATATAGCATCGTTTTCGAATTTCGTGTAATTTTTACATTTTTCTTGGAAATTCGCTAAAATTCAATTTTTCTTATATATCTATAGAAATAGCATCGCTTTCAAATTTTGGATAATTTTTACATTTGTCTTGGAAATTCGCTAAAATTTCAGATTTTCTTGGAAAATCGTTAAAATTTCAGTTTTTCTTATATATCATCCAAATCGTCGATAAATGTAGAAATATCAACGATTAAGAATTTCGGTTAATTTTTGCAGTTTACTCGGAAATTCGCTAAAATTCAATTTTTCTTAAATATCTTCCAAATCATCTAGATAGCATCGTTTTCAATTTTTGGTTAATTTATACATATTTCTTGGAAATTTGCTAAAATTTCAGTTTTTCTTATATATCGTCCAAATCGTCGATATACGTAGAAATAGCATCGTTTTCGAATTTCGTGCAATTTTTACATTTTTCTTGGAAATTCGCTAAAATTCAATTTTTCTTATATATCTATAGAAATAGCATCGTTTTCAAATTTTGGATAATTTTTACATTTGTCTTGGAAATTCGCTAAAATTTCAGATTTTCTTGGAAAATCGTTAAAATTTCAGTTTTTCTTATATATCATCCAAATCGTCGATAAATGTAGAAATATCAACGATTAAGAATTTCGGTTAATTTTTACAGTTTACTCGGAAATTCGCTAAAATTCAATTTTTCTTAAATATCTTCCAAATCATCTAGATAGCATCGTTTTCAATTTTTGGTTAATTTATACATATTTCTTGGAAATTTGCTAAAATTTCAGTTTTTCTTATATATCGTCCAAATCGCCGATATACGTAGAAATACCATCGTTTTCGAATTTCGTGCAATTTTTACATTTTTCTTGGAAATTCGCTAAAATTCAATTTTTCTTATATATCTATAGAAATAGCATCGTTTTCAAATTTTGGATAATTTTTACATTTTTCTTGGAAATTCGCTAAAATTCAATTTTTCTTATATATCTATAGAAATAGCATCGTTTTCAAATTTTGGATAATTTTTACATTTTTCTTGGAAATTCGCTAAAATTTCAGATTTTCTTGGAAATCGCTAAAATTTCAGTTTTTCTTATATATCATCCAAATCGTCGATATACCTTGGAAAATCGTTAAAATTTCGGTTTTCTTGGAAATTCGCTAAAATTTCAGTTTTTCTTATATATCATCCAAATCGTCGATATACGTAGAAATAGCATCGTTTTCGAATTTCGTGTAATTTTTACATTTTTCTTGGAAATTCGCTAAAATTCAATTTTTCTTATATATCTATAGAAATAGCATCGTTTTGGAATTTTCGTTAATTTTTACATTTTTCTTGGGAAATCGTTAAAATTTCAGTTTTTCTTATATATCATCCAAATCGTCGATAAACGTAGATATATCAACGATTAAGAATTTCGGTTAATTTTTACAGTTTACTCGGAAATTCGCTAAAATTCAATTTATCTTAAATATCTTCCAAATCATCTAGATAGCACCGTTTTCAATTTATGGTTAATTTATACATATTTCTTGGAAATTTGCTAAAATTTCAGTTTTTCTTATATATCGTCCAAATCGTCGATATACGTAGAAATAGCATCGTTTTCGAATTTCGTGCAATTTTTACATTTTTCTTGGAAATTCGCTAAAATTCAATTTTTCTTATATATCTATAGAAATAGCATCGTTCTCAAATTTTGGATAATCTTTACATTTTTCTTGGAAATTCGCTAAAATTTCAGATTTTCTTGGAAATCGCTAAAATTTCAGTTTTTCTTATATATCATCCAAATCGTCGATATACGTAGAAATAGCATTGTTTTCGAATTTCGTGTAATTTTTACATTTTTCTTGGAAATTCGCTAAAATTCAATTTTTCTTATATATCTATAGAAATAGCATCGTTTTGGAATTTTCGTTAATTTTTACATTTTTCTTGGGAAATCATTAAAATTTCAGTTTTTCTTATATATCATCCAAATCGTCGATAAACGTAGATATATCAACGATTAAGAATTTCGGTTAATTTTTACAGTTTACTCGGAAATTCGCTAAAATTCAATTTATCTTAAATATCTTCCAAATCATCTAGATAGCACCGTTTTCAATTTATGGTTAATTTATACATATTTCTTGGAAATTTGCTAAAATTTCAGTTTTTCTTATATATCGTCCAAATCGTCGATATACGTAGAAATAGCATCGTTTTCGAATTTCGTGTAATTTTTACATTTTTATTAGAAAATCGTTAAAATTTCAGTTTTTCTTATATATCGTCCAAATCGTCGATATACGTAGAAATAGCATCCTTTTCGAATTTCGTGTAATTATTACATTTTTCTTGGAAATTCGCTAAAATTCAATTTTTCTTATATATCTATAGAAATAGCATCGTTTTGGAATTTTCGTTAATTTTTACATTTTTATTAGAAAATCGTTAAAATTTCAGTTTTTCTTATATATCATCCAAATCGTCGATATACGTAGAAATAGCATCGTTTTCGAATTTCGTGTAATTTTTACATTTTTCTTGGAAATTCGCTAAAATTCAATTTTTCTTATATATCTATAGAAATAGCATCGTTTTGGAATTTTCGTTAATTTTTACATTTTTCTTGGGAAATCATTAAAATTTCAGTTTTTCTTATATATCATCCAAATCGTCGATAAACGTAGATATATCAACGATTAAGAATTTCGGTTAATTTTTACAGTTTACTCGGAAATTCGCTAAAATTCAATTTATCTTAAATATCTTCCAAATCATCTAGATAGCACCGTTTTCAATTTATGGTTAATTTATACATATTTCTTGGAAATTTGCTAAAATTTCAGTTTTTCTTATATATCGTCCAAATCGTCGATATACGTAGAAATAGCATCGTTTTCGAATTTCGTGCAATTTTTACATTTTTCTTGGAAATTCGCTAAAATTCAATTTTTCTTATATATCTATAGAAATAGCATCGTTTTCAAATTTTGGATAATTTTTACATTTTTCTTGGAAATTCCCTAAAATTTCAGATTTTCTTGGAAATCGCTAAAATTTCAGTTTTTCTTATATATCATCCAAATCGTCGATATAGGTAGAAATAGCATCGTTTTCGAATTTCGTGTAATTTTTACATTTTTATTAGAAAATCGTTAAAATTTCAGTTTTTCTTATATATCGTCCAAATCGTCGATATACGTAGAAATAGCATCCTTTTCGAATTTCGTGCAATTTTCACATTTTTCTTGGAAATTCGCTAAAATTCAATTTTTCTTATATATCTATAGAAATAGCATCGTTTTCAAATTTTGGATAATTTTTACATTTTTATTAGAAAATCGTTAAAATTTCAGTTTTTCTTATATATCATCCAAATCGTCGATATACGTAGAAATAGCATCGTTTTCGAATTTCGTGTAATTTTTACATTTTTCTTGGAAATTCGCTAAAATTCAATTTTTCTTATATATCTATAGAAATAGCATCGTTTTCAAATTTTGGATAATTTTTACATTTTTCTTGGAAATTCCCTAAAATTTCAGATTTTCTTGGAAATCGCTAAAATTTCTGTTTTTCTTATATATCATCCAAATCGTCGATATACGTAGAAATAGCATCGTTTTCGAATTTCGTGTAATTTTTACATTTTTCTTGGAAATTCGCTAAAATTCAATTTTTCTTATATATCTATAGAAATAGCATCGTTTTGGAATTTTCGTTAATTTTTACATTTTTCTTGGGAAATCGTTAAAATTTCAGTTTTTCTTATATATCATCCAAATCGTCGATAAACGTAGATATATCAACGATTAAGAATTTCGGTTAATTTTTACAGTTTACTCGGAAATTCGCTAAAATTCAATTTATCTTAAATATCTTCCAAATCATCTAGATAGCACCGTTTTCAATTTATGGTTAATTTATACATATTTCTTGGAAATTTGCTAAAATTTCAGTTTTTCTTATATATCGTCCAAATCGTCGATATACGTAGAAATAGCATCGTTTTCGAATTTCGTGCAATTTTTACATTTTTCTTGGAAATTCGCTAAAATTCAATTTTTCTTATATATCTATAGAAATAGCATCGTTCTCAAATTTTGGATAATCTTTACATTTTTCTTGGAAATTCGCTAAAATTTCAGATTTTCTTGGAAATCGCTAAAATTTCAGTTTTTCTTATATATCATCCAAATCGTCGATATACGTAGAAATAGCATTGTTTTCGAATTTCGTGTAATTTTTACATTTTTCTTGGAAATTCGCTAAAATTCAATTTTTCTTATATATCTATAGAAATAGCATCGTTTTGGAATTTTCGTTAATTTTTACATTTTTCTTGGGAAATCATTAAAATTTCAGTTTTTCTTATATATCATCCAAATCGTCGATAAACGTAGATATATCAACGATTAAGAATTTCGGTTAATTTTTACAGTTTACTCGGAAATTCGCTAAAATTCAATTTATCTTAAATATCTTCCAAATCATCTAGATAGCACCGTTTTCAATTTATGGTTAATTTATACATATTTCTTGGAAATTTGCTAAAATTTCAGTTTTTCTTATATATCGTCCAAATCGTCGATATACGTAGAAATAGCATCGTTTTCGAATTTCGTGTAATTTTTACATTTTTATTAGAAAATCGTTAAAATTTCAGTTTTTCTTATATATCGTCCAAATCGTCGATATACGTAGAAATAGCATCCTTTTCGAATTTCGTGTAATTATTACATTTTTCTTGGAAATTCGCTAAAATTCAATTTTTCTTATATATCTATAGAAATAGCATCGTTTTGGAATTTTCGTTAATTTTTACATTTTTATTAGAAAATCGTTAAAATTTCAGTTTTTCTTATATATCATCCAAATCGTCGATATACGTAGAAATAGCATCGTTTTCGAATTTCGTGTAATTTTTACATTTTTCTTGGAAATTCGCTAAAATTCAATTTTTCTTATATATCTATAGAAATAGCATCGTTTTGGAATTTTCGTTAATTTTTACATTTTTCTTGGGAAATCATTAAAATTTCAGTTTTTCTTATATATCATCCAAATCGTCGATAAACGTAGATATATCAACGATTAAGAATTTCGGTTAATTTTTACAGTTTACTCGGAAATTCGCTAAAATTCAATTTATCTTAAATATCATCCAAATCATCTAGATAGCACCGTTTTCAATTTATGGTTAATTTATACATATTTCTTGGAAATTTGCTAAAATTTCAGTTTTTCTTATATATCGTCCAAATCGTCGATATACGTAGAAATAGCATCGTTTTCGAATTTCGTGCAATTTTTACATTTTTCTTGGAAATTCGCTAAAATTCAATTTTTCTTATATATCTATAGAAATAGCATCGTTTTCAAATTTTGGATAATTTTTACATTTTTCTTGGAAATTCCCTAAAATTTCAGATTTTCTTGGAAATCGCTAAAATTTCAGTTTTTCTTATATATCATCCAAATCGTCGATATAGGTAGAAATAGCATCGTTTTCGAATTTCGTGTAATTTTTACATTTTTATTAGAAAATCGTTAAAATTTCAGTTTTTCTTATATATCGTCCAAATCGTCGATATACGTAGAAATAGCATCCTTTTCGAATTTCGTGCAATTTTCACATTTTTCTTGGAAATTCGCTAAAATTCAATTTTTCTTATATATCTATAGAAATAGCATCGTTTTCAAATTTTGGATAATTTTTACATTTTTCTTGGAAATTCCCTAAAATTTCAGATTTTCTTGGAAATCGCTAAAATTTCAGTTTTTCTTATATATCATCCAAATCGTCGATATAGGTAGAAATAGCATCGTTTTCGAATTTCGTGCAATTTTTACATTTTTCTTGGAAATTCGCTAAAATTCAATTTTTCTTATATATCTATAGAAATAGCATCGTTTTCAAATTTTGGATAATTTTTACATTTTTCTTGGAAATTCGCTAAAATTTCAGATTTTCTTGGAAATCGCTAAAATTTCAGTTTTTCTTATATATCATCCAAATCGTCGATATACGTAGAAATAGCATCGTTTTCGAATTTCGTGTAATTTTTACATTTTTCTTGGAAATTCGCTAAAATTCAATTTTTCTTATATATCTATAGAAATAGCATCGTTTTCAAATTTTGGATAATTTTTACATTTTTCTTGGAAATTCGCTAAAATTTCAGATTTTCTTGGAAATCGCTAAAATTTCAGGTTTTCTTATATATCATCCAAATCGTCGATATACCTTGGAAAATCGTTAAAATTTCGGTTTTCTTGGAAATTCGCTAAAATTTCAGTTTTTCTTATATATCATCCAAATCGTCGATATACGTAGAAATAGCATCGTTTTCGAATTTCGTGTAATTTTTACATTTTTCTTGGAAATTCGCTAAAATTCAATTTTTCTTAAATATCTTCCAAATCATCTAGATAGCATCGTTTTCGAATATCGTGCAATTTTTACATTTTTCTTGGAAATTCGCTAAAATTCAATTTTTCTAATATATCTATAGAAATAGCATCGTTTTCAAATTTTGGTTAATTTTTACATTTTTCTTGGAAAATCGTTAAAATTTCGGTTTTCTTGGAAATTCGCTAAAATTTCAGTTTTTCTTATATATCATCCAAATCGTCGATATACGTAGAAATAGCATCGTTTTCGAATTTCGTGTAATTTTTACATTTTTCTTGGAAATTCGCTAAAATTCAATTTTTCTTAAATATCTTCCAAATCATCTAGATAGCATCGTTTTCGAATTTCGTTCAATTTTTACATTTTTCTTGGAAATTCGCTAAAATTCAATTTTTCTTATATATCTATAGAAATAGCATCGTTTTCAAATTTTGGATAATTTTTACATTTGTCTTGGAAATTCGCTAAAATTTCAGATTTTCTTGGAAATCGCTAAAATTTCAGTTTTTCTTATATAGCATCGTTTTCGAATTTCGTGTAATTTTTACATTTTTCTTGGATATTCGCTAAAATTCAATTTTTCTTATATGGAAAAAATTAGCATCGTTTTCAAATTTTGGTTAATTTTTACATTTTTATTAGAAAATCGTTAAAATTTCAGTTTTTCTTATATATCAACCAAATCGTCGATATACGTAGAAATAGCATCGTTTTGGAATTTTCGTTAATTTTTACATTTTTCTTGGAAAATCGTTAAAATTTCGGTTTTCTTGGAAATTCGCTAAAATTTTATTTTTTCTTATATATCATCCAAATCGTCGATATACGTAGAAATAGCATCGTTTTCGAATTTCGTGTAATTTTTACATTTTTCTTGGAAATTCGCTAAAATTCAATTTTTCTTAAATATCTTCCAAATCATCTAGATACCATCGTTTTCGAATTTCGTGCAATTTTTACATTTTTCTTGGAAATTCGCTAAAATTCAATTTTTCTTATATATCTATAGAAATAGCATCGTTTTCAAATTTTGGTTAATTTTTACATTTTTCTTGGAAAATCGTTAAAATTTCGGTTTTCTTGGAAATTCGCTAAAATTTCAGTTTTTCTTATATATCATCCAAATCGTCGATATACGTAGAAATAGCATCGTTTTCGAATTTCGTGTAATTTTTACATTTTTCTTGGAAATTCGCTAAAATTCAATTTTTCTTAAATATCTTCCAAATCATCTAGATAGCATCGTTTTCGAATATCGTGCAATTTTTACATTTTTCTTGGAAATTCGCTAAAATTCAATTTTTCTTATATATCTATAGAAATAGCATCGTTTTCAAATTTTGGTTAATTTTTACATTTTTCTTGGAAAATCGTTAAAATTTCGGTTTTCTTGGAAATTCGCTAAAATTTCAGTTTTTCTTATATATCATCCAAATCGTCGATATACGTAGAAATAGCATCGTTTTCGAATTTCGTGTAATTTTTACATTTTTCTTGGAAATTCGCTAAAATTCAATTTTTCTTAAATATCTTCCAAATCATCTAGATAGCATCGTTTTCGAATTTCGTTCAATTTTTACATTTTTCTTGGAAATTCGCTGAAATTCAATTTTTCTTATATATCTATAGAAATAGCATCGTTTTCAAATTTTGGATAATTTTTACATTTGTCTTGGAAATTCGCTAAAATTTCAGATTTTCTTGGAAATCGCTAAAATTTCAGTTTTTCTTATATAGCATCGTTTTCGAATTTCGTGTAATTTTTACATTTTTCTTGGATATTCGCTAAAATTCAATTTTTCTTATATGGAAAAAATTAGCATCGTTTTCAAATTTTGGTTAATTTTTACATTTTTATTAGAAAATCGTTAAAATTTCAGTTTTTCTTATATATCAACCAAATCGTCGATATACGTAGAAATAGCATCGTTTTGGAATTTTCGTTAATTTTTACATTTTTCTTGGAAAATCGTTAAAATTTCG
The DNA here is from genome assembly GCA_963921985.1 of Agrilus biguttatus. Classification (NCBI taxonomy): domain Eukaryota; kingdom Metazoa; phylum Arthropoda; class Insecta; order Coleoptera; family Buprestidae; genus Agrilus; species Agrilus biguttatus. Next base: position 20,535,680 of record OY998117.1, on the reverse strand, counting down.
GTTTTCTTGGAAATTCGCTAAAATTTTATTTTTTCTTATATATCATCCAAATCGTCGATATACGTAGAAATAGCATCGTTTTCGAATTTCGTGTAATTTTTACATTTTTCTTGGAAATTCGCTAAAATTCAATTTTTCTTAAATATCTTCCAAATCATCTAGATAGCATCCTTTTCGAATTTCGTGCAATTTTTACATTTTTCTTGGAAATTCGCTAAAATTCAATTTTTCTTATATATCTATAGAAATAGCATCGTTTTCAAATTTTGGTTAATTTTTACATTTTTCTTGGAAAATCGTTAAAATTTCGGTTTTCTTGGAAATTCGCTAAAATTTCAGTTTTTCTTATATATCATCCAAATCGTCGATATACGTAGAAATAGCATCATTTTCGAATTTCGTGTAATTTTTACATTTTTCTTGGAAATTCGCTAAAGTTCAATTTTTCTTAAATATCTTCCAAATCATCTAGATAACATCGTTTTCGAATTTCGTTCAATTTTTACATTTTTCTTGGAAATTCGCTAAAATTCAATTTTTCTTATATATCTATAGAAATAGCATCGTTTTCAAATTTTGGATAATTTTTACATTTTTCTTGGAAATTCGCTAAAATTTCAGATTTTCTTGGAAATCGCTAAAATTTCAGTTTTTCTTATATAGCATCGTTACCGAATTTCGTGTAATTTTTACATTTTTCTTGGATATTCGCTAAAATTCAATTTTTCTTATATGGAAAAAATTAGCATCGTTTTCAAATTTTGGTTAATTTTTACATTTTTATTAGAAAATCGTTAAAATTTCAGTTTTTCTTATATATCATCCAAATCGTCGATATACGTAGAAATAGCATCGTTTTCGAATTTCGTGCAATTTTTACATTTTTCTTGGAAATTCGCTAAAATTCAATTTTTCTTATATATCTATAGAAATAGCATCGCTTTCAAATTTTGGATAATTTTTACATTTGTCTTGGAAATTCGCTAAAATTTCAGATTTTCTTGGAAAATCGTTAAAATTTCAGTTTTTCTTATATATCATCCAAATCGTCGATAAATGTAGAAATATCAACGATTAAGAATTTCGGTTAATTTTTACAGTTTACTCGGAAATTCGCTAAAATTCAATTTTTCTTAAATATCTTCCAAATCATCTAGATAGCATCGTTTTCAATTTTTGGTTAATTTATACATATTTCTTGGAAATTTGCTAAAATTTCAGTTTTTCTTATATATCGTCCAAATCGTCGATATACGTAGAAATAGCATCCTTTTCGAATTTCGTGCAATTTTTACATTTTTCTTGGAAATTCGCTAAAATTCAATTTTTCTTATATATCTACAGAAATAGCATCGTTTTCAAATTTTGGATAATTTTTACATTTGTCTTGGAAATTCGCTAAAATTTCAGATTTTCTTGGAAAATCGTTAAAATTTCAGTTTTTCTTATATATCATCCAAATCGTCGATAAATGTAGAAATATCAACGATTAAGAATTTCGGTTAATTTTTACAGTTTACTCGGAAATTCGCTAAAATTCAATTTTTCTTAAATATCTTCCAAATCATCTAGATAGCATCGTTTTCAATTTTTGGTTAATTTATACATATTTCTTGGAAATTTGCTAAAATTTCAGTTTTTCTTATATATCGTCCAAATCGCCGATATACGTAGAAATACCATCGTTTTCGAATTTCGTGCAATTTTTACATTTTTCTTGGAAATTCGCTAAAATTCAATTTTTCTTATATATCTATAGAAATAGCATCGTTTTCAAATTTTGGATAATTTTTACATTTTTCTTGGAAATTCGCTAAAATTCAATTTTTCTTATATATCTATAGAAATAGCATCGTTTTCAAATTTTGGATAATTTTTACATTTTTCTTGGAAATTCGCTAAAATTTCAGATTTTCTTGGAAATCGCTAAAATTTCAGTTTTTCTTATATATCATCCAAATCGTCGATATACCTTGGAAAATCGTTAAAATTTCGGTTTTCTTGGAAATTCGCTAAAATTTCAGTTTTTCTTATATATCATCCAAATCGTCGATATACGTAGAAATAGCATCGTTTTCGAATTTCGTGTAATTTTTACATTTTTCTTGGAAATTCGCTAAAATTCAATTTTTCTTAAATATCTTCCAAATCATCTAGATAGCATCGTTTTCGAATTTCGTGCAATTTTTACATATTTCTTGGAAATTCGCTAAAATTCAATTTTTCTTATATATCTATAGAAATAGCATCGTTTTCAAATTTTGGTTAATTTTTACATTTTTATTAGAAAATCGTTAAAATTTCAGTTTTTCTTATATATCATCCAAATCGTCGATATACGTAGAAATAGCATCGTTTTCGAATTTCGTGTAATTTTTACATTTTTCTTGGAAATTCGCTAAAATTCAATTTTTCTTATATATCTATAGAAATAGCATCGTTTTCAAATTTTGGATAATTTTTACATTTTTCTTGGAAATTCCCTAAAATTTCAGATTTTCTTGGAAATCGCTAAAATTTCTGTTTTTCTTATATATCATCCAAATCGTCGATAAACGTAGAAATAGCATCGTTTTCGAATTTCGTGCAATTTTTACATTTTTCTTGGAAATTCGCTAAAATTCAATTTTTCTTATATATCTATAGAAATAGCATCGTTCTCAAATTTTGGATAATCTTTACATTTTTCTTGGAAATTCGCTAAAATTTCAGATTTTCTTGGAAATCGCTAAAATTTCAGTTTTTCTTATATATCATCCAAATCGTCGATATACGTAGAAATAGCATAGTTTTCGAATTTCGTGTAATTTTTACATTTTTCTTGGAAATTCGCTAAAATTCAATTTTTCTTATATATCTATAGAAATAGCATCGTTTTGGAATTTTCGTTAATTTTTACATTTTTCTTGGGAAATCATTAAAATTTCAGTTTTTCTTATATATCATCCAAATCGTCGATAAACGTAGATATATCAACGATTAAGAATTTCGGTTAATTTTTACAGTTTACTCGGAAATTCGCTAAAATTCAATTTATCTTAAATATCTTCCAAATCATCTAGATAGCACCGTTTTCAATTTATGGTTAATTTATACATATTTCTTGGAAATTTGCTAAAATTTCAGTTTTTCTTATATATCGTCCAAATCGTCAATATACGTAGAAATAGCATCGTTTTCGAATTTCGTGCAATTTTTACATTTTTCTTGGAAATTCGCTAAAATTCAATTTTTCTTATATATCTATAGAAATAGCATCGTTTTCAAATTTTGGATAATTTTTACATTTTTCTTGGAAATTCCCTAAAATTTCAGATTTTTTTGGAAATCGTTAAAATTTCAGTTTTTCTTATATATCGTCCAAATCGTCGATATACGTAGAAATAGCATCCTTTTCGAATTTCGTGCAATTTTTACATTTTTCTTGGAAATTCGCTAAAATTCAATTTTTCTTATATATCTATAGAAATAGCATCGTTTTCAAATTTTGGATAATTTTTACATTTTTCTTGGAAATTCGCTAAAATTTCAGATTTTCTTGGAAATCGCTAAAATTTCAGTTTTTCTTATATATCATCCAAATCATCGATATAGGTAGAAATAGCATCGTTTTCGAATTTCGTGTAATTTTTACATTTTTCTTGGAAATTCGCTAAAATTCAATTTTTCTTAAATATCTTCCAAATCATCTAGATAGCATCGTTTTCGAATTTCGTGCAATTTTTACATTTTTCTTGGAAATTCGCTAAAATTCAATTTTTCTTATATATCTATAGAAATAGCATCGTTTTCAAATTTTGATTAATTTTTACATTTTTATTAGAAAATCGTTAAAATTTCAGTTTTTCTTATATATCATCCAAATCGTCGATATACGTAGAAATAGCATCGTTTTCGAATTTCGTGTAATTTTTACATTTTTCTTGGAAATTCGCTAAAATTCAATTTTTCTTATATATCTATAGAAATAGCATCGTTTTCAAATTTTGGATAATTTTTACATTTTTCTTGGAAATTCCCTAAAATTTCAGATTTTCTTGGAAATCGCTAAAATTTCTGTTTTTCTTATATATCATCCAAATCGTCGATATACGTAGAAATAGCATCGTTTTCGAATTTCGTGTAATTTTTACATTTTTCTTGGAAATTCGCTAAAATTCAGTTTTTCTTATATATCTATAGAAATAGCATCGTTTTGGAATTTTCGTTAATTTTTACATTTTTCTTGGGAAATCGTTAAAATTTCAGTTTTTCTTATATATCATCCAAATCGTCGATAAACGTAGATATATCAACGATTAAGAATTTCGGTTAATTTTTACAGTTTACTCGGAAATTCGCTAAAATTCAATTTATCTTAAATATCTTCCAAATCATCTAGATAGCACCGTTTTCAATTTATGGTTAATTTATACATATTTCTTGGAAATTTGCTAAAATTTCAGTTTTTCTTATATATCGTCCAAATCGTCGATATACGTAGAAATAGCATCGTTTTCGAATTTCGTGCAATTTTTACATTTTTCTTGGAAATTCGCTAAAATTCAATTTTTCTTATATATCTATAGAAATAGCATCGTTCTCAAATTTTGGATAATCTTTACATTTTTCTTGGAAATTCGCTAAAATTTCAGATTTTCTTGGAAATCGCTAAAATTTCAGTTTTTCTTATATATCATCCAAATCGTCGATATACGTAGAAATAGCATTGTTTTCGAATTTCGTGTAATTTTTACATTTTTCTTGGAAATTCGCTAAAATTCAATTTTTCTTATATATCTATAGAAATAGCATCGTTTTGGAATTTTCGTTAATTTTTACATTTTTCTTGGGAAATCATTAAAATTTCAGTTTTTCTTATATATCATCCAAATCGTCGATAAACGTAGATATATCAACGATTAAGAATTTCGGTTAATTTTTACAGTTTACTCGGAAATTCGCTAAAATTCAATTTATCTTAAATATCTTCCAAATCATCTAGATAGCACCGTTTTCAATTTATGGTTAATTTATACATATTTCTTGGAAATTTGCTAAAATTTCAGTTTTTCTTATATATCGTCCAAATCGTCGATATACGTAGAAATAGCATCGTTTTCGAATTTCGTGTAATTTTTACATTTTTATTAGAAAATCGTTAAAATTTCAGTTTTTCTTATATATCGTCCAAATCGTCGATATACGTAGAAATAGCATCCTTTTCGAATTTCGTGTAATTATTACATTTTTCTTTGAAATTCGCTAAAATTCAATTTTTCTTATATATCTATAGAAATAGCATCGTTTTGGAATTTTCGTTAATTTTTACATTTTTATTAGAAAATCGTTAAAATTTCAGTTTTTCTTATATATCATCCAAATCGTCGATATACGTAGAAATAGCATCGTTTTCGAATTTCGTGTAATTTTTACATTTTTCTTGGAAATTCGCTAAAATTCAATTTTTCTTATATATCTATAGAAATAGCATCGTTTTGGAATTTTCGTTAATTTTTACATTTTTCTTGGGAAATCATTAAAATTTCAGTTTTTCTTATATATCATCCAAATCGTCGATAAACGTAGATATATCAACGATTAAGAATTTCGGTTAATTTTTACAGTTTACTCGGAAATTCGCTAAAATTCAATTTATCTTAAATATCTTCCAAATCATCTAGATAGCACCGTTTTCAATTTATGGTTAATTTATACATATTTCTTGGAAATTTGCTAAAATTTCAGTTTTTCTTATATATCGTCCAAATCGTCGATATACGTAGAAATAGCATCGTTTTCGAATTTCGTGCAATTTTTACATTTTTCTTGGAAATTCGCTAAAATTCAATTTTTCTTATATATCTATAGAAATAGCATCGTTTTCAAATTTTGGATAATTTTTACATTTTTCTTGGAAATTCCCTAAAATTTCAGATTTTCTTGGAAATCGCTAAAATTTCAGTTTTTCTTATATATCATCCAAATCGTCGATATAGGTAGAAATAGCATCGTTTTCGAATTTCGTGTAATTTTTACATTTTTATTAGAAAATCGTTAAAATTTCAGTTTTTCTTATATATCGTCCAAATCGTCGATATACGTAGAAATAGCATCCTTTTCGAATTTCGTGCAATTTTCACATTTTTCTTGGAAATTCGCTAAAATTCAATTTTTCTTATATATTTATAGAAATAGCATCGTTTTCAAATTTTGGATAATTTTTACATTTTTCTTGGAAATTCCCTAAAATTTCAGATTTTCTTGGAAATCGCTAAAATTTCAGTTTTTCTTATATATCATCCAAATCGTCGATATAGGTAGAAATAGCATCGTTTTCGAATTTCGTGTAATTTTTACATTTTTATTAGAAAATCGTTAAAATTTCAGTTTTTCTTATATATCATCCAAATCGTCGATATAGGTAGAAATAGCATCCTTTTCGAATTTCGTGCAATTTTTACATTTTTCTTGGAAATTCGCTAAAATTCAATTTTTCTTATATATCTATAGAAATAGCATCGTTTTCAAATTTTGGATAATTTTTACATTTTTCTTGGAAATTCGCTAAAATTTCAGATTTTCTTGGAAATCGCTAAAATTTCAGTTTTTCTTATATATCATCCAAATCATCGATATAGGTAGAAATAGCGTCGTTTTCGAATTTCGTGTAATTTTTACATTTTTCTTGGAAATTCGCTAAAATTCAATTTTTCTTATATGGAAAAAAATAGCATCGTTTTCAAATTTTGGTTAATTTTTACATTTTTATTAGAAAATCGTTAAAATTTCAGTTTTTCTTATATATCATCCAAATCGTCGATATACGTAGAAATAGCATCGTTTTCGAATTTCGTGTAATTTTTACATTTTTCTTGGAAATTCGCTAAAATTCAATTTTTCTTATATATCTATAGAAATAGCATCGTTTTGGAATTTTCGTTAATTTTTACATTTTTCTTGGGAAATCGTTAAAATTTCAGTTTTTCTTATATATCATCCAAATCGTCGATAAATGTAGATATATCAACGATAAAGAATTTCGGTTAATTTTTACAGTTTACTCGGAAATTCGCTAAAATTCAATTTATCTTAAATATCATCCAAATCATCTAGATAGCATCGTTTTCAATTTATGGTTAACTTATACATATTTCTTGGAAATTTGCTAAAACTTCAGTTTTTCTTATATATCGTCCAAATCGTCGATATACGTAGAAATAGCATCGTTTTCGAATTTCGTGCAATTTTTACATTTTTCTTGGAAATTCGCTAAAATTCAATTTTTCTTATATATCTATAGAAATAGCATCGTTTTCAAATTTTGGATATTTTTTACATTTTTCTTGGAAATTCCCTAAAATTTCAGATTTTCTTGGAAATCGCTAAAATTCCAGTTTTTCATATATATCATCCAAATCGTCGATATAGGTAGAAATAGCATCGTTTTCGAATTTCGTGTAATTTTTACATTTTTATTAGAAAATCGTTAAAATTTCAGTTTTTCTTATATATCGTCCAAATCGTCGATATACGTAGAAATAGCATCCTTTTCGAATTTCGTGCAATTTTCACATTTTTCTTGGAAATTCGCTAAAATTCAATTTTTCTTATATATCTATCGAAATAGCATCGTTTTCAAATTTTGGATAATTTTTACATTTTTCTTGGAAATTCGCTAAAATTTCAGATTTTCTTGGAAATCGCTAAAATTTCAGTTTTTCTTATATATCATCCAAATCGTCGATATACCTTGGAAAATCGTTAAAATTTCGGTTTTCTTGGAAATTCGCTAAAATTTCAGTTTTTCTTATATATCATCCAAATCGTCGATATACGTAGAAATAGCATCGTTTTCGAATTTCGTGAAATTTTTACATTTTTCTTGGAAATTCGCTAAAATTCAATTTTTCTTAAATATCTTCCAAATCATCTAGATAGCATCGTTTTCGAATTTCGTGCAATTTTTAGATTTTTCTTGGAAATTCGCTAAAATTCAATTTTTCTTATATATCTATAGAAATAGCATCGTTTTCAAATTTTGGTTACTTTTTACATTTTTATTAGAAAATCGTTAAAATTTCAGTTTTTCTTATATATCATCCAAATCGTCGATATACGTAGAAATAGCATCGTTTTCGAATTTCGTGTAATTTTTACATTTTTCTTGGAAATTCGCTAAAATTCTATTTTTCTTATATATCTATAGAAATAGCATCGTTTTGGAATTTTCGTTAATTTTTACATTTTTCTTGGGAAATCGTTAAAATTTCAGTTTTTCTTATATATCATATAAATCGTCGATAAACGTAGATATATCAACGATTAAGAATTTCGGTTAATTTTTACAGTTTACTCGGAAATTCGCTAAAATTCAATTTATCTTAAATATCTTCCAAATCATCTAGATAGCATTGTTTTCAATTTATGTTTAATTTATACATATTTCTTGGAAATTCGCTAAAATTCAATTTTTCTTATATATCTATAGAAATAGCATCGTTTTCAAATTTTGGATATTTTTTACATTTTTCTTGGAAATTCCCTAAAATTTCAGATTTTCTTGGAAATCGCTAAAATTCCAGTTTTTCATATATATCATCCAAATCGTCGATATAGGTAGAAATAGCATCGTTTTCGAATTTCGTGTAATTTTTACATTTTTATTAGAAAATCGTTAAAATTTCAGTTTTTCTTATATATCGTCCAAATCGTCGATATACGTAGAAATAGCATCCTTTTCGAATTTCGTGCAATTTTACATTTTTCTTGGAAATTCGCTAAAATTCAATTTTTCTTATATATCTATCGAAATAGCATCGTTTTCAAATTTTGGATAATTTTTACATTTTTCTTGGAAATTCGCTAAAATTTCAGATTTTCTTGGAAATCGCTAAAATTTCAGTTTTTCTTATATATCATCCAAATCGTCGATATACCTTGGAAAATCGTTAAAATTTCGGTTTTCTTGGAAATTCGCTAAAATTTCAGTTTTTCTTATATATCATCCAAATCGTCGATATACGTAGAAATAGCATCGTTTTCGAATTTCGTGAAATTTTTACATTTTTCTTGGAAATCCGCTAAAATTCAATTTTTCTTAAATATCTTCCAAATCATCTAGATAGCATCGTTTTCGAATTTCGTGCAATTTTTAGATTTTTCTTGGAAATTCGCTAAAATTCAATTTTTCTTATATATCTATAGAAATAGCATCGTTTTCAAATTTTGGTTACTTTTTACATTTTTATTAGAAAATCGTTAAAATTTCAGTTTTTCTTATATATCATCCAAATCGTCGATATACGTAGAAATAGCATCGTTTTCGAATTTCGTGTAATTTTTACATTTTTCTTGGAAATTCGCTAAAATTCTATTTTTCCTATATCTATAGAAATAGCATCGTTTTGGAATTTTCGTTAATTTTTACATTTTTCTTGGGAAATCGTTAAAATTTCAGTTTTTCTTATATATCATATAAATCGTCGATAAACGTAGATATATCAACGATTAAGAATTTCGGTTAATTTTTACAGTTTACTCGGAAATTCGCTAAAATTCAATTTATCTTAAATATCTTCCAAATCATCTAGATAGCATTGTTTTCAATTTATGTTTAATTTATACATATTTCTTGGAAATTCGCTAAAATTCAATTTTTCTTATATATCTATAGAAATAGCATCGTTTTCAAATTTTGGATATTTTTTACATTTTTCTTGGAAATTCCCTAAAATTTCAGATTTTCTTGGAAATCGCTAAAATTTCAGTTTTTCATATATATCATCCAAATCGTCGATATAGGTAGAAATAGTATCGTTTTCGAATTTCGTGTAATTTTTACATTTTTATTAGAAAATCGTTAAAATTTCAGTTTTTCTTATATATCGTCCAAATCGTCGATATACGTAGAAATAGCATCCTTTTCGAATTTCGTGCAATTTTTACATTTTTCTTGGAAATTCGCTAAAATTCAATTTTTCTTATATATCTATAGAAATAGCATCGTTTTCAAATTTTGGTTAATTTTTACATTTTTCTTGGAAAATCGTTAAAATTTCGGTTTTCTTGGAAATTCGCTAAAATTTCAGTTTTTCTTATATATCATCCAAATCGTCGATATACGTAGAAATAGCATCGGTTTCGAATTTCGTGCAATTTTTATATTTTTCTTGGAAATTCGCTAAAATTCAATTTTTCTTAAATATCTATAGAAATAGCATCGTTTTCAAATTTTGGTTAATTTTTACATTTTTCTTGGAAAATCGTTAAAATTTCGGTTTTCTTGGAAATTCGCTAAAATTTCAGTTTTTCTTATATATCATCCAAATCGTCGATATACGTAGAAATAGCATCGGTTTCGAATTTCGTGCAATTTTTATATTTTTCTTGGAAATTCGCTAAAATTCAATTTTTCTTATATATCTATAGAAATACCATCGTTTTCAAATTTTGGTTAATTTTTACATTTTTCTTGGAAAATCGTTAAAATTTCGGTTTTCTTGGAAATTCGCTAAAATTTCATTTTTTCTTATATATCATCCAAATCGTCGATATACGTAGAAATAGCATCGTTTTCGAATTTCGTGTAATTTTTACATTTTTCTTGGAAATTCGCTAAAATTCAATTTTTCTTAAATATCTTCCAAATCATCTAGATAGCATCGTTTTCGAATTTCGTGCAATTTTTACATTTTTCTTGGAAATTCGCTAAAATTCAATTTTCCTTATATATCTATAGAAATAGCATCGTTTTGGAATTTTCGTTAATTTTTACATTTTTCTTGGGAAATCGTTAAAATTTCAGTTTTTCTTATATATCATCCAAATCGTCGATAAACGTATATCAACGATTAAGAATTTCGGTTAATTTTTACAGCTTACTCTTAAATTCGCTAAAATTCAATTTATCTTAAATATCTTCCAAATCATCTAGATAGCATCGTTTTCAATTTATGGTTAATTTATACATATTTCTTGGAAATTTGCTAAAATTTCAGTTTTTCTTATATATCGTCCAAATCGTCGATATAGGTAGAAATAGCATCGTTTTCGAATTTCGTGTAATTTTTACATTTTTATTAGAAAATCGTTAAAATTTCAGTTTTTCTTATATATCTATAGAAATAGCATCGTTTTCAAATTTTGGATAATCTTTACATTTTTCTTGGAAATTCGCTAAAATTTCAGATTTTCTTGGAAATCGCTAAAATTTCAGTTTTTCTTATATATCGTCCAAATCGTCGATATACGTAGAAATAGCATCGTTTTCGAATTTCGTGCAATTTTTACATTTTTCTTGGAAATTCGCTAAAATTCAATTTTTCTTATATATCTATAGAAATAGCATCGTTTTCAAATTTTGGATAATTTTTACATTTTTCTTGGAAATTCCCTAAAATTTCAGATTTTCTTGGAAATCGCTAAAATTTCAGTTTTTCTTATATATCATCCAAACCGTCGATATAGGTAGAAATAGCATCGTTTTCGAATTTCGTGTAATTTTTACATTTTTATTAGAAAATCGTTAAAATTTCAGTTTTTCTTATATATCGTCCAAATCGTCGATATACGTAGAAATAGCATCCTTTTCGAATTTCGTGCAATTTTTACATTTTTCTTGGAAATTCGCTAAAATTCAATTTTTCTTATATATCTATAGAAATAGCATCGTTTTCAAATTTTGGATAATCTTTACATTTTTCTTGGAAATTCGCTAAAATTTCAGATTTTCTTGGAAATCGCTAAAATTTCAGTTTTTCTTATATATCATCCAAATCGTCGATATACGTAGAAATAGCATCGTTTTCGAATTTCGTGTAATTTTTACATTTTTCTTGGAAATTCGCTAAAATTCAATTTTTCTTATATATCTATAGAAATAGCATCGTTTTGGAATTTTCGTTAATTTTTACATTTTTCTTGGGAAATCATTAAAATTTCAGTTTTTCTTATATATCATCCAAATCGTCGATAAACGTAGATATATCAACGATTAAGAATTTCGGTTAATTTTTACAGTTTACTCGGAAATTCGCTAAAATTTAATTTATCTTAAATATCTTCCAAATCATCTAGATAGCACCGTTTTCAATTTATGGTTAATTTATACATATTTCTTGGAAATTTGCTAAAATTTCAGTTTTTCTTATATATCGTCCAAATCGTCGATATACGTAGAAATAGCATCGTTTTCGAATTTCGTGCAATTTTTACATTTTTCTTGGAAATTCGCTAAAATTCAATTTTTCTTATATATCTATAGAAATAGCATCGTTTTCAAATTTTGGATAATTTTTACATTTTTCTTGGAAATTCCCTAAAATTTCAGATTTTCTTGGAAATCGCTAAAATTTCAGTTTTTCTTATATATCATCCAAACCGTCGATATAGGTAGAAATAGCATCGTTTTCGAATTTCGTGTAATTTTTACATTTTTATTAGAAAATCGTTAAAATTTCAGTTTTTCTTATATATCGTCCAAATCGTCGATATACGTAGAAATAGCATCCTTTTCGAATTTCGTGCAATTTTTACATTTTTCTTGGAAATTCGCTAAAATTCAATTTTTCTTATATATCTATAGAAATAGCATCGTTTTCAAATTTTGGTTAATTTTTACATTTTTATTAGAAAATCGTTAAAATTTCAGTTTTTCTTATATATCATCCAAATCGTCGATATACCTAGAAATAGCATCGTTGTCGAATTTCGTGTAATTTTTACATTTTTCTTGGAAATTCGCTAAAATTCAATTTTTCTTATATATCTATAGAAATAGCATCGTTATCAAATTTTGGTTAATTTTTACATTTTTCTTAGAAAATCGTTAAAATTTCGGTTTTCTTGGAAATTCGCTAAAATTTCAGTTTTTCTTATATATCATCCAAATCGTCGATATACGTAGAAATAGCATCGTTTTCGAATTTCGTGCAATTTTTACATTTTTCTTGGAAATTCGCTAAAATTCAATTTTTCTTATATATCTATAGAAATAGCATCGTTTTCAAATTTTGGATAATTTTTACATTTTTCTTGGAAATTCCCTAAAATTTCAGATTTTCTTGGAAATCGCTAAAATTTCAGTTTTTCTTATATATCATCCAAATCGTCGATATAGGTAGAAATAGCATCGTTTTCGAATTTCGTGTAATTTTTACATTTTTCTTGGAAATTCGCTAAAATTCAATTTTTCTTAATTATCTTCCGAATCATCTAGATAGCATCGTTTTCGAATTTCGTGCAATTTTTACATTTTTCTAGGAAATTCGCTAAAATTCAATTTTTCTTATATATCTATAGAAATAGCATCGTTTTCAAATTTTGGTTAATTTTTACATTTTTATTAGAAAATCGTTAAAATTTCAGTTTTTCTTATATATCATCCAAATCGTCGATATACGTAGAAATAGCATCGTTTTCGAATTTCGTGTAATTTTTACATTTTTCTTGGAAATTCGCTAAAATTCAATTTTTCTTATATATCTATAGAAATAGCATCGTTTTGGAATTTTCGTTAATTTTTACATTTTTCTTGGGAAATCGTTAAAATTTCAGTTTTTCTTATATATCATCCAAATCGTCGATAAACGTAGATATATCAACGATTAAGAATTTCGGTTAATTTTTACAGTTTACTCTTAAATTCGCTAAAATTCAATTTATCTTAAATATCTTCCAAATCATCTAGATAGCATCGTTTTCAATTTATGGTTAATTTATACATATTTCTTGGAAATCGTTAAAATTTCAGTTTTTCTTATATATCATCCAAATCGTCGATAAACGTAGATATATCAACGATTAAGAATTTCGGTTAATTTTTACAGTTTACTCGGAAATTCGCTAAAATTCAATTTATCTTAAATATCATCCAAATCATCTAGATAGCATCGTTTTCAATTTATGGTTAACTTATACATATTTCTTGGAAATTTGCTAAAACTTCAGTTTTTCTTATATATCGTCCAAATCGTCGATATACGTAGAAATAGCATCGTTTTCGAATTTCGTGCAATTTTTACATTTTTCTTGGAAATTCGCTAAAATTCAATTTTTCTTATATATCTATAGAAATAGCATCGTTTTCAAATTTTGGATATTTTTTACATTTTTCTTGGAAATTCCCTAAAATTTCAGATTTTCATGGAAATCGCTAAAATTTCAGTTTTTCTTGTATATCATCCAAATCGTCGATATAGGTAGAAATAGCATCGTTTTCGAATTTCGTGTAATTTTTACATTTTTATTAGAAAATCGTTAAAATTTCAGTTTTTCTTATGTATCGTCCAAATCGTCGATATACGTAGAAATAGCATCGTTTTCGAATTTCGTGTAATTTTTACATTTTTCTTGGAAATTCGCTAAAATTCAATTTTTCTTATATATCTATAGAAATAGCATCGTTTTGGAATTTTCGTTAATTTTTACATTTTTCTTGGGAAATCGTTAAAATTTCAGTTTTTCTTATATATCATCCAAATCGTCGATAAACGTAGATATATCAACAATTAAGAATTTCGGTTAATTTTTACAGTTTACTCGGAAATACGCTAAAATTCAATTTATCTTAAATATCATCCAAATCATCTAGATAGCATCGTTTTCAATTTATGGTTAACTTATACATATTTCTTGGAAATTTGCTAAAACTTCAGTTTTTCTTATATATTGTCCAAATCGTCGATATACGTAGAAATAGCATCGTTTTCGAATTTCGTGCAATTTTTACATTTTTCTTGGAAATTCGCTAAAATTCAATTTTTCTTATATATCTATAGAAATAGCATCGTTTTCAAATTTTGGATATTTTTTACATTTTTCTTGGAAATTCCCTAAAATTTCAGATTTTCATGGAAATCGCTAAAGTTTCAGTTTTTCTTGTATATCATCCAAATCGTCGATATAGGTAGAAATAGCATCGTTTTCGAATTTCGTGTAATTTTTACATTTTTATTAGAAAATCGTTAAAATTTCAGTTTTTCTTATATATCGTCCAAATCGTCGATATACGTAGAAATAGCATCCTTTTCGAATTTCGTGCAGTTTTCACATTTTTCTTGGAAATTCGCTAAAATTCAATTTTTCTTATATATCTATCGAAATAGCATCGTTTTCAAATTTTGGATAATTTTTACATTTTTCTTGGAAATTCGCTACAATTTCAGATTTTCTTGGAAATCGCTAAAATTTCAGTTTTTCTTATATATCATCCAAATCGTCGATATACCTTGGAAAATCGTTAAAATTTCGGTTTTCTTGGAAATTCGCTAAAATTTCAGTTTTTCTTATATATCATCCAATTCGTCGATATACGTAGAAATAGCATCGTTTTCGAATTTCGTGAAATTTTTACATTTTTCTTGGAAATTCGCTAAAATTCAATTTTTCTTAAATATGTTCCAAATCATCTAGATAGCATCGTTTTCGAATTTCGTGCAATTTTTACATTTTTCTTGGAAATTCGCTAAAATTCAATTTTTCTTATATATCTATAGAAATAGCATCGTTTTCAAATTTTGGTTAATTTTTACATTTTTATTAGAAAATCGTTAAAATTTCAGTTTTTCTTATATATCATCCAAATCGTCGATATACGTAGAAATAGCATCGTTTTCGAATTTCGTGTAATTTTTACATTTTTCTTGGAAATTCGCTAAAATTCAATTTTTCTTATATATCTATAGAAACAGCATCGTTTTGGAATTTTCGTTAATTTTTACATTTTTCTTGGGAAATCGTTAAAATTTCAGTTTTTCTTATATATCATTCAAATCGTCGATAAACGTAGATATATCAACGATTAAGAATTTCGGTTAATTTTTACAGTTTACTCGGAAATTCGCTAAAATTCAATTTATCTTAAATATCTTCCAAATCATCTAGATAGCATCGTTTTCAATTTATGTTTAATTTATACATATTTCTTGGAAATTTGCTAAAATTTCAGTTTTTCTTATATATCGTCCAAATCGTCGATATACGTAGAAATAGCATCGTTTTCGAATTTCGTGCAATTTTTACATTTTTCTTGGAAATTCGCTAAAATTCAATTTTTCTTATATATCTATAGAAATAGCATCGTTTTCAAATTTTGGATATTTTTTACATTTTTCTTGGAAATTCCCTAAAATTTCAGATTTTCTTGGAAATCGCTAAAATTTCAGTTTTTCTTATATATCATCCAAATCGTCGATATAGGTAGAAATAGCATCGTTTTCGAATTTCGTGTAATTTTTACATTTTTATTAGAAAATCGTTAAAATTTCAGTTTTTCTTATATATCGTCCAAATCGTCGATATACGTAGAAATAGCATCCTTTTCGAATTTCGTGCAATTTTTACATTTTTCTTGGAAATTCGCTAAAATTCAATTTTTCTTATATATCTATAGAAATAGCATCGTTTTCAAATTTTGGATAATTTTTACATTTTTCTTGGAAATTCGCTAAAATTTCAGATTTTCTTGGAAATCGCTAAAATTTCAGTTTTTCTTATATATCATGCAAATCGTCGATATACCTTGGAAAATCGTTAAAATTTCGGTTTTCTTGGAAATTCGCCAAAATTTCAGTTTTTCTTATATATCATCCAATTCGTCGATATACGTAGAAATAGCATCGTTTTCGAATTTCGTGAAATTTATACATTTTTCTTGGAAATTCGCTAAAATTCAATTTTTCTTAAATATCTTCCAAATCATCCAGATAGCATCGTTTTCGAATTTCGTGCAATTTTTACATTTTTCTTGGAAATTCGCTAAAATTCAATTTTTCTTATATATCTATAGAAATAGCATCGTTTTCAAATTTTGGTTACTTTTTACATTTTTATTAGAAAATCGTTAAAATTTCAGTTTTTCTTATATATCATCCAAATCGTCGATATACGTAGAAATAGCATCGTTTTCGAATTTCGTGTAATTTTTACATTTTTCTTGGAAATTCGCTAAAATACAATTTTTCTTATATATCTATAGAAATAGCATCGTTTTGGAATTTTCGTTAATTTTTACATTTTTCTTGGGAAATCATTAAAATTTCAGTTTTTCTTATATATCATCCAAATCGTCGATAAACGTAGATATATCAACGATTAAGAATTTCGGTTAATTTTTACAGTTTACTCGGAAATTCGCTAAAATTCAATTTATCTTAAATATCTTCCAAATCATCTAGATAGCACCGTTTTCAATTTATGGTTAATTTATACATATTTCTTGGAAATTTGCTAAAATTTCAGTTTTTCTTATATATCGTCCAAATCGTCGATATACGTAGAAATAGCATCGTTTTCGAATTTCGTGCAATTTTTACATTTTTCTTGGAAATTCGCTAAAATTCAATTTTTCTTATATATCTATAGAAATAGCATCGTTTTCAAATTTTGGATAATTTTTACATTTTTCTTGGAAATTCCCTAAAATTTCAGATTTTCTTGGAAATCGCTAAAATTTCAGTTTTTCTTATATATCATCCAAACCGTCGATATAGGTAGAAATAGCATCGTTTTCGAATTTCGTGTAATTTTTACATTTTTATTAGAAAATCGTTAAAATTTCAGTTTTTCTTATATATCGTCCAAATCGTCGATATACGTAGAAATAGCATCCTTTTCGAATTTCGTGCAATTTTTACATTTTTCTTGGAAATTCGCTAAAATTCAATTTTTCTTATATATCTATAGAAATAGCATCGTTTTCAAATTTTGGATAATTTTTACATTTTTCTTGGAAATTCGCTAAAATTTCAGATTTTCTTGGAAATCGCTAAAAATTTCAGTTTTTCTTATATATCATCCAAATCATCGATATAGGTAGAAATAGCATCGTTTTCGAATTTCGTGTAATTTTTACATTTTTCTTGGAAATTCGCTAAAATTCAATTTTTCTTAAATATCTTCCAAATCATCTAAATAGCATCGTTTTCGAATTTCGTGCAATTTTTACATTTTTCTAGGAAATTCGCTAAAATTCAATTTTTCTTGTATATCTATAGAAATAGCATCGTTTTCAAATTTTGGTTAATTTTTACATTTTTATTAGAAAATCGTTAAAATTTCAGTTTTTCTTATATATCATCCAAATCGTCGATATACCTAGAAATAGCATCGTTGTCGAATTTTGTGTAATTTTTACATTTTTCTTGGAAATTCGCTAAAATTCAATTTTTCTTATATATCTATAGAAATAGCATCGTTATCAAATTTTGGTTAATTTTTACATTTTTCTTAGAAAATCGTTAAAATTTCGGTTTTCTTGGAAATTCGCTAAAATTTCAGTTTTTCTTATATATCATCCAAATCGTCGATATACGTAGAAATAGCATCGTTTTCGAATTTCGTGCAATTTTTACATTTTTCTTGGAAATTCGCTAAAATTCAATTTTTCTTATATATCTATAGAAATAGCATCGTTTTCAAATTTTGGATAATTTTTACATTTTTCTTGGAAATTCCCTAAAATTTCAGATTTTCTTGGAAATCGCTAAAATTTCAGTTTTTCTTATATATCATCCAAATCGTCGATATAGGTAGAAATAGCATCGTTTTCGAATTTCGTGTAATTTTTACATTTTTCTTGGAAATTCGCTAAAATTCAATTTTTCTTAATTATCTTCCAAATCATCTAGATAGCATCGTTTTCGAATTTCGTGTAATTTTTACATTTTTCTTGGAAATTCGCTAAAATTCAATTTTTCTTATATATCTATAGAAATAGCATCGTTTTGGAATTTTCGTTAATTTTTACATTTTTCTTGGGAAATCGTTAAAATTTCAGTTTTTCTTATATATCATCCAAATCGTCGATAAACGTAGATATATCAACGATTAAGAATTTCGGTTAATTTTTACAGTTTACTCTTAAATTCGCTAAAATTCAATTTATCTTAAATATCTTCCAAATCATCTAGATAGCATCGTTTTCAATTTATGGTTAATTTATACATATTTCTTGGAAATCGTTAAAATTTCAGTTTTTCTTATATATCATCCAAATCGTCGATAAACGTAGATATATCAACGATTAAGAATTTCGGTTAATTTTTACAGTTTACTCGGAAATTCGCTAAAATTCAATTTATCTTAAATATCATCCAAATCATCTAGATAGCATCGTTTTCAATTTATGGTTAACTTATACATATTTCTTGGAAATTTGCTAAAACTTCAGTTTTTCTTATATATCGTCCAAATCGTCGATATACGTAGAAATAGCATCGTTTTCGAATTTCGTGCAATTTTTACATTTTTCTTGGAAATTCGCTAAAATTCAATTTTTCTTATATATCTATAGAAATAGCATCGTTTTCAAATTTTGGATATTTTTTACATTTTTCTTGGAAATTCCCTAAAATTTCAGATTTTCATGGAAATCGCTAAAATTTCAGTTTTTCTTGTATATCATCCAAATCGTCGATATAGGTAGAAATAGCATCGTTTTCGAATTTCGTGTAATTTTTACATTTTTATTAGAAAATCGTTAAAATTTCAGTTTTTCTTATGTATCGTCCAAATCGTCGATATACGTAGAAATAGCATCGTTTTCGAATATCGTGTAATTTTTACATTTTTCTTGGAAATTCGCTAAAATTCAATTTTTCTTATATATCTATAGAAATAGCATCGTTTTGGAATTTTCGTTAATTTTTACATTTTTCTTGGGAAATCGTTAAAATTTCAGTTTTTCTTATATATCATCCAAATCGTCGATAAACGTAGATATATCAACAATTAAGAATTTCGGTTAATTTTTACAGTTTACTCGGAAATACGCTAAAATTCAATTTATCTTAAATATCATCCAAATCATCTAGATAGCATCGTTTTCAATTTATGGTTAACTTATACATATTTCTTGGAAATTTGCTAAAACTTCAGTTTTTCTTATATATTGTCCAAATCGTCGATATACGTAGAAATAGCATCGTTTTCGAATTTCGTGCAATTTTTACATTTTTCTTGGAAATTCGCTAAAATTCAATTTTTCTTATATATCTATAGAAATAGCATCTTTTCAAATTTTGGATATTTTTTACATTTTTCTTGGAAATTCCCTAAAATTTCAGATTTTCATGGAAATCGCTAAAATTTCAGTTTTTCTTGTATATCATCCAAATCGTCGATATAGGTAGAAATAGCATCGTTTTCGAATTTCGTGTAATTTTTACATTTTTATTAGAAAATCGTTAAAATTTCAGTTTTTCTTATATATCGTCCAAATCGTCGATATACGTAGAAATAGCATCCTTTTCGAATTTCGTGCAGTTTTCACATTTTTCTTGGAAATTCGCTAAAATTCAATTTTTCTTATATATCTATCGAAATAGCATCGTTTTCAAATTTTGGATAATTTTTACATTTTTCTTGGAAATT
This sequence comes from Agrilus biguttatus, assembly GCA_963921985.1. NCBI lineage: Eukaryota > Metazoa > Arthropoda > Insecta > Coleoptera > Buprestidae > Agrilus > Agrilus biguttatus. Next base: position 20,515,328 of record OY998117.1, on the reverse strand, counting down.
CGCTAAAATTTCAGATTTTCTTGGAAATCGCTAAAATTTCAGTTTTTCTTATATATCATCCAAATCGTCGATATACCTTGGAAAATCGTTAAAATTTCGGTTTTCTTGGAAATTCGCTAAAATTTCAGTTTTTCTTATATATCATCCAATTCGTCGATATACGTAGAAATAGCATCGTTTTCGAATTTCGTGAAATTTTTACATTTTTCTTGGAAATTCGCTAAAATTCAATTTTTCTTAAATATCTTCCAAATCATCTAGATAGCATCGTTTTCGAATTTCGTGCAATTTTTACATTTTTCTTGGAAATTCGCTAAAATTCAATTTTTCTTATATATCTATAGAAATAGCATCGTTTTCAAATTTTGGTTAATTTTTACATTTTTATTAGAAAATCGTTAAAATTTCAGTTTTTCTTATATATCATCCAAATCGTCGATATACGTAGAAATAGCATCGTTTTCGAATTTCGTGTAATTTTTACATTTTTCTTGGAAATTCGCTAAAATTCAATTTTTCTTATATATCTATGGAAACAGCATCGTTTTGGAATTTTCGTTAATTTTTACATTTTTCTTGGAAATTCGCTAAAATTTCAGTTTTTCTTATATATCATTCAAATCGTCGATAAACGTAGATATATCAACGATTAAGAATTTCGGTTAATTTTTACAGTTTACTCGGAAATTCGCTAAAATTCAATTTATCTTAAATATCTTCCAAATCATCTAGATAGCATCGTTTTCAATTTATGTTTAATTTATACATATTTCTTGGAAATTTGCTAAAATTTCAGTTTTTCTTATATATCGTCCAAATCGTCGATATACGTAGAAATAGCATCGTTTTCGAATTTCTTGCAATTTTTACATTTTTCTTGGAAATTCGCTAAAATTCAATTTTTCTTATATATCTATAGAAATAGCATCGTTTTCAAATTTTGGATATTTTTTACATATTTCTTGGAAATTCCCTAAAATTTCAGATTTTCTTGGAAATCGCTAAAATTTCAGTTTTTCTTATATATCATCCAAATCGTCGATATAGGTAGAAATAGCATCGTTTTCGAATTTCGTGTAATTTTTACATTCTTATTAGAAAATCGTTAAAATTTCAGTTTTTCTTATATATCGTCCAAATCGTCGATATACGTAGAAGTAGCATCCTTTTCGAATTTCGTGCAATTTTTACATTTTTCTTGGAAATTCGCTAAAATTCAATTTTTCTTATATATCTATAGAAATAGCATCGTTTTCAAATTTTGGATAATTTTTACATTTTTCTTGGAAATTCGCTAAAATTTCAGATTTTCTTGGAAATCGCTAAAACTTCAGTTTTTCTTATATATCATCCAAATCGTCGATATACCTTGGAAAATCGTTAAAATTTCGGTTTCCTTGGAAATTCGCTAAAATTTCAGTTTTTCTTATATATCATCCAAATCGTCGATATACGTAGAAATAGCATCGTTTTCGAATTTCGTGTAATTTTTACATTTTTCTTGGAAATTCGCTTAAATTCAATTTTTCCTAAATATCTTCCAAATCATCCAGATAGCATCGTTTTCGAATTTCGTGCAATTTTTACATTTTTCTTGGAAATTCGCTAAAATTCAATTTTTCTTATATATCTATAGAAATAGCATCGTTTTCAAATTTTGGTTACTTTTTACATTTTTATTAGAAAATCGTTAAAATTTCAGTTTTTCTTATATATCATCCAAATCGTCGATATACGTAGAAATAGCATCGTTTTCGAATTTCGTGTAATTTTTACATTTTTCTTGGAAATTCGCTAAAATACAATTTTTCTTATATATCTATAGAAATAGCATCGTTTTGGAATTTTCGTTAATTTTTACATTTTTCTTGGGAAATCGTTAAAATTTCAGTTTTTCTTATATATCATTCAAATCGTCGATAAACGTAGATATATCAACGATTAAGAATTTCGGTTAATTTTTACAGTTTACTCGGAAATTCGCTAAAATTCAATTTATCTTAAATATCTTCCAAATCATCTAGATAGCATCGTTTTCAATTTATGTTTAATTTATACATATTTCTAGGAAATTTGCTAAAATTTCAGTTTTTCTTATATATCGTCCAAATCGTCGATATACGTAGAAATAGCATCGTTTTCGAATTTCGTGCAATTTTTACATTTTTCTTGGAAATTCGCTAAAATTCAATTTTTCTTATATATCTATAGAAATAGCATCGTTTTCAAATTTTGGATATTTTTTACATTTTTCTTGGAAATTCCCTAAAATTTCAGATTTTCTTGGAAATCGCTAAAATTTCAGTTTTTCTTATATATCATCCAAATCGTCGATATAGGTAGAAATAGCATCGTTTTCGAATTTCGTGTAATTTTTACATTTTTATTAGAAAATCGTTAAAATTTCAGTTTTTCTTATATATCGTCCAAATCGTCGATATACGTAGAAGTAGCATCCTTTTCGAATTTCGTGCAATTTTTACATTTTTCTTGGAAATTCGCTAAAATTCAATTTTTCTTATATATCTATAGAAATAGCATCGTTTTCAAATTTTGGATAATTTTTACATTTTTCTTGGAAATTCGCTAAAATTTCAGATTTTCTTGGAAATCGCTAAAACTTCAGTTTTTCTTATATATCATCCAAATCGTCGATATACCTTGGAAAATCGTTAAAATTTCGGTTTCCTTGGAAATTCGCTAAAATTTCAGTTTTTCTTATATATCATCCAAATCGTCGATATACGTAGAAATAGCATCGTTTTCGAATTTCGTGTAATTTTTACATTTTTCTTGGAAATTCGCTTAAATTCAATTTTTCTTAAATATCTTCCAAATCATCTAGATAGCATCGTTTTCGAATTTCGTGCAATTTTTACATTTTTCTTGGAAATTCGCTAAAATTCAATTTTTCTTATATATCTATAGAAATAGCATCGTTTTCAAATTTTGGTTAATTTTTACATTTTTCTTGGAAAATCGTTAAAATTTCGGTTTTCTTGGAAATTCGCTAAAATTTCAGTTTTTCTTATATATCATCCAAATCGTCGATATACGTAGAAATAGCATCGTTTTCGAATTTCGTGTAATTTTTACATTTTTCTTGGAAATTCGCTAAAATTCAATTTTTCTTAAATATCTTCCAAATCATCTAGATAGCATCGTTTTCGAATTTCGTTCAATTTTTACGTTTTCCTTGGAAATTCGCTAAAATTCAATTTTTCTTATATATCTATAGAAATAGCATCGTTTTCAAATTTTGGATAATTTTTACATTTGTCTTGGAAATTCGCTAAAATTTCAGATTTTCTTGGAAATCGCTAAAATTTCAGTTTTTCTTATATAGCATCGTTTTCGAATTTCGTGTAATTTTTACATTTTTCTTGGATATTCGCTAAAATTGAATTTTTCTTATATGGAAAAAATTAGCATCGTTTTCAAATTTTGGTTAATTTTTACATTTTTATTAGAAAATCGTTAAAATTTCAGTTTTTCTTATATCATCCAAATCGTCGATATACGTAGAAATAGCATCGTTTTCGAATTTCGTGCAATTTTTACATTTCTCTTGGGAATTTGCTAAAATTCAATTTTTCTTATATATCTATAGAAATAGCATCGTTTTCAAATTTTGGATAGTTTTTACATTTGTCTTGGAAATTCGCTAAAATTTCAGATTTTCTTGGAAAATCGTTAAAATTTCAGTTTTTCTTATATATCATCCAAATCGTCGATAAATGTAGAAATATCAACGATTAAGAATTTCGGTTAATTTTTACAGTTTACTCGGAAATTCGCTAAAATTCAATTTTTCTTAAATATCTTCCAAATCATCTAGATAGCATCGTTTTCAATTTTTGGTTAATTTATACATATTTCTTGGAAATTTGCTAAAATTTCAGTTTTTCTTATATATCGTCCAAATCGTCGATATACGTAGAAATAGCATCCTTCTCGAATTTCGTGCAATTTTTACATTTTTCTTGGAAATTCGCTAAAATTCAATTTTTCTTATATATCTATAGAAATAGCATCGTTTTCAAATTTTGGTTAATTTTTACATTTTTCTTGGAAAATCGTTAAAATTTCGGTTTTTCTTATATATCGTCCAAATCGTCGATATACGTAGAAATAGCATCCTTTTCGAATTTCGTGCAATTTTTACATTTTTCTTGGAAATTCGCTAAAATTCAATTTTTCTTATATATCTATAGAAATAGCATCGTTTTCAAATTTTGGATAATTTTTACATTTTTCTTGGAAATTCGCTAAAATTCAATTTTTCTTATATATCTATAGAAATAGCATCGTTTTCAAATTTTGGATAATTTTTACATTTTTCTTGGAAATTCGCTAAAATTTCAGATTTTCTTGGAAATCGCTAAAATTTCAGTTTTTCTTATATATCATCCAAATCGTCGATACACCTTGGAAAATCGTTAAAATTTCGGTTTTCTTGGAAATTCGCTAAAATTTCAGTTTTTCTTATATATCATCCAAATCGTCGATATACGTAGAAATTGCATCGTTTTCGAATTTCGTGTAATTTTTACATTTTTCTTGGAAATTCGCTAAAATTCAATTTTTCTTAAATATCTTCCAAATCATCTAGATAGCATCGTTTTCGAATTTCGTGCAATTTTTACATTTTTCTTGGAAATTCGCTAAAATTCAATTTTTCTTATATATCTATAGAAATAGCATCGTTTTCAAATTTTGGTTAATTTTTACATTTTTCTTGGAAAATCGTTAAAATTTCGGTTTTCTTGGAAATTCGCTAAAATTTCAGTTTTTCTTATATATCATCCAATTCGTCGATATACGTAGAAATAGCATCGTTTTCGAATTTCGTGAAATTTTTACATTTTTCTTGGAAATTCGCTAAAATTCAATTTTTCTTAAATATCTTCCAAATCATCCAGATAGCATCGTTTTCGAATTTCGTGCAATTTTTACATTTTTCTTGGAAATTTGCTAAAATTCAATTTTTCTTATATATCTATAGAAATAGCATCGTTTTCAAATTTTGGTTACTTTTTACATTTTTATTAGAAAATCGTTAAAATTTCAGTTTTTCTTATATATCATCCAAATCGTCGATATACGTAGAAATAGCATCGTTTTCGAATTTCGTGTAATTTTTACATTTTTCTTGGAAATTCGCTAAAATTCAATTTTTCTTATATATCTATAGAAATAGCATCGTTTTGGAATTTTCGTTAATTTTTACATTTTTCTTGGGAAATCGTTAAAATTTCAGTTTTTCTTATATATCATTCAAATCGTCGATAAACGTAGATATATCAACGATTAAGAATTTCGGTTAATTTTTACAGTTTACTCGGAAATTCGCTAAAATTCAATTTATCTTAAATATCTTCCAAATCATCTAGATAGCATCGTTTTCAATTTATGTTTAATTTATACATATTTCTTGGAAATTTGCTAAAATTTCAGTTTTTCTTATATATCGTCCAAATCGTCGATATACGTAGAAATAGCATCGTTTTCGAATTTCGTGCAATTTTTACATTTTTCTTGGAAATTCGCTAAAATTCAATTTTTCTTATATATCTATAGAAATAGCATCGTTTTCGAATTTCGTGTAATTTTTACATTTTTCTTGGAAATTCGCTAAAATTCAATTTTTCTTATATATCTATAGAAACAGCATCGTTTTGGAATTTTCGTTAATTTTTACATTTTTCTTGGGAAATCGTTAAAATTTCCGTTTTTCTTATATATCATTCAAATCGTCGATAAACGTAGATATATCAACGATTAAGAATTTCGGTTAATTTTTACAGTTTACTCGGAAATTCGCTAAAATTCAATTTATCTTAAATATCTTCCAAATCATCTAGATAGCATCGTTTTCAATTTATGTTTAATTTATACATATTTCTTGGAAATTTGCTAAAATTTCAGTTTTTCTTATATATCGTCCAAATCGTCGATATACGTAGAAATAGCATCGTTTTCGAATTTCGTGCAATTTTTACATTTTTCTTGGAAATTCGCTAAAATTCAATTTTTCTTATATATCTATAGAAATAGCATCGTTTTCAAATTTTGGATATTTTTTACATTTTTCTTGGAAATTCCCTAAAATTTCAGATTTTCTTGGAAATCGCTAAAATTTCAGTTTTTCTTATATATCATCCAAATCGTCGATATAGGTAGAAATAGCATCGTTTTCGAATTTCGTGTAATTTTTACATTTTTATTAGAAAATCGTTAAAATTTCAGTTTTTCTTATATATCGTCCAAATCGTCGATATACGTAGAAATAGCATCCTTTTCGAATTTCGTGCAATTTTTACATTTTTCTTGGAAATTCGCTAAAATTCAATTTTTCTTATATATCTATAGAAATAGCATCGTTTTCAAATTTTGGATAATTTTTACATTTTTCTTGGAAATTCGCTAAAATTTCAGATTTTCTTGGAAATCGCTAAAATTTCAGTTTTTCTTATATATCATGCAAATCGTCGATATACCTTGGAAAATCGTTAAAATTTCGGTTTTCTTGGAAATTCGCTAAAATTTCAGTTTTTCTTATATATCATCCAATTCGTCGATATACGTAGAAATAGCATCGTTTTCGAATTTCGTGAAATTTTTACATTTTTCTTGGAAATTCGCTAAAATTCAATTTTTCTTAAATATCTTCCAAATCATCCAGATAGCATCGTTTTCGAATTTCGTGCAATTTTTACATTTTTCTTGGAAATTCGCTAAAATTCAATTTTTCTTATATATCTATAGAAATAGCATCGTTTTCAAATTATGGTTACTTTTTACATTTTTATTAGAAAATCGTTAAAATTTCAGTTTTTCTTATATATCATCCAAATCGTCGATATACGTAGAAATAGCATCGTTTTCGAATTTCGTGTAATTTTTACATTTTTCTTGGAAATTCGCTAAAATACAATTTTTCTTATATATCTATAGAAATAGCATCGTTTTGGAATTTTCGTTAATTTTTACATTTTTCTTGGGAAATCGTTAAAATTTCAGTTTTTCTTATATATCATTCAAATCGTCGATAAACGTAGATATATCAACGATTAAGAATTTCGGTTAATTTTTACAGTTTACTCGGAAATTCGCTAAAATTCAATTTATCTTAAATATCTTCCAAATCATTTAGATAGCATCGTTTTCAATTTATGTTTAATTTATACATATTTCTTGGAAATTTGCTAAAATTTCAGTTTTTCTTATATATCGTCCAAATCGTCGATATACGTAGAAATAGCAACGTTTTCGAATTTCGTGCAATTTTTACATTTTTCTTGGAAATTCGCTAAAATTCAATTTTTCTTATATATCTATAGAAATAGCATCCTTTTCAAATTTTGGATATTTTTTACATTTTTCTTGGAAATTCCCTAAAATTTCAAATTTTCTTGGAAATCGCTAAAATTTCAGTTTTTCTTATATATCATCCAAATCGTCGATATAGGTAGAAATAGCATCGTTTTCGAATTTCGTGTAATTTTTACATTTTTATTAGAAAATCGTTAAAATTTCAGTTTTTCTTATATATCGTCCAAATCGTCGATATACGTAGAAATAGCATCCTTTTCGAATTTCGTGCAATTTTTACATTTTTCTTGGAAATTCGCTAAAATTCAATTTTTCTTCTATATCTATAGAAATAGCATCGTTTTCAAATTTTGGATAATTTTTACATTTTTCTTGGAAATTCGCTAAAATTTCAGATTTTCTTGGAAATCGCTAAAACTTCAGTTTTTCTTATATATCATCCAAATCGTCGATATACCTTGGAAAATCGTTAAAATTTCGGTTTCCTTGGAAATTCGCTAAAATTTCAGTTTTTCTTATTAATCATCCAAATCGTCGATATACGTAGAAATAGCATCGTTTTCGAATTTCGTGTAATTTTTACATTTTTCTTGGAAATTCGCTTAAATTCAATTTTTCTTAAATATCTTCCAAATCATCTAGATAGCATCGTTTTCGAATTTCATTCAATTTTTACGTTTTCCTTGGAAATTCGCTAAAATTCAATTTTTCTTATATATCTATAGAAATAGCATCGTTTTCAAATTTTGGTTAATTTTTACATTTTTCTTGGAAAATCGTTAAAATTTCGGTTTTCTTGGAAATTCGCTAAAATTTCAGTTTTTCTTATATATCATCCAAATCGTCGATATACGTAGAAATAGCATCGTTTTCGAATTTCGTGTAATTTTTACATTTTTCTTGGAAATTCGCTAAAATTCAATTTTTCTTAAATATCTTCCAAATCATCTAGATAGCATCGTTTTCGAATTTCATTCAATTTTTACGTTTTCCTTGGAAATTCGCTAAAATTCAATTTTTCTTATATATCTATAGAAATAGCATCGTTTTCAAATTTTGGATAATTTTTACATTTGTCTTGGAAATTCGCTAAAATTTCAGATTTTCTTGGAAATCGCTAAAATTTCAGTTTTTCTTATATAGCATCGTTTTCGAATTTCGTGTAATTTTTACATTTTTCTTGGATATTCGCTAAAATTGAATTTTTCTTATATGGAAAAAATTAGCATCGTTTTCAAATTTTGGTTAATTTTTACATTTTTATTAGAAAATCGTTAAAATTTCAGTTTTTCTTATATATCATCCAAATCGTCGATATACGTAGAAATAGCATCGTTTTCGAATTTCGTGCAATTTTTACATTTCTCTTGGGAATTTGCTAAAATTCAATTTTTCCTATATATCTATAGAAATAGCATCGTTTTCAAATTTTGGATAGTTTTTACATTTGTCTTGGAAATTCGCTAAAATTTCAGATTTTCTTGGAAAATCGTTAAAATTTCAGTTTTTCTTATATATCATCCAAATCGTCGATAAATGTAGAAATATCAACGATTAAGAATTTCGGTTAATTTTTACAGTTTACTCGGAAATTCGCTAAAATTCAATTTTTCTTAAATATCTTCCAAATCATCTAGATAGCATCGTTTTCAATTTTTGGTTAATTTATACATATTTCTTGGAAATTTGCTAAAATTTCAGTTTTTCTTATATATCGTCCAAATCGTCGATATACGTAGAAATAGCATCCTTCTCGAATTTCGTGCAATTTTTACATTTTTCTTGGAAATTCGCTAAAATTCAATTTTTCTTATATATCTATAGAAATAGCATCGTTTTCAAATTTTGGTTAATTTTTACATTTTTCTTGGAAAATCGTTAAAATTTCGGTTTTTCTTATATATCGTCCAAATCGTCGATATACGTAGAAATAGCATCCTTTTCGAATTTCGTGCAATTTTTACATTTTTCTTGGAAATTCGCTAAAATTCAATTTTTCTTATATATCTATAGAAATAGCATCGTTTTCAAATTTTGGATAATTTTTACATTTTTCTTGGAAATTCGCTAAAATTCAATTTTTCTTATATATCTATAGAAATAGCATCGTTTTCAAATTTTGGATAATTTTTACATTTTTCTTGGAAATTCGCTAAAATTTCAGATTTTCTTGGAAATCGCTAAAATTTCAGTTTTTCTTATATATCATCCAAATCGTCGATACACCTTGGAAAATCGTTAAAATTTCGGTTTTCTTGGAAATTCGCTAAAATTTCAGTTTTTCTTATATATCATCCAAATCGTCGATATACGGAGAAATTGCATCGTTTTCGAATTTCGTGTAATTTTTACATTTTTCTTGGAAATTCGCTAAAATTCAATTTTTCTTAAATATCTTCCAAATCATCTAGATAGCATCGTTTTCGAATTTCGTGCAATTTTTACATTTTTCTTGGAAATTCGCTAAAATTCAATTTTTCTTATATATCTATAGAAATAGCATCGTTTTCAAATTTTGGTTAATTTTTACATTTTTCTTGGAAAATCGTTAAAATTTCGGTTTTCTTGGAAATTCGCTAAAATTTCAGTTTTTCTTATATATCATCCAATTCGTCGATATACGTAGAAATAGCATCGTTTTCGAATTTCGTGAAATTTTTACATTTTTCTTGGAAATTCGCTAAAATTCAATTTTTCTTAAATATCTTCCAAATCATCCAAGTAGCATCGTTTTCGAATTTCGTGCAATTTTTACATTTTTCTTGGAAATTCGCTAAAATTCAATTTTTCTTATATATCTATAGAAATAGCATCGTTTTCAAATTTTGGTTACTTTTTACATTTTTATTAGAAAATCGTTAAAATTTCAGTTTTTCTTATATATCATCCAAATCGTCGATATACGTAGAAATAGCATCGTTTTCGAATTTCGTGTAATTTTTACATTTTTCTTGGAAATTCGCTAAAATTCAATTTTTCTTATATATCTATAGAAATAGCATCGTTTTGGAATTTTCGTTAATTTTTACATTTTTCTTGGAAAATCGTTAAAATTTCAGTTTTTCTTATATATCATTCAAATTGTCGATAAACGTAGATATATCAACGATTAAGAATTTCGGTTAATTTTTACAGTTTACTCGGAAATTCGCTAAAATTCAATTTATCTTAAATATCTTCCAAATCATCTAGATAGCATCGTTTTCAATTTATGTTTAATTTATACATATTTCTTGGAAATTTGCTAAAATTTCAGTTTTTCTTATATATCGTCCAAATCGTCGATATACGTAGAAATAGCATCGTTTTCGAATTTCGTGCAATTTTTACATTTTTCTTGGAAATTCGCTAAAATTCAATTTTTCTTATATATCTATAGAAATAGCATCGTTTTCAAATTTTGGATATTTTTTACATTTTTCTTGGAAATTCCCTAAAATTTCAGATTTTCTTGGAAATCGCTAAAATTTCAGTTTTTCTTATATATCATCCAAATCGTCGATATAGGTAGAAATAGCATCGTTTTCGAATTTCGTGTAATTTTTACATTTTTATTAGAAAATCGTTAAAATTTCAGTTTTTCTTATATATCGTCCAAATCGTCGATATACGTAGAAATAGCATCCTTTTCGAATTTCGTGCAATTTTTACATTTTTCTTGGAAATTCGCTAAAATTCAATTTTTCTTATATATCTATAGAAATAGCATCGTTTTCAAATTTTGGATAATTTTTACATTTTTCTTGGAAATTCGCTAAAATTTCAGATTTTCTTGGAAATCGCTAAAATTTCAGTTTTTCTTATATATCATCCAAATCGTCGATATACCTTGGAAAATCGTTAAAATTTCGGTTTCCTTGGAAATTCGCTAAAATTTCAGTTTTTCTTATATATCATCCAAATCGTCGATATACGTAGAAATAGCATCGTTTTCGAATTTCGTGTAATTTTTACATTTTTCTTGGAAATTCGCTTAAATTCAATTTTTCTTAAATATCTTCCAAATCATCTAGATAGCATCGTTTTCGAATTTCGTGCAATTTTTACATTTTTCTTGGAAATTCGCTAAAATTCAATTTTTCTTATATATCTATAGAAATAGCATCGTTTTCAAATTTTGGTTAATTTTTACATTTTTCTTGGAAAATCGTTAAAATTTCGGTTTTCTTGGAAATTCGCTAAAATTTCAGTTTTTCTTATATATCATCCAAATCGTCGATATACGTAGAAATAGCATCGTTTTCGAATTTCGTGTAATTTTTACATTTTTCTTGGAAATTCGCTAAAATTCAATTTTTCTTAAATATCTTCTAAATCATCTAGATAGCATCGTTTTCGAATTTCGTTCAATTTTTACGTTTTTCTTGGAAATTCGCTAAAATTCAATTTTTCTTATATATCTATAGAAATAGCATCGTTTTCAAATTTTGGATAATTTTTACATTTGTCTTGGAAATTCGCTAAAATTTCAGATTTTCTTGGAAATCGCTAAAATTTCAGTTTTTCTTATATAGCATCGTTTTCGAATTTCGTGTAATTTTTACATTTTTATTAGAAAATCGTTAAAATTTCAGTTTTTCTTATATATCATCCAAATCGTCGATAAATGTAGAAATATCAACGATTAAGAATTTCGGTTAATTTTTACAGTTTACTCGGAAATTCGCTAAAATTCAATTTTTCTTAAATATCTTCCAAATCATCTAGATAGCATCGTTTTCAATTTTTGGTTAATTTATACATATTTCTTGGAAATTTGCTAAAATTTCAGTTTTTCTTATATATCGTCCAAATCGTCGATATACGTAGAAATAGCATCCTTCTCGAATTTCGTGCAATTTTTACATTTTTCTTGGAAATTCGCTTAAATTCAATTTTTCTTATATATCTATAGAAATAGCATCGTTTTCAAATTTTGGTTAATTTTTACATTTTTCTTGGAAAATCGTTAAAATTTCGGTTTTTCTTATATATCGTCCAAATCGTCGATATACGTAGAAATAGCATCCTTTTCGAATTTCGTGCAATTTTTACATTTTTCTTGGAAATTCGCTAAAATTCAATTTTTCTTATATATCTATAGAAATAGCATCGTTTTCAAATTTTGGATAATTTTTACATTTTTCTTGGAAATTCGCTAAAATTCAATTTTTCTTATATATCTATAGAAATAGCATCGTTTTCAAATTTTGGATAATTTTTACATTTTTCTTGGAAATTCGCTAAAATTTCAGATATTCTTGGAAATCGCTAAAATTCCAGTTTTTCTTATATATCATCCAAATCGTCGATATACCTTGGAAAATCGTTAAAATTTCGGTTTTCTTGGAAATTCGCTAAAATTTCAGTTTTTCTTATATATCATCCAAATCGTCGATATACGTAGAAATTGCATCGTTTTCGAATTTCGTGTAATTTTTACATTTTTCTTGGAAATTCGCTAAAATTCGATTTTTCTTAAATATCTTCCAAATCATCTAGATAGCATCGTTTTCGAATTTCGTGTAATTTTTACATTTTTCTTGGAAATTCGCTAAAATTCAATTTTTCTTATATATCTATAGAAATAGCATCGTTTTCAAATTTTGGTTAATTTTTACATTTTTCTTGGAAAATCGTTAAAATTTCGGTTTTTCTTATATATCGTCCAAATCGTCGATATACGTAGAAATAGCATCCTTCTCGAATTTCGTGCAATTTTTACATTTTTCTTGGAAATTCGCTAAAATTCAATTTTTCTTATATATCTATAGAAATAGCATCGTTTTCAAATTTTGGTTAATTTTTACATTTTTCTTGGAAAATCGTTAAAATTTCGGTTTTTCTTATATATCGTCCAAATCGTCGATATACGTAGAAATAGCATCCTTTTCGAATTTCGTGCAATTTTTACATTTTTCTTGGAAATTCGCTAAAATTCAATTTTTCTTATATATCTATAGAAATAGCATCGTTTTCAAATTTTGGATAATTTTTACATTTTTCTTGGAAATTCGCTAAAATTCAATTTTTCTTATATATCTATAGAAATAGCATCGTTTTCAAATTTTGGATAATTTTTACATTTTTCTTGGAAATTCGCTAAAATTTCAGATATTCTTGGAAATCGCTAAAATTCCAGTTTTTCTTATATATCATCCAAATCGTCGATATACCTTGGAAAATCGTTAAAATTTCGGTTTTCTTGGAAATTCGCTAAAATTTCAGTTTTTCTTATATATCATCCAAATCGTCGATATACGTAGAAATTGCATCGTTTTCGAATTTCGTGTAATTTTTACATTTTTCTTGGAAATTCGCTAAAATTCGATTTTTCTTAAATATCTTCCAAATCATCTAGATAGCATCGTTTTCGAATTTCGTGTAATTTTTACATTTTTCTTGCAAATTCGCTAAAATTCAATTTTTCTTATATATCTATAGAAATAGCATCGTTTTCAAATTTTGGTTAATTTTTACATTTTTCTTGGAAAATCGTTAAAATTTCGGTTTTCTTGGAAATTCGCTAAAATTTCAGTTTTTCTTATATATCATCCAAATCGTCGATATACGTAGAAATAGCATCGGTTTCGAATTTCGTGCAATTTTTATATTTTTCTTGGAAATTCGCTAAAATTCAATTTTTCTTATATATCTATAGAAATACCATCGTTTTCAAATTTTGGTTAATTTTTACATTTTTCTTGGAAAATCGTTAAAATTTCGGTTTTCTTGGAAATTCGCTAAAATTTCATTTTTTCTTATATATCATCCAAATCGTCGATATACGTAGAAATAGCATCGTTTTCGAATTTCGTGTAATTTTTACATTTTTCTTGGAAATTCGCTAAAATTCAATTTTTCTTAAATATCTTCCAAATCATCTAGATAGCATCGTTTTCGAATTTCGTGCAATTTTTACATTTTTCTAGGAAATTCGCTAAAATTCAATTTTTCTTATATATCTATAGAAATAGCATCGTTTTCAAATTTTGGTTAATTTTTACATTTTTATTAGAAAATCGTTAAAATTTCAGTTTTTCTTATATATCATCCAAATCATCGATATACGTAGAAATAGCATCGTTTTCGAATTTCGTGTAATTTTTACATTTTTCTTGGAAATTCGCTAAAATTCAATTTTTCTTATATATCTATAGAAATAGCATCGTTTTCGAATTTCGTGTAATTTTTACATTTTTCTTGGAAATTCGCTAAAATTCAATTTTTCTTATATATCTATAGAAACAGCATCGTTTTGGAATTTTCGTTAATTTTTACATTTTTCTTGGGAAATCGTTAAAATTTCAGTTTTTCTTATATATCATTCAAATCGTCGATAAACGTAGATATATCAACGATTAAGAATTTCGGTTAATTTTTACAGTTTACTCGGAAATTCGCTAAAATTCAATTTATCTTAAATATCTTCCAAATCATCTAGATAGCATCGTTTTCAATTTATGTTTAATTTATACATATTTCTTGGAAATTTGCTAAAATTTCAGTTTTTCTTATATATCGTCCAAATCGTCGATATACGTAGAAATAGCATCGTTTTCGAATTTCGTGCAATTTTTACATTTTTCTTGGAAATTCGCTAAAATTCAATTTTTCTTATATATCTATAGAAATAGCATCGTTTTCAAATTTTGGATATTTTTTACATTTTTCTTGGAAATTCCCTAAAATTTCAGATTTTCTTGGAAATCGCTAAAATTTCAGTTTTTCTTATATATCATCCAAATCGTCGATATAGGTAGAAATAGCATCGTTTTCGAATTTCGTGTAATTTTTACATTTTTATTAGAAAATCGTTAAAATTTCAGTTTTTCTTATATATCGTCCAAATCGTCGATATACGTAGAAATAGCATCCTTTTCGAATTTCGTGCAATTTTTACATTTTTCTTGGAAATTCGCTAAAATTCAATTTTTCTTATATATCTATAGAAATAGCATCGTTTTCAAATTTTGGATAATTTTTACATTTTTCTTGGAAATTCGCTAAAATTTCAGATTTTCTTGGAAATCGCTAAAATTTCAGTTTTTCTTATATATCATCCGAATCGTCGATATACCTTGGAAAATCGTTAAAATTTCGGTTTTCTTGGAAATTCGCTAAAATTCCAGTTTTTCTTATATATCATCCAATTCGTCGATATACGTAGAAATAGCATCGTTTTCGAATTTCGTGAAATTTTTACATTTTTCTTGGAAATTCGCTAAAATTCAATTTTTCTTAAATATCTTCCAAATCATCCAGATAGCATCGTTTTCGAATTTCGTGCAATTTTTACATTTCTCTTGGAAATTCGCTAAAATTCAATTTTTCTTATATATCTATAGAAATAGCATCGTTTTCAAATTTTGGTTACTTTTTACATTTTTATTAGAAAATCGTTAAAATTTCAGTTTTTCTTATATATCATCCAAATCGTCGATATACGTAGAAATAGCATCGTTTTCGAATTTCGTGTAATTTTTACATTTTTCTTGGAAATTCGCTAAAATTCAATTTTTCTTATATATCTATGGAAATAGCATCGTTTTGGAATTTTCGTTAATTTTTACATTTTTCTTGGGAAATCGTTAAAATTTCAGTTTTTCTTATATATCATTCAAATCGTCGATAAACGTAGATATATCAACGATTAAGAATTTCGGTTAATTTTTACAGTTTACTCGGAAATTCGCTAAAATTCAATTTATCTTAAATATCTTCCAAATCATCTAGATAGCATCGTTTTCAATTTATGTTTAATTTATACATATTTCTTGGAAATTTGCTAAAATTTCAGTTTTTCTTATATATCGTCCAAATCGTCGATATACGTAGAAATAGCATCGTTTTCGAATTTCGTGCAATTTTTACATTTTTCTTGGAAATTCGCTAAAATTCAATTTTTCTTATATATCTATAGAAATAGCATCGTTTTCAAATTTTGGATATTTTTTGCATTTTTCTTGGAAATTCCCTAAAATTTCAGATTTTCTTGGAAATCGCTAAAATTTCAGTTTTTCTTATATATCATCCAAATCGTCGATATAGGTAGAAATAGCATCGTTTGCGAATTTCGTGTAATTTTTACATTTTTATTAGAAAATCGTTAAAATTTCAGTTTTTCTTATATATCGTCCAAATCGTCGATATACGTAGAAATAGCATCCTTTTCGAATTTCGTGCAATTTTTACATTTTTCTTGGAAATTCGCTAAAATTCAATTTTTCTTATATATCTATAGAAATAGCATCGTTTTCAAATTTTGGATAATTTTTACATTTTTCTTGGAAATTCGCTAAAATTTCAGATTTTCTTGGAAATCGCTAAAATTTCAGTTTTTCTTATATATCATCCAAATCGTCGATATACCTTGGAAAATCATTAAAATTTCGGTTTCCTTGGAAATTCGCTAAAATTTCAGTTTTTCTTATATATCATCCAAATCGTCGATATACGTAGAAATAGCATCGTTTTCGAATTTCGTGAAATTTTTACATTTTTCTTGGAAATTCGCTAAAATTCAATTTTTCTTAAATATCTTCCAAATCATCCAGATAGCATCGTTTTCGAATTTCGTGCAATTTTTACATTTTTCTTGGAAATTCGCTAAAATTCAATTTTTCTTATATATCTATAGAAATAGCATCGTTTTCAAATTTTGGATATTTTTTACATTTTTCTTGGAAATTCCCTAAAATTTCAGATTTTCTTGGAAATCGCTAAAATTTCAGTTTTTCTTATATATCATCCAAATCGTCGATATAGGTAGAAATAGCATCGTTTTCGAATTTCGTGTAATTTTTACATTTTTATTAGAAAATCGTTAAAATTTCAGTTTTTCTTATATATCGTCCAAATCGTCGATATACGTAGAAATAGCATCCTTTTCGAATTTCGTGCAATTTTTACATTTTTCTTGGAAATTCGCTAAAATTCAATTTTTCTTATATATCTATAGAAATAGCATCGTTTTCAAATTTTGGATAATTTTTACATTTTTCTTGGAAATTCGCTAAAATTTCAGATTTTCTTGGAAATCGCTAAAATTTCAGTTTTTCTTATATATCATCCAAATCGTCGATATACCTTGGAAAATCGTTAAAATTTCGGTTTTCTTGGAAATTCGCTAAAATTTCAGTTTTTCTTATATATCATCCAATTCGTCGATATACGTAGAAATAGCATCGTTTTCGAATTTCGTGAAATTTTTACATTTTTCTTGGAAATTCGCTAAAATTCAATTTTTCTTAAATATCTTCCAAATCATCCAGATAGCATCGTTTTCGAATTTCGTGCAATTTTTACATTTTTCTTGGAAATTCGCTAAAATTCAATTTTTCTTATATATCTATAGAAATAGCATCGTTTTCAAATTTTGGTTACTTTTTACATTTTTATTAGAAAATCGTTAAAATTTCAGTTTTTCTTATATATCATCCAAATCGTCGATATACGTAGAAATAGCATCGTTTTCGAATTTCGTGTAATTTTTACATTTTTCTTGGAAATTCGCTAAAATTCAATTTTTCTTATACATCTATAGAAATAGCATCGTTTTGGAATTTTCGTTAATTTTTACATTTTTCTTGGGAAATCGTTAAAATTTCAGTTTTTCTTATATATCATTCAAATCGTCGATAAACGTAGATATATCAACGATTAAGAATTTCGGTTAATTTTTACAGTTTACTCGGAAATTCGCTAAAATTCAATTTATCTTAAATATCTTCCAAATCATCTAGATAGCATCGTTTTCAATTTATGTTTAATTTATACATATTTCTTGGAAATTTGCTAAAATTTCAGTTTTTCTTATATATCGTCCAAATCGTCGATATACGTAGAAATAGCATCGTTTTCGAATTTCGTGCAATTTTTACATTTTTCTTGGAAATTCGCTAAAATTCAATTTTTCTTATATATCTATAGAAATAGCATCGTTTTCGAATTTCGTGTAATTTTTACATTTTTCTTGGAAATTCGCTAAAATTCAATTTTTCTTATATATCTATAGAAACAGCATCGTTTTGGAATTTTCGTTAATTTTTACATTTTTCTTGGGAAATCGTTAAAATTTCAGTTTTTCTTATATATCATTCAAATCGTCGATAAACGTAGATATATCAACGATTATGAATTTCGGTTAATTTTTACAGTTTACTCGGAAATTCGCTAAAATTCAATTTATCTTAAATATCTTCCAAATCATCTAGATAGCATCGTTTTCAATTTATGTTTAATTTATACATATTTCTTGGAAATTTGCTAAAATTTCAGTTTTTCTTATATATCGTCCAAATCGTCGATATACGTAGAAATAGCATCGTTTTCGAATTTCGTGCAATTTTTACATTTTTCTTGGAAATTCGCTAAAATTCAATTTTTCTTATATATCTATAGAAATAGCATCGTTTTCAAATTTTGGATAATTTTTACATTTTTCTTGGAAATTCGCTAAAATTTCAGATTTTCTTGGAAATCGCTAAAATTTCAGTTTTTCTTATATATCATCCAAATCGTCGATATACCTTGGAAAATCGTTAAAATTTCGGTTTTCTTGGAAATTCGCTAAAATTTCAGTTTTTCTTATATATCATCCAATTCGTCGATATACGTAGAAATAGCATCGTTTTCGAATTTCGTGAAATTTTTACATTTTTCTTGGAAATTCGCTAAAATTCAATTTTTCTTAAATATCTTCCAAATCATCCAGATAGCATCGTTTTCGAATTTCGTGCAATTTTTACATTTTTCTTGGAAATTCGCTAAAATTCAATTTTTCTTATATATCTATAGAAATAGCATCGTTTTCAAATTTTGGTTACTTTTTACATTTTTATTAGAAAATCGTTAAAATTTCAGTTTTTCTTATATATCATCCAAATCGTCGATATACGTAGAAATAGCATCGTTTTCGAATTTCGTGTAATTTTTACATTTTTCTTGGAAATTCGCTAAAATTCAATTTTTCTTATATATCTATAGAAACAGCATCGTTTTGGAATTTTCGTTAATTTTTACATTTTTCTTGGGAAATCGTTAAAATTTCAGTTTTTCTTATATATCATTCAAATCGTCGATAAACGTAGATATATCAACGATTAAGAATTTCGGTTAATTTTTACAGTTTACTCGGAAATTCGCTTAAATTCAATTTTTCTTAAATATCTTCCAAATCATCTAGATAGCATCGTTTTCGAATTTCGTGCAATTTTTACATTTTTCTTGGAAATTCGCTAAAATTCAATTTTTCTTATATATCTATAGAAATAGCATCGTTTTCAAATTTTGGTTAATTTTTACATTTTTCTTGGAAAATCGTTAAAATTTCGGTTTTCTTGGAAATTCGCTAAAATTTCAGTTTTTCTTATATATCATCCAAATCGTCGATATACGTAGAAATAGCATCGTTTTCGAATTTCGTGTAATTTTTACATTTTTCTTGGAAATTCGCTAAAATTCAATTTTTCTTAAGTATCTTCCAAATCATCTAGATAGCATCGTTTTCGAATTTCGTTCAATTTTTACATTTTTCTTGGAAATTCGCTAAAATTCAATTTTTCTTATATATCTATAGAAATAGCATCGTTTTCAAATTTTGGATAATTTTTACATTTGTCTTGGAAATTCGCTAAAATTTCAGATTTTCTTGGAAATCGCTAAAATTTCAGTTTTTCTTATATAGCATCGTTTTCGAATTTCGTGTAATTTTTACATTTTTCTTGGATATTCGCTAAAATTGAATTTTTCTTATATGGAAAAAATTAGCATCGTTTTCAAATTTTGGTTAATTTTTACATTTTTATTAGAAAATCGTTAAAATTTCAGTTTTTCTTATATATCATCCAAATCGTCGATATACGTAGAAATAGCATCGTTTTCGAATTTCGTGCAATTTTTACATTTTTCTTGGGAATTCGCTAAAATTCAATTTTTCTTATATATCTATAGAAATAGCATCGTTTTCAAATTTTGGATAGTTTTTACATTTGTCTTGGAAATTCGCTAAAATTTCAGATTTTCTTGGAAAATCGTTAAAATTTCAGTTTTTCTTATATATCATCCAAATCGTCGATAAATGTAGAAATATCAACGATTAAGAATTTCGGTTAATTTTTACAGTTTACTCGGAAATTCGCTAAAATTCAATTTTTCTTAAATATCTTCCAAATCATCTAGATAGCATCGTTTTCAATTTTTGGTTAATTTATACGTATTTCTTGGAAATTTGCTAAAATTTCAGTTTTTCTTATATATCGTCCAAATCGTCGATATACGTAGAAATAGCATCCTTCTCGAATTTCGTGCAATTTTTACATTTTTCTTGGAAATTCGCTAAAATTCAATTTTTCTTATATATCTATAGAAATAGCATCGTTTTCAAATTTTGGTTAATTTTTACATTTTTCTTGGAAAATCGTTAAAATTTCGGTTTTTCTTATATATCGTCCAAATCGTCGATATACGTAGAAATAGCATCCTTTTCGAATTTCGTGCAATTTTTACATTTTTCTTGGAAATTCGCTAAAATTCAATTTTTCTTATATATCTATAGAAATAGCATCGTTTTCAAATTTTGGATAATTTTTACATTTTTCTTGGAAATTCGCTAAAATTCAATTTTTCTTATATATCTATAGAAATAGCATCGTTTTCAAATTTTGGATAATTTTTACATTTTTCTTGGGAATTCGCTAAAATTCAATTTTTCTTATATATCTATAGAAATAGCATCGTTTTCAAATTTTGGATAGTTTTTACATTTGTCTTGGAAATTCGCTAAAATTTCAGATTTTCTTGGAAAATCGTTAAAATTTCAGTTTTTCTTATATATCATCCAAATCGTCGATAAATGTAGAAATATCAACGATTAAGAATTTCGGTTAATTTTTACAGTTTACTCGGAAATTCGCTAAAATTCAATTTTTCTTAAATATCTTCCAAATCATCTAGATAGCATCGTTTTCAATTTTTGGTTAATTTATACGTATTTCTTGGAAATTTGCTAAAATTTCAGTTTTTCTTATATATCGTCCAAATCGTCGATATACGTAGAAATAGCATCCTTCTCGAATTTCGTGCAATTTTTACATTTTTCTTGGAAATTCGCTAAAATTCAATTTTTCTTATATATCTATAGAAATAGCATCTTTTTCAAATTTTGGTTAATTTTTACATTTTTCTTGGAAAATCGTTAAAATTTCGGTTTTTCTTATATATCGTCCAAATCGTCGATATACGTAGAAATAGCATCCTTTTCGAATTTCGTGCAATTTTTACATTTTTCTTGGAAATTCGCTAAAATTCAATTTTTCTTATATATCTATAGAAATAGCATCGTTTTCAAATTTTGGATAATTTTTACATTTTTCTTGGAAATTCGCTAAAATTCAATTTTTCTTATATATCTATAGAAATAGCATCGTTTTCAAATTTTGGATAATTTTTACATTTTTCTTGGAAATTCGCTAAAATTTCAGATTTTCTTGGAAATCGCTAAAATTTCAGTTTTTCTTATATATCATCCAAATCGTCGATATACCTTGGAAAATCGTTAAAATTTCGGTTTTCTTGGAAATTCGCTAAAATTTCAGTTTTTCTTATATATCATCCAAATCGTCGATATACGTAGAAATTGCATCGTTTTCGAATTTCGTGTAATTTTTACATTTTTCTTGGAAATTCGCTAAAATTCAATTTTTCTTAAATATCTTCCAAATCATCTAGATAGCATCGTTTTCGAATTTCGTGCAATTTTTACATTTTTCTTGGAAATTCGCTAAAATTCAATTTTTCTTATATATCTATAGAAATAGCATCGTTTTCAAATTTTGGTTAATTTTTACATTTTTCTTGGAAAATCGTTAAAATTTCGGTTTTCTTGGAAATTCGCTAAAATTTCAGTTTTTCTTATATATCGTCCAAATCGTCGATATACGTAGAAATAGCATCGGTTTCGAATTTCGTGCAATTTTTATATTTTTCTTGGAAATTCGCTAAAATTCAATTTTTCTTATATATCTATAGAAATACCATCGTTTTCAAATTTTGGTTAATTTTTACATTTTTCTTGGAAGATCGTTAAAATTTCGGTTTTCTTGGAAATTCGCTAAAATTTCATTTTTTCTTATATATCATCCAAATCGTCGATATACGTAGAAATAGCATCGTTTTCGAATTTCGTGTAATTTTTACATTTTTCTTGGAAATTCGCTAAAATTCAATTTTTCTTAAATATCTTCCAAATCATCTAGATAGCATCGTTTTCGAATTTCGTGCAATTTTTACATTTTTCTAGGAAATTCGCTAAAATTCAATTTTTCTTATATATCTATAGAAATAGCATCGTTTTCAAATTTTGGTTAATTTTTACATTTTTATTAGAAAATCGTTAAAATTTCAGTTTTTCTTATATATCATCCAAATCGTCGATATACGTAGAAATAGCATCGTTTTCGAATTTCGTGTAATTTTTACATTTTTCTTGGAAATTCGCTAAAATTCAATTTTTCTTATATATCTATAGAAATAGCATCGTTTTGGAATTTTCGTTAATTTTTACATTTTTCTTGGGAAATCGTTAAAATTTCAGTTTTTCTTATATATCATCCAAATCGTCGATAAACGTATATCAACGATTAAGAATTTCGGTTAATTTTTACAGTTTACTCTTGAATTCGCTAAAATTCAATTTATCTTAAATATCTTCCAAATCATCTAGATAGCATCGTTTTCAATTTATGGTTAATTTATACATATTTCTTGGAAATTTGCTAAAATTTCAGTTTTTCTTATATATCGTCCAAATCGTCGATATACGTAGAAATAGCATCGTTTTCGAATTTCGTGCAATTTTTACATTTTTCCTGGAAATTCGCTAAAATTCAATTTTTCTTATATATCTATAGAAATAGCATCGTTTTCAAATTTTGGATAATTTTTACATTTTTCTTGGAAATTCCCTAAAATTTCAGATTTTCTTGGAAATCGCTAAAATTTCAGTTTTTCTTATATATCATCCAAATCGTCGATATAGGTAGAAATAGCATCGTTTTCGAATTTCGTGTAATTTTTACATTTTTATTAGAAAATCGTTAAAATTTCAGTTTTTCTTATATATCGTCCAAATCGTCGATATACGTAGAAATAGCATCCTTTTCGAATTTCGTGCAATTTTTACATTTTTCTTGGAAATTCGCTAAAATTCAATTTTTCTTATATATCTATAGAAATAGCATCGTTTTGGAATTTTCGTTAATTTTTACATTTTTCTTGGGAAATCATAAAAATTTCAGTTTTTCTTATATATCATCCAAATCGTCGATAAACGTAGATATATCAACGATTAAGAATTTCGGTTAATTTTTACAGTTTACTCGGAAATTCGCTAAAATTCAATTTATCTTAAATATCTTCCAAATCATCTAGATAGCACCGTTTTCAATTTATGGTTAATTTATACATATTTCTTGGAAATTTGCTAAAATTTCAGTTTTTCTTATATATCGTCCAAATCGTCGATATACGTAGAAATAGCATCCTTTTCGAATTTCGTGCAATTTTTACATTTTTCTTGGAAATTCGCTAAAATTCAATTTTTCTTATATATCTATAGAAATAGCATCGTTTTCAAATTTTGGATAATTTTTACATTTTTCTTGGAAATTCGCTAAAATTTCAGATTTTCTTGGAAATCGCTAAAATTTCAGTTTTTCTTATATATCATCCAAATCATCGATATAGGTAGAAATAGCATCGTTTTCGAATTTCGTGTAATTTTTACATTTTTCTTGGAAATTCGCTAAAATTCAATTTTTCTTAAATATCTTCCAAATCATCTAAATAGCATCGTTTTCGAATTTCGTGCAATTTTTACATTTTTCTAGGAAATTCGCTAAAATTCAATTTTTCTTATATATCTATAGAAATAGCATCGTTTTCAAATTTTGGTTAATTTTTACATTTTTATTAGAAAATCGTTAAAATTTCAGTTTTTCTTATATATCATCCAAATCGTCGATACACGTAGAAATAGCATCGTTGTCGAATTTCGTGTAATTTTTACATTTTTCTTGGAAATTCGCTAAAATTCAATTTTTCTTATATATCTATAGAAATAGCATCGTTATCAAATTTTGGTTAATTTTTACATTTTTCTTAGAAAATCGTTAAAATTTCGGTTTTCTTGGAAATTCGCTAAAATTTCAGTTTTTCTTATATATCATCCAAATCGTCGATATACGTAGAAATAGCATCGTTTTCGAATTTCGTGCAATTTTTACATTTTTCTTGGAAATTCGCTAAAATTCAATTTTTCTTATATATCTATAGAAATAGCATCGTTTTCAAATTTTGGATAATTTTTACATTTTTCTTGGAAATTCCCTAAAATTTCAGATTTTCTTGGAAATCGCTAAAATTTCAGTTTTTCTTATATATCATCCAAATCGTCGATATAGGTAGAAATAGCATCGTTTTCGAATTTCGTGTAGTTTTTACATTGTTCTTGGAAATTCGCTAAAATTCAATTTTTCTTAAATATCTTCCAAATCATCTAGATAGCATCGTTTTCGAATTTCGTGCAATTTTTACATTTTTCTAGGAAAGTCGCTAAAATTCAATTTTTCTTATATATCTATAGAAATAGCATCGTTTTCAAATTTTGGTTAATTTTTACATTTTTATTAGAAAATCGTTAAAATTTCAGTTTTTCTTATATATCATCCAAATCGTCGATATACGTAGAAATAGCATCGTTTTCGAATTTCGTGTAATTTTTACATTTTTCTTGGAAATTCGCTAAAATTCAATTTTTCTTATATATCTATAGAAATAGCATCGTTTTGGAATTTTCGTTAATTTTTACATTTTTCTTGGGAAATCGTTAAAATTTCAGTTTTTCTTATATATCATCCAAATCGTCGATAAACGTAGATATATCAACGATTAAGAATTTCGGTTAATTTTTACAGTTTACTCTTAAATTCGCTAAAATTCAATTTATCTTAAATATCTTCCAAATCATCTAGATAGCATCGTTTTCAATTTATGGTTAATTTATACATATTTCTTGGAAATTTGCTAAAATTTCAGTTTTTCTTATATATCGTCCAAATCGTCGATATACGTAGAAATAGCATCGTTTTCGAATTTCGTGCAATTTTTACATTTTTCTTGGAAATTCGCTAAAATTCAATTTTTCTTATATATCTATAGAAATAGCATCGTTTTCAAATTTTGGATAATTTTTACATTTTTCTTGGAAATTCCCTAAAATTTCAGATTTTCTTGGAAATCGCTAAAATTTCAGTTTTTCTTATATATCATCCAAATCGTCGATATAGGTAGAAATAGCATCGTTTTCGAATTTCGTGTAATTTTTACATTTTTATTAGAAAATCGTTAAAATTTCAGTTTTTCTTATATATCGTCCAAATCGTCGATATACGTAGTAATAGCATCCTTTTCGAATTTCGTGCAATTTTTACATTTTTCTTGGAAATTCGCTAAAATTCAATTTTTCTTATATATCTATAGAAATAGCATCGTTTTCAAATTTTGGATAATCTTTACATTTTTCTTGGAAATTCGCTAAAATTTCAGTTTTTCTTATATATCATCCAAATCGTCGATATACGTAGAAATAGCATCGTTTTCGAATTTCGTGTAATTTTTACATTTTTCTTGGAAATTCGCTAAAATTCAATTTTTCTTATATATCTATAGAAATAGCATCGTTTTCAAATTTTGGATAATTTTTACATTTTTCTTGGGAAATCATTAAAATTTCAGTTTTTCTTATATATCATCCAAATCGTCGATAAACGTAGATATATCAACGATTAAGAATTTCGGTTAATTTTTACAGTTTACTCGGAAATTCGCTAAAATTCAATTTATCTTAAATATCTTCCAAATCATCTAGATAGCACCGTTTTCAATTTATGGTTAATTTATACATATTTCTTGGAAACTTGCTAAAATTTCAGTTTTTCTTATATATCGTCCAAATCATCGATATACGTAGAAATAGCATCGTTTTCGAATTTCGTGTAATTTTTACATTTTTCTTGGAAATTCGCTAAAATTCAATTTTTCTTATATATCTATAGAAATAGCATCGTTTTCGAATTTCGTGTAATTTTTACATTTTTCTTGGAAATCGCTAAAATTTCAGTTTTTCTTATATATCATCCAAATCGTCGATATAGGTAGAAATAGCATCGTTTTCGAATTTCGTGTAATTTTTACATTTTTATTAGAAAATCGTTAAAATTTCAGTTTTTCTTATATATCGTCCAAATCGTTGATATACGTAGAAATAGCATCCTTTTCGAATTTCGTGCAATTTTTACATTTTTCTTGGAAATTCGCTAAAATTCAATTTTTCTTATATATCTATAGAAATAGCATCGTTTTGGAATTTTCGTTAATTTTTACATTTTTCTTGGGAAATCATTAAAATTTCAGTTTTTCTTATATATCATCCAAATCGTCGATAAACGTAGATATATCAACGATTAAGAATTTCGTTTAATTTTTACAGTTTACTCGGAAATTCGCTAAAATTCAATTTATCTTAAATATCTTCCAAATCATCTAGATAGCACCGTTTTCAATTTATGGTTAATTTATACATATTTCTTGGAAATTTGCTAAAATTTCAGTTTTTCTTATATATCGTCCAAATCGTCGATATACGTAGAAATAGCATCGTTTTCGAATTTCGTGCAATTTTTACATTTTTCTTGGAAATTCGCTAAAATTCAATTTTTCTTATATATCTATAGAAATAGCATCGTTTTCAAATTTTGGATAATTTTTACATTTTTCTTGGAAATTCGCTAAAATTTCAGATTTTCTTGGAAATCGCTAAAATTTGAGTTTTTCTTATATATCATCCAAATCGTCGATATAGGTAGAAATAGCATCGTTTTCGAATTTCGTGTAATTTTTACATTTTTATTAGAAAATCGTTAAAATTTCAGTTTTTCTTATATATCGTCCAAATCGTCGATATACGTAGAAATAGCATCCTTTTCGAATTTCGTGCAATTTTTACATTTTTCTTGGAAATTCGCTAAAATTCAATTTTTCTTATATATCTATAGAAATAGCATCGTTTTCAAATTTTGGATAATTTTTACATTTTTCTTGGAAATTCGCTAAAATTTCAGATTTTCTTGGAAATCGCTAAAATTTCAGTTTTTCTTATATATCATCCAAATCATCGATATAGGTAGAAATAGCATCGTTTTCGAATTTCGTGTAATTTTTACATTTTTCTTGGAAATTCGCTAAAATTCAATTTTTCTTAAATATCTTCCAAATCATCTATATAGCATCGTTTTCGAATTTCGTGCAATTTTTACATTTTTCTAGGAAATTCGCTAAAATTCAATTTTTCTTATATATCTATAGAAATAGCATCGTTTTCAAATTTTGGTTAATTTTTACATTTTTATTAGAAAATCGTTAAAATTTCAGTTTTTCTTATATATCATCCAAATCGTCGATATACGTAGAAATAGCATCGTTTTCCAATTTCGTGTAATTTTTACATTTTCCTTGGAAATTCGCTAAAATTCAATTTTTCTTATATATCTATAGAAATAGCATCGTTTTCAAATTTTGGATAATTTTTACATTTTTCTTGGAAATTCGCTAGTTTCAGATTTTCTTGGAAATCGCTAAAATTTCAGTTTTTCTTATATATCATCCAAATCGTCGATATACGTAGAAATAGCATCGTTTTCGAATTTCGTGCAATTTTTATATTTTTCTTGGAAATTCGCTAAAATTCAATTTTTCTTATATATCTATAGAAATAGCATCGTTTTCAAATTTTGGATAATTTTTACATTTTTCTAGGAAATTCGCTAAAATTCAATTTTTCTTATATATCTATAGAAATAGCATCGTTATCAAATTTTGGTTAATTTTTACATTTTTCTTAGAAAATCGTTAAAATTTCGGTTTTCTTGGAAATTCGCTAAAATTTCAGTTTTTCTTATATATCATCCAAATCGTCGATATACGTAGAAATAGCATCGGTTTCGAATTTCGTGCAATTTTTATATTTTTCTTGGAAATTCGCTAAAATTCAATTTTTCTTATATATCTATAGAAATAGCATCGTTTTCAAATTTTGGTTAATTTTTACAGTTTTCTTGGAAAATCGTTAAAATTTCGGTTTTCTTGGAAATTCGCTGAAATTTCATTTTTTCTTATATATCATCCAAATCGTCGATATACGTAGAAATAGCATCGTTTTCGAATTTCGTGTAATTTTTACATTTTTCTTGGAAATTCGCTAAAATTCAATTTTTCTTAAATATCTTCCAAATCATCTAGATAGCATCGTTTTCGAATTTCGTGCAATTTTTACACTTTTCTAGGAAATTCGCTAAAATTCAATTTTTCTTATATATCTATAGAAATAGCATCGTTTTCAAATTTTGGTTAATTTTTACATTTTTATTAGAAAATCGTTAAAATTTCAGTTTTTCTTATATATCATCCAAATCGTCGATATACGTAGAAATAGCATCGTTTTCGAATTTCGTGTAATTTTTACATTTTTCTTGGAAATTCGCTAAAATTCAATTTTTCTTATATATCTATAGAAATAGCATCGTTTTGGAATTTTCGTTAATTTTTACATTTTTCTTGGGAAATCGTTAAAATTTCAGTTTTTCTTATATATCATCCAAATCGTCGATAAACGTAGATATATCAACGATTAAGGATTTCGGTTAATTTTTACAGTTTACTCTTAAATTCGCTAAAATTCAATTTATCTTAAATATCTTCCAAATCATCTAGATAGCATCGTTTTCAATTTATGGTTAATTTATACATATTTCTTGGAAATTTGCTAAAATTTCAGTTTTTCTTATATATCGTCCAAATCGTCGATATACGTAGAAATAGCATCGTTTTCGAATTTCGTGCAATTTTTACATTTTTCTTGGAAATTCGCTAAAATTCAATTTTTCTTATATATCTATAGAAATAGCATCGTTTTCAAATTTTGGATAATTTTTACATTTTTCTTGGAAATTCCCTAAAATTTCAGATTTTCTTGGAAATCGCTAAAATTTCAGTTTTTCTTATATATCATCCAAATCGTCGATATAGGTAGAAATAGCATCGTTTTCGAATTTCGTGTAATTTTTACATTTTTATTAGAAAATCGTTAAAATTTCAGTTTTTCTTATATATCGTCCAAATCGTCGATATACGTAGTAATAGCATCCTTTTCGAATTTCGTGCAATTTTTACATTTTTCTTGGAAATTCGCTAAAATTCAATTTTTCTTATATATCTATAGAAATAGCATCGTTTTCAAATTTTGGATAATCTTTACATTTTTCTTGGAAATTCGCTAAAATTTCAGTTTTTCTTATATATCATCCAAATCGTCGATATACGTAGAAATAGCATCGTTTTCGAATTTCGTGTAATTTTTACATTTTTCTTGGAAATTCGCTAAAATTCAATTTTTCTTATATATTGTTGGTAATACGCGAAGTGTGTGAGCGGATACCAACGTGCGTGCGTTTGGCCACCACCGCGAACGTCAGACATAAGGGGTTTTCACCCGTTTGACAGCTATCGATCGGTTGGTGTTGCGGTTCGCGCGAAAACGAACAAGAGGATTGCATAGAGTGTGTCGAAAAGACTGAGATGGTTTACATGTTCTACATATATTCATTTACATTTTTATTACTTATTTGTTCATTAAAGACTGTTAATTTCAATAGGTTATGGGCCCAGGTTACGTGAAAAAGAACCTGCGGAACCTTTAGTGAGTGAATAAGTAAAAACGAGTGAAAAACTCATCCAGGTAAAAGTAGTTTCATGTGTAGTGCGGGAGTCGATAAGTTTACGCGCTAAAGCCAACCATAATGGCGGCTTCAATTAAAATCGATCAGCTTATGGCTGATAACTACGACACGTGAAAATCCATATGACTGCTATTCTGAAAAAGAATGATTTATGGGAGTACGTCAGTGGAATGATTCAACGACCGGCAGAATCCGATTCTGAAGCCTACAGAAAATGGATAATCAATGATGGCAAGGCCGAATCAGACATTTTACTGGCAATCAGTCCAAGTGAAGTGAAACCGTTTGCAGACCTTGGGTCATCAAAAGCTATCTGGGATAAGCTAAAAGAAACCTTTGAATCAAAAAGAGCAACAAGAATGTCAACGTTACTGAAAAGGTGCGTCAAGTTGCGTATGCACGAGGGTGACAGTTTAAGAAAGCACGTGGTCGAATTTTGTGACACCGCTAAAAAGTTAAAAGATATTGGTTTAGACATTCCTGAAGAGATGTTGGTTATGTTACTTCTTTGTAGTCTACCGGATTCATATGCAATGTTTAAAGAATCTATTGAATCGCAAGACAAATTACCATCGCTAGACGCGCTGAAAACAAAGTTGTATGATAGACTTGAAGGAAAAATGATAGAAGAATCGAATGTGCAAGGCGCTTTATTTTCGAGAAAATCGAATAAGTATAACCGGTTTAAACAAAGTGCTAAATTTGAGAGGCCAAATCCAGGACAAAGTGCAAAGAGAAAAATAAAGTGTTTTCGTTGTAATGGTGAGGGCCACATGGCAAGAGAATGTCGTTCTAAGCACCCATCCACATCCAACCAAACTGTTAGGCAAGTGGAACATGAAAACAATGAGTCCAGTTCGAAACGATCGGGAAAAGTGACACTATTGAGTACTACCGAAAAGGTACTGCACTGTCGCATGGACGATAACGATTGGTGTATAGACAGTGGATGTACAAGCCATATGTGCAATGAGCTAAGTAGTTTCGAAAAATCTAAGCGTGTGAACACCGAACTGACATTAGCGAATAACGAAAGTACGCGCATCACGGGAACGGGAAACGTTAATTTAACGGTGGATACCGGCAAGGGTGATCAAGAAATCACGTTTGAAGATGTGTGCTATGTATCAGACTTACGCATGAACTTACTTTCGGTCGCGAAGGCAACAGATCGCGGTTGTAATGTAACATTTCGTCAAAACGACGCATTAGTTACAGACAAAAACAATCGGGTAATTTTACGGGCAGATCGAAAAGGAAATCTTTACTATGTGCGGAAAAGCGACAATCAAGTAAACAATACGTCAATAAAAGGTGATTCCAAAGGCGAAATTGATATCTGGCATGCCAAAATGGGGCATTTAAATGAAAAAGACTTAAAAGCAATGGCCAAAAGTGGTGAAGTATATGGTCTTAATATCAAAGATAACGAAAAGTTGTCAACGTGCGAAATATGTATTCGTGAAAAACAAACGCGATTACCGTTCGCTAAAACCGTCGGTGAACGCACACAAGACTTACTAGAAATTGTGCACAGCGACGTTTGTGGTCCAATGAGGCATCCGTCATGCTCAGGCATGAGATACTTTGTTACGTTTATCGATGACAAGTCACGGTGGTGCGAAATATTCTTCGTAAAAAGCAAAGCAGAGGTGCTACGGGTATTCCAGCAATACAAAGAAGAATCAGAAAATTTCACGGGAAGAAAAATAAAAATGTTGCAAACAGACAATGGGACAGAATACTGTAATACAGAGTTTGATAGTTTTCTTAGAAGAAATGGAATTCAACGCCGTTTAACAACACCATACACACCACAACAGAACGGTGTTGCCGAGAGGAAAAATAGAACTCTCGTGGAAATGGCACGATGTATGATGCGTCAAGCAGGCGCTCCTCCTAAATTTTGGGCAGAAGCTATTAACAATGCGAATTATACAAGAAATAGATGTCCAACTAGTGCTTTAAACGGGAAGATTCCATATAAACTGTGGAAGGGGAAAATCCCAACCGTTAACTATTTTCAAATATTCGGTACAAGAGCGTACGTATTAAATAAAGGTCAAAATCAGGGTAAATTTGACTCTAAATCTGAGAAAGGAATATTTATTGGATATTCACAACAATCAAAAGCTTATCGTGTTTATATATCCGAAACAAGAAAGACAATAACGAGTCGCGACGTGAAATTCGTAAATGTATCGGGCTTTAATCGTGAATATCGCGAAATACTAGATGAGGAAGACTCGAATAAACGTATTTCCATTGAAACAGAAGAGAAACCAAAATTAGTGAAGGTCAAGCCCGAACCAGAGGTGACAAGAAAAACTATATCTACAACATCTGGGAAGAGTTTACTACAAGATCCAAAGCGGGGCAGAGGACGCCCAAAACTACTTCGCACAGGCTTAGTGGGAAGACCACGCAAAGTATTTAGATCTGTTGCAAGTGGAGGTAGGTCCTCAGAAGAAATAATTCAGATACCTGAAGATGAAGAATCTCACACAGACAGTGAAAACGACGAAGAATGTGGAGAAGATGAAGCTGAATCATTTCTGGAAAGTGCAAACCTTACCATGACGGAAGAACCAACAACATGGAAAGAAGCGAGTAAAACTCATGATGCCGATGTATGGCAACTTGCGTTAGAAGACGAGTATTTGGCTCAAATAAAAAACATCACTTGGGAAATAGTTGAACGTCCGAAGCACCGAAAGGTTATTGGAAGCAGATTCGTATTTTGTACCAAGAAAAATGGAAGCATAGAGAAGAAGAAAGTACGTCTGGTAGCAAAGGGTTGTTCCCAAAAACCAGGTGAGGACTTTAATGAAACATATTCCCCAGTAGCAAGATTGTCGTCAATCAGGATTTTAGCAGCGTTAGCAGCAGAATTAAAATTGGAACTGCATCAAATGGACGTGGTAACCGCTTATCTCAATGGTGAACTAGAAGAAAGCGTTTACATGGAGGTACCGGAACAATTACAAGAAGTAATTACCAAAATAAATTTAAATCAACCAGTGGGTTCTACCGGAAAAGTAGTGAAAGATAGGGAAATTAGGGAAACAGCTAAACGATGGTCAAAGAATGTTAAAAAGGGTAACAACAGTGTATGTGTGTTAAAAAAGGCTTTATACGGGTTAAGGCAATCCGGGTTACAATGGCATAAGAAATTAGTGGAAAAATTACGTGAATTAGGATTTAGGGCATTATCACAAGATCCGTGTATGTTTATTAATAAAAGAGATAGTAAAATCATGTTGATCGCAACTTATGTTGATGATATGCTAATTGCGTCGAATGATCAAGCGTGGATAAATGAAGTGAAAAATTTTCTATCAACGTCTTTTGAAACCAAAGATTTGGGCAAAATTGATCAGTGTCTTGGCATCGAATTTTCTAGAGACGATGATTTTCGTATTTATTTGAAACAACAATATTATACCGAGTCAATTCTAAAGCGTTTTAGTATGGAAAATTGTAAGCCCGCGAAAACACCAATGGAACCAAATTGTCAATTGTTAAAACCGGAGTGTGCAAATGAGAGAGAGATGCGAAAGTATCCTTATCAGTGCCTGATAGGTGCGTTAATGTATTTAGCAGTTACAACTAGACCGGACATTGCATACTCAGTAAATTATTTGAGTCAATTCAACAACAATTATAATTCTGAGCATTGGGTAGCGGCGAAGAGGGTGCTACGTTATTTACGAGGTACTGTTGATTACGGTCTAATGTACGAGAGAACGAACTTAGCATTATTTGGTGTGGTAGATGCCGATTGGGCGGCAAATATAAATGATAGACGTTCATACTCGGGGTACGCGTTCATCCTGGCGGGATCGGCAATTAACTGGGAAGCGCGTAAACAACGAACAGTTGCGTTATCGAGTACTGAAGCGGAGTATATTGGGCTATCGGATGCGACTAAAGAAGCATTATATTTAAAAAGTGTGTTGCGCGACTTGGGTATATCGGGTGGTGACGAAACTGTCATGCTGTTTAACGACAACCAAGGGGCGATAAAGTTAGTAAAAAATAACTGGTATCACTCGAGAACCAAACACATTGATGTGAGACATCATTTTGTGCGCGAAGCGTACGACAATAAACAAATCAGTGTAGAATATATGTCTACGGATAAGATGCCAGCCGATGTGCTTACGAAAGGGTTGAGCGGACCTAAGCATCGCGAGTGCCTAATTAACTTAGGTATGATGAATGTGTCCGAAAGGTGAATATACGCTCATTACTTCGAGGGGGAGTGTTGGTAATACGCGAAGTGTGTGAGCGGATACCAACGTGCGTGCGTTTGGCCACCACCGCGAACGTCAGACATAAGGGGTTTTCACCCGTTTGACAGCTATCGATCGGTTGGTGTTGCGGTTCGCGCGAAAACGAACAAGAGGATTGCATAGAGTGTGTCGAAAAGACTGAGATGGTTTACATGTTCTACATATATTCATTTACATTTTTATTACTTATTTGTTCATTAAAGACTGTTAATTTCAATATATATCTATAGAAATAGCATCGTTTTCAAATTTTGGATAATTTTTACATTTTTCTTGGGAAATCATTAAAATTTCAGTTTTTCTTCTATATCATCCAAATCGTCGATAAACGTAGATATATCAACGATTAAGAATTTCGGTTAATTTTTACAGTTTACCCGGAAATTCGCTAAAATTCAATTTATCTTAAATATCTTCCAAATCATCTAGATAGCACCGTTTTCAATTTATGGTTAATTTATACATATTTCTTGGAAATTTGCTAAAATTTCAGTTTTTCTTATATATCGTCCAAATCATCGATATACGTAGAAATAGCATCGTTTTCGAATTTCGTGCAATTTTTACATTTTTCTTGGAAATTCGCTAAAATTCAATTTTTCTTATATATCTATAGAAATAGCATCGTTTTCGAATTTCGTGTAATTTTTACATTTTTCTTGGAAATCGCTAAAATTTCAGTTTTTCTTATATATCATCCAAATCGTCGATATAGGTAGAAATAGCATCGTTTTCGAATTTCGTGTAATTTTTACATTTTTATTAGAAAATCGTTAAAATTTCAGTTTTTCTTATATATCGTCCAAATCGTCGATATACGTAGAAATAGCATCCTTTTCGAATTTCGTGCAATTTTTACATTTTTCTTGGAAATTCGCTAAAATTCAATTTTTCTTATATATCTATAGAAATAGCATCGTTTTGGAATTTTCGTTAATTTTTACATTTTTCTTGGGAAATCATTAAAATTTCAGTTTTTCTTATATATCATCCAAATCGTCGATAAACGTAGATATATCAACGATTAAGAATTTCGTTTAATTTTTACAGTTTACTCGGAAATTCGCTAAAATTCAATTTATCTTAAATATCTTCCAAATCATCTAGATAGCACCGTTTTCAATTTATGGTTAATTTATACATATTTCTTGGAAATTTGCTAAAATTTCAGTTTTTCTTATATATCGTCCAAATCATCGATATACGTAGAAATAGCATCGTTTTCGAATTTCGTGCAATTTTTACATTTTTCTTGGAAATTCGCTAAAATTCAATTTTTCTTATATATCTATAGAAATAGCATCGTTTTCGAATTTCGTGTAATTTTTACATTTTTCTTGGAAATCGCTAAAATTTCAGTTTTTCTTATATATCATCCAAATCGTCGATATAGGTAGAAATAGCATCGTTTTCGAATTTCGTGTAATTTTTACATTTTTATTAGAAAATCGTTAAAATTTCAGTTTTTCTTATATATCGTCCAAATCGTCGATATACGTAGAAATAGCATCCTTTTCGAATTTCGTGCAATTTTTACATTTTTCTTGGAAATTCGCTAAAATTCAATTTTTCTTATATATCTATAGAAATAGCATCGTTTTGGAATTTTCGTTAATTTTTACATTTTTCTTGGGAAATCATTAAAATTTCAGTTTTTCTTATATATCATCCAAATCGTCGATAAACGTAGATATATCAACGATTAAGAATTTCGTTTAATTTTTACAGTTTACTCGGAAATTCGCTAAAATTCAATTTATCTTAAATATCTTCCAAATCATCTAGATAGCACCGTTTTCAATTTATGGTTAATTTATACATATTTCTTGGAAATTTGCTAAAATTTCAGTTTTTCTTATATATCGTCCAAATCGTCGATATACGTAGAAATAGCATCGTTTTCGAATTTCGTGCAATTTTTACATTTTTCTTGGAAATTCGCTAAAATTCAATTTTTCTTATATATCTATAGAAATAGCATCGTTTTCAAATTTTAGATAATTTTTACATTTTTCTTGGAAATTCGCTAAAATTTCAGATTTTCTTGGAAATCGCTAAAATTTCAGTTTTTCTTATATAT
Source organism: Agrilus biguttatus (assembly GCA_963921985.1). Classification (NCBI taxonomy): domain Eukaryota; kingdom Metazoa; phylum Arthropoda; class Insecta; order Coleoptera; family Buprestidae; genus Agrilus; species Agrilus biguttatus. Next base: position 20,478,786 of record OY998117.1, on the reverse strand, counting down.
CATCCAAATCGTCGATATAGGTAGAAATAGCATCGTTTTCGAATTTCGTGTAATTTTTACATTTTTATTAGAAAATCGTTAAAATTTCAGTTTTTCTTATATATCGTCCAAATCGTCGATATACGTAGAAATAGCAATCTTTTCGAATTTCGTGCAATTTTTACATTTTTCTTGGAAATTCGCTAAAATTCAATTTTTCTTATATATCTATAGAAATAGCATCGTTTTCAAATTTTGGATAATTTTTACATTTTTCTTGGAAATTCGCTAAAATTTCAGATTTTCTTGGAAATCGCTAAAATTTCAGTTTTTCTTATATATCATCCAAATCATCGATATAGGTAGAAATAGCATCGTTTTCGAATTTCGTGTAATTTTTACATTTTTCTTGGAAATTCGCTAAAATTCAATTTTTCTTAAATATCTTCCAAATCATCTATATAGCATCGTTTTCGAATTTCGTGCAATTTTTACATTTTTCTAGGAAATTCGCTAAAATTCAATTTTTCTTATATATCTATAGAAATAGCATCGTTTTCAAATTTTGGTTAATTTTTACATTTTTATTAGAAAATCGTTAAAATTTCAGTTTTTCTTATATATCATCCAAATCGTCGATATACGTAGAAATAGCATCGTTTTCGAATTTCGTGTAATTTTTACATTTTTCTTGGAAATTCGCTAAAATTCAATTTTTCTTATATATCTATAGAAATAGCATCGTTTTCAAATTTTGGATAATTTTTACATTTTTCTTGGAAATTCGCTAAAATTCAATTTTTCTTATATATCTATAGAAATAGCATCGTTATCAAATTTTGGTTAATTTTTACATTTTTCTTAGAAAATCGTTAAAATTTCGGTTTTCTTGGAAATTCGCTAAAATTTCAGTTTTTCTTATATATCATCCAAATCGTCGATATACGTAGAAATAGCATCGGTTTCGAATTTCGTGCAATTTTTATATTTTTCTTGGAAATTCGCTAAAATTCAATTTTTCTTATATATCTATAGAAATAGCATCGTTTTCAAATTTTGGTTAATTTTTACAGTTTTCTTGGAAAATCGTTAAAATTTCGGTTTTCTTGGAAATTCGCTAAAATTTCATTTTTTCTTATATATCATCCAAATCGTCGATATACGTAGAAATAGCATCGTTTTCGAATTTCGTGCAATTTTTATATTTTTCTTGGAAATTCGCTAAAATTCAATTTTTCTTATATATCTATAGAAATAGCATCGTTTTCAAATTTTGGATAATTTTTACATTTTTCTAGGAAATTCGCTAAAATTCAATTTTTCTTATATATCTATAGAAATAGCATCGTTATCAAATTTTGGTTAATTTTTACATTTTTCTTAGAAAATCGTTAAAATTTCGGTTTTCTTGGAAATTCGCTAAAATTTCAGTTTTTCTTATATATCATCCAAATCGTCGATATACGTAGAAATAGCATCGGTTTCGAATTTCGTGCAATTTTTATATTTTTCTTGGAAATTCGCTAAAATTCAATTTTTCTTATATATCTATAGAAATAGCATCGTTTTCAAATTTTGGTTAATTTTTACAGTTTTCTTGGAAAATCGTTAAAATTTCGGTTTTCTTGGAAATTCGCTAAAATTTCATTTTTTCTTATATATCATCCAAATCGTCGATATACGTAGAAATAGCATCGTTTTCGAATTTCGTGTAATTTTTACATTTTTCTTGGAAATTCGCTAAAATTCAATTTTTCTTAAATATCTTCCAAATCATCTAGATAGTATCGTTTTCGAATTTCGTGCAATTTTTACACTTTTCTAGGAAATTCGCTAAAATTCAATTTTTCTTATATATCTATAGAAATAGCATCGTTTTCAAATTTTGGTTAATTTTTACATTTTTATTAGAAAATCGTTAAAATTTCAGTTTTTCTTATATATCATCCAAATCGTCGATATACGTAGAAATAGCATCGTTTTCGAATTTCGTGTAATTTTTACATTTTTCTTGGAAATTCGCTAAAATTCATTTTTTCTTATATATCTATAGAAATAGCATCGTTTTGGAATTTTCGTTAATTTTTACATTTTTCTTGGGAAATCGTTAAAATTTCAGTTTTTCTTATATATCATCCAAATCGTCGATAAACGTAGATATATCAACGATTAAGGATTTCGGTTAATTTTTACAGTTTACTCTTAAATTCGCTAAAATTCAATTTATCTTAAATATCTTCCAAATCATCTAGATAGCATCGTTTTCAATTTATGGTTAATTTATACATATTTCTTGGAAATTTGCTAAAATTTCAGTTTTTCTTATATATCGTCCAAATCGTCGATATACGTAGAAATAGCATCGTTTTCGAATTTCGTGCAATTTTTACATTTTTCTTGGAAATTCGCTAAAATTCAATTTTTCTTATATATCTATAGAAATAGCATCGTTTTCAAATTTTGGATAATTTTTACATTTTTCTTGGAAATTCCCTAAAATTTCAGATTTTCTTGGAAATCGCTAAAATTTCAGTTTTTCTTATATATCATCCAAATCGTCGATATAGGTAGAAATAGCATCGTTTTCGAATTTCGTGTAATTTTTACATTTTTATTAGAAAATCGTTAAAATTTCAGTTTTTCTTATATATCGTCCAAATCGTCGATATACGTAGAAATAGCATCCTTTTCGAATTTCGTGCAATTTTTACATTTTTCTTGGAAATTCGCTAAAATTCAATTTTTCTTATATATCTATAGAAATAGCATCGTTCTCAAATTTTGGATAATCTTTACATTTTTCTTGGAAATTCGCTAAAATTTCAGATTTTCTTGGAAATCGCTAAAATTTCAGTTTTTCTTATATATCATCCAAATCGTCGATATACGTAGAAATAGCATCGTTTTCGAATTTCGTGTAATTTTTACATTTTTCTTGGAAATTCGCTAAAATTCAATTTTTCTTATATATCTATAGAAATAGCATCGTTTTGGAATTTTCGTTAATTTTTACATTTTTCTTGGGAAATCATTAAAATTTCAGTTTTTCTTATATATCATCCAAATCGTCGATAAACGTAGATATATCAACGATTAAGAATTTCGGTTAATTTTTACAGTTTACTCGGAAATTCGCTAAAATTCAATTTATCTTAAATATCTTCCAAATCATCTAGATAGCACCGTTTTCAATTTATGGTTAATTTATACATATTTCTTGGAAATTTGCTAAAATTTCAGTTTTTCTTATATATCGTCCAAATCGTCGATATACGTAGAAATAGCATCGTTTTCGAATTTCGTGCAATTTTTACATTTTTCTTGGAAATTCGCTAAAATTCAATTTTTCTTATATATCTATAGAAATAGCATCGTTTTCAAATTTTGGATAATTTTTACATTTTTCTTGAAAATTCGCTAAAATTTCAGATTTTCTTGGAAATCGCTAAAATTTCAGTTTTTCTTATATATCATCCAAATCATCGATATAGGTAGAAATAGCATCGTTTTCGAATTTCGTGTAATTTTTACATTTTTCTTGGAAATCGCTAAAATTTCAGTTTTTCTTATATATCATCCAAATCGTCGATATAGGTAGAAATAGCATCGTTTTCGAATTTCGTGTAATTTTTACATTTTTATTAGAAAATCGTTAAAATTTCAGTTTTTCTTATATATCGTCCAAATCGTCGATATACGTAGAAATAGCATCCTTTTCGAATTTCGTGCAATTTTTACATTTTTCTTGGAAATTCGCTAAAATTCAATTTTTCTTATATATCTATAGAAATAGCATCGTTTTGGAATTTTCGTTAATTTTTACATTTTTCTTGGGAAATCATTAAAATTTCAGTTTTTCTTATATATCATCCAAATCGTCGATAAACGTAGATATATCAACGATTAAGAATTTCGTTTAATTTTTACAGTTTACTCGGAAATTCGCTAAAATTCAATTTATCTTAAATATCTTCCAAATCATCTAGATAGCACCGTTTTCAATTTATGGTTAATTTATACATATTTCTTGGAAATTTGCTAAAATTTCAGTTTTTCTTATATATCGTCCAAATCGTCGATATACGTAGAAATAGCATCGTTTTCGAATTTCGTGCAATTTTTACATTTTTCTTGGAAATTCGCTAAAATTCAATTTTTCTTATATATCTATAGAAATAGCATCGTTTTCAAATTTTGGATAATTTTTACATTTTTCTTGGAAATTCGCTAAAATTTCAGATTTTCTTGGAAATCGCTAAAATTTCAGTTTTTCTTATATATCATCCAAATCGTCGATATAGGTAGAAATAGCATCGTTTTCGAATTTCGTGTAATTTTTACATTTTTATTAGAAAATCGTTAAAATTTCAGTTTTTCTTATATATCGTCCAAATCGTCGATATACGTAGAAATAGCAATCTTTTCGAATTTCGTGCAATTTTTACATTTTTCTTGGAAATTCGCTAAAATTCAATTTTTCTTATATATCTATAGAAATAGCATCGTTTTCAAATTTTGGATAATTTTTACATTTTTCTTGGAAATTCGCTAAAATTTCAGATTTTCTTGGAAATCGCTAAAATTTCAGTTTTTCTTATATATCATCCAAATCATCGATATAGGTAGAAATAGCATCGTTTTCGAGTTTCGTGTAATTTTTACATTTTTCTTGGAAATTCGCTAAAATTCAATTTTTCTTAAATATCTTCCAAATCATCTATATAGCATCGTTTTCGAATTTCGTGCAATTTTTACATTTTTCTAGGAAATTCGCTAAAATTCAATTTTTCTTATATATCTATAGAAATAGCATCGTTTTCAAATTTTGGTTAATTTTTACATTTTTATTAGAAAATCGTTAAAATTTCAGTTTTTCTTATATATCATCCAAATCGTCGATATACGTAGAAATAGCATCGTTTTCGAATTTCGTGTAATTTTTACATTTTTCTTGGAAATTCGCTAAAATTCAATTTTTCTTATATATCTATAGAAATAGCATCGTTTTCAAATTTTGGATAATTTTTACATTTTTCTTGGAAATTCGCTAAAATTCAATTTTTCTTATATATCTATAGAAATAGCATCGTTATCAAATTTTGGTTAATTTTTACATTTTTCTTAGAAAATCGTTAAAATTTCGGTTTTCTTGGAAATTCGCTAAAATTTCAGTTTTTCTTATATATCATCCAAATCGTCGATATACGTAGAAATAGCATCGGTTTCGAATTTCGTGCAATTTTTATATTTTTCTTGGAAATTCGCTAAAATTCAATTTTTCTTATATATCTATAGAAATAGCATCGTTTTCAAATTTTGGTTAATTTTTACAGTTTTCTTGGAAAATCGTTAAAATTTCGGTTTTCTTGGAAATTCGCTAAAATTTCATTTTTTCTTATATATCATCCAAATCGTCGATATACGTAGAAATAGCATCGTTTTCGAATTTCGTGCAATTTTTATATTTTTCTTGGAAATTCGCTAAAATTCAATTTTTCTTATATATCTATAGAAATAGCATCGTTTTCAAATTTTGGATAATTTTTACATTTTTCTAGGAAATTCGCTAAAATTCAATTTTTCTTATATATCTATAGAAATAGCATCGTTTTCAAATTTTGGTTAATTTTTACATTTTTCTTAGAAAATCGTTAAAATTTCGGTTTTCTTGGAAATTCGCTAAAATTTCAGTTTTTCTTATATATCATCCAAATCGTCGATATACGTAGAAATAGCATCGGTTTCGAATTTCGTGCAATTTTTATATTTTTCTTGGAAATTCGCTAAAATTCAATTTTTCTTATATATCTATAGAAATAGCATCGTTTTCAAATTTTGGTTAATTTTTACAGTTTTCTTGGAAAATCGTTGAAATTTCGGTTTTCTTGGAAATTCGCTAAAATTTCATTTTTTCTTATATATCATCCAAATCGTCGATATACGTAGAAATAGCATCGTTTTCGAATTTCGTGCAATTTTTATATTTTTCTTGAAAATTCGCTAAAATTCAATTTTTCTTATATATCTATAGAAATAGCATCGTTTTCAAATTTTGGTTAATTTTTACAGTTTTCTTGGAAAATCGTTAAACTTTCGGTTTTCTTGGAAATTCGCTAAAATTTCATTTTTTCTTATATATCATCCAAATCGTCGATATACGTAGAAATAGCATCGTTTTCGAATTTCGTGTAATTTTTACATTTTTCTTGGAAATTCGCTAAAATTCAATTTTTCTTAAATATCTTCCAAATCATCTAGATAGCATCGTTTTCGAATTTCGTGCAATTTTTACACTTTTCTAGGAAATTCGCTAAAATTCAATTTTTCTTATATATCTATAGAAATAGCATCGTTTTCAAATTTTGGTTAATTTTTACATTTTTATTAGAAAATCGTTAAAATTTCAGTTTTTCTTATATATCATCCAAATCGTCGATAAACGTAGATATATCAACGATTAAGGATTTCGGTTAATTTTTACAGTTTACTCTTAAATTCGCTAAAATTCAATTTATCTTAAATATCTTCCAAATCATCTAGATAGCATCGTTTTCAATTTATGGTTAATTTATACATATTTCTTGGAAATTTGCTAAAATTTCAGTTTTTCTTATATATCGTCCAAATCGTCGATATACGTAGAAATAGCATCGTTTTCGAATTTCGTGCAATTTTTACATTTTTCTTGGAAATTCGCTAAAATTCAATTTTTCTTATATATCTATAGAAATAGCATCGTTTTCAAATTTTGGATAATTTTTACATTTTTCTTGGAAATTCCCTAAAATTTCAGATTTTCTTGGAAATCGCTAAAATTTCAGTTTTTCTTATATATCATCCAAATCGTCGATATAGGTAGAAATAGCATCGTTTTCGAATTTCGTGTAATTTTTACATTTTTATTAGAAAATCGTTAAAATTTCAGTTTTTCTTATATATCGTCCAAATCGTCGATATACGTAGAAATAGCATCCTTTTCGAATTTCGTGCAATTTTTACATTTTTCTTGGAAATTCGCTAAAATTCAATTTTTCTTATATATCTATAGAAATAGCATTGTTCTCAAATTTTGGATAATCTTTACATTTTTCTTGGAAATTCGCTAAAATTTCAGATTTTCTTGGAAATCGCTAAAATTTCAGTTTTTCTTATATATCATCCAAATCGTCGATATACGTAGAAATAGCATCGTTTTCGAATTTCGTGTAATTTTTACATTTTTCTTGGAAATTCGCTAAAATTCAATTTTTCTTATATATCTATAGAAATAGCATCGTTTTGGAATTTTCGTTAATTTTTACATTTTTCTTGGGAAATCATTAAAATTTCAGTTTTTCTTATATATCATCCAAATCGTCGATAAACGTAGATATATCAACGATTAAGAATTTCGGTTAATTTTTACAGTTTACTCGGAAATTCGCTAAAATTCAATTTATCTTAAATATCTTCCAAATCATCTAGATAGCACCGTTTTCAATTTATGGTTAATTTATACATATTTCTTGGAAATTTGCTAAAATTTCAGTTTTTCTTATATATCGTCCAAATCGTCGATATACGTAGAAATAGCATCGTTTACGAATTTCGTGCAATTTTTACATTTTTCTTGGAAATTCGCTAAAATTCAATTTTTCTTATATATCTATAGAAATAGCATCGTTTTCAAATTTTGGATAATTTTTACATTTTTCTTGAAAATTCGCTAAAATTTCAGATTTTCTTGGAAATCGCTAAAATTTCAGTTTTTCTTATATATCATCCAAATCATCGATATAGGTAGAAATAGCATCGTTTTCGAATTTCGTGTAATTTTTACATTTTTCTTGGAAATCGCTAAAATTTCAGTTTTTCTTATATATCATCCAAATCGTCGATATAGGTAGAAATAGCATCGTTTTCGAATTTCGTGTAATTTTTACATTTTTATTAGAAAATCGTTAAAATTTCAGTTTTTCTTATATATCGTCCAAATCGTCGATATACGTAGAAATAGCATCCTTTTCGAATTTCGTGCAATTTTTACATTTTTCTTGGAAATTCGCTAAAATTCAATTTTTCTTATATATCTATAGAAATAGCATCGTTTTGGAATTTTCGTTAATTTTTACATTTTTCTTGGGAAATCATTAAAATTTCAGTTTTTCTTATATATCATCCAAATCGTCGATAAACGTAGATATATCAACGATTAAGAATTTCGTTTAATTTTTACAGTTTACTCGGAAATTCGCTAAAATTCAATTTATCTTAAATATCTTCCAAATCATCTAGATAGCACCGTTTTCAATTTATGGTTAATTTATACATATTTCTTGGAAATTTGCTAAAATTTCAGTTTTTCTTATATATCGTCCAAATCGTCGATATACGTAGAAATAGCATCGTTTTCGAATTTCGTGCAATTTTTACATTTTTCTTGGAAATTCGCTAAAATTCAATTTTTCTTATATATCTATAGAAATAGCATCGTTTTCAAATTTTGGATAATTTTTACATTTTTCTTGGAAATTCGCTAAAATTTCAGATTTTCTTGGAAATCGCTAAAATTTCAGTTTTTCTTATATATCATCCAAATCGTCGATATAGGTAGAAATAGCATCGTTTTCGAATTTCGTGTAATTTTTACATTTTTATTAGAAAATCGTTAAAATTTCAGTTTTTCTTATATATCGTCCAAATCGTCGATATACGTAGAAATAGCAATCTTTTCGAATTTCGTGCAATTTTTACATTTTTCTTGGAAATTCGCTAAAATTCAATTTTTCTTATATATCTATAGAAATAGCATCGTTTTCAAATTTTGGATAATTTTTACATTTTTCTTGGAAATTCGCTAAAATTTCAGATTTTCTTGGAAATCGCTAAAATTTCAGTTTTTCTTATATATCATCCAAATCATCGATATAGGTAGAAATAGCATCGTTTTCGAGTTTCGTGTAATTTTTACATTTTTCTTGGAAATTCGCTAAAATTCAATTTTTCTTAAATATCTTCCAAATCATCTATATAGCATCGTTTTCGAATTTCGTGCAATTTTTACATTTTTCTAGGAAATTCGCTAAAATTCAATTTTTCTTATATATCTATAGAAATAGCATCGTTTTCAAATTTTGGTTAATTTTTACATTTTTATTAGAAAATCGTTAAAATTTCAGTTTTTCTTATATATCATCCAAATCGTCGATATACGTAGAAATAGCATCGTTTTCGAATTTCGTGTAATTTTTACATTTTTCTTGGAAATTCGCTAAAATTCAATTTTTCTTATATATCTATAGAAATAGCATCGTTTTCAAATTTTGGATAATTTTTACATTTTTCTTGGAAATTCGCTAAAATTCAATTTTTCTTATATATCTATAGAAATAGCATCGTTATCAAATTTTGGTTAATTTTTACATTTTTCTTAGAAAATCGTTAAAATTTCGGTTTTCTTGGAAATTCGCTAAAATTTCAGTTTTTCTTATATATCATCCAAATCGTCGATATACGTAGAAATAGCATCGGTTTCGAATTTCGTGCAATTTTTATATTTTTCTTGGAAATTCGCTAAAATTCAATTTTTCTTATATATCTATAGAAATAGCATCGTTTTCAAATTTTGGTTAATTTTTACAGTTTTCTTGGAAAATCGTTAAAATTTCGGTTTTCTTGGAAATTCGCTAAAATTTCATTTTTTCTTATATATCATCCAAATCGTCGATATACGTAGAAATAGCATCGTTTTCGAATTTCGTGCAATTTTTACATTTTTCTTGAAAATTCGCTAAAATTTCAGATTTTCTTGGAAATCGCTAAAATTTCAGTTTTTCTTATATATCATCCAAATCATCGATATAGGTAGAAATAGCATCGTTTTCGAATTTAGTGTAATTTTTACATTTTTCTTGGAAATTCGCTAAAATTCAATTTTTCTTATATGGAAAAAAATAGCATCGTTTTCAAATTTTGGTTAATTTTTACATTTTTATTAGAAAATTGTTAAAATTTCAGTTTTTCTTATATATCATCCAAATCGTCGATATACGTAGAAATAGCATCGTTTTCGAATTTCGTGCAATTTTTATATTTTTCTTGGAAATTCGCTAAAATTCAATTTTTCTTAAATATCTTCCAAATCATCTAGATAGCATCGTTTTTGAATTTCGTGCAATTTTTACATTTTTCTTGGAAATTCGCTAAAATTCAATTTTTCTTATATATCTATAGAAATAGCATCGTTTTCAAATTTTGGTTAATTTTTACATTTTTATTAGAAAATCGTTAAAATTTCAGTTTTTCTTATATATCATCCAAATCGTCGATAAACGTAGATATATCAACGATTAAGAATTTCGGTTAATTTTTACAGTTTACTCGGAAATTCGCTAAAATTCAATTTATCTTAAATATCATCCAAATCATCTGGATAGCATCGTTTTCAATTTATGGTTAACTTATACATATTTCTTGGAAATTTGCTAAAACTTCAGTTTTTCTTATATATCGTCCAAATCGTCGATATACGTAGAAATAGCATCGTTTTCGAATTTCGTGTAATTTTTACATTTTTCTAGGAAATTCGCTAAAATTCAATTTTTCTTATATATCTATAGAAATAGCATCGTTATCAAATTTTGGTTAATTTTCACATTTTTCTTAGAAAATCGTTAAAATTTCGGTTTTCTTGGAAATTCGCTAAAATTTCAGTTTTTCTTATATATCATCCAAATCGTCGATATACGTAGAAATAGCATCGGTTTCGAATTTCGTGCAATTTTTATATTTTTCTTGGAAATTCGCTAAAATTCAATTTTTCTTATATATCTATAGAAATAGCATCGTTTTCAAATTTTGGTTAATTTTTACATTTTTCTTGGAAAATCGTTAAAATTTCGGTTTTCTTGGAAATTCGCTAAAATTTCATTTTTTCTTATATATCATCCAAATCGTCGATATACGTAGAAATAACATCGTTTTCGAATTTCGTGTAATTTTTACATTTTTCTTGGAAATTCGCTAAAATTCAATTTTTCTTAAATATCTTCCAAATCATCTAGATAGCATCGTTTTCGAATTTCGTGCAATTTTTACATTTTTCTAGGAAATTCGCTAAAATTCAATTTTTCTTATATATCTATAGAAATAGCATCGTTTTGGAATTTTCGTTAATTTTTACATTTTTCTTGGGAAATCGTTAAAATTTCAGTTTTTCTTATATATCATCCAAATCGTCGATAAACGTAGATATATCAACGATTAAGAATTTCGGTTAATTTTTACAGTTTACTCGGAAATTCGCTAAAATTCAATTTATCTTAAATATCATCCAAATCATCTAGATAGCATCGTTTTCAATTTATGGTTAACTTATACATATTTCTTGGAAATTTGCTAAAACTTCAGTTTTTCTTATATATCGTCCAAATCGTCGATATACGTAGAAATAGCATCGTTTTCGAATTTCGTGTAATTTTTACATTTTTCTAGAAAATTCGCTAAAATTCAATTTTTCTTATATATCTATAGAAATAGCATCGTTATCAAATTTTGGTTAATTTTTACATTTTTCTTAGAAAATCGTTAAAATTTCGGTTTTCTTGGAAATTCGCTAAAATTTCAGTTTTTCTTATATATCATCCAAATCGTCGATATACGTAGAAATAGCATCGTTTTCGAATTTCGTGCAATTGTTACATTTTTATTAGAAAATCGTTAAAATTTCAGTTTTTCTTATATATCGTCCAAATCGTCGATATACGTAGAAATAGCATCGTTTTCGAATTTCGTGCAATTTTTACATTTTTCTTGGAAATTCGCTAAAATTCAATTTTTCTTATATATCTATAGAAATAGCATCGTTTTCAAATTTTGGGTAATTTTTACATTTTTCTTGGAAATTCGCTAAAATTTCAGATTTTCTTGGAAATCGCTAAAATTTCAGTTTTTCTTATATATCATCCAAATCATCGATATAGGTAGAAATAGCATCGTTTTCGAATTTAGTGTAATTTTTACATTTTTCTTGGAAATTCGCTAAAATTCAATTTTTCTTATATGGAAAAAAATAGCATCGTTTTCAAATTTTGGTTAATTTTTACATTTTTATTAGAAAATCGTTAAAATTTCAGTTTTTCTTATATATCATCCAAATCGTCGATATACGTAGAAATAGCATCGTTTTCGAATTTCGTGCAATTTTTATATTTTTCTTGGAAATTCGCTAAAATTCAATTTTTCTTAAATATCTTCCAAATCATCTAGATAGCATCGTTTTTGAATTTCGTGCAATTTTTACATTTTTCTTGGAAATTCGCTAAAATTCAATTTTTCTTATATATCTATAGAAATAGCATCGTTTTCAAATTTTGGTTAATTTTTACATTTTTATTAGAAAATCGTTAAAATTTCAGTTTTTCTTATATATCATCCAAATCGTCGATATACGTAGAAATAGCATCGTTTTCGAATTTCGTGTAATTTTTACATTTTTCTTGGAAATTCGCTAAAATTCAATTTTTCTTATATATCTATAGAAATAGCATCGTTTTCAAATTTTGGGTAATTTTTACATTTTTCTTGGAAATTCGCTAAAATTTCAGATTTTCTTGGAAATCGCTAAAATTTCAGTTTTTCTTATATATCATCCAAATCATCGATATAGGTAGAAATAGCATCGTTTTCGAATTTAGTGAAATTTTTACATTTTTCTTGGAAATTCGCTAAAATTCAATTTTTCTTATATGGAAAAAAATAGCATCGTTTTCAAATTTTGGTTAATTTTTACATTTTTATTAGAAAATCGTTAAAATTTCAGTTTTTCTTATATATCATCCAAATCGTCGATATACGTAGAAATAGCATCGTTTTCGAATTTCGTGCAATTTTTATATTTTTCTTGGAAATTCGCTAAAATTCAATTTTTCTTAAATATCTTCCAAATCATCTAGATAGCATCGTTTTTGAATTTCGTGCAATTTTTACATTTTTCTTGGAAATTCGCTAAAATTCAATTTTTCTTATATATCTATAGAAATAGCATCGTTTTCAAATTTTGGTTAATTTTTACATTTTTATTAGAAAATCGTTAAAATTTCAGTTTTTCTTATATATCATCCAAATCGTCGATATACGTAGAAATAGCATCGTTTTCGAATTTCGTGCAATTTTTATATTTTTCTTGGAAATTCGCTAAAATTCAATTTTTCTTAAATATCTTCCAAATCATCTAGATAGCATCGTTTTCGAATTTCGTGCAATTTTTACATTTTTCTAGGAAATTCGCTAAAATTCAATTTTTCTTATATATCTATAGAAATTGCATCGTTTTGGAATTTTCGTTAATTTTTACATTTTTCTTGGGAAATCGTTAAAATTTCAGTTTTTCTTATATATCATCCAAATCGTCGATAAACGTAGATATATCAACGATTAAGAATTTCGGTTAATTTTTACAGTTTACTCGGAAATTCGCTAAAATTCAATTTATCTTAAATATCATCCAAATCATCTAGATAGCATCGTTTTCAATTTATGGTTAACTTATACATATTTCTTGGAAATTTGCTAAAACTTCAGTTTTTCTTATATATCGTCCAAATCGTCGATATACGTAGAAATAGTATCGTTTTCGAATTTCGTGTAATTTTTACATTTTTCTAGAAAATTCGCTAAAATTCAATTTTTCTTATATATCTATAGAAATAGCATCGTTATCAAATTTTGGTTAATTTTTACATTTTTCTTAGAAAATCGTTAAAATTTCGGTTTTCTTGGAAATTCGCTAAAATTTCAGTTTTTCTTATATATCATCCAAATCGTCGATATACGTAGAAATAGCATCGGTTTCGAATTTCGTGCAATTTTTATATTTTTCTTGGAAATTCGCTAAAATTCAATTTTTCTTATATATCTATAGAAATAGCATCGTTTTCAAATTTCGGTTAATTTTTACATTTTTCTTGGAAAATCGTTAAAATTTCGGCTTTCTTGGAAATTCGCTAAAATTTCATTTTTTCTTATATATCATCCAAATCGTCGATATACGTAGAAATAGCATCGTTTTCGAATTTCGTGTAATTTTTACATTTTTCTTGGAAATTCGCTAAAATTCAATTTTTCTTAAATATCTTCCAAATCATCTAGATAGCATCGTTTTCGAATTTCGTGCAATTTTTACATTTTTCTAGGAAATTCGCTAAAATTCAATTTTTCTTATATATCTATAGAAATAGCATCGTTTTGGAATTTTCGTTAATTTTTACATTTTTCTTGGGAAATCGTTAAAATTTCAGTTTTTCTTATATATCATCCAAATCGTCGATAAACGTAGATATATCAACGATTAAGAATTTCGGTTAATTTTTACAGTTTACTCGGAAATTCGCTAAAATTCAATTTATCTTAAATATCATCCAAATCATCTAGATAGCATCGTTTTCAATTTATGGTTAACTTATACATATTTCTTGGAAATTTGCTAAAACTTCAGTTTTTCTTATATATCGTCCAAATCGTCGATATACGTAGAAATAGCATCGTTTTCGAATTTCGTGTAATTTTTACATTTTTCTAGGAAATTCGCTAAAATTCAATTTTTCTTATATATCTATAGAAATAGCATCGTTATCAAATTTTGGTTAATTTTTACATTTTTCTTAGAAAATCGTTAAAATTTCGGTTTTCTTGGAAATTCGCTAAAATTTCAGTTTTTCTTATATATCATCCAAATCGTCGATATACGTAGAAATGCCGATGCTATCGGTTTCGAATTTCGTGCAATTTTTATATTTTTCTTGGAAATTCGCTAAAATTCAATTTTTCTTATATATCTATAGAAATAGCATCGTTTTCAAATTTTGGTTAATTTTTACATTTTTCTTGGAAAATCGTTAAAATTTCGGTTTTCTTGGAAATTCGCTAAAATTTCATTTTTTCTTATATATCATCCAAATCGTCGATATACGTAGAAATAGCATCGTTTTCGAATTTCGTGTAATATTTACATTTTTCTTGGAAATTCGCTAAAATTCAATTTTTCTTAAATATCTTCCAAATCATCTAGATAGCATCGTTTTCGAATTTCGTGCAATTTTTACATTTTTCTAGGAAATTCGCTAAAATTCAATTTTTCTTATATATCTATAGAAATTGCATCGTTTTGGAATTTTCGTTAATTTTTACATTTTTCTTGGGAAATCGTTAAAATTTCAGTTTTTCTTATATATCATCCAAATCGTCGATAAACGTAGATATATCAACGATTAAGAATTTCGGTTAATTTTTACAGTTTACTCGGAAATTCGCTAAAATTCAATTTATCTTAAATATCATCCAAATCATCTAGATAGCATCGTTTTCAATTTATGGTTAACTTATACATATTTCTTGGAAATTTGCTAAAATTTCAGTTTTTCTTATATATCGTCCAAATCGTCGATATACGTAGAAATAGCAATCTTTTCGAATTTCGTGCAATTTTTACATTTTTCTTGGAAATTCGCTAAAATTCAATTTTTCTTATATATCTATAGAAATAGCATCGTTTTCAAATTTTGGATAATTTTTACATTTTTCTTGGAAATTCGCTAAAATTTCAGATTTTCTTGGAAATCGCTAAAATTTCAGTTTTTCTTATATATCATCCAAATCATCGATATAGGTAGAAATAGCATCGTTTTCGAGTTTCGTGTAATTTTTACATTTTTCTTGGAAATTCGCTAAAATTCAATTTTTCTTAAATATCTTCCAAATCATCTATATAGCATCGTTTTCGAATTTCGTGCAATTTTTACATTTTTCTAGGAAATTCGCTAAAATTCAATTTTTCTTATATATCTATAGAAATAGCATCGTTTTCAAATTTTGGTTAATTTTTACATTTTTATTAGAAAATCGTTAAAATTTCAGTTTTTCTTATATATCATCCAAATCGTCGATATACGTAGAAATAGCATCGTTTTCGAATTTCGTGTAATTTTTACATTTTTCTTGGAAATTCGCTAAAATTCAATTTTTCTTATATATCTATAGAAATAGCATCGTTTTCAAATTTTGGATAATTTTTACATTTTTCTTGGAAATTCGCTAAAATTCAATTTTTCTTATATATCTATAGAAATAGCATCGTTATCAAATTTTGGTTAATTTTTACATTTTTCTTAGAAAATCGTTAAAATTTCGGTTTTCTTGGAAATTCGCTAAAATTTCAGTTTTTCTTATATATCATCCAAATCGTCGATATACGTAGAAATAGCATCGGTTTCGAATTTCGTGCAATTTTTATATTTTTCTTGGAAATTCGCTAAAATTCAATTTTTCTTATATATCTATAGAAATAGCATCGTTTTCAAATTTTGGTTAATTTTTACAGTTTTCTTGGAAAATCGTTAAAATTTCGGTTTTCTTGGAAATTCGCTAAAATTTCATTTTTTCTTATATATCATCCAAATCGTCGATATACGTAGAAATAGCATCGTTTTCGAATTTCGTGCAATTTTTACATTTTTCTTGAAAATTCGCTAAAATTTCAGATTTTCTTGGAAATCGCTAAAATTTCAGTTTTTCTTATATATCATCCAAATCATCGATATAGGTAGAAATAGCATCGTTTTCGAATTTAGTGTAATTTTTACATTTTTCTTGGAAATTCGCTAAAATTCAATTTTTCTTATATGGAAAAAAATAGCATCGTTTTCAAATTTTGGTTAATTTTTACATTTTTATTAGAAAATTGTTAAAATTTCAGTTTTTCTTATATATCATCCAAATCGTCGATATACGTAGAAATAGCATCGTTTTCGAATTTCGTGCAATTTTTATATTTTTCTTGGAAATTCGCTAAAATTCAATTTTTCTTAAATATCTTCCAAATCATCTAGATAGCATCGTTTTTGAATTTCGTGCAATTTTTACATTTTTCTTGGAAATTCGCTAAAATTCAATTTTTCTTATATATCTATAGAAATAGCATCGTTTTCAAATTTTGGTTAATTTTTACATTTTTATTAGAAAATCGTTAAAATTTCAGTTTTTCTTATATATCATCCAAATCGTCGATAAACGTAGATATATCAACGATTAAGAATTTCGGTTAATTTTTACAGTTTACTCGGAAATTCGCTAAAATTCAATTTATCTTAAATATCATCCAAATCATCTGGATAGCATCGTTTTCAATTTATGGTTAACTTATACATATTTCTTGGAAATTTGCTAAAACTTCAGTTTTTCTTATATATCGTCCAAATCGTCGATATACGTAGAAATAGCATCGTTTTCGAATTTCGTGTAATTTTTACATTTTTCTAGGAAATTCGCTAAAATTCAATTTTTCTTATATATCTATAGAAATAGCATCGTTATCAAATTTTGGTTAATTTTCACATTTTTCTTAGAAAATCGTTAAAATTTCGGTTTTCTTGGAAATTCGCTAAAATTTCAGTTTTTCTTATATATCATCCAAATCGTCGATATACGTAGAAATAGCATCGGTTTCGAATTTCGTGCAATTTTTATATTTTTCTTGGAAATTCGCTAAAATTCAATTTTTCTTATATATCTATAGAAATAGCATCGTTTTCAAATTTTGGTTAATTTTTACATTTTTCTTGGAAAATCGTTAAAATTTCGGTTTTCTTGGAAATTCGCTAAAATTTCATTTTTTCTTATATATCATCCAAATCGTCGATATACGTAGAAATAACATCGTTTTCGAATTTCGTGTAATTTTTACATTTTTCTTGGAAATTCGCTAAAATTCAATTTTTCTTAAATATCTTCCAAATCATCTAGATAGCATCGTTTTCGAATTTCGTGCAATTTTTACATTTTTCTAGGAAATTCGCTAAAATTCAATTTTTCTTATATATCTATAGAAATAGCATCGTTTTGGAATTTTCGTTAATTTTTACATTTTTCTTGGGAAATCGTTAAAATTTCAGTTTTTCTTATATATCATCCAAATCGTCGATAAACGTAGATATATCAACGATTAAGAATTTCGGTTAATTTTTACAGTTTACTCGGAAATTCGCTAAAATTCAATTTATCTTAAATATCATCCAAATCATCTAGATAGCATCGTTTTCAATTTATGGTTAACTTATACATATTTCTTGGAAATTTGCTAAAACTTCAGTTTTTCTTATATATCGTCCAAATCGTCGATATACGTAGAAATAGCATCGTTTTCGAATTTCGTGTAATTTTTACATTTTTCTAGAAAATTCGCTAAAATTCAATTTTTCTTATATATCTATAGAAATAGCATCGTTATCAAATTTTGGTTAATTTTTACATTTTTCTTAGAAAATCGTTAAAATTTCGGTTTTCTTGGAAATTCGCTAAAATTTCAGTTTTTCTTATATATCATCCAAATCGTCGATATACGTAGAAATAGCATCGTTTTCGAATTTCGTGCAATTGTTACATTTTTATTAGAAAATCGTTAAAATTTCAGTTTTTCTTATATATCGTCCAAATCGTCGATATACGTAGAAATAGCATCGTTTTCGAATTTCGTGCAATTTTTACATTTTTCTTGGAAATTCGCTAAAATTCAATTTTTCTTATATATCTATAGAAATAGCATCGTTTTCAAATTTTGGGTAATTTTTACATTTTTCTTGGAAATTCGCTAAAATTTCAGATTTTCTTGGAAATCGCTAAAATTTCAGTTTTTCTTATATATCATCCAAATCATCGATATAGGTAGAAATAGCATCGTTTTCGAATTTAGTGTAATTTTTACATTTTTCTTGGAAATTCGCTAAAATTCAATTTTTCTTATATGGAAAAAAATAGCATCGTTTTCAAATTTTGGTTAATTTTTACATTTTTATTAGAAAATCGTTAAAATTTCAGTTTTTCTTATATATCATCCAAATCGTCGATATACGTAGAAATAGCATCGTTTTCGAATTTCGTGCAATTTTTATATTTTTCTTGGAAATTCGCTAAAATTCAATTTTTCTTAAATATCTTCCAAATCATCTAGATAGCATCGTTTTTGAATTTCGTGCAATTTTTACATTTTTCTTGGAAATTCGCTAAAATTCAATTTTTCTTATATATCTATAGAAATAGCATCGTTTTCAAATTTTGGTTAATTTTTACATTTTTATTAGAAAATCGTTAAAATTTCAGTTTTTCTTATATATCATCCAAATCGTCGATATACGTAGAAATAGCATCGTTTTCGAATTTCGTGTAATTTTTACATTTTTCTTGGAAATTCGCTAAAATTCAATTTTTCTTATATATCTATAGAAATAGCATCGTTTTCAAATTTTGGGTAATTTTTACATTTTTCTTGGAAATTCGCTAAAATTTCAGATTTTCTTGGAAATCGCTAAAATTTCAGTTTTTCTTATATATCATCCAAATCATCGATATAGGTAGAAATAGCATCGTTTTCGAATTTAGTGAAATTTTTACATTTTTCTTGGAAATTCGCTAAAATTCAATTTTTCTTATATGGAAAAAAATAGCATCGTTTTCAAATTTTGGTTAATTTTTACATTTTTATTAGAAAATCGTTAAAATTTCAGTTTTTCTTATATATCATCCAAATCGTCGATATACGTAGAAATAGCATCGTTTTCGAATTTCGTGCAATTTTTATATTTTTCTTGGAAATTCGCTAAAATTCAATTTTTCTTAAATATCTTCCAAATCATCTAGATAGCATCGTTTTTGAATTTCGTGCAATTTTTACATTTTTCTTGGAAATTCGCTAAAATTCAATTTTTCTTATATATCTATAGAAATAGCATCGTTTTCAAATTTTGGTTAATTTTTACATTTTTATTAGAAAATCGTTAAAATTTCAGTTTTTCTTATATATCATCCAAATCGTCGATATACGTAGAAATAGCATCGTTTTCGAATTTCGTGCAATTTTTATATTTTTCTTGGAAATTCGCTAAAATTCAATTTTTCTTAAATATCTTCCAAATCATCTAGATAGCATCGTTTTCGAATTTCGTGCAATTTTTACATTTTTCTAGGAAATTCGCTAAAATTCAATTTTTCTTATATATCTATAGAAATTGCATCGTTTTGGAATTTTCGTTAATTTTTACATTTTTCTTGGGAAATCGTTAAAATTTCAGTTTTTCTTATATATCATCCAAATCGTCGATAAACGTAGATATATCAACGATTAAGAATTTCGGTTAATTTTTACAGTTTACTCGGAAATTCGCTAAAATTCAATTTATCTTAAATATCATCCAAATCATCTAGATAGCATCGTTTTCAATTTATGGTTAACTTATACATATTTCTTGGAAATTTGCTAAAACTTCAGTTTTTCTTATATATCGTCCAAATCGTCGATATACGTAGAAATAGTATCGTTTTCGAATTTCGTGTAATTTTTACATTTTTCTAGAAAATTCGCTAAAATTCAATTTTTCTTATATATCTATAGAAATAGCATCGTTATCAAATTTTGGTTAATTTTTACATTTTTCTTAGAAAATCGTTAAAATTTCGGTTTTCTTGGAAATTCGCTAAAATTTCAGTTTTTCTTATATATCATCCAAATCGTCGATATACGTAGAAATAGCATCGGTTTCGAATTTCGTGCAATTTTTATATTTTTCTTGGAAATTCGCTAAAATTCAATTTTTCTTATATATCTATAGAAATAGCATCGTTTTCAAATTTCGGTTAATTTTTACATTTTTCTTGGAAAATCGTTAAAATTTCGGCTTTCTTGGAAATTCGCTAAAATTTCATTTTTTCTTATATATCATCCAAATCGTCGATATACGTAGAAATAGCATCGTTTTCGAATTTCGTGTAATTTTTACATTTTTCTTGGAAATTCGCTAAAATTCAATTTTTCTTAAATATCTTCCAAATCATCTAGATAGCATCGTTTTCGAATTTCGTGCAATTTTTACATTTTTCTAGGAAATTCGCTAAAATTCAATTTTTCTTATATATCTATAGAAATAGCATCGTTTTGGAATTTTCGTTAATTTTTACATTTTTCTTGGGAAATCGTTAAAATTTCAGTTTTTCTTATATATCATCCAAATCGTCGATAAACGTAGATATATCAACGATTAAGAATTTCGGTTAATTTTTACAGTTTACTCGGAAATTCGCTAAAATTCAATTTATCTTAAATATCATCCAAATCATCTAGATAGCATCGTTTTCAATTTATGGTTAACTTATACATATTTCTTGGAAATTTGCTAAAACTTCAGTTTTTCTTATATATCGTCCAAATCGTCGATATACGTAGAAATAGCATCGTTTTCGAATTTCGTGTAATTTTTACATTTTTCTAGGAAATTCGCTAAAATTCAATTTTTCTTATATATCTATAGAAATAGCATCGTTATCAAATTTTGGTTAATTTTTACATTTTTCTTAGAAAATCGTTAAAATTTCGGTTTTCTTGGAAATTCGCTAAAATTTCAGTTTTTCTTATATATCATCCAAATCGTCGATATACGTAGAAATGCCGATGCTATCGGTTTCGAATTTCGTGCAATTTTTATATTTTTCTTGGAAATTCGCTAAAATTCAATTTTTCTTATATATCTATAGAAATAGCATCGTTTTCAAATTTTGGTTAATTTTTACATTTTTCTTGGAAAATCGTTAAAATTTCGGTTTTCTTGGAAATTCGCTAAAATTTCATTTTTTCTTATATATCATCCAAATCGTCGATATACGTAGAAATAGCATCGTTTTCGAATTTCGTGTAATATTTACATTTTTCTTGGAAATTCGCTAAAATTCAATTTTTCTTAAATATCTTCCAAATCATCTAGATAGCATCGTTTTCGAATTTCGTGCAATTTTTACATTTTTCTAGGAAATTCGCTAAAATTCAATTTTTCTTATATATCTATAGAAATTGCATCGTTTTGGAATTTTCGTTAATTTTTACATTTTTCTTGGGAAATCGTTAAAATTTCAGTTTTTCTTATATATCATCCAAATCGTCGATAAACGTAGATATATCAACGATTAAGAATTTCGGTTAATTTTTACAGTTTACTCGGAAATTCGCTAAAATTCAATTTATCTTAAATATCATCCAAATCATCTAGATAGCATCGTTTTCAATTTATGGTTAACTTATACATATTTCTTGGAAATTTGCTAAAACTTCAGTTTTTCTTATATATCGTCCAAATCGTCGATATACGTAGAAATAGTATCGTTTTCGAATTTCGTGTAATTTTTACATTTTTCTAGAAAATTCGCTAAAATTCAATTTTTCTTATATATCTATAGAAATAGCATCGTTATCAAATTTTGGTTAATTTTTACATTTTTCTTAGAAAATCGTTAAAATTTCGGTTTTCTTGGAAATTCGCTAAAATTTCAGTTTTTCTTATATATCATCCAAATCGTCGATATACGTAGAAATAGCATCGGTTTCGAATTTCGTGCAATTTTTATATTTTTCTTGGAAATTCGCTAAAATTCAATTTTTCTTATATATCTATAGAAATAGCATCGTTTTCAAATTTTGGTTAATTTTTACATTTTTCTTGGAAAATCGTTAAAATTTCGGTTTTCTTGGAAATTCGCTAAAATTTCATTTTTTCTTATATATCATCCAAATCGTCGAGTTACGTAGAAATAGGAACGATTTAGAAATTCGGTTAATATTGACATTTTTCATGGAAATTCGCTAAAATTTCAGTTTTTCTTGGAAATTCGCTAAAATTTCAGTTTTTCTTATATATCATCCAAATCGTCGAGTTACGTAGAAATAGGAACGATTTTGAAATTCGGTTAATATTGACATTTTTCATGGAAATTCGCTAAAATTTCAGTTTTTCTTGGAAATTCGCTAAAATTTCAGTGTTTCTTATATATCATCCAAATCGTCGAGTTACGTAGAAATAGGAACGATTTAGAGATTCTGTTAATTTTGACATTTTTCTTGGAAATTCGCTAAAATTTCAGTTTTTCTTGGAAATTCGCTAAAATTTCAGTGTTTCTTACATATCATCCAAATCGTCGAGATACGTAGAAATAGGAACGATTTAGAAATTCGGTTAATATTGACATTTTTCTTGGAAATTCGCTAAAATTTCAGTTTTTCTTGGAAATTCGCTAAAATTTCAGTGTTTCTTATATATCATCCAAATCGTCGAGATACGTAGAAATAGGAACGATTTAGAAATTCTGTTAATTTTGACATTTTTCTTGGAAATTCGCTAAAATTTCAGTTTTTCTTGGAAATTCGCTAAAATTTCAGTGTTTCTTATATATCATCCAAATCGTCGAGATACGTAGAAATAGGAACGATTTAGAAATTCGGTTAATATTGACATTTTTCATGGAAATTCGCTAAAATTTCAGTTTTTCTTGGAAATTCGCTAAAATTTCAGTGTTTCTTATATATCATCCAAATCGTCGAGATACGTAGAAATAGGAACGATTTAGAAATTCGGTTAATATTGACATTTTTCATGGAAATTCGCTAAAATTTCAGTTTTTCTTGGAGATTCGCTAAAATTTCAGTGTTTCTTATATATCATCCCAATCGGCGAAATACGTAGAAATAGCATCGTTTTCGAATTTCGTGTAATTTTTACATTTTTATTAGAAAATCGTTAAAATTTCAGTTTTTCTTATATATCGTCCAAATCGTCGATATACGTAGAAATAGCATCGTTTTCGAATTTCGTGCAATTTTTACATTTTTCTTGGAAATTCGCTAAAATTCAATTTTTCTTATATATCTATAGAAATAGCATCGTTTTCAAATTTTGGGTAATTTTTACATTTTTCTTGGAAATTCGCTAAAATTTCAGATTTTCTTGGAAATCGCTAAAATTTCAGTTTTTCTTATATATCATCCAAATCATCGATATAGGTAGAAATAGCATCGTTTTCGAATTTAGTGTAATTTTTACATTTTTTTGGAAATTCGCTAAAATTCAATTTTTCTTATATGGACAAAAATAGCATCGTTTTCAAATTTTGGTTAATTTTTACATTTTTATTAGAAAATCGTTAAAATTTCAGTTTTTCTTATATATCATCCAAATCGTCGATATACGTAGAAATAGCATCGTTTTCGAATTTCGTGCAATTTTTATATTTTTCTTGGAAATTCGCTAAAATTCAATTTTTCTTAAATATCTTCCAAATTATCTAGATAGCATCGTTTTTGAATTTCGTGCAATTTTTACATTTTTCTTGGAAATTCGCTAAAATTCAATTTTTCTTATATATCTATAGAAATAGCATCGTTTTCAAATTTTGGTTAATTTTTACATTTCTATTAGAAAATCGTTAAAATTTCAGTTTTTCTTATATATCATCCAAATCGTCGATATACGTAGAAATAGCATCGTTTTCGAATTTCGTGTACTTTTTACATTTTTCTTGGAAATTCGCTAAAATTCAATTTTTCTTATATATCTATAGAAATAGCATCGTTTTGGAATTTTCGTTAATTTTTACATTTTTCTTGGGAAATCGTTAAAATTTCAGTTTTTCTTATATATCATCCAAATCGTCGATAAACGTAGATATATCAACGATTAAGAATTTCGGTTAATTTTTACAGTTTACTCGGAAATTCGCTAAAATTCAATTTTTCTTAAATATCATCCAAATCATCTAGATAGCATCGTTTTCAATTTATGGTTAACTTATACATATTTCTTGGAAATTTGCTAAAACTTCAGTTTTTCTTATATATCGTCCAAATCGTCGATATACGTAGAAATAGCATCGTTTTCGAATTTCGTGTAATTTTTACATTTTTCTAGGAAATTCGCTAAAATTCAATTTTTCTTATATATCTATAGAAATAGCATCGTTATCAAATTTTGGTTAATTTTTACATTTTTCTTAGAAAATCGTTAAAATTTCGGTTTTCTTGGAAATTCGCTAAAATTTCAGTTTTTCTTATATATCATCCAAATCGTCGATATACGTAGAAATAGCATCGGTTTCGAATTTCGTGCAATTTTTATATTTTTCTTGGAAATTCGCTAAAATTCAATTTTTCTTATATATCTATAGAAATAGCATCGTTTTCAAATTTTGGTTAATTTTTACATTTTTCTTGGAAAATCGTTAAAATTTCGGTTTTCTTGGAAATTCGCTAAAATTTCATTTTTTCTTATATATCATCCAAATCGTCGAGTTACGTAGAAATAGGAACGATTTAGAAATTCGGTTAATATTGACATTTTTCATGGAAATTCGCTAAAATTTCAGTTTTTCTTGGAAATTCGCTAAAATTTCAGTGTTTCTTATATATCATCCAAATCGTCGAGTTACGTAGAAATAGGAACGATTTAGAAATTCGGTTAATATTGACATTTTTCATGGAAATTCGCTAAAATTTCAGTTTCTCTTGGAAATTCGCTAAAATTTCAGTGTTTCTTATATATCATCCAAATCGTCGAGATACGTAGAAATAGAAACGATTTAGAAATTCGGTTAATATTGACATTTTTCATGGAAATTCGCTAAAATTTCAGTTTTTCTTGGAAATTCGCTAAAATTTCAGTGTTTCTTGGAAATTCGCTAAAATTTCAGTGTTTCTTATATATCATCCAAATCGTCGAGTTACGTAGAAATAGGAACGATTTAGAAATTCGGTTAATATTGACATTTTTCATGGAAATTCGCTAAAATTTCAGTTTTTCTTGGAAATTCGCTAAAATTTCAGTGTTTCTTGGAAATTCGCTAAAATTTCAGTGTTTCTTATATATCATCCAAATCGTCGAGTTACGTAGAAATAGGAACGATTTAGAAATTCTGTTAATTTTGACATTTTTCTTGGAAATTCGCTAAAATTTCAGTTTTTCTTGGAAATTCGCTAAATTTTCAGTGTTTCTTATATATCATCCAAATCGTCGAGATACGTAGAAATAGGAACGATTTAGAAATTCGGTTAATATTGACATTTTTCATGGAAATTCGCTAAAATTTCAGTTTTTCTTGGAAATTCGCTAAAATTTCAGTGTTTCTTATATATCATCCCAATCGGCGAAATACGTAGAAATAGGAACGATTTAGAAATTCGGTTAATTTTAACATTTTTCTTGGAAATTCGCTAAAATTTCAGTTTTTCTTGGAAATTTGCTAAAATTTCAGTGTTTCTTATATATCATGCAAATCGTCGATATACGTAGAAATAGGAACGATTTAGAAATTCGGTTAATATTGACATTTTTCATGGAAATTCGCTAAAATTTCAGTTTTTCTTGGAAATTCGCTAAAATTTCAGAGTTTCTTATATATCATCCAAATCGACGAGTTACGTAGAAATAGGAACGATTTAGAAATTCGGTTAATATTGACATTTTTCATGGAAATTCGCTAAAATTTCAGTTTTTCTTGGAAATTCGCTAAAATTTCAGTGTTTCTTATATATCATCCAAATCGTCGAGATACGTAGAAATAGGAACGATTTAGAAATTCGGTTAATATTGACATTTTTCATGGAAATTCGCTAAAATTTCAGTTTTTCTTGGAAATTCGCTAAAATTTCAGTGTTTCTTATATATCATCCAAATCGTCAAGATACGTAGAAATAGGAACGATTTAGAAATTCGGTTAATATTGACATTTTTCATGGAAATTCGCTAAAATTTCAGTTTTTCTTGGAAATTCGCTAAAATTTCAGTGTTTCTTATATATCATCCAAATCGTCGAGTTACGTAGAAATAGGAACGATTTAGAAATTCGGTTAATATTGACATTTTTCATGGAAATTCGCTAAAATTTCAGTTTTTCTTGGAAATTCGCTAAAATTTCAGTGTTTCTTATATATCATCCAAATCGTCGAGTTACGTAGAAATAGGAACGATTTAGAAATTCTGTTAATTTTGACATTTTTCTTGGAAATTCGCTAAAATTTCAGTTTTTCTTGGAAATTTGCTAAAATTTCAGTGTTTCTTATATATCATGCAAATCGTCGATATACGTAGAAATAGGAACGATTTAGAAATTCGGTTAATATTGACATTTTTCATGGAAATTCGCTAAAATTTCAGTTTTTCTTGGAAATTCGCTAAAATTTCAGTGTTTCTTATATATCATCCAAATCGTCGAGTTACGTAGAAATAGGAACGATTTAGAAATTCGGTTAATATTGACATTTTTCATGGAAATTCGCTAAAATTTCAGTTTTTCTTGGAAATTCGCTAAAATTTCAGTGTTTCTTATATATCATCCAAATCGTCGAGATACGTAGAAATAGGAACGATTTAGAAATTCGGTTAATATTGACATTTTTCATGGAAATTCGCTAAAATTTCAGTTTTTCTTGGAAATTCGCTAAAATTTCAGTGTTTCTTGGAAATTCGCTAAAATTTCAGTGTTTCTTATATATCATCCAAATCGTCGATATACGTAGAAATAGCATCGGTTTCGAATTTCGTGCAATTTTTACATTTTTCTAGAAAATTCGCTAAAATTCAAAATTTCTTATATATCTATAGAAATAGCATCGTTATCAAATTTTGGTTAATTTTTACATTTTTCTTAGAAAATCGTTAAAATTTCGGTTTTCTTGGAAATTCGCTAAAATTTCAGTTTTTCTTATATATCATCCAAATCGTCGATATACGTAGAAATAGCATCGGTTTCGAATTTCGTGCAATTATTATATTTTTCTTGGAAATTCGCTAAAATTCAATTTTTCTTATATATCTATAGAAATAGCATCGTTTTCAAATTTTGGTTAATTTTAACATTTTTCTTGGAAAATCGTTAAAATTTCCGTTTTCTTGGAAATTCGCTAAAATTTCATTTTTTCTTATATATCATCCAAATCGTCGAGTTACGTAGAAATAGGAACGATTTAGAAATTCGGTTAATATTGACATTTTTCATGGAAATTCGCTAAAATTTCAGTTTTTCTTGGAAATTCGCTAAAATTTCAGTGTTTCTTATATATCATCCAAATCGTCGAGTTACGTAGAAATAGGAACGATTTAGAAATTCTGTTAATTTTGACATTTTTCTTGGAAATTCGCTAAAATTTCAGTTTTTCTTGGAAATTCGCTAAAATTTCAGTGTTTCTTATATATCATCCAAATCGTCGAGATACGTAGAAATAGGAACGATTTAGAAATTCGGTTAATATTGACATTCTTCTTGGAAATTCGCTAAAATTTCAATTTTACTTGGAAATTCGCTAAAATTTCAGTGTTTCTTATATATCATCCAAATCGTCGAGTTACGTAGAAATAGGAACGATTTAGAAATTCTGTCAATTTTGACATTTTTATTGGAAATTCGCTAAAATTTCAGTTTTTCTTGGAAATTCGCTAAAATTTCAGTGTTTCTTATATATCATCCAAATCGTCGAGATACGTAGAAATAGGAACGATTTAGAAATTCAGTTAATATTGACATTTTTCATGGAAATTCGCTAAAATTTCAGTTTTTCTTGGAAATTCGCTAAAATTTCAGTGTTTCTTATATATCATCCAAATCGTCGAGATACGTAGAAATAGGAACGATTTAGAAATTCTTTAATTTTGACATTTTTCTTGGAAATTCGCTAAAATTTCAGTTTTTCTTGGAAATTCGCTAAAATTTCAGTGTTTCTTATATATCATCCAAATCGTCGAGTTACGTAGAAATAGGAACGATTTAGAAATTCGGTTAATTTTGACATTTTTCTTGGAAATTCGCTAAAATTTCAGTTTTTCTTGGAAATTCGCTAAGATTTCAGTGTTTCTTATATATCATGCAAATCGTCGATAAACGTAGAAATAGGAACGATTTAGAATTTCGGTTAATTTTTACATTTTTCTTGGAAATTCGCTAAAATTTCAGTTTTTCTTGAAAATTCGCTAAGATTTCAGTGTTTCTTATATATCATGCAAATCGTCGATATACGTAGAAATGGGAACGATTTAGAAATTCGGTTAATTTTGACATTTTTCTTGGAAATTCGCTAAAATTTCAGTTTTTCTTGGAAATTCGCTAAAATTTCAGTGTTTCTTATATATCATCCAAATCGCCGATATATGTAGAAATAGGAACGATTTAGAAATTCTGTTAATTTTGACATTTTTCTTGGAAATTCGCTAAAATTTCAGTTTTCCTTGGAAATTCGCTAAAATTTCAGTGTTTCTTATATATCATCCAAATCGTCGATATATGTAGGAACGATTTAGAAATTCGGTTAATATTGACATTTTTCATGGAAATTCGCTAAAATTTCAGTTTTTCTTGGAAATTCGCTAAAATTTCAGAGTTTCTTATATATCATCCAAATCGACGAGTTACGTAGAAATAGGAACGATTTAGAAATTCGGTTAATATTGACATTTTTCATGGAAATTCGCTAAAATTTCAGTTTTTCTTGGAAATTCGCTAAAATTTCAGTGTTTCTTATATATCATCCAAATCGTCGAGATACGTAGAAATAGGAACGATTTAGAAATTCGGTTAATATTGACATTTTTCATGGAAATTCGCTAAAATTTCAGTTTTTCTTGGAAATTCGCTAAAATTTCAGTGTTTCTTATATATCATCCAAACCGTCAAGATACGTAGAAATAGGAACGATTTAGAAATTCGGTTAATATTGACATTTTTCATGGAAATTCGCTAAAATTTCAGTTTTTCTTGGAAATTCGCTAAAATTTCAGTGTTTCTTATATATCATCCAAATCGTCGAGTTACGTAGAAATAGGAACGATTTAGAAATTCGGTTAATATTGACATTTTTCATGGAAATTCGCTAAAATTTCAGTTTTTCTTGGAAATTCGCTAAAATTTCAGTGTTTCTTATATATCATCCAAATCGTCGTTACGTAGAAATAGGAACGATTTAGAAATTCTGTTAATTTTGACATTTTTCATGGAAATTCGCTAAAATTTCAGTTTTTCTTGGAAATTCGCTAAAATTTCAGTGTTTCTTATATATCATCCAAATCGTCGAGATACGTAGAAATAGGAACGATTTTGAAATTCGGTTAATATTGACATTTTTCATGGAAATTCGCTAAAATTTCAGTTTTTCTTGGAAATTCGCTAAAATTTCAGTGTTTCTTATATATCATCCAAATCGTCGAGTTACGTAGAAATAGGAACGATTTAGAAATTCTGTTAATTTTGACATTTTTCATGGAAATTCGCTAAAATTTCAGTTTTTCTTGGAAATTCGCTAAAATGTCAGTGTTTCTTATATATCATCCAAATCGTCGAGTTACGTAGAAATAGGAACGATTTAGAAATTCGGTTAATATTGACATTTTTCATGGAAATTCGCTAAAATTTCAGTTTTTCTTGGAAATTCGCTAAAATTTCAGTGTTTCTTATATATCATCCAAATCGTCGAGTTACGTAGAAATAGGAACGATTTAGAAATTCGGTTAATATTGACATTTTTCTTGGAAATTCGCTAAAATTTCAGTTTTTCTTTGAAATTCGCTAAAATTTCAGTGTTTCTTATATATCATCCAAATCGTCGAGTTACGTAGAAATAGGAACGATTTAGAAATTCTGTTAATTTTGACATTTTTCTTGGAAATTCGCTAAAATTTCAGTTTTTCTTGGAAATTCGCTAAAATTTCAGTGTTTCTTATATATCATCCAAATCGTCGAGATACGTAGAAATAGGAACGATTTAGAAATTCGGTTAATATTGACATTTTTCTTGGAAATTCGCTAAAATTTCAGTTTTTCTTGGAAATTCGCTAAAATTTCAGTGTTTCTTATATATCATCCAAATCGTCGAGTTACGTAGAAATAGGAACGATTTAGAGATTCTGTTAATTTTGACATTTTTCTTGGAAATTCGCTAAAATTTCAGTTTTTCTTGGAAATTCGCTAAAATTTCAGTGTTTCTTACATATCATCCAAATCGTCGAGATACGTAGAAATAGGAACGATTTAGAAATTCGGTTAATATTGACATTTTTCTTGGAAATTCGCTAAAATATCAGTTTTTCTTGGAAATTCGCTAAAATTTCAGTGTTTCTTATATATCATCAAAATCGTCGAGATACGTAGAAATAGGAACGATTTAGAAATTCTGTTAATTTTGACATTTTTCTTGGAAATTCGCTAAAATTTCAGTTTTTCTTGGAAATTCGCTAAAATTTCAGTGTTTCTTACATATCATCCAAATCGTCGAGATACGTAGAAATAGGAACGATTTAGAAATTCGGTTAATATTGACATTTTTCTTGGAAATTCGCTAAAATTTCAGTTTTTCTTGGAAATTCGCTAAAATTTCAGTGTTTCTTATATATCATCCAAATCGTCGAGATACGTAGAAATAGGAACGATTTAGAAATTCTGTTAATTTTGACATTTTTCTTGGAAATTCGCTAAAATTTCAGTTTTTCTTGGAAATTCGCTAAAATTTCAGTGTTTCTTATATATCATCCAAATCGTCGAGATACGTAGAAATAGGAACGATTTAGAAATTCTTTAATTTTGACATTTTTCTTGGAAATTCGCTAAAATTTCAGTTTTTCTTGGAAATTCGCTAAAATTTCAGTGTTTCTTATATATCATCCAAATCGTCGAGTTACGTAGAAATAGGAACGATTTAGAAATTCGGTTAATTTTGACATTTTTCTTGGAAATTCGCTAAAATTTCAGTTTTTCTTGGAAATTCGCTAAGATTTCAGTGTTTCTTATATATCATGCAAATCGTCGATAAACGTAGAAATAGGAACGATTTAGAATTTCGGTTAATTTTTACATTTTTCTTGGAAATTCGCTAAAATTTCAGTTTTTCTTGAAAATTCGCTAAGATTTCAGTGTTTCTTATATATCATGCAAATCGTCGATATACGTAGAAATGGGAACGATTTAGAAATTCGGTTAATTTTGACATTTTTCTTGGAAATTCGCTAAAATTTCAGTTTTTCTTGGAAATTCGCTAAAATTTCAGTGTTTCTTATATATCATCCAAATCGCCGATATATGTAGAAATAGGAACGATTTAGAAATTCTGTTAATTTTGACATTTTTCTTGGAAATTCGCTAAAATTTCAGTTTTCCTTGGAAATTCGCTAAAATTTCAGTGTTTCTTATATATCATCCAAATCGTCGATATATGTAGGAACGATTTAGAAATTCGGTTAATATTGACATTTTTCATGGAAATTCGCTAAAATTTCAGTTTTTCTTGGAAATTCGCTAAAATTTCAGAGTTTCTTATATATCATCCAAATCGACGAGTTACGTAGAAATAGGAACGATTTAGAAATTCGGTTAATATTGACATTTTTCATGGAAATTCGCTAAAATTTCAGTTTTTCTTGGAAATTCGCTAAAATTTCAGTGTTTCTTATATATCATCCAAATCGTCGAGATACGTAGAAATAGGAACGATTTAGAAATTCGGTTAATATTGACATTTTTCATGGAAATTCGCTAAAATTTCAGTTTTTCTTGGAAATTCGCTAAAATTTCAGTGTTTCTTATATATCATCCAAACCGT
This sequence comes from Agrilus biguttatus, assembly GCA_963921985.1. NCBI lineage: Eukaryota > Metazoa > Arthropoda > Insecta > Coleoptera > Buprestidae > Agrilus > Agrilus biguttatus. Next base: position 20,446,394 of record OY998117.1, on the reverse strand, counting down.
CAAGATACGTAGAAATAGGAACGATTTAGAAATTCGGTTAATATTGACATTTTTCATGGAAATTCGCTAAAATTTCAGTTTTTCTTGGAAATTCGCTAAAATTTCAGTGTTTCTTATATATCATCCAAATCGTCGAGTTACGTAGAAATAGGAACGATTTAGAAATTCGGTTAATATTGACATTTTTCATGGAAATTCGCTAAAATTTCAGTTTTTCTTGGAAATTCGCTAAAATTTCAGTGTTTCTTATATATCATCCAAATCGTCGTTACGTAGAAATAGGAACGATTTAGAAATTCTGTTAATTTTGACATTTTTCATGGAAATTCGCTAAAATTTCAGTTTTTCTTGGAAATTCGCTAAAATTTCAGTGTTTCTTATATATCATCCAAATCGTCGAGATACGTAGAAATAGGAACGATTTTGAAATTCGGTTAATATTGACATTTTTCATGGAAATTCGCTAAAATTTCAGTTTTTCTTGGAAATTCGCTAAAATTTCAGTGTTTCTTATATATCATCCAAATCGTCGAGTTACGTAGAAATAGGAACGATTTAGAAATTCTGTTAATTTTGACATTTTTCATGGAAATTCGCTAAAATTTCAGTTTTTCTTGGAAATTCGCTAAAATGTCAGTGTTTCTTATATATCATCCAAATCGTCGAGTTACGTAGAAATAGGAACGATTTAGAAATTCGGTTAATATTGACATTTTTCATGGAAATTCGCTAAAATTTCAGTTTTTCTTGGAAATTCGCTAAAATTTCAGTGTTTCTTATATATCATCCAAATCGTCGAGTTACGTAGAAATAGGAACGATTTAGAAATTCGGTTAATATTGACATTTTTCTTGGAAATTCGCTAAAATTTCAGTTTTTCTTTGAAATTCGCTAAAATTTCAGTGTTTCTTATATATCATCCAAATCGTCGAGTTACGTAGAAATAGGAACGATTTAGAAATTCTGTTAATTTTGACATTTTTCTTGGAAATTCGCTAAAATTTCAGTTTTTCTTGGAAATTCGCTAAAATTTCAGTGTTTCTTATATATCATCCAAATCGTCGAGATACGTAGAAATAGGAACGATTTAGAAATTCGGTTAATATTGACATTTTTCTTGGAAATTCGCTAAAATTTCAGTTTTTCTTGGAAATTCGCTAAAATTTCAGTGTTTCTTATATATCATCCAAATCGTCGAGTTACGTAGAAATAGGAACGATTTAGAGATTCTGTTAATTTTGACATTTTTCTTGGAAATTCGCTAAAATTTCAGTTTTTCTTGGAAATTCGCTAAAATTTCAGTGTTTCTTACATATCATCCAAATCGTCGAGATACGTAGAAATAGGAACGATTTAGAAATTCGGTTAATATTGACATTTTTCTTGGAAATTCGCTAAAATATCAGTTTTTCTTGGAAATTCGCTAAAATTTCAGTGTTTCTTATATATCATCAAAATCGTCGAGATACGTAGAAATAGGAACGATTTAGAAATTCTGTTAATTTTGACATTTTTCTTGGAAATTCGCTAAAATTTCAGTTTTTCTTGGAAATTCGCTAAAATTTCAGTGTTTCTTACATATCATCCAAATCGTCGAGATACGTAGAAATAGGAACGATTTAGAAATTCGGTTAATATTGACATTTTTCTTGGAAATTCGCTAAAATTTCAGTTTTTCTTGGAAATTCGCTAAAATTTCAGTGTTTCTTATATATCATCCAAATCGTCGAGATACGTAGAAATAGGAACGATTTAGAAATTCTGTTAATTTTGACATTTTTCTTGGAAATTCGCTAAAATTTCAGTTTTTCTTGGAAATTCGCTAAAATTTCAGTGTTTCTTATATATCATCCCAATCGGCGAAATACGTAGAAATAGCATCGTTTTCGAATTTCGTGTAATTTTTACATTTTTATTAGAAAATCGTTAAAATTTCAGTTTTTCTTATATATCGTCCAAATCGTCGATATACGTAGAAATAGCATCGTTTTCGAATTTCGTGCAATTTTTACATTTTTCTTGGAAATTCGCTAAAATTCAATTTTTCTTATATATCTATAGAAATAGCATCGTAAAATTTCAGTGTTTCTTATATATCATCCAAATCGTCGAGTTACGTAGAAATAGGAACGATTTAGAAATTCGGTTAATATTGACATTTTTCATTGAAATTCGCTAAAATTTCAGTTTTTCTTGGAAATTCGCTAAAATTTCAGTGTTTCTTATATATCATCCAAATCGTCGAGATACGTAGAAATAGGAACGATTTAGAAATTCGGTTAATATTGACATTTTTCATGGAAATTCGCTAAAATTTCAGTTTTTCTTGGAAATTCGCTAAAATTTCAGTGTTTCTTATATATCATCCAAATCGTCGAGTTACGTAGAAATAGGAACGATTTAGAAATTCGGTTAATATTGACATTTTTCATGGAAATTCGCTAAAATTTCAGTTTTTCTTGGAAATTCGCTAAAATTTCAGTGTTTCTTATATATCATCCAAATCGTCGAGATACGTAGAAATAGGAACGATTTAGAAATTCGGTTAATATTGACATTTTTCATGGAAATTCGCTAAAATTTCAGTTTTTCTTGGAAATTCGCTAAAATTTCAGTGTTTCTTATATATCATCCAAATCGTCGAGTTACGTAGAAATAGGAACGATTTAGAAATTCGGTTAATATTGACATTTTTCATGGAAATTCGCTAAAATTTCAGTTTTTCTTGGAAATTCGCTAAAATTTCAGTGTTTCTTATATAACATCCAAATCGTCGAGATACGTAGAAATAGGAACGATTTAGAAATTCTGTTAATTTTGACATTTTTCATGGAAATTCGCTAAAATTTCAGTTTTTCTTGGAAATTCGCTAAAATTTCAGTGTTTCTTATATATCATCCAAATCGTCGAGTTACGTAGAAATAGGAACGATTTAGAAATTGGGTTAATATTGACATTTTTCATGGAAATTCGCTAAAATTTCAGTTTTTCTTGGAAATTCGCTAAAATTTCAGTGTTTCTTATATATCATCCAAATCGTCGAGTTACGTAGAAATAGGAACGATTTAGAAATTGGGTTAATATTGACATTTTTCATGGAAATTCGCTAAAATTTCAGTTTTTCTTGGAAATTCGCTAAAATTTCAGTGTTTCTTATATATCATCCAAATCGTCGAGATACGTAGAAATACGAACGATTTAGAAATTCGGTTAATATTGACATTTTTCTTGGAAATTCGCTAAAATTTCAGTTTTTCTTGGAAATTCGCTAAAATTTCAGTGTTTCTTATATATCATCCAAATCGTCGAGTTACGTAGAAATAGGAACGATTTAGAAATTCTGTTGATTTTGACATTTTTCTTGGAAATTCGCTAAAATTTCAGTTTTTCTTGGAAATTCGCTAAAATTTCAGTGTTTCTTACATATCATCCAAATCGTCGAGATACGTAGAAATAGGAACGATTTAGAAATTCGGTTAATATTGACATTTTTCTTGGAAATTCGCTAAAATTTCAGTTTTTCTTGGAAATTCGCTAAAATTTCAGTGTTTCTTATATAACATCCAAATCGTCGAGATACGTAGAAATAGGAACGATTTAGAAATTCTGTTAATTTTGACATTTTTCTTGGAAATTCGCTAAAATTTCAGTTTTTCTTGGAAATTCGCTAAAATTTCAGTGTTTCTTATATATCATCCAAATCGTCGAGATACGTAGAAATAGGAACGATTTAGAAATTCGGTTAATATTGACATTCTTCTTGGAAATTCGCTAAAATTTCAGTTTTTCTTGGAAATTCGCTAAAATTTCAGTGTTTCTTATATATCATCCAAATCGTCGAGTTACGTAGAAATAGGAACGATTTAGAAATTCTGTCAATTTTGACATTTTTATTGGAAATTCGCTAAAATTTCAGTTTTTCTTGGAAATTCGCTAAAATTTCAGTGTTTCTTATATATCATCCAAATCGTCGAGATACGTAGAAATAGGAACGATTTAGAAATTCGGTTAATATTGACATTTTTCTTGGAAATTCGCTAAAATTTCAGTTTTTCTTGGAATTTCGCTAAAATTTCAGTGTTTCTTATATATCATCCAAATCGTCGAGTTACGTAGAAATAGGAACGATTTAGAAATTCTGTTAATTTTGACATTTTTCTTGGAAATTCGCTAAAATTTCAGTTTTTCTTGGAAATTCGCTAAAATTTCAGTGTTTCTTATATATCATGCAAATCGTCGATATACGTAGAAATAGGAACGATTTAGAATTTCGGTTAATTTTTACATTTTTCTTGGAAATTCGCTAAAATTTCAGTTTTTCTTGAAAATTCGCTAAGATTTCAGTGTTTCTTATATATCATGCAAATCGTCGATATACGTAGAAATGGGAACGATTTAGAAATTCGGTTAATTTTGACATTTTTCTTGGAAATTCGCTAAAATTTCAGTTTTTCTTGGAAATTCGCTAAAATTTCAGTGTTTCTTATATATCATCCAAATCGCCGATATATGTAGAAATAGGAACGATTTAGAAATTCTGTTAATTTTGACATTTTTCTTGGAAATTCGCTAAAGTTTCAGTTTTCCTTGGAAATTCGCTAAAATTTCAGTGTTTCTTATATATCATCCAAATCGTCGATATATGTAGGAACGATTTAGAAATTCGGTTAATATTGACATTTTTCATGGAAATTCGCTAAAATTTCAGTTTTTCTTGGAAATTCGCTAAAATTTCAGTGTTTCTTATATATCATCCAAATCGACGAGTTACGTAGAAATAGGAACGATTTAGAAATTCGGTTAATATTGACATTTTTCATGGAAATTCGCTAAAATTTCAGTTTTTCTTGGAAATTCGCTAAAATTTCAGTGTTTCTTATATATCATCCAAATCGTCGAGATACGTAGAAATAGGAACGATTTAGAAATTCGGTTAATATTGACATTTTTCATGGAAATTCGCTAAAATTTCAGTTTTTCTTGGAAATTCGCTAAAATTTCAGTGTTTCTTATATATCATCCAAATCGTCAAGATACGTAGAAATAGGAACGATTTAGAAATTCGGTTAATATTGACATTTTTCATGGAAATTCGCTAAAATTTCAGTTTTTCTTGGAAATTCGCTAAAATTTCAGTGTTTCTTATATATCATCCAAATCGTCGAGTTACGTAGAAATAGGAACGATTTAGAAATTCGGTTAATATTGACATTTTTCATGGAAATTCGCTAAAATTTCAGTTTTTCTTGGAAATTCGCTAAAATTTCAGTGTTTCTTATATATCATGCAAATCGTCGATAAACGTAGAAATAGGAACGATTTAGAATTTCGGTTAATTTTTACATTTTTCTTGGAAATTCGCTAAAATTTCAGTTTTTCTTGAAAATTCGCTAAGATTTCAGTGTTTCTTATATATCATGCAAATCGTCGATATACGTAGATATAGGAACGATTTAGAAATTCGGTTAATTTTGACATTTTTCTTGGAAATTCGCTAAAATTTCAGTTTTTCTTGGAAATTCGCTAAAATTTCAGTGTTTCTTATATATCATCCAAATCGCCGATATATGTAGAAATAGGAACGATTTAGAAATTCTGTTAATTTTGACATTTTTCTTGGAAATTCGCTAAAATTTCAGTTTTTCTTGGAAATTCGCTAAAATTTCAGTGTTTCTTATATATCATGCAAATCGTCGATATACGTAGAAATAGGAACGATTTAGAAATTCGGTTAATTTTGACATTTTTCTTGGAAATTCGCTAAAATTTCAGTTTTTCTTGGAAATTCGCTAAGATTTCAGTGTTTCTTATATATCATGCAAATCGTCGATAAACGTAGAAATAGGAACGATTTAGAATTTCGGTTAATTTTTACATTTTTCTTGGAAATTCGCTAAAATTTCAGTTTTTCTTGAAAATTCGCTAAGATTTCAGTGTTTCTTATATATCATGCAAATCGTCGATATACGTAGAAATAGGAACGATTTAGAAATTCGGTTAATTTTGACATTTTTCATGGAAATTCGCTAAAATTTCAGTTTTTCTTGGAAATTCGCTAAAATTTCAGTGTTTCTTATATATCATCCAAATCGTCGAGTTACGTAGAAATAGGAACGATTTAGAAATTCGGTTAATATTGACATTTTTCATGGAAATTCGCTAAAATTTCAGTTTTTCTTGGAAATTCGCTAAAATTTCAGTGTTTCTTATATATCATGCAAATCGTCGATAAACGTAGAAATAGGAACGATTTAGAATTTCGGTTAATTTTTACATTTTTCTTGGAAATTCGCTAAAATTTCAGTTTTTCTTGAAAATTCGCTAAGATTTCAGTGTTTCTTATATATCATGCAAATCGTCGATATACGTAGATATAGGAACGATTTAGAAATTCGGTTAATTTTGACATTTTTCTTGGAAATTCGCTAAAATTTCAGTTTTTCTTGGAAATTCGCTAAAATTTCAGTGTTTCTTATATATCATCCAAATCGCCGATATATGTAGAAATAGGAACGATTTAGAAATTCTGTTAATTTTGACATTTTTCTTGGAAATTCGCTAAAATTTCAGTTTTTCTTGGAAATTCGCTAAAATTTCAGTGTTTCTTATATATCATGCAAATCGTCGATATACGTAGAAATAGGAACGATTTAGAAATTCGGTTAATTTTGACATTTTTCTTGGAAATTCGCTAAAATTTCAGTTTTTCTTGGAAATTCGCTAAGATTTCAGTGTTTCTTATATATCATGCAAATCGTCGATAAACGTAGAAATAGGAACGATTTAGAATTTCGGTTAATTTTTACATTTTTCTTGGAAATTCGCTAAAATTTCAGTTTTTCTTGAAAATTCGCTAAGATTTCAGTGTTTCTTATATATCATGCAAATCGTCGATATACGTAGAAATAGGAACGATTTAGAAATTCGGTTAATTTTGACATTTTTCATGGAAATTCGCTAAAATTTCAGTTTTTCTTGGAAATTCGCTAAAATTTCAGTGTTTCTTATATATCATCCAAATCGCCGATATATGTAGAAATAGGAACGATTTAGAAATTCGGTTAATATTGACATTTTTCATGGAAATTCGCTAAAATTTCAGTTTTTCTTGGAAATTCGCTAAAATTTCAGTGTTTCTTATATATCATCCAAATCGTCGAGTTACGTAGAAATAGGAACGATTTAGAAATTCGGTTAATATTGACATTTTTCATGGAAATTCGCTAAAATTTCAGTTTTTCTTGGAAATTCGCTAAAATTTCAGTGTTTCTTATATATCATCCAAATCGTCGAGTTACGTAGATATAGGAACGATTTAGAAATTCTGTTAATTTTGACATTTTTCATGGAAATTCGCTAAAATTTCAGTGTTTCTTATATATCATCCAAATCGTCGAGATACGTAGAAATAGGAACGATTTAGAAATTCGGTTAATATTGACATTTTTCTTGGAAATTCGCTAAAATTTCAGTTTTTCTTGGAAATTCGCTAAAATTTCAGTGTTTCTTATATATCATCCAAATCGTCGAGTTACGTGGAAATAGGAACGATTTAGAAATTCTGTTAATTTTGACATTTTTCTTGGAAATTCGCTAAAATTTCAGTTTTTCTTGGAAATTCGCTAAAATTTCAGTGTTTCTTATATATCATCCAAATCGTCGAGATACGTAGAAATAGGAACGATTTAGAAATTCGGTTAATATTGACATTTTTCATGGAAATTCCCTAAAATTTCAGTTTTTCTTGGAAATTCGCTAAAATTTCAGTGTTTCTTATATATCATCCAAATCGTCGAGATACGTAGAAATAGGAACGATTTAGAAATTCGGTTAATATTGACATTTTTCTTGGAAATTCGCTAAAATTTCAGTGTTTCTTATATATGATCCAAATCGTCGAGATACGTAGAAATAGGAACGATTTAGAAATTCTGTTAATTTTGACATTTTTCATGGAAATTCCCTAAAATTTCAGTTTTTCTTGGAAATTCGCTAAAATTTCAGTGTTTCTTATATATCGTCCAAATCGTCGAGATACGTAGAAATAGGAACGATTTAGAAATTCGGTTAATATTGACATTTTTCTTGGAAATTCGCTAAAATTTCAGTGTTTCTTATATATCATCCAAATCGTCGAGATACGTAGAAATAGGAACGATTTAGAAATTCGGTTAATATTGACATTTTTCATGGAAATTCCCTAAAATTTCAGTTTTTCTTGGAAATTCGCTAAAATTTCAGTGTTTCTTATATATCATCCAAATCGTCGAGATACGTAGAAATAGGAACGATTTAGAATTTCGGTTAATTTTTACATTTTTCTTGGAAATTCGCTAAAATTTCAGTGTTTCTTATATATCATCCAAATCGTCGAGATACGTAGAAATAGGAACGATTTAGAAATTCGGTTAATTTTGACATTTTTCTTGGAAATTCGCTAAAATTTCAGTTTTTCTTGGAAATTCGCTAAGATTTCAGTGTTTCTTATATATCATGCAAATCGTCGATAAACGTAGAAATAGGAACGATTTAGAATTTCGGTTAATTTTTACATTTTTCTTGGAAATTCGCTAAAATTTCAGTTTTTCTTGGAAATTCGCTAAAATTTCAGTGTTTCTTATATATAATCCAAATCGTCGAGATACGTAGAAATAGGAACGATTTAGAAATTCGGTTAATATTGACATTTTTCTTGGAAATTCGCTAAAATTTCAGTGTTTCTTATATATCATCCAAATCGTCGAGATACGTAGAAATAGGAACGATTTAGAAATTCGGTTAATATTGACATTTTTCATGGAAATTCCCTAAAATTTCAGTTTTTCTTGGAAATTCGCTAAAATTTCAGTGTTTCTTATATATCATCCAAATCGTCGAGATACGTAGAAATAGGAACGATTTAGAATTTCGGTTAATTTTTACATTTTTCTTGGAAATTCGCTAAAATTTCAGTGTTTCTTATATATCATCCAAATCGTCGAGATACGTAGAAATAGGAACGATTTAGAAATTCGGTTAATTTTGACATTTTTCTTGGAAATTCGCTAAAATTTCAGTTTTTCTTGGAAATTCGCTAAGATTTCAGTGTTTCTTATATATCATGCAAATCGTCGATAAACGTAGAAATAGGAACGATTTAGAATTTCGGTTAATTTTTACATTTTTCTTGGAAATTCGCTAAAATTTCAGTTTTTCTTGAAAATTCGCTAAGATTTCAGTGTTTCTTATATATCATGCAAATCGTCGATATACGTAGAAATAGGAACGATTTAGAAATTCGGTTAATTTTGACATTTTTCTTGGAAATTCGCTAAAATTTCAGTTTTTCTTGGAAATTCGCTAAAATTTCAGTGTTTCTTATATATCATCCAAATCGCCGATATATGTAGAAATAGGAACGATTTAGAAATTCGGTTAATATTGACATTTTTCATGGAAATTCGCTAAAATTTCAGTTTTTCTTGGAAATTCGCTAAAATTTCAGTGTTTCTTATATATCATCCAAATCGTCGAGTTACGTAGAAATAGGAACGATTTAGAAATTCGGTTAATATTGACATTTTTCATGGAAATTCGCTAAAATTTCAGTTTTTCTTGGAAATTCGCTAAAATTTCAGTGTTTCTTATATATCATCCAAATCGTCGAGTTACGTAGAAATAGGAACGATTTAGAAATTCTGTTAATTTTGACATTTTTCATGGAAATTCGCTAAAATTTCAGTTTTTCTTGGAAATTCGCTAAAATTTCAGTGTTTCTTATATATCATGCAAATCGTCGATAAACGTAGAAATAGGAACGATTTAGAATTTCGGTTAATTTTTACATTTTTCTTGGAAATTCGCTAAAATTTCAGTTTTTCTTGAAAATTCGCTAAGATTTCAGTGTTTCTTATATATCATGCAAATCGTCGATATACGTAGATATAGGAACGATTTAGAAATTCGGTTAATTTTGACATTTTTCTTGGAAATTCGCTAAAATTTCAGTTTTTCTTGGAAATTCGCTAAAATTTCAGTGTTTCTTATATATCATCCAAATCGCCGATATATGTAGAAATAGGAACGATTTAGAAATTCTGTTAATTTTGACATTTTTCTTGGAAATTCGCTAAAATTTCAGTTTTTCTTGGAAATTCGCTAAAATTTCAGTGTTTCTTATATATCATGCAAATCGTCGATATACGTAGAAATAGGAACGATTTAGAAATTCGGTTAATTTTGACATTTTTCTTGGAAATTCGCTAAAATTTCAGTTTTTCTTGGAAATTCGCTAAGATTTCAGTGTTTCTTATATATCATGCAAATCGTCGATAAACGTAGAAATAGGAACGATTTAGAATTTCGGTTAATTTTTACATTTTTCTTGGAAATTCGCTAAAATTTCAGTTTTTCTTGAAAATTCGCTAAGATTTCAGTGTTTCTTATATATCATGCAAATCGTCGATAAACGTAGAAATAGGAACGATTTAGAATTTCGGTTAATTATTACATTTTTCTTGGAAATTCGCTAAAATTTCAGTTTTTCTTGAAAATTCGCTAAGATTTCAGTGTTTCTTATATATCATCCAAATCGCCGATATATGTAGAAATAGGAACGATTTAGAAATTCTGTTAATTTTGACATTTTTCTTGGAAATTCGCTAAAATTTCAGTTTTTCTTGGAAATTCGCTAAAATTTCAGTGTTTCTTATATATCATGCAAATCGTCGATATACGTAGAAATAGGAACGATTTAGAAATTCGGTTAATATTGACATTTTTCTTGGAAATTCGCTAAAATTTCAGTTTTTCTTGGAAATTCGCTAAAATTTCAGTGTTTCTTATATATCATCCAAATCGTCGAGTTACGTGGAAATAGGAACGATTTAGAAATTCTGTTAATTTTGACATTTTTCTTGGAAATTCGCTAAAATTTCAGTTTTTCTTGGAAATTCGCTAAAATTTCAGTGTTTCTTATATATCATCCAAATCGTCGAGATACGTAGAAATAGGAACGATTTAGAAATTCGGTTAATATTGACATTTTTCATGGAAATTCCCTAAAATTTCAGTTTTTCTTGGAAATTCGCTAAAATTTCAGTGTTTCTTATATATCATCCAAATCGTCGAGATACGTAGAAATAGGAACGATTTAGAAATTCGGTTAATATTGACATTTTTCTTGGAAATTCGCTAAAATTTCAGTGTTTCTTATATATGATCCAAATCGTCGAGATACGTAGAAATAGGAACGATTTAGAAATTCTGTTAATTTTGACATTTTTCATGGAAATTCCCTAAAATTTCAGTTTTTCTTGGAAATTCGCTAAAATTTCAGTGTTTCTTATATATCATCCAAATCGTCGAGTTACGTAAAAATAGGAACGATTTAGAAATTCGGTTAATATTGACATTTTTCTTGGAAATTCGCTAAAATTTCAGTGTTTCTTATATATCATCCAAATCGTCGAGATACGTAGAAATAGGAACGATTTAGAAATTCGGTTAATATTGACATTTTTCATGGAAATTCCCTAAAATTTCAGTTTTTCTTGGAAATTCGCTAAAATTTCAGTGTTTCTTATATATCATCCAAATCGTCGAGATACGTAGAAATAGGAACGATTTAGAATTTCGGTTAATTTTTACATTTTTCTTGGAAATTCGCTAAAATTTCAGTGTTTCTTATATATCATCCAAATCGTCGAGATACGTAGAAATAGGAACGATTTAGAAATTCGGTTAATTTTGACATTTTTCTTGGAAATTCGCTAAAATTTCAGTTTTTCTTGGAAATTCGCTAAGATTTCAGTGTTTCTTATATATCATGCAAATCGTCGATAAACGTAGAAATAGGAACGATTTAGAATTTCGGTTAATTATTACATTTTTCTTGGAAATTCGCTAAAATTTCAGTTTTTCTTGGAAATTCGCTAAAATTTCAGTGTTTCTTATATATCATCCAAATCGTCGAGTTACGTAGAAATAGGAACGATTTAGAAATTCTGTTAATTTTGACATTTTTCATGGAAATTCGCTAAAATTTTAGTTTTTCTTGGAAATTCGCTAAAATTTCAGTGTTTCTTATATATCATCCAAATCGTCGAGATACGTAGAAATAGGAACGATTTAGAAATTCTGTTAATTTTGACATTTTTCATGGAAATTCCCTAAAATTTCAGTTTTTCTTGGAAATTCGCTAAAATTTCAGTGTTTCTTATATATCATCCAAATCGTCGAGATACGTAGAAATAGGAACGATTTAGAAATTCGGTTAATATTGACATTTTTCTTGGAAATTCGCTAAAATTTCAGTGTTTCTTATATATCATCCAAATCGTCGAGATACGTAGAAATAGGAACGATTTAGAAATTCGGTTAATATTGACATTTTTCATGGAAATTCCCTAAAATTTCAGTTTTTCTTGGAAATTCGCTAAAATTTCAGTGTTTCTTATATATCATCCAAATCGTCGAGATACGTAGAAATAGGAACGATTTAGAATTTCGGTTAATTTTTACATTTTTCTTGGAAATTCGCTAAAATTTCAGTGTTTCTTATATATCATGCAAATCGTCGATATACGTAGATATAGGAACGATTTAGAAATTCGGTTAATTTTGACATTTTTCTTGGAAATTCGCTAAAATTTCAGTTTTTCTTGGAAATTCGCTAAAATTTCAGTGTTTCTTATATATCATCCAAATCGCCGATATATGTAGAAATAGGAACGATTTAGAAATTCTGTTAATTTTGACATTTTTCTTGGAAATTCGCTAAAATTTCAGTTTTTCTTGGAAATTCGCTAAAATTTCAGTGTTTCTTATATATCATGCAAATCGTCGATATACGTAGAAATAGGAACGATTTAGAAATTCGGTTAATTTTGACATTTTTCTTGGAAATTCGCTAAAATTTCAGTTTTTCTTGGAAATTCGCTAAGATTTCAGTGTTTCTTATATATCATGCAAATCGTCGATAAACGTAGAAATAGGAACGATTTAGAATTTCGGTTAATTTTTACATTTTTCTTGGAAATTCGCTAAAATTTCAGTTTTTCTTGAAAATTCGCTAAGATTTCAGTGTTTCTTATATATCATGCAAATCGTCGATAAACGTAGAAATAGGAACGATTTAGAATTTCGGTTAATTATTACATTTTTCTTGGAAATTCGCTAAAATTTCAGTTTTTCTTGAAAATTCGCTAAGATTTCAGTGTTTCTTATATATCATCCAAATCGCCGATATATGTAGAAATAGGAACGATTTAGAAATTCTGTTAATTTTGACATTTTTCTTGGAAATTCGCTAAAATTTCAGTTTTTCTTGGAAATTCGCTAAAATTTCAGTGTTTCTTATATATCATGCAAATCGTCGATATACGTAGAAATAGGAACGATTTAGAAATTCGGTTAATATTGACATTTTTCTTGGAAATTCGCTAAAATTTCAGTTTTTCTTGGAAATTCGCTAAAATTTCAGTGTTTCTTATATATCATCCAAATCGTCGAGTTACGTGGAAATAGGAACGATTTAGAAATTCTGTTAATTTTGACATTTTTCTTGGAAATTCGCTAAAATTTCAGTTTTTCTTGGAAATTCGCTAAAATTTCAGTGTTTCTTATATATCATCCAAATCGTCGAGATACGTAGAAATAGGAACGATTTAGAAATTCGGTTAATATTGACATTTTTCATGGAAATTCCCTAAAATTTCAGTTTTTCTTGGAAATTCGCTAAAATTTCAGTGTTTCTTATATATCATCCAAATCGTCGAGATACGTAGAAATAGGAACGATTTAGAAATTCGGTTAATATTGACATTTTTCTTGGAAATTCGCTAAAATTTCAGTGTTTCTTATATATGATCCAAATCGTCGAGATACGTAGAAATAGGAACGATTTAGAAATTCTGTTAATTTTGACATTTTTCATGGAAATTCCCTAAAATTTCAGTTTTTCTTGGAAATTCGCTAAAATTTCAGTGTTTCTTATATATCATCCAAATCGTCGAGTTACGTAAAAATAGGAACGATTTAGAAATTCGGTTAATATTGACATTTTTCTTGGAAATTCGCTAAAATTTCAGTGTTTCTTATATATCATCCAAATCGTCGAGATACGTAGAAATAGGAACGATTTAGAAATTCGGTTAATATTGACATTTTTCATGGAAATTCCCTAAAATTTCAGTTTTTCTTGGAAATTCGCTAAAATTTCAGTGTTTCTTATATATCATCCAAATCGTCGAGATACGTAGAAATAGGAACGATTTAGAATTTCGGTTAATTTTTACATTTTTCTTGGAAATTCGCTAAAATTTCAGTGTTTCTTATATATCATCCAAATCGTCGAGATACGTAGAAATAGGAACGATTTAGAAATTCGGTTAATTTTGACATTTTTCTTGGAAATTCGCTAAAATTTCAGTTTTTCTTGGAAATTCGCTAAGATTTCAGTGTTTCTTATATATCATGCAAATCGTCGATAAACGTAGAAATAGGAACGATTTAGAATTTCGGTTAATTATTACATTTTTCTTGGAAATTCGCTAAAATTTCAGTTTTTCTTGGAAATTCGCTAAAATTTCAGTGTTTCTTATATATCATCCAAATCGTCGAGTTACGTAGAAATAGGAACGATTTAGAAATTCTGTTAATTTTGACATTTTTCATGGAAATTCGCTAAAATTTTAGTTTTTCTTGGAAATTCGCTAAAATTTCAGTGTTTCTTATATATCATCCAAATCGTCGAGATACGTAGAAATAGGAACGATTTAGAAATTCTGTTAATTTTGACATTTTTCATGGAAATTCCCTAAAATTTCAGTTTTTCTTGGAAATTCGCTAAAATTTCAGTGTTTCTTATATATCATCCAAATCGTCGAGATACGTAGAAATAGGAACGATTTAGAAATTCGGTTAATATTGACATTTTTCTTGGAAATTCGCTAAAATTTCAGTGTTTCTTATATATCATCCAAATCGTCGAGATACGTAGAAATAGGAACGATTTAGAAATTCGGTTAATATTGACATTTTTCATGGAAATTCCCTAAAATTTCAGTTTTTCTTGGAAATTCGCTAAAATTTCAGTGTTTCTTATATATCATCCAAATCGTCGAGATACGTAGAAATAGGAACGATTTAGAATTTCGGTTAATTTTTACATTTTTCTTGGAAATTCGCTAAAATTTCAGTGTTTCTTATATATCAACCAAATCGTCGAGATACGTAGAAATAGGAACGATTTAGAAATTCGGTTAACATTGACATTTTTCTTGGAAATTCGCTAAAATTTCAGTGTTTCTTATATATGATCCAAATCGTCGAGATACGTAGAAATAGGAACGATTTAGAAATTCTGTTAATTTTGACATTTTTCATGGAAATTCCCTAAAATTTCAGTTTTTCTTGGAAATTCGCTAAAATTTCAGTGTTTCTTATATATCATCCAAATCGTCGAGATACGTAGAAATAGGAACGATTTAGAAATTCGGTTAATATTGACATTTTTCTTGGAAATTCGCTAAAATTTCAGTGTTTCTTATATATCATCCAAATCGTCGAGATACGTAGAAATAGGAACGATTTAGAAATTCGGTTAATATTGACATTTTTCATGGAAATTCCCTAAAATTTCAGTTTTTCTTGGACATTCGCTAAAATTTCAGTTTTTCTTGGAAATTTGCTAAAATTTCAGTGTTTCTTATATATCATGCAAATCGTCGATATACGTAGAAATAGGAACGATTTAGAAATTCGGTTAATATTGACATTTTTCATGGAAATTCGCTAAAATTTCAGTTTTTCTTGGAAATTCGCTAAAATTTCAGTGTTTCTTATATATCATCCAAATCGTCGAGATACGTAGAAATAGGAACGATTTAGAAATTCTGTTAATTTTGACATTTTTCTTGGAAATTCGCTAAAATTTCAGTTTTTCTTGGAAATTCGCTAAAATTTCAGTGTTTCTTATATATCATCCAAATCGTCGAGATACGTAGAAATAGGAACGATTTAGAAATTCGGTTAATATTGACATTTTTCTTGGAAATTCGCTAAAATTTCAGTTTTTCTTGGAAATTCGCTAAAATTTCAGTGTTTCTTATATATCATGCAAATCGTCGATATACGTAGAAATAGGAACGATTTAGAAATTCGGTTAATTTTGATATTTTTCTTGGAAATTCGCTAAAATTTCAGTTTTTCTTGGAAATTCGCTAAAATTTCAGTGTTTCTTATATATAATCCAAATCGTCGAGATACGTAGAAATAGGAACGATTTAGAAATTCGGTTAATATTGACATTTTTCATGGAAATTCGCTAAAATTTCAGTTTTTCTTGGAAATTCGCTAAAATTTCAGTGTTTCTTATATATCATCCAAATCGTCGAGTTACGTAGAAATAGGAACGATTTAGAAATTCAGTTAATTTTGACATTTTTCATGGAAATTCGCTAAAATTTCAGTTTTCCTTGGAAATTCGCTAAAATGTCAGTGTTTCGTATATATCATCCAAATCGTCGAGTTACGTAGAAATAGGAACGATTTAGAAATTCGGTTAATATTGACATTTTTCATGGAAATTCGCTAAAATTTCAGTTTTTCTTGGAAATTCGCTAAAATTTCAGTGTTTCTTATATATCATCCAAATCGTCGAGTTACGTAGAAATAGGAACGATTTAGAAATTCGGTTAATATTGACATTTTTCATGGAAATTCGCTAAAATTTCAGTTTTTCTTGGAAATTCGCTAAAATTTCAGTGTTTCTTATATATCATCCAAATCGTCGAGATACGTAGAAATAGGAACGATTTAGAAATTCGGTTAATATTGACATTTTTCATGGAAATTCGCTAAAATTTCAGTTTTTCTTGGAAATTCGCTAAAATTTCAGTGTTTCTTATATATCATCCAAATCGTCGAGTTACGTAGAAATAGGAACGATTTAGAAATTCGGTTAATATTGACATTTTTCATGGAAATTCGCTAAAATTTCAGTGTTTCTTATATATCATCCAAATCGTCGAGTTACGTAGAAATAGGAACGATTTAGAAATTCTGTTAATTTTGACATTTTTCATGGAAATTCGCTAAAATTTCAGTTTTCCTTGGAAATTCGCTAAAATTTCAGTGTTTCTTATATATAATCCAAATCGTCGATATATGTAGGAACGATTTAGAAATTCGGTTAATATTGACATTTTTCATGGAAATTCGCTAAAATTTCAGTTTTTCTTGGAAATTCGCTAAAATTTCAGAGTTTCTTATATATCATCCAAATCGACGAGTTACGTAGAAATAGGAACGATTTAGAAATTCGGTTAATATTGACATTTTTCATGGAAATTCGCTAAAATTTCAGTTTTTCTTGGAAATTCGCTAAAATTTCAGTGTTTCTTATATATCATCCAAATCGTCGAGATACGTAGAAATAGGAACGATTTAGAAATTCGGTTAATATTGACATTTTTCATGGAAATTCGCTAAAATTTCAGTTTTTCTTGGAAATTCGCTAAAATTTCAGTGTTTCTTATATATCATCCAAATCGTCAAGATACGTAGAAATAGGAACGATTTAGAAATTCGGTTAATATTGACATTTTTCATGGAAATTCGCTAAAATTTCAGTTTTTCTTGGAAATTCGCTAAAATTTCAGTGTTTCTTATATATCATCCAAATCGTCGAGTTACGTAGAAATAGGAACGATTTAGAAATTCGGTTAATATTGACATTTTTCATGGAAATTCGCTAAAATTTCAGTTTTTCTTGGAAATTCGCTAAAATTTCAGTGTTTCTTATATATCATCCAAATCGTCGAGTTACGTAGAAATAGGAACGATTTAGAAATTCTGTTAATTTTGACATTTTTCATGGAAATTCGCTAAAAGTTCAGTTTTTCTTGGAAATTCGCTAAAATTTCAGTGTTTCTTATATATCATGCAAATCGTCGATATACGTAGATATAGGAACGATTTAGAAATTCGGTTAATTTTGACATTTTTCTTGGAAATTCGCTAAAATTTCAGTTTTTCTTGGAAATTCGCTAAAATTTCAGTGTTTCTTATATATCATCCAAATCGCCGATATATGTAGAAATAGGAACGATTTAGAAATTCTGTTAATTTTGACATTTTTCTTGGAAATTCGCTAAAATTTCAGTTTTTCTTGGAAATTCGCTAAAATTTCAGTGTTTCTTATATATCATGCAAATCGTCGATATACGTAGAAATAGGAACGATTTAGAAATTCGGTTAATTTTGACATTTTTCTTGGAAATTCGCTAAAATTTCAGTTTTTCTTGGAAATTCGCTAAGATTTCAGTGTTTCTTATATATCATGCAAATCGTCGATAAACGTAGAAATAGGAACGATTTAGAATTTCGGTTAATTTTTACATTTTTCTTGGAAATTCGCTAAAATTTCAGTTTTTCTTGGAAATTCGCTAAAATTTCAGTGTTTCTTATATATAATCCAAATCGTCGAGATACGTAGAAATAGGAACGATTTAGAAATTCGGTTAATATTGACATTTTTCATGGAAATTCGCTAAAATTTCAGTTTTTCTTGGAAATTCGCTAAAATTTCAGTGTTTCTTATATATCATCCAAATCGTCGAGTTACGTAGAAATAGGAACGATTTAGAAATTCAGTTAATTTTGACATTTTTCATGGAAATTCGCTAAAATTTCAGTTTTTCTTGGAAATTCGCTAAAATGTCAGTGTTTCGTATATATCATCCAAATCGTCGAGTTACGTAGAAATAGGAACGATTTAGAAATTCGGTTAATATTGACATTTTTCATGGAAATTCGCTAAAATTTCAGTTTTTCTTGGAAATTCGCTAAAATTTCAGTGTTTCTTATATATCATCCAAATCGTCGAGTTACGTAGAAATAGGAACGATTTAGAAATTCGGTTAATATTGACATTTTTCATGGAAATTCGCTAAAATTTCAGTTTTTCTTGGAAATTCGCTAAAATTTCAGTGTTTCTTATATATCATCCAAATCGTCGAGATACGTAGAAATAGGAACGATTTAGAAATTCGGTTAATATTGACATTTTTCATGGAAATTCGCTAAAATTTCAGTTTTTCTTGGAAATTCGCTAAAATTTCAGTGTTTCTTATATATCATCCAAATCGTCGAGTTACGTAGAAATAGGAACGATTTAGAAATTCGGTTAATATTGACATTTTTCATGGAAATTCGCTAAAATTTCAGTGTTTCTTATATATCATCCAAATCGTCGAGTTACGTAGAAATAGGAACGATTTAGAAATTCTGTTAATTTTGACATTTTTCATGGAAATTCGCTAAAATTTCAGTTTTTCTTGGAAATTCGCTAAAATTTCAGTGTTTGTTATATATCATCCAAATCGTCGAGATACGTAGAAATAGGAACGAATTAGAAATTCGGTTAATATTGACATTTTTCATGGAAATTCGCTAAAATTTCAGTTTTTCTTGGAAATTCGCTAAAATTTCAGTGTTTCTTATATATCATCCAAATCGTCGAGATACGTAGAAATAGGAACGAACTAGAAATTCGGTTAATATTGACATTTTTCATGGAAATTCGCTAAAATTTCAGTTTTTCTTGGAAATTCGCTAAAATTTCAGTGTTTCTTATATATCATCCAAATCGTCGAGTTACGTAGAAATAGGAACGATTTAGAAATTCGGTTAATATTGACATTTTTCATGGAAATTCGCTAAAATTTCAGTTTTTCTTGGAAATTCGCTAAAATTTCAGTGTTTCTTATATATCATCCAAATCGTCGAGATACGTAGAAATAGGAACGATTTAGAAATTCGGTTAATATTGACATTTTTCATGGAAATTCGCTAAAATTTCAGTTTTTCTTGGAAATTCGCTAAAATTTCAGTGTTTCTTATATATCATCCAAATCGTCGAGATACGTAGAAATAGGAACGATTTAGAAATTCGGTTAATATTGACATTTTTCATGGAAATTCGCTAAAATTTCAGTTTTTCTTGGAAATTCGCTAAAATTTCAGTTTTTCTTGGAAATTCGCTAAAATTTCAGTGTTTCTTATATATCATCCAAATCGTCGAGTTACGTAGAAATAGGAACGATTTAGAAATTCGGTTAATATTGACATTTTTCTTGGAAATTCGCTAAAATTTCAGTTTTTCTTGGAAATTCGCTAAAATTTCAGTGTTTCTTATATATCATCCAAATCGTCGAGATACGTAGAAATAGGAACGATTTAGAAATTCGGTTAATTTTGACATTTTTCTTGGAAATTCGCTAAAATTTCAGTTTTTCTTGGAAATTCGCTAAAATTTCAGTGTTTCTTATATATCATGCAAATCGTCGATATACGTAGAAATAGGAACGATTTAGAAATTCGGTTAATTTTGACATTTTTCTTGGAAATTCGCTAAAATTTCAGTTTTTCTTGGAAATTCGCTAAAATTTCAGTGTTTCTTATATATAATCCAAATCGTCGAGATACGTAGAAATAGGAACGATTTAGAAATTCGGTTAATATTGACATTTTTCATGGAAATTCGCTAAAATTTCAGTTTTTCTTGGAAATTCGCTAATATTTCAGTGTTTCTTATATATCATCCAAATCGTCGAGTTACGTAGAAATAGGAACGATTTAGAAATTCAGTTAATTTTGACATTTTTCATGGAAATTCGCTAAAATTTCAGTTTTTCTTGGAAATTCGCTAAAATGTCAGTGTTTCGTATATATCATCCAAATCGTCGAGTTACGTAGAAATAGGAACGATTTAGAAATTCGGTTAATATTGACATTTTTCATGGAAATTCGCTAAAATTTCAGTTTTTCTTGGAAATTCGCTAAAATTTCAGTGTTTCTTATATATCATCCAAATCGTCGAGTTACGTAGAAATAGGAACGATTTAGAAATTCGGTTAATATTGACATTTTTCATGGAAATTCGCTAAAATTTCAGTTTTTCTTGGAAATTCGCTAAAATTTCAGTGTTTCTTATATATAATCCAAATCGTCGAGATACGTAGAAATAGGAACGATTTAGAAATTCGGTTAATATTGACATTTTTCATGGAAATTCGCTAAAATTTCAGTTTTTCTTGGAAATTCGCTAATATTTCAGTGTTTCTTATATATCATCCAAATCGTCGAGTTACGTAGAAATAGGAACGATTTAGAAATTCAGTTAATTTTGACATTTTTCATGGAAATTCGCTAAAATTTCAGTTTTTCTTGGAAATTCGCTAAAATGTCAGTGTTTCGTATATATCATCCAAATCGTCGAGTTACGTAGAAATAGGAACGATTTAGAAATTCGGTTAATATTGACATTTTTCTTGGAAATTCGCTAAAATTTCAGTTTTTCTTGGAATTTCGCTAAAATTTCAGTGTTTCTTATATATCATCCAAATCGTCGAGTTACGTAGAAATAGGAACGATTTAGAAATTCTGTTAATTTTGACATTTTTCTTGGAAATTCGCTAAAATTTCAGTTTTTCTTGGAAATTCGCTAAAATTTCAGTGTTTCTTATATATCATGCAAATCGTCGATATACGTAGAAATAGGAACGATTTAGAAATTCGGTTAATTTTGACATTTTTCTTGGAAATTCGCTAAAATTTCAGTTTTTCTTGGAAATTCGCTAAGATTTCAGTGTTTCTTATGTATCATGCAAATCGTCGATAAACGTAGAAATAGGAACGATTTAGAATTTCGGTTAATTTTTACATTTTTCTTGGAAATTCGCTAAAATTTCAGTTTTTCTTGAAAATTCGCTAAGATTTCAGTGTTTCTTATATATCATGCAAATCGTCGATATACGTAGAAATGGGAACGATTTAGAAATTCGGTTAATTTTGACATTTTTCTTGGAAATTCGCTAAAATTTCAGTTTTTCTTGGAAATTCGCTAAAATTTCAGTGTTTCTTATATATCATCCAAATCGCCGATATATGTAGAAATAGGAACGATTTAGAAATTCTGTTAATTTTGACATTTTTCTTGGAAATTCGCTAAAGTTTCAGTTTTCCTTGGAAATTCGCTAAAATTTCAGTGTTTCTTATATATCATCCAAATCGTCGATATATGTAGGAACGATTTAGAAATTCGGTTAATATTGACATTTTTCATGGAAATTCGCTAAAATTTCAGTTTTTCTTGGAAATTCGCTAAAATTTCAGAGTTTCTTATATATCATCCAAATCGACGAGTTACGTAGAAATAGGAACGATTTAGAAATTCGGTTAATATTGACATTTTTCATGGAAATTCGCTAAAATTTCAGTTTTTCTTGGAAATTCGCTAAAATTTCAGTGTTTCTTATATATCATCCAAATCGTCGAGTTACGTAGAAATAGGAACGATTTAGAAATTCGGTTAATATTGACATTTTTCATGGAAATTCGCTAAAATTTCAGTTTTTCTTGGAAATTCGCTAAAATTTCAGTGTTTCTTATATATCATCCAAATCGTCGAGATACGTAGAAATAGGAACGATTTAGAAATTCGGTTAATATTGACATTTTTCATGGAAATTCGCTAAAATTTCAGTTTTTCTTGGAAATTCGCTAAAATTTCAGTGTTTCTTATATATCATCCAAATCGTCGAGATACGTAGAAATAGGAACGATTTAGAAATTCGGTTAATATTGACATTTTTCATGGAAATTCGCTAAAATTTCAGTTTTTCTTGGAAATTCGCTAAAATTTCAGTGTTTCTTATATATCATCCAAATCGTCGAGATACGTAGAAATAGGAACGATTTAGAAATTCGGTTAATATTGACATTTTTCATGGAAATTCGCTAAAATTTCAGTTTTTCTTGGAAATTCGCTAAAATTTCAGTGTTTCTTATATATCATCCAAATCGTCGAGATACGTAGAAATAGGAACGATTTAGAAATTCGGTTAATATTGACATTTTTCATGGAAATTCGCTAAAATTTCAGTTTTTCTTGGAAATTCGCTAAAATTTCAGTTTTTCTTGGAAATTCGCTAAAATTTCAGTGTTTCTTATATATCATCCAAATCGTCGAGTTACGTAGAAATAGGAACGATTTAGAAATTCGGTTAATATTGACATTTTTCTTGGAAATTCGCTAAAATTTCAGTTTTTCTTGGAAATTCGCTAAAATTTCAGTGTTTCTTATATATCATCCAAATCGTCGAGATACGTAGAAATAGGAACGATTTAGAAATTCGGTTAATTTTGACATTTTTCTTGGAAATTCGCTAAAATTTCAGTTTTTCTTGGAAATTCGCTAAAATTTCAGTGTTTCTTATATATCATGCAAATCGTCGATATACGTAGAAATAGGAACGATTTAGAAATTCGGTTAATTTTGACATTTTTCTTGGAAATTCGCTAAAATTTCAGTTTTTCTTGGAAATTCGCTAAAATTTCAGTGTTTCTTATATATAATCCAAATCGTCGAGATACGTAGAAATAGGAACGATTTAGAAATTCGGTTAATATTGACATTTTTCATGGAAATTCGCTAAAATTTCAGTTTTTCTTGGAAATTCGCTAAAATTTCAGTTTTTCTTGGAAATTCGCTAAAATTTCAGTGTTTCTTATATATCATCCAAATCGTCGAGTTACGTAGAAATAGGAACGATTTAGAAATTCGGTTAATATTGACATTTTTCTTGGAAATTCGCTAAAATTTCAGTTTTTCTTGGAAATTCGCTAAAATTTCAGTGTTTCTTATATATCATCCAAATCGTCGAGATACGTAGAAATAGGAACGATTTAGAAATTCGGTTAATTTTGACATTTTTCTTGGAAATTCGCTAAAATTTCAGTTTTTCTTGGAAATTCGCTAAAATTTCAGTGTTTCTTATATATCATGCAAATCGTCGATATACGTAGAAATAGGAACGATTTAGAAATTCGGTTAATTTTGACATTTTTCTTGGAAATTCGCTAAAATTTCAGTTTTTCTTGGAAATTCGCTAAAATTTCAGTGTTTCTTATATATAATCCAAATCGTCGAGATACGTAGAAATAGGAACGATTTAGAAATTCGGTTAATATTGACATTTTTCATGGAAATTCGCTAAAATTTCAGTTTTTCTTGGAAATTCGCTAATATTTCAGTGTTTCTTATATATCATCCAAATCGTCGAGTTACGTAGAAATAGGAACGATTTAGAAATTCAGTTAATTTTGACATTTTTCATGGAAATTCGCTAAAATTTCAGTTTTTCTTGGAAATTCGCTAAAATGTCAGTGTTTCGTATATATCATCCAAATCGTCGAGTTACGTAGAAATAGGAACGATTTAGAAATTCGGTTAATATTGACATTTTTCATGGAAATTCGCTAAAATTTCAGTTTTTCTTGGAAATTCGCTAAAATTTCAGTGTTTCTTATATATCATCCAAATCGTCGAGTTACGTAGAAATAGGAACGATTTAGAAATTCGGTTAATATTGACATTTTTCATGGAAATTCGCTAAAATTTCAGTTTTTCTTGGAAATTCGCTAAAATTTCAGTGTTTCTTATATATAATCCAAATCGTCGAGATACGTAGAAATAGGAACGATTTAGAAATTCGGTTAATATTGACATTTTTCATGGAAATTCGCTAAAATTTCAGTTTTTCTTGGAAATTCGCTAATATTTCAGTGTTTCTTATATATCATCCAAATCGTCGAGTTACGTAGAAATAGGAACGATTTAGAAATTCAGTTAATTTTGACATTTTTCATGGAAATTCGCTAAAATTTCAGTTTTTCTTGGAAATTCGCTAAAATGTCAGTGTTTCGTATATATCATCCAAATCGTCGAGTTACGTAGAAATAGGAACGATTTAGAAATTCGGTTAATATTGACATTTTTCTTGGAAATTCGCTAAAATTTCAGTTTTTCTTGGAATTTCGCTAAAATTTCAGTGTTTCTTATATATCATCCAAATCGTCGAGTTACGTAGAAATAGGAACGATTTAGAAATTCTGTTAATTTTGACATTTTTCTTGGAAATTCGCTAAAATTTCAGTTTTTCTTGGAAATTCGCTAAAATTTCAGTGTTTCTTATATATCATGCAAATCGTCGATATACGTAGAAATAGGAACGATTTAGAAATTCGGTTAATTTTGACATTTTTCTTGGAAATTCGCTAAAATTTCAGTTTTTCTTGGAAATTCGCTAAGATTTCAGTGTTTCTTATGTATCATGCAAATCGTCGATAAACGTAGAAATAGGAACGATTTAGAATTTCGGTTAATTTTTACATTTTTCTTGGAAATTCGCTAAAATTTCAGTTTTTCTTGAAAATTCGCTAAGATTTCAGTGTTTCTTATATATCATGCAAATCGTCGATATACGTAGAAATGGGAACGATTTAGAAATTCGGTTAATTTTGACATTTTTCTTGGAAATTCGCTAAAATTTCAGTTTTTCTTGGAAATTCGCTAAAATTTCAGTGTTTCTTATATATCATCCAAATCGCCGATATATGTAGAAATAGGAACGATTTAGAAATTCTGTTAATTTTGACATTTTTCTTGGAAATTCGCTAAAGTTTCAGTTTTCCTTGGAAATTCGCTAAAATTTCAGTGTTTCTTATATATCATCCAAATCGTCGATATATGTAGGAACGATTTAGAAATTCGGTTAATATTGACATTTTTCATGGAAATTCGCTAAAATTTCAGTTTTTCTTGGAAATTCGCTAAAATTTCAGAGTTTCTTATATATCATCCAAATCGACGAGTTACGTAGAAATAGGAACGATTTAGAAATTCGGTTAATATTGACATTTTTCATGGAAATTCGCTAAAATTTCAGTTTTTCTTGGAAATTCGCTAAAATTTCAGTGTTTCTTATATATCATCCAAATCGTCGAGATACGTAGAAATAGGAACGATTTAGAAATTCGGTTAATATTGACATTTTTCATGGAAATTCGCTATAATTTCAGTTTTTCTTGCAAATTCGCTAAAATTTCAGTGTTTCTTATATATCATCCAAATCGTCAAGATACGTAGAAATAGGAACGATTTAGAAATTCGGTTAATATTGACATTTTTCATGGAAATTCGCTAAAATTTCAGTTTTTCTTGGAAATTCGCTAAAATTTCAGTGTTTCTTATATATCATCCAAATCGTCGAGTTACGTAGAAATAGGAACGATTTAGAAATTCGGTTAATATTGACATTTTTCATGGAAATTCGCTAAAATTTCAGTTTTTCTTGGAAATTCGCTAAAATTTCAGTGTTTCTTATATATCATCCAAATCGTCGAGTTACGTAGAAATAGGAACGATTTAGAAATTCTGTTAATTTTGACATTTTTCATGGAAATTCGCTAAAATTTCAGTTTTTCTTGGAAATTCGCTAAAATTTCAGTGTTTCTTATATATCATGCAAATCGTCGATAAACGTAGAAATAGGAACGATTTAGAATTTCGGTTAATTTTTACATTTTTCTTGTAAATTCGCTAAAATTTCAGTTTTTCTTGAAAATTCGCTAAGATTTCAGTGTTTCTTATATATCATGCAAATCGTCGATATACGTAGATATAGGAACGATTTAGAAATTCGGTTAATTTTGACATTTTTCTTGGAAATTCGCTAAAATGTCAGTTTTTCTTGGAAATTCGCTAAAATTTCAGTGTTTCTTATATATCATCCAAATCGCCGATATATGTAGAAATAGGAACGATTTAGAAATTCTGTTAATTTTGACATTTTTCATGGAAATTCGCTAAAATTTCAGTTTTTCTTGGAAATTCGCTAAAATTTCAGTGTTTCTTATATATCATGCAAATCGTCGATATACGTAGAAATAGGAACGATTTAGAAATTCGGTTAATTTTGACATTTTTCTTGGAAATTCGCTAAAATTTCAGTTTTTCTTGGAAATTCGCTAAGATTTCAGTGTTTCTTATATATCATGCAAATCGTCGATAAACGTACAAATAGGAACGATTTAGAATTTCGGTTAATTTTTACATTTTTCTTGGAAATTCGCTAAAATTCAATGTTTCTTGTATATCTATAGAAATAGCATCGTTTTCAAATTTTGGTTAATTTTTACATTATTCTTGAATATTCATTAAAATTTCAGTTTTTCTTATATATCATCAAAATCGTCGATATACGAGAAATAGCATTGTTTTCAAATTTTGGTTAATTTTTACATTTTCTTGGAAATTCGCTAAAATTCAATTTTTCTTATATATCTATAGAAATAGCATCGTTTTGAAATTTTGGTTAATTTTTACATTTTTCTTGGAAATTCGCTAAAATTCAATTTTTCTTATATATCTATAGAAATAGCATCGTTTTGGAATTTTCGTTAATTTTTACATTTTTCTTGGGAAATCATTAAAATTTCAGTTTTTCTTATATATCATCCAAATCGTCGATAAACGTAGATATATCAACGATTAAGAATTTCGGTTAATTTTTACAGTTTACTCGGAAATTCGCTAAAATTCAATTTATCTTAAATATCTTCCAAATCATCTAGATAGCACCGTTTTCAATTTATGGTTAATTTATACATATTTCTTGGAAATTTGCTAAAATTTCAGTTTTTCTTATATATCGTCCAAATCGTCGATATACGTAGAAATAGCATCGTTTTCGAATTTCGTGCAATTTTTACATTTTTCTTGGAAATTCGCTAAAATTCAATTTTTCTTATATATCTATAGAAATAGCATCGTTTTCAAATTTTGGATAATTTTTACATTTTTCTTGGAAATTCGCTAAAATTTCAGATTTTCTTGGAAATCGCTAAAATTTCAGTTTTTCTTATATATCATCCAAATCATCGATATAGGTAGAAATAGCATCGTTTTCGAATTTCGTGTAATTTTTACATTTTTCTTGGAAATTCGCTAAAATTCAATTTTTCTTAAATATCTTCCAAATCATCTAGATAGCATCGTTTTCGAATTTCGTGCAATTTTTACATTTTTCTTGGAAATTCGCTAAAATTCAATTTTTCTTATATATCTATAGAAATAGCATCGTTTTCAAATTTTGGTTAATTTTTACATTTTTATTAGAAAATCGTTAAAATTTCAGTTTTTCTTATATATCATCCAAATCGTCGATATACGTAGAAATAGCATCGTTTTCGAATTTCGTGTAATTTTTACATTTTTCTTGGAAATTCGCTAAAATTCAATTTTTCTTATATATCTATAGAAATAGCATCGTTTTCAAATTTTGGATAATTTTTACATTTTTCTTGGAAATTCCCTAAAATTTCAGATTTTCTTGGAAATCGCTAAAATTTCTGTTTTTCTTATATATCATCCAAATCGTCGATATACGTAGAAATAGCATCGTTTTCGAATTTCGTGTAATTTTTACATTTTTCTTGGAAATTCGCTAAAATTCAATTTTTCTTATATATCTATAGAAATAGCATCGTTTTGGAATTTTCGTTAATTTTTACATTTTTCTTGGGAAATCATTAAAATTTCAGTTTTTCTTATATATCATCCAAATCGTCGATATACGTAGAAATAGCATCGTTTTCGAATTTCGTGTAATTTTTACATTTTTCTTGGAAATTCGCTAAAATTCAATTTTTCTTAAATATCTTCCAAATCATCTAGATAGCATCGTTTTCGAATTTCGTGCAATTTTTACATTTTTCTTGGAAATTCGCTAAAATTCAATTTTTCTTATATATCTATAGAAATAGCATCGTTTTCAAATTTTGGTTAATTTTTACATTTTTATTAGAAAATCGTTAAAATTTCAGTTTTTCTTATATATCATCCAAATCGTCGATATACGTAGAAATAGCATCGTTTTCGAATTTCGTGTAATTTTTACATTTTTCTTGGAAATTCGCTAAAATTCAATTTTTCTTATATATCTATAGAAATAGCATCGTTTTCAAATTTTGGATAATTTTTACATTTTTCTTGGAAATTCCCTAAAATTTCAGATTTTCTTGGAAATTCGCTAAAATTTCAGTGTTTCTTATATATCATCCAAATCGCCGATATATGTAGAAATAGGAACGATTTAGAAATTCTGTTAATTTTGACATTTTTCTTGGAAATTCGCTAAAATTTCAGTTTTTCTTGGAAATTCGCTAAAATTTCAGTGTTTTTTATATATCATGCAAATCGTCGATATACGTAGAAATAGGAACGATTTAGAAATTCGGTTAATTTTGACATTTTTCTTGGAAATTCGCTAAAATTCAATTTTTCTTAAATATCTTCCAAATCATCTAGATAGCATCGTTTTCGAATTTCGTGCAATTTTTACATTTTTCTTGGAATTTCGCTAAAATTCAATTTATCTTAAATATCTTCCAAATCATCTAGATAGCACCGTTTTCAATTTATGGTTAATTTATACATATTTCTTGGAAATTTGCTAAAATTTCAGTTTTTCTTATATATCGTCCAAATCGTCGATATACGTAGAAATAGCATCGTTTTCGAATTTCGTGTAATTTTTACATTTTTATTAGAAAATCGTTAAAATTTCAGTTTTTCTTATATATCGTCCAAATCGTCGATATACGTAGAAATAGCATCCTTTTCGAATTTCGTGTAATTATTACATTTTTCTTGGAAATTCGCTAAAATTCAATTTTTCTTATATATCTATAGAAATAGCATCGTTTTGGAATTTTCGTTAATTTTTACATTTTTATTAGAAAATCGTTAAAATTTCAGTTTTTCTTATATATCATCCAAATCGTCGATATACGTAGAAATAGCATCGTTTTCGAATTTCGTGTAATTTTTACATTTTTCTTGGAAATTCGCTAAAATTCAATTTTTCTTATATATCTATAGAAATAGCATCGTTTTGGAATTTTCGTTAATTTTTACATTTTTCTTGGGAAATCATTAAAATTTCAGTTTTTCTTATATATCATCCAAATCGTCGATAAACGTAGATATATCAACGATTAAGAATTTCGGTTAATTTTTACAGTTTACTCGGAAATTCGCTAAAATTCAATTTATCTTAAATATCTTCCAAATCATCTAGATAGCACCGTTTTCAATTTATGCTTAATTTATACATATTTCTTGGAAATTTGCTAAAATTTCTGTTTTTCTTATATATCGTCCAAATCGTCGATATACGTAGAAATAGCATCCTTTTCGAATTTCGTGCAATTTTTACATTTTTCTTGGAAATTCGCTAAAATTCAATTTTTCTTATATATCTATAGAAATAGCATCGTTTTCAAATTTTGGATAATTTTTACATTTTTCTTGGAAATTCCCTAAAATTTCAGATTTTCTTGGAAATCGCTAAAATTTCAGTTTTTCTTATATATCATCCAAATCGTCGATATAGGTAGAAATAGCATCGTTTTCGAATTTCGTGTAATTTTTACATTTTTATTAGAAAATCGTTAAAATTTCAGTTTTTCTTATATATCGTCCAAATCGTCGATATACGTAGAAATAGCATCCTTTTCGAATTTCGTGCAATTTTCACATTTTTCTTGGAAATTCGCTAAAATTCAATTTTTCTTATATATCTATAGAAATAGCATCGTTTTCAAATTTTGGATAATTTTTACATTTTTATTAGAAAATCGTTAAAATTTCAGTTTTTCTTATATATCATCCAAATCGTCGATATACGTAGAAATAGCATCGTTTTCGAATTTCGTGTAATTTTTACATTTTTCTTGGAAATTCGCTAAAATTCAATTTTTCTTATATATCTATAGAAATAGCATCGTTTTCAAATTTTGGATAATTTTTACATTTTTCTTGGAAATTCCCTAAAATTTCAGATTTTCTTGGAAATCGCTAAAATTTCTGTTTTTCTTATATATCATCCAAATCGTCGATATACGTAGAAATAGCATCGTTTTCGAATTTCGTGTAATTTTTACATTTTTCTTGGAAATTCGCTAAAATTCAATTTTTCTTATATATCTATAGAAATAGCGTCGTTTTGGAATTTTCGTTAATTTTTACATTTTTCTTGGGAAATCGTTAAAATTTCAGTTTTTCTTATATATCATCCAAATCGTCGATAAACGTAGATATATCAACGATTAAGAATTTCGGTTAATTTTTACAGTTTACTCGGAAATTCGCTAAAATTCAATTTATCTTAAATATCTTCCAAATCATCTAGATAGCACCGTTTTCAATTTATGGTTAATTTATACATATTTCTTGGAAATTTGCTAAAATTTCAGTTTTTCTTATATATCGTCCAAATCGTCGATATACGTAGAAATAGCATCGTTTTCGAATTTCGTGCAATTTTTACATTTTTCTTGGAAATTCGCTAAAATTCAATTTTTCTTATATATCTATAGAAATAGCATCGTTCTCAAATTTTGGATAATCTTTACATTTTTCTTGGAAATTCGCTAAAATTTCAGATTTTCTTGGAAATCGCTAAAATTTCAGTTTTTCTTATATATCATCCAAATCGTCGATATACGTAGAAATAGCATTGTTTTCGAATTTCGTGTAATTTTTACATTTTTCTTGGAAATTCGCTAAAATTCAATTTTTCTTATATATCTATAGAAATAGCATCGTTTTGGAATTTTCGTTAATTTTTACATTTTTCTTGGGAAATCATTAAAATTTCAGTTTTTCTTATATATCATCCAAATCGTCGATAAACGTAGATATATCAACGATTAAGAATTTCGGTTAATTTTTACAGTTTACTCGGAAATTCGCTAAAATTCAATTTATCTTAAATATCTTCCAAATCATCTAGATAGCACCGTTTTCAATTTATGGTTAATTTATACATATTTCTTGGAAATTTGCTAAAATTTCAGTTTTTCTTATATATCGTCCAAATCGTCGATATACGTAGAAATAGCATCGTTTTCGAATTTCGTGTAATTTTTACATTTTTATTAGAAAATCGTTAAAATTTCAGTTTTTCTTATATATCGTCCAAATCGTCGATATACGTAGAAATAGCATCCTTTTCGAATTTCGTGTAATTATTACATTTTTCTTGGAAATTCGCTAAAATTCAATTTTTCTTATATATCTATAGAAATAGCATCGTTTTGGAATTTTCGTTAATTTTTACATTTTTATTAGAAAATCGTTAAAATTTCAGTTTTTCTTATATATCATCCAAATCGTCGATATACGTAGAAATAGCATCGTTTTCGAATTTCGTGTAATTTTTACATTTTTCTTGGAAATTCGCTAAAATTCAATTTTTCTTATATATCTATAGAAATAGCGTCGTTTTGGAATTTTCGTTAATTTTTACATTTTTCTTGGGAAATCGTTAAAATTTCAGTTTTTCTTATATATCATCCAAATCGTCGATAAACGTAGATATATCAACGATTAAGAATTTCGGTTAATTTTTACAGTTTACTCGGAAATTCGCTAAAATTCAATTTATCTTAAATATCTTCCAAATCATCTAGATAGCACCGTTTTCAATTTATGGTTAATTTATACATATTTCTTGGAAATTTGCTAAAATTTCAGTTTTTCTTATATATCGTCCAAATCGTCGATATACGTAGAAATAGCATCGTTTTCGAATTTCGTGCAATTTTTACATTTTTCTTGGAAATTCGCTAAAATTCAATTTTTCTTATATATCTATAGAAATAGCATCGTTCTCAAATTTTGGATAATCTTTACATTTTTCTTGGAAATTCGCTAAAATTTCAGATTTTCTTGGAAATCGCTAAAATTTCAGTTTTTCTTATATATCATCCAAATCGTCGATATACGTAGAAATAGCATTGTTTTCGAATTTCGTGTAATTTTTACATTTTTCTTGGAAATTCGCTAAAATTCAATTTTTCTTATATATCTATAGAAATAGCATCGTTTTGGAATTTTCGTTAATTTTTACATTTTTCTTGGGAAATCATTAAAATTTCAGTTTTTCTTATATATCATCCAAATCGTCGATAAACGTAGATATATCAACGATTAAGAATTTCGGTTAATTTTTACAGTTTACTCGGAAATTCGCTAAAATTCAATTTATCTTAAATATCTTCCAAATCATCTAGATAGCACCGTTTTCAATTTATGGTTAATTTATACATATTTCTTGGAAATTTGCTAAAATTTCAGTTTTTCTTATATATCGTCCAAATCGTCGATATACGTAGAAATAGCATCGTTTTCGAATTTCGTGTAATTTTTACATTTTTATTAGAAAATCGTTAAAATTTCAGTTTTTCTTATATATCGTCCAAATCGTCGATATACGTAGAAATAGCATCCTTTTCGAATTTCGTGTAATTATTACATTTTTCTTGGAAATTCGCTAAAATTCAATTTTTCTTATATATCTATAGAAATAGCATCGTTTTGGAATTTTCGTTAATTTTTACATTTTTATTAGAAAATCGTTAAAATTTCAGTTTTTCTTATATATCATCCAAATCGTCGATATACGTAGAAATAGCATCGTTTTCGAATTTCGTGTAATTTTTACATTTTTCTTGGAAATTCGCTAAAATTCAATTTTTCTTATATATCTATAGAAATAGCATCGTTTTGGAATTTTCGTTAATTTTTACATTTTTCTTGGGAAATCATTAAAATTTCAGTTTTTCTTATATATCATCCAAATCGTCGATAAACGTAGATATATCAACGATTAAGAATTTCGGTTAATTTTTACAGTTTACTCGGAAATTCGTTAAAATTCAATTTATCTTAAATATCATCCAAATCATCTAGATAGCACCGTTTTCAATTTATGGTTAATTTATACATATTTCTTGGAAATTTGCTAAAATTTCAGTTTTTCTTATATATCGTCCAAATCGTCGATATACGTAGAAATAGCATCGTTTTCGAATTTCGTGCAATTTTTACATTTTTCTTGGAAATTCGCTAAAATTCAATTTTTCTTATATATCTATAGAAATAGCATCGTTTTCAAATTTTGGATAATTTTTACATTTTTCTTGGAAATTCCCTAAAATTTCAGATTTTCTTGGAAATCGCTAAAATTTCAGTTTTTCTTATATATCATCCAAATCGTCGATATAGGTAGAAATAGCATCGTTTTCGAATTTCGTGTAATTTTTACATTTTTATTAGAAAATCGTTAAAATTTCAGTTTTTCTTATATATCGTCCAAATCGTCGATATACGTAGAAATAGCATCCTTTTCGAATTTCGTGCAATTTTCACATTTTTCTTGGAAATTCGCTAAAATTCAATTTTTCTTATATATCTATAGAAATAGCATCGTTTTCAAATTTTGGATAATTTTTACATTTTTCTTGGAAATTCCCTAAAATTTCAGATTTTCTTGGAAATCGCTAAAATTTCAGTTTTTCTTATATATCATCCAAATCGTCGATATAGGTAGAAATAGCATCGTTTTCGAATTTCGTGTAATTTTTACATTTTTATTAGAAAATCGTTAAAATTTCAGTTTTTCTTATATATCGTCCAAATCTTCGATATACGTAGAAATAGCATCCTTTTCGAATTTCGTGCAATTTTTACATTTTTCTTGGAAATTCGCTAAAATTCAATTTTTCTTATATATCTATAGAAATAGCATCGTTTTCAAATTTTGGATAATTTTTACATTTTTCTTGGAAATTCGCTAAAATTTCAGATTTTCTTGGAAATCGCTAAAATTTCAGTTTTTCTTATATATCATCCAAATCGTCGATATACGTAGAAATAGCATCGTTTTCGAATTTCGTGTAATTTTTACATTTTTCTTGGAAATTCGCTAAAATTCAATTTTTCTTATATATCTATAGAAATAGCATCGTTTTCAAATTTTGGATAATTTTTACATTTTTCTTGGAAATTCGCTAAAATTTCAGATTTTCTTGGAAATCGCTAAAATTTCAGGTTTTCTTATATATCATCCAAATCGTCGATATACCTTGGAAAATCGTTAAAATTTCGGTTTTCTTGGAAATTCGCTAAAATTTCAGTTTTTCTTATATATCATCCAAATCGTCGATATACGTAGAAATAGCATCGTTTTCGAATTTCGTGTAATTTTTACATTTTTCTTGGAAATTCGCTAAAATTCAATTTTTCTTAAATATCTTCCAAATCATCTAGATAGCATCGTTTTCGAATATCGTGCAATTTTTACATTTTTCTTGGAAATTCGCTAAAATTCAATTTTTCTAATATATCTATAGAAATAGCATCGTTTTCAAATTTTGGTTAATTTTTACATTTTTCTTGGAAAATCGTTAAAATTTCGGTTTTCTTGGAAATTCGCTAAAATTTCAGTTTTTCTTATATATCATCCAAATCGTCGATATACGTAGAAATAGCATCGTTTTCGAATTTCGTGTAATTTTTACATTTTTCTTGGAAATTCGCTAAAATTCAATTTTTCTTAAATATCTTCCAAATCATCTAGATAGCATCGTTTTCGAATTTCGTTCAATTTTTACATTTTTCTTGGAAATTCGCTAAAATTCAATTTTTCTTATATATCTATAGAAATAGCATCGTTTTCAAATTTTGGATAATTTTTACATTTGTCTTGGAAATTCGCTAAAATTTCAGATTTTCTTGGAAATCGCTAAAATTTCAGTTTTTCTTATATAGCATCGTTTTCGAATTTCGTGTAATTTTTACATTTTTCTTGGATATTCGCTAAAATTCAATTTTTCTTATATGGAAAAAATTAGCATCGTTTTCAAATTTTGGTTAATTTTTACATTTTTATTAGAAAATCGTTAAAATTTCAGTTTTTCTTATATATCAACCAAATCGTCGATATACGTAGAAATAGCATCGTTTTGGAATTTTCGTTAATTTTTACATTTTTCTTGGAAAATCGTTAAAATTTCGGTTTTCTTGGAAATTCGCTAAAATTTTATTTTTTCTTATATATCATCCAAATCGTCGATATACGTAGAAATAGCATCGTTTTCGAATTTCGTGTAATTTTTACATTTTTCTTGGAAATTCGCTAAAATTCAATTTTTCTTAAATATCTTCCAAATCATCTAGATACCATCGTTTTCGAATTTCGTGCAATTTTTACATTTTTCTTGGAAATTCGCTAAAATTCAATTTTTCTTAAATATCTTCCAAATCATCTAGATAGCATCCTTTTCGAATTTCGTGCAATTTTTACATTTTTCTTGGAAATTCGCTAAAATTCAATTTTTCTTATATATCTATAGAAATAGCATCGTTTTCAAATTTTGGTTAATTTTTACATTTTTCTTGGAAAATCGTTAAAATTTCGGTTTTCTTGGAAATTCGCTAAAATTTCAGTTTTTCTTATATATCATCCAAATCGTCGATATACGTAGAAATAGCATCGTTTTCGAATTTCGTGTAATTTTTACATTTTTCTTGGAAATTCGCTAAAGTTCAATTTTTCTTAAATATCTTCCAAATCATCTAGATAACATCGTTTTCGAATTTCGTTCAATTTTTACATTTTTCTTGGAAATTCGCTAAAATTCAATTTTTCTTATATATCTATAGAAATAGCATCGTTTTCAAATTTTGGATAATTTTTACATTTTTCTTGGAAATTCGCTAAAATTTCAGATTTTCTTGGAAATCGCTAAAATTTCAGTTTTTCTTATATAGCATCGTTTCCGAATTTCGTGCAATTTTTACATTTTTCTTGGATATTCGCTAAAATTCAATTTTTCTTATATGGAAAAAATTAGCATCGTTTTCAAATTTTGGTTAATTTTTACATTTTTATTAGAAAATCGTTAAAATTTCAGTTTTTCTTATATATCATCCAAATCGTCGATATACGTAGAAATAGCATCGTTTTCGAATTTCGTGCAATTTTTACATTTTTCTTGGAAATTCGCTAAAATTCAATTTTTCTTATATATCTATAGAAATAGCATCGTTTTCAAATTTTGGATAATTTTTACATTTGTCTTGGAAATTCGCTAAAATTTCAGATTTTCTTGGAAAATCGTTAAAATTTCAGTTTTTCTTATATATCATCCAAATCGTCGATAAATGTAGAAATATCAACGATTAAGAATTTCGGTTAATTTTTAGTTTACTCGGAAATTCGCTAAAATTCAATTTTTCTTAAATATCTTCCAAATCATCTAGATAGCATCGTTTTCAATTTTTGGTTAATTTATACATATTTCTTGGAAATTTGCTAAAATTTCAGTTTTTCTTATATATCGTCCAAATCGTCGATATACGTAGAAATAGCATCCTTTTCGAATTTCGTGCAATTTTTACATTTTTCTTGGAAATTCGCTAAAATTCAATTTTTCTTATATATCTATAGAAATAGCATCGTTTTCAAATTTTGGATAATTTTTACATTTGTCTTGGAAATTCGCTAAAATTTCAGATTTTCTTGGAAAATCGTTAAAATTTCAGTTTTTCTTATATATCATCCAAATCGTCGATAAATGTAGAAATATCAACGATTAAGAATTTCGGTTAATTTTTACAGTTTACTCGGAAATTCGCTAAAATTCAGTTTTTCTTAAATATCTTCCAAATCATCTAGATAGCATCGTTTTCAATTTTTGGTTAATTTATACATATTTCTTGGAAATTTGCTAAAATTTCAGTTTTTCTTATATATCGTCCAAATCGCCGATATACGTAGAAATACCATCGTTTTCGAATTTCGTGCAATTTTTACATTTTTCTTGGAAATTCGCTAAAATTCAATTTTTCTTATATATCTATAGAAATAGCATCGTTTTCAAATTTTGGATAATTTTTACATTTTTCTTGGAAATTCGCTAAAATTTCAGATTTTCTTGGAAATCGCTAAAATTTCAGTTTTTCTTATATATCATCCAAATCGTCGATATACCTTGGAAAATCGTTAAAATTTCGGTTTTCTTGGAAATTCGCTAAAATTTCAGTTTTTCTTATATATCATCCAAATCGTCGATATACGTAGAAATAGCATCATCGTTTTCGAATTTCGTGTAATTTTTACATTTTTCTTGGAAATTCGCTAAAATTCAATTTTTCTTAAATATCTTCCAAATCATCTAGATAGCATCGTTTTCGAATTTCGTGCAATTTTTACATATTTCTTGGAAATTCGCTAAAATTCAATTTTTCTTATATATCTATAGAAATAGCATCGTTTTCAAATTTTGGTTAATTTTTACATTTTTATTAGAAAATCGTTAAAATTTCAGTTTTTCTTATATATCATCCAAATCGTCGATATACGTAGAAATAGCATCGTTTTCGAATTTCGAATTTCTCAAATTTTGGATAATCTTTACATTTTTCTTGGAAATTCGCTAAAATTTCAGATTTTCTTGGAAATCGCTAAAATTTCAGTTTTTCTTATATATCATCCAAATCGTCGATATACGTAGAAATAGCATAGTTTTCGAATTTCGTGTAATTTTTACATTTTTCTTGGAAATTCGCTAAAATTCAATTTTTCTTATATATCTATAGAAATAGCATCGTTTTGGAATTTTCGTTAATTTTTACATTTTTCTTGGGAAATCATTAAAATTTCAGTTTTTCTTATATATCATCCAAATCGTCGATAAACGTAGATATATCAACGATTAAGAATTTCGGTTAATTTTTACAGTTTACTCGGAAATTCGCTAAAATTCAATTTATCTTAAATATCTTCCAAATCATCTAGATAGCACCGTTTTCAATTTATGGTTAATTTATACATATTTCTTGGAAATTTGCTAAAATTTCAGTTTTTCTTATATATCGTCCAAATCGTCAATATACGTAGAAATAGCATCGTTTTCGAATTTCGTGCAATTTTTACATTTTTCTTGGAAATTCGCTAAAATTCAATTTTTCTTATATATCTATAGAAATAGCATCGTTTTCAAATTTTGGATAATTTTTACATTTTTCTTGGAAATTCCCTAAAATTTCAGATTTTCTTGGAAATCGTTAAAATTTCAGTTTTTCTTATATATCGTCCAAATCGTCGATATACGTAGAAATAGCATCCTTTTCGAATTTCGTGCAATTTTTACATTTTTCTTGGAAATTCGCTAAAATTCAATTTTTCTTATATATCTATAGAAATAGCATCGTTTTCAAATTTTGGATAATTTTTACATTTTTCTTGGAAATTCGCTAAAATTTCAGATTTTCTTGGAAATCGCTAAAATTTCAGTTTTTCTTATATATCATCCAAATCATCGATATAGGTAGAAATAGCATCGTTTTCGAATTTCGTGTAATTTTTACATTTTTCTTGGAAATTCGCTAAAATTCAATTTTTCTTAAATATCTTCCAAATCATCTAGATAGCATCGTTTTCGAATTTCGTGCAATTTTTACATTTTTCTTGGAAATTCGCTAAAATTCAATTTTTCTTATATATCTATAGAAATAGCATCGTTTTCAAATTTTGATTAATTTTTACATTTTTATTAGAAAATCGTTAAAATTTCAGTTTTTCTTATATATCATCCAAATCGTCGATATACGTAGAAATAGCATCGTTTTCGAATTTCGTGTAATTTTTACATTTTTCTTGGAAATTCGCTAAAATTCAATTTTTCTTATATATCTATAGAAATAGCATCGTTTTCAAATTTTGGATAATTTTTACATTTTTCTTGGAAATTCCCTAAAATTTCAGATTTTCTTGGAAATCGCTAAAATTTCTGTTTTTCTTATATATCATCCAAATCGTCGATATACGTAGAAATAGCATCGTTTTCGAATTTCGTGTAATTTTTACATTTTTCTTGGAAATTCGCTAAAATTCAATTTTTCTTATATATCTATAGAAATAGCATCGTTTTGGAATTTTCGTTAATTTTTACATTTTTCTTGGGAAATCGTTAAAATTTCAGTTTTTCTTATATATCATCCAAATCGTCGATAAACGTAGATATATCAACGATTAAGAATTTCGGTTAATTTTTACAGTTTACTCGGAAATTCGCTAAAATTCAATTTATCTTAAATATCTTCCAAATCATCTAGATAGCACCGTTTTCAATTTATGGTTAATTTATACATATTTCTTGGAAATTTGCTAAAATTTCAGTTTTTCTTATATATCGTCCAAATCGTCGATATACGTAGAAATAGCATCGTTTTCGAATTTCGTGCAATTTTTACATTTTTCTTGGAAATTCGCTAAAATTCAATTTTTCTTATATATCTATAGAAATAGCATCGTTCTCAAATTTTGGATAATCTTTACATTTTTCTTGGAAATTCGCTAAAATTTCAGATTTTCTTGGAAATCGCTAAAATTTCAGTTTTTCTTATATATCATCCAAATCGTCGATATACGTAGAAATAGCATTGTTTTCGAATTTCGTGTAATTTTTACATTTTTCTTGGAAATTCGCTAAAATTCAATTTTTCTTATATATCTATAGAAATAGCATCGTTTTGGAATTTTCGTTAATTTTTACATTTTTCTTGGGAAATCATTAAAATTTCAGTTTTTCTTATATATCATCCAAATCGTCGATAAACGTATATCAACGATTAAGAATTTCGGTTAATTTTTACAGTTTACTCGGAAATTCGCTAAAATTCAATTTATCTTAAATATCTTCCAAATCATCTAGATAGCACCGTTTTCAATTTATGGTTAATTTATACATATTTCTTGGAAATTTGCTAAAATTTCAGTTTTTCTTATATATCGTCCAAATCGTCGATATACGTAGAAATAGCATCGTTTTCGAATTTCGTGTAATTTTTACATTTTTATTAGAAAATCGTTAAAATTTCAGTTTTTCTTATATATCGTCCAAATCGTCGATATACGTAGAAATAGCATCCTTTTCGAATTTCGTGTAATTATTACATTTTTCTTTGAAATTCGCTAAAATTCAATTTTTCTTATATATCTATAGAAATAGCATCGTTTTGGAATTTTCGTTAATTTTTACATTTTTATTAGAAAATCGTTAAAATTTCAGTTTTTCTTATATATCATCCAAATCGTCGATATACGTAGAAATAGCATCGTTTTCGAATTTCGTGTAATTTTTACATTTTTCTTGGAAATTCGCTAAAATTCAATTTTTCTTATATATCTATAGAAATAGCATCGTTTTGGAATTTTCGTTAATTTTTACATTTTTCTTGGGAAATCATTAAAATTTCAGTTTTTCTTATATATCATCCAAATCGTCGATAAACGTAGATATATCAACGATTAAGAATTTCGGTTAATTTTTACAGTTTACTCGGAAATTCGCTAAAATTCAATTTATCTTAAATATCTTCCAAATCATCTAGATAGCACCGTTTTCAATTTATGGTTAATTTATACATATTTCTTGGAAATTTGCTAAAATTTCAGTTTTTCTTATATATCGTCCAAATCGTCGATATACGTAGAAATAGCATCGTTTTCGAATTTCGTGCAATTTTTACATTTTTCTTGGAAATTCGCTAAAATTCAATTTTTCTTATATATCTATAGAAATAGCATCGTTTTCAAATTTTGGATAATTTTTACATTTTTCTTGGAAATTCCCTAAAATTTCAGATTTTCTTGGAAATCGCTAAAATTTCAGTTTTTCTTATATATCATCCAAATCGTCGATATAGGTAGAAATAGCATCGTTTTCGAATTTCGTGTAATTTTTACATTTTTCTTGGAAATTCGCTAAAATTCAATTTTTCTTATATGGAAAAAAATAGCATCGTTTTCAAATTTTGGTTAATTTTTACATTTTTATTAGAAAATCGTTAAAATTTCAGTTTTTCTTATATATCATCCAAATCGTCGATAAACGTAGAAATAGCATCGTTTTCGAATTTCGTGTAATTTTTACATTTTTCTTGGAAATTCGCTAAAATTCAATTTTTCTTATATATCTATAGAAATAGCATCGTTTTGGAATTTTCGTTAATTTTTACATTTTTCTTGGGAAATCATTAAAATTTCAGTTTTTCTTATATATCATCCAAATCGTCGATAAACGTAGATATATCAACGATTAAGAATTTCGGTTAATTTTTACAGTTTACTCGGAAATTCGCTAAAATTCAATTTATCTTAAATATCTTCCAAATCATCTAGATAGCACCGTTTTCAATTTATGGTTAATTTATACATATTTCTTGGAAATTTGCTAAAATTTCAGTTTTTCTTATATATCGTCCAAATCGTCGATATACGTAGAAATAGCATCCTTTTCGAATTTCGTGTAATTATTACATTTTTCTTTGAAATTCGCTAAAATTCAATTTTTCTTATATATCTATAGAAATAGCATCGTTTTGGAATTTTCGTTAATTTTTACATTTTTATTAGAAAATCGTTAAAATTTCAGTTTTTCTTATATATCATCCAAATCGTCGATATACGTAGAAATAGCATCGTTTTCGAATTTCGTGTAATTTTTACATTTTTATTAGAAAATCGTTAAAATTTCAGTTTTTCTTATATATCGTCCAAATCGTCGATATACGTAGAAATAGCATCCTTTTCGAATTTCGTGTAATTATTACATTTTTCTTTGAAATTCGCTAAAATTCAATTTTTCTTATATATCTATAGAAATAGCATCGTTTTGGAATTTTCGTTAATTTTTACATTTTTATTAGAAAATCGTTAAAATTTCAGTTTTTCTTATATATCGTCCAAATCGTCGATATACGTAGAAATAGCATCCTTTTCGAATTTCGTGCAATTTTCACATTTTTCTTGGAAATTCGCTAAAATTCAATTTTTCTTATATATCTATAGAAATAGCATCGTTTTCAAATTTTGGATAATTTTTACATTTTTCTTGGAAATTCCCTAAAATTTCAGATTTTCTTGGAAATCGCTAAAATTTCAGTTTTTCTTATATATCATCCAAATCGTCGATATAGGTAGAAATAGCATCGTTTTCGAATTTCGTGTAATTTTTACATTTTTATTAGAAAATCGTTAAAATTTCAGTTTTTCTTATATATCGTCCAAATCGTCGATATACGTAGAAATAGCATCCTTTTCGAATTTCGTGCAATTTTTACATTTTTCTTGGAAATTCGCTAAAATTCAATTTTTCTTATATATCTATAGAAATAGCATCGTTTTCAAATTTTGGATAATTTTTACATTTTTCTTGGAAATTCGCTAAAATTTCAGATTTTCTTGGAAATCGC
Source organism: Agrilus biguttatus (assembly GCA_963921985.1). NCBI lineage: Eukaryota > Metazoa > Arthropoda > Insecta > Coleoptera > Buprestidae > Agrilus > Agrilus biguttatus. The sequence continues at coordinate 20,403,400 of OY998117.1, read as the reverse complement.
TAAAATTTCAGTTTTTCTTATATATCATCCAAATCATCGATATAGGTAGAAATAGCGTCGTTTTCGAATTTCGTGTAATTTTTACATTTTTCTTGGAAATTCGCTAAAATTCAATTTTTCTTATATGGAAAAAAATAGCATCGTTTTCAAATTTTGGTTAATTTTTACATTTTTATTAGAAAATCGTTAAAATTTCAGTTTTTCTTATATATCGTCCAAATCGTCGATATACGTAGAAATAGCATTGTTTTCGAATTTCGTGTAATTTTTACATTTTTCTTGGAAATTCGCTAAAATTCAATTTTTCTTATATATCTATAGAAATAGCATCGTTTTGGAATTTTCGTTAATTTTTACATTTTTCTTGGGAAATCATTAAAATTTCAGTTTTTCTTATATATCATCCAAATCGTCGATAAACGTAGATATATCAACGATTAAGAATTTCGGTTAATTTTTACAGTTTACTCGGAAATTCGCTAAAATTCAATTTATCTTAAATATCTTCCAAATCATCTAGATAGCACCGTTTTCAATTTATGGTTAATTTATACATATTTCTTGGAAATTTGCTAAAATTTCAGTTTTTCTTATATATCGTCCAAATCGTCGATATACGTAGAAATAGCATCGTTTTCGAATTTCGTGTAATTTTTACATTTTTATTAGAAAATCGTTAAAATTTCAGTTTTTCTTATATATCGTCCAAATCGTCGATATACGTAGAAATAGCATCCTTTTCGAATTTCGTGTAATTATTACATTTTTCTTGGAAATTCGCTAAAATTCAATTTTTCTTATATATCTATAGAAATAGCATCGTTTTGGAATTTTCGTTAATTTTTACATTTTTATTAGAAAATCGTTAAAATTTCAGTTTTTCTTATATATCATCCAAATCGTCGATATACGTAGAAATAGCATCGTTTTCGAATTTCGTGTAATTTTTACATTTTTCTTGGAAATTCGCTAAAATTCAATTTTTCTTATATATCTATAGAAATAGCATCGTTTTGGAATTTTCGTTAATTTTTACATTTTTCTTGGGAAATCATTAAAATTTCAGTTTTTCTTATATATCATCCAAATCGTCGATAAACGTAGATATATCAACGATTAAGAATTTCGGTTAATTTTTACAGTTTACTCGGAAATTCGTTAAAATTCAATTTATCTTAAATATCATCCAAATCATCTAGATAGCACCGTTTTCAATTTATGGTTAATTTATACATATTTCTTGGAAATTTGCTAAAATTTCAGTTTTTCTTATATATCGTCCAAATCGTCGATATACGTAGAAATAGCATCGTTTTCGAATTTCGTGCAATTTTTACATTTTTCTTGGAAATTCGCTAAAATTCAATTTTTCTTATATATCTATAGAAATAGCATCGTTTTCAAATTTTGGATAATTTTTACATTTTTCTTGGAAATTCCCTAAAATTTCAGATTTTCTTGGAAATCGCTAAAATTTCAGTTTTTCTTATATATCATCCAAATCGTCGATATAGGTAGAAATAGCATCGTTTTCGAATTTCGTGTAATTTTTACATTTTTATTAGAAAATCGTTAAAATTTCAGTTTTTCTTATATATCGTCCAAATCGTCGATATACGTAGAAATAGCATCCTTTTCGAATTTCGTGCAATTTTCACATTTTTCTTGGAAATTCGCTAAAATTCAATTTTTCTTATATATCTATAGAAATAGCATCGTTTTCAAATTTTGGATAATTTTTACATTTTTCTTGGAAATTCCCTAAAATTTCAGATTTTCTTGGAAATCGCTAAAATTTCAGTTTTTCTTATATATCATCCAAATCGTCGATATAGGTAGAAATAGCATCGTTTTCGAATTTCGTGTAATTTTTACATTTTTATTAGAAAATCGTTAAAATTTCAGTTTTTCTTATATATCGTCCAAATCTTCGATATACGTAGAAATAGCATCCTTTTCGAATTTCGTGCAATTTTTACATTTTTCTTGGAAATTCGCTAAAATTCAATTTTTCTTATATATCTATAGAAATAGCATCGTTTTCAAATTTTGGATAATTTTTACATTTTTCTTGGAAATTCGCTAAAATTTCAGATTTTCTTGGAAATCGCTAAAATTTCAGTTTTTCTTATATATCATCCAAATCGTCGATATACGTAGAAATAGCATCGTTTTCGAATTTCGTGTAATTTTTACATTTTTCTTGGAAATTCGCTAAAATTCAATTTTTCTTATATATCTATAGAAATAGCATCGTTTTCAAATTTTGGATAATTTTTACATTTTTCTTGGAAATTCGCTAAAATTTCAGATTTTCTTGGAAATCGCTAAAATTTCAGGTTTTCTTATATATCATCCAAATCGTCGATATACCTTGGAAAATCGTTAAAATTTCGGTTTTCTTGGAAATTCGCTAAAATTTCAGTTTTTCTTATATATCATCCAAATCGTCGATATACGTAGAAATAGCATCGTTTTCGAATTTCGTGTAATTTTTACATTTTTCTTGGAAATTCGCTAAAATTCAATTTTTCTTAAATATCTTCCAAATCATCTAGATAGCATCGTTTTCGAATATCGTGCAATTTTTACATTTTTCTTGGAAATTCGCTAAAATTCAATTTTTCTAATATATCTATAGAAATAGCATCGTTTTCAAATTTTGGTTAATTTTTACATTTTTCTTGGAAAATCGTTAAAATTTCGGTTTTCTTGGAAATTCGCTAAAATTTCAGTTTTTCTTATATATCATCCAAATCGTCGATATACGTAGAAATAGCATCGTTTTCGAATTTCGTGTAATTTTTACATTTTTCTTGGAAATTCGCTAAAATTCAATTTTTCTTAAATATCTTCCAAATCATCTAGATAGCATCGTTTTCGAATTTCGTTCAATTTTTACATTTTTCTTGGAAATTCGCTAAAATTCAATTTTTCTTATATATCTATAGAAATAGCATCGTTTTCAAATTTTGGATAATTTTTACATTTGTCTTGGAAATTCGCTAAAATTTCAGATTTTCTTGGAAATCGCTAAAATTTCAGTTTTTCTTATATAGCATCGTTTTCGAATTTCGTGTAATTTTTACATTTTTCTTGGATATTCGCTAAAATTCAATTTTTCTTATATGGAAAAAATTAGCATCGTTTTCAAATTTTGGTTAATTTTTACATTTTTATTAGAAAATCGTTAAAATTTCAGTTTTTCTTATATATCAACCAAATCGTCGATATACGTAGAAATAGCATCGTTTTGGAATTTTCGTTAATTTTTACATTTTTCTTGGAAAATCGTTAAAATTTCGGTTTTCTTGGAAATTCGCTAAAATTTTATTTTTTCTTATATATCATCCAAATCGTCGATATACGTAGAAATAGCATCGTTTTCGAATTTCGTGTAATTTTTACATTTTTCTTGGAAATTCGCTAAAATTCAATTTTTCTTAAATATCTTCCAAATCATCTAGATACCATCGTTTTCGAATTTCGTGCAATTTTTACATTTTTCTTGGAAATTCGCTAAAATTCAATTTTTCTTAAATATCTTCCAAATCATCTAGATAGCATCCTTTTCGAATTTCGTGCAATTTTTACATTTTTCTTGGAAATTCGCTAAAATTCAATTTTTCTTATATATCTATAGAAATAGCATCGTTTTCAAATTTTGGTTAATTTTTACATTTTTCTTGGAAAATCGTTAAAATTTCGGTTTTCTTGGAAATTCGCTAAAATTTCAGTTTTTCTTATATATCATCCAAATCGTCGATATACGTAGAAATAGCATCGTTTTCGAATTTCGTGTAATTTTTACATTTTTCTTGGAAATTCGCTAAAGTTCAATTTTTCTTAAATATCTTCCAAATCATCTAGATAACATCGTTTTCGAATTTCGTTCAATTTTTACATTTTTCTTGGAAATTCGCTAAAATTCAATTTTTCTTATATATCTATAGAAATAGCATCGTTTTCAAATTTTGGATAATTTTTACATTTTTCTTGGAAATTCGCTAAAATTTCAGATTTTCTTGGAAATCGCTAAAATTTCAGTTTTTCTTATATAGCATCGTTTCCGAATTTCGTGCAATTTTTACATTTTTCTTGGATATTCGCTAAAATTCAATTTTTCTTATATGGAAAAAATTAGCATCGTTTTCAAATTTTGGTTAATTTTTACATTTTTATTAGAAAATCGTTAAAATTTCAGTTTTTCTTATATATCATCCAAATCGTCGATATACGTAGAAATAGCATCGTTTTCGAATTTCGTGCAATTTTTACATTTTTCTTGGAAATTCGCTAAAATTCAATTTTTCTTATATATCTATAGAAATAGCATCGTTTTCAAATTTTGGATAATTTTTACATTTGTCTTGGAAATTCGCTAAAATTTCAGATTTTCTTGGAAAATCGTTAAAATTTCAGTTTTTCTTATATATCATCCAAATCGTCGATAAATGTAGAAATATCAACGATTAAGAATTTCGGTTAATTTTTAGTTTACTCGGAAATTCGCTAAAATTCAATTTTTCTTAAATATCTTCCAAATCATCTAGATAGCATCGTTTTCAATTTTTGGTTAATTTATACATATTTCTTGGAAATTTGCTAAAATTTCAGTTTTTCTTATATATCGTCCAAATCGTCGATATACGTAGAAATAGCATCCTTTTCGAATTTCGTGCAATTTTTACATTTTTCTTGGAAATTCGCTAAAATTCAATTTTTCTTATATATCTATAGAAATAGCATCGTTTTCAAATTTTGGATAATTTTTACATTTGTCTTGGAAATTCGCTAAAATTTCAGATTTTCTTGGAAAATCGTTAAAATTTCAGTTTTTCTTATATATCATCCAAATCGTCGATAAATGTAGAAATATCAACGATTAAGAATTTCGGTTAATTTTTACAGTTTACTCGGAAATTCGCTAAAATTCAGTTTTTCTTAAATATCTTCCAAATCATCTAGATAGCATCGTTTTCAATTTTTGGTTAATTTATACATATTTCTTGGAAATTTGCTAAAATTTCAGTTTTTCTTATATATCGTCCAAATCGCCGATATACGTAGAAATACCATCGTTTTCGAATTTCGTGCAATTTTTACATTTTTCTTGGAAATTCGCTAAAATTCAATTTTTCTTATATATCTATAGAAATAGCATCGTTTTCAAATTTTGGATAATTTTTACATTTTTCTTGGAAATTCGCTAAAATTTCAGATTTTCTTGGAAATCGCTAAAATTTCAGTTTTTCTTATATATCATCCAAATCGTCGATATACCTTGGAAAATCGTTAAAATTTCGGTTTTCTTGGAAATTCGCTAAAATTTCAGTTTTTCTTATATATCATCCAAATCGTCGATATACGTAGAAATAGCATCATCGTTTTCGAATTTCGTGTAATTTTTACATTTTTCTTGGAAATTCGCTAAAATTCAATTTTTCTTAAATATCTTCCAAATCATCTAGATAGCATCGTTTTCGAATTTCGTGCAATTTTTACATATTTCTTGGAAATTCGCTAAAATTCAATTTTTCTTATATATCTATAGAAATAGCATCGTTTTCAAATTTTGGTTAATTTTTACATTTTTATTAGAAAATCGTTAAAATTTCAGTTTTTCTTATATATCATCCAAATCGTCGATATACGTAGAAATAGCATCGTTTTCGAATTTCGAATTTCTCAAATTTTGGATAATCTTTACATTTTTCTTGGAAATTCGCTAAAATTTCAGATTTTCTTGGAAATCGCTAAAATTTCAGTTTTTCTTATATATCATCCAAATCGTCGATATACGTAGAAATAGCATAGTTTTCGAATTTCGTGTAATTTTTACATTTTTCTTGGAAATTCGCTAAAATTCAATTTTTCTTATATATCTATAGAAATAGCATCGTTTTGGAATTTTCGTTAATTTTTACATTTTTCTTGGGAAATCATTAAAATTTCAGTTTTTCTTATATATCATCCAAATCGTCGATAAACGTAGATATATCAACGATTAAGAATTTCGGTTAATTTTTACAGTTTACTCGGAAATTCGCTAAAATTCAATTTATCTTAAATATCTTCCAAATCATCTAGATAGCACCGTTTTCAATTTATGGTTAATTTATACATATTTCTTGGAAATTTGCTAAAATTTCAGTTTTTCTTATATATCGTCCAAATCGTCAATATACGTAGAAATAGCATCGTTTTCGAATTTCGTGCAATTTTTACATTTTTCTTGGAAATTCGCTAAAATTCAATTTTTCTTATATATCTATAGAAATAGCATCGTTTTCAAATTTTGGATAATTTTTACATTTTTCTTGGAAATTCCCTAAAATTTCAGATTTTCTTGGAAATCGTTAAAATTTCAGTTTTTCTTATATATCGTCCAAATCGTCGATATACGTAGAAATAGCATCCTTTTCGAATTTCGTGCAATTTTTACATTTTTCTTGGAAATTCGCTAAAATTCAATTTTTCTTATATATCTATAGAAATAGCATCGTTTTCAAATTTTGGATAATTTTTACATTTTTCTTGGAAATTCGCTAAAATTTCAGATTTTCTTGGAAATCGCTAAAATTTCAGTTTTTCTTATATATCATCCAAATCATCGATATAGGTAGAAATAGCATCGTTTTCGAATTTCGTGTAATTTTTACATTTTTCTTGGAAATTCGCTAAAATTCAATTTTTCTTAAATATCTTCCAAATCATCTAGATAGCATCGTTTTCGAATTTCGTGCAATTTTTACATTTTTCTTGGAAATTCGCTAAAATTCAATTTTTCTTATATATCTATAGAAATAGCATCGTTTTCAAATTTTGATTAATTTTTACATTTTTATTAGAAAATCGTTAAAATTTCAGTTTTTCTTATATATCATCCAAATCGTCGATATACGTAGAAATAGCATCGTTTTCGAATTTCGTGTAATTTTTACATTTTTCTTGGAAATTCGCTAAAATTCAATTTTTCTTATATATCTATAGAAATAGCATCGTTTTCAAATTTTGGATAATTTTTACATTTTTCTTGGAAATTCCCTAAAATTTCAGATTTTCTTGGAAATCGCTAAAATTTCTGTTTTTCTTATATATCATCCAAATCGTCGATATACGTAGAAATAGCATCGTTTTCGAATTTCGTGTAATTTTTACATTTTTCTTGGAAATTCGCTAAAATTCAATTTTTCTTATATATCTATAGAAATAGCATCGTTTTGGAATTTTCGTTAATTTTTACATTTTTCTTGGGAAATCGTTAAAATTTCAGTTTTTCTTATATATCATCCAAATCGTCGATAAACGTAGATATATCAACGATTAAGAATTTCGGTTAATTTTTACAGTTTACTCGGAAATTCGCTAAAATTCAATTTATCTTAAATATCTTCCAAATCATCTAGATAGCACCGTTTTCAATTTATGGTTAATTTATACATATTTCTTGGAAATTTGCTAAAATTTCAGTTTTTCTTATATATCGTCCAAATCGTCGATATACGTAGAAATAGCATCGTTTTCGAATTTCGTGCAATTTTTACATTTTTCTTGGAAATTCGCTAAAATTCAATTTTTCTTATATATCTATAGAAATAGCATCGTTCTCAAATTTTGGATAATCTTTACATTTTTCTTGGAAATTCGCTAAAATTTCAGATTTTCTTGGAAATCGCTAAAATTTCAGTTTTTCTTATATATCATCCAAATCGTCGATATACGTAGAAATAGCATTGTTTTCGAATTTCGTGTAATTTTTACATTTTTCTTGGAAATTCGCTAAAATTCAATTTTTCTTATATATCTATAGAAATAGCATCGTTTTGGAATTTTCGTTAATTTTTACATTTTTCTTGGGAAATCATTAAAATTTCAGTTTTTCTTATATATCATCCAAATCGTCGATAAACGTATATCAACGATTAAGAATTTCGGTTAATTTTTACAGTTTACTCGGAAATTCGCTAAAATTCAATTTATCTTAAATATCTTCCAAATCATCTAGATAGCACCGTTTTCAATTTATGGTTAATTTATACATATTTCTTGGAAATTTGCTAAAATTTCAGTTTTTCTTATATATCGTCCAAATCGTCGATATACGTAGAAATAGCATCGTTTTCGAATTTCGTGTAATTTTTACATTTTTATTAGAAAATCGTTAAAATTTCAGTTTTTCTTATATATCGTCCAAATCGTCGATATACGTAGAAATAGCATCCTTTTCGAATTTCGTGTAATTATTACATTTTTCTTTGAAATTCGCTAAAATTCAATTTTTCTTATATATCTATAGAAATAGCATCGTTTTGGAATTTTCGTTAATTTTTACATTTTTATTAGAAAATCGTTAAAATTTCAGTTTTTCTTATATATCATCCAAATCGTCGATATACGTAGAAATAGCATCGTTTTCGAATTTCGTGTAATTTTTACATTTTTCTTGGAAATTCGCTAAAATTCAATTTTTCTTATATATCTATAGAAATAGCATCGTTTTGGAATTTTCGTTAATTTTTACATTTTTCTTGGGAAATCATTAAAATTTCAGTTTTTCTTATATATCATCCAAATCGTCGATAAACGTAGATATATCAACGATTAAGAATTTCGGTTAATTTTTACAGTTTACTCGGAAATTCGCTAAAATTCAATTTATCTTAAATATCTTCCAAATCATCTAGATAGCACCGTTTTCAATTTATGGTTAATTTATACATATTTCTTGGAAATTTGCTAAAATTTCAGTTTTTCTTATATATCGTCCAAATCGTCGATATACGTAGAAATAGCATCGTTTTCGAATTTCGTGCAATTTTTACATTTTTCTTGGAAATTCGCTAAAATTCAATTTTTCTTATATATCTATAGAAATAGCATCGTTTTCAAATTTTGGATAATTTTTACATTTTTCTTGGAAATTCCCTAAAATTTCAGATTTTCTTGGAAATCGCTAAAATTTCAGTTTTTCTTATATATCATCCAAATCGTCGATATAGGTAGAAATAGCATCGTTTTCGAATTTCGTGTAATTTTTACATTTTTCTTGGAAATTCGCTAAAATTCAATTTTTCTTATATGGAAAAAAATAGCATCGTTTTCAAATTTTGGTTAATTTTTACATTTTTATTAGAAAATCGTTAAAATTTCAGTTTTTCTTATATATCATCCAAATCGTCGATAAACGTAGAAATAGCATCGTTTTCGAATTTCGTGTAATTTTTACATTTTTCTTGGAAATTCGCTAAAATTCAATTTTTCTTATATATCTATAGAAATAGCATCGTTTTGGAATTTTCGTTAATTTTTACATTTTTCTTGGGAAATCATTAAAATTTCAGTTTTTCTTATATATCATCCAAATCGTCGATAAACGTAGATATATCAACGATTAAGAATTTCGGTTAATTTTTACAGTTTACTCGGAAATTCGCTAAAATTCAATTTATCTTAAATATCTTCCAAATCATCTAGATAGCACCGTTTTCAATTTATGGTTAATTTATACATATTTCTTGGAAATTTGCTAAAATTTCAGTTTTTCTTATATATCGTCCAAATCGTCGATATACGTAGAAATAGCATCCTTTTCGAATTTCGTGTAATTATTACATTTTTCTTTGAAATTCGCTAAAATTCAATTTTTCTTATATATCTATAGAAATAGCATCGTTTTGGAATTTTCGTTAATTTTTACATTTTTATTAGAAAATCGTTAAAATTTCAGTTTTTCTTATATATCATCCAAATCGTCGATATACGTAGAAATAGCATCGTTTTCGAATTTCGTGTAATTTTTACATTTTTATTAGAAAATCGTTAAAATTTCAGTTTTTCTTATATATCGTCCAAATCGTCGATATACGTAGAAATAGCATCCTTTTCGAATTTCGTGTAATTATTACATTTTTCTTTGAAATTCGCTAAAATTCAATTTTTCTTATATATCTATAGAAATAGCATCGTTTTGGAATTTTCGTTAATTTTTACATTTTTATTAGAAAATCGTTAAAATTTCAGTTTTTCTTATATATCGTCCAAATCGTCGATATACGTAGAAATAGCATCCTTTTCGAATTTCGTGCAATTTTCACATTTTTCTTGGAAATTCGCTAAAATTCAATTTTTCTTATATATCTATAGAAATAGCATCGTTTTCAAATTTTGGATAATTTTTACATTTTTCTTGGAAATTCCCTAAAATTTCAGATTTTCTTGGAAATCGCTAAAATTTCAGTTTTTCTTATATATCATCCAAATCGTCGATATAGGTAGAAATAGCATCGTTTTCGAATTTCGTGTAATTTTTACATTTTTATTAGAAAATCGTTAAAATTTCAGTTTTTCTTATATATCGTCCAAATCGTCGATATACGTAGAAATAGCATCCTTTTCGAATTTCGTGCAATTTTTACATTTTTCTTGGAAATTCGCTAAAATTCAATTTTTCTTATATATCTATAGAAATAGCATCGTTTTCAAATTTTGGATAATTTTTACATTTTTCTTGGAAATTCGCTAAAATTTCAGATTTTCTTGGAAATCGCTAAAATTTCAGTTTTTCTTATATATCATCCAAATCATCGATATAGGTAGAAATAGCGTCGTTTTCGAATTTCGTGTAATTTTTACATTTTTCTTGGAAATTCGCTAAAATTCAATTTTTCTTATATGGAAAAAAATAGCATCGTTTTCAAATTTTGGTTAATTTTTACATTTTTATTAGAAAATCGTTAAAATTTCAGTTTTTCTTATATATCATCCAAATCGTTGATAAACGTAGAAATAGCATCGTTTTCGAATTTCGTGTAATTTTTACATTTTTCTTGGAAATTCGCTAAAATTCAATTTTTCTTATATATCTATAGAAATAGCATCGTTTTGGAATTTTCGTTAATTTTTACATTTTTCTTGGGAAATCGTTAAAATTTCAGTTTTTCTTATATATCATCCAAATCGTCGATAAATGTAGATATATCAACGATAAAGAATTTCGGTTAATTTTTACAGTTTACTCGGAAATTCGCTAAAATTCAATTTATCTTAAATATCATCCAAATCATCTAGATAGCATCGTTTTCAATTTATGGTTAACTTATACATATTTCTTGGAAATTTGCTAAAACTTCAGTTTTTCTTATATATCGTCCAAATCGTCGATATACGTAGAAATAGCATCGTTTTCGAATTTCGTGCAATTTTTACATTTTTCTTGGAAATTCGCTAAAATTCAATTTTTCTTATATATCTATAGAAATAGCATCGTTTTCAAATTTTGGATAATTTTTACATTTTTCTTGAAAATTCCCTAAAATTTCAGATTTTCTTGGAAATCGCTAAAATTCCAGTTTTTCATATATATCATCCAAATCGTCGATATAGGTAGAAATAGCATCGTTTTCGAATTTCGTGTAATTTTTACATTTTTATTAGAAAATCGTTAAAATTTCAGTTTTTCTTATATATCGTCCAAATCGTCGATATACGTAGAAATAGCATCCTTTTCGAATTTCGTGCAATTTTCACATTTTTCTTGGAAATTCGCTAAAATTCAATTTTTCTTATATATCTATCGAAATAGCATCGTTTTCAAATTTTGGATAATTTTTACATTTTTCTTGGAAATTCGCTAAAATTTCAGATTTTCTTGGAAATCGCTAAAATTTCAGTTTTTCTTATATATCATCCAAATCGTCGATATACCTTGGAAAATCGTTAAAATTTCGGTTTTCTTGGAAATTCGCTAAAATTTCAGTTTTTCTTATATATCATCCAAATCGTCGATATACGTAGAAATAGCATCGTTTTCGAATTTCGTGAAATTTTTACATTTTTCTTGGAAATTCGCTAAAATTCAATTTTTCTTAAATATCTTCCAAATCATCTAGATAGCATCGTTTTCGAATTTCGTGCAATTTTTAGATTTTTCTTGGAAATTCGCTAAAATTCAATTTTTCTTATATATCTATAGAAATAGCATCGTTTTCAAATTTTGGTTACTTTTTACATTTTTATTAGAAAATCGTTAAAATTTCAGTTTTTCTTATATATCATCCAAATCGTCGATATACGTAGAAATAGCATCGTTTTCGAATTTCGTGTAATTTTTACATTTTTCTTGGAAATTCGCTAAAATTCTATTTTTCTTATATATCTATAGAAATAGCATCGTTTTGGAATTTTCGTTAATTTTTACATTTTTCTTGGGAAATCGTTAAAATTTCAGTTTTTCTTATATATCATATAAATCGTCGATAAACGTAGATATATCAACGATTAAGAATTTCGGTTAATTTTTACAGTTTACTCGGAAATTCGCTAAAATTCAATTTATCTTAAATATCTTCCAAATCATCTAGATAGCATTGTTTTCAATTTATGTTTAATTTATACATATTTCTTGGAAATTCGCTAAAATTCAATTTTTCTTATATATCTATAGAAATAGCATCGTTTTCAAATTTTGGATATTTTTTACATTTTTCTTGGAAATTCCCTAAAATTTCAGATTTTCTTGGAAATCGCTAAAATTCCAGTTTTTCATATATATCATCCAAATCGTCGATATAGGTAGAAATAGCATCGTTTTCGAATTTCGTGTAATTTTTACATTTTTATTAGAAAATCGTTAAAATTTCAGTTTTTCTTATATATCGTCCAAATCGTCGATATACGTAGAAATAGCATCCTTTTCGAATTTCGTGCAATTTTACATTTTTCTTGGAAATTCGCTAAAATTCAATTTTTCTTATATATCTATCGAAATAGCATCGTTTTCAAATTTTGGATAATTTTTACATTTTTCTTGGAAATTCGCTAAAATTTCAGATTTTCTTGGAAATCGCTAAAATTTCAGTTTTTCTTATATATCATCCAAATCGTCGATATACCTTGGAAAATCGTTAAAATTTCGGTTTTCTTGGAAATTCGCTAAAATTTCAGTTTTTCTTATATATCATCCAAATCGTCGATATACGTAGAAATAGCATCGTTTTCGAATTTCGTGAAATTTTTACATTTTTCTTGGAAATCCGCTAAAATTCAATTTTTCTTAAATATCTTCCAAATCATCTAGATAGCATCGTTTTCGAATTTCGTGCAATTTTTAGATTTTTCTTGGAAATTCGCTAAAATTCAATTTTTCTTATATATCTATAGAAATAGCATCGTTTTCAAATTTTGGTTACTTTTTACATTTTTATTAGAAAATCGTTAAAATTTCAGTTTTTCTTATATATCATCCAAATCGTCGATATACGTAGAAATAGCATCGTTTTCGAATTTCGTGTAATTTTTACATTTTTCTTGGAAATTCGCTAAAATTCTATTTTTCCTATATCTATAGAAATAGCATCGTTTTGGAATTTTCGTTAATTTTTACATTTTTCTTGGGAAATCGTTAAAATTTCAGTTTTTCTTATATATCATATAAATCGTCGATAAACGTAGATATATCAACGATTAAGAATTTCGGTTAATTTTTACAGTTTACTCGGAAATTCGCTAAAATTCAATTTATCTTAAATATCTTCCAAATCATCTAGATAGCATTGTTTTCAATTTATGTTTAATTTATACATATTTCTTGGAAATTCGCTAAAATTCAATTTTTCTTATATATCTATAGAAATAGCATCGTTTTCAAATTTTGGATATTTTTTACATTTTTCTTGGAAATTCCCTAAAATTTCAGATTTTCTTGGAAATCGCTAAAATTTCAGTTTTTCATATATATCATCCAAATCGTCGATATCGGTAGAAATAGCATCGTTTTCGAATTTCGTGTAATTTTTACATTTTTATTAGAAAATCGTTAAAATTTCAGTTTTTCTTATATATCGTCCAAATCGTCGATATACGTAGAAATAGCATCCTTTTCGAATTTCGTGCAATTTTTACATTTTTCTTGGAAATTCGCTAAAATTCAATTTTTCTTATATATCTATAGAAATAGCATCGTTTTCAAATTTTGGTTAATTTTTACATTTTTCTTGGAAAATCGTTAAAATTTCGGTTTTCTTGGAAATTCGCTAAAATTTCAGTTTTTCTTATATATCATCCAAATCGTCGATATACGTAGAAATAGCATCGGTTTCGAATTTCGTGCAATTTTTATATTTTTCTTGGAAATTCGCTAAAATTCAATTTTTCTTATATACCTATAGAAATAGCATCGTTTTCAAATTTTGGTTAATTTTTACATTTTTCTTGGAAAATCGTTAAAATTTCGGTTTTCTTGGAAATTCGCTAAAATTTCAGTTTTTCTTATATATCATCCAAATCGTCGATATACGTAGAAATAGCATCGGTTTCGAATTTCGTGCAATTTTTATATTTTTCTTGGAAATTCGCTAAAATTCAATTTTTCTTATATATCTATAGAAATACCATCGTTTTCAAATTTTGGTTAATTTTTACATTTTTCTTGGAAAATCGTTAAAATTTCGGTTTTCTTGGAAATTCGCTAAAATTTCATTTTTTCTTATATATCATCCAAATCGTCGATATACGTAGAAATAGCATCGTTTTCGAATTTCGTGTAATTTTTACATTTTTCTTGGAAATTCGCTAAAATTCAATTTTTCTTATATATCTATAGAAATAGCATCGTTTTCAAATTTTGGATAATTTTTACATTTTTCTTGGAAATTCCCTAAAATTTCAGATTTTCTTGGAAATCGCTAAAATTTCAGTTTTTCTTATATATCATCCAAATCGTCGATATAGGTAGAAATAGCATCGTTTTCGAATTTCGTGTAATTTTTACATTTTTATTAGAAAATCGTTAAAATTTCAGTTTTTCTTATATATCGTCCAAATCGTCGATATACGTAGAAATAGCATCCTTTTCGAATTTCGTGCAATTTTTACATTTTTCTTGGAAATTCGCTAAAATTCAATTTTTCTTATATATCTATAGAAATAGCATCGTTTTCAAATTTTGGATAATTTTTACATTTTTCTTGGAAATTCGCTAAAATTTCAGATTTTCTTGGAAATCGCTAAAATTTCAGTTTTTCTTATATATCATCCAAATCATCGATATAGGTAGAAATAGCGTCGTTTTCGAATTTCGTGTAATTTTTACATTTTTCTTGGAAATTCGCTAAAATTCAATTTTTCTTATATGGAAAAAAATAGCATCGTTTTCAAATTTTGGTTAATTTTTACATTTTTATTAGAAAATCGTTAAAATTTCAGTTTTTCTTATATATCATCCAAATCGTTGATAAACGTAGAAATAGCATCGTTTTCGAATTTCGTGTAATTTTTACATTTTTCTTGGAAATTCGCTAAAATTCAATTTTTCTTATATATCTATAGAAATAGCATCGTTTTGGAATTTTCGTTAATTTTTACATTTTTCTTGGGAAATCGTTAAAATTTCAGTTTTTCTTATATATCATCCAAATCGTCGATAAATGTAGATATATCAACGATAAAGAATTTCGGTTAATTTTTACAGTTTACTCGGAAATTCGCTAAAATTCAATTTATCTTAAATATCATCCAAATCATCTAGATAGCATCGTTTTCAATTTATGGTTAACTTATACATATTTCTTGGAAATTTGCTAAAACTTCAGTTTTTCTTATATATCGTCCAAATCGTCGATATACGTAGAAATAGCATCGTTTTCGAATTTCGTGCAATTTTTACATTTTTCTTGGAAATTCGCTAAAATTCAATTTTTCTTATATATCTATAGAAATAGCATCGTTTTCAAATTTTGGATATTTTTTACATTTTTCTTGGAAATTCCCTAAAATTTCAGATTTTCTTGGAAATCGCTAAAATTCCAGTTTTTCATATATATCATCCAAATCGTCGATATAGGTAGAAATAGCATCGTTTTCGAATTTCGTGTAATTTTTACATTTTTATTAGAAAATCGTTAAAATTTCAGTTTTTCTTATATATCGTCCAAATCGTCGATATACGTAGAAATAGCATCCTTTTCGAATTTCGTGCAATTTTCACATTTTTCTTGGAAATTCGCTAAAATTCAATTTTTCTTATATATCTATCGAAATAGCATCGTTTTCAAATTTTGGATAATTTTTACATTTTTCTTGGAAATTCGCTAAAATTTCAGATTTTCTTGGAAATCGCTAAAATTTCAGTTTTTCTTATATATCATCCAAATCGTCGATATACCTTGGAAAATCGTTAAAATTTCGGTTTTCTTGGAAATTCGCTAAAATTTCAGTTTTTCTTATATATCATCCAAATCGTCGATATACGTAGAAATAGCATCGTTTTCGAATTTCGTGAAATTTTTACATTTTTCTTGGAAATTCGCTAAAATTCAATTTTTCTTAAATATCTTCCAAATCATCTAGATAGCATCGTTTTCGAATTTCGTGCAATTTTTAGATTTTTCTTGGAAATTCGCTAAAATTCAATTTTTCTTATATATCTATAGAAATAGCATCGTTTTCAAATTTTGGTTACTTTTTACATTTTTATTAGAAAATCGTTAAAATTTCAGTTTTTCTTATATATCATCCAAATCGTCGATATACGTAGAAATAGCATCGTTTTCGAATTTCGTGTAATTTTTACATTTTTCTTGGAAATTCGCTAAAATTCTATTTTTCTTATATATCTATAGAAATAGCATCGTTTTGGAATTTTCGTTAATTTTTACATTTTTCTTGGGAAATCGTTAAAATTTCAGTTTTTCTTATATATCATATAAATCGTCGATAAACGTAGATATATCAACGATTAAGAATTTCGGTTAATTTTTACAGTTTACTCGGAAATTCGCTAAAATTCAATTTATCTTAAATATCTTCCAAATCATCTAGATAGCATTGTTTTCAATTTATGTTTAATTTATACATATTTCTTGGAAATTCGCTAAAATTCAATTTTTCTTATATATCTATAGAAATAGCATCGTTTTCAAATTTTGGATATTTTTTACATTTTTCTTGGAAATTCCCTAAAATTTCAGATTTTCTTGGAAATCGCTAAAATTCCAGTTTTTCATATATATCATCCAAATCGTCGATATAGGTAGAAATAGCATCGTTTTCGAATTTCGTGTAATTTTTACATTTTTATTAGAAAATCGTTAAAATTTCAGTTTTTCTTATATATCGTCCAAATCGTCGATATACGTAGAAATAGCATCCTTTTCGAATTTCGTGCAATTTTACATTTTTCTTGGAAATTCGCTAAAATTCAATTTTTCTTATATATCTATCGAAATAGCATCGTTTTCAAATTTTGGATAATTTTTACATTTTTCTTGGAAATTCGCTAAAATTTCAGATTTTCTTGGAAATCGCTAAAATTTCAGTTTTTCTTATATATCATCCAAATCGTCGATATACCTTGGAAAATCGCTAAAATTTCGGTTTTCTTGGAAATTCGCTAAAATTTCAGTTTTTCTTATATATCATCCAAATCGTCGATATACGTAGAAATAGCATCGTTTTCGAATTTCGTGAAATTTTTACATTTTTCTTGGAAATCCGCTAAAATTCAATTTTTCTTAAATATCTTCCAAATCATCTAGATAGCATCGTTTTCGAATTTCGTGCAATTTTTAGATTTTTCTTGGAAATTCGCTAAAATTCAATTTTTCTTATATATCTATAGAAATAGCATCGTTTTCAAATTTTGGTTACTTTTTACATTTTTATTAGAAAATCGTTAAAATTTCAGTTTTTCTTATATATCATCCAAATCGTCGATATACGTAGAAATAGCATCGTTTTCGAATTTCGTGTAATTTTTACATTTTTCTTGGAAATTCGCTAAAATTCTATTTTTCCTATATCTATAGAAATAGCATCGTTTTGGAATTTTCGTTAATTTTTACATTTTTCTTGGGAAATCGTTAAAATTTCAGTTTTTCTTATATATCATATAAATCGTCGATAAACGTAGATATATCAACGATTAAGAATTTCGGTTAATTTTTACAGTTTACTCGGAAATTCGCTAAAATTCAATTTATCTTAAATATCTTCCAAATCATCTAGATAGCATTGTTTTCAATTTATGTTTAATTTATACATATTTCTTGGAAATTCGCTAAAATTCAATTTTTCTTATATATCTATAGAAATAGCATCGTTTTCAAATTTTGGATATTTTTTACATTTTTCTTGGAAATTCCCTAAAATTTCAGATTTTCTTGGAAATCGCTAAAATTTCAGTTTTTCATATATATCATCCAAATCGTCGATATCGGTAGAAATAGCATCGTTTTCGAATTTCGTGTAATTTTTACATTTTTATTAGAAAATCGTTAAAATTTCAGTTTTTCTTATATATCGTCCAAATCGTCGATATACGTAGAAATAGCATCCTTTTCGAATTTCGTGCAATTTTTACATTTTTCTTGGAAATTCGCTAAAATTCAATTTTTCTTATATATCTATAGAAATAGCATCGTTTTCAAATTTTGGTTAATTTTTACATTTTTCTTGGAAAATCGTTAAAATTTCGGTTTTCTTGGAAATTCGCTAAAATTTCAGTTTTTCTTATATATCATCCAAATCGTCGATATACGTAGAAATAGCATCGGTTTCGAATTTCGTGCAATTTTTATATTTTTCTTGGAAATTCGCTAAAATTCAATTTTTCTTATATATCTATAGAAATAGCATCGTTTTCAAATTTTGGTTAATTTTTACATTTTTCTTGGAAAATCGTTAAAATTTCGATTTTCTTGGAAATTCGCTAAAATTTCAGTTTTTCTTATATATCATCCAAATCGTCGATATACGTAGAAATAGCATCGGTTTCGAATTTCGTGCAATTTTTATATTTTTCTTGGAAATTCGCTAAAATTCAATTTTTCTTATATATCTATAGAAATACCATCGTTTTCAAATTTTGGTTAATTTTTACATTTTTCTTGGAAAATCGTTAAAATTTCGGTTTTCTTGGAAATTCGCTAAAATTTCATTTTTTCTTATATATCATCCAAATCGTCGATATACGTAGAAATAGCATCGTTTTCGAATTTCGTGTAATTTTTACATTTTTCTTGGAAATTCGCTAAAATTCAATTTTTCTTAAATATCTTCCAAATCATCTAGATAGCATCGTTTTCGAATTTCGTGCAATTTTTACATTTTTCTAGGAAATTCGCTAAAATTCAATTTTTCTTATATATCTATAGAAATAGCATCGTTTTCAAATTTTGGTTAATTTTTACATTTTTATTAGAAAATCGTTAAAATTTCAGTTTTTCTTATATATCATCCAAATCGTCGATATACGTAGAAATAGCATCGTTTTCGAATTTCGTGTAATTTTTACATTTTTCTTGGAAATTCGCTAAAATTCAATTTTCCTTATATATCTATAGAAATAGCATCGTTTTGGAATTTTCGTTAATTTTTACATTTTTCTTGGGAAATCGTTAAAATTTCAGTTTTTCTTATATATCATCCAAATCGTCGATAAACGTATATCAACGATTAAGAATTTCGGTTAATTTTTACAGTTTACTCTTAAATTCGCTAAAATTCAATTTATCTTAAATATCTTCCAAATCATCTAGATAGCATCGTTTTCAATTTATGGTTAATTTATACATATTTCTTGGAAATTTGCTAAAATTTCAGTTTTTCTTATATATCGTCCAAATCGTCGATATACGTAGAAATAGCATCGTTTTCGAATTTCGTGTAATTTTTACATTTTTATTAGAAAATCGTTAAAATTTCAGTTTTTCTTATATATCTATAGAAATAGCATCGTTTTCAAATTTTGGATAATCTTTACATTTTTCTTGGAAATTCGCTAAAATTTCAGATTTTCTTGGAAATCGCTAAAATTTCAGTTTTTCTTATATATCATCCAAATCGTCGATATACGTAGAAATAGCATCGTTTTCGAATTTCGTGTAATTTTTACATTTTTTTTGGAAATTCGCTAAAATTCAATTTTTCTTATATATCTATAGAAATAGCATCGTTTTGGAATTTTCGTTAATTTTTACATTTTTCTTGGGAAATCATTAAAATTTCAGTTTTTCTTATATATCATCCAAATCGTCGATAAACGTAGATATATCAACGATTAAGAATTTCGGTTAATTTTTACAGTTTACTCGGAAATTCGCTAAAATTCAATTTATCTTAAATATCTTCCAAATCATCTAGATAGCATCGTTTTCAATTTATGGTTAATTTATACATATTTCTTGGAAATTTGCTAAAATTTCAGTTTTTCTTATATATCGTCCAAATCGTCGATATAGGTAGAAATAGCATCGTTTTCGAATTTCGTGTAATTTTTACATTTTTATTAGAAAATCGTTAAAATTTCAGTTTTTCTTATATATCTATAGAAATAGCATCGTTTTCAAATTTTGGATAATCTTTACATTTTTCTTGGAAATTCGCTAAAATTTCAGATTTTCTTGGAAATCGCTAAAATTTCAGTTTTTCTTATATATCGTCCAAATCGTCGATATACGTAGAAATAGCATCGTTTTCGAATTTCGTGCAATTTTAAATTTTTCTTGGAAATTCGCTAAAATTCAATTTTTCTTATATATCTATAGAAATAGCATCGTTTTCAAATTTTGGATAATTTTTACATTTTTCTTGGAAATTCCCTAAAATTTCAGATTTTCTTGGAAATCGCTAAAATTTCAGTTTTTCTTATATATCATCCAAACCGTCGATATAGGTAGAAATAGCATCGTTTTCGAATTTCGTGTAATTTTTACATTTTTATTAGAAAATCGTTAAAATTTCAGTTTTTCTTATATATCGTCCAAATCGTCGATATACGTAGAAATAGCATCCTTTTCGAATTTCGTGCAATTTTTACATTTTTCTTGGAAATTCGCTAAAATTCAATTTTTCTTATATATCTATAGAAATAGCATCGTTTTCAAATTTTGGATAATCTTTACATTTTTCTTGGAAATTCGCTAAAATTTCAGATTTTCTTGGAAATCGCTAAAATTTCAGTTTTTCTTATATATCATCCAAATCGTCGATATACGTAGAAATAGCATCGTTTTCGAATTTCGTGTAATTTTTACATTTTTCTTGGAAATTCGCTAAAATTCAATTTTTCTTAAATATCTTCCAAATCATCTAAATAGCATCGTTCTCGAATTTCGTGCAATTTTTACATTTTTCTAGGAAATTCGCTAAAATTCAATTTTTCTTGTATATCTATAGAAATAGCATCGTTTTCAAATTTTGGTTAATTTTTACATTTTTATTAGAAAATCGTTAAAATTTCAGTTTTTCTTATATATCATCCAAATCGTCGATATACCTAGAAATAGCATCGTTGTCGAATTTCGTGTAATTTTTACATTTTTCTTGGAAATTCGCTAAAATTCAATTTTTCTTATATATCTATAGAAATAGCATCGTTATCAAATTTTGGTTAATTTTTACATTTTTCTTAGAAAATCGTTAAAATTTCGGTTTTCTTGGAAATTCGCTAAAATTTCAGTTTTTCTTATATATCATCCAAATCGTCGATATACGTAGAAATAGCATCGTTTTCGAATTTCGTGCAATTTTTACATTTTTCTTGGAAATTCGCTAAAATTCAATTTTTCTTATATATCTATAGAAATAGCATCGTTTTCAAATTTTGGATAATTTTTACATTTTTCTTGGAAATTCCCTAAAATTTCAGATTTTCTTGGAAATCGCTAAAATTTCAGTTTTTCTTATATATCATCCAAATCGTCGATATAGGTAGAAATAGCATCGTTTTCGAATTTCGTGTAATTTTTACATTTTTCTTGGAAATTCGCTAAAATTCAATTTTTCTTAATTATCTTCCGAATCATCTAGATAGCATCGTTTTCGAATTTCGTGCAATTTTTACATTTTTCTAAGAAATTCGCTAAAATTCAATTTTTCTTATATATCTATAGAAATAGCATCGTTTTCAAATTTTGGTTAATTTTTACATTTTTATTAGAAAATCGTTAAAATTTCAGTTTTTCTTATATATCATCCAAATCGTCGATATACGTAGAAATAGCATCGTTTTCGAATTTCGTGTAATTTTTACATTTTTCTTGGAAATTCGCTAAAATTCAATTTTTCTTATATATCTATAGGAATAGCATCGTTTTGGAATTTTCGTTAATTTTTACATTTTTCTTGGGAAATCGTTAAAATTTCAGTTTTTCTTATATATCATCCAAATCGTCGATAAACGTAGATATATCAACGATTAAGAATTTCGGTTAATTTTTACAGTTTACTCTTAAATTCGCTAAAATTCAATTTATCTTAAATATCTTCCAAATCATCTAGGTAGCATCGTTTTCAATTTATGGTTAATTTATACATATTTCTTGGAAATCGTTAAAATTTCAGTTTTTCTTATATATCATCCAAATCGTCGATAAACGTAGATATATCAACGATTAAGAATTTCGGTTAATTTTTACAGTTTACTCGGAAATTCGCTAAAATTCAATTTATCTTAAATATCATCCAAATCATCTAGATAGCATCGTTTTCAATTTATGGTTAACTTATACATATTTCTTGGAAATTTGCTAAAACTTCAGTTTTTCTTATATATCGTCCAAATCGTCGATATACGTAGAAATAGCATCGTTTTCGAATTTCGTGCAATTTTTACATTTTTCTTGGAAATTCGCTAAAATTCAATTTTTCTTATATATCTATAGAAATAGCATCGTTTTCAAATTTTGGATATTTTTTACATTTTTCTTGGAAATTCCCTAAAATTTCAGATTTTCATGGAAATCGCTAAAATTTCAGTTTTTCTTGTATATCATCCAAATCGTCGATATAGGTAGAAATAGCATCGTTTTCGAATTTCGTGTAATTTTTACATTTTTATTAGAAAATCGTTAAAATTTCAGTTTTTCTTATGTATCGTCCAAATCGTCGATATACGTAGAAATAGCATCGTTTTCGAATTTCGTGTAATTTTTACATTTTTCTTGGAAATTCGCTAAAATTCAATTTTTCTTATATATCTATAGAAATAGCATCGTTTTGGAATTTTCGTTAATTTTTACATTTTTCTTGGGAAATCGTTAAAATTTCAGTTTTTCTTATATATCATCCAAATCGTCGATAAACGTAGATATATCAACAATTAAGAATTTCGGTTAATTTTTACAGTTTACTCGGAAATACGCTAAAATTCAATTTATCTTAAATATCATCCAAATCATCTAGATAGCATCGTTTTCAATTTATGGTTAACTTATACATATTTCTTGGAAATTTGCTAAAACTTCAGTTTTTCTTATATATTGTCCAAATCGTCGATATACGTAGAAATAGCATCGTTTTCGAATTTCGTGCAATTTTTACATTTTTCTTGGAAATTCGCTAAAATTCAATTTTTCTTATATATCTATAGAAATAGCATCGTTTTCAAATTTTGGATATTTTTTACATTTTTCTTGGAAATTCCCTAAAATTTCAGATTTTCATGGAAATCGCTAAAATTTCAGTTTTTCTTGTATATCATCCAAATCGTCGATATAGGTAGAAATAGCATCGTTTTCGAATTTCGTGTAATTTTTACATTTTTATTAGAAAATCGTTAAAATTTCAGTTTTTCTTATATATCGTCCAAATCGTCGATATACGTAGAAATAGCATCCTTTTCGAATTTCGTGCAGTTTTCACATTTTTCTTGGAAATTCGCTAAAATTCAATTTTTCTTATATATCTATCGAAATAGCATCGTTTTCAAATTTTGGATAATTCTTACATTTTTCTTGGAAATTCGCTAAAATTTCAGATTTTCTTGGAAATCGCTAAAATTTCAGTTTTTCTTATATATCATCCAAATCGTCGATATACCTTGGAAAATCGTTAAAATTTCGGTTTTCTTGGAAATTCGCTAAAATTTCAGTTTTTCTTATATATCATCCAATTCGTCGATATACGTAGAAATAGCATCGTTTTCGAATTTCGTGAAATTTTTACATTTTTCTTGGAAATTCGCTAAAATTCAATTTTTCTTAAATATCTTCCAAATCATCTAGATAGCATCGTTTTCGAATTTCGTGCAATTTTTACATTTTTCTTGGAAATTCGCTAAAATTCAATTTTTCTTATATATCTATAGAAATAGCATCGTTTTCAAATTTTGGTTAATTTTTACATTTTTATTAGAAAATCGTTAAAATTTCAGTTTTTCTTATATATCATCCAAATCGTCGATATACGTAGAAATAGCATCGTTTTCGAATTTCGTGTAATTTTTACATTTTTCTTGGAAATTCGCTAAAATTCAATTTTTCTTATATATCTATAGAAACAGCATCGTTTTGGAATTTTCGTTAATTTTTACATTTTTCTTGGGAAATCGTTAAAATTTCAGTTTTTCTTATATATCATTCAAATCGTCGATAAACGTAGATATATCAACGATTAAGAATTTCGGTTAATTTTTACAGTTTACTCGGAAATTCGCTAAAATTCAATTTATCTTAAATATCTTCCAAATCATCTAGATAGCATCGTTTTCAATTTATGTTTAATTTATACATATTTCTTGGAAATTTGCTAAAATTTCAGTTTTTCTTATATATCGTCCAAATCGTCGATATACGTAGAAATAGCATCGTTTTCGAATTTCGTGCAATTTTTACATTTTTCTTGGAAATTCGCTAAAATTCAATTTTTCTTATATATCTATAGAAATAGCATCGTTTTCAAATTTTGGATATTTTTTACATTTTTCTTGGAAATTCCCTAAAATTTCAGATTTTCTTGGAAATCGCTAAAATTTCAGTTTTTCTTATATATCATCCAAATCGTCGATATAGGTAGAAATAGCATCGTTTTCGAATTTCGTGTAATTTTTACATTTTTATTAGAAAATCGTTAAAATTTCAGTTTTTCTTATATATCGTCCAAATCGTCGATATACGTAGAAATAGCATCCTTTTCGAATTTCGTGCAATTTTTACATTTTTCTTGGAAATTCGCTAAAATTCAATTTTTCTTAATTATCTTCCGAATCATCTAGATAGCATCGTTTTCGAATTTCGTGCAATTTTTACATTTTTCTAAGAAATTCGCTAAAATTCAATTTTTCTTATATATCTATAGAAATAGCATCGTTTTCAAATTTTGGTTAATTTTTACATTTTTATTAGAAAATCGTTAAAATTTCAGTTTTTCTTATATATCATCCAAATCGTCGATATACGTAGAAATAGCATCGTTTTCGAATTTCGTGCAATTTTTACATTTTTCTTGGAAATTCGCTAAAATTCAATTTTTCTTATATATCTATAGAAATAGCATCGTTTTCAAATTTTGGATAATTTTTACATTTTTCTTGGAAATTCCCTAAAATTTCAGATTTTCTTGGAAATCGCTAAAATTTCAGTTTTTCTTATATATCATCCAAATCGTCGATATAGGTAGAAATAGCATCGTTTTCGAATTTCGTGTAATTTTTACATTTTTCTTGGAAATTCGCTAAAATTCAATTTTTCTTAATTATCTTCCGAATCATCTAGATAGCATCGTTTTCGAATTTCGTGCAATTTTTACATTTTTCTAAGAAATTCGCTAAAATTCAATTTTTCTTATATATCTATAGAAATAGCATCGTTTTCAAATTTTGGTTAATTTTTACATTTTTATTAGAAAATCGTTAAAATTTCAGTTTTTCTTATATATCATCCAAATCGTCGATATACGTAGAAATAGCATCGTTTTCGAATTTCGTGTAATTTTTACATTTTTCTTGGAAATTCGCTAAAATTCAATTTTTCTTATATATCTATAGGAATAGCATCGTTTTGGAATTTTCGTTAATTTTTACATTTTTCTTGGGAAATCGTTAAAATTTCAGTTTTTCTTATATATCATCCAAATCGTCGATAAACGTAGATATATCAACGATTAAGAATTTCGGTTAATTTTTACAGTTTACTCTTAAATTCGCTAAAATTCAATTTATCTTAAATATCTTCCAAATCATCTAGGTAGCATCGTTTTCAATTTATGGTTAATTTATACATATTTCTTGGAAATCGTTAAAATTTCAGTTTTTCTTATATATCATCCAAATCGTCGATAAACGTAGATATATCAACGATTAAGAATTTCGGTTAATTTTTACAGTTTACTCGGAAATTCGCTAAAATTCAATTTATCTTAAATATCATCCAAATCATCTAGATAGCATCGTTTTCAATTTATGGTTAACTTATACATATTTCTTGGAAATTTGCTAAAACTTCAGTTTTTCTTATATATCGTCCAAATCGTCGATATACGTAGAAATAGCATCGTTTTCGAATTTCGTGCAATTTTTACATTTTTCTTGGAAATTCGCTAAAATTCAATTTTTCTTATATATCTATAGAAATAGCATCGTTTTCAAATTTTGGATATTTTTTACATTTTTCTTGGAAATTCCCTAAAATTTCAGATTTTCATGGAAATCGCTAAAATTTCAGTTTTTCTTGTATATCATCCAAATCGTCGATATAGGTAGAAATAGCATCGTTTTCGAATTTCGTGTAATTTTTACATTTTTATTAGAAAATCGTTAAAATTTCAGTTTTTCTTATGTATCGTCCAAATCGTCGATATACGTAGAAATAGCATCGTTTTCGAATTTCGTGTAATTTTTACATTTTTCTTGGAAATTCGCTAAAATTCAATTTTTCTTATATATCTATAGAAATAGCATCGTTTTGGAATTTTCGTTAATTTTTACATTTTTCTTGGGAAATCGTTAAAATTTCAGTTTTTCTTATATATCATCCAAATCGTCGATAAACGTAGATATATCAACAATTAAGAATTTCGGTTAATTTTTACAGTTTACTCGGAAATACGCTAAAATTCAATTTATCTTAAATATCATCCAAATCATCTAGATAGCATCGTTTTCAATTTATGGTTAACTTATACATATTTCTTGGAAATTTGCTAAAACTTCAGTTTTTCTTATATATTGTCCAAATCGTCGATATACGTAGAAATAGCATCGTTTTCGAATTTCGTGCAATTTTTACATTTTTCTTGGAAATTCGCTAAAATTCAATTTTTCTTATATATCTATAGAAATAGCATCGTTTTCAAATTTTGGATATTTTTTACATTTTTCTTGGAAATTCCCTAAAATTTCAGATTTTCATGGAAATCGCTAAAATTTCAGTTTTTCTTGTATATCATCCAAATCGTCGATATAGGTAGAAATAGCATCGTTTTCGAATTTCGTGTAATTTTTACATTTTTATTAGAAAATCGTTAAAATTTCAGTTTTTCTTATATATCGTCCAAATCGTCGATATACGTAGAAATAGCATCCTTTTCGAATTTCGTGCAGTTTTCACATTTTTCTTGGAAATTCGCTAAAATTCAATTTTTCTTATATATCTATCGAAATAGCATCGTTTTCAAATTTTGGATAATTCTTACATTTTTCTTGGAAATTCGCTAAAATTTCAGATTTTCTTGGAAATCGCTAAAATTTCAGTTTTTCTTATATATCATCCAAATCGTCGATATACCTTGGAAAATCGTTAAAATTTCGGTTTTCTTGGAAATTCGCTAAAATTTCAGTTTTTCTTATATATCATCCAATTCGTCGATATACGTAGAAATAGCATCGTTTTCGAATTTCGTGAAATTTTTACATTTTTCTTGGAAATTCGCTAAAATTCAATTTTTCTTAAATATCTTCCAAATCATCTAGATAGCATCGTTTTCGAATTTCGTGCAATTTTTACATTTTTCTTGGAAATTCGCTAAAATTCAATTTTTCTTATATATCTATAGAAATAGCATCGTTTTCAAATTTTGGTTAATTTTTACATTTTTATTAGAAAATCGTTAAAATTTCAGTTTTTCTTATATATCATCCAAATCGTCGATATACGTAGAAATAGCATCGTTTTCGAATTTCGTGTAATTTTTACATTTTTCTTGGAAATTCGCTAAAATTCAATTTTTCTTATATATCTATAGAAACAGCATCGTTTTGGAATTTTCGTTAATTTTTACATTTTTCTTGGGAAATCGTTAAAATTTCAGTTTTTCTTATATATCATTCAAATCGTCGATAAACGTAGATATATCAACGATTAAGAATTTCGGTTAATTTTTACAGTTTACTCGGAAATTCGCTAAAATTCAATTTATCTTAAATATCTTCCAAATCATCTAGATAGCATCGTTTTCAATTTATGTTTAATTTATACATATTTCTTGGAAATTTGCTAAAATTTCAGTTTTTCTTATATATCGTCCAAATCGTCGATATACGTAGAAATAGCATCGTTTTCGAATTTCGTGCAATTTTTACATTTTTCTTGGAAATTCGCTAAAATTCAATTTTTCTTATATATCTATAGAAATAGCATCGTTTTCAAATTTTGGATATTTTTTACATTTTTCTTGGAAATTCCCTAAAATTTCAGATTTTCTTGGAAATCGCTAAAATTTCAGTTTTTCTTATATATCATCCAAATCGTCGATATAGGTAGAAATAGCATCGTTTTCGAATTTCGTGTAATTTTTACATTTTTATTAGAAAATCGTTAAAATTTCAGTTTTTCTTATATATCGTCCAAATCGTCGATATACGTAGAAATAGCATCCTTTTCGAATTTCGTGCAATTTTTACATTTTTCTTGGAAATTCGCTAAAATTCAATTTTTCTTATATATCTATAGAAATAGCATCGTTTTCAAATTTTGGATAATTTTTACATTTTTCTTGGAAATTCGCTAAAATTTCAGATTTTCTTGGAAATCGCTAAAATTTCAGTTTTTCTTATATATCATGCAAATCGTCGATATACCTTGGAAAATCGTTAAAATTTCGGTTTTCTTGGAAATTCGCTAAAATTTCAGTTTTTCTTATATATCATCCAATTCGTCGATATACGTAGAAATAGCATCGTTTTCGAATTTCGTGAAATTTATACATTTTTCTTGGAAATTCGCTAAAATTCAATTTTTCTTAAATATCTTCCAAATCATCCAGATAGCATCGTTTTCGAATTTCGTGCAATTTTTACATTTTTCTTGGAAATTCGCTAAAATTCAATTTTTCTTATATATCTATAGAAATAGCATCGTTTTCAAATTTTGGTTACTTTTTACATTTTTATTAGAAAATCGTTAAAATTTCAGTTTTTCTTATATATCATCCAAATCGTCGATATACGTAGAAATAGCATCGTTTTCGAATTTCGTGTAATTTTTACATTTTTCTTGGAAATTCGCTAAAATACAATTTTTCTTATATATCTATAGAAATAGCATCGTTTTGGAATTTTCGTTAATTTTTACATTTTTCTTGGGAAATCATTAAAATTTCAGTTTTTCTTATATATCATCCAAATCGTCGATAAACGTAGATATATCAACGATTAAGAATTTCGGTTAATTTTTACAGTTTACTCGGAAATTCGCTAAAATTCAATTTATCTTAAATATCTTCCAAATCATCTAGATAGCACCGTTTCAATTTATGGTTAATTTATACATATTTCTTGGAAATTTGCTAAAATTTCAGTTTTTCTTATATATCGTCCAAATCGTCGATATACGTAGAAATAGCATCGTTTTCGAATTTCGTGCAATTTTTACATTTTTCTTGGAAATTCGCTAAAATTCAATTTTTCTTATATATCTATAGAAATAGCATCGTTTTCAAATTTTGGATAATTTTTACATTTTTCTTGGAAATTCCCTAAAATTTCAGATTTTCTTGGAAATCGCTAAAATTTCAGTTTTTCTTATATATCATCCAAACCGTCGATATAGGTAGAAATAGCATCGTTTTCGAATTTCGTGTAATTTTTACATTTTTATTAGAAAATCGTTAAAATTTCAGTTTTTCTTATATATCATCCAAATCGTCGATATACCTAGAAATAGCATCGTTGTCGAATTTCGTGTAATTTTTACATTTTTCTTGGAAATTCGCTAAAATTCAATTTTTCTTATATATCTATAGAAATAGCATCGTTATCAAATTTTGGTTAATTTTTACATTTTTCTTAGAAAATCGTTAAAATTTCGGTTTTCTTGGAAATTCGCTAAAATTTCAGTTTTTCTTATATATCATCCAAATCGTCGATATACGTAGAAATAGCATCGTTTTCGAATTTCGTGCAATTTTTACATTTTTCTTGGAAATTCGCTAAAATTCAATTTTTCTTATATATCTATAGAAATAGCATCGTTTTCAAATTTTGGATAATTTTTACATTTTTCTTGGAAATTCCCTAAAATTTCAGATTTTCTTGGAAATCGCTAAAATTTCAGTTTTTCTTATATATCATCCAAATCGTCGATATAGGTAGAAATAGCATCGTTTTCGAATTTCGTGTAATTTTTACATTTTTCTTGGAAATTCGCTAAAATTCAATTTTTCTTAATTATCTTCCAAATCATCTAGATAGCATCGTTTTCGAATTTCGTGCAATTTTTACATTTTTCTTGGAAATTCGCTAAAATTCAATTTTTCTTATATATCTATAGAAATAGCATCGTTTTGGAATTTTCGTTAATTTTTACATTTTTCTTGGGAAATCGTTAAAATTTCAGTTTTTCTTATATATCATCCAAATCGTCGATAAACGTAGATATATCAACGATTAAGAATTTCGGTTAATTTTTACAGTTTACTCTTAAATTCGCTAAAATTCAATTTATCTTAAATATCTTCCAAATCATCTAGATAGCATCGTTTTCAATTTATGGTTAATTTATACATATTTCTTGGAAATCGTTAAAATTTCAGTTTTTCTTATATATCATCCAAATCGTCGATAAACGTAGATATATCAACGATTAAGAATTTCGGTTAATTTTTACAGTTTACTCGGAAATTCGCTAAAATTCAATTTATCTTAAATATCATCCAAATCATCTAGATAGCATCGTTTTCAATTTATGGTTAACTTATACATATTTCTTGGAAATTTGCTAAAACTTCAGTTTTTCTTATATATCGTCCAAATCGTCGATATACGTAGAAATAGCATCGTTTTCGAATTTCGTGCAATTTTTACATTTTTCTTGGAAATTCGCTAAAATTCAATATTTCTTATATATCTATAGAAATAGCATCGTTTTCAAATTTTGGATATTTTTTACATTTTTCTTGGAAATTCCCTAAAATTTCAGATTTTCATGGAAATCGCTAAAATTTCAGTTTTTCTTGTATATCATCCAAATCGTCGATATAGGTAGAAATAGCATCGTTTTCGAATTTCGTGTAATTTTTACATTTTTATTAGAAAATCGTTAAAATTTCAGTTTTTCTTATGTATCGTCCAAATCGTCGATATACGTAGAAATAGCATCGTTTTCGAATTTCGTGTAATTTTTACATTTTTCTTGGAAATTCGCTAAAATTCAATTTTTCTTATATATCTATAGAAATAGCATCGTTTTGGAATTTTCGTTAATTTTTACATTTTTCTTGGGAAATCGTTAAAATTTCAGTTTTTCTTATATATCATCCAAATCGTCGATAAACGTAGATATATCAACAATTAAGAATTTCGGTTAATTTTTACAGTTTACTCGGAAATACGCTAAAATTCAATTTATCTTAAATATCATCCAAATCATCTAGATAGCATCGTTTTCAATTTATGGTTAACTTATACATATTTCTTGGAAATTTGCTAAAACTTCAGTTTTTCTTATATATTGTCCAAATCGTCGATATACGTAGAAATAGCATCGTTTTCGAATTTCGTGCAATTTTTACATTTTTCTTGGAAATTCGCTAAAATTCAATTTTTCTTATATATCTATAGAAATAGCATCGTTTTCAAATTTTGGATATTTTTTACATTTTTCTTGGAAATTCGCTAAAATTTCAGATTTTCTTGGAAATCGCTAAAATTTCAGTTTTTCTTATATATCGTCCAAATCGTCGATATACGTAGAAATAGCATCGTTTTCGAATTTCGTGCAATTTTAAATTTTTCTTGGAAATTCGCTAAAATTCAATTTTTCTTATATATCTATAGAAATAGCATCGTTTTCAAATTTTGGATAATTTTTACATTTTTCTTGGAAATTCCCTAAAATTTCAGATTTTCTTGGAAATCGCTAAAATTTCAGTTTTTCTTATATATCATCCAAACCGTCGATATAGGTAGAAATAGCATCGTTTTCGAATTTCGTGTAATTTTTACATTTTTATTAGAAAATCGTTAAAATTTCAGTTTTTCTTATATATCGTCCAAATCGTCGATATACGTAGAAATAGCATCCTTTTCGAATTTCGTGCAATTTTTACATTTTTCTTGGAAATTCGCTAAAATTCAATTTTTCTTATATATCTATAGAAATAGCATCGTTTTCAAATTTTGGATAATCTTTACATTTTTCTTGGAAATTCGCTGAAATTTCAGATTTTCTTGGAAATCGCTAAAATTTCAGTTTTTCTTATATATCATCCAAATCGTCGATATACGTAGAAATAGCATCGTTTTCGAATTTCGTGTAATTTTTACATTTTTCTTGGAAATTCGCTAAAATTCAATTTTTCTTATATATCTATAGAAATAGCATCGTTTTGGAATTTTCGTTAATTTTTACATTTTTCTTGGGAAATCATTAAAATTTCAGTTTTTCTTATATATCATCCAAATCGTCGATAAACGTAGATATATCAACGATTAAGAATTTCGGTTAATTTTTACAGTTTACTCGGAAATTCGCTAAAATTTAATTTATCTTAAATATCTTCCAAATCATCTAGATAGCACCGTTTTCAATTTATGGTTAATTTATACATATTTCTTGGAAATTTGCTAAAATTTCAGTTTTTCTTATATATCGTCCAAATCGTCGATATACGTAGAAATAGCATCGTTTTCGAATTTCGTGCAATTTTTACATTTTTCTTGGAAATTCGCTAAAATTCAATTTTTCTTATATATCTATAGAAATAGCATCGTTTTCAAATTTTGGATAATTTTTACATTTTTCTTGGAAATTCCCTAAAATTTCAGATTTTCTTGGAAATCGCTAAAATTTCAGTTTTTCTTATATATCATCCAAACCGTCGATATAGGTAGAAATAGCATCGTTTTCGAATTTCGTGTAATTTTTACATTTTTATTAGAAAATCGTTAAAATTTCAGTTTTTCTTATATATCGTCCAAATCGTCGATATACGTAGAAATAGCATCCTTTTCGAATTTCGTGCAATTTTTACATTTTTCTTGGAAATTCGCTAAAATTCAATTTTTCTTATATATCTATAGAAATAGCATCGTTTTCAAATTTTGGATAATTTTTACATTTTTCTTGGAAATTCGCTAAAATTTCAGATTTTCTTGGAAATCGCTAAAAATTTCAGTTTTTCTTATATATCATCCAAATCATCGATATAGGTAGAAATAGCATCGTTTTCGAATTTCGTGTAATTTTTACATTTTTCTTGGAAATTCGCTAAAATTCAATTTTTCTTAAATATCTTCCAAATCATCTAAATAGCATCGTTCTCGAATTTCGTGCAATTATTACATTTTTCTAGGAAATTCGCTAAAATTCAATTTTTCTTGTATATCTATAGAAATAGCATCGTTTTCAAATTTTGGTTAATTTTTACATTTTTATTAGAAAATCGTTAAAATTTCAGTTTTTCTTATATATCATCCAAATCGTCGATATACCTAGAAATAGCATCGTTGTCGAATTTCGTGTAATTTTTACATTTTTCTTGGAAATTCGCTAAAATTCAATTTTTCTTATATATCTATAGAAATAGCATCGTTATCAAATTTTGGTTAATTTTTACATTTTTCTTAGAAAATCGTTAAAATTTCGGTTTTCTTGGAAATTCGCTAAAATTTCAGTTTTTCTTATATATCATCCAAATCGTCGATATACGTAGAAATAGCATCGTTTTCGAATTTCGTGCAATTTTTACATTTTTCTTGGAAATTCGCTAAAATTCAATTTTTCTTATATATCTATAGAAATAGCATCGTTTTCAAATTTTGGATAATTTTTACATTTTTCTTGGAAATTCCCTAAAATTTCAGATTTTCTTGGAAATCGCTAAAATTTCAGTTTTTCTTATATATCATCCAAATCGTCGATATAGGTAGAAATAGCATCGTTTTCGAATTTCGTGTAATTTTTACATTTTTCTTGGAAATTCGCTAAAATTCAATTTTTCTTAATTATCTTCCGAATCATCTAGATAGCATCGTTTTCGAATTTCGTGCAATTTTTACATTTTTCTAAGAAATTCGCTAAAATTCAATTTTTCTTATATATCTATAGAAATAGCATCGTTTTCAAATTTTGGTTAATTTTTACATTTTTATTAGAAAATCGTTAAAATTTCAGTTTTTCTTATATATCATCCAAATCGTCGATATACGTAGAAATAGCATCGTTTTCGAATTTCGTGTAATTTTTACATTTTTCTTGGAAATTCGCTAAAATTCAATTTTTCTTATATATCTATAGAAATAGCATCGTTTTGGAATTTTCGTTAATTTTTACATTTTTCTTGGGAAATCGTTAAAATTTCAGTTTTTCTTATATATCATCCAAATCGTCGATAAACGTAGATATATCAACGATTAAGAATTTCGGTTAATTTTTACAGTTTACTCTTAAATTCGCTAAAATTCAATTTATCTTAAATATCTTCCAAATCATCTAGGTAGCATCGTTTTCAATTTATGGTTAATTTATACATATTTCTTGGAAATCGTTAAAATTTCAGTTTTTCTTATATATCATCCAAATCGTCGATAAACGTAGATATATCAACGATTAAGAATTTCGGTTAATTTTTACAGTTTACTCGGAAATTCGCTAAAATTCAATTTATCTTAAATATCATCCAAATCATCTAGATAGCATCGTTTTCAATTTATGGTTAACTTATACATATTTCTTGGAAATTTGCTAAAACTTCAGTTTTTCTTATATATCGTCCAAATCGTCGATATACGTAGAAATAGCATCGTTTTCGAATTTCGTGCAATTTTTACATTTTTCTTGGAAATTCGCTAAAATTCAATTTTTCTTATATATCTATAGAAATAGCATCGTTTTCAAATTTTGGATATTTTTTACATTTTTCCTGGAAATTCCCTAAAATTTCAGATTTTCATGGAAATCGCTAAAATTTCAGTTTTTCTTGTATATCATCCAAATCGTCGATATAGGTAGAAATAGCATCGTTTTCGAATTTCGTGTAATTTTTACATTTTTATTAGAAAATCGTTAAAATTTCAGTTTTTCTTATGTATCGTCCAAATCGTCGATATACGTAGAAATAGCATCGTTTTCGAATTTCGTGTAATTTTTACATTTTTCTTGGAAATTCGCTAAAATTCAATTTTTCTTATATATCTATAGAAATAGCATCGTTTTGGAATTTTCGTTAATTTTTACATTTTTCTTGGGAAATCGTTAAAATTTCAGTTTTTCTTATATATCATCCAAATCGTCGATAAACGTAGATATATCAACAATTAAGAATTTCGGTTAATTTTTACAGTTTACTCGGAAATACGCTAAAATTCAATTTATCTTAAATATCATCCAAATCATCTAGATAGCATCGTTTTCAATTTATGGTTAACTTATACATATTTCTTGGAAATTTGCTAAAACTTCAGTTTTTCTTATATATTGTCCAAATCGTCGATATACGTAGAAATAGCATCGTTTTCGAATTTCGTGCAATTTTTACATTTTTCTTGGAAATTCGCTAAAATTCAATTTTTCTTATATATCTATAGAAATAGCATCGTTTTCAAATTTTGGATATTTTTTACATTTTTCTTGGAAATTCCCTAAAATTTCAGATTTTCATGGAAATCGCTAAAATTTCAGTTTTTCTTGTATATCATCCAAATCGTCGATATAGGTAGAAATAGCATCGTTTTCGAATTTCGTGTAATTTTTACATTTTTATTAGAAAATCGTTAAAATTTCAGTTTTTCTTATATATCGTCCAAATCGTCGATATACGTAGAAATAGCATCCTTTTCGAATTTCGTGCAGTTTTCACATTTTTCTTGGAAATTCGCTAAAATTCAATTTTTCTTATATATCTATCGAAATAGCATCGTTTTCAAATTTTGGATAATTTTTACATTTTTCTTGGAAATTCGCTAAAATTTCAGATTTTCTTGGAAATCGCTAAAATTTCAGTTTTTCTTATATATCATCCAAATCGTCGATATACCTTGGAAAATCGTTAAAATTTCGGTTTTCTTGGAAATTCGCTAAAATTTCAGTTTTTCTTATATATCATCCAATTCGTCGATATACGTAGAAATAGCATCGTTTTCGAATTTCGTGAAATTTTTACATTTTTCTTGGAAATTCGCTAAAATTCAATTTTTCTTAAATATCTTCCAAATCATCTAGATAGCATCGTTTTCGAATTTCGTGCAATTTTTACATTTTTCTTGGAAATTCGCTAAAATTCAATTTTTCTTATATATCTATAGAAATAGCATCGTTTTCAAATTTTGGTTAATTTTTACATTTTTATTAGAAAATCGTTAAAATTTCAGTTTTTCTTATATATCATCCAAATCGTCGATATACGTAGAAATAGCATCGTTTTCGAATTTCGTGTAATTTTTACATTTTTCTTGGAAATTCGCTAAAATTCAATTTTTCTTATATATCTATAGAAACAGCATCGTTTTGGAATTTTCGTTAATTTTTACATTTTTCTTGGGAAATCGTTAAAATTTCAGTTTTTCTTATATATCATTCAAATCGTCGATAAACGTAGATATATCAACGATTAAGAATTTCGGTTAATTTTTACAGTTTACTCGGAAATTCGCTAAAATTCAATTTATCTTAAATATCTTCCAAATCATCTAGATAGCATCGTTTTCAATTTATGTTTAATTTATACATATTTCTTGGAAATTTGCTAAAATTTCAGTTTTTCTTATATATCGTCCAAATCGTCGATATACGTAGAAATAGCATCGTTTTCGAATTTCGTGCAATTTTTACATTTTTCTTGGAAATTCGCTAAAATTCAATTTTTCTTATATATCTATAGAAATAGCATCGTTTTCAAATTTTGGATATTTTTTACATTTTTCTTGGAAATTCCCTAAAATTTCAGATTTTCTTGGAAATCGCTAAAATTTCAGTTTTTCTTATATATCATCCAAATCGTCGATATAGGTAGAAATAGCATCGTTTTCGAATTTCGTGTAATTTTTACATTTTTATTAGAAAATCGTTAAAATTTCAGTTTTTCTTATATATCGTCCAAATCGTCGATATACGTAGAAATAGCATCCTTTTCGAATTTCGTGCAATTTTTACATTTTTCTTGGAAATTCGCTAAAATTCAATTTTTCTTATATATCTATAGAAATAGCATCGTTTTCAAATTTTGGATAATTTTTACATTTTTCTTGGAAATTCGCTAAAATTTCAGATTTTCTTGGAAATCGCTAAAATTTCAGTTTTTCTTATATATCATGCAAATCGTCGATATACCTTGGAAAATCGTTAAAATTTCGGTTTTCTTGGAAATTCGCTAAAATTTCAGTTTTTCTTATATATCATCCAATTCGTCGATATACGTAGAAATAGCATCGTTTTCGAATTTCGTGAAATTTATACATTTTTCTTGGAAATTCGCTAAAATTCAATTTTTCTTAAATATCTTCCAAATCATCCAGATAGCATCGTTTTCGAATTTCGTGCAATTTTTACATTTTTCTTGGAAATTCGCTAAAATTCAATTTTTCTTATATATCTATAGAAATAGCATCGTTTTCAAATTTTGGTTACTTTTTACATTTTTATTAGAAAATCGTTAAAATTTCAGTTTTTCTTATATATCATCCAAATCGTCGATATACGTAGAAATAGCATCGTTTTCGAATTTCGTGTAATTTTTACATTTTTCTTGGAAATTCGCTAAAATACAATTTTTCTTATATATCTATAGAAATAGCATCGTTTTGGAATTTTCGTTAATTTTTACATTTTTCTTGGGAAATCATTAAAATTTCAGTTTTTCTTATATATCATCCAAATCGTCGATAAACGTAGATATATCAACGATTAAGAATTTCGGTTAATTTTTACAGTTTACTCGGAAATTCGCTAAAATTCAATTTATCTTAAATATCTTCCAAATCATCTAGATAGCACCGTTTCAATTTATGGTTAATTTATACATTTTTCTTGGAAATTTGCTAAAATTTCAGTTTTTCTTATATATCGTCCAAATCGTCGATATACGTAGAAATAGCATCGTTTTCGAATTTCGTGCAATTTTTACATTTTTCTTGGAAATTCGCTAAAATTCAATTTTTCTTATATATCTATAGAAATAGCATCGTTTTCAAATTTTGGATAATTTTTACATTTTTCTTGGAAATTCCCTAAAATTTCAGATTTTCTTGGAAATCGCTAAAATTTCAGTTTTTCTTATATATCATCCAAACCGTCGATATAGGTAGAAATAGCATCGTTTTCGAATTTCGTGTAATTTTTACATTTTTATTAGAAAATCGTTAAAATTTCAGTTTTTCTTATATATCATCCAAATCGTCGATATACCTAGAAATAGCATCGTTGTCGAATTTCGTGTAATTTTTACATTTTTCTTGGAAATTCGCTAAAATTCAATTTTTCTTATATATCTATAGAAATAGCATCGTTATCAAATTTTGGTTAATTTTTACATTTTTCTTAGAAAATCGTTAAAATTTCGGTTTTCTTGGAAATTCGCTAAAATTTCAGTTTTTCTTATATATCATCCAAATCGTCGATATACGTAGAAATAGCATCGTTTTCGAATTTCGTGCAATTTTTACATTTTTCTTGGAAATTCGCTAAAATTCAATTTTTCTTATATATCTATAGAAATAGCATCGTTTTCAAATTTTGGATAATTTTTACATTTTTCTTGGAAATTCCCTAAAATTTCAGATTTTCTTGGAAATCGCTAAAATTTCAGTTTTTCTTATATATCATCCAAATCGTCGATATAGGTAGAAATAGCATCGTTTTCGAATTT
The DNA here is from genome assembly GCA_963921985.1 of Agrilus biguttatus. Taxonomy (NCBI): domain Eukaryota; kingdom Metazoa; phylum Arthropoda; class Insecta; order Coleoptera; family Buprestidae; genus Agrilus; species Agrilus biguttatus. The sequence continues at coordinate 20,364,388 of OY998117.1, read as the reverse complement.
CGTGTAATTTTTACATTTTTCTTGGAAATTCGCTAAAATTCAATTTTTCTTAATTATCTTCCAAATCATCTAGATAGCATCGTTTTCGAATTTCGTGCAATTTTTACATTTTTCTAGGAAATTCGCTAAAATTCAATTTTTCTTATATATCTATAGAAATAGCATCGTTTTCAAATTTTGGTTAATTTTTACATTTTTATTAGAAAATCGTTAAAATTTCAGTTTTTCTTATATATCATCCAAATCGTCGATATACGTAGAAATAGCATCGTTTTCGAATTTGGTGTAATTTTTACATTTTTCTTGGAAATTCGCTAAAATTCAATTTTTCTTATATATCTATAGAAATAGCATCGTTTTGGAATTTTCGTTAATTTTTACATTTTTCTTGGGAAATCGTTAAAATTTCAGTTTTTCTTATATATCATCCAAATCGTCGATAAACGTAGATATATCAACGATTAAGAATTTCGGTTAATTTTTACAGTTTACTCTTAAATTCGCTAAAATTCAATTTATCTTAAATATCTTCCAAATCATCTAGATAGCATCGTTTTCAATTTATGGTTAATTTATACATATTTCTTGGAAATCGTTAAAATTTCAGTTTTTCTTATATATCATCCAAATCGTCGATAAACGTAGATATATCAACGATTAAGAATTTCGGTTAATTTTTACAGTTTACTCGGAAATTCGCTAAAATTCAATTTATCTTAAATATCATCCAAATCATCTAGATAGCATCGTTTTCAATTTATGGTTAACTTATACATATTTCTTGGAAATTTGCTAAAACTTCAGTTTTTCTTATATATCGTCCAAATCGTCGATATACGTAGAAATAGCATCGTTTTCGAATTTCGTGCAATTTTTACATTTTTCTTGGAAATTCGCTAAAATTCAATATTTCTTATATATCTATAGAAATAGCATCGTTTTCAAATTTTGGATATTTTTTACATTTTTCTTGGAAATTCCCTAAAATTTCAGATTTTCATGGAAATCGCTAAAATTTCAGTTTTTCTTGTATATCATCCAAATCGTCGATATAGGTAGAAATAGCATCGTTTTCGAATTTCGTGTAATTTTTACATTTTTCTTGGAAATTCGCTAAAATTCAATTTTTCTTAATTATCTTCCAAATCATCTAGATAGCATCGTTTTCGAATTTCGTGCAATTTTTACATTTTTCTAGGAAATTCGCTAAAATTCAATTTTTCTTATATATCTATAGAAATAGCATCGTTTTCAAATTTTGGTTAATTTTTACATTTTTATTAGAAAATCGTTAAAATTTCAGTTTTTCTTATATATCATCCAAATCGTCGATATACGTAGAAATAGCATCGTTTTCGAATTTGGTGTAATTTTTACATTTTTCTTGGAAATTCGCTAAAATTCAATTTTTCTTATATATCTATAGAAATAGCATCGTTTTGGAATTTTCGTTAATTTTTACATTTTTCTTGGGAAATCGTTAAAATTTCAGTTTTTCTTATATATCATCCAAATCGTCGATAAACGTAGATATATCAACGATTAAGAATTTCGGTTAATTTTTACAGTTTACTCTTAAATTCGCTAAAATTCAATTTATCTTAAATATCTTCCAAATCATCTAGATAGCATCGTTTTCAATTTATGGTTAATTTATACATATTTCTTGGAAATCGTTAAAATTTCAGTTTTTCTTATATATCATCCAAATCGTCGATAAACGTAGATATATCAACGATTAAGAATTTCGGTTAATTTTTACAGTTTACTCGGAAATTCGCTAAAATTCAATTTATCTTAAATATCATCCAAATCATCTAGATAGCATCGTTTTCAATTTATGGTTAACTTATACATATTTCTTGGAAATTTGCTAAAACTTCAGTTTTTCTTATATATCGTCCAAATCGTCGATATACGTAGAAATAGCATCGTTTTCGAATTTCGTGCAATTTTTACATTTTTCTTGGAAATTCGCTAAAATTCAATTTTTCTTATATATCTATAGAAATAGCATAGTTTTCAAATTTTGGATATTTTTTACATTTTTCTTGGAAATTCCCTAAAATTTCAGATTTTCTTGGAAATCGCTAAAATTTCAGTTTTTCTTATATATCATCCAAATCGTCGATATAGGTAGAAATAGCATCGTTTTCGAATTTCGTGTAATTTTTACATTTTTATTAGAAAATCGTTAAAATTTCAGTTTTTCTTATATATCGTCCAAATCGTCGATATACGTAGAAATAGCATCCTTTTCGAATTTCGTGCAATTTTTACATTTTTCTTGGAAATTCGCTAAAATTCAATTTTTCTTATATATCTATAGAAATAGCATCGTTTTCAAATTTTGGATAATTTTTACATTTTTCTTGGAAATTCGCTAAAATTTCAGATTTTCTTGGAAATCGCTAAAATTTCAGTTTTTCTTATATATCATGCAAATCGTCGATATACCTTGGAAAATCGTTAAAATTTCGGTTTTCTTGGAAATTCGCTAAAATTTCAGTTTTTCTTATATATCATCCAATTCGTCGATATACGTAGAAATAGCATCGTTTTCGAATTTCGTGAAATTTATACATTTTTCTTGGAAATTCGCTAAAATTCAATTTTTCTTAAATATCTTCCAAATCATCCAGATAGCATCGTTTTCGAATTTCGTGCAATTTTTACATTTTTCTTGGAAATTCGCTAAAATTCAATTTTTCTTATATATCTATAGAAATAGCATCGTTTTCAAATTTTGGTTACTTTTTACATTTTTATTAGAAAATCGTTAAAATTTCAGTTTTTCTTATATATCATCCAAATCGTCGATATACGTAGAAATAGCATCGTTTTCGAATTTCGTGTAATTTTTACATTTTTCTTGGAAATTCGCTAAAATACAATTTTTCTTATATATCTATAGAAATAGCATCGTTTTGGAATTTTCGTTAATTTTTACATTTTTCTTGGGAAATCATTAAAATTTCAGTTTTTCTTATATATCATCCAAATCGTCGATAAACGTAGATATATCAACGATTAAGAATTTCGGTTAATTTTTACAGTTTACTCGGAAATTCGCTAAAATTCAATTTATCTTAAATATCTTCCAAATCATCTAGATAGCACCGTTTCAATTTATGGTTAATTTATACATATTTCTTGGAAATTTGCTAAAATTTCAGTTTTTCTTATATATCGTCCAAATCGTCGATATACGTAGAAATAGCATCGTTTTCGAATTTCGTGCAATTTTTACATTTTTCTTGGAAATTCGCTAAAATTCAATTTTTCTTATATATCTATAGAAATAGCATCGTTTTCAAATTTTGGATAATTTTTACATTTTTCTTGGAAATTCCCTAAAATTTCAGATTTTCTTGGAAATCGCTAAAATTTCAGTTTTTCTTATATATCATCCAAACCGTCGATATAGGTAGAAATAGCATCGTTTTCGAATTTCGTGTAATTTTTACATTTTTATTAGAAAATCGTTAAAATTTCAGTTTTTCTTATATATCATCCAAATCGTCGATATACCTAGAAATAGCATCGTTGTCGAATTTCGTGTAATTTTTACATTTTTCTTGGAAATTCGCTAAAATTCAATTTTTCTTATATATCTATAGAAATAGCATCGTTATCAAATTTTGGTTAATTTTTACATTTTTCTTAGAAAATCGTTAAAATTTCGGTTTTCTTGGAAATTCGCTAAAATTTCAGTTTTTCTTATATATCATCCAAATCGTCGATATACGTAGAAATAGCATCGTTTTCGAATTTCGTGCAATTTTTACATTTTTCTTGGAAATTCGCTAAAATTCAATTTTTCTTATATATCTATAGAAATAGCATCGTTTTCAAATTTTGGATAATTTTTACATTTTTCTTGGAAATTCCCTAAAATTTCAGATTTTCTTGGAAATCGCTAAAATTTCAGTTTTTCTTATATATCATCCAAATCGTCGATATAGGTAGAAATAGCATCGTTTTCGAATTTCGTGTAATTTTTACATTTTTCTTGGAAATTCGCTAAAATTCAATTTTTCTTAATTATCTTCCAAATCATCTAGATAGCATCGTTTTCGAATTTCGTGCAATTTTTACATTTTTCTAGGAAATTCGCTAAAATTCAATTTTTCTTATATATCTATAGAAATAGCATCGTTTTCAAATTTTGGTTAATTTTTACATTTTTATTAGAAAATCGTTAAAATTTCAGTTTTTCTTATATATCATCCAAATCGTCGATATACGTAGAAATAGCATCGTTTTCGAATTTGGTGTAATTTTTACATTTTTCTTGGAAATTCGCTAAAATTCAATTTTTCTTATATATCTATAGAAATAGCATCGTTTTGGAATTTTCGTTAATTTTTACATTTTTCTTGGGAAATCGTTAAAATTTCAGTTTTTCTTATATATCATCCAAATCGTCGATAAACGTAGATATATCAACGATTAAGAATTTCGGTTAATTTTTACAGTTTACTCTTAAATTCGCTAAAATTCAATTTATCTTAAATATCTTCCAAATCATCTAGATAGCATCGTTTTCAATTTATGGTTAATTTATACATATTTCTTGGAAATCGTTAAAATTTCAGTTTTTCTTATATATCATCCAAATCGTCGATAAACGTAGATATATCAACGATTAAGAATTTCGGTTAATTTTTACAGTTTACTCGGAAATTCGCTAAAATTCAATTTATCTTAAATATCATCCAAATCATCTAGATAGCATCGTTTTCAATTTATGGTTAACTTATACATATTTCTTGGAAATTTGCTAAAACTTCAGTTTTTCTTATATATCGTCCAAATCGTCGATATACGTAGAAATAGCATCGTTTTCGAATTTCGTGCAATTTTTACATTTTTCTTGGAAATTCGCTAAAATTCAATATTTCTTATATATCTATAGAAATAGCATCGTTTTCAAATTTTGGATATTTTTTACATTTTTCTTGGAAATTCCCTAAAATTTCAGATTTTCATGGAAATCGCTAAAATTTCAGTTTTTCTTGTATATCATCCAAATCGTCGATATAGGTAGAAATAGCATCGTTTTCGAATTTCGTGTAATTTTTACATTTTTCTTGGAAATTCGCTAAAATTCAATTTTTCTTAATTATCTTCCAAATCATCTAGATAGCATCGTTTTCGAATTTCGTGCAATTTTTACATTTTTCTAGGAAATTCGCTAAAATTCAATTTTTCTTATATATCTATAGAAATAGCATCGTTTTCAAATTTTGGTTAATTTTTACATTTTTATTAGAAAATCGTTAAAATTTCAGTTTTTCTTATATATCATCCAAATCGTCGATATACGTAGAAATAGCATCGTTTTCGAATTTGGTGTAATTTTTACATTTTTCTTGGAAATTCGCTAAAATTCAATTTTTCTTATATATCTATAGAAATAGCATCGTTTTGGAATTTTCGTTAATTTTTACATTTTTCTTGGGAAATCGTTAAAATTTCAGTTTTTCTTATATATCATCCAAATCGTCGATAAACGTAGATATATCAACGATTAAGAATTTCGGTTAATTTTTACAGTTTACTCTTAAATTCGCTAAAATTCAATTTATCTTAAATATCTTCCAAATCATCTAGATAGCATCGTTTTCAATTTATGGTTAATTTATACATATTTCTTGGAAATCGTTAAAATTTCAGTTTTTCTTATATATCATCCAAATCGTCGATAAACGTAGATATATCAACGATTAAGAATTTCGGTTAATTTTTACAGTTTACTCGGAAATTCGCTAAAATTCAATTTATCTTAAATATCATCCAAATCATCTAGATAGCATCGTTTTCAATTTATGGTTAACTTATACATATTTCTTGGAAATTTGCTAAAACTTCAGTTTTTCTTATATATCGTCCAAATCGTCGATATACGTAGAAATAGCATCGTTTTCGAATTTCGTGCAATTTTTACATTTTTCTTGGAAATTCGCTAAAATTCAATATTTCTTATATATCTATAGAAATAGCATCGTTTTCAAATTTTGGATATTTTTTACATTTTTCTTGGAAATTCCCTAAAATTTCAGATTTTCATGGAAATCGCTAAAATTTCAGTTTTTCTTGTATATCATCCAAATCGTCGATATAGGTAGAAATAGCATCGTTTTCGAATTTCGTGTAATTTTTACATTTTTATTAGAAAATCGTTAAAATTTCAGTTTTTCTTATGTATCGTCCAAATCGTCGATATACGTAGAAATAGCATCGTTTTCGAATTTCGTGTAATTTTTACATTTTTCTTGGAAATTCGCTAAAATTCAATTTTTCTTATATATCTATAGAAATAGCATCGTTTTGGAATTTTCGTTAATTTTTACATTTTTCTTGGGAAATCGTTAAAATTTCAGTTTTTCTTATATATCATCCAAATCGTCGATAAACGTAGATATATCAACAATTAAGAATTTCGGTTAATTTTTACAGTTTACTCGGAAATACGCTAAAATTCAATTTATCTTAAATATCATCCAAATCATCTAGATGGCATCGTTTTCAATTTATGGTTAACTTATACATATTTCTTGGAAATTTGCTAAAACTTCAGTTTTTCTTATATATTGTCCAAATCGTCGATATACGTAGAAATAGCATCGTTTTCGAATTTCGTGCAATTTTTACATTTTTCTTGGAAATTCGCTAAAATTCAATTTTTCTTATATATCTATAGAAGTAGCATCGTTTTCAAATTTTGGATATTTTTTACATTTTTCTTGGAAATTCCCTAAAATTTCAGATTTTCATGGAAATCGCTAAAATTTCAGTTTTTCTTGTATATCATCCAAATCGTCGATATAGGTAGAAATAGCATCGTTTTCGAATTTCGTGTAATTTTTACATTTTTATTAGAAAATCGTTAAAATTTCAGTTTTTCTTATATATCGTCCAAATCGTCGATATACGTAGAAATAGCATCCTTTTCGAATTTCGTGCAGTTTTCACATTTTTCTTGGAAATTCGCTAAAATTCAATTTTTCTTATATATCTATCGAAATAGCATCGTTTTCAAATTTTGGATAATTTTTACATTTTTCTTGGAAATTCGCTAAAATTTCAGATTTTCTTGGAAATCGCTAAAATTTCAGTTTTTCTTATATATCATCCAAATCGTCGATATACCTTGGAAAATCGTTAAAATTTCGGTTTTCTTGGAAATTCGCTAAAATTTCAGTTTTTCTTATATATCATCCAATTCGTCGATATACGTAGAAATAGCATCGTTTTCGAATTTCGTGAAATTTTTACATTTTTCTTGGAAATTCGCTAAAATTCAATTTTTCTTAAATATCTTCCAAATCATCTAGATAGCATCGTTTTCGAATTTCGTGCAATTTTTACATTTTTCTTGGAAATTCGCTAAAATTCAATTTTTCTTATATATCTATAGAAATAGCATCGTTTTCAAATTTTGGTTAATTTTTACATTTTTATTAGAAAATCGTTAAAATTTCAGTTTTTCTTATATATCATCCAAATCGTCGATATACGTAGAAATAGCATCGTTTTCGAATTTCGTGTAATTTTTACATTTTTCTTGGAAATTCGCTAAAATTCAATTTTTCTTATATATCTATGGAAACAGCATCGTTTTGGAATTTTCGTTAATTTTTACATTTTTCTTGGGAAATCGTTAAAATTTCAGTTTTTCTTATATATCATTCAAATCGTCGATAAACGTAGATATATCAACGATTAAGAATTTCGGTTAATTTTTACAGTTTACTCGGAAATTCGCTAAAATTCAATTTATCTTAAATATCTTCCAAATCATCTAGATAGCATCGTTTTCAATTTATGTTTAATTTATACATATTTCTTGGAAATTTGCTAAAATTTCAGTTTTTCTTATATATCGTCCAAATCGTCGATATACGTAGAAATAGCATCGTTTTCGAATTTCTTGCAATTTTTACATTTTTCTTGGAAATTCGCTAAAATTCAATTTTTCTTATATATCTATAGAAATAGCATCGTTTTCAAATTTTGGATATTTTTTACATATTTCTTGGAAATTCCCTAAAATTTCAGATTTTCTTGGAAATCGCTAAAATTTCAATTTTTCTTATATATCATCCAAATCGTCGATATAGGTAGAAATAGCATCGTTTTCGAATTTCGTGTAATTTTTACATTTTTATTAGAAAATCGTTAAAATTTCAGTTTTTCTTATATATCGTCCAAATCGTCGATATACGTAGAAATAGCATCCTTTTCGAATTTCGTGCAATTTTTACATTTTTCTTGGAAATTCGCTAAAATTCAATTTTTCTTATATATCTATAGAAATAGCATCGTTTTCAAATTTTGGATAATTTTTACATTTTTCTTGGAAATTCGCTAAAATTTCAGATTTTCTTGGAAATCGCTAAAATTTCAGTTTTTCTTATATATCATGCAAATCGTCGATATACCTTGGAAAATCGTTAAAATTTCGGTTTTCTTGGAAATTCGCTAAAATTTCAGTTTTTCTTATATATCATCCAATTCGTCGATATACGTAGAAATAGCATCGTTTTCGAATTTCGTGAAATTTTTACATTTTTCTTGGAAATTCGCTAAAATTCAATTTTTCTTAAATATCTTCCAAATCATCCAGATAGCATCGTTTTCGAATTTCGTGCAATTTTTACATTTTTCTTGGAAATTCGCTAAAATTCAATTTTTCTTATATATCTATAGAAATAGCATCGTTTTCAAATTTTGGTTACTTTTTACATTTTTATTAGAAAATCGTTAAAATTTCAGTTTTTCTTATATATCATCCAAATCGTCGATATACGTAGAAATAGCATCGTTTTCGAATTTCGTGTAATTTTTACATTTTTCTTGGAAATTCGCTAAAATACAATTTTTCTTATATATCTATAGAAATAGCATCGTTTTGGAATTTTCGTTAATTTTTACATTTTTCTTGGGAAATCGTTAAAATTTCAGTTTTTCTTATATATCATTCAAATCGTCGATAAACGTAGATATATCAACGATTAAGAATTTCGGTTAATTTTTACAGTTTACTCGGAAATTCGCTAAAATTCAATTTATCTTAAATATCTTCCAAATCATCTAGATAGCATCGTTTTCAATTTATGTTTAATTTATACATATTTCTAGGAAATTTGCTAAAATTTCAGTTTTTCTTATATATCGTCCAAATCGTCGATATACGTAGAAATAGCATCGTTTTCGAATTTCGTGCAATTTTTACATTTTTCTTGGAAATTCGCTAAAATTCAATTTTTCTTATATATCTATAGAAATAGCATCGTTTTCAAATTTTGGATATTTTTTACATTTTTCTTGGAAATTCCCTAAAATTTCAGATTTTCTTGGAAATCGCTAAAATTTCAGTTTTTCTTATATATCATCCAAATCGTCGATATAGGTAGAAATAGCATCGTTTTCGAATTTCGTGTAATTTTTACATTTTTATTAGAAAATCGTTAAAATTTCAGTTTTTCTTATATATCGTCCAAATCGTCGATATACGTAGAAGTAGCATCCTTTTCGAATTTCGTGCAATTTTTACATTTTTCTTGGAAATTCGCTAAAATTCAATTTTTCTTATATATCTATAGAAATAGCATCGTTTTCAAATTTTGGATAATTTTTACATTTTTCTTGGAAATTCGCTAAAATTTCAGATTTTCTTGGAAATCGCTAAAACTTCAGTTTTTCTTATATATCATCCAAATCGTCGATATACCTTGGAAAATCGTTAAAATTTCGGTTTCCTTGGAAATTCGCTAAAATTTCAGCTTTTCTTATATATCATCCAAATCGTCGATATAGGTAGAAATAGCATCGTTTTCGAATTTCGTGTAATTTTTACATTTTTATTAGAAAATCGTTAAAATTTCAGTTTTTCTTATATATCGTCCAAATCGTCGATATACGTAGAAGTAGCATCCTTTTCGAATTTCGTGCAATTTTTACATTTTTCTTGGAAATTCGCTAAAATTCAATTTTTCTTATATATCTATAGAAATAGCATCGTTTTCAAATTTTGGATAATTTTTACATTTTTCTTGGAAATTCGCTAAAATTTCAGATTTTCTTGGAAATCGCTAAAACTTCAGTTTTTCTTATATATCATCCAAATCGTCGATATACCTTGGAAAATCGTTAAAATTTCGGTTTCCTTGGAAATTCGCTAAAATTTCAGTTTTTCTTATATATCATCCAAATCGTCGATATACGTAGAAATAGCATCGTTTTCGAATTTCGTGTAATTTTTACATTTTTCTTGGAAATTCGCTTAAATTCAATTTTTCTTAAATATCTTCCAAATCATCTAGATAGCATCGTTTTCGAATTTCGTGCAATTTTTACATTTTTCTTGGAAATTCGCTAAAATTCAATTTTTCTTATATATCTATAGAAATAGCATCGTTTTCAAATTTTGGTTAATTTTTACATTTTTCTTGGAAAATCGTTAAAATTTCGGTTTTCTTGGAAATTCGCTAAAATTTCAGTTTTTCTTATATATCATCCAAATCGTCGATATACGTAGAAATAGCATCGTTTTCGAATTTCGTGTAATTTTTACATTTTTCTTGGAAATTCGCTAAAATTCAATTTTTCTTAAATATCTTCCAAATCATCTAGATAGCATCGTTTTCGAATTTCGTTCAATTTTTACGTTTTCCTTGGAAATTCGCTAAAATTCAATTTTTCTTATATATCTATAGAAATAGCATCGTTTTCAAATTTTGGATAATTTTTACATTTGTCTTGGAAATTCGCTAAAATTGCAGATTTTCTTGGAAATCGCTAAAATTTCAGTTTTTCTTATATAGCATCGTTTTCGAATTTCGTGTAATTTTTACATTTTTCTTGGATATTCGCTAAAATTGAATTTTTCTTATATGGAAAAAATTAGCATCGTTTTCAAATTTTGGTTAATTTTTACATTTTTATTAGAAAATCGTTAAAATTTCAGTTTTTCTTATATATCATCCAAATCGTCGATATACGTAGAAATAGCATCGTTTTCGAATTTCGTGCAATTTTTACATTTCTCTTGGGAATTTGCTAAAATTCAATTTTTCTTATATATCTATAGAAATAGCATCGTTTTCAAATTTTGGATAGTTTTTACATTTGTCTTGGAAATTCGCTAAAATTTCAGATTTTCTTGGAAAATCGTTAAAATTTCAGTTTTTCTTATATATCATCCAAATCGTCGATAAATGTAGAAATATCAACGATTAAGAATTTCGGTTAATTTTTACAGTTTACTCGGAAATTCGCTAAAATTCAATTTTTCTTAAATATCTTCCAAATCATCTAGATAGCATCGTTTTCAATTTTTGGTTAATTTATACATATTTCTTGGAAATTTGCTAAAATTTCAGTTTTTCTTATATATCGTCCAAATCGTCGATATACGTAGAAATAGCATCGTTTTCGAATTTCGTGTAATTTTTACATTTTTCTTGGAAATTCGCTAAAATTCAATTTTTCTTAAATATCTTCCAAATCATCTAGATAGCATCGTTTTCGAATTTCGTGCAATTTTTACATTTTTCTTGGAAATTCGCTAAAATTCAATTTTTCTTATATATCTATAGAAATAGCATCGTTTTCAAATTTTGGTTAATTTTTACATTTTTCTTGGAAAATCGTTAAAATTTCGGTTTTCTTGGAAATTCGCTAAAATTTCAGTTTTTCTTATATATCATCCAATTCGTCGATATACGTAGAAATAGCATCGTTTTCGAATTTCGTGAAATTTTTACATTTTTCTTGGAAATTCGCTAAAATTCAATTTTTCTTATATATCTATAGAAATAGCATCGTTTTCAAATTTTGGTTAATTTTTACATTTTTCTTGGAAAATCGTTAAAATTTCGGTTTTTCTTATATATCGTCCAAATCGTCGATATACGTAGAAATAGCATCCTTTTCGAATTTCGTGCAATTTTTACATTTTTCTTGGAAATTCGCTAAAATTCAATTTTTCTTATATATCTATAGAAATAGCATCGTTTTCAAATTTTGGATAATTTTTACATTTTTCTTGGAAATTCGCTAAAATTCAATTTTTCTTATATATCTATAGAAATAGCATCGTTTTCAAATTTTGGATAATTTTTACATTTTTCTTGGAAATTCGCTAAAATTTCAGATTTTCTTGGAAATCGCTAAAATTTCAGTTTTTCTTATATATCATCCAAATCGTCGATACACCTTGGAAAATCGTTAAAATTTCGGTTTTCTTGGAAATTCGCTAAAATTTCAGTTTTTCTTATATATCATCCAAATCGTCGATATACGTAGAAATTGCATCGTTTTCGAATTTCGTGTAATTTTTACATTTTTCTTGGAAATTCGCTAAAATTCAATTTTTCTTAAATATCTTCCAAATCATCTAGATAGCATCGTTTTCGAATTTCGTGCAATTTTTACATTTTTCTTGGAAATTCGCTAAAATTCAATTTTTCTTATATATCTATAGAAATAGCATCGTTTTCAAATTTTGGTTAATTTTTACATTTTTCTTGGAAAATCGTTAAAATTTCGGTTTTCTTGGAAATTCGCTAAAATTTCAGTTTTTCTTATATATCATCCAATTCGTCGATATACGTAGAAATAGCATCGTTTTCGAATTTCGTGAAATTTTTACATTTTTCTTGGAAATTCGCTAAAATTCAATTTTTCTTAAATATCTTCCAAATCATCCAGATAGCATCGTTTTCGAATTTCGTGCAATTTTTACATTTTTCTTGGAAATTCGCTAAAATTCAATTTTTCTTATATATCTATAGAAATAGCATCGTTTTCAAATTTTGGTTACTTTTTACATTTTTATTAGAAAATCGTTAAAATTTCAGTTTTTCTTATATATCATCCAAATCGTCGATATACGTAGAAATAGCATCGTTTTCGAATTTCGTGTAATTTTTACATTTTTCTTGGAAATTCGCTAAAATTCAATTTTTCTTATATATCTATAGAAATAGCATCGTTTTGGAATTTTCGTTAATTTTTACATTTTTCTTGGGAAATCGTTAAAATTTCAGTTTTTCTTATATATCATTCAAATCGTCGATAAACGTAGATATATCAACGATTAAGGATTTCGGTTAATTTTTACAGTTTACTCGGAAATTCGCTAAAATTCAATTTATCTTAAATATCTTCCAAATCATCTAGATAGCATCGTTTTCAATTTATGTTTAATTTATACATATTTCTTGGAAATTTGCTAAAATTTCAGTTTTTCTTATATATCGTCCAAATCGTCGATATACGTAGAAATAGCATCGTTTTCGAATTTCTTGCAATTTTTACATTTTTCTTGGAAATTCGCTAAAATTCAATTTTTCTTATATATCTATAGAAATAGCATCGTTTTCAAATTTTGGATATTTTTTACATATTTCTTGGAAATTCCCTAAAATTTCAGATTTTCTTGGAAATCGCTAAAATTTCAGTTTTTCTTATATATCATCCAAATCGTCGATATAGGTAGAAATAGCATCGTTTTCGAATTTCGTGTAATTTTTACATTTTTATTAGAAAATCGTTAAAATTTCAGTTTTTCTTATATATCGTCCAAATCGTCGATATACGTAGAAATAGCATCCTTTTCGAATTTCGTGCAATTTTTACATTTTTCTTGGAAATTCGCTAAAATTCAATTTTTCTTATATATCTATAGAAATAGCATCGTTTTCAAATTTTGGATAATTTTTACATTTTTCTTGGAAATTCGCTAAAATTTCAGATTTTCTTGGAAATCGCTAAAATTTCAGTTTTTCTTATATATCATGCAAATCGTCGATATACCTTGGAAAATCGTTAAAATTTCGGTTTTCTTGGAAATTCGCTAAAATTTCAGTTTTTCTTATATATCATCCAATTCGTCGATATACGTAGAAATAGCATCGTTTTCGAATTTCGTGAAATTTTTACATTTTTCTTGGAAATTCGCTAAAATTCAATTTTTCTTAAATATCTTCCAAATCATCCAGATAGCATCGTTTTCGAATTTCGTGCAATTTTTACATTTTTCTTGGAAATTCGCTAAAATTCAATTTTTCTTATATATCTATAGAAATAGCATCGTTTTCAAATTTTGGTTACTTTTTACATTTTTATTAGAAAATCGTTAAAATTTCAGTTTTTCTTATATATCATCCAAATCGTCGATATACGTAGAAATAGCATCGTTTTCGAATTTCGTGTAATTTTTACATTTTTCTTGGAAATTCGCTAAAATACAATTTTTCTTATATATCTATAGAAATAGCATCGTTTTGGAATTTTCGTTAATTTTTACATTTTTCTTGGGAAATCGTTAAAATTTCAGTTTTTCTTATATATCATTCAAATCGTCGATAAACGTAGATATATCAACGATTAAGAATTTCGGTTAATTTTTACAGTTTACTCGGAAATTCGCTAAAATTCAATTTATCTTAAATATCTTCCAAATCATCTAGATAGCATCGTTTTCAATTTATGTTTAATTTATACATATTTCTAGGAAATTTGCTAAAATTTCAGTTTTTCTTATATATCGTCCAAATCGTCGATATACGTAGAAATAGCATCGTTTTCGAATTTCGTGCAATTTTTACATTTTTCTTGGAAATTCGCTAAAATTCAATTTTTCTTATATATCTATAGAAATAGCATCGTTTTCAAATTTTGGATATTTTTTACATTTTTCTTGGAAATTCCCTAAAATTTCAGATTTTCTTGGAAATCGCTAAAATTTCAGTTTTTCTTATATATCATCCAAATCGTCGATATAGGTAGAAATAGCATCGTTTTCGAATTTCGTGTAATTTTTACATTTTTATTAGAAAATCGTTAAAATTTCAGTTTTTCTTATATATCGTCCAAATCGTCGATATACGTAGAAGTAGCATCCTTTTCGAATTTCGTGCAATTTTTACATTTTTCTTGGAAATTCGCTAAAATTCAATTTTTCTTATATATCTATAGAAATAGCATCGTTTTCAAATTTTGGATAATTTTTACATTTTTCTTGGAAATTCGCTAAAATTTCAGATTTTCTTGGAAATCGCTAAAACTTCAGTTTTTCTTATATATCATCCAAATCGTCGATATACCTTGGAAAATCGTTAAAATTTCGGTTTCCTTGGAAATTCGCTAAAATTTCAGTTTTTCTTATATATCATCCAAATCGTCGATATACGTAGAAATAGCATCGTTTTCGAATTTCGTGTAATTTTTACATTTTTCTTGGAAATTCGCTTAAATTCAATTTTTCTTAAATATCTTCCAAATCATCTAGATAGCATCGTTTTCGAATTTCGTGCAATTTTTACATTTTTCTTGGAAATTCGCTAAAATTCAATTTTTCTTATATATCTATAGAAATAGCATCGTTTTCAAATTTTGGTTAATTTTTACATTTTTCTTGGAAAATCGTTAAAATTTCGGTTTTCTTGGAAATTCGCTAAAATTTCAGTTTTTCTTATATATCATCCAAATCGTCGATATACGTAGAAATAGCATCGTTTTCGAATTTCGTGTAATTTTTACATTTTTCTTGGAAATTCGCTAAAATTCAATTTTTCTTAAATATCTTCCAAATCATCTAGATAGCATCGTTTTCGAATTTCGTTCAATTTTTACGTTTTCCTTGGAAATTCGCTAAAATTCAATTTTTCTTATATATCTATAGAAATAGCATCGTTTTCAAATTTTGGATAATTTTTACATTTGTCTTGGAAATTCGCTAAAATTTCAGATTTTCTTGGAAATCGCTAAAATTTCAGTTTTTCTTATATAGCATCGTTTTCGAATTTCGTGTAATTTTTACATTTTTCTTGGATATTCGCTAAAATTGAATTTTTCTTATATGGAAAAAATTAGCATCGTTTTCAAATTTTGGTTAATTTTTACATTTTTATTAGAAAATCGTTAAAATTTCAGTTTTTCTTATATATCATCCAAATCGTCGATATACGTAGAAATAGCATCGTTTTCGAATTTCGTGCAATTTTTACATTTCTCTTGGGAATTTGCTAAAATTCAATTTTTCTTATATATCTATAGAAATAGCATCGTTTTCAAATTTTGGATAGTTTTTACATTTGTCTTGGAAATTCGCTAAAATTTCAGATTTTCTTGGAAAATCGTTAAAATTTCAGTTTTTCTTATATATCATCCAAATCGTCGATAAATGTAGAAATATCAACGATTAAGAATTTCGGTTAATTTTTACAGTTTACTCGGAAATTCGCTAAAATTCAATTTTTCTTAAATATCTTCCAAATCATCTAGATAGCATCGTTTTCAATTTTTGGTTAATTTATACATATTTCTTGGAAATTTGCTAAAATTTCAGTTTTTCTTATATATCGTCCAAATCGTCGATATACGTAGAAATAGCATCCTTCTCGAATTTCGTGCAATTTTTACATTTTTCTTGGAAATTCGCTAAAATTCAATTTTTCTTATATATCTATAGAAATAGCATCGTTTTCAAATTTTGGTTAATTTTTACATTTTTCTTGGAAAATCGTTAAAATTTCGGTTTTTCTTATATATCGTCCAAATCGTCGATATACGTAGAAATAGCATCCTTTTCGAATTTCGTGCAATTTTTACATTTTTCTTGGAAATTCGCTAAAATTCAATTTTTCTTATATATCTATAGAAATAGCATCGTTTTCAAATTTTGGATAATTTTTACATTTTTCTTGGAAATTCGCTAAAATTCAATTTTTCTTATATATCTATAGAAATAGCATCGTTTTCAAATTTTGGATAATTTTTACATTTTTCTTGGAAATTCGCTAAAATTTCAGATTTTCTTGGAAATCGCTAAAATTTCAGTTTTTCTTATATATCATCCAAATCGTCGATACACCTTGGAAAATCGTTAAAATTTCGGTTTTCTTGGAAATTCGCTAAAATTTCAGTTTTTCTTATATATCATCCAAATCGTCGATATACGTAGAAATTGCATCGTTTTCGAATTTCGTGTAATTTTTACATTTTTCTTGGAAATTCGCTAAAATTCAATTTTTCTTAAATATCTTCCAAATCATCTAGATAGCATCGTTTTCGAATTTCGTGCAATTTTTACATTTTTCTTGGAAATTCGCTAAAATTCAATTTTTCTTATATATCTATAGAAATAGCATCGTTTTCAAATTTTGGTTAATTTTTACATTTTTCTTGGAAAATCGTTAAAATTTCGGTTTTCTTGGAAATTCGCTAAAATTTCAGTTTTTCTTATATATCATCCAATTCGTCGATATACGTAGAAATAGCATCGTTTTCGAATTTCGTGAAATTTTTACATTTTTCTTGGAAATTCGCTAAAATTCAATTTTTCTTAAATATCTTCCAAATCATCCAGATAGCATCGTTTTCGAATTTCGTGCAATTTTTACATTTTTCTTGGAAATTCGCTAAAATTCAATTTTTCTTATATATCTATAGAAATAGCATCGTTTTCAAATTTTGGTTACTTTTTACATTTTTATTAGAAAATCGTTAAAATTTCAGTTTTTCTTATATATCATCCAAATCGTCGATATACGTAGAAATAGCATCGTTTTCGAATTTCGTGTAATTTTTACATTTTTCTTGGAAATTCGCTAAAATTCAATTTTTCTTATATATCTATAGAAATAGCATCGTTTTGGAATTTTCGTTAATTTTTACATTTTTCTTGGGAAATCGTTAAAATTTCAGTTTTTCTTATATATCATTCAAATCGTCGATAAACGTAGATATATCAACGATTAAGAATTTCGGTTAATTTTTACAGTTTACTCGGAAATTCGCTAAAATTCAATTTATCTTAAATATCTTCCAAATCATCTAGATAGCATCGTTTTCAATTTATGTTTAATTTATACATATTTCTTGGAAATTTGCTAAAATTTCAGTTATTCTTATATATCGTCCAAATCGTCGATATACGTAGAAATAGCATCGTTTTCGAATTTCGTGCAATTTTTACATTTTTCTTGGAAATTCGCTAAAATTCAATTTTTCTTATATATCTATAGAAATAGCATCGTTTTCGAATTTCGTGTAATTTTTACATTTTTCTTGGAAATTCACTAAAATTCAATTTTTCTTATATATCTATAGAAACAGCATCGTTTTGGAATTTTCGTTAATTTTTACATTTTTCTTGGGAAATCGTTAAAATTTCAGTTTTTCTTATATATCATTCAAATCGTCGATAAACGTAGATATATCAACGATTAAGAATTTCGGTTAATTTTTACAGTTTACTCGGAAATTCGCTAAAATTCAATTTATCTTAAATATCTTCCAAATCATCTAGATAGCATCGTTTTCAATTTATGTTTAATTTATACATATTTCTTGGAAATTTGCTAAAATTTCAGTTTTTCTTATATATCGTCCAAATCGTCGATATACGTAGAAATAGCATCGTTTTCGAATTTCGTGCAATTTTTACATTTTTCTTGGAAATTCGCTAAAATTCAATTTTTCTTATATATCTATAGAAATAGCATCGTTTTCAAATTTTGGATATTTTTTACATTTTTCTTGGAAATTCCCTAAAATTTCAGATTTTCTTGGAAATCGCTAAAATTTCAGTTTTTCTTATATATCATCCAAATCGTCGATATAGGTAGAAATAGCATCGTTTTCGAATTTCGTGTAATTTTTACATTTTTATTAGAAAATCGTTAAAATTTCAGTTTTTCTTATATATCGTCCAAATCGTCGATATACGTAGAAATAGCATCCTTTTCGAATTTCGTGCAATTTTTACATTTTTCTTGGAAATTCGCTAAAATTCAATTTTTCTTATATATCTATAGAAATAGCATCGTTTTCAAATTTTGGATAATTTTTACATTTTTCTTGGAAATTCGCTAAAATTTCAGATTTTCTTGGAAATCGCTAAAATTTCAGTTTTTCTTATATATCATGCAAATCGTCGATATACCTTGGAAAATCGTTAAAATTTCGGTTTTCTTGGAAATTCGCTAAAATTTCAGTTTTTCTTATATATCATCCAATTCGTCGATATACGTAGAAATAGCATCGTTTTCGAATTTCGTGAAATTTTTACATTTTTCTTGGAAATTCGCTAAAATTCAATTTTTCTTAAATATCTTCCAAATCATCCAGATAGCATCGTTTTCGAATTTCGTGCAATTTTTACATTTTTCTTGGAAATTCGCTAAAATTCAATTTTTCTTATATATCTATAGAAATAGCATCGTTTTCAAATTATGGTTACTTTTTACATTTTTATTAGAAAATCGTTAAAATTTCAGTTTTTCTTATATATCATCCAAATCGTCGATATACGTAGAAATAGCATCGTTTTCGAATTTCGTGTAATTTTTACATTTTTCTTGGAAATTCGCTAAAATACAATTTTTCTTATATATCTATAGAAATAGCATCGTTTTGGAATTTTCGTTAATTTTTACATTTTTCTTGGGAAATCGTTAAAATTTCAGTTTTTCTTATATATCATTCAAATCGTCGATAAACGTAGATATATCAACGATTAAGAATTTCGGTTAATTTTTACAGTTTACTCGGAAATTCGCTAAAATTCAATTTATCTTAAATATCTTCCAAATCATCTAGATAGCATCGTTTTCAATTTATGTTTAATTTATACATATTTCTTGGAAATTTGCTAAAATTTCAGTTTTTCTTATATATCGTCCAAATCGTCGATATACGTAGAAATAGCATCGTTTTCGAATTTCGTGCAATTTTTACATTTTTCTTGGAAATTCGCTAAAATTCAATTTTTCTTATATATCTATAGAAATAGCATCCTTTTCAAATTTTGGATATTTTTTACATTTTTCTTGGAAATTCCCTAAAATTTCAAATTTTCTTGGAAATCGCTAAAATTTCAGTTTTTCTTATATATCATCCAAATCGTCGATATAGGTAGAAATAGCATCGTTTTCGAATTTCGTGTAATTTTTACATTTTTATTAGAAAATCGTTAAAATTTCAGTTTTTCTTATATATCGTCCAAATCGTCGATATACGTAGAAATAGCATCCTTTTCGAATTTCGTGCAATTTTTACATTTTTCTTGGAAATTCGCTAAAATTCAATTTTTCTTATATATCTATAGAAATAGCATCGTTTTCAAATTTTGGATAATTTTTACATTTTTCTTGGAAATTCGCTAAAATTTCAGATTTTCTTGGAAATCGCTAAAACTTCAGTTTTCCTTATATATCATCCAAATCATCGATATACCTTGGAAAATCGTTAAAATTTCGGTTTCCTTGGAAATTCGCTAAAATTTCAGTTTTTCTTATTAATCATCCAAATCGTCGATATACGTAGAAATAGCATCGTTTTCGAATTTCGTGTAATTTTTACATTTTTCTTGGAAATTCGCTTAAATTTAATTTTTCTTAAATATCTTCCAAATCATCTAGATAGCATCGTTTTCGAATTTCGTGCAATTTTTACATTTTTCTTGGAAATTCGCTAAAATTCAATTTTTCTTATATATCTATAGAAATAGCATCGTTTTCAAATTTTGGTTAATTTTTACATTTTTCTTGGAAAATCGTTAAAATTTCGGTTTTCTTGGAAATTCGCTAAAATTTCAGTTTTTCTTATATATCATCCAAATCGTCGATATACGTAGAAATAGCATCGTTTTCGAATTTCGTGTAATTTTTACATTTTTCTTGGAAATTCGCTAAAATTCAATTTTTCTTAAATATCTTCCAAATCATCTAGATAGCATCGTTTTCGAATTTCATTCAATTTTTACGTTTTCCTTGGAAATTCGCTAAAATTCAATTTTTCTTATATATCTATAGAAATAGCATCGTTTTCAAATTTTGGATAATTTTTACATTTGTCTTGGAAATTCGCTAAAATTTCAGATTTTCTTGGAAATCGCTAAAATTTCAGTTTTTCTTATATAGCATCGTTTTCGAATTTCGTGTAATTTTTACATTTTTCTTGGATATTCGCTAAAATTGAATTTTTCTTATATGGAAAAAATTAGCATCGTTTTCAAATTTTGGTTAATTTTTACATTTTTATTAGAAAATCGTTAAAATTTCAGTTTTTCTTATATATCATCCAAATCGTCGATATACGTAGAAATAGCATCGTTTTCGAATTTCGTGCAATTTTTACATTTCTCTTGGGAATTTGCTAAAATTCAATTTTTCCTATATATCTATAGAAATAGCATCGTTTTCAAATTTTGGATAGTTTTTACATTTGTCTTGGAAATTCGCTAAAATTTCAGATTTTCTTGGAAAATCGTTAAAATTTCAGTTTTTCTTATATATCATCCAAATCGTCGATAAATGTAGAAATATCAACGATTAAGAATTTCGGTTAATTTTTACAGTTTACTCGGAAATTCGCTAAAATTCAATTTTTCTTAAATATCTTCCAAATCATCTAGATAGCATCGTTTTCAATTTTTGGTTAATTTATACATATTTCTTGGAAATTTGCTAAAATTTCAGTTTTTCTTATATATCGTCCAAATCGTCGATATACGTAGAAATAGCATCCTTCTCGAATTTCGTGCAATTTTTACATTTTTCTTGGAAATTCGCTAAAATTCAATTTTTCTTATATATCTATAGAAATAGCATCGTTTTCAAATTTTGGTTAATTTTTACATTTTTCTTGGAAAATCGTTAAAATTTCGGTTTTTCTTATATATCGTCCAAATCGTCGATATACGTAGAAATAGCATCCTTTTCGAATTTCGTGCAATTTTTACATTTTTCTTGGAAATTCGCTAAAATTCAATTTTTCTTATATATCTATAGAAATAGCATCGTTTTCAAATTTTGGATAATTTTTACATTTTTCTTGGAAATTCGCTAAAATTCAATTTTTCTTATATATCTATAGAAATAGCATCGTTTTCAAATTTTGGATAATTTTTACATTTTTCTTGGAAATTCGCTAAAATTTCAGATTTTCTTGGAAATCGCTAAAATTTCAGTTTTTCTTATATAGCATCGTTTTCGAATTTCGTGTAATTTTTACATTTTTCTTGGATATTCGCTAAAATTGAATTTTTCTTATATGGAAAAAATTAGCATCGTTTTCAAATTTTGGTTAATTTTTACATTTTTATTAGAAAATCGTTAAAATTTCAGTTTTTCTTATATATCATCCAAATCGTCGATATACGTAGAAATAGCATCGTTTTCGAATTTCGTGCAATTTTTACATTTCTCTTGGGAATTTGCTAAAATTCAATTTTTCCTATATATCTATAGAAATAGCATCGTTTTCAAATTTTGGATAGTTTTTACATTTGTCTTGGAAATTCGCTAAAATTTCAGATTTTCTTGGAAAATCGTTAAAATTTCAGTTTTTCTTATATATCATCCAAATCGTCGATAAATGTAGAAATATCAACGATTAAGAATTTCGGTTAATTTTTACAGTTTACTCGGAAATTCGCTAAAATTCAATTTTTCTTAAATATCTTCCAAATCATCTAGATAGCATCGTTTTCAATTTTTGGTTAATTTATACATATTTCTTGGAAATTTGCTAAAATTTCAGTTTTTCTTATATATCGTCCAAATCGTCGATATACGTAGAAATAGCATCCTTCTCGAATTTCGTGCAATTTTTACATTTTTCTTGGAAATTCGCTAAAATTCAATTTTTCTTATATATCTATAGAAATAGCATCGTTTTCAAATTTTGGTTAATTTTTACATTTTTCTTGGAAAATCGTTAAAATTTCGGTTTTTCTTATATATCGTCCAAATCGTCGATATACGTAGAAATAGCATCCTTTTCGAATTTCGTGCAATTTTTACATTTTTCTTGGAAATTCGCTAAAATTCAATTTTTCTTATATATCTATAGAAATAGCATCGTTTTCAAATTTTGGATAATTTTTACATTTTTCTTGGAAATTCGCTAAAATTCAATTTTTCTTATATATCTATAGAAATAGCATCGTTTTCAAATTTTGGATAATTTTTACATTTTTCTTGGAAATTCGCTAAAATTTCAGATTTTCTTGGAAATCGCTAAAATTTCAGTTTTTCTTATATATCATCCAAATCGTCGATACACCTTGGAAAATCGTTAAAATTTCGGTTTTCTTGGAAATTCGCTAAAATTTCAGTTTTTCCTATATATCATCCAAATCGTCGATATACGGAGAAATTGCATCGTTTTCGAATTTCGTGTAATTTTTACATTTTTCTTGGAAATTCGCTAAAATTCAATTTTTCTTAAATATCTTCCAAATCATCTAGATAGCATCGTTTTCGAATTTCGTGCAATTTTTACATTTTTCTTGGAAATTCGCTAAAATTCAATTTTTCTTATATATCTATAGAAATAGCATCGTTTTCAAATTTTAGTTAATTTTTACATTTTTCTTGGAAAATCGTTAAAATTTCGGTTTTCTTGGAAATTCGCTAAAATTTCAGTTTTTCTTATATATCATCCAATTCGTCGATATACGTAGAAATAGCATCGTTTTCGAATTTCGTGAAATTTTTACATTTTTCTTGGAAATTCGCTAAAATTCAATTTTTCTTAAATATCTTCCAAATCATCCAGATAGCATCGTTTTCGAATTTCGTGCAATTTTTACATTTTTCTTGGAAATTCGCTAAAATTCAATTTTTCTTATATATCTATAGAAATAGCATCGTTTTCAAATTTTGGTTACTTTTTACATTTTTATTAGAAAATCGTTAAAATTTCAGTTTTTCTTATATATCATCCAAATCGTCGATATACGTAGAAATAGCATCGTTTTCGAATTTCGTGTAATTTTTACATTTTTATTAGAAAATCGTTAAAATTTCAGTTTTTCTTATATATCGTCCAAATCGTCGATATACGTAGAAGTAGCATCCTTTTCGAATTTCGTGCAATTTTTACATTTTTCTTGGAAATTCGCTAAAATTCAATTTTTCTTATATATCTATAGAAATAGCATCGTTTTCAAATTTTGGATAATTTTTACATTTTTCTTGGAAATTCGCTAAAATTTCAGATTTTCTTGGAAATCGCTAAAACTTCAGTTTTTCTTATATATCATCCAAATCGTCGATATACCTTGGAAAATCGTTAAAATTTCGGTTTCCTTGGAAATTCGCTAAAATTTCAGTTTTTCTTATATATCATCCAAATCGTCGATATACGTAGAAATAGCATCGTTTTCGAATTTCGTGTAATTTTTACATTTTTCTTGGAAATTCGCTTAAATTCAATTTTTCTTAAATATCTTCCAAATCATCTAGATAGCATCGTTTTCGAATTTCGTGCAATTTTTACATTTTTCTTGGAAATTCGCTAAAATTCAATTTTTCTTATATATCTATAGAAATAGCATCGTTTTCAAATTTTGGTTAATTTTTACATTTTTCTTGGAAAATCGTTAAAATTTCGGTTTTCTTGGAAATTCGCTAAAATTTCAGTTTTTCTTATATATCATCCAAATCGTCGATATACGTAGAAATAGCATCGTTTTCGAATTTCGTGTAATTTTTACATTTTTCTTGGAAATTCGCTAAAATTCAATTTTTCTTAAATATCTTCCAAATCATCTAGATAGCATCGTTTTCGAATTTCGTTCAATTTTTACGTTTTCCTTGGAAATTCGCTAAAATTCAATTTTTCTTATATATCTATAGAAATAGCATCGTTTTCAAATTTTGGATAATTTTTACATTTGTCTTGGAAATTCGCTAAAATTTCAGATTTTCTTGGAAATCGCTAAAATTTCAGTTTTTCTTATATAGCATCGTTTTCGAATTTCGTGTAATTTTTACATTTCTCTTGGGAATTTGCTAAAATTCAATTTTTCTTATATATCTATAGAAATAGCATCGTTTTCAAATTTTGGTTAATTTTTACATTTTTATTAGAAAATCGTTAAAATTTCAGTTTTTCTTATATATCGTCCAAATCGTCGATATACGTAGAAATAGCATCCTTCTCGAATTTCGTGCAATTTTTACATTTTTCTTGGAAATTCGCTAAAATTCAATTTTTCTTATATATCTATAGAAATAGCATCGTTTTCAAATTTTGGTTAATTTTTACATTTTTCTTGGAAAATCGTTAAAATTTCGGTTTTTCTTATATATCGTCCAAATCGTCGATATACGTAGAAATAGCATCCTTTTCGAATTTCGTGCAATTTTTACATTTTTCTTGGAAATTCGCTAAAATTCAATTTTTCTTATATATCTATAGAAATAGCATCGTTTTCAAATTTTGGATAATTTTTACATTTTTCTTGGAAATTCGCTAAAATTCAATTTTTCTTATATATCTATAGAAATAGCATCGTTTTCAAATTTTGGATAATTTTTACATTTTTCTTGGAAATTCGCTAAAATTTCAGATTTTCTTGGAAATCGCTAAAATTTCAGTTTTTCTTATATATCATCCAAATCGTCGATACACCTTGGAAAATCGTTAAAATTTCGGTTTTCTTGGAAATTCGCTAAAATTTCAGTTTTTCCTATATATCATCCAAATCGTCGATATACGGAGAAATTGCATCGTTTTCGAATTTCGTGTAATTTTTACATTTTTCTTGGAAATTCGCTAAAATTCAATTTTTCTTAAATATCTTCCAAATCATCTAGATAGCATCGTTTTCGAATTTCGTGCAATTTTTACATTTTTCTTGGAAATTCGCTAAAATTCAATTTTTCTTATATATCTATAGAAATAGCATCGTTTTCAAATTTTAGTTAATTTTTACATTTTTCTTGGAAAATCGTTAAAATTTCGGTTTTCTTGGAAATTCGCTAAAATTTCAGTTTTTCTTATATATCATCCAATTCGTCGATATACGTAGAAATAGCATCGTTTTCGAATTTCGTGAAATTTTTACATTTTTCTTGGAAATTCGCTAAAATTCAATTTTTCTTAAATATCTTCCAAATCATCCAGATAGCATCGTTTTCGAATTTCGTGCAATTTTTACATTTTTCTTGGAAATTCGCTAAAATTCAATTTTTCTTATATATCTATAGAAATAGCATCGTTTTCAAATTTTGGTTACTTTTTACATTTTTATTAGAAAATCGTTAAAATTTCAGTTTTTCTTATATATCATCCAAATCGTCGATATACGTAGAAATAGCATCGTTTTCGAATTTCGTGTAATTTTTACATTTTTATTAGAAAATCGTTAAAATTTCAGTTTTTCTTATATATCGTCCAAATCGTCGATATACGTAGAAGTAGCATCCTTTTCGAATTTCGTGCAATTTTTACATTTTTCTTGGAAATTCGCTAAAATTCAATTTTTCTTATATATCTATAGAAATAGCATCGTTTTCAAATTTTGGATAATTTTTACATTTTTCTTGGAAATTCGCTAAAATTTCAGATTTTCTTGGAAATCGCTAAAACTTCAGTTTTTCTTATATATCATCCAAATCGTCGATATACCTTGGAAAATCGTTAAAATTTCGGTTTCCTTGGAAATTCGCTAAAATTTCAGTTTTTCTTATATATCATCCAAATCGTCGATATACGTAGAAATAGCATCGTTTTCGAATTTCGTGTAATTTTTACATTTTTCTTGGAAATTCGCTTAAATTCAATTTTTCTTAAATATCTTCCAAATCATCTAGATAGCATCGTTTTCGAATTTCGTGCAATTTTTACATTTTTCTTGGAAATTCGCTAAAATTCAATTTTTCTTATATATCTATAGAAATAGCATCGTTTTCAAATTTTGGTTAATTTTTACATTTTTCTTGGAAAATCGTTAAAATTTCGGTTTTCTTGGAAATTCGCTAAAATTTCAGTTTTTCTTATATATCATCCAAATCGTCGATATACGTAGAAATAGCATCGTTTTCGAATTTCGTGTAATTTTTACATTTTTCTTGGAAATTCGCTAAAATTCAATTTTTCTTAAATATCTTCCAAATCATCTAGATAGCATCGTTTTCGAATTTCGTTCAATTTTTACGTTTTCCTTGGAAATTCGCTAAAATTCAATTTTTCTTATATATCTATAGAAATAGCATCGTTTTCAAATTTTGGATAATTTTTACATTTGTCTTGGAAATTCGCTAAAATTTCAGATTTTCTTGGAAATCGCTAAAATTTCAGTTTTTCTTATATAGCATCGTTTTCGAATTTCGTGTAATTTTTACATTTTTCTTGGATATTCGCTAAAATTGAATTTTTCTTATATGGAAAAAATTAGCATCGTTTTCAAATTTTGGTTAATTTTTACATTTTTATTAGAAAATCGTTAAAATTTCAGTTTTTCTTATATATCATCCAAATCGTCGATATACGTAGAAATAGCATCGTTTTCGAATTTCGTGCAATTTTTACATTTCTCTTGGGAATTTGCTAAAATTCAATTTTTCTTATATATCTATAGAAATAGCATCGTTTTCAAATTTTGGATAGTTTTTACATTTGTCTTGGAAATTCGCTAAAATTTCAGATTTTCTTGGAAAATCGTTAAAATTTCAGTTTTTCTTATATATCATCCAAATCGTCGATAAATGTAGAAATATCAACGATTAAGAATTTCGGTTAATTTTTACAGTTTACTCGGAAATTCGCTAAAATTCAATTTTTCTTAAATATCTTCCAAATCATCTAGATAGCATCGTTTTCAATTTTTGGTTAATTTATACATATTTCTTGGAAATTTGCTAAAATTTCAGTTTTTCTTATATATCGTCCAAATCGTCGATATACGTAGAAATAGCATCCTTCTCGAATTTCGTGCAATTTTTACATTTTTCTTGGAAATTCGCTAAAATTCAATTTTTCTTATATATCTATAGAAATAGCATCGTTTTCAAATTTTGGTTAATTTTTACATTTTTCTTGGAAAATCGTTAAAATTTCGGTTTTTCTTATATATCGTCCAAATCGTCGATATACGTAGAAATAGCATCCTTTTCGAATTTCGTGCAATTTTTACATTTTTCTTGGAAATTCGCTAAAATTCAATTTTTCTTATATATCTATAGAAATAGCATCGTTTTCAAATTTTGGATAATTTTTACATTTTTCTTGGAAATTCGCTAAAATTCAATTTTTCTTATATATCTATAGAAATAGCATCGTTTTCAAATTTTGGATAATTTTTACATTTTTCTTGGAAATTCGCTAAAATTTCAGATTTTCTTGGAAATCGCTAAAATTTCAGTTTTTCTTATATATCATCCAAATCGTCGATACACCTTGGAAAATCGTTAAAATTTCGGTTTTCTTGGAAATTCGCTAAAATTTCAGTTTTTCTTATATATCATCCAAATCGTCGATATACGTAGAAATTGCATCGTTTTCGAATTTCGTGTAATTTTTACATTTTTCTTGGAAATTCGCTAAAATTCAATTTTTCTTAAATATCTTCCAAATCATCTAGATAGCATCGTTTTCGAATTTCGTGCAATTTTTACATTTTTCTTGGAAATTCGCTAAAATTCAATTTTTCTTATATATCTATAGAAATAGCATCGTTTTCAAATTTTGGTTAATTTTTACATTTTTCTTGGAAAATCGTTAAAATTTCGGTTTTCTTGGAAATTCGCTAAAATTTCAGTTTTTCTTATATATCATCCAATTCGTCGATATACGTAGAAATAGCATCGTTTTCGAATTTCGTGAAATTTTTACATTTTTCTTGGAAATTCGCTAAAATTCAATTTTTCTTAAATATCTTCCAAATCATCCAGATAGCATCGTTTTCGAATTTCGTGCAATTTTTACATTTTTCTTGGAAATTCGCTAAAATTCAATTTTTCTTATATATCTATAGAAATAGCATCGTTTTCAAATTTTGGTTACTTTTTACATTTTTATTAGAAAATCGTTAAAATTTCAGTTTTTCTTATATATCATCCAAATCGTCGATATACGTAGAAATAGCATCGTTTTCGAATTTCGTGTAATTTTTACATTTTTCTTGGAAATTCGCTAAAATTCAATTTTTCTTATATATCTATAGAAATAGCATCGTTTTGGAATTTTCGTTAATTTTTACATTTTTCTTGGGAAATCGTTAAAATTTCAGTTTTTCTTATATATCATTCAAATCGTCGATAAACGTAGATATATCAACGATTAAGAATTTCGGTTAATTTTTACAGTTTACTCGGAAATTCGCTAAAATTCAATTTATCTTAAATATCTTCCAAATCATCTAGATAGCATCGTTTTCAATTTATGTTTAATTTATACATATTTCTTGGAAATTTGCTAAAATTTCAGTTATTCTTATATATCGTCCAAATCGTCGATATACGTAGAAATAGCATCGTTTTCGAATTTCGTGCAATTTTTACATTTTTCTTGGAAATTCGCTAAAATTCAATTTTTCTTATATATCTATAGAAATAGCATCGTTTTCGAATTTCGTGTAATTTTTACATTTTTCTTGGAAATTCACTAAAATTCAATTTTTCTTATATATCTATAGAAACAGCATCGTTTTGGAATTTTCGTTAATTTTTACATTTTTCTTGGGAAATCGTTAAAATTTCAGTTTTTCTTATATATCATTCAAATCGTCGATAAACGTAGATATATCAACGATTAAGAATTTCGGTTAATTTTTACAGTTTACTCGGAAATTCGCTAAAATCCAATTTATCTTAAATATCTTCCAAATCATCTAGATAGCATCGTTTTCAATTTATGTTTAATTTATACATATTTCTTGGAAATTTGCTAAAATTTCAGTTTTTCTTATATATCGTCCAAATCGTCGATATACGTAGAAATAGCATCGTTTTCGAATTTCGTGCAATTTTTACATTTTTCTTGGAAATTCGCTAAAATTCAATTTTTCTTATATATCTATAGAAATAGCATCGTTTTCAAATTTTGGATATTTTTTACATTTTTCTTGGAAATTCCCTAAAATTTCAGATTTTCTTGGAAATCGCTAAAATTTCAGTTTTTCTTATATATCATCCAAATCGTCGATATAGGTAGAAATAGCATCGTTTTCGAATTTCGTGTAATTTTTACATTTTTATTAGAAAATCGTTAAAATTTCAGTTTTTCTTATATATCGTCCAAATCGTCGATATACGTAGAAATAGCATCCTTTTCGAATTTCGTGCAATTTTTACATTTTTCTTGGAAATTCGCTAAAATTCAATTTTTCTTATATATCTATAGAAATAGCATCGTTTTCAAATTTTGGATAATTTTTACATTTTTCTTGGAAATTCGCTAAAATTTCAGATTTTCTTGGAAATCGCTAAAATTTCAGTTTTTCTTATATATCATGCAAATCGTCGATATACCTTGGAAAATCGTTAAAATTTCGGTTTTCTTGGAAATTCGCTAAAATTTCAGTTTTTCTTATATATCATCCAATTCGTCGATATACGTAGAAATAGCATCGTTTTCGAATTTCGTGAAATTTTTACATTTTTCTTGGAAATTCGCTAAAATTCAATTTTTCTTAAATATCTTCCAAATCATCCAGATAGCATCGTTTTCGAATTTCGTGCAATTTTTACATTTTTCTTGGAAATTCGCTAAAATTCAATTTTTCTTATATATCTATAGAAATAGCATCGTTTTCAAATTATGGTTACTTTTTACATTTTTATTAGAAAATCGTTAAAATTTCAGTTTTTCTTATATATCATCCAAATCGTCGATATACGTAGAAATAGCATCGTTTTCGAATTTCGTGTAATTTTTACATTTTTCTTGGAAATTCGCTAAAATACAATTTTTCTTATATATCTATAGAAATAGCATCGTTTTGGAATTTTCGTTAATTTTTACATTTTTCTTGGGAAATCGTTAAAATTTCAGTTTTTCTTATATATCATTCAAATCGTCGATAAACGTAGATATATCAACGATTAAGAATTTCGGTTAATTTTTACAGTTTACTCGGAAATTCGCTAAAATTCAATTTATCTTAAATGTCTTCCAAATCATCTAGATAGCATCGTTTTCAATTTATGTTTAATTTATACATATTTCTTGGAAATTTGCTAAAATTTCAGTTTTTCTTATATATCGTCCAAATCGTCGATATACGTAGAAATAGCATCGTTTTCGAATTTCGTGCAATTTTTACATTTTTCTTGGAAATTCGCTAAAATTCAATTTTTCTTATATATCTATAGAAATAGCATCCTTTTCAAATTTTGGATATTTTTTACATTTTTCTTGGAAATTCCCTAAAATTTCAAATTTTCTTGGAAATCGCTAAAATTTCAGTTTTTCTTATATATCATCCAAATCGTCGATATAGGTAGAAATAGCATCGTTTTCGAATTTCGTGTAATTTTTACATTTTTATTAGAAAATCGTTAAAATTTCAGTTTTTCTTATATATCGTCCAAATCGTCGATATACGTAGAAATAGCATCCTTTTCGAATTTCGTGCAATTTTTACATTTTTCTTGGAAATTCGCTAAAATTCAATTTTTCTTATATATCTATAGAAATAGCATCGTTTTCAAATTTTGGATAATTTTTACATTTTTCTTGGAAATTCGCTAAAATTTCAGATTTTCTTGGAAATCGCTAAAACTTCAGTTTTCCTTATATATCATCCAAATCGTCGATATACCTTGGAAAATCGTTAAAATTTCGGTTTCCTTGGAAATTCGCTAAAATTTCAGTTTTTCTTATTAATCATCCAAATCGTCGATATACGTAGAAATAGCATCGTTTTCGAATTTCGTGTAATTTTTACATTTTTCTTGGAAATTCGCTTAAATTCAATTTTTCTTAAATATCTTCCAAATCATCTAGATAGCATCGTTTTCGAATTTCGTGCAATTTTTACATTTTTCTTGGAAATTCGCTAAAATTCAATTTTTCTTATATATCTATAGAAATAGCATCGTTTTCAAATTTTGGTTAATTTTTACATTTTTCTTGGAAAATCGTTAAAATTTCGGTTTTCTTGGAAATTCGCTAAAATTTCAGTTTTTCTTATATATCATCCAAATCGTCGATATACGTAGAAATAGCATCGTTTTCGAATTTCGTGTAATTTTTACATTTTTCTTGGAAATTCGCTAAAATTCAATTTTTCTTAAATATCTTCCAAATCATCTAGATAGCATCGTTTTCGAATTTCATTCAATTTTTACGTTTTCCTTGGAAATTCGCTAAAATTCAATTTTTCTTATATATCTATAGAAATAGCATCGTTTTCAAATTTTGGATAATTTTTACATTTGTCTTGGAAATTCGCTAAAATTTCAGATTTTCTTGGAAATCGCTAAAATTTCAGTTTTTCTTATATAGCATCGTTTTCGAATTTCGTGTAATTTTTACATTTTTCTTGGATATTCGCTAAAATTGAATTTTTCTTATATGGAAAAAATTAGCATCGTTTTCAAATTTTGGTTAATTTTTACATTTTTATTAGAAAATCGTTAAAATTTCAGTTTTTCTTATATATCATCCAAATCGTCGATATACGTAGAAATAGCATCGTTTTCGAATTTCGTGCAAT
This sequence comes from Agrilus biguttatus, assembly GCA_963921985.1. Taxonomy (NCBI): domain Eukaryota; kingdom Metazoa; phylum Arthropoda; class Insecta; order Coleoptera; family Buprestidae; genus Agrilus; species Agrilus biguttatus. Next base: position 20,331,918 of record OY998117.1, on the reverse strand, counting down.
TTTTACATTTCTCTTGGGAATTTGCTAAAATTCAATTTTTCCTATATATCTATAGAAATAGCATCGTTTTCAAATTTTGGATAGTTTTTACATTTGTCTTGGAAATTCGCTAAAATTTCAGATTTTCTTGGAAAATCGTTAAAATTTCAGTTTTTCTTATATATCATCCAAATCGTCGATAAATGTAGAAATATCAACGATTAAGAATTTCGGTTAATTTTTACAGTTTACTCGGAAATTCGCTAAAATTCAATTTTTCTTAAATATCTTCCAAATCATCTAGATAGCATCGTTTTCAATTTTTGGTTAATTTATACATATTTCTTGGAAATTTGCTAAAATTTCAGTTTTTCTTATATATCGTCCAAATCGTCGATATACGTAGAAATAGCATCCTTCTCGAATTTCGTGCAATTTTTACATTTTTCTTGGAAATTCGCTAAAATTCAATTTTTCTTATATATCTATAGAAATAGCATCGTTTTCAAATTTTGGTTAATTTTTACATTTTTCTTGGAAAATCGTTAAAATTTCGGTTTTTCTTATATATCGTCCAAATCGTCGATATACGTAGAAATAGCATCCTTTTCGAATTTCGTGCAATTTTTACATTTTTCTTGGAAATTCGCTAAAATTCAATTTTTCTTATATATCTATAGAAATAGCATCGTTTTCAAATTTTGGATAATTTTTACATTTTTCTTGGAAATTCGCTAAAATTCAATTTTTCTTATATATCTATAGAAATAGCATCGTTTTCAAATTTTGGATAATTTTTACATTTTTCTTGGAAATTCGCTAAAATTTCAGATTTTCTTGGAAATCGCTAAAATTTCAGTTTTTCTTATATAGCATCGTTTTCGAATTTCGTGTAATTTTTACATTTTTCTTGGATATTCGCTAAAATTGAATTTTTCTTATATGGAAAAAATTAGCATCGTTTTCAAATTTTGGTTAATTTTTACATTTTTATTAGAAAATCGTTAAAATTTCAGTTTTTCTTATATATCATCCAAATCGTCGATATACGTAGAAATAGCATCGTTTTCGAATTTCGTGCAATTTTTACATTTCTCTTGGGAATTTGCTAAAATTCAATTTTTCCTATATATCTATAGAAATAGCATCGTTTTCAAATTTTGGATAGTTTTTACATTTGTCTTGGAAATTCGCTAAAATTTCAGATTTTCTTGGAAAATCGTTAAAATTTCAGTTTTTCTTATATATCATCCAAATCGTCGATAAATGTAGAAATATCAACGATTAAGAATTTCGGTTAATTTTTACAGTTTACTCGGAAATTCGCTAAAATTCAATTTTTCTTAAATATCTTCCAAATCATCTAGATAGCATCGTTTTCAATTTTTGGTTAATTTATACATATTTCTTGGAAATTTGCTAAAATTTCAGTTTTTCTTATATATCGTCCAAATCGTCGATATACGTAGAAATAGCATCCTTCTCGAATTTCGTGCAATTTTTACATTTTTCTTGGAAATTCGCTAAAATTCAATTTTTCTTATATATCTATAGAAATAGCATCGTTTTCAAATTTTGGTTAATTTTTACATTTTTCTTGGAAAATCGTTAAAATTTCGGTTTTTCTTATATATCGTCCAAATCGTCGATATACGTAGAAATAGCATCCTTTTCGAATTTCGTGCAATTTTTACATTTTTCTTGGAAATTCGCTAAAATTCAATTTTTCTTATATATCTATAGAAATAGCATCGTTTTCAAATTTTGGATAATTTTTACATTTTTCTTGGAAATTCGCTAAAATTCAATTTTTCTTATATATCTATAGAAATAGCATCGTTTTCAAATTTTGGATAATTTTTACATTTTTCTTGGAAATTCGCTAAAATTTCAGATTTTCTTGGAAATCGCTAAAATTTCAGTTTTTCTTATATATCATCCAAATCGTCGATACACCTTGGAAAATCGTTAAAATTTCGGTTTTCTTGGAAATTCGCTAAAATTTCAGTTTTTCCTATATATCATCCAAATCGTCGATATACGGAGAAATTGCATCGTTTTCGAATTTCGTGTAATTTTTACATTTTTCTTGGAAATTCGCTAAAATTCAATTTTTCTTAAATATCTTCCAAATCATCTAGATAGCATCGTTTTCGAATTTCGTGCAATTTTTACATTTTTCTTGGAAATTCGCTAAAATTCAATTTTTCTTATATATCTATAGAAATAGCATCGTTTTCAAATTTTAGTTAATTTTTACATTTTTCTTGGAAAATCGTTAAAATTTCGGTTTTCTTGGAAATTCGCTAAAATTTCAGTTTTTCTTATATATCATCCAATTCGTCGATATACGTAGAAATAGCATCGTTTTCGAATTTCGTGAAATTTTTACATTTTTCTTGGAAATTCGCTAAAATTCAATTTTTCTTAAATATCTTCCAAATCATCCAGATAGCATCGTTTTCGAATTTCGTGCAATTTTTACATTTTTCTTGGAAATTCGCTAAAATTCAATTTTTCTTATATATCTATAGAAATAGCATCGTTTTCAAATTTTGGTTACTTTTTACATTTTTATTAGAAAATCGTTAAAATTTCAGTTTTTCTTATATATCATCCAAATCGTCGATATACGTAGAAATAGCATCGTTTTCGAATTTCGTGTAATTTTTACATTTTTCTTGGAAATTCGCTAAAATTCAATTTTTCTTATATATCTATAGAAATAGCATCGTTTTGGAATTTTCGTTAATTTTTACATTTTTCTTGGAAAATCGTTAAAATTTCAGTTTTTCTTATATATCATTCAAATTGTCGATAAACGTAGATATATCAACGATTAAGAATTTCGGTTAATTTTTACAGTTTACTCGGAAATTCGCTAAAATTCAATTTATCTTAAATATCTTCCAAATCATCTAGATAGCATCGTTTTCAATTTATGTTTAATTTATACATATTTCTTGGAAATTTGCTAAAATTTCAGTTTTTCTTATATATCGTCCAAATCGTCGATATACGTAGAAATAGCATCGTTTTCGAATTTCGTGCAATTTTTACATTTTTCTTGGAAATTCGCTAAAATTCAATTTTTCTTATATATCTATAGAAATAGCATCGTTTTCAAATTTTGGATATTTTTTACATTTTTCTTGGAAATTCCCTAAAATTTCAGATTTTCTTGGAAATCGCTAAAATTTCAGTTTTTCTTATATATCATCCAAATCGTCGATATAGGTAGAAATAGCATCGTTTTCGAATTTCGTGTAATTTTTACATTTTTATTAGAAAATCGTTAAAATTTCAGTTTTTCTTATATATCGTCCAAATCGTCGATATACGTAGAAATAGCATCCTTTTCGAATTTCGTGCAATTTTTACATTTTTCTTGGAAATTCGCTAAAATTCAATTTTTCTTATATATCTATAGAAATAGCATCGTTTTCAAATTTTGGATAATTTTTACATTTTTCTTGGAAATTCGCTAAAATTTCAGATTTTCTTGGAAATCGCTAAAATTTCAGTTTTTCTTATATATCATCCAAATCGTCGATATACCTTGGAAAATCGTTAAAATTTCGGTTTCCTTGGAAATTCGCTAAAATTTCAGTTTTTCTTATATATCATCCAAATCGTCGATATACGTAGAAATAGCATCGTTTTCGAATTTCGTGTAATTTTTACATTTTTCTTGGAAATTCGCTTAAATTCAATTTTTCTTAAATATCTTCCAAATCATCTAGATAGCATCGTTTTCGAATTTCGTGCAATTTTTACATTTTTCTTGGAAATTCGCTAAAATTCAATTTTTCTTATATATCTATAGAAATAGCATCGTTTTCAAATTTTGGTTAATTTTTACATTTTTCTTGGAAAATCGTTAAAATTTCGGTTTTCTTGGAAATTCGCTAAAATTTCAGTTTTTCTTATATATCATCCAAATCGTCGATATACGTAGAAATAGCATCGTTTTCGAATTTCGTGTAATTTTTACATTTTTCTTGGAAATTCGCTAAAATTCAATTTTTCTTAAATATCTTCTAAATCATCTAGATAGCATCGTTTTCGAATTTCGTTCAATTTTTACGTTTTTCTTGGAAATTCGCTAAAATTCAATTTTTCTTATATATCTATAGAAATAGCATCGTTTTCAAATTTTGGATAATTTTTACATTTGTCTTGGAAATTCGCTAAAATTTCAGATTTTCTTGGAAATCGCTAAAATTTCAGTTTTTCTTATATAGCATCGTTTTCGAATTTCGTGTAATTTTTACATTTTTATTAGAAAATCGTTAAAATTTCAGTTTTTCTTATATATCATCCAAATCGTCGATATACGTAGAAATAGCATCGTTTTCGAATTTCGTGCAATTTTAAATTTCTCTTGGGAATTCGCTAAAATTCAATTTTTCTTATATATCTATAGAAATAGCATCGTTTTCAAATTTTGGATAGTTTTTACATTTGTCTTGGAAATTCGCTAAAATTTCAGATTTTCTTGGAAAATCGTTAAAATTTCAGTTTTTCTTATATATCATCCAAATCGTCGATAAATGTAGAAATATCAACGATTGAGAATTTCGGTTAATTTTTACAGTTTACTCGGAAATTCGCTAAAATTCAATTTTTCTTAAATATCTTCCAAATCATCTAGATAGCATCGTTTTCAATTTTTGGTTAATTTATACATATTTCTTGGAAATTTGCTAAAATTTCAGTTTTTCTTATATATCGTCCAAATCGTCGATATACGTAGAAATAGCATCCTTCTCGAATTTCGTGCAATTTTTACATTTTTCTTGGAAATTCGCTAAAATTCAATTTTTCTTATATATCTATAGAAATAGCATCGTTTTCAAATTTTGGTTAATTTTTACATTTTTCTTGGAAAATCGTTAAAATTTCGGTTTTTCTTATATATCGTCCAAATCGTCGATATACGTAGAAATAGCATCCTTTTCGAATTTCGTGCAATTTTTACATTTTTCTTGGAAATTCGCTAAAATTCAATTTTTCTTATATATCTATAGAAATAGCATCGTTTTCAAATTTTGGATAATTTTTACATTTTTCTTGGAAATTCGCTAAAATTTCAGATTTTCTTGGAAATCGCTAAAATTTCAGTTTTTCTTATATATCATGCAAATCGTCGATATACCTTGGAAAATCGTTAAAATTTCGGTTTTCTTGGAAATTCGCTAAAATTTCAGTTTTTCTTATATATCATCCAATTCGTCGATATACGTAGAAATAGCATCGTTTTCGAATTTCGTGAAATTTTTACATTTTTCTTGGAAATTCGCTAAAATTCAATTTTTCTTAAATATCTTCCAAATCATCCAGATAGCATCGTTTTCGAATTTCGTGCAATTTTTACATTTTTCTTGGAAATTCGCTAAAATTCAATTTTTCTTATATATCTATAGAAATAGCATCGTTTTCAAATTATGGTTACTTTTTACATTTTTATTAGAAAATCGTTAAAATTTCAGTTTTTCTTATATATCATCCAAATCGTCGATATACGTAGAAATAGCATCGTTTTCGAATTTCGTGTAATTTTTACATTTTTCTTGGAAATTCGCTAAAATACAATTTTTCTTATATATCTATAGAAATAGCATCGTTTTGGAATTTTCGTTAATTTTTACATTTTTCTTGGGAAATCGTTAAAATTTCAGTTTTTCTTATATATCATTCAAATCGTCGATAAACGTAGATATATCAACGATTAAGAATTTCGGTTAATTTTTACAGTTTACTCGGAAATTCGCTAAAATTCAATTTATCTTAAATGTCTTCCAAATCATCTAGATAGCATCGTTTTCAATTTATGTTTAATTTATACATATTTCTTGGAAATTTGCTAAAATTTCAGTTTTTCTTATATATCGTCCAAATCGTCGATATACGTAGAAATAGCATCGTTTTCGAATTTCGTGCAATTTTTACATTTTTCTTGGAAATTCGCTAAAATTCAATTTTTCTTATATATCTATAGAAATAGCATCCTTTTCAAATTTTGGATATTTTTTACATTTTTCTTGGAAATTCCCTAAAATTTCAAATTTTCTTGGAAATCGCTAAAATTTCAGTTTTTCTTATATATCATCCAAATCGTCGATATAGGTAGAAATAGCATCGTTTTCGAATTTCGTGTAATTTTTACATTTTTATTAGAAAATCGTTAAAATTTCAGTTTTTCTTATATATCGTCCAAATCGTCGATATACGTAGAAATAGCATCCTTTTCGAATTTCGTGCAATTTTTACATTTTTCTTGGAAATTCGCTAAAATTCAATTTTTCTTATATATCTATAGAAATAGCATCGTTTTCAAATTTTGGATAATTTTTACATTTTTCTTGGAAATTCGCTAAAATTTCAGATTTTCTTGGAAATCGCTAAAACTTCAGTTTTCCTTATATATCATCCAAATCGTCGATATACCTTGGAAAATCGTTAAAATTTCGGTTTCCTTGGAAATTCGCTAAAATTTCAGTTTTTCTTATTAATCATCCAAATCGTCGATATACGTAGAAATAGCATCGTTTTCGAATTTCGTGTAATTTTTACATTTTTCTTGGAAATTCGCTTAAATTCAATTTTTCTTAAATATCTTCCAAATCATCTAGATAGCATCGTTTTCGAATTTCGTGCAATTTTTACATTTTTCTTGGAAATTCGCTAAAATTCAATTTTTCTTATATATCTATAGAAATAGCATCGTTTTCAAATTTTGGTTAATTTTTACATTTTTCTTGGAAAATCGTTAAAATTTCGGTTTTCTTGGAAATTCGCTAAAATTTCAGTTTTTCTTATATATCATCCAAATCGTCGATATACGTAGAAATAGCATCGTTTTCGAATTTCGTGTAATTTTTACATTTTTCTTGGAAATTCGCTAAAATTCAATTTTTCTTAAATATCTTCCAAATCATCTAGATAGCATCGTTTTCGAATTTCATTCAATTTTTACGTTTTCCTTGGAAATTCGCTAAAATTCAATTTTTCTTATATATCTATAGAAATAGCATCGTTTTCAAATTTTGGATAATTTTTACATTTGTCTTGGAAATTCGCTAAAATTTCAGATTTTCTTGGAAATCGCTAAAATTTCAGTTTTTCTTATATAGCATCGTTTTCGAATTTCGTGTAATTTTTACATTTTTCTTGGATATTCGCTAAAATTGAATTTTTCTTATATGGAAAAAATTAGCATCGTTTTCAAATTTTGGTTAATTTTTACATTTTTATTAGAAAATCGTTAAAATTTCAGTTTTTCTTATATATCATCCAAATCGTCGATATACGTAGAAATAGCATCGTTTTCGAATTTCGTGCAATTTTTACATTTCTCTTGGGAATTTGCTAAAATTCAATTTTTCCTATATATCTATAGAAATAGCATCGTTTTCAAATTTTGGATAGTTTTTACATTTGTCTTGGAAATTCGCTAAAATTTCAGATTTTCTTGGAAAATCGTTAAAATTTCAGTTTTTCTTATATATCATCCAAATCGTCGATAAATGTAGAAATATCAACGATTAAGAATTTCGGTTAATTTTTACAGTTTACTCGGAAATTCGCTAAAATTCAATTTTTCTTAAATATCTTCCAAATCATCTAGATAGCATCGTTTTCAATTTTTGGTTAATTTATACATATTTCTTGGAAATTTGCTAAAATTTCAGTTTTTCTTATATATCGTCCAAATCGTCGATATACGTAGAAATAGCATCCTTCTCGAATTTCGTGCAATTTTTACATTTTTCTTGGAAATTCGCTAAAATTCAATTTTTCTTATATATCTATAGAAATAGCATCGTTTTCAAATTTTGGTTAATTTTTACATTTTTCTTGGAAAATCGTTAAAATTTCGGTTTTTCTTATATATCGTCCAAATCGTCGATATACGTAGAAATAGCATCCTTTTCGAATTTCGTGCAATTTTTACATTTTTCTTGGAAATTCGCTAAAATTCAATTTTTCTTATATATCTATAGAAATAGCATCGTTTTCAAATTTTGGATAATTTTTACATTTTTCTTGGAAATTCGCTAAAATTCAATTTTTCTTATATATCTATAGAAATAGCATCGTTTTCAAATTTTGGATAATTTTTACATTTTTCTTGGAAATTCGCTAAAATTTCAGATTTTCTTGGAAATCGCTAAAATTTCAGTTTTTCTTATATAGCATCGTTTTCGAATTTCGTGTAATTTTTACATTTTTCTTGGATATTCGCTAAAATTGAATTTTTCTTATATGGAAAAAATTAGCATCGTTTTCAAATTTTGGTTAATTTTTACATTTTTATTAGAAAATCGTTAAAATTTCAGTTTTTCTTATATATCATCCAAATCGTCGATATACGTAGAAATAGCATCGTTTTCGAATTTCGTGCAATTTTTACATTTCTCTTGGGAATTTGCTAAAATTCAATTTTTCCTATATATCTATAGAAATAGCATCGTTTTCAAATTTTGGATAGTTTTTACATTTGTCTTGGAAATTCGCTAAAATTTCAGATTTTCTTGGAAAATCGTTAAAATTTCAGTTTTTCTTATATATCATCCAAATCGTCGATAAATGTAGAAATATCAACGATTAAGAATTTCGGTTAATTTTTACAGTTTACTCGGAAATTCGCTAAAATTCAATTTTTCTTAAATATCTTCCAAATCATCTAGATAGCATCGTTTTCAATTTTTGGTTAATTTATACATATTTCTTGGAAATTTGCTAAAATTTCAGTTTTTCTTATATATCGTCCAAATCGTCGATATACGTAGAAATAGCATCCTTCTCGAATTTCGTGCAATTTTTACATTTTTCTTGGAAATTCGCTAAAATTCAATTTTTCTTATATATCTATAGAAATAGCATCGTTTTCAAATTTTGGTTAATTTTTACATTTTTCTTGGAAAATCGTTAAAATTTCGGTTTTTCTTATATATCGTCCAAATCGTCGATATACGTAGAAATAGCATCCTTTTCGAATTTCGTGCAATTTTTACATTTTTCTTGGAAATTCGCTAAAATTCAATTTTTCTTATATATCTATAGAAATAGCATCGTTTTCAAATTTTGGATAATTTTTACATTTTTCTTGGAAATTCGCTAAAATTCAATTTTTCTTATATATCTATAGAAATAGCATCGTTTTCAAATTTTGGATAATTTTTACATTTTTCTTGGAAATTCGCTAAAATTTCAGATTTTCTTGGAAATCGCTAAAATTTCAGTTTTTCTTATATATCATCCAAATCGTCGATACACCTTGGAAAATCGTTAAAATTTCGGTTTTCTTGGAAATTCGCTAAAATTTCAGTTTTTCCTATATATCATCCAAATCGTCGATATACGGAGAAATTGCATCGTTTTCGAATTTCGTGTAATTTTTACATTTTTCTTGGAAATTCGCTAAAATTCAATTTTTCTTAAATATCTTCCAAATCATCTAGATAGCATCGTTTTCGAATTTCGTGCAATTTTTACATTTTTCTTGGAAATTCGCTAAAATTCAATTTTTCTTATATATCTATAGAAATAGCATCGTTTTCAAATTTTAGTTAATTTTTACATTTTTCTTGGAAAATCGTTAAAATTTCGGTTTTCTTGGAAATTCGCTAAAATTTCAGTTTTTCTTATATATCATCCAATTCGTCGATATACGTAGAAATAGCATCGTTTTCGAATTTCGTGAAATTTTTACATTTTTCTTGGAAATTCGCTAAAATTCAATTTTTCTTAAATATCTTCCAAATCATCCAGATAGCATCGTTTTCGAATTTCGTGCAATTTTTACATTTTTCTTGGAAATTCGCTAAAATTCAATTTTTCTTATATATCTATAGAAATAGCATCGTTTTCAAATTTTGGTTACTTTTTACATTTTTATTAGAAAATCGTTAAAATTTCAGTTTTTCTTATATATCATCCAAATCGTCGATATACGTAGAAATAGCATCGTTTTCGAATTTCGTGTAATTTTTACATTTTTCTTGGAAATTCGCTAAAATTCAATTTTTCTTATATATCTATAGAAATAGCATCGTTTTGGAATTTTCGTTAATTTTTACATTTTTCTTGGAAAATCGTTAAAATTTCAGTTTTTCTTATATATCATTCAAATTGTCGATAAACGTAGATATATCAACGATTAAGAATTTCGGTTAATTTTTACAGTTTACTCGGAAATTCGCTAAAATTCAATTTATCTTAAATATCTTCCAAATCATCTAGATAGCATCGTTTTCAATTTATGTTTAATTTATACATATTTCTTGGAAATTTGCTAAAATTTCAGTTTTTCTTATATATCGTCCAAATCGTCGATATACGTAGAAATAGCATCGTTTTCGAATTTCGTGCAATTTTTACATTTTTCTTGGAAATTCGCTAAAATTCAATTTTTCTTATATATCTATAGAAATAGCATCGTTTTCAAATTTTGGATATTTTTTACATTTTTCTTGGAAATTCCCTAAAATTTCAGATTTTCTTGGAAATCGCTAAAATTTCAGTTTTTCTTATATATCATCCAAATCGTCGATATAGGTAGAAATAGCATCGTTTTCGAATTTCGTGTAATTTTTACATTTTTATTAGAAAATCGTTAAAATTTCAGTTTTTCTTATATATCGTCCAAATCGTCGATATACGTAGAAATAGCATCCTTTTCGAATTTCGTGCAATTTTTACATTTTTCTTGGAAATTCGCTAAAATTCAATTTTTCTTATATATCTATAGAAATAGCATCGTTTTCAAATTTTGGATAATTTTTACATTTTTCTTGGAAATTCGCTAAAATTTCAGATTTTCTTGGAAATCGCTAAAATTTCAGTTTTTCTTATATATCATCCAAATCGTCGATATACCTTGGAAAATCGTTAAAATTTCGGTTTCCTTGGAAATTCGCTAAAATTTCAGTTTTTCTTATATATCATCCAAATCGTCGATATACGTAGAAATAGCATCGTTTTCGAATTTCGTGTAATTTTTACATTTTTCTTGGAAATTCGCTTAAATTCAATTTTTCTTAAATATCTTCCAAATCATCTAGATAGCATCGTTTTCGAATTTCGTGCAATTTTTACATTTTTCTTGGAAATTCGCTAAAATTCAATTTTTCTTATATATCTATAGAAATAGCATCGTTTTCAAATTTTGGTTAATTTTTACATTTTTCTTGGAAAATCGTTAAAATTTCGGTTTTCTTGGAAATTCGCTAAAATTTCAGTTTTTCTTATATATCATCCAAATCGTCGATATACGTAGAAATAGCATCGTTTTCGAATTTCGTGTAATTTTTACATTTTTCTTGGAAATTCGCTAAAATTCAATTTTTCTTAAATATCTTCTAAATCATCTAGATAGCATCGTTTTCGAATTTCGTTCAATTTTTACGTTTTTCTTGGAAATTCGCTAAAATTCAATTTTTCTTATATATCTATAGAAATAGCATCGTTTTCAAATTTTGGATAATTTTTACATTTGTCTTGGAAATTCGCTAAAATTTCAGATTTTCTTGGAAATCGCTAAAATTTCAGTTTTTCTTATATAGCATCGTTTTCGAATTTCGTGTAATTTTTACATTTTTATTAGAAAATCGTTAAAATTTCAGTTTTTCTTATATATCATCCAAATCGTCGATATACGTAGAAATAGCATCGTTTTCGAATTTCGTGCAATTTTAAATTTCTCTTGGGAATTCGCTAAAATTCAATTTTTCTTATATATCTATAGAAATAGCATCGTTTTCAAATTTTGGATAGTTTTTACATTTGTCTTGGAAATTCGCTAAAATTTCAGATTTTCTTGGAAAATCGTTAAAATTTCAGTTTTTCTTATATATCATCCAAATCGTCGATAAATGTAGAAATATCAACGATTGAGAATTTCGGTTAATTTTTACAGTTTACTCGGAAATTCGCTAAAATTCAATTTTTCTTAAATATCTTCCAAATCATCTAGATAGCATCGTTTTCAATTTTTGGTTAATTTATACATATTTCTTGGAAATTTGCTAAAATTTCAGTTTTTCTTATATATCGTCCAAATCGTCGATATACGTAGAAATAGCATCCTTCTCGAATTTCGTGCAATTTTTACATTTTTCTTGGAAATTCGCTAAAATTCAATTTTTCTTATATATCTATAGAAATAGCATCGTTTTCAAATTTTGGTTAATTTTTACATTTTTCTTGGAAAATCGTTAAAATTTCGGTTTTTCTTATATATCGTCCAAATCGTCGATATACGTAGAAATAGCATCCTTTTCGAATTTCGTGCAATTTTTACATTTTTCTTGGAAATTCGCTAAAATTCAATTTTTCTTATATATCTATAGAAATAGCATCGTTTTCAAATTTTGGATAATTTTTACATTTTTCTTGGAAATTCGCTAAAATTCAATTTTTCTTATATATCTATAGAAATAGCATCGTTTTCAAATTTTGGATAATTTTTACATTTTTCTTGGAAATTCGCTAAAATTTCAGATATTCTTGGAAATCGCTAAAATTCCAGTTTTTCTTATATATCATCCAAATCGTCGATATACCTTGGAAAATCGTTAAAATTTCGGTTTTCTTGGAAATTCGCTAAAATTTCAGTTTTTCTTATATATCATCCAAATCGTCGATATACGTAGAAATTGCATCGTTTTCGAATTTCGTGTAATTTTTACATTTTTCTTGGAAATTCGCTAAAATTCGATTTTTCTTAAATATCTTCCAAATCATCTAGATAGCATCGTTTTCGAATTTCGTGTAATTTTTACATTTTTCTTGGAAATTCGCTAAAATTCAATTTTTCTTATATATCTATAGAAATAGCATCGTTTTCAAATTTTGGTTAATTTTTACATTTTTCTTGGAAAATCGTTAAAATTTCGGTTTTCTTGGAAATTCGCTAAAATTTCAGTTTTTCTTATATATCATCCAAATCGTCGATATACGTAGAAATAGCATCGTTTTCGAATTTCGTGTAATTTTTACATTTTTCTTGGAAATTCGCTAAAATTCAATTTTTCTTAAATATCTTCTAAATCATCTAGATAGCATCGTTTTCGAATTTCGTTCAATTTTTACGTTTTTCTTGGAAATTCGCTAAAATTCAATTTTTCTTATATATCTATAGAAATAGCATCGTTTTCAAATTTTGGATAATTTTTACATTTGTCTTGGAAATTCGCTAAAATTTCAGATTTTCTTGGAAATCGCTAAAATTTCAGTTTTTCTTATATATCATCCAAATCATCGATATAGGTAGAAATAGCATCGTTTTCGAATTTCGTGTAATTTTTACATTTTTATTAGAAAATCGTTAAAATTTCAGTTTTTCTTATATATCATCCAAATCGTCGATATACGTAGAAATAGCATCGTTTTCGAATTTCGTGCAATTTTTACATTTCTCTTGGGAATTCGCTAAAATTCAATTTTTCTTATATATCTATAGAAATAGCATCGTTTTCAAATTTTGGATAGTTTTTACATTTGTCTTGGAAATTCGCTAAAATTTCAGATTTTCTTGGAAAATCGTTAAAATTTCAGTTTTTCTTATATATCATCCAAATCGTCGATAAATGTAGAAATATCAACGATTAAGAATTTCGGTTAATTTTTACAGTTTACTCGGAAATTCGCTAAAATTCAATTTTTCTTAAATATCTTCCAAATCATCTAGATAGCATCGTTTTCAATTTTTGGTTAATTTATACATATTTCTTGGAAATTTGCTAAAATTTCAGTTTTTCTTATATATCGTCCAAATCGTCGATATACGTAGAAATAGCATCCTTCTCGAATTTCGTGCAATTTTTACATTTTTCTTGGAAATTCGCTAAAATTCAATTTTTCTTATATATCTATAGAAATAGCATCGTTTTCAAATTTTGGTTAATTTTTACATTTTTCTTGGAAAATCGTTAAAATTTCGGTTTTTCTTATATATCGTCCAAATCGTCGATATACGTAGAAATAGCATCCTTTTCGAATTTCGTGCAATTTTTACATTTTTCTTGGAAATTCGCTAAAATTCAATTTTTCTTATATATCTATAGAAATAGCATCGTTTTCAAATTTTGGATAATTTTTACATTTTTCTTGGAAATTCGCTAAAATTCAATTTTTCTTATATATCTATAGAAATAGCATCGTTTTCAAATTTTGGATAATTTTTACATTTTTCTTGGAAATTCGCTAAAATTTCAGATATTCTTGGAAATCGCTAAAATTCCAGTTTTTCTTATATATCATCCAAATCGTCGATATACCTTGGAAAATCGTTAAAATTTCGGTTTTCTTGGAAATTCGCTAAAATTTCAGTTTTTCTTATATATCATCCAAATCGTCGATATACGTAGAAATTGCATCGTTTTCGAATTTCGTGTAATTTTTACATTTTTCTTGGAAATTCGCTAAAATTCGATTTTTCTTAAATATCTTCCAAATCATCTAGATAGCATCGTTTTCGAATTTCGTGTAATTTTTACATTTTTCTTGGAAATTCGCTAAAATTCAATTTTTCTTATATATCTATAGAAATAGCATCGTTTTCAAATTTTGGTTAATTTTTACATTTTTCTTGGAAAATCGTTAAAATTTCGGTTTTCTTGGAAATTCGCTAAAATTTCAGTTTTTCTTATATATCATCCAAATCGTCGATATACGTAGAAATAGCATCGTTTTCGAATTTCGTGTAATTTTTACATTTTTCTTGGAAATTCGCTAAAATTCAATTTTTCTTAAATATCTTCTAAATCATCTAGATAGCATCGTTTTCGAATTTCGTTCAATTTTTACGTTTTTCTTGGAAATTCGCTAAAATTCAATTTTTCTTATATATCTATAGAAATAGCATCGTTTTCAAATTTTGGATAATTTTTACATTTGTCTTGGAAATTCGCTAAAATTTCAGATTTTCTTGGAAATCGCTAAAATTTCAGTTTTTCTTATATATCATCCAAATCATCGATATAGGTAGAAATAGCATCGTTTTCGAATTTCGTGTAATTTTTACATTTTTATTAGAAAATCGTTAAAATTTCAGTTTTTCTTATATATCATCCAAATCGTCGATATACGTAGAAATAGCATCGTTTTCGAATTTCGTGCAATTTTTACATTTCTCTTGGGAATTCGCTAAAATTCAATTTTTCTTATATATCTATAGAAATAGCATCGTTTTCAAATTTTGGATAGTTTTTACATTTGTCTTGGAAATTCGCTAAAATTTCAGATTTTCTTGGAAAATCGTTAAAATTTCAGTTTTTCTTATATATCATCCAAATCGTCGATAAATGTAGAAATATCAACGATTAAGAATTTCGGTTAATTTTTACAGTTTACTCGGAAATTCGCTAAAATTCAATTTTTCTTAAATATCTTCCAAATCATCTAGATAGCATCGTTTTCAATTTTTGGTTAATTTATACATATTTCTTGGAAATTTGCTAAAATTTCAGTTTTTCTTATATATCGTCCAAATCGTCGATATACGTAGAAATAGCATCCTTCTCGAATTTCGTGCAATTTTTACATTTTTCTTGGAAATTCGCTAAAATTCAATTTTTCTTATATATCTATAGAAATAGCATCGTTTTCAAATTTTGGTTAATTTTTACATTTTTCTTGGAAAATCGTTAAAATTTCGGTTTTTCTTATATATCGTCCAAATCGTCGATATACGTAGAAATAGCATCCTTTTCGAATTTCGTGCAATTTTTACATTTTTCTTGGAAATTCGCTAAAATTCAATTTTTCTTATATATCTATAGAAATAGCATCGTTTTCAAATTTTGGATAATTTTTACATTTTTCTTGGAAATTCGCTAAAATTCAATTTTTCTTATATATCTATAGAAATAGCATCGTTTTCAAATTTTGGATAATTTTTACATTTTTCTTGGAAATTCGCTAAAATTTCAGATATTCTTGGAAATCGCTAAAATTCCAGTTTTTCTTATATATCATCCAAATCGTCGATATACCTTGGAAAATCGTTAAAATTTCGGTTTTCTTGGAAATTCGCTAAAATTTCAGTTTTTCTTATATATCATCCAAATCGTCGATATACGTAGAAATTGCATCGTTTTCGAATTTCGTGTAATTTTTACATTTTTCTTGGAAATTCGCTAAAATTCGATTTTTCTTAAATATCTTCCAAATCATCTAGATAGCATCGTTTTCGAATTTCGTGTAATTTTTACATTTTTCTTGGAAATTCGCTAAAATTCAATTTTTCTTATATATCTATAGAAATAGCATCGTTTTCAAATTTTGGTTAATTTTTACATTTTTCTTGGAAAATCGTTAAAATTTCGGTTTTCTTGGAAATTCGCTAAAATTTCAGTTTTTCTTATATATCATCCAAATCGTCGATATACGTAGAAATAGCATCGGTTTCGAATTTCGTGCAATTTTTATATTTTTCTTGGAAATTCGCTAAAATTCAATTTTTCTTATATATCTATAGAAATACCATCGTTTTCAAATTTTGGTTAATTTTTACATTTTTCTTGGAAAATCGTTAAAATTTCGGTTTTCTTGGAAATTCGCTAAAATTTCATTTTTTCTTATATATCATCCAAATCGTCGATTTACGTAGAAATAGCATCGTTTTCGAATTTCGTGTAATTTTTACATTTTTCTTGGAAATTCGCTAAAATTCAATTTTTCTTAAATATCTTCCAAATCATCTAGATAGCATCGTTTTCGAATTTCGTGCAATTTTTACATTTTTCTAGGAAATTCGCTAAAATTCAATTTTTCTTATATATCTATAGAAATAGCATCGTTTTCAAATTTTGGTTAATTTTTACATTTTTATTAGAAAATCGTTAAAATTTCAGTTTTTCTTATATATCATCCAAATCGTCGATATACGTAGAAATAGCATCGTTTTCGAATTTCGTGTAATTTTTACATTTTTCTTGGAAATTCGCTAAAATTCAATTTTTCTTATATATCTATAGAAATAGCATCGTTTTCGAATTTCGTGTAATTTTTACATTTTTCTTGGAAATTCGCTAAAATTCAATTTTTCTTTTATATCTATAGAAACAGCATCGTTTTGGAATTTTCGTTAATTTTTACATTTTTCTTGGGAAATCGTTAAAATTTCAGTTTTTCTTATATATCATTCAAATCGTCGATAAACGTAGATATATCAACGATTAAGAATTTCGGTTAATTTTTACAGTTTACTCGGAAATTCGCTAAAATTCAATTTATCTTAAATATCTTCCAAATCATCTAGATAGCATCGTTTTCAATTTATGTTTAATTTATACATATTTCTTGGAAATTTGCTAAAATTTCAGTTTTTCTTATATATCGTCCAAATCGTCGATATACGTAGAAATAGCATCGTTTTCGAATTTCGTGCAATTTTTACATTTTTCTTGGAAATTCGCTAAAATTCAATTTTTCTTATATATCTATAGAAATAGCATCGTTTTCAAATTTTGGATATTTTTTACATTTTTCTTGGAAATTCCCTAAAATTTCAGATTTTCTTGGAAATCGCTAAAATTTCAGTTTTTCTTATATATCATCCAAATCGTCGATATAGGTAGAAATAGCATCGTTTTCGAATTTCGTGTAATTTTTACATTTTTATTAGAAAATCGTTAAAATTTCAGTTTTTCTTATATATCGTCCAAATCGTCGATATACGTAGAAATAGCATCCTTTTCGAATTTCGTGCAATTTTTACATTTTTCTTGGAAATTCGCTAAAATTCAATTTTTCTTAAATATCTTCCAAATCATCCAGATAGCATCGTTTTCGAATTTCGTGCAATTTTTACATTTCTCTTGGAAATTCGCTAAAATTCAATTTTTCTTATATATCTATAGAAATAGCATCGTTTTCAAATTTTGGATAATTTTTACATTTTTCTTGGAAATTCGCTAAAATTTCAGATTTTCTTGGAAATCGCTAAAATTTCAGTTTTTCTTATATATCATCCGAATCGTCGATATACCTTGGAAAATCGTTAAAATTTCGGTTTTCTTGGAAATTCGCTAAAATTCCAGTTTTTCTTATATATCATCCAATTCGTCGATATACGTAGAAATAGCATCGTTTTCGAATTTCGTGAAATTTTTACATTTTTCTTGGAAATTCGCTAAAATTCAATTTTTCTTAAATATCTTCCAAATCATCCAGATAGCATCGTTTTCGAATTTCGTGCAATTTTTACATTTCTCTTGGAAATTCGCTAAAATTCAATTTTTCTTATATATCTATAGAAATAGCATCGTTTTCAAATTTTGGTTACTTTTTACATTTTTATTAGAAAATCGTTAAAATTTCAGTTTTTCTTATATATCATCCAAATCGTCGATATACGTAGAAATAGCATCGTTTTCGAATTTCGTGTAATTTTTACATTTTTCTTGGAAATTCGCTAAAATTCAATTTTTCTTATATATCTATGGAAATAGCATCGTTTTGGAATTTTCGTTAATTTTTACATTTTTCTTGGGAAATCGTTAAAATTTCAGTTCTTCTTATATATCATTCAAATCGTCGATAAACGTAGATATATCAACGATTAAGAATTTCGGTTAATTTTTACAGTTTACTCGGAAATTCGCTAAAATTCAATTTATCTTAAATATCTTCCAAATCATCTAGATAGCATCGTTTTCAATTTATGTTTAATTTATACATATTTCTTGGAAATTTGCTAAAATTTCAGTTTTTCTTATATATCGTCCAAATCGTCGATATACGTAGAAATAGCATCGTTTTCGAATTTCGTGCAATTTTTACATTTTTCTTGGAAATTCGCTAAAATTCAATTTTTCTTATATATCTATAGAAATAGCATCGTTTTCAAATTTTGGATATTTTTTGCATTTTTCTTGGAAATTCCCTAAAATTTCAGATTTTCTTGGAAATCGCTAAAATTTCAGTTTTTCTTATATATCATCCAAATCGTCGATATAGGTAGAAATAGCATCGTTTGCGAATTTCGTGTAATTTTTACATTTTTATTAGAAAATCGTTAAAATTTCAGTTTTTCTTATATATCGTCCAAATCGTCGATATACGTAGAAATAGCATCCTTTTCGAATTTCGTGCAATTTTTACATTTTTCTTGGAAATTCGCTAAAATTCAATTTTTCTTATATATCTATAGAAATAGCATCGTTTTCAAATTTTGGATAATTTTTACATTTTTCTTGGAAATTCGTTAAAATTTCGGTTTTCTTGGAAATCGCTAAAATTTCAGTTTTTCTTATATATCATCCAAATCGTCGATATACCTTGGAAAATCGTTAAAATTTCGGTTTCCTTGGAAATTCGCTAAAATTTCAGTTTTTCTTATATATCATCCAAATCGTCGATATACGTAGAAATAGCATCGTTTTCGAATTTCGTGAAATTTTTACATTTTTCTTGGAAATTCGCTAAAATTCAATTTTTCTTAAATATCTTCCAAATCATCCAGATAGCATCGTTTTCGAATTTCGTGCAATTTTTACATTTTTCTTGGAAATTCGCTAAAATTCAATTTTTCTTATATATCTATAGAAATAGCATCGTTTTCAAATTTTGGTTACTTTTTACATTTTTATTAGAAAATCGTTAAAATTTCAGTTTTTCTTATATATCATCCAAATCGTCGATATACGTAGAAATAGCATCGTTTTCGAATTTCGTGTAATTTTTACATTTTTCTTGGAAATTCGCTAAAATTCAATTTTTCTTATATATCTATGGAAATAGCATCGTTTTGGAATTTTCGTTAATTTTTACATTTTTCTTGGGAAATCGTTAAAATTTCAGTTTTTCTTATATATCATTCAAATCGTCGATAAACGTAGATATATCAACGATTAAGAATTTCGGTTAATTTTTACAGTTTACTCGGAAATTCGCTAAAATTCAATTTTTCTTAAATATCTTCCAAATCATCTAGATAGCATCGTTTTCAATTTATGTTTAATTTATACATATTTCTTGGAAATTTGCTAAAATTTCAGTTTTTCTTATATATCGTCCAAATCGTCGATATACGTAGAAATAGCATCGTTTTCGAATTTCGTGCAATTTTTACATTTTTCTTGGAAATTCGCTAAAATTCAATTTTTCTTATATATCTATAGAAATAGCATCGTTTTCAAATTTTGGATATTTTTTACATTTTTCTTGGAAATTCCCTAAAATTTCAGATTTTCTTGGAAATCGCTAAAATTTCAGTTTTTCTTATATATCATCCAAATCGTCGATATAGGTAGAAATAGCATCGTTTTCGAATTTCGTGTAATTTTTACATTTTTATTAGAAAATCGTTAAAATTTCAGTTTTTCTTATATATCGTCCAAATCGTCGATATACGTAGAAATAGCATCCTTTTCGAATTTCGTGCAATTTTTACATTTTTCTTGGAAATTCGCTAAAATTCAATTTTTCTTATATATCTATAGAAATAGCATCGTTTTCAAATTTTGGATAATTTTTACATTTTTCTTGGAAATTCGCTAAAATTTCAGATTTTCTTGGAAATCGCTAAAATTTCAGTTTTTCTTATATATCATCCAAATCGTCGATATACCTTGGAAAATCGTTAAAATTTCGGTTTTCTTGGAAATTCGCTAAAATTTCAGTTTTTCTTATATATCATCCAATTCGTCGATATACGTAGAAATAGCATCGTTTTCGAATTTCGTGAAATTTTTACATTTTTCTTGGAAATTCGCTAAAATTCAATTTTTCTTAAATATCTTCCAAATCATCCAGATAGCATCGTTTTCGAATTTCGTGCAATTTTTACATTTTTCTTGGAAATTCGCTAAAATTCAATTTTTCTTATATATCTATAGAAATAGCATCGTTTTCAAATTTTGGTTACTTTTTACATTTTTATTAGAAAATCGTTAAAATTTCAGTTTTTCTTATATATCATCCAAATCGTCGATATACGTAGAAATAGCATCGTTTTCGAATTTCGTGTAATTTTTACATTTTTCTTGGAAATTCGCTAAAATTCAATTTTTCTTATATATCTATAGAAATAGCATCGTTTTGGAATTTTCGTTAATTTTTACATTTTTCTTGGGAAATCGTTAAAATTTCAGTTTTTCTTATATATCATTCAAATCGTCGATAAACGTAGATATATCAACGATTAAGAATTTCGGTTAATTTTTACAGTTTACTCGGAAATTCGCTAAAATTCAATTTATCTTAAATATCTTCCAAATCATCTAGATAGCATCGTTTTCAATTTATGTTTAATTTATACATATTTCTTGGAAATTTGCTAAAATTTCAGTTTTTCTTATATATCGTCCAAATCGTCGATATACGTAGAAATAGCATCGTTTTCGAATTTCGTGCAATTTTTACATTTTTCTTGGAAATTCGCTAAAATTCAATTTTTCTTATATATCTATAGAAATAGCATCGTTTTCAAATTTTGGTTAATTTTTACATTTTTCTTGGAAATTCGCTAAAATTCAATTTTTCTTATATATCTATAGAAACAGCATCGTTTTGGAATTTTCGTTAATTTTTACATTTTTCTTGGGAAATCGTTAAAATTTCAGTTCTTCTTATATATCATTCAAATCGTCGATAAACGTAGATATATCAACGATTATGAATTTCGGTTAATTTTTACAGTTTACTCGGAAATTCGCTAAAATTCAATTTATCTTAAATATCTTCCAAATCATCTAGATAGCATCGTTTTCAATTTATGTTTAATTTATACATATTTCTTGGAAATTTGCTAAAATTTCAGTTTTTCTTATATATCGTCCAAATCGTCGATATACGTAGAAATAGCATCGTTTTCGAATTTCGTGCAATTTTTACATTTTTCTTGGAAATTCGCTAAAATTCAATTTTTCTTATATATCTATAGAAATAGCATCGTTTTCAAATTTTGGATAATTTTTACATTTTTCTTGGAAATTCGCTAAAATTTCAGATTTTCTTGGAAATCGCTAAAATTTCAGTTTTTCTTATATATCATCCAAATCGTCGATATACCTTGGAAAATCGTTAAAATTTCGGTTTTCTTGGAAATTCGCTAAAATTTCAGTTTTTCTTATATATCATCCAATTCGTCGATATACGTAGAAATAGCATCGTTTTCGAATTTCGTGAAATTTTTACATTTTTCTTGGAAATTCGCTAAAATTCAATTTTTCTTAAATATCTTCCAAATCATCCAGATAGCATCGTTTTCGAATTTCGTGCAATTTTTACATTTTTCTTGGAAATTCGCTAAAATTCAATTTTTCTTATATATCTATAGAAATAGCATCGTTTTCAAATTTTGGTTACTTTTTACATTTTTATTAGAAAATCGTTAAAATTTCAGTTTTTCTTATATATCATCCAAATCGTCGATATACGTAGAAATAGCATCGTTTTCGAATTTCGTGTAATTTTTACATTTTTCTTGGAAATTCGCTAAAATTCAATTTTTCTTATATATCTATAGAAACAGCATCGTTTTGGAATTTTCGTTAATTTTTACATTTTTCTTGGGAAATCGTTAAAATTTCAGTTTTTCTTATATATCATTCAAATCGTCGATAAACGTAGATATATCAACGATTAAGAATTTCGGTTAATTTTTACAGTTTACTCGGAAATTCGCTTAAATTCAATTTTTCTTAAATATCTTCCAAATCATCTAGATAGCATCGTTTTCGAATTTCGTGCAATTTTTACATTTTTCTTGGAAATTCGCTAAAATTCAATTTTTCTTATATATCTATAGAAATAGCATCGTTTTCAAATTTTGGTTAATTTTTACATTTTTCTTGGAAAATCGTTAAAATTTCGGTTTTCTTGGAAATTCGCTAAAATTTCAGTTTTTCTTATATATCATCCAAATCGTCGATATACGTAGAAATAGCATCGTTTTCGAATTTCGTGTAATTTTTACATTTTTCTTGGAAATTCGCTAAAATTCAATTTTTCTTAAGTATCTTCCAAATCATCTAGATAGCATCGTTTTCGAATTTCGTTCAATTTTTACATTTTTCTTGGAAATTCGCTAAAATTCAATTTTTCTTATATATCTATAGAAATAGCATCGTTTTCAAATTTTGGATAATTTTTACATTTGTCTTGGAAATTCGCTAAAATTTCAGATTTTCTTGGAAATCGCTAAAATTTCAGTTTTTCTTATATAGCATCGTTTTCGAATTTCGTGTAATTTTTACATTTTTCTTGGATATTCGCTAAAATTGAATTTTTCTTATATGGAAAAAATTAGCATCGTTTTCAAATTTTGGTTAATTTTTACATTTTTATTAGAAAATCGTTAAAATTTCAGTTTTTCTTATATATCATCCAAATCGTCGATATACGTAGAAATAGCATCGTTTTCGAATTTCGTGCAATTTTTACATTTTTCTTGGGAATTCGCTAAAATTCAATTTTTCTTATATATCTATAGAAATAGCATCGTTTTCAAATTTTGGATAGTTTTTACATTTGTCTTGGAAATTCGCTAAAATTTCAGATTTTCTTGGAAAATCGTTAAAATTTCAGTTTTTCTTATATATCATCCAAATCGTCGATAAATGTAGAAATATCAACGATTAAGAATTTCGGTTAATTTTTACAGTTTACTCGGAAATTCGCTAAAATTCAATTTTTCTTAAATATCTTCCAAATCATCTAGATAGCATCGTTTTCAATTTTTGGTTAATTTATACGTATTTCTTGGAAATTTGCTAAAATTTCAGTTTTTCTTATATATCGTCCAAATCGTCGATATACGTAGAAATAGCATCCTTCTCGAATTTCGTGCAATTTTTACATTTTTCTTGGAAATTCGCTAAAATTCAATTTTTCTTATATATCTATAGAAATAGCATCGTTTTCAAATTTTGGTTAATTTTTACATTTTTCTTGGAAAATCGTTAAAATTTCGGTTTTTCTTATATATCGTCCAAATCGTCGATATACGTAGAAATAGCATCCTTTTCGAATTTCGTGCAATTTTTACATTTTTCTTGGAAATTCGCTAAAATTCAATTTTTCTTATATATCTATAGAAATAGCATCGTTTTCAAATTTTGGATAATTTTTACATATTTCTTGGAAATTCGCTAAAATTCAATTTTTCTTATATATCTATAGAAATAGCATCGTTTTCAAATTTTGGATAATTTTTACATTTTTCTTGGGAATTCGCTAAAATTCAATTTTTCTTATATATCTATAGAAATAGCATCGTTTTCAAATTTTGGATAGTTTTTACATTTGTCTTGGAAATTCGCTAAAATTTCAGATTTTCTTGGAAAATCGTTAAAATTTCAGTTTTTCTTATATATCATCCAAATCGTCGATAAATGTAGAAATATCAACGATTAAGAATTTCGGTTAATTTTTACAGTTTACTCGGAAATTCGCTAAAATTCAATTTTTCTTAAATATCTTCCAAATCATCTAGATAGCATCGTTTTCAATTTTTGGTTAATTTATACGTATTTCTTGGAAATTTGCTAAAATTTCAGTTTTTCTTATATATCGTCCAAATCGTCGATATACGTAGAAATAGCATCCTTCTCGAATTTCGTGCAATTTTTACATTTTTCTTGGAAATTCGCTAAAATTCAATTTTTCTTATATATCTATAGAAATAGCATCGTTTTCAAATTTTGGTTAATTTTTACATTTTTCTTGGAAAATCGTTAAAATTTCGGTTTTTCTTATATATCGTCCAAATCGTCGATATACGTAGAAATAGCATCCTTTTCGAATTTCGTGCAATTTTTACATTTTTCTTGGAAATTCGCTAAAATTTCAGATTTTCTTGGAAATCGCTAAAATTTCAGTTTTTCTTATATATCATCCAAATCGTCGATATACCTTGGAAAATCGTTAAAATTTCGGTTTTCTTGGAAATTCGCTAAAATTTCAGTTTTTCTTATATATCATCCAAATCGTCGATATACGTAGAAATTGCATCGTTTTCGAATTTCGTGTAATTTTTACATTTTTCTTGGAAATTCGCTAAAATTCAATTTTTCTTAAATATCTTCCAAATCATCTAGATAGCATCGTTTTCGAATTTCGTGCAATTTTTACATTTTTCTTGGAAATTCGCTAAAATTCAATTTTTCTTATATATCTATAGAAATAGCATCGTTTTCAAATTTTGGTTAATTTTTACATTTTTCTTGGAAAATCGTTAAAATTTCGGTTTTCTTGGAAATTCGCTAAAATTTCAGTTTTTCTTATATATCGTCCAAATCGTCGATATACGTAGAAATAGCATCGGTTTCGAATTTCGTGCAATTTTTATATTTTTCTTGGAAATTCGCTAAAATTCAATTTTTCTTATATATCTATAGAAATACCATCGTTTTCAAATTTTGGTTAATTTTTACATTTTTCTTGGAAGATCGTTAAAATTTCGGTTTTCTTGGAAATTCGCTAAAATTTCATTTTTTCTTATATATCATCCAAATCGTCGATATACGTAGAAATAGCATCGTTTTCGAATTTCGTGTAATTTTTACATTTTTCTTGGAAATTCGCTAAAATTCAATTTTTCTTAAATATCTTCCAAATCATCTAGATAGCACCGTTTTCAATTTATGGTTAATTTATACATATTTCTTGGAAATTTGCTAAAATTTCAGTTTTTCTTATATATCGTCCAAATCGTCGATATACGTAGAAATAGCATCCTTTTCGAATTTCGTGCAATTTTTACATTTTTCTTGGAAATTCGCTAAAATTCAATTTTTCTTATATATCTATAGAAATAGCATCGTTTTCAAATTTTGGATAATTTTTACATTTTTCTTGGAAATTCGCTAAAATTTCAGATTTTCTTGGAAATCGCTAAAATTTCAGTTTTTCTTATATATCATCCAAATCATCGATATAGGTAGAAATAGCATCGTTTTCGAATTTCGTGTAATTTTTACATTTTTCTTGGAAATTCGCTAAAATTCAATTTTTCTTAAATATCTTCCAAATCATCTAAATAGCATCGTTTTCGAATTTCGTGCAATTTTTACATTTTTCTAGGAAATTCGCTAAAATTCAATTTTTCTTATATATCTATAGAAATAGCATCGTTTTCAAATTTTGGTTAATTTTTACATTTTTATTAGAAAATCGTTAAAATTTCAGTTTTTCTTATATATCATCCAAATCGTCGATACACGTAGAAATAGCATCGTTGTCGAATTTCGTGTAATTTTTACATTTTTCTTGGAAATTCGCTAAAATTCAATTTTTCTTATATATCTATAGAAATAGCATCGTTATCAAATTTTGGTTAATTTTTACATTTTTCTTAGAAAATCGTTAAAATTTCGGTTTTCTTGGAAATTCGCTAAAATTTCAGTTTTTCTTATATATCATCCAAATCGTCGATATACGTAGAAATAGCATCGTTTTCGAATTTCGTGCAATTTTTACATTTTTCTTGGAAATTCGCTAAAATTCAATTTTTCTTATATATCTATAGAAATAGCATCGTTTTCAAATTTTGGATAATTTTTACATTTTTCTTGGAAATTCCCTAAAATTTCAGATTTTCTTGGAAATCGCTAAAATTTCAGTTTTTCTTATATATCATCCAAATCGTCGATATAGGTAGAAATAGCATCGTTTTCGAATTTCGTGTAGTTTTTACATTGTTCTTGGAAATTCGCTAAAATTCAATTTTTCTTAAATATCTTCCAAATCATCTAGATAGCATCGTTTTCGAATTTCGTGCAATTTTTACATTTTTCTAGGAAATTCGCTAAAATTCAATTTTTCTTATATATCTATAGAAATAGCATCGTTTTCAAATTTTGGTTAATTTTTACATTTTTATTAGAAAATCGTTAAAATTTCAGTTTTTCTTATATATCATCCAAATCGTCGATATACGTAGAAATAGCATCGTTTTCGAATTTCGTGTAATTTTTACATTTTTCTTGGAAATTCGCTAAAATTCAATTTTTCTTATATATCTATAGAAATAGCATCGTTTTGGAATTTTCGTTAATTTTTACATTTTTCTTGGGAAATCGTTAAAATTTCAGTTTTTCTTATATATCATCCAAATCGTCGATAAACGTAGATATATCAACGATTAAGAATTTCGGTTAATTTTTACAGTTTACTCTTAAATTCGCTAAAATTCAATTTATCTTAAATATCTTCCAAATCATCTAGATAGCATCGTTTTCAATTTATGGTTAATTTATACATATTTCTTGGAAATTTGCTAAAATTTCAGTTTTTCTTATATATCGTCCAAATCGTCGATATACGTAGAAATAGCATCGTTTTCGAATTTCGTGCAATTTTTACATTTTTCTTGGAAATTCGCTAAAATTCAATTTTTCTTATATATCTATAGAAATAGCATCGTTTTCAAATTTTGGATAATTTTTACATTTTTCTTGGAAATTCCCTAAAATTTCAGATTTTCTTGGAAATCGCTAAAATTTCAGTTTTTCTTATATATCATCCAAATCGTCGATATAGGTAGAAATAGCATCGTTTTCGAATTTCGTGTAATTTTTACATTTTTATTAGAAAATCGTTAAAATTTCAGTTTTTCTTATATATCGTCCAAATCGTCGATATACGTAGTAATAGCATCCTTTTCGAATTTCGTGCAATTTTTACATTTTTCTTGGAAATTCGCTAAAATTCAATTTTTCTTATATATCTATAGAAATAGCATCGTTTTCAAATTTTGGATAATCTTTACATTTTTCTTGGAAATTCGCTAAAATTTCAGTTTTTCTTATATATCATCCAAATCGTCGATATACGTAGAAATAGCATCGTTTTCGAATTTCGTGTAATTTTTACATTTTTCTTGGAAATTCGCTAAAATTCAATTTTTCTTATATATCTATAGAAATAGCATCGTTTTCAAATTTTGGATAATTTTTACATTTTTCTTGGGAAATCATTAAAATTTCAGTTTTTCTTATATATCATCCAAATCGTCGATAAACGTAGATATATCAACGATTAAGAATTTCGGTTAATTTTTACAGTTTACTCGGAAATTCGCTAAAATTCAATTTATCTTAAATATCTTCCAAATCATCTAGATAGCACCGTTTTCAATTTATGGTTAATTTATACATATTTCTTGGAAACTTGCTAAAATTTCAGTTTTTCTTATATATCGTCCAAATCATCGATATACGTAGAAATAGCATCGTTTTCGAATTTCGTGCAATTTTTACATTTTTCTTGGAAATTCGCTAAAATTCAATTTTTCTTATATATCTATAGAAATAGCATCGTTTTCGAATTTCGTGTAATTTTTACATTTTTCTTGGAAATCGCTAAAATTTCAGTTTTTCTTATATATCATCCAAATCGTCGATATAGGTAGAAATAGCATCGTTTTCGAATTTCGTGTAATTTTTACATTTTTATTAGAAAATCGTTAAAATTTCAGTTTTTCTTATATATCGTCCAAATCGTTGATATACGTAGAAATAGCATCCTTTTCGAATTTCGTGCAATTTTTACATTTTTCTTGGAAATTCGCTAAAATTCAATTTTTCTTATATATCTATAGAAATAGCATCGTTTTGGAATTTTCGTTAATTTTTACATTTTTCTTGGGAAATCATTAAAATTTCAGTTTTTCTTATATATCATCCAAATCGTCGATAAACGTAGATATATCAACGATTAAGAATTTCGTTTAATTTTTACAGTTTACTCGGAAATTCGCTAAAATTCAATTTATCTTAAATATCTTCCAAATCATCTAGATAGCACCGTTTTCAATTTATGGTTAATTTATACATATTTCTTGGAAATTTGCTAAAATTTCAGTTTTTCTTATATATCGTCCAAATCGTCGATATACGTAGAAATAGCATCGTTTTCGAATTTCGTGCAATTTTTACATTTTTCTTGGAAATTCGCTAAAATTCAATTTTTCTTATATATCTATAGAAATAGCATCGTTTTCAAATTTTGGATAATTTTTACATTTTTCTTGGAAATTCGCTAAAATTTCAGAT
Source organism: Agrilus biguttatus (assembly GCA_963921985.1). Lineage (NCBI taxonomy): Eukaryota > Metazoa > Arthropoda > Insecta > Coleoptera > Buprestidae > Agrilus > Agrilus biguttatus. The sequence continues at coordinate 20,302,930 of OY998117.1, read as the reverse complement.
TTTCTTGGAAATCGCTAAAATTTCAGTTTTTCTTATATATCATCCAAATCGTCGATATAGGTAGAAATAGCATCGTTTTCGAATTTCGTGTAATTTTTACATTTTTATTAGAAAATCGTTAAAATTTCAGTTTTTCTTATATATCGTCCAAATCGTCGATATACGTAGAAATAGCATCCTTTTCGAATTTCGTGCAATTTTTACATTTTTCTTGGAAATTCGCTAAAATTCAATTTTTCTTATATATCTATAGAAATAGCATCGTTTTCAAATTTTGGATAATTTTTACATTTTTCTTGGAAATTCGCTAAAATTTCAGATTTTCTTGGAAATCGCTAAAATTTCAGTTTTTCTTATATATCATCCAAATCATCGATATAGGTAGAAATAGCATCGTTTTCGAATTTCGTGTAATTTTTACATTTTTCTTGGAAATTCGCTAAAATTCAATTTTTCTTAAATATCTTCCAAATCATCTATATAGCATCGTTTTCGAATTTCGTGCAATTTTTACATTTTTCTAGGAAATTCGCTAAAATTCAATTTTTCTTATATATCTATAGAAATAGCATCGTTTTCAAATTTTGGTTAATTTTTACATTTTTATTAGAAAATCGTTAAAATTTCAGTTTTTCTTATATATCATCCAAATCGTCGATATACGTAGAAATAGCATCGTTTTCCAATTTCGTGTAATTTTTACATTTTCCTTGGAAATTCGCTAAAATTCAATTTTTCTTATATATCTATAGAAATAGCATCGTTTTCAAATTTTGGATAATTTTTACATTTTTCTTGGAAATTCGCTAGTTTCAGATTTTCTTGGAAATCGCTAAAATTTCAGTTTTTCTTATATATCATCCAAATCGTCGATATACGTAGAAATAGCATCGTTTTCGAATTTCGTGCAATTTTTATATTTTTCTTGGAAATTCGCTAAAATTCAATTTTTCTTATATAACTATAGAAATAGCATCGTTTTCAAATTTTGGATAATTTTTACATTTTTCTAGGAAATTCGCTAAAATTCAATTTTTCTTATATATCTATAGAAATAGCATCGTTATCAAATTTTGGTTAATTTTTACATTTTTCTTAGAAAATCGTTAAAATTTCGGTTTTCTTGGAAATTCGCTAAAATTTCAGTTTTTCTTATATATCATCCAAATCGTCGATATACGTAGAAATAGCATCGGTTTCGAATTTCGTGCAATTTTTATATTTTTCTTGGAAATTCGCTAAAATTCAATTTTTCTTATATATCTATAGAAATAGCATCGTTTTCAAATTTTGGTTAATTTTTACAGTTTTCTTGGAAAATCGTTAAAATTTCGGTTTTCTTGGAAATTCGCTAAAATTTCATTTTTTCTTATATATCATCCAAATCGTCGATATACGTAGAAATAGCATCGTTTTCGAATTTCGTGTAATTTTTACATTTTTCTTGGAAATTCGCTAAAATTCAATTTTTCTTAAATATCTTCCAAATCATCTAGATAGCATCGTTTTCGAATTTCGTGCAATTTTTACACTTTTCTAGGAAATTCGCTAAAATTCAATTTTTCTCATATATCTATAGAAATAGCATCGTTTTCAAATTTTGGTTAATTTTTACATTTTTATTAGAAAATCGTTAAAATTTCAGTTTTTCTTATATATCATCCAAATCGTCGATATACGTAGAAATAGCATCGTTTTCGAATTTCGTGTAATTTTTACATTTTTCTTGGAAATTCGCTAAAATTCAATTTTTCTTATATATCTATAGAAATAGCATCGTTTTGGAATTTTCGTTAATTTTTACATTTTTCTTGGGAAATCGTTAAAATTTCAGTTTTTCTTATATATCATCCAAATCGTCGATAAACGTAGATATATCAACGATTAAGGATTTCGGTTAATTTTTACAGTTTACTCTTAAATTCGCTAAAATTCAATTTATCTTAAATATCTTCCAAATCATCTAGATAGCATCGTTTTCAATTTATGGTTAATTTATACATATTTCTTGGAAATTTGCTAAAATTTCAGTTTTTCTTATATATCGTCCAAATCGTCGATATACGTAGAAATAGCATCGTTTTCGAATTTCGTGCAATTTTTACATTTTTCTTGGAAATTCGCTAAAATTCAATTTTTCTTATATATCTATAGAAATAGCATCGTTTTCAAATTTTGGATAATTTTTACATTTTTCTTAGAAATTCCCTAAAATTTCAGATTTTCTTGGAAATCGCTAAAATTTCAGTTTTTCTTATATATCATCCAAATCGTCGATATAGGTAGAAATAGCATCGTTTTCGAATTTCGTGTAATTTTTACATTTTTATTAGAAAATCGTTAAAATTTCAGTTTTTCTTATATATCGTCCAAATCGTCGATATACGTAGTAATAGCATCCTTTTCGAATTTTGTGCAATTTTTACATTTTTCTTGGAAATTCGCTAAAATTCAATTTTTCTTATATATCTATAGAAATAGCATCGTTTTCAAATTTTGGATAATCTTTACATTTTTCTTGGAAATTCGCTAAAATTTCAGTTTTTCTTATATATCATCCAAATCGTCGATATACGTAGAAATAGCATCGTTTTCGAATTTCGTGTAATTTTTACATTTTTCTTGGAAATTCGCTAAAATTCAATTTTTCTTAAATATCTTCCAAATCATCTAGATAGCATCGTTTTCGAATTTCGTGCAATTTTTACACTTTTCTAGGAAATTCGCTAAAATTCAATTTTTCTTATATATCTATAGAAATAGCATCGTTTTCAAATTTTGGTTAATTTTTACATTTTTATTAGAAAATCGTTAAAATTTCAGTTTTTCTTATATATCATCCAAATCGTCGATATACGTAGAAATAGCATCGTTTTCGAATTTCGTGTAATTTTTACATTTTTCTTGGAAATTCGCTAAAATTCATTTTTTCTTATATATCTATAGAAATAGCATCGTTTTGGAATTTTCGTTAATTTTTACATTTTTCTTGGGAAATCGTTAAAATTTCAGTTTTTCTTATATATCATCCAAATCGTCGATAAACGTAGATATATCAACGATTAAGGATTTCGGTTAATTTTTACAGTTTACTCTTAAATTCGCTAAAATTCAATTTATCTTAAATATCTTCCAAATCATCTAGATAGCATCGTTTTCAATTTATGGTTAATTTATACATATTTCTTGGAAATTTGCTAAAATTTCAGTTTTTCTTATATATCGTCCAAATCGTCGATATACGTAGAAATAGCATCGTTTTCGAATTTCGTGCAATTTTTACATTTTTCTTGGAAATTCGCTAAAATTCAATTTTTCTTATATATCTATAGAAATAGCATCGTTTTCAAATTTTGGATAATTTTTACATTTTTCTTGGAAATTCCCTAAAATTTCAGATTTTCTTGGAAATCGCTAAAATTTCAGTTTTTCTTATATATCATCCAAATCGTCGATATAGGTAGAAATAGCATCGTTTTCGAATTTCGTGTAATTTTTACATTTTTATTAGAAAATCGTTAAAATTTCAGTTTTTCTTATATATCATCCAAATCGTCGATATACGTAGAAATAGCATCGTTTTCGAATTTCGTGTAATTTTTACATTTTTCTTGGAAATTCGCTAAAATTCAATTTTTCTTATATATTGTTGGTAATACGCGAAGTGTGTGAGCGGATACCAACGTGCGTGCGTTTGGCCACCACCGCGAACGTCAGACATAAGGGGTTTTCACCCGTTTGACAGCTATCGATCGGTTGGTGTTGCGGTTCGCGCGAAAACGAACAAGAGGATTGCATAGAGTGTGTCGAAAAGACTGAGATGGTTTACATGTTCTACATATATTCATTTACATTTTTATTACTTATTTGTTCATTAAAGACTGTTAATTTCAATAGGTTATGGGCCCAGGTTACGTGAAAAAGAACCTGCGGAACCTTTAGTGAGTGAATAAGTAAAAACGAGTGAAAAACTCATCCAGGTAAAAGTAGTTTCATGTGTAGTGCGGGAGTCGATAAGTTTACGCGCTAAAGCCAACCATAATGGCGGCTTCAATTAAAATCGATCAGCTTATGGCTGATAACTACGACACGTGAAAATCCATATGACTGCTATTCTGAAAAAGAATGATTTATGGGAGTACGTCAGTGGAATGATTCAACGACCGGCAGAATCCGATTCTGAAGCCTACAGAAAATGGATAATCAATGATGGCAAGGCCGAATCAGACATTTTACTGGCAATCAGTCCAAGTGAAGTGAAACCGTTTGCAGACCTTGGGTCATCAAAAGCTATCTGGGATAAGCTAAAAGAAACCTTTGAATCAAAAAGAGCAACAAGAATGTCAACGTTACTGAAAAGGTGCGTCAAGTTGCGTATGCACGAGGGTGACAGTTTAAGAAAGCACGTGGTCGAATTTTGTGACACCGCTAAAAAGTTAAAAGATATTGGTTTAGACATTCCTGAAGAGATGTTGGTTATGTTACTTCTTTGTAGTCTACCGGATTCATATGCAATGTTTAAAGAATCTATTGAATCGCAAGACAAATTACCATCGCTAGACGCGCTGAAAACAAAGTTGTATGATAGACTTGAAGGAAAAATGATAGAAGAATCGAATGTGCAAGGCGCTTTATTTTCGAGAAAATCGAATAAGTATAACCGGTTTAAACAAAGTGCTAAATTTGAGAGGCCAAATCCAGGACAAAGTGCAAAGAGAAAAATAAAGTGTTTTCGTTGTAATGGTGAGGGCCACATGGCAAGAGAATGTCGTTCTAAGCACCCATCCACATCCAACCAAACTGTTAGGCAAGTGGAACATGAAAACAATGAGTCCAGTTCGAAACGATCGGGAAAAGTGACACTATTGAGTACTACCGAAAAGGTACTGCACTGTCGCATGGACGATAACGATTGGTGTATAGACAGTGGATGTACAAGCCATATGTGCAATGAGCTAAGTAGTTTCGAAAAATCTAAGCGTGTGAACACCGAACTGACATTAGCGAATAACGAAAGTACGCGCATCACGGGAACGGGAAACGTTAATTTAACGGTGGATACCGGCAAGGGTGATCAAGAAATCACGTTTGAAGATGTGTGCTATGTATCAGACTTACGCATGAACTTACTTTCGGTCGCGAAGGCAACAGATCGCGGTTGTAATGTAACATTTCGTCAAAACGACGCATTAGTTACAGACAAAAACAATCGGGTAATTTTACGGGCAGATCGAAAAGGAAATCTTTACTATGTGCGGAAAAGCGACAATCAAGTAAACAATACGTCAATAAAAGGTGATTCCAAAGGCGAAATTGATATCTGGCATGCCAAAATGGGGCATTTAAATGAAAAAGACTTAAAAGCAATGGCCAAAAGTGGTGAAGTATATGGTCTTAATATCAAAGATAACGAAAAGTTGTCAACGTGCGAAATATGTATTCGTGAAAAACAAACGCGATTACCGTTCGCTAAAACCGTCGGTGAACGCACACAAGACTTACTAGAAATTGTGCACAGCGACGTTTGTGGTCCAATGAGGCATCCGTCATGCTCAGGCATGAGATACTTTGTTACGTTTATCGATGACAAGTCACGGTGGTGCGAAATATTCTTCGTAAAAAGCAAAGCAGAGGTGCTACGGGTATTCCAGCAATACAAAGAAGAATCAGAAAATTTCACGGGAAGAAAAATAAAAATGTTGCAAACAGACAATGGGACAGAATACTGTAATACAGAGTTTGATAGTTTTCTTAGAAGAAATGGAATTCAACGCCGTTTAACAACACCATACACACCACAACAGAACGGTGTTGCCGAGAGGAAAAATAGAACTCTCGTGGAAATGGCACGATGTATGATGCGTCAAGCAGGCGCTCCTCCTAAATTTTGGGCAGAAGCTATTAACAATGCGAATTATACAAGAAATAGATGTCCAACTAGTGCTTTAAACGGGAAGATTCCATATAAACTGTGGAAGGGGAAAATCCCAACCGTTAACTATTTTCAAATATTCGGTACAAGAGCGTACGTATTAAATAAAGGTCAAAATCAGGGTAAATTTGACTCTAAATCTGAGAAAGGAATATTTATTGGATATTCACAACAATCAAAAGCTTATCGTGTTTATATATCCGAAACAAGAAAGACAATAACGAGTCGCGACGTGAAATTCGTAAATGTATCGGGCTTTAATCGTGAATATCGCGAAATACTAGATGAGGAAGACTCGAATAAACGTATTTCCATTGAAACAGAAGAGAAACCAAAATTAGTGAAGGTCAAGCCCGAACCAGAGGTGACAAGAAAAACTATATCTACAACATCTGGGAAGAGTTTACTACAAGATCCAAAGCGGGGCAGAGGACGCCCAAAACTACTTCGCACAGGCTTAGTGGGAAGACCACGCAAAGTATTTAGATCTGTTGCAAGTGGAGGTAGGTCCTCAGAAGAAATAATTCAGATACCTGAAGATGAAGAATCTCACACAGACAGTGAAAACGACGAAGAATGTGGAGAAGATGAAGCTGAATCATTTCTGGAAAGTGCAAACCTTACCATGACGGAAGAACCAACAACATGGAAAGAAGCGAGTAAAACTCATGATGCCGATGTATGGCAACTTGCGTTAGAAGACGAGTATTTGGCTCAAATAAAAAACATCACTTGGGAAATAGTTGAACGTCCGAAGCACCGAAAGGTTATTGGAAGCAGATTCGTATTTTGTACCAAGAAAAATGGAAGCATAGAGAAGAAGAAAGTACGTCTGGTAGCAAAGGGTTGTTCCCAAAAACCAGGTGAGGACTTTAATGAAACATATTCCCCAGTAGCAAGATTGTCGTCAATCAGGATTTTAGCAGCGTTAGCAGCAGAATTAAAATTGGAACTGCATCAAATGGACGTGGTAACCGCTTATCTCAATGGTGAACTAGAAGAAAGCGTTTACATGGAGGTACCGGAACAATTACAAGAAGTAATTACCAAAATAAATTTAAATCAACCAGTGGGTTCTACCGGAAAAGTAGTGAAAGATAGGGAAATTAGGGAAACAGCTAAACGATGGTCAAAGAATGTTAAAAAGGGTAACAACAGTGTATGTGTGTTAAAAAAGGCTTTATACGGGTTAAGGCAATCCGGGTTACAATGGCATAAGAAATTAGTGGAAAAATTACGTGAATTAGGATTTAGGGCATTATCACAAGATCCGTGTATGTTTATTAATAAAAGAGATAGTAAAATCATGTTGATCGCAACTTATGTTGATGATATGCTAATTGCGTCGAATGATCAAGCGTGGATAAATGAAGTGAAAAATTTTCTATCAACGTCTTTTGAAACCAAAGATTTGGGCAAAATTGATCAGTGTCTTGGCATCGAATTTTCTAGAGACGATGATTTTCGTATTTATTTGAAACAACAATATTATACCGAGTCAATTCTAAAGCGTTTTAGTATGGAAAATTGTAAGCCCGCGAAAACACCAATGGAACCAAATTGTCAATTGTTAAAACCGGAGTGTGCAAATGAGAGAGAGATGCGAAAGTATCCTTATCAGTGCCTGATAGGTGCGTTAATGTATTTAGCAGTTACAACTAGACCGGACATTGCATACTCAGTAAATTATTTGAGTCAATTCAACAACAATTATAATTCTGAGCATTGGGTAGCGGCGAAGAGGGTGCTACGTTATTTACGAGGTACTGTTGATTACGGTCTAATGTACGAGAGAACGAACTTAGCATTATTTGGTGTGGTAGATGCCGATTGGGCGGCAAATATAAATGATAGACGTTCATACTCGGGGTACGCGTTCATCCTGGCGGGATCGGCAATTAACTGGGAAGCGCGTAAACAACGAACAGTTGCGTTATCGAGTACTGAAGCGGAGTATATTGGGCTATCGGATGCGACTAAAGAAGCATTATATTTAAAAAGTGTGTTGCGCGACTTGGGTATATCGGGTGGTGACGAAACTGTCATGCTGTTTAACGACAACCAAGGGGCGATAAAGTTAGTAAAAAATAACTGGTATCACTCGAGAACCAAACACATTGATGTGAGACATCATTTTGTGCGCGAAGCGTACGACAATAAACAAATCAGTGTAGAATATATGTCTACGGATAAGATGCCAGCCGATGTGCTTACGAAAGGGTTGAGCGGACCTAAGCATCGCGAGTGCCTAATTAACTTAGGTATGATGAATGTGTCCGAAAGGTGAATATACGCTCATTACTTCGAGGGGGAGTGTTGGTAATACGCGAAGTGTGTGAGCGGATACCAACGTGCGTGCGTTTGGCCACCACCGCGAACGTCAGACATAAGGGGTTTTCACCCGTTTGACAGCTATCGATCGGTTGGTGTTGCGGTTCGCGCGAAAACGAACAAGAGGATTGCATAGAGTGTGTCGAAAAGACTGAGATGGTTTACATGTTCTACATATATTCATTTACATTTTTATTACTTATTTGTTCATTAAAGACTGTTAATTTCAATATATATCTATAGAAATAGCATCGTTTTCAAATTTTGGATAATTTTTACATTTTTCTTGGGAAATCATTAAAATTTCAGTTTTTCTTCTATATCATCCAAATCGTCGATAAACGTAGATATATCAACGATTAAGAATTTCGGTTAATTTTTACAGTTTACCCGGAAATTCGCTAAAATTCAATTTATCTTAAATATCTTCCAAATCATCTAGATAGCACCGTTTTCAATTTATGGTTAATTTATACATATTTCTTGGAAACTTGCTAAAATTTCAGTTTTTCTTATATATCGTCCAAATCATCGATATACGTAGAAATAGCATCGTTTTCGAATTTCGTGCAATTTTTACATTTTTCTTGGAAATTCGCTAAAATTCAATTTTTCTTATATATCTATAGAAATAGCATCGTTTTCGAATTTCGTGTAATTTTTACATTTTTCTTGGAAATCGCTAAAATTTCAGTTTTTCTTATATATCATCCAAATCGTCGATATAGGTAGAAATAGCATCGTTTTCGAATTTCGTGTAATTTTTACATTTTTATTAGAAAATCGTTAAAATTTCAGTTTTTCTTATATATCGTCCAAATCGTCGATATACGTAGAAATAGCATCCTTTTCGAATTTCGTGCAATTTTTACATTTTTCTTGGAAATTCGCTAAAATTCAATTTTTCTTATATATCTATAGAAATAGCATCGTTTTGGAATTTTCGTTAATTTTTACATTTTTCTTGGGAAATCATTAAAATTTCAGTTTTTCTTATATATCATCCAAATCGTCGATAAACGTAGATATATCAACGATTAAGAATTTCGTTTAATTTTTACAGTTTACTCGGAAATTCGCTAAAATTCAATTTATCTTAAATATCTTCCAAATCATCTAGATAGCACCGTTTTCAATTTATGGTTAATTTATACATATTTCTTGGAAATTTGCTAAAATTTCAGTTTTTCTTATATATCGTCCAAATCGTCGATATACGTAGAAATAGCATCGTTTTCGAATTTCGTGCAATTTTTACATTTTTCTTGGAAATTCGCTAAAATTCAATTTTTCTTATATATCTATAGAAATAGCATCGTTTTCAAATTTTGGATAATTTTTACATTTTTCTTGGAAATTCGCTAAAATTTCAGATTTTCTTGGAAATCGCTAAAATTTCAGTTTTTCTTATATATCATCCAAATCGTCGATATAGGTAGAAATAGCATCGTTTTCGAATTTCGTGTAATTTTTACATTTTTATTAGAAAATCGTTAAAATTTCAGTTTTTCTTATATATCGTCCAAATCGTCGATATACGTAGAAATAGCAATCTTTTCGAATTTCGTGCAATTTTTACATTTTTCTTGGAAATTCGCTAAAATTCAATTTTTCTTATATATCTATAGAAATAGCATCGTTTTCAAATTTTGGATAATTTTTACATTTTTCTTGGAAATTCGCTAAAATTTCAGATTTTCTTGGAAATCGCTAAAATTTCAGTTTTTCTTATATATCATCCAAATCATCGATATAGGTAGAAATAGCATCGTTTTCGAATTTCGTGTAATTTTTACATTTTTCTTGGAAATTCGCTAAAATTCAATTTATCTTAAATATCTTCCAAATCATCTATATAGCATCGTTTTCGAATTTCGTGCAATTTTTACATTTTTCTAGGAAATTCGCTAAAATTCAATTTTTCTTATATATCTATAGAAATAGCATCGTTTTCAAATTTTGGTTAATTTTTACATTTTTATTAGAAAATCGTTAAAATTTCAGTTTTTCTTATATATCATCCAAATCGTCGATATACGTAGAAATAGCATCGTTTTCGAATTTCGTGTAATTTTTACATTTTTCTTGGAAATTCGCTAAAATTCAATTTTTCTTATATATCTATAGAAATAGCATCGTTTTCAAATTTTGGATAATTTTTACATTTTTCTTGGAAATTCGCTAAAATTCAATTTTTCTTATATATCTATAGAAATAGCATCGTTATCAAATTTTGGTTAATTTTTACATTTTTCTTAGAAAATCGTTAAAATTTCGGTTTTCTTGGAAATTCGCTAAAATTTCAGTTTTTCTTATATATCATCCAAATCGTCGATATACGTAGAAATAGCATCGGTTTCGAATTTCGTGCAATTTTTATATTTTTCTTGGAAATTCGCTAAAATTCAATTTTTCTTATATATCTATAGAAATAGCATCGTTTTCAAATTTTGGTTAATTTTTACAGTTTTCTTGGAAAATCGTTAAAATTTCGGTTTTCTTGGAAATTCGCTAAAATTTCATTTTTTCTTATATATCATCCAAATCGTCGATATACGTAGAAATAGCATCGTTTTCGAATTTCGTGCAATTTTTATATTTTTCTTGGAAATTCGCTAAAATTCAATTTTTCTTATATATCTATAGAAATAGCATCGTTTTCAAATTTTGGATAATTTTTACATTTTTCTAGGAAATTCGCTAAAATTCAATTTTTCTTATATATCTATAGAAATAGCATCGTTATCAAATTTTGGTTAATTTTTACATTTTTCTTAGAAAATCGTTAAAATTTCGGTTTTCTTGGAAATTCGCTAAAATTTCAGTTTTTCTTATATATCATCCAAATCGTCGATATACGTAGAAATAGCATCGGTTTCGAATTTCGTGCAATTTTTATATTTTTCTTGGAAATTCGCTAAAATTCAATTTTTCTTATATATCTATAGAAATAGCATCGTTTTCAAATTTTGGTTAATTTTTACAGTTTTCTTGGAAAATCGTTAAAATTTCGGTTTTCTTGGAAATTCGCTAAAATTTCATTTTTTCTTATATATCATCCAAATCGTCGATATACGTAGAAATAGCATCGTTTTCGAATTTCGTGTAATTTTTACATTTTTCTTGGAAATTCGCTAAAATTCAATTTTTCTTAAATATCTTCCAAATCATCTAGATAGCATCGTTTTCGAATTTCGTGCAATTTTTACACTTTTCTAGGAAATTCGCTAAAATTCAATTTTTCTTATATATCTATAGAAATAGCATCGTTTTCAAATTTTGGTTAATTTTTACATTTTTATTAGAAAATCGTTAAAATTTCAGTTTTTCTTATATATCATCCAAATCGTCGATATACGTAGAAATAGCATCGTTTTCGAATTTCGTGTAATTTTTACATTTTTCTTGGAAATTCGCTAAAATTCAATTTTTCTTATATATCTATAGAAATAGCATCGTTTTGGAATGTTCGTTAATTTTTACATTTTTCTTGGGAAATCGTTAAAATTTCAGTTTTTCTTATATATCATCCAAATCGTCGATAAACGTAGATATATCAACGATTAAGGATTTCGGTTAATTTTTACAGTTTACTCTTAAATTCGCTAAAATTCAATTTATCTTAAATGTCTTCCAAATCATCTAGATAGCATCGTTTTCAATTTATGGTTAATTTATACATATTTCTTGGAAATTTGCTAAAATTTCAGTTTTTCTTATATATCGTCCAAATCGTCGATATACGTAGAAATAGCATCGTTTTCGAATTTCGTGCAATTTTTACATTTTTCTTGGAAATTCGCTAAAATTCAATTTTTCTTATATATCTATAGAAATAGCATCGTTTTCAAATTTTGGATAATTTTTACATTTTTCTTGGAAATTCCCTAAAATTTCAGATTTTCTTGGAAATCGCTAAAATTTCAGTTTTTCTTATATATCATCCAAATCGTCGATATAGGTAGAAATAGCATCGTTTTCGAATTTCGTGTAATTTTTACATTTTTATTAGAAAATCGTTAAAATTTCAGTTTTTCTTATATATCGTCCAAATCGTCGATATACGTAGAAATAGCATCCTTTTCGAATTTCGTGCAATTTTTACATTTTTCTTGGAAATTCGCTAAAATTCAATTTTTCTTATATATCTATAGAAATAGCATCGTTCTCAAATTTTGGATAATCTTTACATTTTTCTTGGAAATTCGCTAAAATTTCAGATTTTCTTGGAAATCGCTAAAATTTCAGTTTTTCTTATATATCATCCAAATCGTCGATATACGTAGAAATAGCATCGTTTTCGAATTTCGTGTAATTTTTACATTTTTCTTGGAAATTCGCTAAAATTCAATTTTTCTTATATATCTATAGAAATAGCATCGTTTTGGAATTTTCGTTAATTTTTACATTTTTCTTGGGAAATCATTAAAATTTCAGTTTTTCTTATATATCATCCAAATCGTCGATAAACGTAGATATATCAACGATTAAGAATTTCGGTTAATTTTTACAGTTTACTCGGAAATTCGCTAAAATTCAATTTATCTTAAATATCTTCCAAATCATCTAGATAGCACCGTTTTCAATTTATGGTTAATTTATACATATTTCTTGGAAATTTGCTAAAATTTCAGTTTTTCTTATATATCGTCCAAATCGTCGATATACGTAGAAATAGCATCGTTTTCGAATTTCGTGCAATTTTTACATTTTTCTTGGAAATTCGCTAAAATTCAATTTTTCTTATATATCTATAGAAATAGCATCGTTTTCAAATTTTGGATAATTTTTACATTTTTCTTGAAAATTCGCTAAAATTTCAGATTTTCTTGGAAATCGCTAAAATTTCAGTTTTTCTTATATATCATCCAAATCGTCGATATAGGTAGAAATAGCATCGTTTTCGAATTTCGTGTAATTTTTACATTTTTATTAGAAAATCGTTAAAATTTCAGTTTTTCTTATATATCGTCCAAATCGTCGATATACGTAGAAATAGCAATCTTTTCGAATTTCGTGCAATTTTTACATTTTTCTTGGAAATTCGCTAAAATTCAATTTTTCTTATATATCTATAGAAATAGCATCGTTTTCAAATTTTGGATAATTTTTACATTTTTCTTGGAAATTCGCTAAAATTTCAGATTTTCTTGGAAATCGCTAAAATTTCAGTTTTTCTTATATATCATCCAAATCATCGATATAGGTAGAAATAGCATCGTTTTCGAATTTCGTGTAATTTTTACATTTTTCTTGGAAATTCGCTAAAATTCAATTTATCTTAAATATCTTCCAAATCATCTAGATAGCACCGTTTTCAATTTATGGTTAATTTATACATATTTCTTGGAAATTTGCTAAAATTTCAGTTTTTCTTATATATCGTCCAAATCGTCGATATACGTAGAAATAGCATCGTTTTCGAATTTCGTGCAATTTTTACATTTTTCTTGGAAATTCGCTAAAATTCAATTTTTCTTATATATCTATAGAAATAGCATCGTTTTCAAATTTTGGTTAATTTTTACATTTTTATTAGAAAATCGTTAAAATTTCAGTTTTTCTTATATATCATCCAAATCGTCGATATACGTAGAAATAGCATCGTTTTCGAATTTCGTGTAATTTTTACATTTTTCTTGGAAATTCGCTAAAATTCAATTTTTCTTATATATCTATAGAAATAGCATCGTTTTCAAATTTTGGATAATTTTTACATTTTTCTTGGAAATTCGCTAAAATTCAATTTTTCTTATATATCTATAGAAATAGCATCGTTATCAAATTTTGGTTAATTTTTACATTTTTCTTAGAAAATCGTTAAAATTTCGGTTTTCTTGGAAATTCGCTAAAATTTCAGTTTTTCTTATATATCATCCAAATCGTCGATATACGTAGAAATAGCATCGGTTTCGAATTTCGTGCAATTTTTATATTTTTCTTGGAAATTCGCTAAAATTCAATTTTTCTTATATATCTATAGAAATAGCATCGTTTTCAAATTTTGGTTAATTTTTACAGTTTTCTTGGAAAATCGTTAAAATTTCGGTTTTCTTGGAAATTCGCTAAAATTTCATTTTTTCTTATATATCATCCAAATCGTCGATATACGTAGAAATAGCATCGTTTTCGAATTTCGTGCAATTTTTATATTTTTCTTGGAAATTCGCTAAAATTCAATTTTTCTTATATATCTATAGAAATAGCATCGTTTTCAAATTTTGGATAATTTTTACATTTTTCTAGGAAATTCGCTAAAATTCAATTTTTCTTATATATCTATAGAAATAGCATCGTTATCAAATTTTGGTTAATTTTTACATTTTTCTTAGAAAATCGTTAAAATTTCGGTTTTCTTGGAAATTCGCTAAAATTTCAGTTTTTCTTATATATCATCCAAATCGTCGATATACGTAGAAATAGCATCGGTTTCGAATTTCGTGCAATTTTTATATTTTTCTTGGAAATTCGCTAAAATTCAATTTTTCTTATATATCTATAGAAATAGCATCGTTTTCAAATTTTGGTTAATTTTTACAGTTTTCTTGGAAAATCGTTAAAATTTCGGTTTTCTTGGAAATTCGCTAAAATTTCATTTTTTCTTATATATCATCCAAATCGTCGATATACGTAGAAATAGCATCGTTTTCGAATTTCGTGTAATTTTTACATTTTTCTTGGAAATTCGCTAAAATTCAATTTTTCTTAAATATCTTCCAAATCATCTAGATAGCATCGTTTTCGAATTTCGTGCAATTTTTACACTTTTCTAGGAAATTCGCTAAAATTCAATTTTTCTTATATATCTATAGAAATAGCATCGTTTTCAAATTTTGGTTAATTTTTACATTTTTATTAGAAAATCGTTAAAATTTCAGTTTTTCTTATATATCATCCAAATCGTCGATATACGTAGAAATAGCATCGTTTTCGAATTTCGTGTAATTTTTACATTTTTCTTGGAAATTCGCTAAAATTCAATTTTTCTTATATATCTATAGAAATAGCATCGTTTTGGAATGTTCGTTAATTTTTACATTTTTCTTGGGAAATCGTTAAAATTTCAGTTTTTCTTATATATCATCCAAATCGTCGATAAACGTAGATATATCAACGATTAAGGATTTCGGTTAATTTTTACAGTTTACTCTTAAATTCGCTAAAATTCAATTTATCTTAAATATCTTCCAAATCATCTAGATAGCATCGTTTTCAATTTATGGTTAATTTATACATATTTCTTGGAAATTTGCTAAAATTTCAGTTTTTCTTATATATCGTCCAAATCGTCGATATACGTAGAAATAGCATCGTTTTCGAATTTCGTGCAATTTTTACATTTTTCTTGGAAATTCGCTAAAATTCAATTTTTCTTATATATCTATAGAAATAGCATCGTTTTCAAATTTTGGTTAATTTTTACAGTTTTCTTGGAAAATCGTTAAAATTTCGGTTTTCTTGGAAATTCGCTAAAATTTCATTTTTTCTTATATATCATCCAAATCGTCGATATACGTAGAAATAGCATCGTTTTCGAATTTCGTGTAATTTTTACATTTTTCTTGGAAATTCGCTAAAATTCAATTTTTCTTAAATATCTTCCAAATCATCTAGATAGCATCGTTTTCGAATTTCGTGCAATTTTTACACTTTTCTAGGAAATTCGCTAAAATTCAATTTTTCTTATATATCTATAGAAATAGCATCGTTTTCAAATTTTGGTTAATTTTTACATTTTTATTAGAAAATCGTTAAAATTTCAGTTTTTCTTATATATCATCCAAATCGTCGATATACGTAGAAATAGCATCGTTTTCGAATTTCGTGTAATTTTTACATTTTTCTTGGAAATTCGCTAAAATTCAATTTTTCTTATATATCTATAGAAATAGCATCGTTTTGGAATTTTCGTTAATTTTTACATTTTTCTTGGGAAATCGTTAAAATTTCAGTTTTTCTTATATATCATCCAAATCGTCGATAAACGTAGATATATCAACGATTAAGGATTTCGGTTAATTTTTACAGTTTACTCTTAAATTCGCTAAAATTCAATTTATCTTAAATATCTTCCAAATCATCTAGATAGCATCGTTTTCAATTTATGGTTAATTTATACATATTTCTTGGAAATTTGCTAAAATTTCAGTTTTTCTTATATATCGTCCAAATCGTCGATATACGTAGAAATAGCATCGTTTTCGAATTTCGTGCAATTTTTACATTTTTCTTGGAAATTCGCTAAAATTCAATTTTTCTTATATATCTATAGAAATAGCATCGTTTTCAAATTTTGGATAATTTTTACATTTTTCTTGGAAATTCCCTAAAATTTCAGATTTTCTTGGAAATCGCTAAAATTTCAGTTTTTCTTATATATCATCCAAGTCGTCGATATAGGTAGAAATAGCATCGTTTTCGAATTTCGTGTAATTTTTACATTTTTATTAGAAAATCGTTAAAATTTCAGTTTTTCTTATATATCGTCCAAATCGTCGATATACGTAGAAATAGCATCCTTTTCGAATTTCGTGCAATTTTTATATTTTTCTTGGAAATTCGCTAAAATTCAATTTTTCTTATATATCTATAGAAATAGCATCGTTCTCAAATTTTGGATAATCTTTACATTTTTCTTGGAAATTCGCTAAAATTTCAGATTTTCTTGGAAATCGCTAAAATTTCAGTTTTTCTTATATATCATCCAAATCGTCGATATACGTAGAAATAGCATCGTTTTCGAATTTCGTGTAATTTTTACATTTTTCTTGGAAATTCGCTAAAATTCAATTTTTCTTATATATCTATAGAAATAGCATCGTTTTGGAATTTTCGTTAATTTTTACATTTTTCTTGGGAAATCATTAAAATTTCAGTTTTTCTTATATATCATCCAAATCGTCGATAAACGTAGATATATCAACGATTAAGAATTTCGGTTAATTTTTACAGTTTACTCGGAAATTCGCTAAAATTCAATTTATCTTAAATATCTTCCAAATCATCTAGATAGCACCGTTTTCAATTTATGGTTAATTTATACATATTTCTTGGAAATTTGCTAAAATTTCAGTTTTTCTTATATATCGTCCAAATCGTCGATATACGTAGAAATAGCATCGTTTTCGAATTTCGTGCAATTTTTACATTTTTCTTGGAAATTCGCTAAAATTCAATTTTTCTTATATATCTATAGAAATAGCATCGTTTTCAAATTTTGGATAATTTTTACATTTTTCTTGAAAATTCGCTAAAATTTCAGATTTTCTTGGAAATCGCTAAAATTTCAGTTTTTCTCATATATCATCCAAATCATCGATATAGGTAGAAATAGCATCGTTTTCGAATTTAGTGTAATTTTTACATTTTTCTTGGAAATTCGCTAAAATTCAATTTTTCTTATATGGAAAAAAATAGCATCGTTTTCAAATTTTGGTTAATTTTTACATTTTTATTAGAAAATTGTTAAAATTTCAGTTTTTCTTATATATCATCCAAATCGTCGATATACGTAGAAATAGCATCGTTTTCGAATTTCGTGCAATTTTTATATTTTTCTTGGAAATTCGCTAAAATTCAATTTTTCTTAAATATCTTCCGAATCATCTAGATAGCATCGTTTTTGAATTTCGTGCAATTTTTACATTTTTCTTGGAAATTCGCTAAAATTCAATTTTTCTTATATATCTATAGAAATAGCATCGTTTTCAAATTTTGGTTAATTTTTACATTTTTATTAGAAAATCGTTAAAATTTCAGTTTTTCTTATATATCATCCAAATCGTCGATAAACGTAGATATATCAACGATTAAGAATTTCGGTTAATTTTTACAGTTTACTCGGAAATTCGCTAAAATTCAATTTATCTTAAATATCATCCAAATCATCTGGATAGCATCGTTTTCAATTTATGGTTAACTTATACATATTTCTTCGAAATTTGCTAAAACTTCAGTTTTTCTTATATATCGTCCAAATCGTCGATATACGTAGAAATAGCATCGTTTTCGAATTTCGTGTAATTTTTACATTTTTCTAGGAAATTCGCTAAAATTCAATTTTTCTTATATATCTATAGAAATAGCATCGTTTTCAAATTTTGGTTAATTTTCACATTTTTCTTGGAAAATCGTTAAAATTTCGGTTTTCTTGGAAATTCGCTAAAATTTCATTTTTTCTTATATATCATCCAAATCGTCGATATACGTAGAAATAGCATCGTTTTCGAATTTCGTGTAATTTTTACATTTTTCTTGGAAATTCGCTAAAATTCAATTTTTCTTAAATATCTTCCGAATCATCTAGATAGCATCGTTTTCGAATTTCGTGCAATTTTTACATTTTTCTTGGAAATTCGCTAAAATTCAATTTTTCTTATATATCTATAGAAATAGCATCGTTTTCAAATTTTGGATAATTTTTACATTTTTCTTGAAAATTCGCTAAAATTTCAGATTTTCTTGGAAATCGCTAAAATTTCAGTTTTTCTTATATATCATCCAAATCGTCGATATAGGTAGAAATAGCATCGTTTTCGAATTTCGTGTAATTTTTACATTTTTATTAGAAAATCGTTAAAATTTCAGTTTTTCTTATATATCGTCCAAATCGTCGATATACGTAGAAATAGCAATCTTTTCGAATTTCGTGCAATTTTTACATTTTTCTTGGAAATTCGCTAAAATTCAATTTTTCTTATATATCTATAGAAATAGCATCGTTTTCAAATTTTGGATAATTTTTACATTTTTCTTGGAAATTCGCTAAAATTTCAGATTTTCTTGGAAATCGCTAAAATTTCAGTTTTTCTTATATATCATCCAAATCATCGATATAGGTAGAAATAGCATCGTTTTCGAATTTCGTGTAATTTTTACATTTTTCTTGGAAATTCGCTAAAATTCAATTTATCTTAAATATCTTCCAAATCATCTAGATAGCACCGTTTTCAATTTATGGTTAATTTATACATATTTCTTGGAAATTTGCTAAAATTTCAGTTTTTCTTATATATCGTCCAAATCGTCGATATACGTAGAAATAGCATCGTTTTCGAATTTCGTGCAATTTTTACATTTTTCTTGGAAATTCGCTAAAATTCAATTTTTCTTATATATCTATAGAAATAGCATCGTTTTCAAATTTTGGTTAATTTTTACATTTTTATTAGAAAATCGTTAAAATTTCAGTTTTTCTTATATATCATCCAAATCGTCGATATACGTAGAAATAGCATCGTTTTCGAATTTCGTGTAATTTTTACATTTTTCTTGGAAATTCGCTAAAATTCAATTTTTCTTATATATCTATAGAAATAGCATCGTTTTCAAATTTTGGATAATTTTTACATTTTTCTTGGAAATTCGCTAAAATTCAATTTTTCTTATATATCTATAGAAATAGCATCGTTATCAAATTTTGGTTAATTTTTACATTTTTCTTAGAAAATCGTTAAAATTTCGGTTTTCTTGGAAATTCGCTAAAATTTCAGTTTTTCTTATATATCATCCAAATCGTCGATATACGTAGAAATAGCATCGGTTTCGAATTTCGTGCAATTTTTATATTTTTCTTGGAAATTCGCTAAAATTCAATTTTTCTTATATATCTATAGAAATAGCATCGTTTTCAAATTTTGGTTAATTTTTACAGTTTTCTTGGAAAATCGTTAAAATTTCGGTTTTCTTGGAAATTCGCTAAAATTTCATTTTTTCTTATATATCATCCAAATCGTCGATATACGTAGAAATAGCATCGTTTTCGAATTTCGTGCAATTTTTATATTTTTCTTGGAAATTCGCTAAAATTCAATTTTTCTTATATATCTATAGAAATAGCATCGTTTTCAAATTTTGGATAATTTTTACATTTTTCTAGGAAATTCGCTAAAATTCAACTTTTCTTATATATCTATAGAAATAGCATCGTTATCAAATTTTGGTTAATTTTTACATTTTTCTTAGAAAATCGTTAAAATTTCGGTTTTCTTGGAAATTCGCTAAAATTTCAGTTTTTCTTATATATCATCCAAATCGTCGATATACGTAGAAATAGCATCGGTTTCGAATTTCGTGCAATTTTTATATTTTTCTTGGAAATTCGCTAAAATTCAATTTTTCTTATATATCTATAGAAATAGCATCGTTTTCAAATTTTGGTTAATTTTTACAGTTTTCTTGGAAAATCGTTAAAATTTCGGTTTTCTTGGAAATTCGCTAAAATTTCATTTTTTCTTATATATCATCCAAATCGTCGATATACGTAGAAATAGCATCGTTTTCGAATTTCGTGTAATTTTTACATTTTTCTTGGAAATTCGCTAAAATTCAATTTTTCTTAAATATCTTCCAAATCATCTAGATAGCATCGTTTTCGAATTTCGTGCAATTTTTACACTTTTCTAGGAAATTCGCTAAAATTCAATTTTTCTTATATATCTATAGAAATAGCATCGTTTTCAAATTTTGGTTAATTTTTACATTTTTATTAGAAAATCGTTAAAATTTCAGTTTTTCTTATATATCATCCAAATCGTCGATATACGTAGAAATAGCATCGTTTTCGAATTTCGTGTAATTTTTACATTTTTCTTGGAAATTCGCTAAAATTCAATTTTTCTTATATATCTATAGAAATAGCATCGTTTTGGAATGTTCGTTAATTTTTACATTTTTCTTGGGAAATCGTTAAAATTTCAGTTTTTCTTATATATCATCCAAATCGTCGATAAACGTAGATATATCAACGATTAAGGATTTCGGTTAATTTTTACAGTTTACTCTTAAATTCGCTAAAATTCAATTTATCTTAAATATCTTCCAAATCATCTAGATAGCATCGTTTTCAATTTATGGTTAATTTATACATATTTCTTGGAAATTTGCTAAAATTTCAGTTTTTCTTATATATCGTCCAAATCGTCGATATACGTAGAAATAGCATCGTTTTCGAATTTCGTGCAATTTTTACATTTTTCTTGGAAATTCGCTAAAATTCAATTTTTCTTATATATCTATAGAAATAGCATCGTTTTCAAATTTTGGTTAATTTTTACAGTTTTCTTGGAAAATCGTTAAAATTTCGGTTTTCTTGGAAATTCGCTAAAATTTCATTTTTTCTTATATATCATCCAAATCGTCGATATACGTAGAAATAGCATCGTTTTCGAATTTCGTGTAATTTTTACATTTTTCTTGGAAATTCGCTAAAATTCAATTTTTCTTAAATATCTTCCAAATCATCTAGATAGCATCGTTTTCGAATTTCGTGCAATTTTTACACTTTTCTAGGAAATTCGCTAAAATTCAATTTTTCTTATATATCTATAGAAATAGCATCGTTTTCAAATTTTGGTTAATTTTTACATTTTTATTAGAAAATCGTTAAAATTTCAGTTTTTCTTATATATCATCCAAATCGTCGATATACGTAGAAATAGCATCGTTTTCGAATTTCGTGTAATTTTTACATTTTTCTTGGAAATTCGCTAAAATTCAATTTTTCTTATATATCTATAGAAATAGCATCGTTTTGGAATTTTCGTTAATTTTTACATTTTTCTTGGGAAATCGTTAAAATTTCAGTTTTTCTTATATATCATCCAAATCGTCGATAAACGTAGATATATCAACGATTAAGGATTTCGGTTAATTTTTACAGTTTACTCTTAAATTCGCTAAAATTCAATTTATCTTAAATATCTTCCAAATCATCTAGATAGCATCGTTTTCAATTTATGGTTAATTTATACATATTTCTTGGAAATTTGCTAAAATTTCAGTTTTTCTTATATATCGTCCAAATCGTCGATATACGTAGAAATAGCATCGTTTTCGAATTTCGTGCAATTTTTACATTTTTCTTGGAAATTCGCTAAAATTCAATTTTTCTTATATATCTATAGAAATAGCATCGTTTTCAAATTTTGGATAATTTTTACATTTTTCTTGGAAATTCCCTAAAATTTCAGATTTTCTTGGAAATCGCTAAAATTTCAGTTTTTCTTATATATCATCCAAGTCGTCGATATAGGTAGAAATAGCATCGTTTTCGAATTTCGTGTAATTTTTACATTTTTATTAGAAAATCGTTAAAATTTCAGTTTTTCTTATATATCGTCCAAATCGTCGATATACGTAGAAATAGCATCCTTTTCGAATTTCGTGCAATTTTTATATTTTTCTTGGAAATTCGCTAAAATTCAATTTTTCTTATATATCTATAGAAATAGCATCGTTCTCAAATTTTGGATAATCTTTACATTTTTCTTGGAAATTCGCTAAAATTTCAGATTTTCTTGGAAATCGCTAAAATTTCAGTTTTTCTTATATATCATCCAAATCGTCGATATACGTAGAAATAGCATCGTTTTCGAATTTCGTGTAATTTTTACATTTTTCTTGGAAATTCGCTAAAATTCAATTTTTCTTATATATCTATAGAAATAGCATCGTTTTGGAATTTTCGTTAATTTTTACATTTTTCTTGGGAAATCATTAAAATTTCAGTTTTTCTTATATATCATCCAAATCGTCGATAAACGTAGATATATCAACGATTAAGAATTTCGGTTAATTTTTACAGTTTACTCGGAAATTCGCTAAAATTCAATTTATCTTAAATATCTTCCAAATCATCTAGATAGCACCGTTTTCAATTTATGGTTAATTTATACATATTTCTTGGAAATTTGCTAAAATTTCAGTTTTTCTTATATATCGTCCAAATCGTCGATATACGTAGAAATAGCATCGTTTTCGAATTTCGTGCAATTTTTACATTTTTCTTGGAAATTCGCTAAAATTCAATTTTTCTTATATATCTATAGAAATAGCATCGTTTTCAAATTTTGGATAATTTTTACATTTTTCTTGAAAATTCGCTAAAATTTCAGATTTTCTTGGAAATCGCTAAAATTTCAGTTTTTCTTATATATCATCCAAATCATCGATATAGGTAGAAATAGCATCGTTTTCGAATTTAGTGTAATTTTTACATTTTTCTTGGAAATTCGCTAAAATTCAATTTTTCTTATATGGAAAAAAATAGCATCGTTTTCAAATTTTGGTTAATTTTTACATTTTTATTAGAAAATTGTTAAAATTTCAGTTTTTCTTATATATCATCCAAATCGTCGATATACGTAGAAATAGCATCGTTTTCGAATTTCGTGCAATTTTTATATTTTTCTTGGAAATTCGCTAAAATTCAATTTTTCTTAAATATCTTCCGAATCATCTAGATAGCATCGTTTTTGAATTTCGTGCAATTTTTACATTTTTCTTGGAAATTCGCTAAAATTCAATTTTTCTTATATATCTATAGAAATAGCATCGTTTTCAAATTTTGGTTAATTTTTACATTTTTATTAGAAAATCGTTAAAATTTCAGTTTTTCTTATATATCATCCAAATCGTCGATAAACGTAGATATATCAACGATTAAGAATTTCGGTTAATTTTTACAGTTTACTCGGAAATTCGCTAAAATTCAATTTATCTTAAATATCATCCAAATCATCTGGATAGCATCGTTTTCAATTTATGGTTAACTTATACATATTTCTTCGAAATTTGCTAAAACTTCAGTTTTTCTTATATATCGTCCAAATCGTCGATATACGTAGAAATAGCATCGTTTTCGAATTTCGTGTAATTTTTACATTTTTCTAGGAAATTCGCTAAAATTCAATTTTTCTTATATATCTATAGAAATAGCATCGTTATCAAATTTTGGTTAATTTTCACATTTTTCTTAGAAAATCGTTAAAATTTCGGTTTTCTTGGAAATTCGCTAAAATTTCAGTTTTTCTTATATATCATCCAAATCGTCGATATACGTAGAAATAGCATCGGTTTCGAATTTCGTGCAATTTTTATATTTTTCTTGGAAATTCGCTAAAATTCAATTTTTCTTATATATCTATAGAAATAGCATCGTTTTCAAGTTTTGGTTAATTTTTACATTTTTCTTGGAAAATCGTTAAAATTTCGGTTTTCTTGGAAATTCGCTAAAATTTCATTTTTTCTTATATATCATCCAAATCGTGGATATACGTAGAAATAACATCGTTTTCGAATTTCGTGTAATTTTTACATTTTTCTTGGAAATTCGCTAAAATTCAATTTTTCTTAAATATCTTCCAAATCATCTAGATAGCATCGTTTTCGAATTTCGTGCAATTTTTACATTTTTCTAGGAAATTCGCTAAAATTCAATTTTTCTTATATATCTATAGAAATAGCATCGTTTTGGAATTTTCGTTAATTTTTACATTTTTCTTGGGAAATCGTTAAAATTTCAGTTTTTCTTATATATCATCCAAATCGTCGATAAACGTAGATATATCAACGATTAAGAATTTCGGTTAATTTTTACAGTTTACTCGGAAATTCGCTAAAATTCAATTTATCTTAAATATCATCCAAATCATCTAGATAGCATCGTTTTCAATTTATGGTTAACTTATACATATTTCTTGGAAATTTGCTAAAACTTCAGTTTTTCTTATATATCGTCCAAATCGTCGATATACGTAGAAATAGCATCGTTTTCGAATTTCGTGTAATTTTTACATTTTTCTAGAAAATTCGCTAAAATTCAATTTTTCTTATATATCTATAGAAATAGCATCGTTATCAAATTTTGGTTAATTTTTACATTTTTCTTAGAAAATCGTTAAAATTTCGGTTTTCTTGGAAATTCGCTAAAATTTCAGTTTTTCTTATATATCATCCAAATCGTCGATATACGTAGAAATAGCATCGTTTTCGAATTTCGTGCAATTGTTACATTTTTATTAGAAAATCGTTAAAATTTCAGTTTTTCTTATATATCGTCCAAATCGTCGATATACGTAGAAATAGCATCGTTTTCGAATTTCGTGCAATTTTTACATTTTTCTTGGAAATTCGCTAAAATTCAATTTTTCTTATATATCTATAGAAATAGCATCGTTTTCAAATTTTGGGTAATTTTTACATTTTTCTTGGAAATTCGCTAAAATTTCAGATTTTCTTGGAAATCGCTAAAATTTCAGTTTTTCTTATATATCATCCAAATCATCGATATAGGTAGAAATAGCATCGTTTTCGAATTTAGTGTAATTTTTACATTTTTCTTGGAAATTCGCTAAAATTCAATTTTTCTTATATGGAAAAAAATAGCATCGTTTTCAAATTTTGGTTAATTTTTACATTTTTATTAGAAAATCGTTAAAATTTCAGTTTTTCTTATATATCATCCAAATCGTCGATATACGTAGAAATAGCATCGTTTTCGAATTTCGTGCAATTTTTATATTTTTCTTGGAAATTCGCTAAAATTCAATTTTTCTTAAATATCTTCCAAATCATCTAGATAGCATCGTTTTTGAATTTCGTGCAATTTTTACATTTTTCTTGGAAATTCGCTAAAATTCAATTTTTCTTATATATCTATAGAAATAGCATCGTTTTCAAATTTTGGTTAATTTTTACATTTTTATTAGAAAATCGTTAAAATTTCAGTTTTTCTTATATATCATCCAAATCGTCGATATACGTAGAAATAGCATCGTTTTCGAATTTCGTGTAATTTTTACATTTTTCTTGGAAATTCGCTAAAATTCAATTTTTCTTATATATCTATAGAAATAGCATCGTTTTGGAATTTTCGTTAATTTTTACATTTTTCTTGGGAAATCGTTAAAATTTCAGTTTTTCTTATATATCATCCAAATCGTCGATAAACGTAGATATATCAACGATTAAGAATTTCGGTTAATTTTTACAGTTTACTCGGAAATTCGCTAAAATTCAATTTATCTTAAATATCATCCAAATCATCTAGATAGCATCGTTTTCAATTTATGGTTAACTTATACATATTTCTTGGAAATTTGCTAAAACTTCAGTTTTTCTTATATATCGTCCAAATCGTCGATATACGTAGAAATAGCATCGTTTTCGAATTTCGTGTAATTTTTACATTTTTCTAGGAAATTCGCTAAAATTCAATTTTTCTTATATATCTATAGAAATAGCATCGTTATCAAATTTTGGTTAATTTTTACATTTTTCTTAGAAAATCGTTAAAATTTCGGTTTTCTTGGAAATTCGCTAAAATTTCAGTTTTTCTTATATATCATCCAAATCGTCGATATACGTAGAAATAGCATCGGTTTCGAATTTCGTGCAATTTTTATATTTTTCTTGGAAATTCGCTAAAATTCAATTTTTCTTATATATCTATAGAAATAGCATCGTTTTCAAATTTTGGTTAATTTTTACATTTTTCTTGGAAAATCGTTAAAATTTCGGTTTTCTTGGAAATTCGCTAAAATTTCATTTTTTCTTATATATCATCCAAATCGTCGATATACGTAGAAATAGCATCGTTTTCGAATTTCGTGTAATTTTTACATTTTTCTTGGAAATTCGCTAAAATTCAATTTTTCTTAAATATCTTCCAAATCATCTAGATAGCATCGTTTTCGAATTTCGTGCAATTTTTACATTTTTCTTGGAAATTCGCTAAAATTCAATTTTTCTTATATATCTATAGAAATAGCATCGTTTTCAAATTTTGGTTAATTTTTACATTTTTATTAGAGAATCGTTAAAATTTCAGTTTTTCTTATATATCATCCAAATCGTCGATAAACGTAGATATATCAACGATTAAGAATTTCGGTTAATTTTTACAGTTTACTCGGAAATTCGCTAAAATTCAATTTATCTTAAATATCATCCAAATCATCTGGATAGCATCGTTTTCAATTTATGGTTAACTTATACATATTTCTTCGAAATTTGCTAAAACTTCAGTTTTTCTTATATATCGTCCAAATCGTCGATATACGTAGAAATAGCATCGTTTTCGAATTTCGTGTAATTTTTACATTTTTCTAGGAAATTCGCTAAAATTCAATTTTTCTTATATATCTATAGAAATAGCATCGTTATCAAATTTTGGTTAATTTTCACATTTTTCTTAGAAAATCGTTAAAATTTCGGTTTTCTTGGAAATTCGCTAAAATTCAATTTTTCTTATATATCTATAGAAATAGCATCGTTTTCAAATTTTGGTTAATTTTTACAGTTTTCTTGGAAAATCGTTAAAATTTCGGTTTTCTTGGAAATTCGCTAAAATTTCATTTTTTCTTATATATCATCCAAATCGTCGATATACGTAGAAATAGCATCGTTTTCGAATTTCGTGCAATTTTTATATTTTTCTTGGAAATTCGCTAAAATTCAATTTTTCTTATATATCTATAGAAATAGCATCGTTTTCAAATTTTGGATAATTTTTACATTTTTCTAGGAAATTCGCTAAAATTCAATTTTTCTTATATATCTATAGAAATAGCATCGTTATCAAATTTTGGTTAATTTTTACATTTTTCTTAGAAAATCGTTAAAATTTCGGTTTTCTTGGAAATTCGCTAAAATTTCAGTTTTTCTTATATATCATCCAAATCGTCGATATACGTAGAAATAGCATCGGTTTCGAATTTCGTGCAATTTTTATATTTTTCTTGGAAATTCGCTAAAATTCAATTTTTCTTATATATCTATAGAAATAGCATCGTTTTCAAATTTTGGTTAATTTTTACAGTTTTCTTGGAAAATCGTTAAAATTTCGGTTTTCTTGGAAATTCGCTAAAATTTCATTTTTTCTTATATATCATCCAAATCGTCGATATACGTAGAAATAGCATCGTTTTCGAATTTCGTGTAATTTTTACATTTTTCTTGGAAATTCGCTAAAATTCAATTTTTCTTAAATATCTTCCAAATCATCTAGATAGCATCGTTTTCGAATTTCGTGCAATTTTTACACTTTTCTAGGAAATTCGCTAAAATTCAATTTTTCTTATATATCTATAGAAATAGCATCGTTTTCAAATTTTGGTTAATTTTTACATTTTTATTAGAAAATCGTTAAAATTTCAGTTTTTCTTATATATCATCCAAATCGTCGATATACGTAGAAATAGCATCGTTTTCGAATTTCGTGTAATTTTTACATTTTTCTTGGAAATTCGCTAAAATTCAATTTTTCTTATATATCTATAGAAATAGCATCGTTTTGGAATTTTCGTTAATTTTTACATTTTTCTTGGGAAATCGTTAAAATTTCAGTTTTTCTTATATATCATCCAAATCGTCGATAAACGTAGATATATCAACGATTAAGGATTTCGGTTAATTTTTACAGGTTACTCTTAAATTCGCTAAAATTCAATTTATCTTAAATATCTTCCAAATCATCTAGATAGCATCGTTTTCAATTTATGGTTAATTTATACATATTTCTTGGAAATTTGCTAAAATTTCAGTTTTTCTTATATATCGTCCAAATCGTCGATATACGTAGAAATAGCATCGTTTTCGAATTTCGTGCAATTTTTACATTTTTCTTGGAAATTCGCTAAAATTCAATTTTTCTTATATATCTATAGAAATAGCATCGTTTTCAAATTTTGGATAATTTTTACATTTTTCTTGGAAATTCCCTAAAATTTCAGATTTTCTTGGAAATCGCTAAAATTTCAGTTTTTCTTATATATCATCCAAATCGTCGATATAGGTAGAAATAGCATCGTTTTCGAATTTCGTGTAATTTTTACATTTTTATTAGAAAATCGTTAAAATTTCAGTTTTTCTTATATATCGTCCAAATCGCCGATATACGTAGAAATAGCATCCTTTTCGAATTTCGTGCAATTTTTACATTTTTCTTGGAAATTCGCTAAAATTCAATTTTTCTTATATATCTATAGAAATAGCATCGTTCTCAAATTTTGGATAATCTTTACATTTTTCTTGGAAATTCGCTAAAATTTCAGATTTTCTTGGAAATCGCTAAAATTTCAGTTTTTCTTATATATCATCCAAATCGTCGATATACGTAGAAATAGCATCGTTTTCGAATTTCGTGTAATTTTTACATTTTTCTTGGAAATTCGCTAAAATTCAATTTTTCTTATATATCTATAGAAATAGCATCGTTTTGGAATTTTCGTTAATTTTTACATTTTTCTTGGGAAATCATTAAAATTTCAGTTTTTCTTATATATCATCCAAATCGTCGATAAACGTAGATATATCAACGATTAAGAATTTCGGTTAATTTTTACAGTTTACTCGGAAATTCGCTAAAATTCAATTTATCTTAAATATCTTCCAAATCATCTAGATAGCACCGTTTTCAATTTATGGTTAATTTATACATATTTCTTGGAAATTTGCTAAAATTTCAGTTTTTCTTATATATCGTCCAAATCGTCGATATACGTAGAAATAGCATCGTTTTCGAATTTCGTGCAATTTTTACATTTTTCTTGGAAATTCGCTAAAATTCAATTTTTCTTATATATCTATAGAAATAGCATCGTTTTCAAATTTTGGATAATTTTTACATTTTTCTTGAAAATTCGCTAAAATTTCAGATTTTCTTGGAAATCGCTAAAATTTCAGTTTTTCTTATATATCATCCAAATCATCGATATAGGTAGAAATAGCATCGTTTTCGAATTTAGTGTAATTTTTACATTTTTCTTGGAAATTCGCTAAAATTCAATTTTTCTTATATGGAAAAAAATAGCATCGTTTTCAAATTTTGGTTAATTTTTACATTTTTATTAGAAAATTGTTAAAATTTCAGTTTTTCTTATATATCATCCAAATCGTCGATATACGTAGAAATAGCATCGTTTTCGAATTTCGTGCAATTTTTATATTTTTCTTGGAAATTCGCTAAAATTCAATTTTTCTTAAATATCTTCCGAATCATCTAGATAGCATCGTTTTTGAATTTCGTGCAATTTTTACATTTTTCTTGGAAATTCGCTAAAATTCAATTTTTCTTATATATCTATAGAAATAGCATCGTTTTCAAATTTTGGTTAATTTTTACATTTTTATTAGAAAATCGTTAAAATTTCAGTTTTTCTTATATATCATCCAAATCGTCGATAAACGTAGATATATCAACGATTAAGAATTTCGGTTAATTTTTACAGTTTACTCGGAAATTCGCTAAAATTCAATTTATCTTAAATATCATCCAAATCATCTGGATAGCATCGTTTTCAATTTATGGTTAACTTATACATATTTCTTCGAAATTTGCTAAAACTTCAGTTTTTCTTATATATCGTCCAAATCGTCGATATACGTAGAAATAGCATCGTTTTCGAATTTCGTGTAATTTTTACATTTTTCTAGGAAATTCGCTAAAATTCAATTTTTCTTATATATCTATAGAAATAGCATCGTTATCAAATTTTGGTTAATTTTCACATTTTTCTTAGAAAATCGTTAAAATTTCGGTTTTCTTGGAAATTCGCTAAAATTTCAGTTTTTCTTATATATCATCCAAATCGTCGATATACGTAGAAATAGCATCGGTTTCGAATTTCGTGCAATTTTTATATTTTTCTTGGAAATTCGCTAAAATTCAATTTTTCTTATATATCTATAGAAATAGCATCGTTTTCAAATTTTGGTTAATTTTTACATTATTCTTGGAAAATCGTTAAAATTTCGGTTTTCTTGGAAATTCGCTAAAATTTCATTTTTTCTTATATATCATCCAAATCGTCGATATACGTAGAAATAACATCGTTTTCGAATTTCGTGTAATTTTTACATTTTTCTTGGAAATTCGCTAAAATTCAATTTTTCTTAAATATCTTCCAAATCATCTAGATAGCATCGTTTTCGAATTTCGTGCAATTTTTACATTTTTCTAGGAAATTCGCTAAAATTCAATTTTTCTTATATATCTATAGAAATAGCATCGTTTTGGAATTTTCGTTAATTTTTACATTTTTCTTGGGAAATCGTTAAAATTTCAGTTTTTCTTATATATCATCCAAATCGTCGATAAACGTAGATATATCAACGATTAAGAATTTCGGTTAATTTTTACAGTTTACTCGGAAATTCGCTAAAATTCAATTTATCTTAAATATCATCCAAATCATCTAGATAGCATCGTTTTCAATTTATGGTTAACTTATACATATTTCTTGGAAATTTGCTAAAACTTCAGTTTTTCTTATATATCGTCCAAATCGTCGATATACGTAGAAATAGCATCGTTTTCGAATTTCGTGTAATTTTTACATTTTTCTAGAAAATTCGCTAAAATTCAATTTTTCTTATATATCTATAGAAATAGCATCGTTATCAAATTTTGGTTAATTTTTACATTTTTCTTAGAAAATCGTTAAAATTTCGGTTTTCTTGGAAATTCGCTAAAATTTCAGTTTTTCTTATATATCATCCAAATCGTCGATATACGTAGAAATAGCATCGTTTTCGAATTTCGTGCAATTGTTACATTTTTATTAGAAAATCGTTAAAATTTCAGTTTTTCTTATATATCGTCCAAATCGTCGATATACGTAGAAATAGCATCGTTTTCGAATTTCGTGCAATTTTTACATTTTTCTTGGAAATTCGCTAAAATTCAATTTTTCTTATATATCTATAGAAATAGCATCGTTTTCAAATTTTGGGTAATTTTTACATTTTTCTTGGAAATTCGCTAAAATTTCAGATTTTCTTGGAAATCGCTAAAATTTCAGTTTTTCTTATATATCATCCAAATCATCGATATAGGTAGAAATAGCATCGTTTTCGAATTTAGTGTAATTTTTACAGTTTTCTTGGAAATTCGCTAAAATTCAATTTTTCTTATATGGAAAAAAATAGCATCGTTTTCAAATTTTGGTTAATTTTTACATTTTTATTAGAAAATCGTTAAAATTTCAGTTTTTCTTATATATCATCCAAATCGTCGATATACGTAGAAATAGCATCGTTTTCGAATTTCGTGCAATTTTTATATTTTTCTTGGAAATTCGCTAAAATTCAATTTTTCTTAAATATCTTCCAAATCATCTAGATAGCATCGTTTTTGAATTTCGTGCAATTTTTACATTTTTCTTGGAAATTCGCTAAAATTCAATTTTTCTTATATATCTATAGAAATAGCATCGTTTTCAAATTTTGGTTAATTTTTACATTTTTATTAGAAAATCGTTAAAATTTCAGTTTTTCTTATATATCATCCAAATCGTCGATATACGTAGAAATAGCATCGTTTTCGAATTTCGTGTAATTTTTACATTTTTCTTGGAAATTCGCTAAAATTAAATTTTTCTTATATATCTATAGAAATAGCATCGTTTTGGAATTTTCGTTAATTTTTACATTTTTCTTGGGAAATCGTTAAAATTTCAGTTTTTCTTATATATCATCCAAATCGTCGATAAACGTAGATATATCAACGATTAAGAATTTCGGTTAATTTTTACAGTTTACTCGGAAATTCGCTAAAATTCAATTTATCTTAAATATCATCCAAATCATCTAGATAGCATCGTTTTCAATTTATGGTTAACTTATACATATTTCTTGGAAATTTGCTAAAACTTCAGTTTTTCTTATATATCGTCCAAATCGTCGATATACGTAGAAATAGCATCGTTTTCGAATTTCGTGTAATTTTTACATTTTTCTAGGAAATTCGCTAAAATTCAATTTTTCTTATATATCTATAGAAATAGCATCGTTATCAAATTTTGGTTAATTTTTACATTTTTCTTAGAAAATCGTTAAAATTTCGGTTTTCTTGGAAATTCGCTAAAATTTCAGTTTTTCTTATATATCATCCAAATCGTCGATATACGTAGAAATAGCATCGGTTTCGAATTTCGTGCAATTTTTATATTTTTCTTGGAAATTCGCTAAAATTCAATTTTTCTTATATATCTATAGAAATAGCATCGTTTTCAAATTTTGGTTAATTTTTACATTTTTCTTGGAAAATCGTTAAAATTTCGGTTTTCTTGGAAATTCGCTAAAATTTCATTTTTTCTTATATATCATCCAAATCGTCGATATACGTAGAAATAGCATCGTTTTCGAATTTCGTGTAATTTTTACATTTTTCTTGGAAATTCGCTAAAATTCAATTTTTCTTAAATATCTTCCAAATCATCTAGATAGCATCGTTTTCGAATTTCGTGCAATTTTTACATTTTTCTAGGAAATTCGCTAAAATTCAATTTTTCTTATATATCTATAGAAATAGCATCGTTTTGGAATTTTCGTTAATTTTTACATTTTTCTTGGGAAATCGTTAAAATTTCAGTTTTTCTTATATATCATCCAAATCGTCGATAAACGTAGATATATCAACGATTAAGAATTTCGGTTAATTTTTACAGTTTACTCGGAAATTCGCTAAAATTCAATTTATCTTAAATATCATCCAAATCATCTAGATAGCATCGTTTTCAATTTATGGTTAACTTATACATATTTCTTGGAAATTTGCTAAAACTTCAGTTTTTCTTATATATCGTCCAAATCGTCGATATACGTAGAAATAGCATCGTTTTCGAATTTCGTGTAATTTTTACATTTTTCTAGAAAATTCGCTAAAATTCAATTTTTCTTATATATCTATAGAAATAGCATCGTTATCAAATTTTGGTTAATTTTTACATTTTTCTTAGAAAATCGTTAAAATTTCGGTTTTCTTGGAAATTCGCTAAAATTTCAGTTTTTCTTATATATCATCCAAATCGTCGATATACGTAGAAATAGCATCGTTTTCGAATTTCGTGCAATTGTTACATTTTTATTAGAAAATCGTTAAAATTTCAGTTTTTCTTATATATCGTCCAAATCGTCGATATACGTAGAAATAGCATCGTTTTCGAATTTCGTGCAATTTTTACATTTTTCTTGGAAATTCGCTAAAATTCAATTTTTCTTATATATCTATAGAAATAGCATCGTTTTCAAATTTTGGGTAATTTTTACATTTTACTTGGAAATTCGCTAAAATTTCAGATTTTCTTGGAAATCGCTAAAATTTCAGTTTTTCTTATATATCATCCAAATCATCGATATAGGTAGAAATAGCATCGTTTTCGAATTTAGTGTAATTTTTACATTTTTCTTGGAAATTCGCTAAAATTCAATTTTTCTTATATGGAAAAAAATAGCATCGTTTTCAAATTTTGGTTAATTTTTACATTTTTATTAGAAAATCGTTAAAATTTCAGTTTTTCTTATATATCATCTAAATCGTCGATATACGTAGAAATAGCATCGTTTTCGAATTTCGTGCAATTTTTATATTTTTCTTGGAAATTCGCTAAAATTCAATTTTTCTTAAATATCTTCCAAATCATCTAGATAGCATCGTTTTTGAATTTCGTGCAATTTTTACATTTTTCTTGGAAATTCGCTAAAATTCAATTTTTCTTATATATCTATAGAAATAGCATCGTTTTCGAATTTCGTGTAATTTTTACATTTTTCTAGGAAATTCGCTAAAATTCAATTTTTCTTATATATCTATAGAAATAGCATCGTTATCAAATTTTGGTTAATTTTTACATTTTTCTTAGAAAATCGTTAAAATTTCGGTTTTCTTGGAAATTCGCTAAAATTTCAGTTTTTCTTATATATCATCCAAATCGTCGATATACGTAGAAATAGCATCGGTTTCGAATTTCGTGCAATTTTTATATTTTTCTTGGAAATTCGCTAAAATTCAATTTTTCTTATATATCTATAGAAATAGCATCGTTTTCAAATTTTGGTTAATTTTTACATTTTTCTTGGAAAATCGTTAAAATTTCGGTTTTCTTGGAAATTCGCTAAAATTTCATTTTTTCTTATATATCATCCAAATCGTCGATATACGTAGAAATAGCATCGTTTTCGAATTTCGTGTAATTTTTACATTTTTCTTGGAAATTCGCTAAAATTCAATTTTTCTTAAATATCTTCCAAATCATCTAGATAGCATCGTTTTCGAATTTCGTGCAATTTTTACATTTTTCTAGGAAATTCGCTAAAATTCAATTTTTCTTATATATCTATAGAAATAGCATCGTTTTGGAATTTTCGTTAATTTTTACATTTTTCTTGGGAAATCGTTAAAATTTCAGTTTTTCTTATATATCATCCAAATCGTCGATAAACGTAGATATATCAACGATTAAGAATTTCGGTTAATTTTTACAGTTTACTCGGAAATTCGCTAAAATTCAATTTATCTTAAATATCATCCAAATCATCTAGATAGCATCGTTTTCAATTTATGGTTAACTTATACATATTTCTTGGAAATTTGCTAAAACTTCAGTTTTTCTTATATATCGTCCAAATCGTCGATATACGTAGAAATAGCATCGTTTTCGAATTTCGTGTAATTTTTACATTTTTCTAGAAAATTCGCTAAAATTCAATTTTTCTTATATATCTATAGAAATAGCATCGTTATCAAATTTTGGTTAATTTTTACATTTTTCTTAGAAAATCGTTAAAATTTCGGTTTTCTTGGAAATTCGCTAAAATTTCAGTTTTTCTTATATATCATCCAAATCGTCGATATACGTAGAAATAGCATCGTTTTCGAATTTCGTGCAATTGTTACATTTTTATTAGAAAATCGTTAAAATTTCAGTTTTTCTTATATATCGTCCAAATCGTCGATATACGTAGAAATAGCATCGTTTTCGAATTTCGTGCAATTTTTACATTTTTCTTGGAAATTCGCTAAAATTCAATTTTTCTTATATATCTATAGAAATAGCATCGTTTTCAAATTTTGGGTAATTTTTACATTTTTCTTGGAAATTCGCTAAAATTTCAGATTTTCTTGGAAATCGCTAAAATTTCAGTTTTTCTTATATATCATCCAAATCATCGATATAGGTAGAAATAGCATCGTTTTCGAATTTAGTGTAATTTTTACATTTTTCTTGGAAATTCGCTAAAATTCAATTTTTCTTATATGGAAAAAAATAGCATCGTTTTCAAATTTTGGTTAATTTTTACATTTTTATTAGAAAATCGTTAAAATTTCA
Organism: Agrilus biguttatus; assembly: GCA_963921985.1. NCBI lineage: Eukaryota > Metazoa > Arthropoda > Insecta > Coleoptera > Buprestidae > Agrilus > Agrilus biguttatus. Next base: position 20,266,777 of record OY998117.1, on the reverse strand, counting down.
GTTTTTCTTATATATCATCCAAATCGTCGATATACGTAGAAATAGCATCGTTTTCGAATTTCGTGCAATTTTTATATTTTTCTTGGAAATTCGCTAAAATTCAATTTTTCTTAAATATCTTCCAAATCATCTAGATAGCATCGTTTTTGAATTTCGTGCAATTTTTACATTTTTCTTGGAAATTCGCTAAAATTCAATTTTTCTTATATATCTATAGAAATAGCATCGTTTTCAAATTTTGGTTAATTTTTACATTTTTATTAGAAAATCGTTAAAATTTCAGTTTTTCTTATATATCATCCAAATCGTCGATATACGTAGAAATAGCATCGTTTTCGAATTTCGTGTAATTTTTACATTTTTCTTGGAAATTCGCTAAAATTCAATTTTTCTTATATATCTATAGAAATAGCATCGTTTTGGAATTTTCGTTAATTTTTACATTTTTCTTGGGAAATCGTTAAAATTTCAGTTTTTCTTATATATCATCCAAATCGTCGATAAACGTAGATATATCAACGATTAAGAATTTCGGTTAATTTTTACAGTTTACTCGGAAATTCGCTAAAATTCAATTTATCTTAAATATCATCCAAATCATCTAGATAGCATCGTTTTCAATTTATGGTTAACTTATACATATTTCTTGGAAATTTGCTAAAACTTCAGTTTTTCTTATATATCGTCCAAATCGTCGATATACGTAGAAATAGCATCGTTTTCGAATTTCGTGTAATTTTTACATTTTTCTAGGAAATTCGCTAAAATTCAATTTTTCTTATATATCTATAGAAATAGCATCGTTATCAAATTTTGGTTAATTTTTACATTTTTCTTAGAAAATCGTTAAAATTTCGGTTTTCTTGGAAATTCGCTAAAATTTCAGTTTTTCTTATATATCATCCAAATCGTCGATATACGTAGAAATAGCATCGGTTTCGAATTTCGTGCAATTTTTATATTTTTCTTGGAAATTCGCTAAAATTCAATTTTTCTTATATATCTATAGAAATAGCATCGTTTTCAAATTTTGGTTAATTTTTACATTTTTCTTGGAAAATCGTTAAAATTTCGGTTTTCTTGGAAATTCGCTAAAATTTCATTTTTTCTTATATATCATCCAAATCGTCGATATACGTAGAAATAGCATCGTTTTCGAATTTCGTGTAATTTTTACATTTTTCTTGGAAATTCGCTAAAATTCAATTTTTCTTAAATATCTTCCAAATCATCTAGATAGCATCGTTTTCGAATTTCGTGCAATTTTTACATTTTTCTAGGAAATTCGCTAAAATTCAATTTTTCTTATATATCTATAGAAATAGCATCGTTTTGGAATTTTCGTTAATTTTTACATTTTTCTTGGGAAATCGTTAAAATTTCAGTTTTTCTTATATATCATCCAAATCGTCGATAAACGTAGATATATCAACGATTAAGAATTTCGGTTAATTTTTACAGTTTACTCGGAAATTCGCTAAAATTCAATTTATCTTAAATATCATCCAAATCATCTAGATAGCATCGTTTTCAATTTATGGTTAACTTATACATATTTCTTGGAAATTTGCTAAAACTTCAGTTTTTCTTATGTATCGTCCAAATCGTCGATATACGTAGAAATAGCATCGTTTTCGAATTTCGTGTAATTTTTACATTTTTCTAGGAAATTCGCTAAAATTCAATTTTTCTTATATATCTATAGAAATAGCATCGTTATCAAATTTTGGTTAATTTTTACATTTTTCTTAGAAAATCGTTAAAATTTCGGTTTTCTTGGAAATTCGCTAAAATTTCAGTTTTTCTTATATATCATCCAAATCGTCGATATACGTAGAAATAGCATCGGTTTCGAATTTCGTGCAATTTTTATATTTTTCTTGGAAATTCGCTAAAATTCAATTTTTCTTAAATATCTTCCAAATCATCTAGATAGCATCGTTTTCGAATTTCGTGCAATTTTTACATTTTTCTTGGAAATTCGCTAAAATTCAATTTTTCTTATATATCTATAGAAATAGCATCGTTATCAAATTTTGGTTAATTTTTTACATTTTTCTTAGAAAATCGTTAAAATTTCGGTTTTCTTGGAAATTCGCTAAAATTTCAGTTTTTCTTATATATCATCCAAATCGTCGATATACGTAGAAATAGCATCGGTTTCGAATTTCGTGCAATTTTTATATTTTTCTTGGAAATTCGCTAAAATTCAATTTTTCTTATATATCTATAGAAATAGCATCGTTTTCAAATTTTGGTTAATTTTTACAGTTTTCTTGGAAAATCGTTAAAATTTCGGTTTTCTTGGAAATTCGCTAAAATTTCATTTTTTCTTATATATCATCCAAATCGTCGATATACGTAGAAATAGCATCGTTTTCGAATTTCGTGCAATTTTTATATTTTTCTTGGAAATTCGCTAAAATTCAATTTTTCTTATATATCTATAGAAATAGCATCGTTTTCAAATTTTGGATAATTTTTACATTTTTCTAGGAAATTCGCTAAAATTCAATTTTTCTTATATATCTATAGAAATAGCATCGTTATCAAATTTTGGTTAATTTTTACATTTTTCTTAGAAAATCGTTAAAATTTCGGTTTTCTTGGAAATTCGCTAAAATTTCAGTTTTTCTTATATATCATCCAAATCGTCGATATACGTAGAAATAGCATCGGTTTCGAATTTCGTGCAATTTTTATATTTTTCTTGGAAATTCGCTAAAATTCAATTTTTCTTATATATCTATAGAAATAGCATCGTTTTCAAATTTTGGTTAATTTTTACAGTTTTCTTGGAAAATCGTTAAAATTTCGGTTTTCTTGGAAATTCGCTAAAATTTCATTTTTTCTTATATATCATCCAAATCGTCGATATACGTAGAAATAGCATCGTTTTCGAATTTCGTGTAATTTTTACATTTTTCTTGGAAATTCGCTAAAATTCAATTTTTCTTAAATATCTTCCAAATCATCTAGATAGCATCGTTTTCGAATTTCGTGCAATTTTTACACTTTTCTAGGAAATTCGCTAAAATTCAATTTTTCTTATATATCTATAGAAATAGCATCGTTTTCAAATTTTGGTTAATTTTTACATTTTTATTAGAAAATCGTTAAAATTTCAGTTTTTCTTATATATCATCCAAATCGTCGATATACGTAGAAATAGCATCGTTTTCGAATTTCGTGTAATTTTTACATTTTTCTTGGAAATTCGCTAAAATTCAATTTTTCTTATATATCTATAGAAATAGCATCGTTTTGGAATTTTCGTTAATTTTTACATTCTTCTTGGGAAATCGTTAAAATTTCAGTTTTTCTTATATATCATCCAAATCGTCGATAAACGTAGATATATCAACGATTAAGGATTTCGGTTAATTTTTACAGTTTACTCTTAAATTCGCTAAAATTCAATTTATCTTAAATATCTTCCAAATCATCTAGATAGCATCGTTTTCAATTTATGGTTAATTTATACATATTTCTTGGAAATTTGCTAAAATTTCAGTTTTTCTTATATATCGTCCAAATCGTCGATATACGTAGAAATAGCATCGTTTTCGAATTTCGTGCAATTTTTACATTTTTCTTGGAAATTCGCTAAAATTCAATTTTTCTTATATATCTATAGAAATAGCATCGTTTTCAAATTTTGGATAATTTTTACATTTTTCTTGGAAATTCCCTAAAATTTCAGATTTTCTTGGAAATCGCTAAAATTTCAGTTTTTCTTATATATCATCCAAATCGTAGATATAGGTAGAAATAGCATCGTTTTCGAATTTCGTGTAATTTTTACATTTTTATTAGAAAATCGTTAAAATTTCAGTTTTTCTTATATATCGTCTAAATCGTCGATATACGTAGAAATAGCATCCTTTTCGAATTTCGTGCAATTTTTACATTTTTCTTGGAAATTCGCTAAAATTCAATTTTTCTTATATATCTATAGAAATAGCATCGTTCTCAAATTTTGGATAATCTTTACATTTTTCTTGGAAATTCGCTAAAATTTCAGATTTTCTTGGAAATCGCTAAAATTTCAGTTTTTCTTATATATCATCCAAATCGTCGATATACGTAGAAATAGCATCGTTTTCGAATTTCGTGTAATTTTTACATTTTTCTTGGAAATTCGCTAAAATTCAATTTTTCTTATATATCTATAGAAATAGCATCGTTTTGGAATTTTCGTTAATTTTTACATTTTTCTTGGGAAATCATTAAAATTTCAGTTTTTCTTATATATCATCCAAATCGTCGATAAACGTAGATATATCAACGATTAAGAATTTCGGTTAATTTTTACAGTTTACTCGGAAATTCGCTAAAATTCAATTTATCTTAAATATCTTCCAAATCATCTAGATAGCACCGGTTTCAATTTATGGTTAATTTATACATATTTCTTGGAAATTTGCTAAAATTTCAGTTTTTCTTATATATCGTCCAAATCGTCGATATACGTAGAAATAGCATCGTTTTCGAATTTCGTGCAATTTTTACATTTTTCTTGGAAATTCGCTAAAATTCAATTTTTCTTATATATCTATAGAAATAGCATCGTTTTCAAATTTTGGATAATTTTTACATTTTTCTTGAAAATTCGCTAAAATTTCAGATTTTCTTGGAAATCGCTAAAATTTCAGTTTTTCTTATATATCATCCAAATCATCGATATAGGTAGAAATAGCATCGTTTTCGAATTTAGTGTAATTTTTACATTTTTCTTGGAAATTCGCTAAAATTCAATTTTTCTTATATGGAAAAAAATAGCATCGTTTTCAAATTTTGGTTAATTTTTACATTTTTATTAGAAAATTGTTAAAATTTCAGTTTTTCTTATATATCATCCAAATCGTCGATATACGTAGAAATAGCATCGTTTTCGAATTTCGTGCAATTTTTATATTTTTCTTGGAAATTCGCTAAAATTCAATTTTTCTTAAATATCTTCCAAATCATCTAGATAGCATCGTTTTTGAATTTCGTGCAATTTTTACATTTTTCTTGGAAATTCGCTAAAATTCAATTTTTCTTATATATCTATAGAAATAGCATCGTTTTCAAATTTTGGTTAATTTTTACATTTTTATTAGAAAATCGTTAAAATTTCAGTTTTTCTTATATATCATCCAAATCGTCGATAAACGTAGATATATCAACGATTAAGAATTTCGGTTAATTTTTACAGTTTACTCGGAAATTCGCTAAAATTCAATTTATCTTAAATATCATCCAAATCATCTGGATAGCATCGTTTTCAATTTATGGTTAACTTATACATATTTCTTCGAAATTTGCTAAAACTTCAGTTTTTCTTATATATCGTCCAAATCGTCGATATACGTAGAAATAGCATCGTTTTCGAATTTCGTGTAATTTTTACATTTTTCTAGGAAATTCGCTAAAATTCAATTTTTCTTATATATCTATAGAAATAGCATCGTTATCAAATTTTGGTTAATTTTCACATTTTTCTTAGAAAATCGTTAAAATTTCGGTTTTCTTGGAAATTCGCTAAAATTTCAGTTTTTCTTATATATCATCCAAATCGTCGATATACGTAGAAATAGCATCGGTTTCGAATTTCGTGCAATTTTTATATTTTTCTTGGAAATTCGCTAAAATTCAATTTTTCTTATATATCTATAGAAATAGCATCGTTTTCAAATTTTGGTTAATTTTTACATTTTTCTTGGAAAATCGTTAAAATTTCGGTTTTCTTGGAAATTCGCTAAAATTTCATTTTTTCTTATATATCATCCAAATCGTCGATATACGTAGAAATAACATCGTTTTCGAATTTCGTGTAATTTTTACATTTTTCTTGGAAATTCGCTAAAATTCAATTTTTCTTAAATATCTTCCAAATCATCTAGATAGCATCGTTTTCGAATTTCGTGCAATTTTTACATTTTTCTAGGAAATTCGCTAAAATTCAATTTTTCTTATATATCTATAGAAATAGCATCGTTTTGGAATTTTCGTTAATTTTTACATTTTTCTTGGGAAATCGTTAAAATTTCAGTTTTTCTTATATATCATCCAAATCGTCGATAAACGTAGATATATCAACGATTAAGAATTTCGGTTAATTTTTACAGTTTACTCGGAAATTCGCTAAAATTCAATTTATCTTAAATATCATCCAAATCATCTAGATAGCATCGTTTTCAATTTATGGTTAACTTATACATATTTCTTGGAAATTTGCTAAAACTTCAGTTTTTCTTATATATCGTCCAAATCGTCGATATACGTAGAAATAGCATCGTTTTCGAATTTCGTGTAATTTTTACATTTTTCTAGAAAATTCGCTAAAATTCAATTTTTCTTATATATCTATAGAAATAGCATCGTTATCAAATTTTGGTTAATTTTTACATTTTTCTTAGAAAATCGTTAAAATTTCGGTTTTCTTGGAAATTCGCTAAAATTTCAGTTTTTCTTATATATCATCCAAATCGTCGATATACGTAGAAATAGCATCGTTTTCGAATTTCGTGCAATTGTTACATTTTTATTAGAAAATCGTTAAAATTTCAGTTTTTCTTATATATCGTCCAAATCGTCGATATACGTAGAAATAGCATCGTTTTCGAATTTCGTGCAATTTTTACATTTTTCTTGGAAATTCGCTAAAATTCAATTTTTCTTATATATCTATAGAAATAGCATCGTTTTCAAATTTTGGGTAATTTTTACATTTTTCTTGGAAATTCGCTAAAATTTCAGATTTTCTTGGAAATCGCTAAAATTTCAGTTTTTCTTATATATCATCCAAATCATCGATATAGGTAGAAATAGCATCGTTTTCGAATTTAGTGTAATTTTTACATTTTTCTTGGAAATTCACTAAAATTCAATTTTTCTTATATGGAAAAAAATAGCATCGTTTTCAAATTTTGGTTAATTTTTACATTTTTATTAGAAAATCGTTAAAATTTCAGTTTTTCTTATATATCATCCAAATCGTCGATATACGTAGAAATAGCATCGTTTTCGAATTTCGTGCAATTTTTATATTTTTCTTGGAAATTCGCTAAAATTCAATTTTTCTTAAATATCTTCCAAATCATCTAGATAGCATCGTTTTTGAATTTCGTGCAATTTTTACATTTTTCTTGGAAATTCGCTAAAATTCAATTTTTCTTATATATCTATAGAAATAGCATCGTTTTCAAATTTTGGTTAATTTTTACATTTTTATTAGAAAATCGTTAAAATTTCAGTTTTTCTTATATATCATCCAAATCGTCGATATACGTAGAAATAGCATCGTTTTCGAATTTCGTGTAATTTTTACATTTTTCTTGGAAATTCGCTAAAATTCAATTTTTCTTATATATCTATAGAAATAGCATCGTTTTGGAATTTTCGTTAATTTTTACATTTTTCTTGGGAAATCGTTAAAATTTCAGTTTTTCTTATATATCATCCAAATCGTCGATAAACGTAGATATATCAACGATTAAGAATTTCGGTTAATTTTTACAGTTTACTCGGAAATTCGCTAAAATTCAATTTATCTTAAATATCATCCAAATCATCTAGATAGCATCGTTTTCAATTTATGGTTAACTTATACATATTTCTTGGAAATTTGCTAAAACTTCAGTTTTTCTTATATATCGTCCAAATCGTCGATATACGTAGAAATAGCATCGTTTTCGAATTTCGTGTAATTTTTACATTTTTCTAGGAAATTCGCTAAAATTCAATTTTTCTTATATATCTATAGAAATAGCATCGTTATCAAATTTTGGTTAATTTTTACATTTTTCTTAGAAAATCGTTAAAATTTCGGTTTTCTTGGAAATTCGCTAAAATTTCAGTTTTTCTTATATATCATCCAAATCGTCGATATACGTAGAAATAGCATCGGTTTCGAATTTCGTGCAATTTTTATATTTTTCTTGGAAATTCGCTAAAATTCAATTTTTCTTATATATCTATAGAAATAGCATCGTTTTCAAATTTTGGTTAATTTTTACATTTTTCTTGGAAAATCGTTAAAATTTCGGTTTTCTTGGAAATTCGCTAAAATTTCATTTTTTCTTATATATCATCCAAATCGTCGATATACGTAGAAATAGCATCGTTTTCGAATTTCGTGTAATTTTTACATTTTTCTTGGAAATTCGCTAAAATTCAATTTTTCTTAAATATCTTCCAAATCATCTAGATAGCATCGTTTTCGAATTTCGTGCAATTTTTACATTTTTCTAGGAAATTCGCTAAAATTCAATTTTTCTTATATATCTATAGAAATAGCATCGTTTTGGAATTTTCGTTAATTTTTACATTTTTCTTGGGAAATCGTTAAAATTTCAGTTTTTCTTATATATCATCCAAATCGTCGATAAACGTAGATATATCAACGATTAAGAATTTCGGTTAATTTTTACAGTTTACTCGGAAATTCGCTAAAATTCAATTTATCTTAAATATCATCCAAATCATCTAGATAGCATCGTTTTCAATTTATGGTTAACTTATACATATTTCATGGAAATTTGCTAAAACTTCAGTTTTTCTTATATATCGTCCAAATCGTCGATATACGTAGAAATAGCATCGTTTTCGAATTTCGTGTAATTTTTACATTTTTCTAGGAAATTCGCTAAAATTCAATTTTTCTTATATATCTATAGAAATAGCATCGTTATCAAATTTTGGTTAATTTTTACATTTTTCTTAGAAAATCGTTAAAATTTCGGTTTTCTTGGAAATTCGCTAAAATTTCAGTTTTTCTTATATATCATCCAAATCGTCGATATACGTAGAAATAGCATCGGTTTCGAATTTCGTGCAATTTTTATATTTTTCTTGGAAATTCGCTAAAATTCAATTTTTCTTATATGGAAAAAAATAGCATCGTTTTCAAATTTTGGTTAATTTTTACATTTTTATTAGAAAATCGTTAAAATTTCAGTTTTTCTTATATATCATCCAAATCGTCGATATACGTAGAAATAGCATCGTTTTCGAATTTCGTGCAATTTTTATATTTTTCTTGGAAATTCGCTAAAATTCAATTTTTCTTAAATATCTTCCAAATCATCTAGATAGCATCGTTTTTGAATTTCGTGCAATTTTTACATTTTTCTTGGAAATTCGCTAAAATTCAATTTTTCTTATATATCTATAGAAATAGCATCGTTTTCAAATTTTGGTTAATTTTTACATTTTTATTAGAAAATCGTTAAAATTTCAGTTTTTCTTATATATCATCCAAATCGTCGATATACGTAGAAATAGCATCGTTTTCGAATTTCGTGTAATTTTTACATTTTTCTTGGAAATTCGCTAAAATTCAATTTTTCTTAAATATCTTCCAAATCATCTAGATAGCATCGTTTTCGAATTTCGTGCAATTTTTACATTTTTCTAGGAAATTCGCTAAAATTCAATTTTTCTTATATATCTATAGAAATTGCATCGTTTTGGAATTTTCGTTAATTTTTACATTTTTCTTGGGAAATCGTTAAAATTTCAGTTTTTCTTATATATCATCCAAATCGTCGATAAACGTAGATATATCAACGATTAAGAATTTCGGTTAATTTTTACAGTTTACTCGGAAATTCGCTAAAATTCAATTTATCTTAAATATCATCCAAATCATCTAGATAGCATCGTTTTCAATTTATGGTTAACTTATACATATTTCTTGGAAATTTGCTAAAACTTCAGTTTTTCTTATATATCGTCCAAATCGTCGATATACGTAGAAATAGCATCGTTTTCGAATTTCGTGTAATTTTTACATTTTTCTAGAAAATTCGCTAAAATTCAATTTTTCTTATATATCTATAGAAATAGCATCGTTATCAAATTTTGGTTAATTTTTACATTTTTCTTAGAAAATCGTTAAAATTTCGGTTTTCTTGGAAATTCGCTAAAATTTCAGTTTTTCTTATATATCATCCAAATCGTCGATATACGTAGAAATAGCATCGGTTTCGAATTTCGTGCAATTTTTATATTTTTCTTGGAAATTCGCTAAAATTCAATTTTTCTTATATATCTATAGAAATAGCATCGTTTTCAAATTTTGGTTAATTTTTACATTTTTCTTGGAAAATCGTTAAAATTTCGGTTTTCTTGGAAATTCGCTAAAATTTCATTTTTTCTTATATATCATCCAAATCGTCGAGTTACGTAGAAATAGGAACGATTTAGAAATTCGGTTAATATTGACATTTTTCATGGAAATTCGCTAAAATTTCAGTTTTTCTTGGAAATTCGCTAAAATTTCAGTTTTTCTTATATATCATCCAAATCGTCGAGTTACGTAGAAATAGGAACGATTTTGAAATTCGGTTAATATTGACATTTTTCATGGAAATTCGCTAAAATTTCAGTTTTTCTTGGAAATTCGCTAAAATTTCAGTGTTTCTTATATATCATCCAAATCGTCGAGTTACGTAGAAATAGGAACGATTTAGAGATTCTGTTAATTTTGACATTTTTCTTGGAAATTCGCTAAAATTTCAGTTTTTCTTGGAAATTCGCTAAAATTTCAGTGTTTCTTACATATCATCCAAATCGTCGAGATACGTAGAAATAGGAACGATTTAGAAATTCGGTTAATATTGACATTTTTCTTGGAAATTCGCTAAAATTTCAGTTTTTCTTGGAAATTCGCTAAAATTTCAGTGTTTCTTATATATCATCCAAATCGTCGAGATACGTAGAAATAGGAACGATTTAGAAATTCTGTTAATTTTGACATTTTTCTTGGAAATTCGCTAAAATTTCAGTTTTTCTTGGAAATTCGCTAAAATTTCAGTGTTTCTTATATATCATCCAAATCGTCGAGATACGTAGAAATAGGAACGATTTAGAAATTCGGTTAATATTGACATTTTTCATGGAAATTCGCTAAAATTTCAGTTTTTCTTGGAGATTCGCTAAAATTTCAGTGTTTCTTATATATCATCCCAATCGGCGAAATACGTAGAAATAGCATCGTTTTCGAATTTCGTGTAATTTTTACATTTTTATTAGAAAATCGTTAAAATTTCAGTTTTTCTTATATATCGTCCAAATCGTCGATATACGTAGAAATAGCATCGTTTTCGAATTTCGTGCAATTTTTACATTTTTCTTGGAAATTCGCTAAAATTCAATTTTTCTTATATATCTATAGAAATAGCATCGTTTTCAAATTTTGGGTAATTTTTACATTTTTCTTGGAAATTCGCTAAAATTTCAGATTTTCTTGGAAATCGCTAAAATTTCAGTTTTTCTTATATATCATCCAAATCATCGATATAGGTAGAAATAGCATCGTTTTCGAATTTAGTGTAATTTTTACATTTTTTTGGAAATTCGCTAAAATTCAATTTTTCTTATATGGACAAAAATAGCATCGTTTTCAAATTTTGGTTAATTTTTACATTTTTATTAGAAAATCGTTAAAATTTCAGTTTTTCTTATATATCATCCAAATCGTCGATATACGTAGAAATAGCATCGTTTTCGAATTTCGTGCAATTTTTATATTTTTCTTGGAAATTCGCTAAAATTCAATTTTTCTTAAATATCTTCCAAATTATCTAGATAGCATCGTTTTTGAATTTCGTGCAATTTTTACATTTTTCTTGGAAATTCGCTAAAATTCAATTTTTCTTATATATCTATAGAAATAGCATCGTTTTCAAATTTTGGTTAATTTTTACATTTCTATTAGAAAATCGTTAAAATTTCAGTTTTTCTTATATATCATCCAAATCGTCGATATACGTAGAAATAGCATCGTTTTCGAATTTCGTGTACTTTTTACATTTTTCTTGGAAATTCGCTAAAATTCAATTTTTCTTATATATCTATAGAAATAGCATCGTTTTGGAATTTTCGTTAATTTTTACATTTTTCTTGGGAAATCGTTAAAATTTCAGTTTTTCTTATATATCATCCAAATCGTCGATAAACGTAGATATATCAACGATTAAGAATTTCGGTTAATTTTTACAGTTTACTCGGAAATTCGCTAAAATTCAATTTTTCTTAAATATCATCCAAATCATCTAGATAGCATCGTTTTCAATTTATGGTTAACTTATACATATTTCTTGGAAATTTGCTAAAACTTCAGTTTTTCTTATATATCGTCCAAATCGTCGATATACGTAGAAATAGCATCGTTTTCGAATTTCGTGTAATTTTTACATTTTTCTAGGAAATTCGCTAAAATTCAATTTTTCTTATATATCTATAGAAATAGCATCGTTATCAAATTTTGGTTAATTTTTACATTTTTCTTAGAAAATCGTTAAAATTTCGGTTTTCTTGGAAATTCGCTAAAATTTCAGTTTTTCTTATATATCATCCAAATCGTCGATATACGTAGAAATAGCATCGGTTTCGAATTTCGTGCAATTTTTATATTTTTCTTGGAAATTCGCTAAAATTCAATTTTTCTTATATATCTATAGAAATAGCATCGTTTTCAAATTTTGGTTAATTTTTACATTTTTCTTGGAAAATCGTTAAAATTTCGGTTTTCTTGGAAATTCGCTAAAATTTCATTTTTTCTTATATATCATCCAAATCGTCGAGTTACGTAGAAATAGGAACGATTTAGAAATTCGGTTAATATTGACATTTTTCATGGAAATTCGCTAAAATTTCAGTTTTTCTTGGAAATTCGCTAAAATTTCAGTGTTTCTTATATATCATCCAAATCGTCGAGTTACGTAGAAATAGGAACGATTTAGAAATTCGGTTAATATTGACATTTTTCATGGAAATTCGCTAAAATTTCAGTTTCTCTTGGAAATTCGCTAAAATTTCAGTGTTTCTTATATATCATCCAAATCGTCGAGATACGTAGAAATAGGAACGATTTAGAAATTCGGTTAATATTGACATTTTTCATGGAAATTCGCTAAAATTTCAGTTTTTCTTGGAAATTCGCTAAAATTTCAGTGTTTCTTGGAAATTCGCTAAAATTTCAGTGTTTCTTATATATCATCCAAATCGTCGAGTTACGTAGAAATAGGAACGATTTAGAAATTCGGTTAATATTGACATTTTTCATGGAAATTCGCTAAAATTTCAGTTTTTCTTGGAAATTCGCTAAAATTTCAGTGTTTCTTGGAAATTCGCTAAAATTTCAGTGTTTCTTATATTTCATCCAAATCGTCGAGTTACGTAGAAATAGGAACGATTTAGAAATTCTGTTAATTTTGACATTTTTCTTGGAAATTCGCTAAAATTTCAGTTTTTCTTGGAAATTCGCTAAAATTTCAGTGTTTCTTATATATCATCCAAATCGTCGAGATACGTAGAAATAGGAACGATTTAGAAATTCGGTTAATATTGACATTTTTCATGGAAATTCGCTAAAATTTCAGTTTTTCTTGGAAATTCGCTAAAATTTCAGTGTTTCTTATATATCATCCCAATCGGCGAAATACGTAGAAATAGGAACGATTTAGAAATTCGGTTAATTTTGACATTTTTCTTGGAAATTCGCTAAAATTTCAGTGTTTCTTGGAAATTTGCTAAAATTTCAGTGTTTCTTATATATCATGCAAATCGTCGATATACGTAGAAATAGGAACGATTTAGAAATTCGGTTAATATTGACATTTTTCATGGAAATTCGCTAAAATTTCAGTTTTTCTTGGAAATTCGCTAAAATTTCAGTGTTTCTTATATATCATCCAAATCGTCGAGTTACGTAGAAATAGGAACGATTTAGAAATTCGGTTAATATTGACATTTTTCATGGAAATTCGCTAAAATTTCAGTTTTTCTTGGAAATTCGCTAAAATTTCAGTGTTTCTTATATATCATCCAAATCGTCGAGTTACGTAGAAATAGGGACGATTTAGAAATTCTGTTAATTTTGACATTTTTCTTGGAAATTCGCTAAAATTTCAGTTTTTCTTGGAAATTTGCTAAAATTTCAGTGTTTCTTATATATCATGCAAATCGTCGATATACGTAGAAATAGGAACGATTTAGAAATTCGGTTAATATTGACATTTTTCATGGAAATTCGCTAAAATTTCAGTTTTTCTTGGAAATTCGCTAAAATTTCAGTGTTTCTTATATATCATCCAAATCGTCGAGTTACGTAGAAATAGGAACGATTTAGAAATTCGGTTAATATTGACATTTTTCATGGAAATTCGCTAAAATTTCAGTTTTTCTTGGAAATTCGCTAAAATTTCAGTGTTTCTTATATATCATCCAAATCGTCGAGATACGTAGAAATAGGAACGATTTAGAAATTCGGTTAATATTGACATTTTTCATGGAAATTCGCTAAAATTTCAGTTTTTCTTGGAAATTCGCTAAAATTTCAGTGTTTCTTGGAAATTCGCTAAAATTTCAGTGTTTCTTATATATCATCCAAATCGTCGATATACGTAGAAATAGCATCGGTTTCGAATTTCGTGCAATTTTTACATTTTTCTAGAAAATTCGCTAAAATTCAATTTTTCTTATATATCTATAGAAATAGCATCGTTATCAAATTTTGGTTAATTTTTACATTTTTCTTAGAAAATCGTTAAAATTTCGGTTTTCTTGGAAATTCGCTAAAATTTCAGTTTTTCTTATATATCATCCAAATCGTCGATATACGTAGAAATAGCATCGGTTTCGAATTTCGTGCAATTTTTATATTTTTCTTGGAAATTCGCTAAAATTCAATTTTTCTTATATATCTATAGAAATAGCATCGTTTTCAAATTTTGGTTAATTTTAACATTTTTCTTGGAAAATCGTTAAAATTTCGGTTTTCTTGGAAATTCGCTAAAATTTCATTTTTTCTTATATATCATCCAAATCGTCGAGTTACGTAGAAATAGGAACGATTTAGAAATTCGGTTAATATTGACATTTTTCATGGAAATTCGCTAAAATTTCAGTTTTTCTTGGAAATTCGCTAAAATTTCAGTGTTTCTTATATATCATCCAAATCGTCGAGTTACGTAGAAATAGGAACGATTTAGAAATTCTGTTAATTTTGACATTTTTCTTGGAAATTCGCTAAAATTTCAGTTTTTCTTGGAAATTCGCTAAAATTTCAGTGTTTCTTATATATCATCCAAATCGTCGAGATACGTAGAAATAGGAACGATTTAGAAATTCGGTTAATATTGACATTCTTCTTGGAAATTCGCTAAAATTTCAATTTTACTTGGAAATTCGCTAAAATTTCAGTGTTTCTTATATATCATCCAAATCGTCGAGTTACGTAGAAATAGGAACGATTTAGAAATTCTGTCAATTTTGACATTTTTATTGGAAATTCGCTAAAATTTCAGTTTTTCTTGGAAATTCGCTAAAATTTCAGTGTTTCTTATATATCATCCAAATCGTCGAGATACGTAGAAATAGGAACGATTTAGAAATTCAGTTAATATTGACATTTTTCATGGAAATTCGCTAAAATTTCAGTTTTTCTTGGAAATTCGCTAAAATTTCAGTGTTTCTTATATATCATCCAAATCGTCGAGATACGTAGAAATAGGAACGATTTAGAAATTCTTTAATTTTGACATTTTTCTTGGAAATTCGCTAAAATTTCAGTTTTTCTTGGAAATTCGCTAAAATTTCAGTGTTTCTTATATATCATCCAAATCGTCGAGTTACGTAGAAATAGGAACGATTTAGAAATTCGGTTAATTTTGACATTTTTCTTGGAAATTCGCTAAAATTTCAGTTTTTCTTGGAAATTCGCTAAGATTTCAGTGTTTCTTATATATCATGCAAATCGTCGATAAACGTAGAAATAGGAACGATTTAGAATTTCGGTTAATTTTTACATTTTTCTTGGAAATTCGCTAAAATTTCAGTTTTCCTTGGAAATTCGCTAAAATTTCAGTGTTTCTTATATATCATCCAAATCGTCGATATATGTAGGAACGATTTAGAAATTCGGTTAATATTGACATTTTTCATGGAAATTCGCTAAAATTTCAGTTTTTCTTGGAAATTCGCTAAAATTTCAGAGTTTCTTATATATCATCCAAATCGACGAGTTACGTAGAAATAGGAACGATTTAGAAATTCGGTTAATATTGACATTTTTCATGGAAATTCGCTAAAATTTCAGTTTTTCTTGGAAATTCGCTAAAATTTCAGTGTTTCTTATATATCATCCAAATCGTCGAGATACGTAGAAATAGGAACGATTTAGAAATTCGGTTAATATTGACATTTTTCATGGAAATTCGCTAAAATTTCAGTTTTTCTTGGAAATTCGCTAAAATTTCAGTGTTTCTTATATATCATCCAAACCGTCAAGATACGTAGAAATAGGAACGATTTAGAAATTCGGTTAATATTGACATTTTTCATGGAAATTCGCTAAAATTTCAGTTTTTCTTGGAAATTCGCTAAAATTTCAGTGTTTCTTATATATCATCCAAATCGTCGAGTTACGTAGAAATAGGAACGATTTAGAAATTCGGTTAATATTGACATTTTTCATGGAAATTCGCTAAAATTTCAGTTTTTCTTGGAAATTCGCTAAAATTTCAGTGTTTCTTATATATCATCCAAATCGTCGAGTTACGTAGAAATAGGAACGATTTAGAAATTCTGTTAATTTTGACATTTTTCATGGAAATTCGCTAAAATTTCAGTTTTTCTTGGAAATTCGCTAAAATTTCAGTGTTTCTTATATATCATCCAAATCGTCGAGATACGTAGAAATAGGAACGATTTTGAAATTCGGTTAATATTGACATTTTTCATGGAAATTCGCTAAAATTTCAGTTTTTCTTGGAAATTCGCTAAAATTTCAGTGTTTCTTATATATCATCCAAATCGTCGAGTTACGTAGAAATAGGAACGATTTAGAAATTCTGTTAATTTTGACATTTTTCATGGAAATTCGCTAAAATTTCAGTTTTTCTTGGAAATTCGCTAAAATGTCAGTGTTTCTTATATATCATCCAAATCGTCGAGTTACGTAGAAATAGGAACGATTTAGAAATTCGGTTAATATTGACATTTTTCATGGAAATTCGCTAAAATTTCAGTTTTTCTTGGAAATTCGCTAAAATTTCAGTGTTTCTTATATATCATCCAAATCGTCGAGTTACGTAGAAATAGGAACGATTTAGAAATTCGGTTAATATTGACATTTTTCTTGGAAATTCGCTAAAATTTCAGTTTTTCTTTGAAATTCGCTAAAATTTCAGTGTTTCTTATATATCATCCAAATCGTCGAGTTACGTAGAAATAGGAACGATTTAGAAATTCTGTTAATTTTGACATTTTTCTTGGAAATTCGCTAAAATTTCAGTTTTTCTTGGAAATTCGCTAAAATTTCAGTGTTTCTTATATATCATCCAAATCGTCGAGATACGTAGAAATAGGAACGATTTAGAAATTCGGTTAATATTGACATTTTTCTTGGAAATTCGCTAAAATTTCAGTTTTTCTTGGAAATTCGCTAAAATTTCAGTGTTTCTTATATATCATCCAAATCGTCGAGTTACGTAGAAATAGGAACGATTTAGAGATTCTGTTAATTTTGACATTTTTCTTGGAAATTCGCTAAAATTTCAGTTTTTCTTGGAAATTCGCTAAAATTTCAGTGTTTCTTACATATCATCCAAATCGTCGAGATACGTAGAAATAGGAACGATTTAGAAATTCGGTTAATATTGACATTTTTCTTGGAAATTCGCTAAAATTTCAGTTTTTCTTGGAAATTCGCTAAAATTTCAGTGTTTCTTATATATCATCCAAATCGTCGAGATACGTAGAAATAGGAACGATTTAGAAATTCTGTTAATTTTGACATTTTTCTTGGAAATTCGCTAAAATTTCAGTTTTTCTTGGAAATTCGCTAAAATTTCAGTGTTTCTTACATATCATCCAAATCGTCGAGATACGTAGAAATAGGAACGATTTAGAAATTCGGTTAATATTGACATTTTTCTTGGAAATTCGCTAAAATTTCAGTTTTTCTTGGAAATTCGCTAAAATTTCAGTGTTTCTTATATATCATCCAAATCGTCGAGATACGTAGAAATAGGAACGATTTAGAAATTCTGTTAATTTTGACATTTTTCTTGGAAATTCGCTAAAATTTCAGTTTTTCTTGGAAATTCGCTAAAATTTCAGTGTTTCTTATATATCATCCCAATCGGCGAAATACGTAGAAATAGCATCGTTTTCGAATTTCGTGTAATTTTTACATTTTTATTAGAAAATCGTTAAAATTTCAGTTTTTCTTATATATCGTCCAAATCGTCGATATACGTAGAAATAGGAACGATTTAGAAATTCGGTTAATTTTGACATTTTTCTTGGAAATTCGCTAAAATTTCAGTTTTTCTTGGAAATTCGCTAAAATTTCAGTGTTTCTTATATATCATCCAAATCGCCGATATATGTAGAAATAGGAACGATTTAGAAATTCTGTTAATTTTGACATTTTTCTTGGAAATTCGCTAAAATTTCAGTTTTCCTTGGAAATTCGCTAAAATTTCAGTGTTTCTTATATATCATCCAAATCGTCGATATATGTAGGAACGATTTAGAAATTCGGTTAATATTGACATTTTTCATGGAAATTCGCTAAAATTTCAGTTTTTCTTGGAAATTCGCTAAAATTTCAGAGTTTCTTATATATCATCCAAATCGACGAGTTACGTAGAAATAGGAACGATTTAGAAATTCGGTTAATATTGACATTTTTCATGGAAATTCGCTAAAATTTCAGTTTTTCTTGGAAATTCGCTAAAATTTCAGTGTTTCTTATATATCATCCAAATCGTCGAGTTACGTAGAAATAGGAACGATTTAGAAATTCGGTTAATATTGACATTTTTCATGGAAATTCGCTTAAATTTCAGTTTTTCTTGGAAATTCGCTAAAATTTCAGTGTTTCTTATATATCATCCAAATCGTCGAGTTACGTAGAAATAGGAACGATTTAGAAATTCTGTTAATTTTGACATTTTTCATGGAAATTCGCTAAAATTTCAGTTTTTCTTGGAAATTCGCTAAAATTTCAGTGTTTCTTATATATCATCCAAATCGTCGAGATACGTAGAAATAGGAACGATTTTGAAATTCGGTTAATATTGACATTTTTCATGGAAATTCGCTAAAATTTCAGTTTTTCTTGGAAATTCGCTAAAATTTCAGTGTTTCTTATATATCATCCAAATCGTCGAGTTACGTAGAAATAGGAACGATTTAGAAATTCTGTTAATTTTGACATTTTTCATGGAAATTCGCTAAAATTTCAGTTTTTCTTGGAAATTCGCTAAAATGTCAGTGTTTCTTATATATCATCCAAATCGTCGAGTTACGTAGAAATAGGAACGATTTAGAAATTCGGTTAATATTGACATTTTTCATGGAAATTCGCTAAAATTTCAGTTTTTCTTGGAAATTCGCTAAAATTTCAGTGTTTCTTATATATCATCCAAATCGTCGAGTTACGTAGAAATAGGAACGATTTAGAAATTCGGTTAATATTGACATTTTTCTTGGAAATTCGCTAAAATTTCAGTTTTTCTTTGAAATTCGCTAAAATTTCAGTGTTTCTTATATATCATCCAAATCGTCGAGTTACGTAGAAATAGGAACGATTTAGAAATTCTGTTAATTTTGACATTTTTCTTGGAAATTCGCTAAAATTTCAGTTTTTCTTGGAAATTCGCTAAAATTTCAGTGTTTCTTATATATCATCCAAATCGTCGAGATACGTAGAAATAGGAACGATTTAGAAATTCGGTTAATATTGACATTTTTCTTGGAAATTCGCTAAAATTTCAGTTTTTCTTGGAAATTCGCTAAAATTTCAGTGTTTCTTATATATCATCCAAATCGTCGAGTTACGTAGAAATAGGAACGATTTAGAGATTCTGTTAATTTTGACATTTTTCTTGGAAATTCGCTAAAATTTCAGTTTTTCTTGGAAATTCGCTAAAATTTCAGTGTTTCTTACATATCATCCAAATCGTCGAGATACGTAGAAATAGGAACGATTTAGAAATTCGGTTAATATTAACATTTTTCTTGGAAATTCGCTAAAATTTCAGTTTTTCTTGGAAATTCGCTAAAATTTCAGTGTTTCTTATATATCATCCAAATCGTCGAGATACGTAGAAATAGGAACGATTTAGAAATTCTGTTAATTTTGACATTTTTCTTGGAAATTCGCTAAAATTTCAGTTTTTCTTGGAAATTCGCTAAAATTTCAGTGTTTCTTACATATCATCCAAATCGTCGAGATACGTAGAAATAGGAACGATTTAGAAATTCGGTTAATATTGACATTTTTCTTGGAAATTCGCTAAAATTTCAGTTTTTCTTGGAAATTCGCTAAAATTTCAGTGTTTCTTATATATCATCCAAATCGTCGAGATACGTAGAAATAGGAACGATTTAGAAATTCTGTTAATTTTGACATTTTTCTTGGAAATTCGCTAAAATTTCAGTTTTTCTTGGAAATTCGCTAAAATTTCAGTGTTTCTTATATATCATCCCAATCGGCGAAATACGTAGAAATAGCATCGTTTTCGAATTTCGTGTAATTTTTACATTTTTATTAGAAAATCGTTAAAATTTCAGTTTTTCTTATATATCGTCCAAATCGTCGATATACGTAGAAATAGCATCGTTTTCGAATTTCGTGCAATTTTTACATTTTTCTTGGAAATTCGCTAAAATTCAATTTTTCTTATATATCTATAGAAATAGCATCGTAAAATTTCAGTGTTTCTTATATATCATCCAAATCGTCGAGTTACGTAGAAATAGGAACGATTTAGAAATTCGGTTAATATTGACATTTTTCATTGAAATTCGCCAAATTTCAGTTTTTCTTGGAAATTCGCTAAAATTTCAGTGTTTCTTATATATCATCCAAATCGTCGAGATACGTAGAAATAGGAACGATTTAGAAATTCGGTTAATATTGACATTTTTCATGGAAATTCGCTAAAATTTCAGTTTTTCTTGGAAATTCGCTAAAATTTCAGTGTTTCTTATATATCATCCAAATCGTCGAGTTACGTAGAAATAGGAACGATTTAGAAATTCGGTTAATATTGACATTTTTCATGGAAATTCGCTAAAATTTCAGTTTTTCTTGGAAATTCGCTAAAATTTCAGTGTTTCTTATATATCATCCAAATCGTCGAGATACGTAGAAATAGGAACGATTTAGAAATTCGGTTAATATTGACATTTTTCATGGAAATTCGCTAAAATTTCAGTTTTTCTTGGAAATTCGCTAAAATTTCAGTGTTTCTTATATATCATCCAAATCGTCGAGTTACGTAGAAATAGGAACGATTTAGAAATTCGGTTAATATTGACATTTTTCATGGAAATTCGCTAAAATTTCAGTTTTTCTTGGAAATTCGCTAAAATTTCAGTGTTTCTTATGTATCATCCAAATCGTCGAGTTACGTAGAAATAGGAACGATTTAGAAATTCTGTTAATTTTGACATTTTTCATGGAAATTCGCTAAAATTTCAGTTTTTCTTGGAAATTCGCTAAAATTTCAGTGTTTCTTATATATCATCCAAATCGTCGAGTTACGTAGAAATAGGAACGATTTAGAAATTCGGTTAATATTGACATTTTTCATGGAAATTCGCTAAAATTTCAGTTTTTCTTGGAAATTCGCTAAAATTTCAGTGTTTCTTATATATCATCCAAATCGTCGAGATACGTAGAAATACGAACGATTTAGAAATTCGGTTAATATTGACATTTTTCTTGGAAATTCGCTAAAATTTCAGTTTTTCTTGGAAATTCGCTAAAATTTCAGTGTTTCTTATATATCATCCAAATCGTCGAGTTACGTAGAAATAGGAACGATTTAGAAATTCTGTTGATTTTGACATTTTTCTTGGAAATTCGCTAAAATTTCAGTTTTTCTTGGAAATTCGCTAAAATTTCAGTGTTTCTTACATATCATCCAAATCGTCGAGATACGTAGAAATAGGAACGATTTAGAAATTCGGTTAATATTGACATTTTTCTTGGAAATTCGCTAAAATTTCAGTTTTTCTTGGAAATTCGCTAAAATTTCAGTGTTTCTTATATATCATCCAAATCGTCGAGATACGTAGAAATAGGAACGATTTAGAAATTCTGTTAATTTTGACATTTTTCTTGGAAATTCGCTAAAATTTCAATTTTTCTTGGAAATTCGCTAAAATTTCAGTGTTTCTTATATATCATCCAAATCGTCGAGATACGTAGAAATAGGAACGATTTAGAAATTCGGTTAATATTGACATTCTTCTTGGAAATTCGCTAAAATTTCAGTTTTTCTTGGAAATTCGCTAAAATTTCAGTGTTTCTTATATATCATCCAAATCGTCGAGTTACGTAGAAATAGGAACAATTTAGAAATTCTGTCAATTTTGACATTTTTATTGGAAATTCGCTAAAATTTCAGTTTTTCTTGGAAATTCGCTAAAATTTCAGTGTTTCTTATATATCATCCAAATCGTCGAGATACGTAGAAATAGGAACGATTTAGAAATTCGGTTAATATTGACATTTTTCTTGGAAATTCGCTAAAATTTCAGTTTTTCTTGGAATTTCGCTAAAATTTCAGTGTTTCTTATATATCATCCAAATCGTCGAGTTACGTAGAAATAGGAACGATTTAGAAATTCTGTTAATTTTGACATTTTTCTTGGAAATTCGCTAAAATTTCAGTTTTTCTTGGAAATTCGCTAAAATTTCAGTGTTTCTTATATATCATGCAAATCGTCGATATACGTAGAAATAGGAACGATTTAGAATTTCGGTTAATTTTTACATTTTTCTTGGAAATTCGCTAAAATTTCAGTTTTTCTTGAAAATTCGCTAAGATTTCAGTGTTTCTTATATATCATGCAAATCGTCGATATACGTAGAAATGGGAACGATTTAGAAATTCGGTTAATTTTGACATTTTTCTTGGAAATTCGCTAAAATTTCAGTTTTTCTTGGAAATTCGCTAAAATTTCAGTGTTTCTTATATATCATCCAAATCGCCGATATATGTAGAAATAGGAACGATTTAGAAATTCTGTTAATTTTGACATTTTTCTTGGAAATTCGCTAAAGTTTCAGTTTTCCTTGGAAATTCGCTAAAATTTCAGTGTTTCTTATATATCATCCAAATCGTCGATATATGTAGGAACGATTTAGAAATTCGGTTAATATTGACATTTTTCATGGAAATTCGCTAAAATTTCAGTTTTTCTTGGAAATTCGCTAAAATTTCAGTGTTTCTTATATATCATCCAAATCGACGAGTTACGTAGAAATAGGAACGATTTAGAAATTCGGTTAATATTGACATTTTTCATGGAAATTCGCTAAAATTTCAGTTTTTCTTGGAAATTCGCTAAAATTTCAGTGTTTCTTATATATCATCCAAATCGTCGAGATACGTAGAAATAGGAACGATTTAGAAATTCGGTTAATATTGACATTTTTCATGGAAATTCGCTAAAATTTCAGTTTTTCTTGGAAATTCGCTAAAATTTCAGTGTTTCTTATATATCATCCAAATCGTCAAGATACGTAGAAATAGGAACGATTTAGAAATTCGGTTAATATTGACATTTTTCATGGAAATTCGCTAAAATTTCAGTTTTTCTTGGAAATTCGCTAAAATTTCAGTGTTTCTTATATATCATCCAAATCGTCGAGTTACGTAGAAATAGGAACGATTTAGAAATTCGGTTAATATTGACATTTTTCATGGAAATTCGCTAAAATTTCAGTTTTTCTTGGAAATTCGCTAAAATTTCAGTGTTTCTTATATATCATGCAAATCGTCGATAAACGTAGAAATAGGAACGATTTAGAATTTCGGTTAATTTTTACATTTTTCTTGGAAATTCGCTAAAATTTCAGTTTTTCTTGAAAATTCGCTAAGATTTCAGTGTTTCTTATATATCATGCAAATCGTCGATATACGTAGATATAGGAACGATTTAGAAATTCGGTTAATTTTGACATTTTTCTTGGAAATTCGCTAAAATTTCAGTTTTTCTTGGAAATTCGCTAAAATTTCAGTTTTTCTTGGAAATTCGCTAAAATTTCAGTGTTTCTTATATATCATGCAAATCGTCGATATACGTAGAAATAGGAACGATTTAGAAATTCGGTTAATTTTGACATTTTTCTTGGAAATTCGCTAAAATTTCAGTTTTTCTTGGAAATTCGCTAAGATTTCAGTGTTTCTTATATATCATGCAAATCGTCGATAAACGTAGAAATAGGAACGATTTAGAATTTCGGTTAATTTTTACATTTTTCTTGGAAATTCGCTAAAATTTCAGTTTTTCTTGAAAATTCGCTAAGATTTCAGTGTTTCTTATATATCATGCAAATCGTCGATATACGTAGAAATAGGAACGATTTAGAAATTCGGTTAATTTTGACATTTTTCATGGAAATTCGCTAAAATTTCAGTTTTTCTTGGAAATTCGCTAAAATTTCAGTGTTTCTTATATATCATCCAAATCGCCGATATATGTAGAAATAGGAACGATTTAGAAATTCGGTTAATATTGACATTTTTCATGGAAATTCGCTAAAATTTCAGTTTTTCTTGGAAATTCGCTAAAATTTCAGTGTTTCTTATATATCATCCAAATCGTCGAGTTACGTAGAAATAGGAACGATTTAGAAATTCGGTTAATATTGACATTTTTCATGGAAATTCGCTAAAATTTCAGTTTTTCTTGGAAATTCGCTAAAATTTCAGTGTTTCTTATATATCATCCAAATCGTCAAGATACGTAGAAATAGGAACGATTTAGAAATTCGGTTAATATTGACATTTTTCATGGAAATTCGCTAAAATTTCAGTTTTTCTTGGAAATTCGCTAAAATTTCAGTGTTTCTTATATATCATCCAAATCGTCGAGTTACGTAGAAATAGGAACGATTTAGAAATTCGGTTAATATTGACATTTTTCATGGAAATTCGCTAAAATTTCAGTTTTTCTTGGAAATTCGCTAAAATTTCAGTGTTTCTTATATATCATGCAAATCGTCGATAAACGTAGAAAGAGGAACGATTTAGAATTTCGGTTAATTTTTACATTTTTCTTGGAAATTCGCTAAAATTTCAGTTTTTCTTGAAAATTCGCTAAGATTTCAGTGTTTCTTATATATCATGCAAATCGTCGATATACGTAGATATAGGAACGATTTAGAAATTCGGTTAATTTTGACATTTTTCTTGGAAATTCGCTAAAATTTCAGTTTTTCTTGGAAATTCGCTAAAATTTCAGTGTTTCTTATATATCATCCAAATCGCCGATATATGTAGAAATAGGAACGATTTAGAAATTCTGTTAATTTTGACATTTTTCTTGGAAATTCGCTAAAATTTCAGTTTTTCTTGGAAATTCGCTAAAATTTCAGTGTTTCTTATATATCATGCAAATCGTCGATATACGTAGAAATAGGAACGATTTAGAAATTCGGTTAATTTTGACATTTTTCTTGGAAATTCGCTAAAATTTCAGTTTTTCTTGGAAATTCGCTAAGATTTCAGTGTTTCTTATATATCATGCAAATCGTCGATAAACGTAGAAATAGGAACGATTTAGAATTTCGGTTAATTTTTACATTTTTCTTGGAAATTCGCTAAAATTTCAGTTTTTCTTGAAAATTCGCTAAGATTTCAGTGTTTCTTATATATCATGCAAATCGTCGATATACGTAGAAATAGGAACGATTTAGAAATTCGGTTAATTTTGACATTTTTCATGGAAATTCGCTAAAATTTCAGTTTTTCTTGGAAATTCGCTAAAATTTCAGTGTTTCTTATATATCATCCAAATCGCCGATATATGTAGAAATAGGAACGATTTAGAAATTCGGTTAATATTGACATTTTTCATGGAAATTCGCTAAAATTTCAGTTTTTCTTGGAAATTCGCTAAAATTTCAGTGTTTCTTATATATCATCCAAATCGTCGAGTTACGTAGAAATAGGAACGATTTAGAAATTCGGTTAATATTGACATTTTTCATGGAAATTCGCTAAAATTTCAGTTTTTCTTGGAAATTCGCTAAAATTTCAGTGTTTCTTATATATCATCCAAATCGTCGAGTTACGTAGATATAGGAACGATTTAGAAATTCTGTTAATTTTGACATTTTTCATGGAAATTCGCTAAAATTTCAGTTTTTCTTGGAAATTCGCTAAAATTTCAGTGTTTCTTATATATCATCCAAATCGTCGAGATACGTAGAAATAGGAACGATTTAGAAATTCGGTTAATATTGACATTTTTCTTGGAAATTCGCTAAAATTTCAGTTTTTCTTGGAAATTCGCTAAAATTTCAGTGTTTCTTATATATCATCCAAATCGTCGAGTTACGTGGAAATAGGAACGATTTAGAAATTCTGTTAATTTTGACATTTTTCTTGGAAATTCGCTAAAATTTCAGTTTTTCTTGGAAATTCGCTAAAATTTCAGTGTTTCTTATATATCATCCAAATCGTCGAGATACGTAGAAATAGGAACGATTTAGAAATTCGGTTAATATTGACATTTTTCATGGAAATTCCCTAAAATTTCAGTTTCTCTTGGAAATTCGCTAAAATTTCAGTGTTTCTTATATATCATCCAAATCGTCGAGATACGTAGAAATAGGAACGATTTAGAAATTCGGTTAATATTGACATTTTTCTTGGAAATTCGCTAAAATTTCAGTGTTTCTTATATATGATCCAAATCGTCGAGATACGTAGAAATAGGAACGATTTAGAAATTCTGTTAATTTTGACATTTTTCATGGAAATTCCCTAAAATTTCAGTTTTTCTTGGAAATTCGCTAAAATTTCAGTGTTTCTTATATATCATCCAAATCGTCGAGATACGTAGAAATAGGAACGATTTAGAATTTCGGTTAATTTTTACATTTTTCTTGGAAATTCGCTAAAATTTCAGTGTTTCTTATATATCATCCAAATCGTCGAGATACGTAGAAATAGGAACGATTTAGAAATTCGGTTAATTTTGACATTTTTCTTGGAAATTCGCTAAAATTTCAGTTTTTCTTGGAAATTCGCTAAGATTTCAGTGTTTCTTATATATCATGCAAATCGTCGATAAACGTAGAAATAGGAACGATTTAGAATTTCGGTTAATTTTTACATTTTTCTTGGAAATTCGCTAAAATTTCAGTTTTTCTTGAAAATTCGCTAAGATTTCAGTGTTTCTTATATATCATGCAAATCGTCGATATACGTAGAAATAGGAACGATTTAGAATTTCGGTTAATTTTTACATTTTTCTTGGAAATTCGCTAAAATTTCAGTTTTTCTTGAAAATTCGCTAAGATTTCAGTGTTTCTTATATATCATGCAAATCGTCGATATACGTAGAAATAGGAACGATTTAGAAATTCGGTTAATATTGACATTTTTCATGGAAATTCCCTAAAATTTCAGTTTTTCTTGGAAATTCGCTAAAATTTCAGTGTTTCTTATATATCATCCAAATCGTCGAGATACGTAGAAATAGGAACGATTTAGAATTTCGGTTAATTTTTACATTTTTCTTGGAAATTCGCTAAAATTTCAGTGTTTCTTATATATCATCCAAATCGTCGAGATACGTAGAAATAGGAACGATTTAGAAATTCGGTTAATTTTGACATTTTTCTTGGAAATTCGCTAAAATTTCAGTTTTTCTTGGAAATTCGCTAAGATTTCAGTGTTTCTTATATATCATGCAAATCGTCGATAAACGTAGAAATAGGAACGATTTAGAATTTCGGTTAATTTTTACATTTTTCTTGGAAATTCGCTAAAATTTCAGTTTTTCTTGAAAATTCGCTAAGATTTCAGTGTTTCTTATATATCATGCAAATCGTCGATATACGTAGAAATAGGAACGATTTAGAATTTCGGTTAATTTTTACATTTTTCTTGGAAATTCGCTAAAATTTCAGTTTTTCTTGAAAATTCGCTAAGATTTCAGTGTTTCTTATATATCATGCAAATCGTCGATATACGTAGAAATAGGAACGATTTAGAAATTCGGTTAATTTTGACATTTTTCATGGAAATTCGCTAAAATTTCAGTTTTTCTTGGAAATTCGCTAAAATTTCAGTGTTTCTTATATATCATCCAAATCGCCGATATATGTAGAAATAGGAACGATTTAGAAATTCGGTTAATATTGACATTTTTCATGGAAATTCGCTAAAATTTCAGTTTTTCTTGGAAATTCGCTAAAATTTCAGTGTTTCTTATATATCATCCAAATCGTCGAGTTACGTAGAAATAGGAACGATTTAGAAATTCGGTTAATATTGACATTTTTCATGGAAATTCGCTAAAATTTCAGTTTTTCTTGGAAATTCGCTAAAATTTCAGTGTTTCTTATATATCATCCAAATCGTCGAGTTACGTAGATATAGGAACGATTTAGAAATTCTGTTAATTTTGACATTTTTCATGGAAATTCGCTAAAATTTCAGTTTTTCTTGGAAATTCGCTAAAATTTCAGTGTTTCTTATATATCATCCAAATCGTCGAGATACGTAGAAATAGGAACGATTTAGAAATTCGGTTAATATTGACATTTTTCTTGGAAATTCGCTAAAATTTCAGTTTTTCTTGGAAATTCGCTAAAATTTCAGTGTTTCTTATATATCATCCAAATCGTCGAGTTACGTGGAAATAGGAACGATTTAGAAATTCTGTTAATTTTGACATTTTTCTTGGAAATTCGCTAAAATTTCAGTTTTTCTTGGAAATTCGCTAAAATTTCAGTGTTTCTTATATATCATCCAAATCGTCGAGATACGTAGAAATAGGAACGATTTAGAAATTCGGTTAATATTGACATTTTTCATGGAAATTCCCTAAAATTTCAGTTTCTCTTGGAAATTCGCTAAAATTTCAGTGTTTCTTATATATCATCCAAATCGTCGAGATACGTAGAAATAGGAACGATTTAGAAATTCGGTTAATATTGACATTTTTCTTGGAAATTCGCTAAAATTTCAGTGTTTCTTATATATGATCCAAATCGTCGAGATACGTAGAAATAGGAACGATTTAGAAATTCTGTTAATTTTGACATTTTTCATGGAAATTCCCTAAAATTTCAGTTTTTCTTGGAAATTCGCTAAAATTTCAGTGTTTCTTATATATCATCCAAATCGTCGAGATACGTAGAAATAGGAACGATTTAGAAAGTCGGTTAATATTGACATTTTTCTTGGAAATTCGCTAAAATTTCAGTGTTTCTTATATATCATCCAAATCGTCGAGATACGTAGAAATAGGAACGATTTAGAAATTCGGTTAATATTGACATTTTTCATGGAAATTCCCTAAAATTTCAGTTTTTCTTGGAAATTCGCTAAAATTTCAGTGTTTCTTATATATCATCCAAATCGTCGAGATACGTAGAAATAGGAACGATTTAGAATTTCGGTTAATTTTTACATTTTTCTTGGAAATTCGCTAAAATTTCAGTGTTTCTTATATATCATCCAAATCGTCGAGATACGTAGAAATAGGAACGATTTAGAAATTCGGTTAATTTTGACATTTTTCTTGGAAATTCGCTAAAATTTCAGTTTTTCTTGGAAATTCGCTAAGATTTCAGTGTTTCTTATATATCATGCAAATCGTCGATAAACGTAGAAATAGGAACGATTTAGAATTTCGGTTAATTTTTACATTTTTCTTGGAAATTCGCTAAAATTTCAGTTTTTCTTGGAAATTCGCTAAAATTTCAGTGTTTCTTATATATAATCCAAATCGTCGAGATACGTAGAAATAGGAACGATTTAGAAATTCGGTTAATATTGACATTTTTCTTGGAAATTCGCTAAAATTTCAGTGTTTCTTATATATCATCCAAATCGTCGAGATACGTAGAAATAGGAACGATTTAGAAATTCGGTTAATATTGACATTTTTCATGGAAATTCCCTAAAATTTCAGTTTTTCTTGGAAATTCGCTAAAATTTCAGTGTTTCTTATATATCATCCAAATCGTCGAGATACGTAGAAATAGGAACGATTTAGAATTTCGGTTAATTTTTACATTTTTCTTGGAAATTCGCTAAAATTTCAGTGTTTCTTATATATCATCCAAATCGTCGAGATACGTAGAAATAGGAACGATTTAGAAATTCGGTTAATTTTGACATTTTTCTTGGAAATTCGCTAAAATTTCAGTTTTTCTTGGAAATTCGCTAAGATTTCAGTGTTTCTTATATATCATGCAAATCGTCGATAAACGTAGAAATAGGAACGATTTAGAATTTCGGTTAATTTTTACATTTTTCTTGGAAATTCGCTAAAATTTCAGTTTTTCTTGAAAATTCGCTAAGATTTCAGTGTTTCTTATATATCATGCAAATCGTCGATATACGTAGAAATAGGAACGATTTAGAAATTCGGTTAATTTTGACATTTTTCTTGGAAATTCGCTAAAATTTCAGTTTTTCTTGGAAATTCGCTAAAATTTCAGTGTTTCTTATATATCATCCAAATCGCCGATATATGTAGAAATAGGAACGATTTAGAAATTCGGTTAATATTGACATTTTTCATGGAAATTCGCTAAAATTTCAGTTTTTCTTGGAAATTCGCTAAAATTTCAGTGTTTCTTATATATCATCCAAATCGTCGAGTTACGTAGAAATAGGAACGATTTAGAAATTCGGTTAATATTGACATTTTTCATGGAAATTCGCTAAAATTTCAGTTTTTCTTGGAAATTCGCTAAAATTTCAGTGTTTCTTATATATCATCCAAATCGTCGAGTTACGTAGAAATAGGAACGATTTAGAAATTCTGTTAATTTTGACATTTTTCATGGAAATTCGCTAAAATTTCAGTTTTTCTTGGAAATTCGCTAAAATTTCAGTGTTTCTTATATATCATGCAAATCGTCGATAAACGTAGAAATAGGAACGATTTAGAATTTCGGTTAATTTTTACATTTTTCTTGGAAATTCGCTAAAATTTCAGTTTTTCTTGAAAATTCGCTAAGATTTCAGTGTTTCTTATATATCATGCAAATCGTCGATATACGTAGATATAGGAACGATTTAGAAATTCGGTTAATTTTGACATTTTTCTTGGAAATTCGCTAAAATTTCAGTTTTTCTTGGAAATTCGCTAAAATTTCAGTGTTTCTTATATATCACCCAAATCGCCGATATATGTAGAAATAGGAACGATTTAGAAATTCTGTTAATTTTGACATTTTTCTTGGAAATTCGCTAAAATTTCAGTTTTTCTTGGAAATTCGCTAAAATTTCAGTGTTTCTTATATATCATGCAAATCGTCGATATACGTAGAAATAGGAACGATTTAGAAATTCGGTTAATTTTGACATTTTTCTTGGAAATTCGCTAAAATTTCAGTTTTTCTTGGAAATTCGCTAAGATTTCAGTGTTTCTTATATATCATGCAAATCGTCGATAAACGTAGAAATAGGAACGATTTAGAATTTCGGTTAATTTTTACATTTTTCTTGGAAATTCGCTAAAATTTCAGTTTTTCTTGAAAATTCGCTAAGATTTCAGTGTTTCTTATATATCATCCAAATCGCCGATATATGTAGAAATAGGAACGATTTAGAAATACTGTTAATTTTGACATTTTTCTTGGAAATTCGCTAAAATTTCAGTTTTTCTTGGAAATTCGCTAAAATTTCAGTGTTTCTTATATATCATGCAAATCGTCGATATACGTAGAAATAGGAACGATTTAGAAATTCGGTTAATATTGACATTTTTCTTGGAAATTCGCTAAAATTTCAGTTTTTCTTGGAAATTCGCTAAAATTTCAGTGTTTCTTATATATCATCCAAATCGTCGAGTTACGTGGAAATAGGAACGATTTAGAAATTCTGTTAATTTTGACATTTTTCTTGGAAATTCGCTAAAATTTCAGTTTTTCTTGGAAATTCGCTAAAATTTCAGTGTTTCTTATATATCATGCAAATCGTCGATATACGTAGAAATAGGAACGATTTAGAAATTCGGTTAATATTGACATTTTTCTTGGAAATTCGCTAAAATTTCAGTTTTTCTTGGAAATTCGCTAAAATTTCAGTGTTTCTTATATATCATCCAAATCGTCGAGTTACGTGGAAATAGGAACGATTTAGAAATTCTGTTAATTTTGACATTTTTCTTGGAAATTCGCTAAAATTTCAGTTTTTCTTGGAAATTCGCTAAAATTTCAGTGTTTCTTATATATCATCCAAATCGTCGAGATACGTAGAAATAGGAACGATTTAGAAATTCGGTTAATATTGACATTTTTCTTGGAAATTCGCTAAAATTTCAGTGTTTCTTATATATGATCCAAATCGTCGAGATACGTAGAAATAGGAACGATTTAGAAATTCTGTTAATTTTGACATTTTTCATGGAAATTCCCTAAAATTTCAGTTTTTCTTGGAAATTCGCTAAAATTTCAGTGTTTCTTATATATCATCCAAATCGTCGAGATACGTAGAAATAGGAACGATTTAGAAATTCGGTTAATATTGACATTTTGCTTGGAAATTCGCTAAAATTTCAGTGTTTCTTATATATCATCCAAATCGTCGAGATACGTAGAAATAGGAACGATTTAGAAATTCGGTTAATATTGACATTTTTCATGGAAATTCCCTAAAATTTCAGTTTTTCTTGGAAATTCGCTAAAATTTCAGTGTTTCTTATATATCATCCAAATCGTCGAGATACGTAGAAATAGGAACGATTTAGAATTTCGGTTAATTTTTACATTTTTCTTGGAAATTCGCTAAAATTTCAGTGTTTCTTATATATCATCCAAATCGTCGAGATACGTAGAAATAGGAACGATTTAGAAATTCGGTTAATTTTGACATTTTTCTTGGAAATTCGCTAAAATTTCAGTTTTTCTTGGAAATTCGCTAAGATTTCAGTGTTTCTTATATATCATGCAAATCGTCGATAAACGTAGAAATAGGAACGATTTAGAATTTCGGTTAATTTTTACATTTTTCTTGGAAATTCGCTAAAATTTCAGTTTTTCTTGAAAATTCGCTAAGATTTCAGTGTTTCTTATATATCATGCAAATCGTCGATATACGTAGAAATAGGAACGATTTAGAAATTCGGTTAATTTTGACATTTTTCTTGGAAATTCGCTAAAATTTCAGTTTTTCTTGGAAATTCGCTAAAATTTCAGTGTTTCTTATATATCATCCAAATCGCCGATATATGTAGAAATAGGAACGATTTAGAAATTCGGTTAATATTGACATTTTTCATGGAAATTCGCTAAAATTTCAGTTTTTCTTGGAAATTCGCTAAAATTTCAGTGTTTCTTATATATCATCCAAATCGTCGAGTTACGTAGAAATAGGAACGATTTAG
Source organism: Agrilus biguttatus (assembly GCA_963921985.1). NCBI lineage: Eukaryota > Metazoa > Arthropoda > Insecta > Coleoptera > Buprestidae > Agrilus > Agrilus biguttatus. The sequence continues at coordinate 20,233,396 of OY998117.1, read as the reverse complement.
AAATTCGGTTAATATTGACATTTTTCATGGAAATTCGCTAAAATTTCAGTTTTTCTTGGAAATTCGCTAAAATTTCAGTGTTTCTTATATATCATCCAAATCGTCGAGTTACGTAGAAATAGGAACGATTTAGAAATTCTGTTAATTTTGACATTTTTCATGGAAATTCCCTAAAATTTCAGTTTTTCTTGGAAATTCGCTAAAATTTCAGTGTTTCTTATATATCATGCAAATCGTCGATAAACGTAGAAATAGGAACGATTTAGAATTTCGGTTAATTTTTACATTTTTCTTGGAAATTCGCTAAAATTTCAGTTTTTCTTGAAAATTCGCTAAGATTTCAGTGTTTCTTATATATCATGCAAATCGTCGATATACGTAGATATAGGAACGATTTAGAAATTCGGTTAATTTTGACATTTTTCTTGGAAATTCGCTAAAATTTCAGTTTTTCTTGGAAATTCGCTAAAATTTCAGTGTTTCTTATATATCATCCAAATCGCCGATATATGTAGAAATAGGAACGATTTAGAAATTCTGTTAATTTTGACATTTTTCTTGGAAATTCGCTAAAATTTCAGTGTTTCTTATGTATCATCCAAATCGTCGAGTTACGTAGAAATAGGAACGATTTAGAAATTCTGTTAATTTTGACATTTTTCATGGAAATTCGCTAAAATTTCAGTTTTTCTTGGAAATTCGCTAAAATTTCAGTGTTTCTTATATATCATCCAAATCGTCGAGTTACGTAGAAATAGGAACGATTTAGAAATTCGGTTAATATTGACATTTTTCATGGAAATTCGCTAAAATTTCAGTTTTTCTTGGAAATTCGCTAAAATTTCAGTGTTTCTTATATATCATCCAAATCGTCGAGATACGTAGAAATACGAACGATTTAGAAATTCGGTTAATATTGACATTTTTCTTGGAAATTCGCTAAAATTTCAGTTTTTCTTGGAAATTCGCTAAAATTTCAGTGTTTCTTATATATCATCCAAATCGTCGAGTTACGTAGAAATAGGAACGATTTAGAAATTCTGTTGATTTTGACATTTTTCTTGGAAATTCGCTAAAATTTCAGTTTTTCTTGGAAATTCGCTAAAATTTCAGTGTTTCTTACATATCATCCAAATCGTCGAGATACGTAGAAATAGGAACGATTTAGAAATTCGGTTAATATTGACATTTTTCTTGGAAATTCGCTAAAATTTCAGTTTTTCTTGGAAATTCGCTAAAATTTCAGTGTTTCTTATATATCATCCAAATCGTCGAGATACGTAGAAATAGGAACGATTTAGAAATTCTGTTAATTTTGACATTTTTCTTGGAAATTCGCTAAAATTTCAGTTTTTCTTGGAAATTCGCTAAAATTTCAGTGTTTCTTATATATCATCCAAATCGTCGAGATACGTAGAAATAGGAACGATTTAGAAATTCGGTTAATATTGACATTCTTCTTGGAAATTCGCTAAAATTTCAGTTTTTCTTGGAAATTCGCTAAAATTTCAGTGTTTCTTATATATCATCCAAATCGTCGAGTTACGTAGAAATAGGAACGATTTAGAAATTCTGTCAATTTTGACATTTTTATTGGAAATTCGCTAAAATTTCAGTTTTTCTTGGAAATTCGCTAAAATTTCAGTGTTTCTTATATATCATCCAAATCGTCGAGATACGTAGAAATAGGAACGATTTAGAAATTCGGTTAATATTGACATTTTTCTTGGAAATTCGCTAAAATTTCAGTTTTTCTTGGAATTTCGCTAAAATTTCAGTGTTTCTTATATATCATCCAAATCGTCGAGTTACGTAGAAATAGGAACGATTTAGAAATTCTGTTAATTTTGACATTTTTCTTGGAAATTCGCTAAAATTTCAGTTTTTCTTGGAAATTCGCTAAAATTTCAGTGTTTCTTATATATCATGCAAATCGTCGATATACGTAGAAATAGGAACGATTTAGAATTTCGGTTAATGTTTACATTTTTCTTGGAAATTCGCTAAAATTTCAGTTTTTCTTGAAAATTCGCTAAGATTTCTGTGTTTCTTATATATCATGCAAATCGTCGATATACGTAGAAATGGGAACGATTTAGAAATTCGGTTAATTTTGACATTTTTCTTGGAAATTCGCTAAAATTTCAGTTTTTCTTGGAAATTCGCTAAAATTTCAGTGTTTCTTATATATCATCCAAATCGCCGATATATGTAGAAATAGGAACGATTTAGAAATTCTGTTAATTTTGACATTTTTCTTGGAAATTCGCTAAAGTTTCAGTTTTCCTTGGAAATTCGCTAAAATTTCAGTGTTTCTTATATATCATCCAAATCGTCGATATATGTAGGAACGATTTAGAAATTCGGTTAATATTGACATTTTTCATGGAAATTCGCTAAAATTTCAGTTTTTCTTGGAAATTCGCTAAAATTTCAGTGTTTCTTATATATCATCCAAATCGACGAGTTACGTAGAAATAGGAACGATTTAGAAATTCGGTTAATATTGACATTTTTCATGGAAATTCGCTAAAATTTCAGTTTTTCTTGGAAATTCGCTAAAATTTCAGTGTTTCTTATATATCATCCAAATCGTCGAGATACGTAGAAATAGGAACGATTTAGAAATTCGGTTAATATTGACATTTTTCATGGAAATTCGCTAAAATTTCAGTTTTTCTTGGAAATTCGCTAAAATTTCAGTGTTTCTTATATATCATCCAAATCGTCAAGATACGTAGAAATAGGAACGATTTAGAAATTCGGTTAATATTGACATTTTTCATGGAAATTCGCTAAAATTTCAGTTTTTCTTGGAAATTCGCTAAAATTTCAGTGTTTCTTATATATCATCCAAATCGTCGAGTTACGTAGAAATAGGAACGATTTAGAAATTCGGTTAATATTGACATTTTTCATGGAAATTCGCTAAAATTTCAGTTTTTCTTGGAAATTCGCTAAAATTTCAGTGTTTCTTATATATCATGCAAATCGTCGATAAACGTAGAAATAGGAACGATTTAGAATTTCGGTTAATTTTTACATTTTTCTTGGAAATTCGCTAAAATTTCAGTTTTTCTTGAAAATTCGCTAAGATTTCAGTGTTTCTTATATATCATGCAAATCGTCGATATACGTAGATATAGGAACGATTTAGAAATTCGGTTAATTTTGACATTTTTCTTGGAAATTCGCTAAAATTTCAGTTTTTCTTGGAAATTCGCTAAAATTTCAGTGTTTCTTATATATCATCCAAATCGCCGATATATGTAGAAATAGGAACGATTTAGAAATTCTGTTAATTTTGACATTTTTCTTGGAAATTCGCTAAAATTTCAGTTTTTCTTGGAAATTCGCTAAAATTTCAGTGTTTCTTATATATCATGCAAATCGTCGATATACGTAGAAATAGGAACGATTTAGAAATTCGGTTAATTTTGACATTTTTCTTGGAAATTCGCTAAAATTTCAGTTTTTCTTGGAAATTCGCTAAGATTTCAGTGTTTCTTATATATCATGCAAATCGTCGATAAACGTAGAAATAGGAACGATTTAGAATTTCGGTTAATTTTTACATTTTTCTTGGAAATTCGCTAAAATTTCAGTTTTTCTTGAAAATTCGCTAAGATTTCAGTGTTTCTTATATATCATGCAAATCGTCGATATACGTAGAAATAGGAACGATTTAGAAATTCGGTTAATTTTGACATTTTTCATGGAAATTCGCTAAAATTTCAGTTTTTCTTGGAAATTCGCTAAAATTTCAGTGTTTCTTATATATCATCCAAATCGCCGATATATGTAGAAATAGGAACGATTTAGAAATTCGGTTAATATTGACATTTTTCATGGAAATTCGCTAAAATTTCAGTTTTTCTTGGAAATTCGCTAAAATTTCAGTGTTTCTTATATATCATCCAAATCGTCGAGTTACGTAGAAATAGGAACGATTTAGAAATTCGGTTAATATTGACATTTTTCATGGAAATTCGCTAAAATTTCAGTTTTTCTTGGAAATTCGCTAAAATTTCAGTGTTTCTTATATATCATCCAAATCGTCAAGATACGTAGAAATAGGAACGATTTAGAAATTCGGTTAATATTGACATTTTTCATGGAAATTCGCTAAAATTTCAGTTTTTCTTGGAAATTCGCTAAAATTTCAGTGTTTCTTATATATCATCCAAATCGTCGAGTTACGTAGAAATAGGAACGATTTAGAAATTCGGTTAATATTGACATTTTTCATGGAAATTCGCTAAAATTTCAGTTTTTCTTGGAAATTCGCTAAAATTTCAGTGTTTCTTATATATCATGCAAATCGTCGATAAACGTAGAAATAGGAACGATTTAGAATTTCGGTTAATTTTTACATTTTTCTTGGAAATTCGCTAAAATTTCAGTTTTTCTTGAAAATTCGCTAAGATTTCAGTGTTTCTTATATATCATGCAAATCGTCGATATACGTAGATATAGGAACGATTTAGAAATTCGGTTAATTTTGACATTTTTCTTGGAAATTCGCTAAAATTTCAGTTTTTCTTGGAAATTCGCTAAAATTTCAGTGTTTCCTATATATCATCCAAATCGCCGATATATGTAGAAATAGGAACGATTTAGAAATTCTGTTAATTTTGACATTTTTCTTGGAAATTCGCTAAAATTTCAGTTTTTCTTGGAAATTCGCTAAAATTTCAGTGTTTCTTATATATCATGCAAATCGTCGATATACGTAGAAATAGGAACGATTTAGAAATTCGGTTAATTTTGACATTTTTCTTGGAAATTCGCTAAAATTTCAGTTTTTCTTGGAAATTCGCTAAGATTTCAGTGTTTCTTATATATCATGCAAATCGTCGATAAACGTAGAAATAGGAACGATTTAGAATTTCGGTTAATTTTTACATTTTTCTTGGAAATTCGCTAAAATTTCAGTTTTTCTTGAAAATTCGCTAAGATTTCAGTGTTTCTTATATATCATGCAAATCGTCGATATACGTAGAAATAGGAACGATTTAGAAATTCGGTTAATTTTGACATTTTTCATGGAAATTCGCTAAAATTTCAGTTTTTCTTGGAAATTCGCTAAAATTTCAGTGTTTCTTATATATCATCCAAATCGCCGATATATGTAGAAATAGGAACGATTTAGAAATTCGGTTAATATTGACATTTTTCATGGAAATTCGCTAAAATTTCAGTTTTTCTTGGAAATTCGCTAAAATTTCAGTGTTTCTTATATATCATCCAAATCGTCGAGTTACGTAGAAATAGGAACGATTTAGAAATTCGGTTAATATTGACATTTTTCATGGAAATTCGCTAAAATTTCAGTTTTTCTTGGAAATTCGCTAAAATTTCAGTGTTTCTTATATATCATCCAAATCGTCGAGTTACGTAGATATAGGAACGATTTAGAAATTCTGTTAATTTTGACATTTTTCATGGAAATTCGCTAAAATTTCAGTTTTTCTTGGAAATTCGCTAAAATTTCAGTGTTTCTTATATATCATCCAAATCGTCGAGATACGTAGAAATAGGAACGATTTAGAAATTCGGTTAATATTGACATTTTTCTTGGAAATTCGCTAAAATTTCAGTTTTTCTTGGAAATTCGCTAAAATTTCAGTGTTTCTTATATATCATCCAAATCGTCGAGTTACGTGGAAATAGGAACGATTTAGAAATTCTGTTAATTTTGACATTTTTCTTGGAAATTCGCTAAAATTTCAGTTTTTCTTGGAAATTCGCTAAAATTTCAGTGTTTCTTATATATCATCCAAATCGTCGAGATACGTAGAAATAGGAACGATTTAGAAATTCGGTTAATATTGACATTTTTCATGGAAATTCCCTAAAATTTCAGTTTCTCTTGGAAATTCGCTAAAATTTCAGTGTTTCTTATATATCATCCAAATCGTCGAGATACGTAGAAATAGGAACGATTTAGATTCGGTTAATATTGACATTTTTCTTGGAAATTCGCTAAAATTTCAGTGTTTCTTATATATGATCCAAATCGTCGAGATACGTAGAAATAGGAACGATTTAGAAATTCTGTTAATTTTGACATTTTTCATGGAAATTCCCTAAAATTTCAGTTTTTCTTGGAAATTCGCTAAAATTTCAGTGTTTCTTATATATCATCCAAATCGTCGAGATACGTAGAAATAGGAACGATTTAGAAATTCGGTTAATATTGACATTTTTCTTGGAAATTCGCTAAAATTTCAGTGTTTCTTATATATCATCCAAATCGTCGAGATACGTAGAAATAGGAACGATTTAGAAATTCGGTTAATATTGACATTTTTCATGGAAATTCCCTAAAATTTCAGTTTTTCTTGGAAATTCGCTAAAATTTCAGTGTTTCTTATATATCATGCAAATCGTCGATATACGTAGAAATAGGAACGATTTAGAATTTCGGTTAATGTTTACATTTTTCTTGGAAATTCGCTAAAATTTCAGTTTTTCTTGAAAATTCGCTAAGATTTCAGTGTTTCTTATATATCATGCAAATCGTCGATATACGTAGAAATGGGAACGATTTAGAAATTCGGTTAATTTTGACATTTTTCTTGGAAATTCGCTAAAATTTCAGTTTTTCTTGGAAATTCGCTAAAATTTCAGTGTTTCTTATATATCATCCAAATCGCCGATATATGTAGAAATAGGAACGATTTAGAAATTCTGTTAATTTTGACATTTTTCTTGGAAATTCGCTAAAGTTTCAGTTTTCCTTGGAAATTCGCTAAAATTTCAGTGTTTCTTATATATCATCCAAATCGTCGATATATGTAGGAACGATTTAGAAATTCGGTTAATATTGACATTTTTCATGGAAATTCGCTAAAATTTCAGTTTTTCTTGGAAATTCGCTAAAATTTCAGTGTTTCTTATATATCATCCAAATCGACGAGTTACGTAGAAATAGGAACGATTTAGAAATTCGGTTAATATTGACATTTTTCATGGAAATTCGCTAAAATTTCAGTTTTTCTTGGAAATTCGCTAAAATTTCAGTGTTTCTTATATATCATCCAAATCGTCGAGATACGTAGAAATAGGAACGATTTAGAAATTCGGTTAATATTGACATTTTTCATGGAAATTCGCTAAAATTTCAGTTTTTCTTGGAAATTCGCTAAAATTTCAGTGTTTCTTATATATCATCCAAATCGTCAAGATACGTAGAAATAGGAACGATTTAGAAATTCGGTTAATATTGACATTTTTCATGGAAATTCGCTAAAATTTCAGTTTTTCTTGGAAATTCGCTAAAATTTCAGTGTTTCTTATATATCATCCAAATCGTCGATAAACGTAGAAATAGGAACGATTTAGAATTTCGGTTAATTTTTACATTTTTCTTGGAAATTCGCTAAAATTTCAGTTTTTCTTGAAAATTCGCTAAGATTTCAGTGTTTCTTATATATCATGCAAATCGTCGATATACGTAGATATAGGAACGATTTAGAAATTCGGTTAATTTTGACATTTTTCTTGGAAATTCGCTAAAATTTCAGTTTTTCTTGGAAATTCGCTAAAATTTCAGTGTTTCTTATATATCATCCAAATCGCCGATATATGTAGAAATAGGAACGATTTAGAAATTCTGTTAATTTTGACATTTTTCTTGGAAATTCGCTAAAATTTCAGTTTTTCTTGGAAATTCGCTAAAATTTCAGTGTTTCTTATATATCATGCAAATCGTCGATATACGTAGAAATAGGAACGATTTAGAAATTCGGTTAATTTTGACATTTTTCTTGGAAATTCGCTAAAATTTCAGTTTTTCTTGGAAATTCGCTAAGATTTCAGTGTTTCTTATATATCATGCAAATCGTCGATAAACGTAGAAATAGGAACGATTTAGAATTTCGGTTAATTTTTACATTTTTCTTGGAAATTCGCTAAAATTTCAGTTTTTCTTGAAAATTCGCTAAGATTTCAGTGTTTCTTATATATCATGCAAATCGTCGATATACGTAGAAATAGGAACGATTTAGAAATTCGGTTAATTTTGACATTTTTCATGGAAATTCGCTAAAATTTCAGTTTTTCTTGGAAATTCGCTAAAATTTCAGTGTTTCTTATATATCATCCAAATCGCCGATATATGTAGAAATAGGAACGATTTAGAAATTCGGTTAATATTGACATTTTTCATGGAAATTCGCTAAAATTTCAGTTTTTCTTGGAAATTCGCTAAAATTTCAGTGTTTCTTATATATCATCCAAATCGTCGAGTTACGTAGAAATAGGAACGATTTAGAAATTCGGTTAATATTGACATTTTTCATGGAAATTCGCTAAAATTTCAGTTTTTCTTGGAAATTCGCTAAAATTTCAGTGTTTCTTATATATCATCCAAATCGTCAAGATACGTAGAAATAGGAACGATTTAGAAATTCGGTTAATATTGACATTTTTCATGGAAATTCGCTAAAATTTCAGTTTTTCTTGGAAATTCGCTAAAATTTCAGTGTTTCTTATATATCATCCAAATCGTCGAGTTACGTAGAAATAGGAACGATTTAGAAATTCGGTTAATATTGACATTTTTCATGGAAATTCGCTAAAATTTCAGTTTTTCTTGGAAATTCGCTAAAATTTCAGTGTTTCTTATATATCATGCAAATCGTCGATAAACGTAGAAATAGGAACGATTTAGAATTTCGGTTAATTTTTACATTTTTCTTGGAAATTCGCTAAAATTTCAGTTTTTCTTGAAAATTCGCTAAGATTTCAGTGTTTCTTATATATCATGCAAATCGTCGATATACGTAGATATAGGAACGATTTAGAAATTCGGTTAATTTTGACATTTTTCTTGGAAATTCGCTAAAATTTCAGTTTTTCTTGGAAATTCGCTAAAATTTCAGTGTTTCCTATATATCATCCAAATCGCCGATATATGTAGAAATAGGAACGATTTAGAAATTCTGTTAATTTTGACATTTTTCTTGGAAATTCGCTAAAATTTCAGTTTTTCTTGGAAATTCGCTAAAATTTCAGTGTTTCTTATATATCATGCAAATCGTCGATATACGTAGAAATAGGAACGATTTAGAAATTCGGTTAATTTTGACATTTTTCTTGGAAATTCGCTAAAATTTCAGTTTTTCTTGGAAATTCGCTAAGATTTCAGTGTTTCTTATATATCATGCAAATCGTCGATAAACGTAGAAATAGGAACGATTTAGAATTTCGGTTAATTTTTACATTTTTCTTGGAAATTCGCTAAAATTTCAGTTTTTCTTGAAAATTCGCTAAGATTTCAGTGTTTCTTATATATCATGCAAATCGTCGATATACGTAGAAATAGGAACGATTTAGAAATTCGGTTAATTTTGACATTTTTCATGGAAATTCGCTAAAATTTCAGTTTTTCTTGGAAATTCGCTAAAATTTCAGTGTTTCTTATATATCATCCAAATCGCCGATATATGTAGAAATAGGAACGATTTAGAAATTCGGTTAATATTGACATTTTTCATGGAAATTCGCTAAAATTTCAGTTTTTCTTGGAAATTCGCTAAAATTTCAGTGTTTCTTATATATCATCCAAATCGTCGAGTTACGTAGAAATAGGAACGATTTAGAAATTCGGTTAATATTGACATTTTTCATGGAAATTCGCTAAAATTTCAGTTTTTCTTGGAAATTCGCTAAAATTTCAGTGTTTCTTATATATCATCCAAATCGTCGAGTTACGTAGATATAGGAACGATTTAGAAATTCTGTTAATTTTGACATTTTTCATGGAAATTCGCTAAAATTTCAGTTTTTCTTGGAAATTCGCTAAAATTTCAGTGTTTCTTATATATCATCCAAATCGTCGAGATACGTAGAAATAGGAACGATTTAGAAATTCGGTTAATATTGACATTTTTCTTGGAAATTCGCTAAAATTTCAGTTTTTCTTGGAAATTCGCTAAAATTTCAGTGTTTCTTATATATCATCCAAATCGTCGAGTTACGTGGAAATAGGAACGATTTAGAAATTCTGTTAATTTTGACATTTTTCTTGGAAATTCGCTAAAATTTCAGTTTTTCTTGGAAATTCGCTAAAATTTCAGTGTTTCTTATATATCATCCAAATCGTCGAGATACGTAGAAATAGGAACGATTTAGAAATTCGGTTAATATTGACATTTTTCATGGAAATTCCCTAAAATTTCAGTTTCTCTTGGAAATTCGCTAAAATTTCAGTGTTTCTTATATATCATCCAAATCGTCGAGATACGTAGAAATAGGAACGATTTAGAAATTCGGTTAATATTGACATTTTTCTTGGAAATTCGCTAAAATTTCAGTGTTTCTTATATATGATCCAAATCGTCGAGATACGTAGAAATAGGAACGATTTAGAAATTCTGTTAATTTTGACATTTTTCATGGAAATTCCCTAAAATTTCAGTTTTTCTTGGAAATTCGCTAAAATTTCAGTGTTTCTTATATATCATCCAAATCGTCGAGATACGTAGAAATAGGAACGATTTAGAAATTCGGTTAATATTGACATTTTTCTTGGAAATTCGCTAAAATTTCAGTGTTTCTTATATATCATCCAAATCGTCGAGATACGTAGAAATAGGAACGATTTAGAAATTCGGTTAATATTGACATTTTTCATGGAAATTCCCTAAAATTTCAGTTTTTCTTGGAAATTCGCTAAAATTTCAGTGTTTCTTATATATCATCCAAATCGTCGAGATACGTAGAAATAGGAACGATTTAGAATTTCGGTTAATTTTTACATTTTTCTTGGAAATTCGCTAAAATTTCAGTGTTTCTTATATATCATCCAAATCGTCGAGATACGTAGAAATAGGAACGATTTAGAAATTCGGTTAATTTTGACATTTTTCTTGGAAATTCGCTAAAATTTCAGTTTTTCTTGGAAATTCGCTAAGATTTCAGTGTTTCTTATATATCATGCAAATCGTCGATAAACGTAGAAATAGGAACGATTTAGAATTTCGGTTAATTTTTACATTTTTCTTGGAAATTCGCTAAAATTTCAGTTTTTCTTGGAAATTCGCTAAAATTTCAGTGTTTCTTATATATAATCCAAATCGTCGAGATACGTAGAAATAGGAACGATTTAGAAATTCGGTTAATATTGACATTTTTCTTGGAAATTCGCTAAAATTTCAGTGTTTCTTATATATCATCCAAATCGTCGAGATACGTAGAAATAGGAACGATTTAGAAATTCGGTTAATATTGACATTTTTCATGGAAATTCCCTAAAATTTCAGTTTTTCTTGGAAATTCGCTAAAATTTCAGTGTTTCTTATATATCATCCAAATCGTCGAGATACGTAGAAATAGGAACGATTTAGAATTTCGGTTAATTTTTACATTTTTCTTGGAAATTCGCTAAAATTTCAGTGTTTCTTATATATCATCCAAATCGTCGAGATACGTAGAAATAGGAACGATTTAGAAATTCGGTTAATTTTGACATTTTTCTTGGAAATTCGCTAAAATTTCAGTTTTTCTTGGAAATTCGCTAAGATTTCAGTGTTTCTTATATATCATGCAAATCGTCGATAAACGTAGAAATAGGAACGATTTAGAATTTCGGTTAATTTTTACATTTTTCTTGGAAATTCGCTAAAATTTCAGTTTTTCTTGAAAATTCGCTAAGATTTCAGTGTTTCTTATATATCATGCAAATCGTCGATATACGTAGAAATAGGAACGATTTAGAAATTCGGTTAATTTTGACATTTTTCTTGGAAATTCGCTAAAATTTCAGTTTTTCTTGGAAATTCGCTAAAATTTCAGTGTTTCTTATATATCATCCAAATCGCCGATATATGTAGAAATAGGAACGATTTAGAAATTCGGTTAATATTGACATTTTTCATGGAAATTCGCTAAAATTTCAGTTTTTCTTGGAAATTCGCTAAAATTTCAGTGTTTCTTATATATCATCCAAATCGTCGAGTTACGTAGAAATAGGAACGATTTAGAAATTCGGTTAATATTGACATTTTTCATGGAAATTCGCTAAAATTTCAGTTTTTCTTGGAAATTCGCTAAAATTTCAGTGTTTCTTATATATCATCCAAATCGTCGAGTTACGTAGAAATAGGAACGATTTAGAAATTCTGTTAATTTTGACATTTTTCATGGAAATTCGCTAAAATTTCAGTTTTTCTTGGAAATTCGCTAAAATTTCAGTGTTTCTTATATATCATGCAAATCGTCGATAAACGTAGAAATAGGAACGATTTAGAATTTCGGTTAATTTTTACATTTTTCTTGGAAATTCGCTAAAATTTCAGTTTTTCTTGAAAATTCGCTAAGATTTCAGTGTTTCTTATATATCATGCAAATCGTCGATATACGTAGATATAGGAACGATTTAGAAATTCGGTTAATTTTGACATTTTTCTTGGAAATTCGCTAAAATTTCAGTTTTTCTTGGAAATTCGCTAAAATTTCAGTGTTTCTTATATATCATCCAAATCGTCGAGTTACGTAGAAATAGGAACGATTTAGAAATTCTGTCAATTTTGACATTTTTCTTGGAAATTCGCTAAAATTTCAGTTTTTCTTGGAAATTCGCTAAAATTTCAGTGTTTCTTATATATCATCCAAATCGTCGAGATACGTAGAAATAGGAACGATTTAGAAATTCTGTTAATTTTGACATTTTTCTTGGAAATTCGCTAAAATTTCAGTTTTTCTTGGAAAATCGCTAAAATTTCAGTGTTTCTTATATATCATCCAAATCGTCGAGATACGTAGAAATAGGAACGATTTAGAAATTCGGTTAATATTGACATTCTTCTTGGAAATTCGCTAAAATTTCAGTTTTTCTTGGAAATTCGCTAAAATTTCAGTGTTTCTTATATATCATCCAAATCGTCGAGTTACGTAGAAATAGGAACGATTTAGAAATTCTGTCAATTTTGACATTTTTATTGGAAATTCGCTAAAATTTCAGTTTTTCTTGGAAATTCGCTAAAATTTCAGTGTTTCTTATATATCATCCAAATCGTCGAGATACGTAGAAATAGGAACGATTTAGAAATTCGGTTAATATTGACATTTTTCTTGGAAATTCGCTAAAATTTCAGTTTTTCTTGGAATTTCGCTAAAATTTCAGTGTTTCTTATATATCATCCAAATCGTCGAGTTACGTAGAAATAGGAACGATTTAGAAATTCTGTTAATTTTGACATTTTTCTTGGAAATTCGCTAAAATTTCAGTTTTTCTTGGAAATTCGCTAAAATTTCAGTGTTTCTTATATATCATGCAAATCGTCGATATACGTAGAAATAGGAACGATTTAGAATTTCGGTTAATGTTTACATTTTTCTTGGAAATTCGCTAAAATTTCAGTTTTTCTTGAAAATTCGCTAAGATTTCAGTGTTTCTTATATATCATGCAAATCGTCGATATACGTAGAAATGGGAACGATTTAGAAATTCGGTTAATTTTGACATTTTTCTTGGAAATTCGCTAAAATTTCAGTTTTTCTTGGAAATTCGCTAAAATTTCAGTGTTTCTTATATATCATCCAAATCGCCGATATATGTAGAAATAGGAACGATTTAGAAATTCTGTTAATTTTGACATTTTTCTTGGAAATTCGCTAAAGTTTCAGTTTTCCTTGGAAATTCGCTAAAATTTCAGTGTTTCTTATATATCATCCAAATCGTCGATATATGTAGGAACGATTTAGAAATTCGGTTAATATTGACATTTTTCATGGAAATTCGCTAAAATTTCAGTTTTTCTTGGAAATTCGCTAAAATTTCAGTGTTTCTTATATATCATCCAAATCGACGAGTTACGTAGAAATAGGAACGATTTAGAAATTCGGTTAATATTGACATTTTTCATGGAAATTCGCTAAAATTTCAGTTTTTCTTGGAAATTCGCTAAAATTTCAGTGTTTCTTATATATCATCCAAATCGTCGAGATACGTAGAAATAGGAACGATTTAGAAATTCGGTTAATATTGACATTTTTCATGGAAATTCGCTAAAATTTCAGTTTTTCTTGGAAATTCGCTAAAATTTCAGTGTTTCTTATATATCATCCAAATCGTCAAGATACGTAGAAATAGGAACGATTTAGAAATTCGGTTAATATTGACATTTTTCATGGAAATTCGCTAAAATTTCAGTTTTTCTTGGAAATTCGCTAAAATTTCAGTGTTTCTTATATATCATCCAAATCGTCGAGTTACGTAGAAATAGGAACGATTTAGAAATTCGGTTAATATTGACATTTTTCATGGAAATTCGCTAAAATTTCAGTTTTTCTTGGAAATTCGCTAAAATTTCAGTGTTTCTTATATATCATGCAAATCGTCGATAAACGTAGAAATAGGAACGATTTAGAATTTCGGTTAATTTTTACATTTTTCTTGGAAATTCGCTAAAATTTCAGTTTTTCTTGAAAATTCGCTAAGATTTCAGTGTTTCTTATATATCATGCAAATCGTCGATATACGTAGATATAGGAACGATTTAGAAATTCGGTTAATTTTGACATTTTTCTTGGAAATTCGCTAAAATTTCAGTTTTTCTTGGAAATTCGCTAAAATTTCAGTGTTTCTTATATATCATCCAAATCGCCGATATATGTAGAAATAGGAACGATTTAGAAATTCTGTTAATTTTGACATTTTTCTTGGAAATTCGCTAAAATTTCAGTTTTTCTTGGAAATTCGCTAAAATTTCAGTGTTTCTTATATATCATGCAAATCGTCGATATACGTAGAAATAGGAACGATTTAGAAATTCGGTTAATTTTGACATTTTTCTTGGAAATTCGCTAAAATTTCAGTTTTTCTTGGAAATTCGCTAAGATTTCAGTGTTTCTTATATATCATGCAAATCGTCGATAAACGTAGAAATAGGAACGATTTAGAATTTCGGTTAATTTTTACATTTTTCTTGGAAATTCGCTAAAATTTCAGTTTTTCTTGAAAATTCGCTAAGATTTCAGTGTTTCTTATATATCATGCAAATCGTCGATATACGTAGAAATAGGAACGATTTAGAAATTCGGTTAATTTTGACATTTTTCATGGAAATTCGCTAAAATTTCAGTTTTTCTTGGAAATTCGCTAAAATTTCAGTGTTTCTTATATATCATCCAAATCGCCGATATATGTAGAAATAGGAACGATTTAGAAATTCGGTTAATATTGACATTTTTCATGGAAATTCGCTAAAATTTCAGTTTTTCTTGGAAATTCGCTAAAATTTCAGTGTTTCTTATATATCATCCAAATCGTCGAGTTACGTAGAAATAGGAACGATTTAGAAATTCGGTTAATATTGACATTTTTCATGGAAATTCGCTAAAATTTCAGTTTTTCTTGGAAATTCGCTAAAATTTCAGTGTTTCTTATATATCATCCAAATCGTCAAGATACGTAGAAATAGGAACGATTTAGAAATTCGGTTAATATTGACATTTTTCATGGAAATTCGCTAAAATTTCAGTTTTTCTTGGAAATTCGCTAAAATTTCAGTGTTTCTTATATATCATCCAAATCGTCGAGTTACGTAGAAATAGGAACGATTTAGAAATTCGGTTAATATTGACATTTTTCATGGAAATTCGCTAAAATTTCAGTTTTTCTTGGAAATTCGCTAAAATTTCAGTGTTTCTTATATATCATGCAAATCGTCGATAAACGTAGAAATAGGAACGATTTAGAATTTCGGTTAATTTTTACATTTTTCTTGGAAATTCGCTAAAATTTCAGTTTTTCTTGAAAATTCGCTAAGATTTCAGTGTTTCTTATATATCATGCAAATCGTCGATATACGTAGATATAGGAACGATTTAGAAATTCGGTTAATTTTGACATTTTTCTTGGAAATTCGCTAAAATTTCAGTTTTTCTTGGAAATTCGCTAAAATTTCAGTGTTTCCTATATATCATCCAAATCGCCGATATATGTAGAAATAGGAACGATTTAGAAATTCTGTTAATTTTGACATTTTTCTTGGAAATTCGCTAAAATTTCAGTTTTTCTTGGAAATTCGCTAAAATTTCAGTGTTTCTTATATATCATGCAAATCGTCGATATACGTAGAAATAGGAACGATTTAGAAATTCGGTTAATTTTGACATTTTTCTTGGAAATTCGCTAAAATTTCAGTTTTTCTTGGAAATTCGCTAAGATTTCAGTGTTTCTTATATATCATGCAAATCGTCGATAAACGTAGAAATAGGAACGATTTAGAATTTCGGTTAATTTTTACATTTTTCTTGGAAATTCGCTAAAATTTCAGTTTTTCTTGAAAATTCGCTAAGATTTCAGTGTTTCTTATATATCATGCAAATCGTCGATATACGTAGAAATAGGAACGATTTAGAAATTCGGTTAATTTTGACATTTTTCATGGAAATTCGCTAAAATTTCAGTTTTTCTTGGAAATTCGCTAAAATTTCAGTGTTTCTTATATATCATCCAAATCGCCGATATATGTAGAAATAGGAACGATTTAGAAATTCGGTTAATATTGACATTTTTCATGGAAATTCGCTAAAATTTCAGTTTTTCTTGGAAATTCGCTAAAATTTCAGTGTTTCTTATATATCATCCAAATCGTCGAGTTACGTAGAAATAGGAACGATTTAGAAATTCGGTTAATATTGACATTTTTCATGGAAATTCGCTAAAATTTCAGTTTTTCTTGGAAATTCGCTAAAATTTCAGTGTTTCTTATATATCATCCAAATCGTCGAGTTACGTAGATATAGGAACGATTTAGAAATTCTGTTAATTTTGACATTTTTCATGGAAATTCGCTAAAATTTCAGTTTTTCTTGGAAATTCGCTAAAATTTCAGTGTTTCTTATATATCATCCAAATCGTCGAGATACGTAGAAATAGGAACGATTTAGAAATTCGGTTAATATTGACATTTTTCTTGGAAATTCGCTAAAATTTCAGTTTTTCTTGGAAATTCGCTAAAATTTCAGTGTTTCTTATATATCATCCAAATCGTCGAGTTACGTGGAAATAGGAACGATTTAGAAATTCTGTTAATTTTGACATTTTTCTTGGAAATTCGCTAAAATTTCAGTTTTTCTTGGAAATTCGCTAAAATTTCAGTGTTTCTTATATATCATCCAAATCGTCGAGATACGTAGAAATAGGAACGATTTAGAAATTCGGTTAATATTGACATTTTTCATGGAAATTCCCTAAAATTTCAGTTTCTCTTGGAAATTCGCTAAAATTTCAGTGTTTCTTATATATCATCCAAATCGTCGAGATACGTAGAAATAGGAACGATTTAGAAATTCGGTTAATATTGACATTTTTCTTGGAAATTCGCTAAAATTTCAGTGTTTCTTATATATGATCCAAATCGTCGAGATACGTAGAAATAGGAACGATTTAGAAATTCTGTTAATTTTGACATTTTTCATGGAAATTCCCTAAAATTTCAGTTTTTCTTGGAAATTCGCTAAAATTTCAGTGTTTCTTATATATCATCCAAATCGTCGAGATACGTAGAAATAGGAACGATTTAGAAATTCGGTTAATATTGACAGTTTTCTTGGAAATTCGCTAAAATTTCAGTGTTTCTTATATATCATCCAAATCGTCGAGATACGTAGAAATAGGAACGATTTAGAAATTCGGTTAATATTGACATTTTTCATGGAAATTCCCTAAAATTTCAGTTTTTCTTGGAAATTCGCTAAAATTTCAGTGTTTCTTATATATCATCCAAATCGTCGAGATACGTAGAAATAGGAACGATTTAGAATTTCGGTTAATTTTTACATTTTTCTTGGAAATTCGCTAAAATTTCAGTGTTTCTTATATATCATCCAAATCGTCGAGATACGTAGAAATAGGAACGATTTAGAAATTCGGTTAATTTTGACATTTTTCTTGGAAATTCGCTAAAATTTCAGTTTTTCTTGGAAATTCGCTAAGATTTCAGTGTTTCTTATATATCATGCAAATCGTCGATAAACGTAGAAATAGGAACGATTTAGAATTTCGGTTAATTTTTACATTTTTCTTGGAAATTCGCTAAAATTTCAGTTTTTCTTGGAAATTCGCTAAAATTTCAGTGTTTCTTATATATAATCCAAATCGTCGAGATACGTAGAAATAGGAACGATTTAGAAATTCGGTTAATATTGACATTTTTCTTGGAAATTCGCTAAAATTTCAGTGTTTCTTATATATCATCCAAATCGTCGAGATACGTAGAAATAGGAACGATTTAGAAATTCGGTTAATATTGACATTTTTCATGGAAATTCCCTAAAATTTCAGTTTTTCTTGGAAATTCGCTAAAATTTCAGTGTTTCTTATATATCATCCAAATCGTCGAGATACGTAGAAATAGGAACGATTTAGAATTTCGGTTAATTTTTACATTTTTCTTGGAAATTCGCTAAAATTTCAGTGTTTCTTATATATCATCCAAATCGTCGAGATACGTAGAAATAGGAACGATTTAGAAATTCGGTTAATTTTGACATTTTTCTTGGAAATTCGCTAAAATTTCAGTTTTTCTTGGAAATTCGCTAAGATTTCAGTGTTTCTTATATATCATGCAAATCGTCGATAAACGTAGAAATAGGAACGATTTAGAATTTCGGTTAATTTTTACATTTTTCTTGGAAATTCGCTAAAATTTCAGTTTTTCTTGAAAATTCGCTAAGATTTCAGTGTTTCTTATATATCATGCAAATCGTCGATATACGTAGAAATAGGAACGATTTAGAAATTCGGTTAATTTTGACATTTTTCTTGGAAATTCGCTAAAATTTCAGTTTTTCTTGGAAATTCGCTAAAATTTCAGTGTTTCTTATATATCATCCAAATCGCCGATATATGTAGAAATAGGAACGATTTAGAAATTCGGTTAATATTGACATTTTTCATGGAAATTCGCTAAAATTTCAGTTTTTCTTGGAAATTCGCTAAAATTTCAGTGTTTCTTATATATCATCCAAATCGTCGAGTTACGTAGAAATAGGAACGATTTAGAAATTCGGTTAATATTGACATTTTTCATGGAAATTCGCTAAAATTTCAGTTTTTCTTGGAAATTCGCTAAAATTTCAGTGTTTCTTATATATCATCCAAATCGTCGAGTTACGTAGAAATAGGAACGATTTAGAAATTCTGTTAATTTTGACATTTTTCATGGAAATTCGCTAAAATTTCAGTTTTTCTTGGAAATTCGCTAAAATTTCAGTGTTTCTTATATATCATGCAAATCGTCGATAAACGTAGAAATAGGAACGATTTAGAATTTCGGTTAATTTTTACATTTTTCTTGGAAATTCGCTAAAATTTCAGTTTTTCTTGAAAATTCGCTAAGATTTCAGTGTTTCTTATATATCATGCAAATCGTCGATATACGTAGATATAGGAACGATTTAGAAATTCGGTTAATTTTGACATTTTTCTTGGAAATTCGCTAAAATTTCAGTTTTTCTTGGAAATTCGCTAAAATTTCAGTGTTTCTTATATATCATCCATATCGCCGATATATGTAGAAATAGGAACGATTTAGAAATTCTGTTAATTTTGACATTTTTCTTGGAAATTCGCTAAAATTTCAGTTTTTCTTGGAAATTCGCTAAAATTTCAGTGTTTCTTATATATCATGCAAATCGTCGATATACGTAGAAATAGGAACGATTTAGAAATTCGGTTAATTTTGACATTTTTCTTGGAAATTCGCTAAAATTTCAGTTTTTCTTGGAAATTCGCTAAGATTTCAGTGTTTCTTATATATCATGCAAATCGTCGATAAACGTAGAAATAGGAACGATTTAGAATTTCGGTTAATTTTTACATTTTTCTTGGAAATTTCGTTAAAATTTCAGTTTTTCTTGAAAATTCGCTAAGATTTCAGTGTTTCTTATATATCATCCAAATCGCCGATATATGTAGAAATAGGAACGATTTAGAAATTCTGTTAATTTGGCATTTTTCTTGGAAATTCGCTAAAATTTCAGTTTTTCTTGGAAATTCGCTAAAATTTCAGTGTTTCTTATATATCATGCAAATCGTCGATATACGTAGAAATAGGAACGATTTAGAAATTCGGTTAATATTGACATTTTTCTTGGAAATTCGCTAAAATTTCAGTTTTTCTTGGAAATTCGCTAAAATTTCAGTGTTTCTTATATATCATCCAAATCGTCGAGTTACGTGGAAATAGGAACGATTTAGAAATTCTGTTAATTTTGACATTTTTCTTGGAAATTCGCTAAAATTTCAGTTTTTCTTGGAAATTCGCTAAAATTTCAGTGTTTCTTATATATCATGCAAATCGTCGATATACGTAGAAATAGGAACGATTTAGAAATTCGGTTAATATTGACATTTTTCTTGGAAATTCGCTAAAATTTCAGTTTTTCTTGGAAATTCGCTAAAATTTCAGTGTTTCTTATATATCATCCAAATCGTCGAGTTACGTGGAAATAGGAACGATTTAGAAATTCTGTTAATTTTGACATTTTTCTTGGAAATTCGCTAAAATTTCAGTTTTTCTTGGAAATTCGCTAAAATTTCAGTGTTTCTTATATATCATCCAAATCGTCGAGATACGTAGAAATAGGAACGATTTAGAAATTCGGTTAATATTGACATTTTTCTTGGAAATTCGCTAAAATTTCAGTGTTTCTTATATATGATCCAAATCGTCGAGATACGTAGAAATAGGAACGATTTAGAAATTCTGTTAATTTTGACATTTTTCATGGAAATTCCCTAAAATTTCAGTTTTTCTTGGAAATTCGCTAAAATTTCAGTGTTTCTTATATATCATCCAAATCGTCGAGATACGTAGAAATAGGAACGATTTAGAAATTCGGTTAATATTGACATTTTTCTTGGAAATTCGCTAAAATTTCAGTGTTTCTTATATATCATCCAAATCGTCGAGATACGTAGAAATAGGAACGATTTAGAAATTCGGTTAATATTGACATTTTTCTTGGAAATTCCCTAAAATTTCAGTTTTTCTTGGAAATTCGCTAAAATTTCAGTGTTTCTTATATATCATCCAAATCGTCGAGATACGTAGAAATAGGAACGATTTAGAATTTCGGTTAATTTTTACATTTTTCTTGGAAATTCGCTAAAATTTCAGTGTTTCTTATATATCATCCAAATCGTCGAGATACGTAGAAATAGGAACGATTTAGAAATTCGGTTAATTTTGACATTTTTCTTGGAAATTCGCTAAAATTTCAGTTTTTCTTGGAAATTCGCTAAGATTTCAGTGTTTCTTATATATCATGCAAATCGTCGATAAACGTAGAAATAGGAACGATTTAGAATTTCGGTTAATTTTTACATTTTTCTTGGAAATTCGCTAAAATTTCAGTTTTTCTTGAAAATTCGCTAAGATTTCAGTGTTTCTTATATATCATGCAAATCGTCGATATACGTAGAAATAGGAACGATTTAGAAATTCGGTTAATTTTGACATTTTTCTTGGAAATTCGCTAAAATTTCAGTTTTTCTTGGAAATTCGCTAAAATTTCAGTGTTTCTTATATATCATCCAAATCGCCGATATATGTAGAAATAGGAACGATTTAGAAATTCGGTTAATATTGACATTTTTCATGGAAATTCGCTAAAATTTCAGTTTTTCTTGGAAATTCGCTAAAATTTCAGTGTTTCTTATATATCATCCAAATCGTCGAGTTACGTAGAAATAGGAACGATTTAGAAATTCGGTTAATATTGACATTTTTCATGGAAATTCGCTAAAATTTCAGTTTTTCTTGGAAATTCGCTAAAATTTCAGTGTTTCTTATATATCATCCAAATCGTCGAGTTACGTAGAAATAGGAACGATTTAGAAATTCTGTTAATTTTGACATTTTTCATGGAAATTCCCTAAAATTTCAGTTTTTCTTGGAAATTCGCTAAAATTTCAGTGTTTCTTATATATCATGCAAATCGTCGATAAACGTAGAAATAGGAACGATTTAGAATTTCGGTTAATTTTTACATTTTTCTTGGAAATTCGCTAAAATTTCAGTTTTTCTTGAAAATTCGCTAAGATTTCAGTGTTTCTTATATATCATGCAAATCGTCGATATACGTAGATATAGGAACGATTTAGAAATTCGGTTAATTTTGACATTTTTCTTGGAAATTCGCTAAAATTTCAGTTTTTCTTGGAAATTCGCTAAAATTTCAGTGTTTCTTATATATCATCCAAATCGCCGATATATGTAGAAATAGGAACGATTTAGAAATTCTGTTAATTTTGACATTTTTCTTGGAAATTCGCTAAAATTTCAGTTTTTCTTGGAAATTCGCTAAAATTTCAGTGTTTCTTATATATCATGCAAATCGTCGATATACGTAGAAATAGGAACGATTTAGATATTCGGTTAATTTTGACATTTTTCTTGGAAATTCGCTAAAATTTCAGTTTTTCTTGGAAATTCGCTAAGATTTCAGTGTTTCTTATATATCATGCAAATCGTCGATAAACGTAGAAATAGGAACGATTTAGAATTTCGGTTAATTTTTACATTTTTCTTGGAAATTCGCTAAAATTTCAGTTTTTCTTGAAAATTCGCTAAGATTTCAGTGTTTCTTATATATCATGCAAATCGTCGATATACGTAGAAATAGGAACGATTTAGAAATTCGGTTAATTTTGACATTTTTCATGGAAATTCGCTAAAATTTCAGTTTTTCTTGGAAATTCGCTAAAATTTCAGTGTTTCTTATATATCATCCAAATCGCCGATATATGTAGAAATAGGAACGATTTAGAAATTCGGTTAATATTGACATTTTTCATGGAAATTCGCTAAAATTTCAGTTTTTCTTGGAAATTCGCTAAAATTTCAGTGTTTCTTATATATCATCCAAATCGTCGAGTTACGTAGAAATAGGAACGATTTAGAAATTCGGTTAATATTGACATTTTTCATGGAAATTCGCTAAAATTTCAGTTTTTCTTGGAAATTCGCTAAAATTTCAGTGTTTCTTATATATCATCTAAATCGTCGAGTTACGTAGATATAGGAACGATTTGGAAATTCTGTTAATTTTGACATTTTTCATGGAAATTCGCTAAAATTTCAGTTTTTCTTGGAAATTCGCTAAAATTTCAGTGTTTCTTATATATCATCCAAATCGTCGAGATACGTAGAAATAGGAACGATTTAGAAATTCGGTTAATATTGACATTTTTCTTGGAAATTCGCTAAAATTTCAGTTTTTCTTGGAAATTCGCTAAAATTTCAGTGTTTCTTATATATCATCCAAATCGTCGAGTTACGTAGAAATAGGAACGATTTAGAAATTCTGTTAATTTTGACATTTTTCTTGGAAATTCGCTAAAATTTCAGTTTTTCTTGGAAATTCGCTAAAATTTCAGTGTTTCTTATATATCATCCAAATCGTCGAGATACGTAGAAATAGGAACAATTTAGAAATTCGGTTAATATTGACATTTTTCATGGAAATTCGCTAAAATTTCAGTTTTTCTTGGAAATTCGCTAAAATTTCAGTGTTTCTTATATATCATCCAAATCGTCGAGATACGTAGAAATAGGAACGATTTAGAAATTCGGTTAATATTGACATTTTTCTTGGAAATTCGCTAAAATTTCAGTGTTTCTTATATATGATCCAAATCGTCGAGATACGTAGAAATAGGAACGATTTAGAAATTCTGTTAATTTTGACATTTTTCATGGAAATTCCCTAAAATTTCAGTTTTTCTTGGAAATTCGCTAAAATTTCAGTGTTTCTTATATATCATCCAAATCGTCGAGATACGTAGAAATAGGAACGATTTAGAAATTCGGTTAATATTGACATTTTTCTTGGAAATTCGCTAAAATTTCAGTTTCTTATATATCATCCAAATCGTCGAGATACGTAGAAATAGGAACGATTTAGAAATTCGGTTAATATTGACATTTTTCATGGAAATTCCCTAAAATTTCAGTTTTTCTTGGAAATTCGCTAAAATTTCAGTGTTTCTTATATATCATCCAAATCGTCGAGATACGTAGAAATAGGAACGATTTAGAATTTCGGTTAATTTTTACATTTTTCTTGGAAATTCGCTAAAATTTCAGTGTTTCTTATATATCATCCAAATCGTCGAGATACGTAGAAATAGGAACGATTTAGAAATTCGGTTAATTTTGACATTTTTCTTGGAAATTCGCTAAAATTTCAGTTTTTCTTGGAAATTCGCTAAGATTTCAGTGTTTCTTATATATCATGCAAATCGTCGATAAACGTAGAAATAGGAACGATTTAGAATTTCGGTTAATTTTTACATTTTTCTTGGAAATTCGCTAAAATTTCAGTTTTTCTTGAAAATTCGCTAAGATTTCAGTGTTTCTTATATATCATGCAAATCGTCGATATACGTAGAAATAGGAACGATTTAGAAATTCGGTTAATTTTGACATTTTTCTTGGAAATTCGCTAAAATTTCAGTTTTTCTTGGAAATTCGCTAAAATTTCAGTGTTTCTTATATATCATCCAAATCGCCGATATATGTAGAAATAGGAACGATTTAGAAATTCGGTTAATATTGACATTTTTCATGGAAATTCGCTAAAATTTCAGTTTTTCTTGGAAATTCGCTAAAATTTCAGTGTTTCTTATATATCATCCAAATCGTCGAGTTACGTAGAAATAGGAACGATTTAGAAATTCGGTTAATATTGACATTTTTCATGGAAATTCGCTAAAATTTCAGTTTTTCTTGGAAATTCGCTAAAATTTCAGTGTTTCTTATATATCATCCAAATCGTCGAGTTACGTAGAAATAGGAACGATTTAGAAATTCGGTTAATATTGACATTTTTCATGGAAATTCGCTAAAATTTCAGTTTTTCTTGGAAATTCGCTAAAATTTCAGTGTTTCTTATATATCATCTAAATCGTCGAGTTACGTAGATATAGGAACGATTTGGAAATTCTGTTAATTTTGACATTTTTCATGGAAATTCGCTAAAATTTCAGTTTTTCTTGGAAATTCGCTAAAATTTCAGTGTTTCTTATATATCATCCAAATCGTCGAGATACGTAGAAATAGGAACGATTTAGAAATTCGGTTAATATTGACATTTTTCTTGGAAATTCGCTAAAATTTCAGTTTTTCTTGGAAATTCGCTAAAATTTCAGTGTTTCTTATATATCATCCAAATCGTCGAGTTACGTAGAAATAGGAACGATTTAGAAATTCTGTTAATTTTGACATTTTTCTTGGAAATTCGCTAAAATTTCAGTTTTTCTTGGAAATTCGCTAAAATTTCAGTGTTTCTTATATATCATCCAAATCGTCGAGATACGTAGAAATAGGAACGATTTAGAAATTCGGTTAATATTGACATTTTTCATGGAAATTCCCTAAAATTTCAGTTTTTCTTGGAAATTCGCTAAAATTTCAGTGTTTCTTATATATCATCCAAATCGTCGAGATACGTAGAAATAGGAACGATTTAGAAATTCGGTTAATATTGACATTTTTCTTGGAAATTCGCTAAAATTTCAGTGTTTCTTATATATGATCCAAATCGTCGAGATACGTAGAAATAGGAACGATTTAGAAATTCTGTTAATTTTGACATTTTTCATGGAAATTCGCTAAAATTTCAGTTTTTCTTGGAAATTCGCTAAAATTTCAGTGTTTCTTATATATCATCCAAATCGTCGAGATACGTAGAAATAGGAACGATTTAGAAATTCGGTTAATATTGACATTTTTCTTGGAAATTCGCTAAAATTTCAGTTTCTTATATATCATCCAAATCGTCGAGATACGTAGAAATAGGAACGATTTAGAAATTCGGTTAATTTTGACATTTTTCTTGGAAATTCGCTAAAATTTCAGTTTTTCTTGGAAATTCGCTAAGATTTCAGTGTTTCTTATATATCATCCAAATCGTCGAGATACGTAGAAATAGGAACGATTTAGAATTTCGGTTAATTTTTACATTTTTCTTGGAAATTCGCTAAAATTTCAGTGTTTCTTATATATCATCCAAATCGTCGAGATACGTAGAAATAGGAACGATTTAGAAATTCGGTTAATTTTGACATTTTTCTTGGAAATTCGCTAAAATTTCAGTTTTTCTTGGAAATTCGCTAAGATTTCAGTGTTTCTTATATATCATGCAAATCGTCGATAAACGTAGAAATAGGAACGATTTAGAATTTCGGTTAATTTTTACATTTTTCTTGGAAATTCGCTAAAATTTCAGTTTTTCTTGAAAATTCGCTAAGATTTCAGTGTTTCTTATATATCATGCAAATCGTCGATATACGTAGAAATAGGAACGATTTAGAAATTCGGTTAATTTTGACATTTTTCTTGGAAATTCGCTAAAATTTCAGTTTTTCTTGGAAATTCGCTAAAATTTCAGTGTTTCTTATATATCATCCAAATCGCCGATATATGTAGAAATAGGAACGATTTAGAAATTCGGTTAATATTGACATTTTTCATGGAAATTCGCTAAAATTTCAGTTTTTCTTGGAAATTCGCTAAAATTTCAGTGTTTCTTATATATCATCCAAATCGTCGAGTTACGTAGAAATAGGAACGATTTAGAAATTCGGTTAATATTGACATTTTTCATGGAAATTCGCTAAAATTTCAGTTTTTCTTGGAAATTCGCTAAAATTTCAGTGTTTCTTATATATCATCCAAATCGTCGAGATACGTAGAAATAGGAACGATTTAGAAATTCTGTTAATTTTGACATTTTTCATGGAAATTCGCTAAAATTTTAGTTTTTCTTGGAAATTCGCTAAAATTTCAGTGTTTCTTATATATCATCCAAATCGTCGAGATACGTAGAAATAGGAACGATTTAGAAATTCTGTTAATTTTGACATTTTTCATGGAAATTCCCTAAAATTTCAGTTTTTCTTGGAAATTCGCTAAAATTTCAGTGTTTCTTATATATCATCCAAATCGTCGAGATACGTAGAAATAGGAACGATTTAGAAATTCGGTTAATATTGACATTTTTCTTGGAAATTCGCTAAAATTTCAGTGTTTCTTATATATCATCCAAATCGTCGAGATACGTAGAAATAGGAACGATTTAGAAATTCGGTTAATATTGACATTTTTCATGGAAATTCCCTAAAATTTCAGTTTTTCTTGGAAATTCGCTAAAATTTCAGTGTTTCTTATATATCATCCAAATCGTCGAGATACGTAGAAATAGGAACGATTTAGAATTTCGGTTAATTTTTACATTTTTCTTGGAAATTCGCTAAAATTTCAGTGTTTCTTATATATCATCCAAATCGTTGAGATACGTAGAAATAGGAACGATTTAGAAATTCGGTTAACATTGACATTTTTCTTGGAAATTCGCTAAAATTTCAGTGTTTCTTATATATGATCCAAATCGTCGAGATACGTAGAAATAGGAACGATTTAGAAATTCTGTTAGTTTTGACATTTTTCATGGAAATTCCCTAAAATTTCAGTTTTTCTTGGAAATTCGCTAAAATTTCAGTGTTTCTTATATATCATCCAAATCGTCGAGATACGTAGAAATAGGAACGATTTAGAAATTCGGTTAATATTGACATTTTTCTTGGAAATTCGCTAAAATTTCAGTGTTTCTTATATATCATCCAAATCGTCGAGATACGTAGAAATAGGAACGATTTAGAAATTCGGTTAATATTGACATTTTTCATGGAAATTCCCTAAAATTTCAGTTTTTCTTGGACATTCGCTAAAATTTCAGTTTTTCTTGGAAATTTGCTAAAATTTCAGTGTTTCTTATATATCATGCAAATCGTCGATATACGTAGAAATAGGAACGATTTAGAAATTCGGTTAATATTGACATTTTTCATGGAAATTCGCTAAAATTTCAGTTTTTCTTGGAAATTCGCTAAAATTTCAGTGTTTCTTATATATCATCCAAATCGTCGAGATACGTAGAAATAGGAACGATTTAGAAATTCTGTTAATTTTGACATTTTTCTTGGAAATTCGCTAAAATTTCAGTTTTTCTTGGAAATTCGCTAAAATTTCAGTGTTTCTTATATATCATGCAAATCGTCGATATACGTAGAAATAGGAACGATTTAGAAATTCGGTTAATTTTGATATTTTTCTTGGAAATTCGCTAAAATTTCAGTTTTTCTTGGAAATTCGCTAAAATTTCAGTGTTTCTTATATATAATCCAAATCGTCGAGATACGTAGAAATAGGAACGATTTAGAAATTCGGTTAATATTGACATTTTTCATGGAAATTCGCTAAAATTTCAGTTTTTCTTGGAAATTCGCTAGAATTTCAGTGTTTCTTATATATCATCCAAATCGTCGAGTTACGTAGAAATAGGAACGATTTAGAAATTCAGTTAATTTTGACATTTTTCATGGAAATTCGCTAAAATTTCAGTTTTTCTTGGAAATTCGCTAAAATGTCAGTGTTTCGTATATATCATCCAAATCGTCGAGTTACGTAGAAATAGGAACGATTTAGAAATTCGGTTAATATTGACATTTTTCATGGAAATTCGCTAAAATTTCAGTTTTTCTTGGAAATTCGCTAAAATTTCAGTGTTTCTTATATATCATCCAAATCGTCGAGTTACGTAGAAATAGGAACGATTTAGAAATTCGGTTAATATTGACATTTTTCATGGAAATTCGCTAAAATTTCAGTTTTTCTTGGAAATTCGCTAAAATTTCAGTGTTTCTTATATATCATCCAAATCGTCGAGATACGTAGAAATAGGAACGATTTAGAAATTCGGTTAATATTGACATTTTTCATGGAAATTCGCTAAAATTTCAGTTTTTCTTGGAAATTCGCTAAAATTTCAGTGTTTCTTATATATCATCCAAATCGTCGAGATACGTAGAAATAGGAACGATTTAGAAATTCGGTTAATATTGACATTTTTCATGGAAATTCGCTAAAATTTCAATTTTTCTTGTAAATTCGCTAAAATTTCAGTGTTTCTTATATATCATCCAAATCGTCGAGTTACGTAGAAATAGGAACGATTTAGAAATTCGGTTAATATTGACATTTTTCATGGAAATTCGCTAAAATTTCAGTTTTTCTTGGAAATTCGCTAAAATTTCAGTGTTTCTTATATATCATCCAAATCGTCGAGTTACGTAGAAATAGGAACGATTTAGAAATTCTGTTAATATTGACATTTTTCTTGGAAATTCGCTAAAATTTCAGTTTTTCTTGGAAATTCGCTAAAATTTCAGTGTTTCTTATATATCATCCAAATCGTCGAGTTACGTAGAAATAGGAACGATTTAGAAATTCTGTTAATTTTGACATTTTTCTTGGAAATTCGCTAAAATTTCAGTTTTTCTTGGAAATTCGCTAAAATTTCAGTGTTTCTTATATATCATCCAAATCGTCGAGATACGTAGAAATAGGAACGATTTAGAAATTCGGTTAATATTGACATTTTTCATGGAAATTCCCTAAAATTTCAGTTTTTCTTGGAAATTCGCTAAAATTTCAGTGTTTCTTATATATCATCCAAATCGTCGAGTTACGTAGAAATAGGAACGATTTAGAAATTCGGTTAATATTGACATTTTTCATGGAAATTCGCTAAAATTTCAGTGTTTCTTATATATCATCCAAATCGTCGAGATACGTAGAAATAGGAACGATTTAGAAATTCGGTTAATATTGACATTTTTCATGGAAATTCGCTAAAATTTCAGTTTTTCTTGGAAATTCGCTAAAATTTCAGTGTTTCTTATATATCATCCAAATCGTCGAGTTACGTAGAAATAGGAACGATTTAGAAATTCGGTTAATATTGACATTTTTCATGGAAATTCGCTAAAATTTCAGTGTTTCTTATATATCATCCAAATCGTCGAGTTACGTAGAAATAGGAACGATTTAGAAATTCTGTTAATTTTGACATTTTTCATGGAAATTCGCTAAAATTTCAGTTTTTCTTGGAAATTCGCTAAAATTTCAGTGTTTCTTATATATCATCCAAATCGTCGAGATACGTAGAAATAGGAACGAATTAGAAATTCGGTTAATATTGACATTTTTCATGGAAATTCGCTAAAATTTCAGTTTTTCTTGGAAATTCGCTAAAATTTCAGTGTTTCTTATATATCATCCAAATCGTCGAGTTACGTAGAAATAGGAACGATTTAGAAATTCGGTTAATATTGACATTTTTCATGGAAATTCGCTAAAATTTCAGTGTTTCTTATATATCATCCAAATCGTCGAGTTACGTAGAAATAGGAACGATTTAGAAATTCTGTTAATTTTGACATTTTTCATGGAAATTCGCTAAAATTTCAGTTTTTCTTGGAAATTCGCTAAAATTTCAGTGTTTCTTATATATCATCCAAATCGTCGAGATACGTAGAAATAGGAACGAACTAGAAATTCGGTTAATATTGACATTTTTCATGGAAATTCGCTAAAATTTCAGTTTTTCTTGGAAATTCGCTAAAATTTCAGTGTTTCTTATATATCATCCAAATCGTCGAGTTACGTAGAAATAGGAACGATTTAGAAATTCGGTTAATATTGACATTTTTCATGGAAATTCGCTAAAATTTCAGTTTTTCTTGGAAATTCGCTAAAATTTCAGTGTTTCTTATATATCAT
Organism: Agrilus biguttatus; assembly: GCA_963921985.1. Taxonomy (NCBI): domain Eukaryota; kingdom Metazoa; phylum Arthropoda; class Insecta; order Coleoptera; family Buprestidae; genus Agrilus; species Agrilus biguttatus. The sequence continues at coordinate 20,202,749 of OY998117.1, read as the reverse complement.
CCAAATCGTCGAGATACGTAGAAATAGGAACGATTTAGAAATTCGGTTAATATTGACATTTTTCATGGAAATTCGCTAAAATTTCAGTTTTTCTTGGAAATTCGCTAAAATTTCAGTGTTTCTTATATATCATCCAAATCGTCGAGATACGTAGAAATAGGAACGATTTAGAAATTCGGTTAATATTGACATTTTTCATGGAAATTCGCTAAAATTTCAGTTTTTCTTGGAAATTCGCTAAAATTTCAGTGTTTCTTATATATCATCCAAATCGTCGAGTTACGTAGAAATAGGAACGATTTAGAAATTCGGTTAATATTGACATTTTTCTTGGAAATTCGCTAAAATTTCAGTTTTTCTTGGAAATTCGCTAAAATTTCAGTGTTTCTTATATATCATCCAAATCGTCGAGATACGTAGAAATAGGAACGATTTAGAAATTCGGTTAATTTTGACATTTTTCTTGGAAATTCGCTAAAATTTCAGTTTTTCTTGGAAATTCGCTAAAATTTCAGTGTTTCTTATATATCATGCAAATCGTCGATATACGTAGAAATAGGAACGATTTAGAAATTCGGTTAATTTTGACATTTTTCTTGGAAATTCGCTAAAATTTCAGTTTTTCTTGGAAATTCGCTAAAATTTCAGTGTTTCTTATATATAATCCAAATCGTCGAGATACGTAGAAATAGGAACGATTTAGAAATTCGGTTAATATTGACATTTTTCATGGAAATTCGCTAAAATTTCAGTTTTTCTTGGAAATTCGCTAATATTTCAGTGTTTCTTATATATCATCCAAATCGTCGAGTTACGTAGAAATAGGAACGATTTAGAAATTCAGTTAATTTTGACATTTTTCATGGAAATTCGCTAAAATTTCAGTTTTTCTTGGAAATTCGCTAAAATGTCAGTGTTTCGTATATATCATCCAAATCGTCGAGTTACGTAGAAATAGGAACGATTTAGAAATTCGGTTAATATTGACATTTTTCATGGAAATTCGCTAAAATTTCAGTTTTTCTTGGAAATTCGCTAAAATTTCAGTGTTTCTTATATATCATCCAAATCGTCGAGTTACGTAGAAATAGGAACGATTTAGAAATTCGGTTAATATTGACATTTTTCATGGAAATTCGCTAAAATTTCAGTTTTTCTTGGAAATTCGCTAAAATTTCAGTGTTTCTTATATATCATCCAAATCGTCGAGATACGTAGAAATAGGAACGATTTAGAAATTCGGTTAATATTGACATTTTTCATGGAAATTCGCTAAAATTTCAGTGTTTCTTGGAAATTCGCTAAAATTTCAGTGTTTCTTATATATCATCCAAATCGTCGAGATACGTAGAAATAGGAACGATTTAGAAATTCGGTTAATTTTGACATTTTTCTTGGAAATTCGCTAAAATTTCAGTTTTTCTTGGAAATTCGCTAAAATTTCAGTGTTTCTTATATATCATGCAAATCGTCGATATACGTAGAAATAGGAACGATTTAGAAATTCGGTTAATTTTGACATTTTTCTTGGAAATTCGCTAAAATTTCAGTTTTTCTTGGAAATTCGCTAAAATTTCAGTGTTTCTTATATATAATCCAAATCGTCGAGATACGTAGAAATAGGAACGATATAGAAATTCGGTTAATATTGACATTTTTCATGGAAATTCGCTAAAATTTCAGTTTTTCTTGGAAATTCGCTAATATTTCAGTGTTTCTTATATATCATCCAAATCGTCGAGTTACGTAGAAATAGGAACGATTTAGAAATTCAGTTAATTTTGACATTTTTCATGGAAATTCGCTAAAATTTCAGTTTTTCTTGGAATTTCGCTAAAATTTCAGTGTTTCTTATATATCATCCAAATCGTCGAGTTACGTAGAAATAGGAACGATTTAGAAATTCTGTTAATTTTGACATTTTTCTTGGAAATTCGCTAAAAGTTCAGTTTTTCTTGGAAATTCGCTAAAATTTCAGTGTTTCTTATATATCATGCAAATCGTCGATATACGTAGAAATAGGAACGATTTAGAAATTCGATTAATTTTGACATTTTTCTTGGAAATTCGCTAAAATTTCAGTTTTTCTTGGAAATTCGCTAAGATTTCAGTGTTTCTTATATATCATGCAAATCGTCGATAAACGTAGAAATAGGAACGATTTAGAATTTCGGTTAATTTTTACATTTTTCTTGGAAATTCGCTAAAATTTCAGTTTTTCTTGAAAATTCGCTAAGATTTCAGTGTTTCTTATATATCATGCAAATCGTCGATATACGTAGAAATGGGAACGATTTAGAAATTCGGTTAATTTTGACATTTTTCTTGGAAATTCGCTAAAATTTCAGTTTTTCTTGGAAATTCGCTAAAATTTCAGTGTTTCTTATATATCATCCAAATCGCCGATATATGTAGAAATAGGAACGATTTAGAAATTCTGTTAATTTTGACATTTTTCTTGGAAATTCGCTAAAGTTTCAGTTTTCCTTGGAAATTCGCTAAAATTTCAGTGTTTCTTATATATCATCCAAATCGTCGATATATGTAGGAACGATTTAGAAATTCGGTTAATATTGACATTTTTCATGGAAATTCGCTAAAATTTCAGTTTTTCTTGGAAATTCGCTAAAATTTCAGAGTTTCTTATATATCATCCAAATCGACGAGTTACGTAGAAATAGGAACGATTTAGAAATTCGGTTAATATTGACATTTTTCATGGAAATTCGCTAAAATTTCAGTTTTTCTTGGAAATTCGCTAAAATTTCAGTGTTTCTTATATATCATCCAAATCGTCGAGATACGTAGAAATAGGAACGATTTAGAAATTCGGTTAATATTGACATTTTTCATGGAAATTCGCTAAAATTTCAGTTTTTCTTGCAAATTCGCTAAAATTTCAGTGTTTCTTATATATCATCCAAATCGTCAAGATACGTAGAAATAGGAACGATTTAGAAATTCGGTTAATATTGACATTTTTCATGGAAATTCGCTAAAATTTCAGTTTTTCTTGGAAATTCGCTAAAATTTCAGTGTTTCTTATATATCATCCAAATCGTCGAGTTACGTAGAAATAGGAACGATTTAGAAATTCGGTTAATATTGACATTTTTCATGGAAATTCGTTAAAATTTCAGTTTTTCTTGGAAATTCGCTAAAATTTCAGTGTTTCTTATATATCATCCAAATCGTCGAGTTACGTAGAAATAGGAACGATTTAGAAATTCTGTTAATTTTGACATTTTTCATGGAAATTCGCTAAAATTTCAGTTTTTCTTGGAAATTCGCTAAAATTTCAGTGTTTCTTATATATCATGCAAATCGTCGATAAACGTAGAAATAGGAACGATTTAGAATTTCGGTTAATTTTTACATTTTTCTTGGAAATTCGCTAAAATTTCAGTTTTTCTTGAAAATTCGCTAAGATTTCAGTGTTTCTTATATATCATGCAAATCGTCGATATACGTAGATATAGGAACGATTTAGAAATTCGGTTAATTTTGACATTTTTCTTGGAAATTCGCTAAAATGTCAGTTTTTCTTGGAAATTCGCTAAAATTTCAGTGTTTCTTATATATCATCCAAATCGCCGATATATGTAGAAATAGGAACGATTTAGAAATTCTGTTAATTTTGACATTTTTCTTGGAAATTCGCTAAAATTTCAGTTTTTCTTGGAAATTCGCTAAAATTTCAGTGTTTCTTATATATCATGCAAATCGTCGATATACGTAGAAATAGGAACGATTTAGAAATTCGGTTAATTTTGACATTTTTCTTGGAAATTCGCTAAAATTTCAGTTTTTCTTGGAAATTCGCTAAGATTTCAGTGTTTCTTATATATCATGCAAATCGTCGATAAACGTAGAAATAGGAACGATTTAGAATTTCGGTTAATTTTTACATTTTTCTTGGAAATTCGCTAAAATTTCAGTTTTTCTTGGAAATTCGCTAAAATTTCAGTGTTTCTTATATATAATCCAAATCGTCGAGATACGTAGAAATAGGAACGATTTAGAAATTCGGTTAATATTGACATTTTTCATGGAAATTCGCTAAAATTTCAGTTTTTCTTGGAAATTCGCTAAAATTTCAGTGTTTCTTATATATCATCCAAATCGTCGAGTTACGTAGAAATAGGAACGATTTAGAAATTCAGTTAATTTTGACATTTTTCATGGAAATTCGCTAAAATTTCAGTTTTTCTTGGAAATTCGCTAAAATGTCAGTGTTTCGTATATATCATCCAAATCGTCGAGTTACGTAGAAATAGGAACGATTTAGAAATTCGGTTAATATTGACATTTTTCATGGAAATTCGCTAAAATTTCAGTTTTTCTTGGAAATTCGCTAAAATTTCAGTGTTTCTTATATATCATCCAAATCGTCGAGTTACGTAGAAATAGGAACGATTTAGAAATTCGGTTAATATTGACATTTTTCATGGAAATTCGCTAAAATTTCAGTTTTTCTTTGAAATTCGCTAAAATTTCAGTGTTTCTTATATATCATCCAAATCGTCGAGATACGTAGAAATAGGAACGATTTAGAAATTCGGTTAATATTGACATTTTTCATGGAAATTCGCTAAAATTTCAGTTTTTCTTGGAAATTCGCTAAAATTTCAGTGTTTCTTATATATCATCCAAATCGTCGAGTTACGTAGAAATAGGAACGATTTAGAAATTCGGTTAATATTGACATTTTTCATGGAAATTCGCTAAAATTTCAGTGTTTCTTATATATCATCCAAATCGTCGAGTTACGTAGAAATAGGAACGATTTAGAAATTCTGTTAATTTTGACATTTTTCATGGAAATTCGCTAAAATTTCAGTTTTTCTTGGAAATTCGCTAAAATTTCAGTGTTTCTTATATATCATCCAAATCGTCGAGATACGTAGAAATAGGAACGAATTAGAAATTCGGTTAATATTGACATTTTTCATGGAAATTCGCTAAAATTTCAGTTTTTCTTGGAAATTCGCTAAAATTTCAGTGTTTCTTATATATCATCCAAATCGTCGAGTTACGTAGAAATAGGAACGATTTAGAAATTCGGTTAATATTGACATTTTTCATGGAAATTCGCTAAAATTTCAGTGTTTCTTATATATCATCCAAATCGTCGAGTTACGTAGAAATAGGAACGATTTAGAAATTCTGTTAATTTTGACATTTTTCATGGAAATTCGCTAAAATTTCAGTTTTTCTTGGAAATTCGCTAAAATTTCAGTGTTTCTTATATATCATCCAAATCGTCGAGATACGTAGAAATAGGAACGAATTAGAAATTCGGTTAATATTGACATTTTTCATGGAAATTCGCTAAAATTTCAGTTTTTCTTGGAAATTCGCTAAAATTTCAGTGTTTCTTATATATCATCCAAATCGTCGAGGTACGTAGAAATAGGAACGATTTAGAAATTCGGTTAATATTGACATTTTTCATGGAAATTCGCTAAAATTTCAGTTTTTCTTGGAAATTCGCTAAAATTTCAGTGTTTCTTATATATCATCCAAATCGTCGAGTTACGTAGAAATAGGAACGATTTAGAAATTCGGTTAATATTGACATTTTTCATGGAAATTCGCTAAAATTTCAGTTTTTCTTGGAAATTCGCTAAAATTTCAGTGTTTCTTATATATCATCCAAATCGTCGAGATACGTAGAAATAGGAACGATTTAGAAATTCGGTTAATATTGACATTTTTCATGGAAATTCGCTAAAATTTCAGTTTTTCTTGGAAATTCGCTAAAATTTCAGTATTTCTTATATATCATCCAAATCGTCGAGTTACGTAGAAATAGGAACGATTTAGAAATTCGGTTAATATTGACATTTTTCATGGAAATTCGCTAAAATTTCAGTTTTTCTTGGAAATTCGCTAAAATTTCAGTGTTTCTTATATATCATCCAAATCGTCGAGATACGTAGAAATAGGAACGATTTAGAAATTCGGTTAATATTGACATTTTTCATGGAAATTCGCTAAAATTTCAGTTTTTCTTGGAAATTCGCTAAAATTTCAGTGTTTCTTATATATCATCCAAATCGTCGAGATACGTAGAAATAGGAACGATTTAGAAATTCGGTTAATATTGACATTTTTCATGGAAATTCGCTAAAATTTCAGTTTTTCTTGGAAATTCGCTAAAATTTCAGTGTTTCTTATATATCATCCAAATCGTCGAGATACGTAGAAATAGGAACGAATTAGAAATTCGGTTAATATTGACATTTTTCATGGAAATTCGCTAAAATTTCAGTTTTTCTTGGAAATTCGCTAAAATTTCAGTGTTTCTTATATATCATCCAAATCGTCGAGTTACGTAGAAATAGGAACGATTTAGAAATTCGGTTAATATTGACATTTTTCATGGAAATTCGCTAAAATTTCAGTGTTTCTTATATATCATCCAAATCGTCGAGTTACGTAGAAATAGGAACGATTTAGAAATTCTGTTAATTTTGACATTTTTCATGGAAATTCGCTAAAATTTCAGTTTTTCTTGGAAATTCGCTAAAATTTCAGTGTTTCTTATATATCATCCAAATCGTCGAGATACGTAGAAATAGGAACGAATTAGAAATTCGGTTAATATTGACATTTTTCATGGAAATTCGCTAAAATTTCAGTTTTTCTTGGAAATTCGCTAAAATTTCAGTGTTTCTTATATATCATCCAAATCGTCGAGGTACGTAGAAATAGGAACGATTTAGAAATTCGGTTAATATTGACATTTTTCATGGAAATTCGCTAAAATTTCAGTTTTTCTTGGAAATTCGCTAAAATTTCAGTGTTTCTTATATATCATCCAAATCGTCGAGTTACGTAGAAATAGGAACGATTTAGAAATTCGGTTAATATTGACATTTTTCATGGAAATTCGCTAAAATTTCAGTTTTTCTTGGAAATTCGCTAAAATTTCAGTGTTTCTTATATATCATCCAAATCGTCGAGATACGTAGAAATAGGAACGATTTAGAAATTCGGTTAATATTGACATTTTTCATGGAAATTCGCTAAAATTTCAGTTTTTCTTGGAAATTCGCTAAAATTTCAGTGTTTCTTATATATCATCCAAATCGTCGAGTTACGTAGAAATAGGAACGATTTAGAAATTCGGTTAATATTGACATTTTTCATGGAAATTCGCTAAAATTTCAGTTTTTCTTGGAAATTCGCTAAAATTTCAGTGTTTCTTATATATCATCCAAATCGTCGAGATACGTAGAAATAGGAACGATTTAGAAATTCGGTTAATATTGACATTTTTCATGGAAATTCGCTAAAATTTCAGTTTTTCTTGGAAATTCGCTAAAATTTCAGTTTTTCTTATATATCATCCAAATCGTCGAGATACGTAGAAATAGGAACGATTTAGAAATTCGGTTAATATTGACATTTTCTTGGAAATTCGCTAAAATTTCAGTTTTTCTTGGAATTTCGCTAAAATTTCAGTGTTTCTTATATATCATCCAAATCGTCGAGTTACGTAGAAATAGGAACGATTTAGAAATTCTGTTAATTTTGACATTTTTCTTGGAAATTCGCTAAAATTTCAGTTTTTCTTGGAAATTCGCTAAAATTTCAGTGTTTCTTATATATCATGCAAATCGTCGATATACGTAGAAATAGGAACGATTTAGAAATTCGGTTAATTTTGACATTTTTCTTGGAAATTCGCCAAAATTTCAGTTTTTCTTGGAAATTCGCTAAGATTACAGTGTTTCTTATATATCATGCAAATCGTCGATAAACGTAGAAATAGGAACGATTTAGAATTTCGGTTAATTTTTACATTTTTCTTGGAAATTCGCTAAAATTTCAGTTTTTCTTGAAAATTCGCTAAGATTTCAGTGTTTCTTATATATCATGCAAATCGTCGATATACGTAGAAATGGGAACGATTTAGAAATTCGGTTAATTTTGACATTTTTCTTGGAAATTCGCTAAAATTTCAGTTTTTCTTGGAAATTCGCTAAAATTTCAGTGTTTCTTATATATCATCCAAATCGCCGATATATGTAGAAATAGGAACGATTTAGAAATTCTGTTAATTTTGACATTTTTCTTGGAAATTCGCTAAAGTTTCAGTTTTCCTTGGAAATTCGCTAAAATTTCAGTGTTTCTTATATATCATCTAAATCGTCGATATATGTAGGAACGATTTAGAAATTCGGTTAATATTGACATTTTTCATGGAAATTCGCTAAAATTTCAGTTTTTCTTGGAAATTCGCTAAAATTTCAGAGTTTCTTATATATCATCCAAATCGACGAGTTACGTAGAAATAGGAACGATTTAGAAATTCGGTTAATATTGACATTTTTCATGGAAATTCGCTAAAATTTCAGTTTTTCTTGGAAATTCGCTAAAATTTCAGTGTTTCTTATATATCATCCAAATCGTCGATATACGTAGAAATAGGAACGATTTAGAAATTCGGTTAATATTGACATTTTTCATGGAAATTCGCTAAAATTTCAGTTTTTCTTGGAAATTCGCTAAAATTTCAGTGTTTCTTATATATCATCCAAATCGTCAAGATACGTAGAAATAGGAACGATTTAGAAATTCGGTTAATATTGACATTTTTCATGGAAATTCGCTAAAATTTCAGTTTTTCTTGGAAATTCGCTAAAATTTCAGTGTTTCTTATATATCATCCAAATCGTCGAGTTACGTAGAAATAGGAACGATTTAGAAATTCGGTTAATATTGACATTTTTCATGGAAATTCGCTAAAATTTCAATTTTTCTTGGAAATTCGCTAAAATTTCAGTGTTTCTTATATATCATCCAAATCGTCGAGTTACGTAGAAATAGGAACGATTTAGAAATTCTGTTAATTTTGACATTTTTCATGGAAATTCGCTAAAATTTCAGTTTTTCTTGGAAATTCGCTAAAATTTCAGTGTTTCTTATATATCATGCAAATCGTCGATAAACGTAGAAATAGGAACGATTTAGAATTTCGGTTAATTTTTACATTTTTCTTGGAAATTCGCTAAAATTTCAGTTTTTCTTGAAAATTCGCTATGATTTCAGTGTTTCTTATATATCATGCAAATCGTCGATATACGTAGATATAGGAACGATTTAGAAATTCGGTTAATTTTGACATTTTTCTTGGAAATTCGCTAAAATGTCAGTTTTTCTTGGAAATTCGCTAAAATTTCAGTGTTTCTTATATATCATCCAAATCGCCGATATATGTAGAAATAGGAACGATTTAGAAATTCTGTTAATTTTGACATTTTTCTTGGAAATTCGCTAAAATTTCAGTTTTTCTTGGAAATTCGCTAAAATTTCAGTGTTTCTTATATATCATGCAAATCGTCGATATACGTAGAAATAGGAACGATTTAGAAATTCGGTTAATTTTGACATTTTTCTTGGAAATTCGCTAAAATTTCAGTTTTTCTTGGAAATTCGCTAAGATTTCAGTGTTTCTTATATATCATGCAAATCGTCGATAAACGTAGAAATAGGAACGATTTAGAATTTCGGTTAATTTTTACATTTTTCTTGGAAATTCGCTAAAATTTCAGTTTTTCTTGAAAATTCGCTAAGATTTCAGTGTTTCTTATATATCATGCAAATCGTCGATATACGTAGAAATAGGAACGATTTAGAAATTCGGTTAATTTTGACATTTTTCATGGAAATTCGCTAAAATTTCAGTTTTTCTTGGAAATTCGCTAAAATTTCAGTGTTTCTTATATATCATCCAAATCGCCGATATATGTAGAAATAGGAACGATTTAGAAATTCGGTTAATATTGACATTTTTCATGGAAATTCGCTAAAATTTCAGTTTTTCTTGGAAATTCGCTAAAATTTCAGTGTTTCTTATATATCATCCAAATCGTCGAGTTACGTAGAAATAGGAACGATTTAGAAATTCGGTTAATATTGACATTTTTCATGGAAATTCGCTAAAATTTCAGTTTTTCTTGGAAATTCGCTAAAATTTCAGTGTTTCTTATATATCATCCAAATCGTCGAGTTACGTAGATATAGGAACGATTTAGAAATTCTGTTAATTTTGACATTTTTCATGGAAATTCGTTAAATTTCAGTTTTTCTTGGAAATTCGCTAAAATTTCAGTGTTTCTTATATATCATCCAAATCGTCGAGTTACGTAGAAATAGGAACGATTTAGAAATTCTGTTAATTTTGACATTTTTCTTGGAAATTCGCTAAAATTTCAGTTTTTCTTGGAAATTCGCTAAAATTTCAGTGTTTCTTATATATCATCCAAATCGTCGAGATACGTAGAAATAGGAACGATTTAGAAATTCGGTTAATATTGACATTTTTCATGGAAATTCCCTAAAATTTCAGTTTTTCTTGGAAATTCGCTAAAATTTCAGTGTTTCTTATATATCATCCAAATCGTCGAGATACGTAGAAATAGGAACGATTTAGAAATTCGGTTAATATTGACATTTTTCTTGGAAATTCGCTAAAATTTCAGTGTTTCTTATATATGATCCAAATCGTCGAGATACGTAGAAATAGGAACGATTTAGAAATTCTGTTAATTTTGACATTTTTCATGGAAATTCCCTAAAATTTCAGTTTTTCTTGGAAATTCGCTAAAATTTCAGTGTTTCTTATATATCATCCAAATCGTCGAGATACGTAGAAATAGGAACGATTTAGAAATTCGGTTAATATTGACATTTTTCTTGGAAATTCGCTAAAATTTCAGTGTTTCTTATATATCATCCAAATCGTCGAGATACGTAGAAATAGGAACGATTTAGAAATTCGGTTAATATTGACATTTTTCATGGAAATTCCCTAAAATTTCAGCTTTTCTTGGAAATTCGCTAAAATTTCAGTGTTTCTTATATATCATCCAAATCGTCGAGATACGTAGAAATAGGAACGATTTAGAATTTCGGTTAATTTTTACATTTTTCTTGGAAATTCACTAAAATTTCAGTGTTTCTTATATATCATCCAAATCGTCGAGATACGTAGAAATAGGAACGATTTAGAAATTCGGTTAATTTTTACATTTTTCTTGGAAATTCGCTAAAATTTCAGTTTTTCTTGAAAATTCGCTAAGATTTCAGTGTTTCTTATATATCATGCAAATCGTCGATATACGTAGAAATAGGAACGATTTAGAAATTCGGTTAATTTTGACATTTTTCTTGGAAATTCGCTAAAATTTCAGTTTTTCTTGGAAATTCGCTAAGATTTCAGTGTTTCTTATATATCATGCAAATCGTCGATAAACGTAGAAATAGGAACGATTTAGAATTTCGGTTAATTTTTACATTTTTCTTGGAAATTCGCTAAAATTTCAGTTTTTCTTGAAAATTCGCTAAGATTTCAGTGTTTCTTATATAACATGCAAATCGTCGATATACGTAGAAATAGGAACGATTTAGAAATTCGGTTAATTTTGACATTTTTCTTGGAAATTCGCTAAAATTTCAGTTTTTCTTGGAAATTCGCTAAAATTTCAGTGTTTCTTATATATCATCCAAATCGTCGAGATACGTAGAAATAGGAACGATTTAGAAATTCGGTTAATATTGACATTTTTCTTGGAAATTCGCTAAAATTTCAGTTTTTCTTGGAAATTCGCTAAAATTTCAGTGTTTCTTATATATCATCCAAATCGTCGAGATACGTAGAAATAGGAACGATTTAGAAATTCGGTTAATATTGACATTTTTCTTGAAAATTCGCTAAAATTTCAGTTTTTCTTGGAATTTCGCTAAAATTTCAGTGTTTCTTATATATCATCCAAATCGTCGAGTTACGTAGAAATAGGAACGATTTAGAAATTCTGTTAATTTTGACATTTTTCTTGGAAATTCGCTAAAATTTCAGTTTTTCTTGGAAATTCGCTAAAATTTCAGTGTTTCTTATATATCATGCAAATCGTCGATATACGTAGAAATAGGAACGATTTAGAAATTCGGTTAATTTTGACATTTTTCTTGGAAATTCGCTAAAATTTCAGTTTTTCTTGGAAAATCGCTAAGATTTCAGTGTTTCTTATATATCATGCAAATCGTCGATAAACGTAGAAATAGGAACGATTTAGAATTTCGGTTAATTTTTACATTTTTCTTGGAAATTCGCTAAAATTTCAGTTTTTCTTGAAAATTCGCTAAGATTTCAGTGTTTATATATATCATGCAAATCGTCGATATACGTAGAAATGGGAACGATTTAGAAATTCGGTTAATTTTGACATTTTTCTTGGAAATTCGCTAAAATTTCAGTTTTTCTTGGAAATTCGCTAAAATTTCAGTGTTTCTTATATATCATCCAAATCGTCAAGATACGTAGAAATAGGAACGATTTAGAAATTCGGTTAATATTGACATTTTTCATGGAAATTCGCTAAAATTTCAGTTTTTCTTGGAAATTCGCTAAAATTTCAGTGTTTCTTATATATCATCCAAATCGTCGAGTTACGTAGAAATAGGAACGATTTAGAAATTCGGTTAATATTGACATTTTTCATGGAAATTCGCTAAAATTTCAGTTTTTCTTGGAAATTCGCTAAAATTTCAGTGTTTCTTATATATCATCCAAATCGTCAAGATACGTAGAAATAGGAACGATTTAGAAATTCGGTTAATATTGACATTTTTCATGGAAATTCGCTAAAATTTCAGTTTTTCTTGGAAATTCGCTAAAATTTCAGTGTTTCTTATATATCATCCAAATCGTCGAGTTACGTAGAAATAGGAACGATTTAGAAATTCGGTTAATATTGACATTTTTCATGGAAATTCGCTAAAATTTCAATTTTTCTTGGAAATTCGCTAAAATTTCAGTGTTTCTTATATATCATCCAAATCGTCGAGTTACGTAGAAATAGGAACGATTTAGAAATTCTGTTAATTTTGACATTTTTCATGGAAATTCGCTAAAATTTCAGTTTTTCTTGGAAATTCGCTAAAATTTCAGTGTTTCTTATATATCATGCAAATCGTCGATAAACGTAGAAATAGGAACGATTTAGAATTTCGGTTAATTTTTACATTTTTCTTGGAAATTCGCTAAAATTTCAGTTTTTCTTGAAAATTCGCTATGATTTCAGTGTTTCTTATATATCATGCAAATCGTCGATATACGTAGATATAGGAACGATTTAGAAATTCGGTTAATTTTGACATTTTTCTTGGAAATTCGCTAAAATGTCAGTTTTTCTTGGAAATTCGCTAAAATTTCAGTGTTTCTTATATATCATCCAAATCGCCGATATATGTAGAAATAGGAACGATTTAGAAATTCTGTTAATTTTGACATTTTTCTTGGAAATTCGCTAAAATTTCAGTTTTTCTTGGAAATTCGCTAAAATTTCAGTGTTTCTTATATATCATGCAAATCGTCGATATACGTAGAAATAGGAACGATTTAGAAATTCGGTTAATTTTGACATTTTTCTTGGAAATTCGCTAAAATTTCAGTTTTTCTTGGAAATTCGCTAAGATTTCAGTGTTTCTTATATATCATGCAAATCGTCGATAAACGTAGAAATAGGAACGATTTAGAATTTCGGTTAATTTTTACATTTTTCTTGGAAATTCGCTAAAATTTCAGTTTTTCTTGAAAATTCGCTAAGATTTCAGTGTTTCTTATATATCATGCAAATCGTCGATATACGTAGAAATAGGAACGATTTAGAAATTCGGTTAATTTTGACATTTTTCATGGAAATTCGCTAAAATTTCAGTTTTTCTTGGAAATTCGCTAAAATTTCAGTGTTTCTTATATATCATCCAAATCGCCGATATATGTAGAAATAGGAACGATTTAGAAATTCGGTTAATATTGACATTTTTCATGGAAATTCGCTAAAATTTCAGTTTTTCTTGGAAATTCGCTAAAATTTCAGTGTTTCTTATATATCATCCAAATCGTCGAGTTACGTAGAAATAGGAACGATTTAGAAATTCGGTTAATATTGACATTTTTCATGGAAATTCGCTAAAATTTCAGTTTTTCTTGGAAATTCGCTAAAATTTCAGTGTTTCTTATATATCATCCAAATCGTCGAGTTACGTAGATATAGGAACGATTTAGAAATTCTGTTAATTTTGACATTTTTCATGGAAATTCGTTAAATTTCAGTTTTTCTTGGAAATTCGCTAAAATTTCAGTGTTTCTTATATATCATCCAAATCGTCGAGTTACGTAGAAATAGGAACGATTTAGAAATTCTGTTAATTTTGACATTTTTCTTGGAAATTCGCTAAAATTTCAGTTTTTCTTGGAAATTCGCTAAAATTTCAGTGTTTCTTATATATCATCCAAATCGTCGAGATACGTAGAAATAGGAACGATTTAGAAATTCGGTTAATATTGACATTTTTCATGGAAATTCCCTAAAATTTCAGTTTTTCTTGGAAATTCGCTAAAATTTCAGTGTTTCTTATATATCATCCAAATCGTCGAGATACGTAGAAATAGGAACGATTTAGAAATTCGGTTAATATTGACATTTTTCTTGGAAATTCGCTAAAATTTCAGTGTTTCTTATATATGATCCAAATCGTCGAGATACGTAGAAATAGGAACGATTTAGAAATTCTGTTAATTTTGACATTTTTCATGGAAATTCCCTAAAATTTCAGTTTTTCTTGGAAATTCGCTAAAATTTCAGTGTTTCTTATATATCATCCAAATCGTCGAGATACGTAGAAATAGGAACGATTTAGAAATTCGGTTAATATTGACATTTTTCTTGGAAATTCGCTAAAATTTCAGTGTTTCTTATATATCATCCAAATCGTCGAGATACGTAGAAATAGGAACGATTTAGAAATTCGGTTAATATTGACATTTTTCATGGAAATTCCCTAAAATTTCAGCTTTTCTTGGAAATTCGCTAAAATTTCAGTGTTTCTTATATATCATCCAAATCGTCGAGATACGTAGAAATAGGAACGATTTAGAATTTCGGTTAATTTTTACATTTTTCTTGGAAATTCGCTAAAATTTCAGTGTTTCTTATATATCATCCAAATCGTCGAGATACGTAGAAATAGGAACGATTTAGAAATTCGGTTAATTTTTACATTTTTCTTGGAAATTCGCTAAAATTTCAGTTTTTCTTGAAAATTCGCTAAGATTTCAGTGTTTCTTATATATCATGCAAATCGTCGATATACGTAGAAATAGGAACGATTTAGAAATTCGGTTAATTTTGACATTTTTCTTGGAAATTCGCTAAAATTTCAGTTTTTCTTGGAAATTCGCTAAGATTTCAGTGTTTCTTATATATCATGCAAATCGTCGATAAACGTAGAAATAGGAACGATTTAGAATTTCGGTTAATTTTTACATTTTTCTTGGAAATTCGCTAAAATTTCAGTTTTTCTTGAAAATTCGCTAAGATTTCAGTGTTTCTTATATAACATGCAAATCGTCGATATACGTAGAAATAGGAACGATTTAGAAATTCGGTTAATTTTGACATTTTTCTTGGAAATTCGCTAAAATTTCAGTTTTTCTTGGAAATTCGCTAAAATTTCAGTGTTTCTTATATATCATCCAAATCGTCGAGATACGTAGAAATAGGAACGATTTAGAAATTCGGTTAATATTGACATTTTTCTTGGAAATTCGCTAAAATTTCAGTTTTTCTTGGAAATTCGCTAAAATTTCAGTGTTTCTTATATATCATCCAAATCGTCGAGATACGTAGAAATAGGAACGATTTAGAAATTCGGTTAATATTGACATTTTTCTTGAAAATTCGCTAAAATTTCAGTTTTTCTTGGAATTTCGCTAAAATTTCAGTGTTTCTTATATATCATCCAAATCGTCGAGTTACGTAGAAATAGGAACGATTTAGAAATTCTGTTAATTTTGACATTTTTCTTGGAAATTCGCTAAAATTTCAGTTTTTCTTGGAAATTCGCTAAAATTTCAGTGTTTCTTATATATCATGCAAATCGTCGATATACGTAGAAATAGGAACGATTTAGAAATTCGGTTAATTTTGACATTTTTCTTGGAAATTCGCTAAAATTTCAGTTTTTCTTGGAAAATCGCTAAGATTTCAGTGTTTCTTATATATCATGCAAATCGTCGATAAACGTAGAAATAGGAACGATTTAGAATTTCGGTTAATTTTTACATTTTTCTTGGAAATTCGCTAAAATTTCAGTTTTTCTTGAAAATTCGCTAAGATTTCAGTGTTTATATATATCATGCAAATCGTCGATATACGTAGAAATGGGAACGATTTAGAAATTCGGTTAATTTTGACATTTTTCTTGGAAATTCGCTAAAATTTCAGTTTTTCTTGGAAATTCGCTAAAATTTCAGTGTTTCTTATATATCATCCAAATCGTCGAGTTACGTAGAAATAGGAACGATTTAGAATTTCGGTTAATATTGACATTTTTCATGGAAATTCGCTAAAATTTCAGTTTTTCTTGGAAATTCGCTAAAATTTCAGTGTTTCTTATATATCATCCAAATCGTCAAGATACGTAGAAATAGGAACGATTTAGAAATTCGGTTAATATTGACATTTTTCATGGAAATTCGCTAAAATTTCAGTTTTTCTTGGAAATTCGCTAAAATTTCAGTGTTTCTTATATATCATCCAAATCGTCGAGTTACGTAGAAATAGGAACGATTTAGAAATTCGGTTAATATTGACATTTTTCATGGAAATTCGCTAAAATTTCAGTTTTTCTTGGAAATTCGCTAAAATTTCAGTGTTTCTTATATATCATCCAAATCGTCGAGTTACGTAGAAATAGGAACGATTTAGAAATTCTGTTAATTTTGACATTTTTCATGGAAATTCGCTAAAATTTCAGTTTTTCTTGGAAATTCGCTAAAATTTCAGTGTTTCTTATATATCATGCAAATCGTCGATAAACGTAGAAATAGGAACGATTTAGAATTTCGGTTAATTTTTACATTTTTCTTGGAAATTCGCTAAAATTTCAGTTTTTCTTGAAAATTCGCTAAGATTTCAGTGTTTCTTATATATCATGCAAATCGTCGATATACGTAGAAATGGGAACGATTTAGAAATTCGGTTAATTTTGACATTTTTCTTGGAAATTCGCTAAAATTTCAGTTTTTCTTGGAAATTCGCTAAAATTTCAGTGTTTCTTATATATCATCCAAATCGCCGATATATGTAGAAATAGGAACGATTTAGAAATTCTGTTAATTTTGACATTTTTCTTGGAAATTCGCTAAAGTTTCAGTTTTCCTTGGAAATTCGCTAAAATTTCAGTGTTTCTTATATATCATCTAAATCGTCGATATATGTAGGAACGATTTAGAAATTCGGTTAATATTGACATTTTTCATGGAAATTCGCTAAAATTTCAGTTTTTCTTGGAAATTCGCTAAAATTTCAGAGTTTCTTATATATCATCCAAATCGACGAGTTACGTAGAAATAGGAACGATTTAGAAATTCGGTTAATATTGACATTTTTCATGGAAATTCGCTAAAATTTCAGTTTTTCTTGGAAATTCGCTAAAATTTCAGTGTTTCTTATATATCATCCAAATCGTCGAGATACGTAGAAATAGGAACGATTTAGAAATTCGGTTAATATTGACATTTTTCATGGAAATTCGCTAAAATTTCAGTTTTTCTTGGAAATTCGCTAAAATTTCAGTGTTTCTTATATATCATCCAAATCGTCAAGATACGTAGAAATAGGAACGATTTAGAAATTCGGTTAATATTGACATTTTTCATGGAAATTCGCTAAAATTTCAGTTTTTCTTGGAAATTCGCTAAAATTTCAGTGTTTCTTATATATCATCCAAATCGTCGAGTTACGTAGAAATAGGAACGATTTAGAAATTCGGTTAATATTGACATTTTTCATGGAAATTCGCTAAAATTTCAATTTTTCTTGGAAATTCGCTAAAATTTCAGTGTTTCTTATATATCATCCAAATCGTCGAGTTACGTAGAAATAGGAACGATTTAGAAATTCTGTTAATTTTGACATTTTTCATGGAAATTCGCTAAAATTTCAGTTTTTCTTGGAAATTCGCTAAAATTTCAGTGTTTCTTATATATCATGCAAATCGTCGATAAACGTAGAAATAGGAACGATTTAGAATTTCGGTTAATTTTTACATTTTTCTCGGAAATTCGCTAAAATTTCAGTTTTTCTTGAAAATTCGCTATGATTTCAGTGTTTCTTATATATCATGCAAATCGTCGATATACGTAGATATAGGAACGATTTAGAAATTCGGTTAATTTTGACATTTTTCTTGGAAATTCGCTAAAATGTCAGTTTTTCTTGGAAATTCGCTAAAATTTCAGTGTTTCTTATATATCATCCAAATCGCCGATATATGTAGAAATAGGAACGATTTAGAAATTCTGTTAATTTTGACATTTTTCTTGGAAATTCGCTAAAATTTCAGTTTTTCTTGGAAATTCGCTAAAATTTCAGTGTTTCTTATATATCATGCAAATCGTCGATATACGTAGAAATAGGAACGATTTAGAAATTCGGTTAATTTTGACATTTTTCTTGGAAATTCGCTAAAATTTCAGTTTTTCTTGGAAATTCGCTAAGATTTCAGTGTTTCTTATATATCATGCAAATCGTCGATAAACGTAGAAATAGGAACGATTTAGAATTTCGGTTAATTTTTACATTTTTCTTGGAAATTCGCTAAAATTTCAGTTTTTCTTGAAAATTCGCTAAGATTTCAGTGTTTCTTATATATCATGCAAATCGTCGATATACGTAGAAATAGGAACGATTTAGAAATTCGGTTAATTTTGACATTTTTCATGGAAATTCGCTAAAATTTCAGTTTTTCTTGGAAATTCGCTAAAATTTCAGTGTTTCTTATATATCATCCAAATCGCCGATATATGTAGAAATAGGAACGATTTAGAAATTCGGTTAATATTGACATTTTTCATGGAAATTCGCTAAAATTTCAGTTTTTCTTGGAAATTCGCTAAAATTTCAGTGTTTCTTATATATCATCCAAATCGTCGAGTTACGTAGAAATAGGAACGATTTAGAAATTCGGTTAATATTGACATTTTTCATGGAAATTCGCTAAAATTTCAGTTTTTCTTGGAAATTCGCTAAAATTTCAGTGTTTCTTATATATCATCCAAATCGTCGAGTTACGTAGATATAGGAACGATTTAGAAATTCTGTTAATTTTGACATTTTTCATGGAAATTCGTTAAATTTCAGTTTTTCTTGGAAATTCGCTAAAATTTCAGTGTTTCTTATATATCATCCAAATCGTCGAGATACGTAGAAATAGGAACGATTTAGAAATTCGGTTAATATTGACATTTTTCTTGGAAATTCGCTAAAATTTCAGTTTTTCTTGGAAATTCGCTAAAATTTCAGTGTTTCTTATATATCATCCAAATCGTCGAGTTACGTAGAAATAGGAACGATTTAGAAATTCTGTTAATTTTGACATTTTTCTTGGAAATTCGCTAAAATTTCAGTTTTTCTTGGAAATTCGCTAAAATTTCAGTGTTTCTTATATATCATCCAAATCGTCGAGATACGTAGAAATAGGAACGATTTAGAAATTCGGTTAATATTGACATTTTTCATGGAAATTCCCTAAAATTTCAGTTTTTCTTGGAAATTCGCTAAAATTTCAGTGTTTCTTATATATCATCCAAATCGTCGAGATACGTAGAAATAGGAACGATTTAGAAATTCGGTTAATATTGACATTTTTCTTGGAAATTCGCTAAAATTTCAGTGTTTCTTATATATGATCCAAATCGTCGAGATACGTAGAAATAGGAACGATTTAGAAATTCTGTTAATTTTGACATTTTTCATGGAAATTCCCTAAAATTTCAGTTTTTCTTGGAAATTCGCTAAAATTTCAGTGTTTCTTATATATCATCCAAATCGTCGAGATACGTAGAAATAGGAACGATTTAGAAATTCGGTTAATATTGACATTTTTCTTGGAAATTCGCTAAAATTTCAGTGTTTCTTATATATCATCCAAATCGTCGAGATACGTAGAAATAGGAACGATTTAGAAATTCGGTTAATATTGACATTTTTCATGGAAATTCCCTAAAATTTCAGTTTTTCTTGGAAATTCGCTAAAATTTCAGTGTTTCTTATATATCATCCAAATCGTCGAGATACGTAGAAATAGGAACGATTTAGAATTTCGGTTAATTTTTACATTTTTCTTGGAAATTCGCTAAAATTTCAGTGTTTCTTATATATCATCCAAATCGTCGAGATACGTAGAAATAGGAGCGATTTAGAAATTCGGTTAATTTTTACATTTTTCTTGGAAATTCGCTAAAATTTCAGTTTTTCTTGAAAATTCGCTAAGATTTCAGTGTTTCTTATATATCATGCAAATCGTCGATATACGTAGAAATAGGAACGATTTAGAAATTCGGTTAATTTTGACATTTTTCTTGGAAATTCGCTAAAATTTCAGTTTTTCTTGGAAATTCGCTAAGATTTCAGTGTTTCTTATATATCATGCAAATCGTCGATAAACGTAGAAATAGGAACGATTTAGAATTTCGGTTAATTTTTACATTTTTCTTGGAAATTCGCTAAAATTTCAGTTTTTCTTGAAAATTCGCTAAGATTTCAGTGTTTCTTATATAACATGCAAATCGTCGATATACGTAGAAATAGGAACGATTTAGAAATTCGGTTAATTTTGACATTTTTCTTGGAAATTCGCTAAAATTTCAGTTTTTCTTGGAAATTCGCTAAAATTTCAGTGTTTCTTATATATCATCCAAATCGTCGAGATACGTAGAAATAGGAACGATTTAGAAATTCGGTTAATATTGACATTTTTCTTGGAAATTCGCTAAAATTTCAGTTTTTCTTGGAAATTCGCTAAAATTTCAGTGTTTCTTATATATCATCCAAATCGTCGAGATACGTAGAAATAGGAACGATTTAGAAATTCGGTTAATATTGACATTTTTCTTGAAAATTCGCTAAAATTTCAGTTTTTCTTGGAATTTCGCTAAAATTTCAGTGTTTCTTATATATCATCCAAATCGTCGAGTTACGTAGAAATAGGAACGATTTAGAAATTCTGTTAATTTTGACATTTTTCTTGGAAATTCGCTAAAATTTCAGTTTTTCTTGGAAATTCGCTAAAATTTCAGTGTTTCTTATATATCATGCAAATCGTCGATATACGTAGAAATAGGAACGATTTAGAAATTCGGTTAATTTTGACATTTTTCTTGGAAATTCGCTAAAATTTCAGTTTTTCTTGGAAAATCGCTAAGATTTCAGTGTTTCTTATATATCATGCAAATCGTCGATAAACGTAGAAATAGGAACGATTTAGAATTTCGGTTAATTTTTACATTTTTCTTGGAAATTCGCTAAAATTTCAGTTTTTCTTGAAAATTCGCTAAGATTTCAGTGTTTATATATATCATGCAAATCGTCGATATACGTAGAAATGGGAACGATTTAGAAATTCGGTTAATTTTGACATTTTTCTTGGAAATTCGCTAAAATTTCAGTTTTTCTTGGAAATTCGCTAAAATTTCAGTGTTTCTTATATATCATCCAAATCGTCGAGTTACGTAGAAATAGGAACGATTTAGAATTTCGGTTAATATTGACATTTTTCATGGAAATTCGCTAAAATTTCAGTTTTTCTTGGAAATTCGCTAAAATTTCAGTGTTTCTTATATATCATCCAAATCGTCAAGATACGTAGAAATAGGAACGATTTAGAAATTCGGTTAATATTGACATTTTTCATGGAAATTCGCTAAAATTTCAGTTTTTCTTGGAAATTCGCTAAAATTTCAGTGTTTCTTATATATCATCCAAATCGTCGAGTTACGTAGAAATAGGAACGATTTAGAAATTCTGTTAATTTTGACATTTTTCTTGGAAATTCGCTAAAATTTCAGTTTTTCTTGGAAATTCGCTAAAATTTCAGTGTTTCTTATATATCATGCAAATCGTCGATATACGTAGAAATAGGAACGATTTAGAAATTCGGTTAATTTTGACATTTTTCTTGGAAATTCGCTAAAATTTCAGTTTTTCTTGGAAATTCGCTAAGATTTCAGTGTTTCTTATATATCATGCAAATCGTCGATATACGTAGATATAGGAACGATTTAGAAATTCGGTTAATTTTGACATTTTTCTTGGAAATTCGCTAAAATGTCAGTTTTTCTTGGAAATTCGCTAATATTTCAGTGTTTCTTATATATCATCCAAATCGCCGATATATGTAGAAATAGGAACGATTTAGAAATTCTGTTAATTTTGACATTTTTCTTGGAAATTCGCTAAAATTTCAGTTTTTCTTGGAAATTCGCTAAAATTTCAGTGTTACTTATATATCATCCAAATCGTCGAGATACGTAGAAATAGGAACGATTTAGAAATTCGGTTAATATTGACATTTTTCTTGGAAATTCGCTAAAATTTCAGTTTTTCTTGGAATTTCGCTAAAATTTCAGTGTTTCTTATATATCATCCAAATCGTCGAGTTACGTAGAAATAGGAACGATTTAGAAATTCTGTTAATTTTGACATTTTTCTTGGAAATTCGCTAAAATTTCAGTTTTTCTTGGAAATTCGCTAAAATTTCAGTGTTTCTTATATATCATGCAAATTGTCGATATACGTAGAAATAGGAACGATTTAGAAATTCGGTTAATTTTGACATTTTTCTTGGAAATTCGCTAAAATTTCAGTTTTTCTTGGAAATTCGCTAAGATTTCAGTGTTTCTTATATATCATGCAAATCGTCGATAAACGTAGAAATAGGAACGATTTAGAATTTCGGTTAATTTTTACATTTTTCTTGGAAATTCGCTAAAATTTCAGTTTTTCTTGAAAATTCGCTAAGATTTCAGTGTTTCTTATATATCATGCAAATCGTCGATATACGTAGAAATGGGAACGATTTAGAAATTCGGTTAATTTTGACATTTTTCTTGGAAATTCGCTAAAATTTCAGTTTTTCTTGGAAATTCGCTAAAATTTCAGTGTTTCTTATATATCATCCAAATCGCCGATATATGTAGAAATAGGAACGATTTAGAAATTCTGTTAATTTTGACATTTTTCTTGGAAATTCGCTAAAGTTGCAGTTTTCCTTGGAAATTCGCTAAAATTTCAGTGTTTCTTATATATCATCCAAATCGTCGATATATGTAGGAACGATTTAGAAATTCGGTTAATATTGACATTTTTCTTGGAAATTCGCTAAAATTTCAGTTTTTCTTGGAAATTCGCTAAAATTTCAGAGTTTCTTATATATCATCCAAATCGACGAGTTACGTAGAAATAGGAACGATTTAGAAATTCGGTTAATATTGACATTTTTCATGGAAATTCGCTAAAATTTCAGTTTTTCTTGGAAATTCGCTAAAATTTCAGTGTTTCTTATATATCATCCAAATCGTCGAGATACGTAGAAATAGGAACGATTTAGAAATTCGGTTAATATTGACATTTTTCATGGAAATTCGCTAAAATTTCAGTTTTTCTTGCAAATTCGCTAAAATTTCAGTGTTTCTTATATATCATCCAAATCGTCAAGATACGTAGAAATAGGAACGATTTAGAAATTCGGTTAATATTGACATTTTTCATGGAAATTCGCTAAAATTTCAGTTTTTCTTGGAAATTCGCTAAAATTTCAGTGTTTCTTATATATCATCCAAATCGTCGAGTTACGTAGAAATAGGAACGATTTAGAAATTCGGTTAATATTGACATTTTTCATGGAAATTCGTTAAAATTTCAGTTTTTCTTGGAAATTCGCTAAAATTTCAGTGTTTCTTATATATCATCCAAATCGTCGAGTTACGTAGAAATAGGAACGATTTAGAAATTCTGTTAATTTTGACATTTTTCATGGAAATTCGCTAAAATTTCAGTTTTTCTTGGAAATTCGCTAAAATTTCAGTGTTTCTTATATATCATGCAAATCGTCGATAAACGTAGAAATAGGAACGATTTAGAATTTCGGTTAATTTTTACATTTTTCTTGGAAATTCGCTAAAATTTCAGTTTTTCTTGAAAATTCGCTAAGATTTCAGTGTTTCTTATATATCATGCAAATCGTCGATATACGTAGATATAGGAACGATTTAGAAATTCGGTTAATTTTGACATTTTTCTTGGAAATTCGCTAAAATGTCAGTTTTTCTTGGAAATTCGCTAAAATTTCAGTGTTTCTTATATATCATCCAAATCGCCGGTATATGTAGAAATAGGAACGATTTAGAAATTCTGTTAATTTTGACATTTTTCTTGGAAATTCGCTAAAATTTCAGTTTTTCTTGGAAATTCGCTAAAATTTCAGTGTTTCTTATATATCATGCAAATCGTCGATATACGTAGAAATAGGAACGATTTAGAAATTCGGTTAATTTTGACATTTTTCTTGGAAATTCGCTAAAATTTCAGTTTTTCTTGGAAATTCGCTAAGATTTCAGTGTTTCTTATATATCATGCAAATCGTCGATAAACGTAGAAATAGGAACGATTTAGAATTTCGGTTAATTTTTACATTTTTCTTGGAAATTCGCTAAAATTTCAGTTTTTCTTGGAAATTCGCTAAAATTTCAGTGTTTCTTATATATAATCCAAATCGTCGAGATACGTAGAAATAGGAACGATTTAGAAATTCGGTTAATATTGACATTTTTCATGGAAATTCGCTAAAATTTCAGTTTTTCTTGGAAATTCGCTAAAATTTCAGTGTTTCTTATATATCATCCAAATCGTCGAGTTACGTAGAAATAGGAACGATTTAGAAATTCAGTTAATTTTGACATTTTTCATGGAAATTCGCTAAAATTTCAGTTTTTCTTGGAAATTCGCTAAAATGTCAGTGTTACGTATATATCATCCAAATCGTCGAGTTACGTAGAAATAGGAACGATTTAGAAATTCGGTTAATATTGACATTTTTCATGGAAATTCGCTAAAATTTCAGTTTTTCTTGGAAATTCGCTAAAATTTCAGTGTTTCTTATATATCATCCAAATCGTCGAGTTACGTAGAAATAGGAACGATTTAGAAATTCGGTTAATATTGACATTTTTCATGGAAATTCGCTAAAATTTCAGTTTTTCTTGGAAATTCGCTAAAATTTCAGTGTTTCTTATATATCATCCAAATCGTCGAGATACGTAGAAATAGGAACGATTTAGAAATTCGGTTAATATTGACATTTTTCATGGAAATTCGCTAAAATTTCAGTTTTTCTTGGAAATTCGCTAAAATTTCAGTGTTTCTTATATATCATCCAAATCGTCGAGTTACGTAGAAATAGGAACGATTTAGAAATTCGGTTAATATTGACATTTTTCATGGAAATTCGCTAAAATTTCAGTGTTTCTTATATATCATCCAAATCGTCGAGTTACGTAGAAATAGGAACGATTTAGAAATTCTGTTAATTTTGACATTTTTCATGGAAATTCGCTAAAATTTCAGTTTTTCTTGGAAATTCGCTAAAATTTCAGTGTTTCTTATATATCATCCAAATCGTCGAGATACGTAGAAATAGGAACGAATTAGAAATTCGGTTAATATTGACATTTTTCATGGAAATTCGCTAAAATTTCAGTTTTTCTTGGAAATTCGCTAAAATTTCAGTGTTTCTTATATATCATCCAAATCGTCGAGTTACGTAGAAATAGGAACGATTTAGAAATTCGGTTAATATTGACATTTTTCATGGAAATTCGCTAAAATTTCAGTGTTTCTTATATATCATCCAAATCGTCGAGTTACGTAGAAATAGGAACGATTTAGAAATTCTGTTAATTTTGACATTTTTCATAGAAATTCGCTAAAATTTCAGTTTTTCTTGGAAATTCGCTAAAATTTCAGTGTTTCTTATATATCATCCAAATCGTCGAGATACGTAGAAATAGGAACGAATTAGAAATTCGGTTAATATTGACATTTTTCATGGAAATTCGCTAAAATTTCAGTTTTTCTTGGAAATTCGCTAAAATTTCAGTGTTTCTTATATATCATCCAAATCGTCGAGGTACGTAGAAATAGGAACGATTTAGAAATTCGGTTAATATTGACATTTTTCATGGAAATTCGCTAAAATTTCAGTTTTTCTTGGAAATTCGCTAAAATTTCAGTGTTTCTTATATATCATCCAAATCGTCGAGTTACGTAGAAATAGGAACGATTTAGAAATTCGGTTAATATTGACATTTTTCATGGAAATTCGCTAAAATTTCAGTTTTTCTTGGAAATTCGCTAAAATTTCAGTGTTTCTTATATATCATCCAAATCGTCGAGATACGTAGAAATAGGAACGATTTAGAAATTCGGTTAATATTGACATTTTTAATGGAAATTCGCTAAAATTTCAGTTTTTCTTGGAAATTCGCTAAAATTTCAGTGTTTCTTATATATCATCCAAATCGTCGAGTTACGTAGAAATAGGAACGATTTAGAAATTCGGTTAATATTGACATTTTTCATGGAAATTCGCTAAAATTTCAGTTTTTCTTGGAAATTCGCTAAAATTTCAGTGTTTTTTATATATCATCCAAATCGTCGAGATACGTAGAAATAGGAACGATTTAGAAATTCGGTTAATATTGACATTTTTCATGGAAATTCGCTAAAATTTCAGTTTTTCTTGGAAATTCGCTAAAATTTCAGTGTTACTTATATATCATCCAAATCGTCGAGATACGTAGAAATAGGAACGATTTAGAAATTCGGTTAATATTGACATTTTTCTTGGAAATTCGCTAAAATTTCAGTTTTTCTTGGAATTTCGCTAAAATTTCAGTGTTTCTTATATATCATCCAAATCGTCGAGTTACGTAGAAATAGGAACGATTTAGAAATTCTGTTAATTTTGACATTTTTCTTGGAAATTCGCTAAAATTTCAGTTTTTCTTGGAAATTCGCTAAAATTTCAGTGTTTCTTATATATCATGCAAATCGTCGATATACGTAGAAATAGGAACGATTTAGAAATTCGGTTAATTTTGACATTTTTCTTCGAAATTCGCTAAAATTTCAGTTTTTCTTGGAAATTCGCTAAGATTTCAGTGTTTCTTATATATCATGCAAATCGTCGATAAACGTAGAAATAGGAACGATTTAGAATTTCGGTTAATTTTTACATTTTTCTTGGAAATTCGCTAAAATTTCAGTTTTTCTTGAAAATTCGCTAAGATTTCAGTGTTTCTTATATATCATGCAAATCGTCGATATACGTAGAAATGGGAACGATTTAGAAATTCGGTTAATTTTGACATTTTTCTTGGAAATTCGCTAAAATTTCAGTTTTTCTTGGAAATTCGCTAAAATTTCAGTGTTTCTTATATATCATCCAAATCGCCGATATATGTAGAAATAGGAACGATTTAGAAATTCTGTTAATTTTGACATTTTTCTTGGAAATTCGCTAAAGTTTCAGTTTTCCTTGGAAATTCGCTAAAATTTCAGTGTTTCTTATATATCATCTAAATCGTCGATATATGTAGGAACGATTTAGAAATTCGGTTAATATTGACATTTTTCATGGAAATTCGCTAAAATTTCAGTTTTTCTTGGAAATTCGCTAAAATTTCAGAGTTTCTTATATATCATCCAAATCGACGAGTTACGTAGAAATAGGAACGATTTAGAAATTCGGTTAATATTGACATTTTTCATGGAAATTCGCTAAAATTTCAGTTTTTCTTGGAAATTCGCTAAAATTACAGTGTTTCTTATATATCATCCAAATCGTCGAGATACGTAGAAATAGGAACGATTTAGAAATTCGGTTAATATTGACATTTTTCATGGAAATTCGCTAAAATTTCAGTTTTTCTTGGAAATTCGCTAAAATTTCAGTGTTTCTTATATATCATCCAAATCGTCAAGATACGTAGAAATAGGAACGATTTAGAAATTCGGTTAATATTGACATTTTTCATGGAAATTCGCTAAAATTTCAGTTTTTCTTGGAAATTCGCTAAAATTTCAGTGTTTCTTATATATCATCCAAATCGTCGAGTTACGTAGAAATAGGAACGATTTAGAAATTCGGTTAATATTGACATTTTTCATGGAAATTCGCTAAAATTTCAGTTTTTCTTGGAAATTCGCTAAAATTTCAGTGTTTCTTATATATCATGCAAATCGTCGAGTTACGTAGAAATAGGAACGATTTAGAAATTCTGTTAATTTTGACATTTTTCATGGAAATTCGCTAAAATTTCAGTTTTTCTTGGAAATTCGCTAAAATTTTAGTGTTTCTTATATATCATGCAAATCGTCGATAAACGTAGAAATAGGAACGATTTAGAATTTCGGTTAATTTTTACATTTTTCTTGGAAATTCGCTAAAATTTCAGTTTTTCTTGAAAATTCGCTAAGATTTCAGTGTTTCTTATATATCATGCAAATCGTCGATATACGTAGATATAGGAACGATTTAGAAATTCGGTTAATTTTGACATTTTTCTTGGAAATTCGCTAAAATGTCAGTTTTTCTTGGAAATTCGCTAAAATTTCAGTGTTTCTTATATATCATCCAAATCGCCGATATATGTAGAAATAGGAACGATTTAGAAATTCTGTTAATTTTGACATTTTTCTTGGAAATTCGCTAAAATTTCAGTTTTTCTTGGAAATTCGCTAAAATTTCAGTGTTTCTTATATATCATGCAAATCGTCGATATACGTAGAAATAGGAACGATTTAGAAATTCGGTTAATTTTGACATTTTTCTTGGAAATTCGCTAAAATTTCAGTTTTTCTTGGAAATTCGCTAAGATTTCAGTGTTTCTTATATATCATGCAAATCGTCGATAAACGTAGAAATAGGAACGATTTAGAATTTCGGTTAATTTTTACATTTTTCTTGGAAATTCGCTAAAATTTCAGTTTTTCTTGAAAATTCGCTAAGATTTCAGTGTTTCTTATATATCATGCAAATCGTCGATATACGTAGAAATAGGAACGATTTAGAAATTCGGTTAATTTTGACATTTTTCATGGAAATTCGCTAAAATTTCAGTTTTTCTTGGAAATTCGCTAAAATTTCAGTGTTTCTTATATATCATCCAAATCGCCGATATATGTAGAAATAGGAACGATTTAGAAATTCGGTTAATATTGACATTTTTCATGGAAATTCGCTAAAATTTCAGTTTTTCTTGGAAATTCGCTAAAATTTCAGTGTTTCTTATATATCATCCAAATCGTCGAGTTACGTAGAAATAGGAACGATTTAGAAATTCGGTTAATATTGACATTTTTCATGGAAATTCGCTAAAATTTCAGTTTTTCTTGGAAATTCGCTAAAATTTCAGTGTTTCTTATATATCATCCAAATCGTCGAGTTACGTAGATATAGGAACGATTTAGAAATTCTGTTAATTTTGACATTTTTCATGGAAATTCGTTAAATTTCAGTTTTTCTTGGAAATTCGCTAAAATTTCAGTGTTTCTTATATATCATCCAAATCGTCGAGATACGTAGAAATAGGAACGATTTAGAAATTCGGTTAATATTGACATTTTTCTTGGAAATTCGCTAAAATTTCAGTGTTTCTTATATATGATCCAAATCGTCGAGATACGTAGAAATAGGAACGATTTAGAAATTCTGTTAATTTTGACATTTTTCATGGAAATTCCCTAAAATTTCAGTTTTTCTTGGAAATTCGCTAAAATTTCAGTGTTTCTTATATATCATCCAAATCGTCGAGATACGTAGAAATAGGAACGATTTAGAAATTCGGTTAATATTGACATTTTTCTTGGAAATTCGCTAAAATTTCAGTGTTTCTTATATATCATCCAAATCGTCGAGATACGTAGAAATAGGAACGATTTAGAAATTCGGTTAATATTGACATTTTTCATGGAAATTCCCTAAAATTTCAGTTTTTCTTGGAAATTCGCTAAAATTTCAGTGTTTCTTATATATCATCCAAATCGTCGAGATACGTAGAAATAGGAACGATTTAGAATTTCGGTTAATTTTTACATTTTTCTTGGAAATTCGCTAAAATTTCAGTGTTTCTTATATATCATCCAAATCGTCGAGATACGTAGAAATAGGAACGATTTAGAAATTCGGTTAATTTTTACATTTTTCTTGGAAATTCGCTAAAATTTCAGTTTTTCTTGAAAATTCGCTAAGATTTCAGTGTTTCTTATATATCATGCAAATCGTCGATATACGTAGAAATAGGAACGATTTAGAAATTCGGTTAATTTTGACATTTTTCTTGGAAATTCGCTAAAATTTCAGTTTTTTTCGCTAAGATTTCAGTGTTTCTTATATATCATGCAAATCGTCGATAAACGTAGAAATAGGAACGATTTAGAATTTCGGTTAATTTTTACATTTTTCTTGGAAATTCGCTAAAATTTCAGTTTTTCTTGAAAATTCGCTAAGATTTCAGTGTTTCTTATATAACATGCAAATCGTCGATATACGTAGAAATAGGAACGATTTAGAAATTCGGTTAATTTTGACATTTTTCTTGGAAATTCGCTAAAATTTCAGTTTTTCTTGGAAATTCGCTAAGATTTCAGTGTTTCTTATATATCATGCAAATCGTCGATAAACGTAGAAATAGGAACGATTTAGAATTTCGGTTAATTTTTACATTTTTCTTGGAAATTCGCTAAAATTTCAGTTTTTCTTGAAAATTCGCTAAGATTTCAGTGTTTCTTATATATCATGCAAATCGTCGATATACGTAGAAATAGGAACGATTTAGAAATTCGGTTAATTTTGACATTTTTCATGGAAATTCGCTAAAATTTCAGTTTTTCTTGGAAATTCGCTAAAATTTCAGTGTTTCTTATATATCATCCAAATCGCCGATATATGTAGAAATAGGAACGATTTAGAAATTCGGTTAATATTGACATTTTTCATGGAAATTCGCTAAAATTTCAGTTTTTCTTGGAAATTCGCTAAAATTTCAGTGTTTCTTATATATCATCCAAATCGTCGAGTTACGTAGAAATAGGAACGATTTAGAAATTCGGTTAATATTGACATTTTTCATGGAAATTCGCTAAAATTTCAGTTTTTCTTGGAAATTCGCTAAAATTTCAGTGTTTCTTATATATCATCCAAATCGTCGAGTTACGTAGATATAGGAACGATTTAGAAATTCTGTTAATTTTGACATTTTTCATGGAAATTCGCTAAAATTTCAGTTTTTCTTGGAAATTCGCTAAAATTTCAGTGTTTCTTATATATCATCCAAATCGTCGAGATACGTAGAAATAGGAACGATTTAGAAATTCGGTTAATATTGACATTTTTCTTGGAAATTCGCTAAAATTTCAGTTTTTCTTGGAAATTCGCTAAAATTTCAGTGTTTCTTATATATCATCCAAATCGTCGAGTTACGTAGAAATAGGAACGATTTAGAAATTCTGTTAATTTTGACATTTTTCTTGGAAATTCGCTAAAATTTCAGTTTTTCTTGGAAATTCGCTAAAATTTCAGTGTTTCTTATATATCATCCAAATCGTCGAGATACGTAGAAATAGGAACGATTTAGAAATTCGGTTAATATTGACATTTTTCATGGAAATTCCCTAAAATTTCAGTTTTTCTTGGAAATTCGCTAAAATTTCAGTGTTTCTTATATATCATCCAAATCGTCGAGATACGTAGAAATAGGAACGATTTAGAAATTCGGTTAATATTGACATTTTTCTTGGAAATTCGCTAAAATTTCAGTGTTTCTTATATATGATCCAAATCGTCGAGATACGTAGAAATAGGAACGATTTAGAAATTCTGTTAATTTTGACATTTTTCATGGAAATTCCCTAAAATTTCAGTTTTTCTTGGAAATTCGCTAAAATTTCAGTGTTTCTTATATATCATCCAAATCGTCGAGATACGTAGAAATAGGAACGATTTAGAAATTCGGTTAATATTGACATTTTTCTTGGAAATTCGCTAAAATTTCAGTGTTTCTTATATATCATCCAAATCGTCGAGATACGTAGAAATAGGAACGATTTAGAAATTCGGTTAATATTGACATTTTTCATGGAAATTCCCTAAAATTTCAGTTTTTCTTGGAAATTCGCTAAAATTTCAGTGTTTCTTATATATCATCCAAATCGTCGAGATACGTAGAAATAGGAACGATTTAGAATTTCGGTTAATTTTTACATTTTTCTTGGAAATTCGCTAAAATTTCAGTGTTTCTTATATATCATCCAAATCGTCGAGATACGTAGAAATAGGAACGATTTAGAAATTCGGTTAATTTTTACATTTTTCTTGGAAATTCGCTAAAATTTCAGTTTTTCTTGAAAATTCGCTAAGATTTCAGTGTTTCTTATATATCATGCAAATCGTCGATATACGTAGAAATAGGAACGATTTAGAAATTCGGTTAATTTTGACATTTTTCTTGGAAATTCGCTAAAATTTCAGTTTTTCTTGGAAATTCGCTAAGATTTCAGTGTTTCTTATATATCATGCAAATCGTCGATAAACGTAGAAATAGGAACGATTTAGAATTTCGGTTAATTTTTACATTTTTCTTGGAAATTAGCTAAAATTTCAGTTTTTCTTGAAAATTCGCTAAGATTTCAGTGTTTCTTATATATCATGCAATTCGTCGATATACGTAGAAATAGGAACGATTTAGAAATTCGGTTAATTTTGACATTTTTCTTGGAAATTCGCTAAAATTTCAGTTTTTCTTGGAAATTCGCTAAAATTTCAGTGTTTCTTATATATCATCCAAATCGCCGATATATGTAGAAATAGGAACGATTTAGAAATTCGGTTAATATTGACATTTTTCATGGAAATTCGCTAAAATTTCAGTTTTTCTTGGAAATTCGCTAAAATTTCAGTGTTTCTTATATATCATCCAAATCGTCGAGTTACGTAGAAATAGGAACGATTTAGAAATTCGGTTAATATTGACATTTTTCATGGAAATTCGCTAAAATTTCAGTTTTTCTTGGAAATTCGCTAAAATTTCAGTGTTTCTTATATATCATCCAAATCGCCGATATATGTAGAAATAGGAACGATTTACAAATTCGGTTAATATTGACATTTTTCATGGAAATTCGCTAAAATTTCAGTTTTTCTTGGAAATTCGCTAAAATTTCAGTGTTTCTTATATATCATCCAAATCGTCGAGATACGTAGAAATAGGAACGATTTAGAAATTCGGTTAATATTGACATTTTTCTTGGAAATTCGCTAAAATTTCAGTGTTTCTTATATATCATCCAAATCGTCGAGATACGTAGAAATAGGAACGATTTAGAAATTCGGTTAATATTGACATTTTTCTTGGAAATTCGCTAAAATTTCAGTGTTTCTTATATATCATCCAAATCGTCGAGATACGTAGAAATAGGAACGATTTAGAAATTCGGTTAATTTTGACATTTTTCATGGAAATTCCCTAAAATTTCAGTTTTTCTTGGAAATTCGCTAAAATTTCAGTGTTTCTTATATATCATCCAAATCGCCGATATATGTAGAAATAGGAACGATTTAGAAATTCGGTTAATATTGACATTTTTCATGGAAATTCGCTAAAATTTCAGTTTTTCTTGGAAATTCGCTAAAATTTCAGTGTTTCTTATATATCATCCAAATCGTCGAGATACGTAGAAATAGGAACGATTTAGAAATTCGGTTAATATTGACATTTTTCTTGGAAATTCGCTAAAATTTCAGTGTTTCTTATATATCATCCAAATCGTCGAGATACGTAGAAATAGGAACGATTTAGAAATTCGGTTAATATTGACATTTTTCATGGAAATTCCCTAAAATTTCAGTTTTTCTTGGAAATTCGCTAAAATTTCAGTGTTTCTTATATATCATCCAAATCGTCGAGATACGTAGAAATAGGAACGATTTAGAATTTCGGTTAATTTTTACATTTTTCTTGGAAATTCGCTAAAATTTCAGTGTTTCTTATATATCATCCAAATCGTCGAGATACGTAGAAATAGGAACGATTTAGAAATTCGGTTAATATTGACATTTTTCTTGGAAATTCGCTAAAATTTCAGTGTTTCTTATATATGATCCAAATCGTCGAGATACGTAGAAATAGGAACGATTTAGAAATTCTGTTAATTTTGACATTTTTCATGGAAATTCCCTAAAATTTCAGTTTTTCTTGGAAATTCGCTAAAATTTCAGTGTTTCTTATATATCATCCAAATCGTCGAGATACGTAGAAATAGGAACGATTTAGAAATTCGGTTAATATTGACATTTTTCTTGGAAATTCGCTAAAATTTCAGTGTTTCTTATATATCATCCAAATCGTCGAGATACGTAGAAATAGGAACGATTTAGAAATTCGGTTAATATTGACATTTTTCATGGAAATTCCCTAAAATTTCAGTTTTTCTTGGAAATTCGCTAAAATTTCAGTTTTTCTTGGAAATTTGCTAAAATTTCAGTGTTTCTTATATATCATGCAAATCGTCGATATACGTAGAAATAGGAACGATTTAGAAATTCGGTTAGTATTGACATTTTTCATGGAAATTCGCTAAAATTTCAGTTTTTCTTGGAAATTCGCTAAAATTTCAGTGTTTCTTATATATAATCCAAATCGTCGAGATACGTAGAAATAGGAACGATTTAGAAATTCGGTTAATATTGACATTTTTCATGGAAATTCGCTAAAATTTCAGTTTTTCTTGGAAATTCCCTAAAATTTCAGTTTTTCTTGGAAATTCGCTAAAATTTCAGTGTTTCTTATATATCATCCAAATCGTCGAGATACGTAGAAATAGGAACGATTTAGAAATTCGGTTAATATTGACATTTTTCTTGGAAATTCGCTAAAATTTCAGTGTTTCTTATATATCATCCAAATCGTCGAGATACGTAGAAATAGGAACGATTTAGAAATTCGGTTAATATTGACATTTTTCATGGAAATTCCCTAAAATTTCAGTTTTTCTTGGAAATTCGCTAAAATTTCAGTTTTTCTTGGAAATTTGCTAAAATTTCAGTGTTTCTTATATATCATGCAAATCGTCGATATACGTAGAAATAGGAACGATTTAGAAATTCGGTTAGTATTGACATTTTTCATGGAAATTCGCTAAAATTTCAGTTTTTCTTGGAAATTCGCTAAAATTTCAGTGTTTCTTATATATAATCCAAATCGTCGAGATACGTAGAAATAGGAACGATTTAGAAATTCGGTTAATATTGACATTTTTCATGGAAATTCGCTAAAATTTCAGTTTTTCTTGGAAATTCCCTAAAATTTCAGTTTTTCTTGGAAATTCGCTAAAATTTCAGTGTTTCTTATATATCATCCAAATCGTCGAGATACGTAGAAATAGGAACGATTTAGAAATTCGGTTAATATTGACATTTTTCTTGGAAATTCGCTAAAATTTCAGTGTTTCTTATATATCATCCAAATCGTCGAGATACGTAGAAATAGGAACGATTTAGAAATTCGGTTAATATTGACATTTTTCATGGAAATTCCCTAAAATTTCAGTTTTTCTTGGAAATTCGCTAAAATTTCAGTGTTTCTTATATATCATCCAAATCGTCGAGATACGTAGAAATAGGAACGATTTAGAATTTCGGTTAATTTTTACATTTTTCTTGGAAATTCGCTAAAATTTCAGTGTTTCTTATATATCATCCAAATCGTCGAGATACGTAGAAATAGGAACGATTTAGAAATTCGGTTAATTTTTACATTTTTCTTGGAAATTCGCTAAAATTTCAGTTTTTCTTGAAAATTCGCTAAGATTTCAGTGTTTCTTATATATCATGCAAATCGTCGATAAACGTAGAAATAGGAACGATTTAGAATTTCGGTTAATTTTTACATTTTTCTTGGAAATTAGCTAAAATTTCAGTTTTTCTTGAAAATTCGCTAAGATTTCAGTGTTTCTTATATATCATGCAAATCGTCGATATACGTAGAAATAGGAACGATTTAGAAATTCGGTTAATTTTGACATTTTTCTTGGAAATTCGCTAAAATTTCAGTTTTTCTTGGAAATTCGCTAAAATTTCAGTGTTTCTTATATATCATCCAAATCGCCGATATATGTAGAAATAGGAACGATTTAGAAATTCGGTTAATATTGACATTTTTCATGGAAATTCGCTAAAATTTCAGTTTTTCTTGGAAATTCGCTAAAATTTCAGTGTTTCTTATATATCATCCAAATCGTCGAGTTACGTAGAAATAGGAACGATTTAGAAATTCGGTTAATATTGACATTTTTCATGGAAATTCGCTAAAATTTCAGTTTTTCTTGGAAATTCGCTAAAATTTCAGTGTTTCTTATATATCATCCAAATCGTCGAGTTACGTAGAAATAGGAACGATTTAGAAATTCTGTTAATTTCGACATTTTTCATGGAAATTCGCTAAAATTTTAGTTTTTCTTGGAAATTCGCTAAAATTTCAGTGTTTCTTATATATCATCCAAATCGTCGAGATACGTAGAAATAGGAACGATTTAGAAATTCTGTTAATTTTGACATTTTTCATGGAAATTCCCTAAAATTTCAGTTTTTCTTGGAAATTCGCTAAAATTTCAGTTTTTCTTGGAAATTTGCTAAAATTTCAGTGTTTCTTATATATCATGCAAATCGTCGATATACGTAGAAATAGGAACGATTTAGAAATTCGGTTAGTATTGACATTTTTCATGGAAATTCGCTAAAATTTCAGTTTTTCTTGGAAATTCGCTAAAATTTCAGTGTTTCTTATATATAATCCAAATCGTCGAGATACGTAGAAATAGGAACGATTTAGAAATTCGGTTAATATTGACATTTTTCATGGAAATTCGCTAAAATTTCAGTTTTTCTTGGAAATTCCCTAAAATTTCAGTTTTTCTTGGAAATTCGCTAAAATTTCAGTGTTTCTTATATATCATCCAAATCGTCGAGATACGTAGAAATAGGAACGATTTAGAAATTCGGTTAATATTGACATTTTTCTTGGAAATTCGCTAAAATTTCAGTGTTTCTTATATATCATCCAAATCGTCGAGATACGTAGAAATAGGAACGATTTAGAAATTCGGTTAATATTGACATTTTTCATGGAAATTCCCTAAAATTTCAGTTTTTCTTGGAAATTCGCTAAAATTTCAGTGTTTCTTATATATCATCCAAATCGTCGAGATACGTAGAAATAGGAACGATTTAGAATTTCGGTTAATTTTTACATTTTTCTTGGAAATTCGCTAAAATTTCAGTGTTTCTTATATATCATCCAAATCGTCGAGATACGTAGAAATAGGAACGATTTAGAAATTCGGTTAATTTTTACATTTTTCTTGGAAATTCGCTAAAATTTCAGTTTTTCTTGAAAATTCGCTAAGATTTCAGTGTTTCTTATATATCATGCAAATCGTCGATAAACGTAGAAATAGGAACGATTTAGAATTTCGGTTAATTTTTACATTTTTCTTGGAAATTAGCTAAAATTTCAGTTTTTCTTGAAAATTCGCTAAGATTTCAGTGTTTCTTATATATCATGCAAATCGTCGATATACGTAGAAATAGGAACGATTTAGAAATTCGGTTAATTTTGACATTTTTCTTGGAAATTCGCTAAAATTTCAGTTTTTCTTGGAAATTCGCTAAAATTTCAGTGTTTCTTATATATCATCCAAATCGTCGAGTTACGTAGAAATAGGAACGATTTAGAAATTCGGTTAATATTGACATTTTTCATGGAAATTCGCTAAAATTTCAGTTTTTCTTGGAAATTCGCTAAAATTTCAGTGTTTCTTATATATCATCCAAATCGTCGAGTTACGTAGAAATAGGAACGATTTAGAAATTCTGTTAATTTCGACATTTTTCATGGAAATTCGCTAAAATTTTAGTTTTTCTTGGAAATTCGCTAAAATTTCAGTGTTTCTTATATATCATCCAAATCGTCGAGATACGTAGAAATAGGAACGATTTAGAAATTCTGTTAATTTTGACATTTTTCATGGAAATTCCCTAAAATTTCAGTTTTTCTTGGAAATTCGCTAAAATTTCAGTGTTTCTTATATATCATCCAAATCGCCGATATATGTAGAAATAGGAACGATTTAGAAATTCGGTTAATATTGACATTTTTCATGGAAATTCGCTAAAATTTCAGTTTTTCTTGGAAATTCGCTAAAATTTCAGTGTTTCTTATATATCATCCAAATCGTCGAGATACGTAGAAATAGGAACGATTTAGAAATTCGGTTAATATTGACATTTTTCTTGGAAATTCGCTAAAATTTCAGTGTTTCTTATATATCATCCAAATCGTCGAGATACGTAGAAATAGGAACGATTTAGAAATTCGGTTAATATTGACATTTTTCTTGGAAATTCGCTAAAATTTCAGTGTTTCTTATATATCATCCAAATCGTCGAGATACGTAGAAATAGGAACGATTTAGAAATTCGGTTAATTTTGACATTTTTCATGGAAATTCCCTAAAATTTCAGTTTTTCTTGGAAATTCGCTAAAATTTCAGTGTTTCTTATATATCATCCAAATCGCCGATATATGTAGAAATAGGAACGATTTAGAAATTCGGTTAATATTGACATTTTTCATGGAAATTCGCTAAAATTTCAGTTTTTCTTGGAAATTCGCTAAAATTTCAGT
Organism: Agrilus biguttatus; assembly: GCA_963921985.1. NCBI lineage: Eukaryota > Metazoa > Arthropoda > Insecta > Coleoptera > Buprestidae > Agrilus > Agrilus biguttatus. The sequence continues at coordinate 20,164,093 of OY998117.1, read as the reverse complement.
GTTTCTTATATATCATCCAAATCGTCGAGATACGTAGAAATAGGAACGATTTAGAAATTCGGTTAATATTGACATTTTTCTTGGAAATTCGCTAAAATTTCAGTGTTTCTTATATATCATCCAAATCGTCGAGATACGTAGAAATAGGAACGATTTAGAAATTCGGTTAATATTGACATTTTTCATGGAAATTCCCTAAAATTTCAGTTTTTCTTGGAAATTCGCTAAAATTTCAGTGTTTCTTATATATCATCCAAATCGTCGAGATACGTAGAAATAGGAACGATTTAGAATTTCGGTTAATTTTTACATTTTTCTTGGAAATTCGCTAAAATTTCAGTGTTTCTTATATATCATCCAAATCGTCGAGATACGTAGAAATAGGAACGATTTAGAAATTCGGTTAATATTGACATTTTTCTTGGAAATTCGCTAAAATTTCAGTGTTTCTTATATATGATCCAAATCGTCGAGATACGTAGAAATAGGAACGATTTAGAAATTCTGTTAATTTTGACATTTTTCATGGAAATTCCCTAAAATTTCAGTTTTTCTTGGAAATTCGCTAAAATTTCAGTGTTTCTTATATATCATCCAAATCGTCGAGATACGTAGAAATAGGAACGATTTAGAAATTCGGTTAATATTGACATTTTTCTTGGAAATTCGCTAAAATTTCAGTGTTTCTTATATATCATCCAAATCGTCGAGATACGTAGAAATAGGAACGATTTAGAAATTCGGTTAATATTGACATTTTTCATGGAAATTCCCTAAAATTTCAGTTTTTCTTGGAAATTCGCTAAAATTTCAGTTTTTCTTGGAAATTTGCTAAAATTTCAGTGTTTCTTATATATCATGCAAATCGTCGATATACGTAGAAATAGGAACGATTTAGAAATTCGGTTAGTATTGACATTTTTCATGGAAATTCGCTAAAATTTCAGTTTTTCTTGGAAATTCGCTAAAATTTCAGTGTTTCTTATATATAATCCAAATCGTCGAGATACGTAGAAATAGGAACGATTTAGAAATTCGGTTAATATTGACATTTTTCATGGAAATTCGCTAAAATTTCAGTTTTTCTTGGAAATTCGCTAAAATGTCAGTGTTTCGTATATATCATCCAAATCGTCGAGTTACGTAGAAATAGGAACGATTTAGAAATTCGGTTAATATTGACATTTTTCATGGAAATTCGCTAAAATTTCAGTTTTTCTTGGAAATTCGCTAAAATTTCAGTGTTTCTTATATATAATCCAAATCGTCGAGATACGTAGAAATAGGAACGATTTAGAAATTCGGTTAATATTGACATTTTTCATGGAAATTCGCTAAAATTTCAGTTTTTCTTGGAAATTCGCTAAAATTTCAGTGTTTCTTATATATCATCCAAATCGTCGAGTTACGTAGAAATAGGAACGATTTAGAAATTCGGTTAATATTGACATTTTTCATGGAAATTCGCTAAAATTTCAGTTTTTCTTGGAAATTCGCTAAAATTTCAGTGTTTCTTATATATCATCCAAATCGTCGAGTTACGTAGAAATAGGAACGATTTAGAAATTCGGTTAATATTGACATTTTTCATGGAAATTCGCTAAAATTTCAGTTTTTCTTGGAAATTCGCTAAAATTTCAGTTTTTCTTGAAAATTCGCTAAGATTTCAGTGTTTCTTATATATCATGCAAATCGTCGATATACGTAGAAATAGGAACGATTTAGAAATTCGGTTAATTTTGACATTTTTCTTGGAAATTCGCTAAAATTTCAGTTTTTCTTGGAAATTCGCTAAAATTTCAGTGTTTCTTATATATCATCCAAATCGTCGAGTTACGTAGAAATAGGAACGATTTAGAAATTCGGTTAATATTGACATTTTTCATGGAAATTCGCTAAAATTTCAGTTTTTCTTGGAAATTCGCTAAAATTTCAGTGTTTCTTATATATCATCCAAATCGTCGAGTTACGTAGAAATAGGAACGATTTAGAAATTCTGTTAATTTCGACATTTTTCATGGAAATTCGCTAAAATTTTAGTTTTTCTTGGAAATTCGCTAAAATTTCAGTGTTTCTTATATATCATCCAAATCGTCGAGATACGTAGAAATAGGAACGATTTAGAAATTCTGTTAATTTTGACATTTTTCATGGAAATTCCCTAAAATTTCAGTTTTTCTTGGAAATTCGCTAAAATTTCAGTGTTTCTTATATATCATCCAAATCGCCGATATATGTAGAAATAGGAACGATTTAGAAATTCGGTTAATATTGACATTTTTCATGGAAATTCGCTAAAATTTCAGTTTTTCTTGGAAATTCGCTAAAATTTCAGTGTTTCTTATATATCATCCAAATCGTCGAGATACGTAGAAATAGGAACGATTTAGAAATTCGGTTAATATTGACATTTTTCTTGGAAATTCGCTAAAATTTCAGTGTTTCTTATATATCATCCAAATCGTCGAGATACGTAGAAATAGGAACGATTTAGAAATTCGGTTAATATTGACATTTTTCTTGGAAATTCGCTAAAATTTCAGTGTTTCTTATATATCATCCAAATCGTCGAGATACGTAGAAATAGGAACGATTTAGAAATTCGGTTAATTTTGACATTTTTCATGGAAATTCCCTAAAATTTCAGTTTTTCTTGGAAATTCGCTAAAATTTCAGTGTTTCTTATATATCATCCAAATCGCCGATATATGTAGAAATAGGAACGATTTAGAAATTCGGTTAATATTGACATTTTTCATGGAAATTCGCTAAAATTTCAGTTTTTCTTGGAAATTCGCTAAAATTTCAGTGTTTCTTATATATCATCCAAATCGTCGAGATACGTAGAAATAGGAACGATTTAGAAATTCGGTTAATATTGACATTTTTCTTGGAAATTCGCTAAAATTTCAGTGTTTCTTATATATCATCCAAATCGTCGAGATACGTAGAAATAGGAACGATTTAGAAATTCGGTTAATATTGACATTTTTCATGGAAATTCCCTAAAATTTCAGTTTTTCTTGGAAATTCGCTAAAATTTCAGTGTTTCTTATATATCATCCAAATCGTCGAGATACGTAGAAATAGGAACGATTTAGAATTTCGGTTAATTTTTACATTTTTCTTGGAAATTCGCTAAAATTTCAGTGTTTCTTATATATCATCCAAATCGTCGAGATACGTAGAAATAGGAACGATTTAGAAATTCGGTTAATATTGACATTTTTCTTGGAAATTCGCTAAAATTTCAGTGTTTCTTATATATGATCCAAATCGTCGAGATACGTAGAAATAGGAACGATTTAGAAATTCTGTTAATTTTGACATTTTTCATGGAAATTCCCTAAAATTTCAGTTTTTCTTGGAAATTCGCTAAAATTTCAGTGTTTCTTATATATCATCCAAATCGTCGAGATACGTAGAAATAGGAACGATTTAGAAATTCGGTTAATATTGACATTTTTCTTGGAAATTCGCTAAAATTTCAGTGTTTCTTATATATCATCCAAATCGTCGAGATACGTAGAAATAGGAACGATTTAGAAATTCGGTTAATATTGACATTTTTCATGGAAATTCCCTAAAATTTCAGTTTTTCTTGGAAATTCGCTAAAATTTCAGTTTTTCTTGGAAATTTGCTAAAATTTCAGTGTTTCTTATATATCATGCAAATCGTCGATATACGTAGAAATAGGAACGATTTAGAAATTCGGTTAGTATTGACATTTTTCATGGAAATTCGCTAAAATTTCAGTTTTTCTTGGAAATTCGCTAAAATTTCAGTGTTTCTTATATATAATCCAAATCGTCGAGATACGTAGAAATAGGAACGATTTAGAAATTCGGTTAATATTGACATTTTTCATGGAAATTCGCTAAAATTTCAGTTTTTCTTGGAAATTCGCTAAAATGTCAGTGTTTCGTATATATCATCCAAATCGTCGAGTTACGTAGAAATAGGAACGATTTAGAAATTCGGTTAATATTGACATTTTTCATGGAAATTCGCTAAAATTTCAGTTTTTCTTGGAAATTCGCTAAAATTTCAGTGTTTCTTATATATAATCCAAATCGTCGAGATACGTAGAAATAGGAACGATTTAGAAATTCGGTTAATATTGACATTTTTCATGGAAATTCGCTAAAATTTCAGTTTTTCTTGGAAATTCGCTAAAATTTCAGTGTTTCTTATATATCATCCAAATCGTCGAGTTACGTAGAAATAGGAACGATTTAGAAATTCGGTTAATATTGACATTTTTCATGGAAATTCGCTAAAATTTCAGTTTTTCTTGGAAATTCGCTAAAATTTCAGTGTTTCTTATATATCATCCAAATCGTCGAGTTACGTAGAAATAGGAACGATTTAGAAATTCGGTTAATATTGACATTTTTCATGGAAATTCGCTAAAATTTCAGTTTTTCTTGGAAATTCGCTAAAATTTCAGTGTTTCTTATATATCATCCAAATCGTCGAGATACGTAGAAATAGGAACGATTTAGAAATTCGGTTAATATTGACATTTTTCATGGAAATTCGCTAAAATTTCAGTTTTTCTTGGAAATTCGCTAAAATTTCAGTGTTTCTTATATATCATCCAAATCGTCGAGTTACGTAGAAATAGGAACGATTTAGAAATTCGGTTAATATTGACATTTTTCATGGAAATTCGCTAAAATTTCAGTTTTTCTTGGAAATTCGCTAAAATTTCAGTGTTTCTTATATATCATCCAAATCGTCGAGTTACGTAGAAATAGGAACGATTTAGAAATTCTGTTAATTTTGACATTTTTCATGGAAATTCGCTAAAATTTCAGTTTTTCTTGGAAATTCGCTAAAATTTCAGTGTTTCTTATATATCATCCAAATCGTCGAGATACGTAGAAATAGGAACGAATTAGAAATTCGGTTAATATTGACATTTTTCATGGAAATTCGCTAAAATTTCAGTTTTTCTTGGAAATTCGCTAAAATTTCAGTGTTTCTTATATATCATCCAAATCGTCGAGTTACGTAGAAATAGGAACGATTTAGAAATTCGGTTAATATTGACATTTTTCATGGAAATTCGCTAAAATTTCAGTTTTTCTTGGAAACTCGCTAAAATTTCAGTGTTTCTTATATATCATCCAAAGCGTCGAGATACGTAGAAATAGGAACGATTTAGAAATTCGGTTAATATTGACATTTTTCATGGAAATTCGCTAAAATTTCAGTGTTTCTTATATATCATCCAAATCGTCGAGATACGTAGAAATAGGAACGATTTAGAAATTCGGTTAATATTGACATTTTTCATGGAAATTCGCTAAAATTTCAGTTTTTCTTGGAAATTCGCTAAAATTTCAGTGTTTCTTATATATCATCCAAATCGTCGAGTTACGTAGAAATAGGAACGATTTAGAAATTCGGTTAATATTGACATTTTTCATGGAAATTCGCTAAAATTTCAGTTTTTCTTGGAAATTCGCTAAAATTTCAGTGTTTCTTATATATCATCCAAATCGTCGAGATACGTAGAAATAGGAACGATTTAGAAATTCGGTTAATATTGACATTTTTCATGGAAATTCGCTAAAATTTCAGTTTTTCTTGGAAATTCGCTAAAATTTCAGTGTTTCTTATATATCATCCAAATCGTCGAGTTACGTAGAAATAGAAACGATTTAGAAATTCTGTTAATTTTGACATTTTTCATGGAAATTCGCTAAAATTTCAGTTTTTCTTGGAAATTCGCTAAAATGTCAGTGTTTCTTATATATCATCCAAATCGTCGAGTTACGTAGAAATAGGAACGATTTAGAAATTCGGTTAATATTGACATTTTTCATGGAAATTCGCTAAAATTTCAGTTTTTCTTGGAAATTCGCTAAAATTTCAGTGTTTCTTACATATCATCCAAATCGTCGAGTTACGTAGAAATAGGAACGATTTAGAAATTCGGTTAATATTGACATTTTTCATGGAAATTCGCTAAAATTTCAGTTTTTCTTGGAAATTCGCTAAAATTTCAGTGTTTCTTATATATCATCCAAATCGTCGAGATACGTAGAAATAGGAACGATTTAGAAATTCGGTTAATATTGACATTTTTCATGGAAATTCGCTAAAATTTCAGTTTTTCTTGGAAATTCGCTAAAATTTCAGTGTTTCTTATATATCATCCAAATCGTCGAGTTACGTAGAAATAGGAACGATTTAGAAATTCGGTTAATTTTGACATTTTTCTTGGAAATTCGCTAAAATTTCAGTTTTTCTTGGAAATTCGCTAAAATTTCAGTGTTTCTTATATATCATCCAAATCGTCGAGATACGTAGAAATAGGAACGATTTAGAAATTCGGTTAATATTGACATTCTTCTTGGAAATTCGCTAAAATTTCAGTTTTTCTTGGAAATTCGCTAAAATTTCAGTGTTTCTTATATATCATCCAAATCGTCGAGTTACGTAGAAATAGGAACGATTTAGAAATTCTGTCAATTTTGACAATTTTATTGGAAATTCGCTAAAATTTCAGTTTTTCTTGGAAATTCGCTAAAATTTCAGTGTTTCTTATATATCATCCAAATCGTCGAGATACGTAGAAATAGGAACGATTTAGAAATTCGGTTAATTTTGACATTTTTCTTGGAAATTCGCTAAAATTTCAGTTTTTCTTGGAAATTCGCTAAAATTTCAGTGTTTCTTATATATAATCCAAATCGTCGAGATACGTAGAAATAGGAACGATTTAGAAATTCGGTTAATATTGACATTTTTCATGGAAATTCGCTAAAATTTCAGTTTTTCTTGGAAATTCGCTAAAATTTCAGTGTTTCTTATATATCATCCAAATCCTCGAGTTACGTAGAAATAGGAACGATTTAGAAATTCAGTTAATTTTGACATTTTTCATGGAAATTCGCTAAAATTTCAGTTTTTCTTGGAAATTCGCTAAAATGTCAGTGTTTCGTATATATCATCCAAATCGTCGAGTTACGTAGAAATAGGAACGATTTAGAAATTCGGTTAATATTGACCGTTTTCATGGAAATTCGCTAAAATTTCAGTTTTTCTTGGAAATTCGCTAAAATTTCAGTGTTTCTTATATATCATCCAAATCGTCGAGATACGTAGAAATAGGAACGATTTAGAAATTCGGTTAATATTGACATTTTAGCGAATTTCCAAGAAAAACTGAAATTTTAGCGAATTTCCATGAAAAATGTCAATATTAACCGAATTTCTAAATCGTTCCTATTTCTACGTAACTCGACGATTTGGATGATATATAAGAAACACTGAAATTTTAGCGAATTTCCAAGAAAAACTGAAATTTTAGCGAATTTCCATGAAAAATGTCAATATTAACCGAATTTCTAAATCGTTCCTATTTCTACGTATCTCGACGATTTGGATGATATATAAGAAACACTGAAATTTTAGCGAATTTCCAAGAAAAACTGAAATTTTAGCGAATTTCCATGAAAAATGTCAATATTAACCGAATTTCGAAATCGTTCCTATTTCTACGTATCTCGACGATTTGGATGATATATAAGAAACACTGAAATTTTAGCGAATTTCCAAGAAAAACTGAAATTTTAGCGAATTTCCAAGAAAAATGTCAATATTAACCGAATTTCTAAATCGTTCCTATTTCTACGTATCTCGACGATTTGGATGATATATAAGAAACACTGAAATTTTAGCGAATTTCCAAGAAAAACTGAAATTTTAGCGAATTTCCATGAAAAATGTCAATATTAACCGAATTTCTAAATCGTTCCTATTTCTACGTAACTCGACGATTTGGATGATATATAAGAAACACTGAAATTTTAGCGAATTTCCAAGAAAAACTGAAATTTTAGCGAATTTCCATGAAAAATGTCAATATTAACCGAATTTCTAAATCGTTCCTATTTCTACGTAACTCGACGATTTGGATGATATATAAGAAACACTGAAATTTTAGCGAATTTCCAAGAAAAACTGAAATTTTAGCGAATTTCCATGAAAAATGTCAATATTAACCGAATTTCTAAATCGTTCCTATTTCTACGTAACTCGACGATTTGGATGATATATAAGAAACACTGAAATTTTAGCGAATTTCCAAGAAAAACTGAAATTTTAGCGAATTTCCATGAAAAATGTCAATATTAACCGAATTTCTAAATCGTTCCTACATATATCGACGATTTGGATGATATATAAGAAACACTGAAATTTTAGCGAATTTCCAAGGAAAACTGAAATTTTAGCGAATTTCCAAGAAAAATGTCAATATTAACCGAATTTCTAAATCGTTCCTATTTCTACGTATCTCGACGATTTGGATGATATATAAGAAACACTGAAATTTTAGCGAATTTCCAAGAAAAACTGAAATTTTAGCGAATTTCCAAGAAAAACTGAAATTTTAGCGAATTTCCAAGAAAAATGTCAATATTAACCGAATTTCTAAATCGTTCCTATTTCTACGTATCTCGACGATTTGGATGATATATAAGAAACACTGAAATTTTAGCGAATTTCCAAGAAAAACTGAAATTTTAGCGAATTTCCAAGAAAAATGTCAATATTAACCGAATTTCTAAATCGTTCCTATTTCTACGTATCTCGACGATTTGGATGATATATAAGAAACACTGAAATTTTAGCGAATTTCCAAGAAAAACTGAAATTTTAGCGAATTTCCAAGAAAAATGTCAATATTAACCGAATTTCTAAATCGTTCCTATTTCTACGTAACTCGACGATTTGGACGATATATAAGAAACATTGAAATTTTAGCGAATTTCCAAGAAAAACTGAAATTTTAGCGAATTTCCATGAAAAATGTCAAAATTAACAGAATTTCTAAATCGTTCCTATTTCTACGTAACTCGACGATTTGGATGATATATAAGAAACACTGAAATTTTAGCGAATTTCCAAGAAAAACTGAAATTTTAGCGAATTTCCAAGAAAAATGTCAATATTAACCGAATTTCTAAATCGTTCCTATTTCTACGTAACTCGACGATTTGGATGATATATAAGAAACACTGAAATTTTAGCGAATTTCCAAGAAAAACTGAAATTTTAGCGAATTTCCATGAAAAATGTCAATATTAACCGAATTTCTAAATCGTTCCTATTTCTACGTAACTCGACGATTTGGATGATATATAAGAAACACTGAAATTTTAGCGAATTTACAAGAAAAATTGAAATTTTAGCGAATTTCCATGAAAAATGTCAATATTAACCGAATTTCTAAATCGTTCCTATTTCTACGTATCTCGACGATTTGGATGATATATAAGAAACACTGAAATTTTAGCGAATTTCCAAGAAAAACTGAAATTTTAGCGAATTTCCATGAAAAATGTCAATATTAACCGAATTTCTAAATCGTTCCTATTTCTACGTATCTCGACGATTTGGATGATATATAAGAAACACTGAAATTTTAGCGAATTTCCAAGAAAAACTGAAATTTTAGCGAATTTCCATGAAAAATGTCAATATTAACCGAATTTCTAAATCGTTCCTATTTCTACGTAACTCGACGATTTGGATGATATATAAGAAACACTGAAATTTTAGCGAATTTCCAAGAAAAACTGAAATTTTAGCGAATTTCCATGAAAAATGTCAATATTAACCGAATTTCTAAATCGTTCCTATTTCTACGTATCTCGACGATTTGGATGATATATAAGAAACACTGAAATTTTAGCGAATTTCCAAGAAAAACTGAAATTTTAGCGAATTTCCATGAAAAATGTCAATATTAACCGAATTTCTAAATCGTTCCTATTTCTACGTAACTCGACGATTTGGATGATATATAAGAAACATTGAAATTTTAGCGAATTTCCAAGAAAAATGTCAAAATTAACAGAATTTCTAAATCGTTCCTATTTCTACGTAACTCGACGATTTGGATGATATATAAGAAACACTGAAATTTTAGCGAATTTCCAAGAAAAACTGAAATTTTAGCGAATTTCCAAGAAAAATGTCAATATTAACCGAATTTCTAAATCGTTCCTATTTCTACGTATCTCGACGATTTGGATGATATATAAGAAACACTGAAATTTTAGCGAATTTCCAAGAAAAACTGAAATTTTAGCGAATTTCCAAGAAAAATGTCAAAATTAACAGAATTTCTAAATCGTTCCTATTTCTACGTAACTCGACGATTTGGATGATATATAAGAAACACTGAAATTTTAGCGAATTTCCAAGAAAAACTGAAATTTTAGCGAATTTCCAAGAAAAATGTCAATATTAACCGAATTTCTAAATCGTTCCTATTTCTACGTATCTCGACGATTTGGATGATATATAAGAAACACTGAAATTTTAGCGAATTTCCAAGAAAAACTGAAATTTTAGGGAATTTCCATGAAAAATGTCAATATTAACCGAATTTCTAAATCGTTCCTATTTCTACGTATCTCGACGATTTGGATGATATATAAGAAACACTGAAATTTTAGCGAATTTCCAAGAAAAACTGAAATTTTAGCGAATTTCCAAGAAAAATGTCAAAATTAACAGAATTTCTAAATCGTTCCTATTTCTACGTATCTCGACGATTTGGATGATATATAAGAAACACTGAAATTTTAGGGAATTTCCAAGAAAAACTGAAATTTTAGCGAATTTCCAAGAAAAATGTCAAAATTAACAGAATTTCTAAATCGTTCCTATTTCTACGTAACTCGACGATTTGGATGATATATAAGAAACACTGAAATTTTAGCGAATTTCCAAGAAAAACTGAAATTTTAGCGAATTTCCAAGAAAAATGTCAATATTAACCGAATTTCTAAATCGTTCCTATTTCTACGTATCTCGACGATTTGGATGATATATAAGAAACACTGAAATTTTAGCGAATTTCCAAGAAAAACTGAAATTTTAGCGAATTTCCATGAAAAATGTCAATATTAACCGAATTTCTAAATCGTTCCTATTTCTACGTATCTCGACGATTTGGATGATATATAAGAAACACTGAAATTTTAGCGAATTTCCAAGAAAAACTGAAATTTTAGCGAATTTCCAAGAAAAATGTCAATATTAACCGAATTTCTAAATCGTTCCTATTTCTACGTAACTCGACGATTTGGATGATATATAAGAAACACTGAAATTTTAGCGAATTTCCAAGAAAAACTGAAATTTTAGCGAATATCCATGAAAAATGTCAATATTAACCGAATTTCTAAATCGTTCCTATTTCTACGTAACTCGACGATTTGGACGATATATAAGAAACATTGAAATTTTAGCGAATTTCCAAGAAAAACTGAAATTTTAGCGAATTTCCATGAAAAATGTCAAAATTAACAGAATTTCTAAATCGTTCCTATTTCTACGTAACTCGACGATTTGGATGATATATAAGAAACACTGAAATTTTAGCGAATTTCCAAGAAAAACTGAAATTTTAGCGAATTTCCAAGAAAAATGTCAATATTAACAGAATTTCTAAATCGTTCCTATTTCTACGTAACTCGACGATTTGGATGATATATAAGAAACACTGAAATTTTAGCGAATTTCCAAGAAAAACTGAAATTTTAGCGAATTTCCAAGAAAAATGTCAATATTAACCGAATTTCTAAATCGTTCCTATTTCTACGTAACTCGACGATTTGGATGATATATAAGAAACACTGAAATTTTAGCGAATTTCCAAGAAAAACTGAAATTTTAGCGAATTTCCATGAAAAATGTCAATATTAACCGAATTTCTAAATCGTTCCTATTTCTACGTAACTCGACGATTTGGATGATATATAAGAAACACTGAAATTTTAGCGAATTTACAAGAAAAATTGAAATTTTAGCGAATTTCCATGAAAAATGTCAATATTAACCGAATTTCTAAATCGTTCCTATTTCTACGTATCTCGACGATTTGGATGATATATAAGAAACACTGAAATTTTAGCGAATTTCCAAGAAAAACTGAAATTTTAGCGAATTTCCATGAAAAATGTCAATATTAACCGAATTTCTAAATCGTTCCTATTTCTACGTATCTCGACGATTTGGATGATATATAAGAAACACTGAAATTTTAGCGAATTTCCAAGAAAAACTGAAATTTTAGCGAATTTCCATGAAAAATGTCAATATTAACCGAATTTCTAAATCGTTCCTATTTCTACGTAACTCGACGATTTGGATGATATATAAGAAACACTGAAATTTTAGCGAATTTCCAAGAAAAACTGAAATTTTAGCGAATTTCCATGAAAAATGTCAATATTAACCGAATTTCTAAATCGTTCCTATTTCTACGTATCTCGACGATTTGGATGATATATAAGAAACACTGAAATTTTAGCGAATTTCCAAGAAAAACTGAAATTTTAGCGAATTTCCATGAAAAATGTCAATATTAACCGAATTTCTAAATCGTTCCTATTTCTACGTAACTCGACGATTTGGATGATATATAAGAAACATTGAAATTTTAGCGAATTTCCAAGAAAAATGTCAAAATTAACAGAATTTCTAAATCGTTCCTATTTCTACGTAACTCGACGATTTGGATGATATATAAGAAACACTGAAATTTTAGCGAATTTCCAAGAAAAACTGAAATTTTAGCGAATTTCCAAGAAAAATGTCAATATTAACCGAATTTCTAAATCGTTCCTATTTCTACGTATCTCGACGATTTGGATGATATATAAGAAACACTGAAATTTTAGCGAATTTCCAAGAAAAACTGAAATTTTAGCGAATTTCCAAGAAAAATGTCAAAATTAACAGAATTTCTAAATCGTTCCTATTTCTACGTAACTCGACGATTTGGATGATATATAAGAAACACTGAAATTTTAGCGAATTTCCAAGAAAAACTGAAATTTTAGCGAATTTCCAAGAAAAATGTCAATATTAACCGAATTTCTAAATCGTTCCTATTTCTACGTATCTCGACGATTTGGATGATATATAAGAAACACTGAAATTTTAGCGAATTTCCAAGAAAAACTGAAATTTTAGGGAATTTCCATGAAAAATGTCAATATTAACCGAATTTCTAAATCGTTCCTATTTCTACGTATCTCGACGATTTGGATGATATATAAGAAACACTGAAATTTTAGCGAATTTCCAAGAAAAACTGAAATTTTAGCGAATTTCCAAGAAAAATGTCAAAATTAACAGAATTTCTAAATCGTTCCTATTTCTACGTATCTCGACGATTTGGATGATATATAAGAAACACTGAAATTTTAGGGAATTTCCAAGAAAAACTGAAATTTTAGCGAATTTCCAAGAAAAATGTCAAAATTAACAGAATTTCTAAATCGTTCCTATTTCTACGTAACTCGACGATTTGGATGATATATAAGAAACACTGAAATTTTAGCGAATTTCCAAGAAAAACTGAAATTTTAGCGAATTTCCAAGAAAAATGTCAATATTAACCGAATTTCTAAATCGTTCCTATTTCTACGTATCTCGACGATTTGGATGATATATAAGAAACACTGAAATTTTAGCGAATTTCCAAGAAAAACTGAAATTTTAGCGAATTTCCATGAAAAATGTCAATATTAACCGAATTTCTAAATCGTTCCTATTTCTACGTATCTCGACGATTTGGATGATATATAAGAAACACTGAAATTTTAGCGAATTTCCAAGAAAAACTGAAATTTTAGCGAATTTCCAAGAAAAATGTCAATATTAACCGAATTTCTAAATCGTTCCTATTTCTACGTAACTCGACGATTTGGATGATATATAAGAAACACTGAAATTTTAGCGAATTTCCAAGAAAAACTGAAATTTTAGCGAATTTCCATGAAAAATGTCAATATTAACCGAATTTCTAAATCGTTCCTATTTCTACGTAACTCGACGATTTGGATGATATATAAGAAACACTGAAATTTTAGCGAATTTCCAAGAAAAACTGAAATTTTAGCGAATTTCCATGAAAAATGTCAATATTAACCGAATTTCTAAATCGTTCCAATTTCTACGTATCTCGACGATTTGAATGATATATAAGAAACACTGAAATTTTAGCGAATTTCCAAGAAAAACTGAAATTTTAGCGAATTTCCATGAAAAATGTCAATATTAACCGAATTTCTAAATCGTTCCTATTTCTACGTAACTCGACGATTTGGATGATATATAAGAAACACTGAAATTTTAGCGAATTTCCAAGAAAAACTGAAATTTTAGCGAATTTCCATGAAAAATGTCAATATTAACCGAATTTCTAAATCGTTCCTATTTCTACGTATCTCGACGATTTGGATGATATATAAGAAACACTGAAATTTTAGCGAATTTCCAAGAAAAACTGAAATTTTAGCGAATTTCCATGAAAAATGTCAATATTAACCGAATTTCTAAATCGTTCCTATTTCTACGTATCTCGACGATTTGGATGATATATAAGAAACACTGAAATTTTAGCGAATCTCCAAGGAAAACTGAAATTTTAGCGAATTTCCATGAAAAATGTCAATATTAACCGAATTTCTAAATCGTTCCTATTTCTACGTATCTCGACGATTTGGATGATATATAATAAACACTGAAATTTTAGCGAATTTCCAAGAAAAACTGAAATTTTAGCGAATTTCCATGAAAAATGTCAATATTAACCAAATTTCTAAATCGTTCCTATTTCTACGTAACTCGACGATTTGGATGATATGTAAGAAACACTGAAATTTTAGCGAATTTCCAAAAAAAACTGAAATTTTAGCGAATTTCCATGAAAAATGTCAATATTAACCAAATTTCTAAATCGTTCCTATTTCTACGTAACTCGACGATTTGGATGGTATGTAAGAAACACTGAAATTTTAGCGAATTTCCAAGAAAAACTGAAATTTTAGCGAATTTCCATGAAAAATGTCAATATTAACCAAATTTCTAAATCGTTCCTATTTCTACGTAACTCGACGATTTGGATGATATGTAAGAAACACTGAAATTTTAGCGAATTTCCAAGAAAAACTGAAATTTTAGCGAATTTCCATGAAAAATGTCAATATTAACCGAATTTCTAAATCGTTCCTATTTCTACGTATCTCGACGATTTGGATGATATATAAGAAAAACTGAAATTTTAGCGAATTTCCATGAAAAATGTCAAAATTAACAGAATTTCTAAATCGTTCCTATTTCTACGTAACTCGACGATTTGGATGATATATAAGAAACACTGAAATTTTAGCGAATTTCCAAGAAAAACTGAAATTTTAGCGAATTTCCAAGAAAAATGTCAATATTAACAGAATTTCTAAATCGTTCCTATTTCTACGTAACTCGACGATTTGGATGATATATAAGAAACACTGAAATTTTAGCGAATTTCCAAGAAAAACTGAAATTTTAGCGAATTTCCAAGAAAAATGTCAATATTAACCGAATTTCTAAATCGTTCCTATTTCTACGTAACTCGACGATTTGGATGATATATAAGAAACACTGAAATTTTAGCGAATTTCCAAGAAAAACTGAAATTTTAGCGAATTTCCATGAAAAATGTCAATATTAACCGAATTTCTAAATCGTTCCTATTTCTACGTAACTCGACGATAGGGATGATATATAAGAAACACTGAAATTTTAGCGAATTTACAAGAAAAATTGAAATTTTAGCGAATTTCCATGAAAAATGTCAATATTAACCGAATTTCTAAATCGTTCCTATTTCTACGTATCTCGACGATTTGGATGATATATAAGAAACACTGAAATTTTAGCGAATTTCCAAGAAAAACTGAAATTTTAGCGAATTTCCATGAAAAATGTCAATATTAACCGAATTTCTAAATCGTTCCTACATATATCGACGATTTGGATGATATATAAGAAACACTGAAATTTTAGCGAATTTCCAAGGAAAACTGAAATTTTAGCGAATTTCCAAGAAAAATGTCAATATTAACCGAATTTCTAAATCGTTCCTATTTCTACGTATCTCGACGATTTGGATGATATATAAGAAACACTGAAATTTTAGCGAATTTCCAAGAAAAACTGAAATTTTAGCGAATTTCCAAGAAAAACTGAAATTTTAGCGAATTTCCAAGAAAAATGTCAATATTAACCGAATTTCTAAATCGTTCCTATTTCTACGTATCTCGACGATTTGGATGATATATAAGAAACACTGAAATTTTAGCGAATTTCCAAGAAAAACTGAAATTTTAGCGAATTTCCAAGAAAAATGTCAATATTAACCGAATTTCTAAATCGTTCCTATTTCTACGTATCTCGACGATTTGGATGATATATAAGAAACACTGAAATTTTAGCGAATTTCCAAGAAAAACTGAAATTTTAGCGAATTTCCAAGAAAAATGTCAATATTAACCGAATTTCTAAATCGTTCCTATTTCTACGTAACTCGACGATTTGGATGATATATAAGAAACACTGAAATTTTAGCGAATTTCCAAGAAAAACTGAAATTTTAGCGAATTTCCATGAAAAATGTCAATATTAACCGAATTTCTAAATCGTTCCTATTTCTACGTAACTCGACGATTTGGACGATATATAAGAAACATTGAAATTTTAGCGAATTTCCAAGAAAAACTGAAATTTTAGCGAATTTCCATGAAAAATGTCAAAATTAACAGAATTTCTAAATCGTTCCTATTTCTACGTAACTCGACGATTTGGATGATATATAAGAAACACTGAAATTTTAGCGAATTTCCAAGAAAAACTGAAATTTTAGCGAATTTCCAAGAAAAATGTCAATATTAACAGAATTTCTAAATCGTTCCTATTTCTACGTAACTCGACGATTTGGATGATATATAAGAAACACTGAAATTTTAGCGAATTTCCAAGAAAAACTGAAATTTTAGCGAATTTCCATGAAAAATGTCAATATTAACCGAATTTCTAAATCGTTCCTATTTCTACGTAACTCGACGATTTGGATGATATATAAGAAACACTGAAATTTTAGCGAATTTACAAGAAAAATTGAAATTTTAGCGAATTTCCATGAAAAATGTCAATATTAACCGAATTTCTAAATCGTTCCTATTTCTACGTATCTCGACGATTTGGATGATATATAAGAAACACTGAAATTTTAGCGAATTTCCAAGAAAAACTGAAATTTTAGCGAATTTCCATGAAAAATGTCAATATTAACCGAATTTCTAAATCGTTCCTATTTCCACGTATCTCGACGATTTGGATGATATATAAGAAACACTGAAATTTTAGCGAATTTCCAAGAAAAACTGAAATTTTAGCGAATTTCCATGAAAAATGTCAATATTAACCGAATTTCTAAATCGTTCCTATTCCTACGTAACTCGACGATTTGGATGATATATAAGAAACACTGAAATTTTAGCGAATTTCCAAGAAAAACTGAAATTTTAGCGAATTTCCATGAAAAATGTCAATATTAACCGAATTTCTAAATCGTTCCTATTTCTACGTATCTCGACAATTTGGATGATATATAAGAAACACTGAAATTTTAGCGAATTTCCAAGAAAAACTGAAATTTTAGCGAATTTCCATGAAAAATGTCAATATTAACCGAATTTCTAAATCGTTCCTATTTCTACGTAACTCGACGATTTGGATGATATATAAGAAACACTGAAATTTTAGCGAATTTCCAAGAAAAACTGAAATTTTAGCGAATTTCCAAGAAAAATGTCAAAATTAACAGAATTTCTAAATCGTTCCTATTTCTACGTAACTCGACGATTTGGATGATATATAAGAAACACTGAAATTTTAGCGAATTTCCAAGAAAAACTGAAATTTTAGCGAATTTCCAAGAAAAATGTCAATATTAACCGAATTTCTAAATCGTTCCTATTTCTACGTATCTCGACGATTTGGATGATATATAAGAAACACTGAAATTTTAGCGAATTTCCAAGAAAAACTGAAATTTTAGCGAATTTCCAAGAAAAATGTCAAAATTAACAGAATTTCTAAATCGTTCCTATTTCTACGTAACTCGACGATTTGGATGATATATAAGAAACACTGAAATTTTAGCGAATTTCCAAGAAAAACTGAAATTTTAGCGAATTTCCAAGAAAAATGTCAATATTAACCGAATTTCTAAATCGTTCCTATTTCTACGTATCTCGACGATTTGGATGATATATAAGAAACACTGAAATTTTAGCGAATTTCCAAGAAAAACTGAAATTTTAGGGAATTTCCATGAAAAATGTCAATATTAACCGAATTTCTAAATCGTTCCTATTTCTACGTATCTCGACGATTTGGATGATATATAAGAAACACTGAAATTTTAGCGAATTTCCAAGAAAAACTGAAATTTTAGCGAATTTCCAAGAAAAATGTCAAAATTAACAGAATTTCTAAATCGTTCCTATTTCTACGTAACTCGACGATTTGGATGATATATAAGAAACACTGAAATTTTAGCGAATTTCCAAGAAAAACTGAAATTTTAGCGAATTTCCAAGAAAAATGTCAATATTAACAGAATTTCTAAATCGTTCCTATTTCTACGTAACTCGACGATTTGGATGATATATAAGAAACACTGAAATTTTAGCGAATTTCCAAGAAAAACTGAAATTTTAGCGAATTTCCATGAAAAATGTCAATATTAACCGAATTTCTAAATCGTTCCTATTTCTACGTAACTCGACGATTTGGATGATATATAAGAAACACTGAAATTTTAGCGAATTTACAAGAAAAATTGAAATTTTAGCGAATTTCCATGAAAAATGTCAATATTAACCGAATTTCTAAATCGTTCCTATTTCTACGTATCTCGACGATTTGGATGATATATAAGAAACACTGAAATTTTAGCGAATTTCCAAGAAAAACTGAAATTTTAGCGAATTTCCATGAAAAATGTCAATATTAACCGAATTTCTAAATCGTTCCTATTTCTACGTATCTCGACGATTTGGATGATATATAAGAAACACTGAAATTTTAGCGAATTTCCAAGAAAAACTGAAATTTTAGCGAATTTCCATGAAAAATGTCAATATTAACCGAATTTCTAAATCGTTCCTATTTCTACGTAACTCGACGATTTGGATGATATATAAGAAACACTGAAATTTTAGCGAATTTCCAAGAAAAACTGAAATTTTAGCGAATTTCCATGAAAAATGTCAATATTAACCGAATTTCTAAATCGTTCCTATTTCTACGTATCTCGACAATTTGGATGATATATAAGAAACACTGAAATTTTAGCGAATTTCCAAGAAAAACTGAAATTTTAGCGAATTTCCATGAAAAATGTCAATATTAACCGAATTTCTAAATCGTTCCTATTTCTACGTAACTCGACGATTTGGATGATATATAAGAAACACTGAAATTTTAGCGAATTTCCAAGAAAAACTGAAATTTTAGCGAATTTCCAAGAAAAATGTCAAAATTAACAGAATTTCTAAATCGTTCCTATTTCTACGTAACTCGACGATTTGGATGATATATAAGAAACACTGAAATTTTAGCGAATTTCCAAGAAAAACTGAAATTTTAGCGAATTTCCAAGAAAAATGTCAATATTAACCGAATTTCTAAATCGTTCCTATTTCTACGTATCTCGACGATTTGGATGATATATAAGAAACACTGAAATTTTAGCGAATTTCCAAGAAAAACTGAAATTTTAGCGAATTTCCAAGAAAAATGTCAAAATTAACAGAATTTCTAAATCGTTCCTATTTCTACGTAACTCGACGATTTGGATGATATATAAGAAACACTGAAATTTTAGCGAATTTCCAAGAAAAACTGAAATTTTAGCGAATTTCCAAGAAAAATGTCAATATTAACCGAATTTCTAAATCGTTCCTATTTCTACGTATCTCGACGATTTGGATGATATATAAGAAACACTGAAATTTTAGGGAATTTCCAAGAAAAACTGAAATTTTAGGGAATTTCCATGAAAAATGTCAATATTAACCGAATTTCTAAATCGTTCCTATTTCTACGTATCTCGACGATTTGGATGATATATAAGAAACACTGAAATTTTAGCGAATTTCCAAGAAAAACTGAAATTTTAGCGAATTTCCAAGAAAAATGTCAAAATTAACAGAATTTCTAAATCGTTCCTATTTCTACGTATCTCGACGATTTGGATGATATATAAGAAACACTGAAATTTTAGGGAATTTCCAAGAAAAACTGAAATTTTAGCGAATTTCCAAGAAAAATGTCAAAATTAACAGAATTTCTAAATCGTTCCTATTTCTACGTAACTCGACGATTTGGATGATATATAAGAAACACTGAAATTTTAGCGAATTTCCAAGAAAAACTGAAATTTTAGCGAATTTCCAAGAAAAATGTCAATATTAACCGAATTTCTAAATCGTTCCTATTTCTACGTATCTCGACGATTTGGATGATATATAAGAAACACTGAAATTTTAGCGAATTTCCAAGAAAAACTGAAATTTTAGCGAATTTCCATGAAAAATGTCAATATTAACCGAATTTCTAAATCGTTCCTACATATATCGACGATTTGGATGATATATAAGAAACACTGAAATTTTAGCGAATTTCCAAGGAAAACTGAAATTTTAGCGAATTTCCATGAAAAATGTCAATATTAACCGAATTTCTAAATCGTTCCTATTTCTACGTATCTCGACGATTTGGATGATATATAAGAAACACTGAAATTTTAGCGAATTTCCAAGAAAAACTGAAATTTTAGCGAATTTCCATGAAAAATGTCAATATTAACCGAATTTCTAAATCGTTCCTATTTCTACGTAACTCGACGATTTGGATGATATATAAGAAACACTGAAATTTTAGCGAATTTCCATGAAAAATGTCAATAGTAACCGAATTTCTAAATCGTTCCTACATATATCGACGATTTGGATGATATATAAGAAACACTGAAATTTTAGCGAATTGCCAAGAAAAACTGAAATTTTAGCGAATTTCCATGAAAAATGTCAATATTAACCGAATTTCTAAATCGTTCCTATTTCTACGTAACTCGACGATTTGGACGATATATAAAAAACATTGAAATTTTAGCGAATTTCCAAGAAAAACTGAAATTTTAGCGAATTTCCATGAAAAATGTCAAAATTAACAGAATTTCTAAATCGTTCCTATTTCTACGTAACTCGACGATTTGGATGATATATAAGAAACACTGAAATTTTAGCGAATTTCCAAGAAAAACTGAAATTTTAGCGAATTTCCAAGAAAAATGTCAATATTAACAGAATTTCTAAATCGTTCCTATTTCTACGTAACTCGACGATTTGGATGATATATAAGAAACACTGAAATTTTAGCGAATTTCCAAGAAAAACTGAAATTTTAGCGAATTTCCAAGAAAAATGTCAATATTAACAGAATTTCTAAATCGTTCCTATTTCTACGTAACTCGACGATTTGGATGATATATAAGAAACACTGAAATTTTAGCGAATTTCCAAGAAAAACTGAAATTTTAGCGAATTTCCATGAAAAATGTCAATATTAACCGAATTTCTAAATCGTTCCTATTTCTACGTAACTCGACGATTTGGATGATATATAAGAAACACTGAAATTTTAGCGAATTTACAAGAAAAATTGAAATTTTAGCGAATTTCCATGAAAAATGTCAATATTAACCGAATTTCTAAATCGTTCCTATTTCTACGTATCTCGACGATTTGGATGATATATAAGAAACACTGAAATTTTAGCGAATTTCCAAGAAAAACTGAAATTTTAGCGAATTTCCATGAAAAATGTCAATATTAACCGAATTTCTAAATCGTTCCTATTTCTACGTATCTCGACGATTTGGATGATATATAAGAAACACTGAAATTTTAGCGAATTTCCAAGAAAAACTGAAATTTTAGCGAATTTCCATGAAAAATGTCAATATTAACCGAATTTCTAAATCGTTCCTATTTCTACGTATCTCGACGATTTGGATGATATATAAGAAACACTGAAATTTTAGCGAATTTCCAAGAAAAACTGAAATTTTAGCGAATTTCCAAGAAAAATGTCAAAATTAACAGAATTTCTAAATCGTTCCTATTTCTACGTAACTCGACGATTTGGATGATATATAAGAAACACTGAAATTTTAGCGAATTTCCAAGAAAAACTGAAATTTTAGCGAATTTCCAAGAAAAATGTCAATATTAACCGAATTTCTAAATCGTTCCTATTTCTACGTATCTCGACGATTTGGATGATATATAAGAAACACTGAAATTTTAGCGAATTTCCAAGAAAAACTGAAATTTTAGGGAATTTCCATGAAAAATGTCAATATTAACCGAATTTCTAAATCGTTCCTATTTCTACGTATCTCGACGATTTGGATGATATATAAGAAACACTGAAATTTTAGCGAATTTCCAAGAAAAACTGAAATTTTAGCGAATTTCCAAGAAAAATGTCAAAATTAACAGAATTTCTAAATCGTTCCTATTTCTACGTATCTCGACGATTTGGATGATATATAAGAAACACTGAAATTTTAGGGAATTTCCAAGAAAAACTGAAATTTTAGCGAATTTCCAAGAAAAATGTCAAAATTAACAGAATTTCTAAATCGTTCCTATTTCTACGTAACTCGACGATTTGGATGATATATAAGAAACACTGAAATTTTAGCGAATTTCCAAGAAAAACTGAAATTTTAGCGAATTTCCAAGAAAAATGTCAATATTAACCGAATTTCTAAATCGTTCCTATTTCTACGTATCTCGACGATTTGGATGATATATAAGAAACACTGAAATTTTAGCGAATTTCCAAGAAAAACTGAAATTTTAGCGAATTTCCATGAAAAATGTCAATATTAACCGAATTTCTAAATCGTTCCTACATATATCGACGATTTGGATGATATATAAGAAACACTGAAATTTTAGCGAATTTCCAAGGAAAACTGAAATTTTAGCGAATTTCCATGAAAAATGTCAATATTAACCGAATTTCTAAATCGTTCCTATTTCTACGTATCTCGACGATTTGGATGATATATAAGAAACACTGAAATTTTAGCGAATTTCCAAGAAAAACTGAAATTTTAGCGAATTTCCATGAAAAATGTCAATATTAACCGAATTTCTAAATCGTTCCTATTTCTACGTAACTCGACGATTTGGATGATATATAAGAAACACTGAAATTTTAGCGAATTTCCAAGAAAAACTGAAATTTTAGCGAATTTCCATGAAAAATGTCAATATTAACCGAATTTCTAAATCGTTCCTACATATATCGACGATTTGGATGATATATAAGAAACACTGAAATTTTAGGGAATTTCCAAGAAAAACTGAAATTTTAGCGAATTTCCAAGAAAAATGTCAAAATTAACAGAATTTCTAAATCGTTCCTATTTCTACGTAACTCGACGATTTGGATGATATATAAGAAACACTGAAATTTTAGCGAATTTACAAGAAAAATTGAAATTTTAGCGAATTTCCATGAAAAATGTCAATATTAACCGAATTTCTAAATCGTTCCTATTTCTACGTATCTCGACGATTTGGATGATATATAAGAAACACTGAAATTTTAGCGAATTTCCAAGAAAAACTGAAATTTTAGCGAATTTCCATGAAAAATGTCAATATTAACCGAATTTCTAAATCGTTCCTATTTCTACGTATCTCGACGATTTGGATGATATATAAGAAACACTGAAATTTTAGCGAATTTCCAAGAAAAACTGAAATTTTAGCGAATTTCCATGAAAAATGTCAATATTAACCGAATTTCTAAATCGTTCCTATTTCTACGTAACTCGACGATTTGGATGATATATAAGAAACACTGAAATTTTAGCGAATTTCCAAGAAAAACTGAAATTTTAGCGAATTTCCATGAAAAATGTCAATATTAACCGAATTTCTAAATCGTTCCTATTTCTACGTATCTCGACAATTTGGATGATATATAAGAAACACTGAAATTTTAGCGAATTTCCAAGAAAAACTGAAATTTTAGCGAATTTCCATGAAAAATGTCAATATTAACCGAATTTCTAAATCGTTCCTATTTCTACGTAACTCGACGATTTGGATGATATATAAGAAACACTGAAATTTTAGCGAATTTCCAAGAAAAACTGAAATTTTAGCGAATTTCCAAGAAAAATGTCAATATTAACCGAATTTCTAAATCGTTCCTATTTCTACGTATCTCGACGATTTGGATGATATATAAGAAACACTGAAATTTTAGCGAATTTCCAAGAAAAACTGAAATTTTAGCGAATTTCCATGAAAAATGTCAATATTAACCGAATTTCTAAATCGTTCCTATTTCTACGTATCTCGACAATTTGGATGATATATAAGAAACACTGAAATTTTAGCGAATTTCCAAGAAAAACTGAAATTTTAGCGAATTTCCATGAAAAATGTCAATATTAACCGAATTTCTAAATCGTTCCTATTTCTACGTAACTCGACGATTTGGATGATATATAAGAAACACTGAAATTTTAGCGAATTTCCAAGAAAAACTGAAATTTTAGCGAATTTCCAAGAAAAATGTCAAAATTAACAGAATTTCTAAATCGTTCCTATTTCTACGTAACTCGACGATTTGGATGATATATAAGAAACACTGAAATTTTAGCGAATTTCCAAGAAAAACTGAAATTTTAGCGAATTTCCAAGAAAAATGTCAAAATTAACAGAATTTCTAAATCGTTCCTATTTCTACGTAACTCGACGATTTGGATGATATATAAGAAACACTGAAATTTTAGCGAATTTCCAAGAAAAACTGAAATTTTAGCGAATTTCCAAGAAAAATGTCAATATTAACCGAATTTCTAAATCGTTCCTATTTCTACGTATCTCGACGATTTGGATGATATATAAGAAACACTGAAATTTTAGCGAATTTCCAAGAAAAACTGAAATTTTAGCGAATTTCCAAGAAAAATGTCAAAATTAACAGAATTTCTAAATCGTTCCTATTTCTACGTAACTCGACGATTTGGATGATATATAAGAAACACTGAAATTTTAGCGAATTTCCAAGAAAAACTGAAATTTTAGCGAATTTCCAAGAAAAATGTCAATATTAACCGAATTTCTAAATCGTTCCTATTTCTACGTATCTCGACGATTTGGATGATATATAAGAAACACTGAAATTTTAGGGAATTTCCAAGAAAAACTGAAATTTTAGGGAATTTCCATGAAAAATGTCAATATTAACCGAATTTCTAAATCGTTCCTATTTCTACGTATCTCGACGATTTGGATGATATATAAGAAACACTGAAATTTTAGCGAATTTCCAAGAAAAACTGAAATTTTAGCGAATTTCCAAGAAAAATGTCAAAATTAACAGAATTTCTAAATCGTTCCTATTTCTACGTATCTCGACGATTTGGATGATATATAAGAAACACTGAAATTTTAGGGAATTTCCAAGAAAAACTGAAATTTTAGCGAATTTCCAAGAAAAATGTCAAAATTAACAGAATTTCTAAATCGTTCCTATTTCTACGTAACTCGACGATTTGGATGATATATAAGAAACACTGAAATTTTAGCGAATTTCCAAGAAAAACTGAAATTTTAGCGAATTTCCAAGAAAAATGTCAATATTAACCGAATTTCTAAATCGTTCCTATTTCTACGTATCTCGACGATTTGGATGATATATAAGAAACACTGAAATTTTAGCGAATTTCCAAGAAAAACTGAAATTTTAGCGAATTTCCATGAAAAATGTCAATATTAACCGAATTTCTAAATCGTTCCTACATATATCGACGATTTGGATGATATATAAGAAACACTGAAATTTTAGCGAATTTCCAAGGAAAACTGAAATTTTAGCGAATTTCCATGAAAAATGTCAATATTAACCGAATTTCTAAATCGTTCCTATTTCTACGTATCTCGACGATTTGGATGATATATAAGAAACACTGAAATTTTAGCGAATTTCCAAGAAAAACTGAAATTTTAGCGAATTTCCATGAAAAATGTCAATATTAACCGAATTTCTAAATCGTTCCTATTTCTACGTAACTCGACGATTTGGATGATATATAAGAAACACTGAAATTTTAGCGAATTTCCATGAAAAATGTCAATATTAACCGAATTTCTAAATCGTTCCTACATATATCGACGATTTGGATGATATATAAGAAACACTGAAATTTTAGCGAATTGCCAAGAAAAACTGAAATTTTAGCGAATTTCCATGAAAAATGTCAATATTAACCGAATTTCTAAATCGTTCCTATTTCTACGTAACTCGACGATTTGGACGATATATAAAAAACATTGAAATTTTAGCGAATTTCCAAGAAAAACTGAAATTTTAGCGAATTTCCATGAAAAATGTCAAAATTAACAGAATTTCTAAATCGTTCCTATTTCTACGTAACTCGACGATTTGGATGATATATAAGAAACACTGAAATTTTAGCGAATTTCCAAGAAAAACTGAAATTTTAGCGAATTTCCAAGAAAAATGTCAATATTAACAGAATTTCTAAATCGTTCCTATTTCTACGTAACTCGACGATTTGGATGATATATAAGAAACACTGAAATTTTAGCGAATTTCCAAGAAAAACTGAAATTTTAGCGAATTTCCAAGAAAAATGTCAATATTAACAGAATTTCTAAATCGTTCCTATTTCTACGTAACTCGACGATTTGGATGATATATAAGAAACACTGAAATTTTAGCGAATTTCCAAGAAAAACTGAAATTTTAGCGAATTTCCATGAAAAATGTCAATATTAACCGAATTTCTAAATCGTTCCTATTTCTACGTAACTCGACGATTTGGATGATATATAAGAAACACTGAAATTTTAGCGAATTTACAAGAAAAATTGAAATTTTAGCGAATTTCCATGAAAAATGTCAATATTAACCGAATTTCTAAATCGTTCCTATTTCTACGTATCTCGACGATTTGGATGATATATAAGAAACACTGAAATTTTAGCGAATTTCCAAGAAAAACTGAAATTTTAGCGAATTTCCATGAAAAATGTCAATATTAACCGAATTTCTAAATCGTTCCTATTTCTACGTATCTCGACGATTTGGATGATATATAAGAAACACTGAAATTTTAGCGAATTTCCAAGAAAAACTGAAATTTTAGCGAATTTCCATGAAAAATGTCAATATTAACCGAATTTCTAAATCGTTCCTATTTCTACGTATCTCGACGATTTGGATGATATATAAGAAACACTGAAATTTTAGCGAATTTCCAAGAAAAACTGAAATTTTAGCGAATTTCCAAGAAAAATGTCAAAATTAACAGAATTTCTAAATCGTTCCTATTTCTACGTAACTCGACGATTTGGATGATATATAAGAAACACTGAAATTTTAGCGAATTTCCAAGAAAAACTGAAATTTTAGCGAATTTCCAAGAAAAATGTCAATATTAACCGAATTTCTAAATCGTTCCTATTTCTACGTATCTCGACGATTTGGATGATATATAAGAAACACTGAAATTTTAGCGAATTTCCAAGAAAAACTGAAATTTTAGGGAATTTCCATGAAAAATGTCAATATTAACCGAATTTCTAAATCGTTCCTATTTCTACGTATCTCGACGATTTGGATGATATATAAGAAACACTGAAATTTTAGCGAATTTCCAAGAAAAACTGAAATTTTAGCGAATTTCCAAGAAAAATGTCAAAATTAACAGAATTTCTAAATCGTTCCTATTTCTACGTATCTCGACGATTTGGATGATATATAAGAAACACTGAAATTTTAGGGAATTTCCAAGAAAAACTGAAATTTTAGCGAATTTCCAAGAAAAATGTCAAAATTAACAGAATTTCTAAATCGTTCCTATTTCTACGTAACTCGACGATTTGGATGATATATAAGAAACACTGAAATTTTAGCGAATTTCCAAGAAAAACTGAAATTTTAGCGAATTTCCAAGAAAAATGTCAATATTAACCGAATTTCTAAATCGTTCCTATTTCTACGTATCTCGACGATTTGGATGATATATAAGAAACACTGAAATTTTAGCGAATTTCCAAGAAAAACTGAAATTTTAGCGAATTTCCATGAAAAATGTCAATATTAACCGAATTTCTAAATCGTTCCTACATATATCGACGATTTGGATGATATATAAGAAACACTGAAATTTTAGCGAATTTCCAAGGAAAACTGAAATTTTAGCGAATTTCCATGAAAAATGTCAATATTAACCGAATTTCTAAATCGTTCCTATTTCTACGTATCTCGACGATTTGGATGATATATAAGAAACACTGAAATTTTAGCGAATTTCCAAGAAAAACTGAAATTTTAGCGAATTTCCATGAAAAATGTCAATATTAACCGAATTTCTAAATCGTTCCTATTTCTACGTAACTCGACGATTTGGATGATATATAAGAAACACTGAAATTTTAGCGAATTTCCAAGAAAAACTGAAATTTTAGCGAATTTCCATGAAAAATGTCAATATTAACCGAATTTCTAAATCGTTCCTACATATATCGACGATTTGGATGATATATAAGAAACACTGAAATTTTAGGGAATTTCCAAGAAAAACTGAAATTTTAGCGAATTTCCAAGAAAAATGTCAAAATTAACAGAATTTCTAAATCGTTCCTATTTCTACGTAACTCGACGATTTGGATGATATATAAGAAACACTGAAATTTTAGCGAATTTCCAAGAAAAACTGAAATTTTAGCGAATTTCCAAGAAAAATGTCAATATTAACCGAATTTCTAAATCGTTCCTATTTCTACGTAACTCGACGATTTGGATGATATATAAGAAAAACTGAAATTTTAGCGAATTTCCAAGAAAAATGTCAAAATTAACAGAATTTCTAAATCGTTCCTATTTCTACGTAACTCGACGATTTGGATGATATATAAGAAACACTGAAATTTTAGCGAATTTCCAAGAAAAACTGAAATTTTAGCGAATTTCCAAGAAAAATGTCAATATTAACCGAATTTCTAAATCGTTCCTATTTCTACGTATCTCGACGATTTGGATGATATATAAGAAACACTGAAATTTTAGGGAATTTCCAAGAAAAACTGAAATTTTAGCGAATTTCCAAGAAAAATGTCAAAATTAACAGAATTTCTAAATCGTTCCTATTTCTACGTAACTCGACGATTTGGATGATATATAAGAAACACTGAAATTTTAGCGAATTTCCAAGAAAAACTGAAATTTTAGCGAATTTCCAAGAAAAATGTCAATATTAACCGAATTTCTAAATCGTTCCTATTTCTACGTAACTCGACGATTTGGATGATATATAAGAAAAACTGAAATTTTAGCGAATTTCCAAGAAAAATGTCAAAATTAACAGAATTTCTAAATCGTTCCTATTTCTACGTAACTCGACGATTTGGATGATATATAAGAAACACTGAAATTTTAGCGAATTTCCAAGAAAAACTGAAATTTTAGCGAATTTCCAAGAAAAATGTCAATATTAACCGAATTTCTAAATCGTTCCTATTTCTACGTATCTCGACGATTTGGATGATATATAAGAAACACTGAAATTTTAGGGAATTTCCAAGAAAAACTGAAATTTTAGCGAATTTCCAAGAAAAATGTCAAAATTAACAGAATTTCTAAATCGTTCCTATTTCTACGTAACTCGACGATTTGGATGATATATAAGAAACACTGAAATTTTAGCGAATTTCCAAGAAAAACTGAAATTTTAGCGAATTTCCAAGAAAAATGTCAATATTAACCGAATTTCTAAATCGTTCCTATTTCTACGTAACTCGACGATTTGGATGATATATAAGAAAAACTGAAATTTTAGCGAATTTCCAAGAAAAATGTCAAAATTAACAGAATTTCTAAATCGTTCCTATTTCTACGTAACTCGACGATTTGGATGATATATAAGAAACACTGAAATTTTAGCGAATTTCCAAGAAAAACTGAAATTTTAGCGAATTTCCAAGAAAAATGTCAATATTAACCGAATTTCTAAATCGTTCCTATTTCTACGTATCTCGACGATTTGGATGATATATAAGAAACACTGAAATTTTAGGGAATTTCCAAGAAAAACTGAAATTTTAGCGAAT
Source organism: Agrilus biguttatus (assembly GCA_963921985.1). NCBI lineage: Eukaryota > Metazoa > Arthropoda > Insecta > Coleoptera > Buprestidae > Agrilus > Agrilus biguttatus. The sequence goes on along the minus strand of OY998117.1, from coordinate 20,133,988 downwards.
TTCCAAGAAAAATGTCAAAATTAACAGAATTTCTAAATCGTTCCTATTTCTACGTAACTCGACGATTTGGATGATATATAAGAAACACTGAAATTTTAGCGAATTTCCAAGAAAAACTGAAATTTTAGCGAATTTCCAAGAAAAATGTCAAAATTAACAGAATTTCTAAATCGTTCCTATTTCTACGTAACTCGACGATTTGGATGATATATAAGAAACACTGAAATTTTAGCGAATTTCCAAGAAAAACTGAAATTTTAGCGAATTTCCATGAAAAATGTCAATATTAACCGAATTTCTAAATCGTTCCTATTTCTACGTATCTCGACGATTTGGATGATATATAAGAAACACTGAAATTTTAGCGAATTTCCAAGAAAAACTGAAATTTTAGCGAATTTCCAAGAAAAATGTCAATATTAACCGAATTTCTAAATCGTTCCTATTTCTACGTATCTCGACGATTTGGATGATATATAAGAAACACTGAAATTTTAGCGAATTTACAAGAAAAATTGAAATTTTAGCGAATTTCCATGAAAAATGTCAATATTAACCGAATTTCTAAATCGTTCCTATTTCTACGTATCTCGACGATTTGGATGATATATAAGAAACACTGAAATTTTAGCGAATTTCCAAGAAAAACTGAAATTTTAGCGAATTTCCATGAAAAATGTCAATATTAACCGAATTTCTAAATCGTTCCTATTTCTACGTATCTCGACGATTTGGATGATATATAAGAAACACTGAAATTTTAGCGAATTTCCAAGAAAAACTGAAATTTTAGCGAATTTCCATGAAAAATGTCAATATTAACCGAATTTCTAAATCGTTCCTATTTCTACGTAACTCGACGATTTGGATGATATATAAGAAACACTGAAATTTTAGCGAATTTCCAAGAAAAACTGAAATTTTAGCGAATTTCCAAGAAAAATGTCAATATTAACCGAATTTCTAAATCGTTCCTATTTCTACGTAACTCGACGATTTGGATGATATATAAGAAACACTGAAATTTTAGCGAATTTCCAAGAAAAACTGAAATTTTAGCGAATTTCCAAGAAAAATGTCAATATTAACCGAATTTCTAAATCGTTCCTATTTCTACGTAACTCGACGATTTGGATGATATATAAGAAAAACTGAAATTTTAGCGAATTTCCAAGAAAAATGTCAAAATTAACAGAATTTCTAAATCGTTCCTATTTCTACGTAACTCGACGATTTGGATGATATATAAGAAACACTGAAATTTTAGCGAATTTCCAAGAAAAACTGAAATTTTAGCGAATTTCCAAGAAAAATGTCAATATTAACCGAATTTCTAAATCGTTCCTATTTCTACGTATCTCGACGATTTGGATGATATATAAGAAACACTGAAATTTTAGGGAATTTCCAAGAAAAACTGAAATTTTACCGAATTTCCAAGAAAAATGTCAAAATTAACAGAATTTCTAAATCGTTCCTATTTCTACGTAACTCGACGATTTGGATGATATATAAGAAACACTGAAATTTTAGCGAATTTCCAAGAAAAACTGAAATTTTAGCGAATTTCCAAGAAAAATGTCAAAATTAACAGAATTTCTAAATCGTTCCTATTTCTACGTAACTCGACGATTTGGATGATATATAAGAAACACTGAAATTTTAGCGAATTTCCAAGAAAAACTGAAATTTTAGCGAATTTCCATGAAAAATGTCAATATTAACCGAATTTCTAAATCGTTCCTATTTCTACGTATCTCGACGATTTGGATGATATATAAGAAACACTGAAATTTTAGCGAATTTCCAAGAAAAACTGAAATTTTAGCGAATTTCCAAGAAAAATGTCAATATTAACCGAATTTCTAAATCGTTCCTATTTCTACGTATCTCGACGATTTGGATGATATATAAGAAACACTGAAATTTTAGCGAATTTACAAGAAAAATTGAAATTTTAGCGAATTTCCATGAAAAATGTCAATATTAACCGAATTTCTAAATCGTTCCTATTTCTACGTATCTCGACGATTTGGATGATATATAAGAAACACTGAAATTTTAGCGAATTTCCAAGAAAAACTGAAATTTTAGCGAATTTCCATGAAAAATGTCAATATTAACCGAATTTCTAAATCGTTCCTATTTCTACGTATCTCGACGATTTGGATGATATATAAGAAACACTGAAATTTTAGCGAATTTCCAAGAAAAACTGAAATTTTAGCGAATTTCCATGAAAAATGTCAATATTAACCGAATTTCTAAATCGTTCCTATTTCTACGTAACTCGACGATTTGGATGATATATAAGAAACACTGAAATTTTAGCGAATTTCCAAGAAAAACTGAAATTTTAGCGAATTTCCATGAAAAATGTCAATATTAACCGAATTTCTAAATCGTTCCTATTTCTACGTAACTCGACGATTTGGATGATATATAAGAAACACTGAAATTTTAGCGAATTTCCAAGAAAAATGTCAATATTAACCGAATTTCTAAATCGTTCCTATTTCTACGTAACTCGACGATTTGGATGATATATAAGAAACACTGAAATTTTAGCGAATTTCCAAGAAAAACTGAAATTTTAGCGAATTTCCATGAAAAATGTCAATATTAACCGAATTTCTAAATCGTTCCTATTTCTACGTAACTCGACGATAGGGATGATATATAAGAAACACTGAAATTTTAGCGAATTTACAAGAAAAATTGAAATTTTAGCGAATTTCCATGAAAAATGTCAATATTAACCGAATTTCTAAATCGTTCCTATTTCTACGTATCTCGACGATTTGGATGATATATAAGAAACACTGAAATTTTAGCGAATTTCCAAGAAAAACTGAAATTTTAGCGAATTTCCATGAAAAATGTCAATATTAACCGAATTTCTAAATCGTTCCTACATATATCGACGATTTGGATGATATATAAGAAACACTGAAATTTTAGCGAATTTCCAAGGAAAACTGAAGTTTTAGCGAATTTCCAAGAAAAATGTCAATATTAACCGAATTTCTAAATCGTTCCTATTTCTACGTATCTCGACGATTTGGATGATATATAAGAAACACTGAAATTTTAGCGAATTTCCAAGAAAAACTGAAATTTTAGCGAATTTCCAAGAAAAACTGAAATTTTAGCGAATTTCCAAGAAAAATGTCAATATTAACCGAATTTCTAAATCGTTCCTATTTCTACGTATCTCGACGATTTGGATGATATATAAGAAACACTGAAATTTTAGCGAATTTCCAAGAAAAACTGAAATTTTAGCGAATTTCCAAGAAAAATGTCAATATTAACCGAATTTCTAAATCGTTCCTATTTCTACGTATCTCGACGATTTGGATGATATATAAGAAACACTGAAATTTTAGCGAATTTCCAAGAAAAACTGAAATTTTAGCGAAATTCCAAGAAAAATGTCAATATTAACCGAATTTCTAAATCGTTCCTATTTCTACGTAACTCGACGATTTGGATGATATATAAGAAACACTGAAATTTTAGCGAATTTCCAAGAAAAACTGAAATTTTAGCGAATTTCCATGAAAAATGTCAATATTAACCGAATTTCTAAATCGTTCCTATTTCTACGTAACTCGACGATTTGGACGATATATAAGAAACATTGAAATTTTAGCGAATTTCCAAGAAAAACTGAAATTTTAGCGAATTTCCATGAAAAATGTCAAAATTAACAGAATTTCTAAATCGTTCCTATTTCTACGTAACTCGACGATTTGGATGATATATAAGAAACACTGAAATTTTAGCGAATTTCCAATAAAAACTGAAATTTTAGCGAATTTCCATGAAAAATGTCAATATTAACAGAATTTCTAAATCGTTCCTATTTCTACGTAACTCGACGATTTGGATGATATATAAGAAACACTGAAATTTTAGCGAATTTCCAAGAAAAACTGAAATTTTAGCGAATTTCCAAGAAAAATGTCAATATTAACCGAATTTCTAAATCGTTCCTATTTCTACGTATCTCGACGATTTGGATGATATATAAGAAACACTGAAATTTTAGCGAATTTCCAAGAAAAACTGAAATTTTAGCGAATTTCCAAGAAAAATGTCAATATTAACCGAATTTCTAAATCGTTCCTATTTCTACGTATCTCGACGATTTGGATGATATATAAGAAACACTGAAATTTTAGCGAATTTCCAAGAAAAACTGAAATTTTAGCGAATTTCCAAGAAAAATGTCAATATTAACCGAATTTCTAAATCGTTTCTATTTCTACGTAACTAGACGATTTGGATGATATATAAGAAACACTGAAATTTTAGCGAATTTCCAAGAAAAACTGAAATTTTAGCGAATTTCCATGAAAAATGTCAATATTAACCGAATTTCTAAATCGTTCCTATTTCTACGTAACTCGACGATTTGGACGATATATAAGAAACATTGAAATTTTAGCGAATTTCCAAGAAAAACTGAAATTTTAGCGAATTTCCATGAAAAATGTCAAAATTAACAGAATTTCTAAATCGTTCCTATTTCTACGTAACTCGACGATTTGGATGATATATAAGAAACACTGAAATTTTAGCGAATTTCCAAGAAAAATGTCAATATTAACAGAATTTCTAAATCGTTCCTATTTCTACGTAACTCGACGATTTGGATGATATATAAGAAACACTGAAATTTTAGCGAATTTCCAAGAAAAACTGAAATTTTAGCGAATTTCCAAGAAAAATGTCAATATTAACCGAATTTCTAAATCGTTCCTATTTCTACGTAACTCGACGATTTGGATGATATATAAGAAACACTGAAATTTTAGCGAATTTCCAAGAAAAACTGAAATTTTAGCGAATTTCCATGAAAAATGTCAATATTAACCAAATTTCTAAATCGTTCCTATTTCTACGTATCTCGACGATTTGGATGATATATAAGAAACACTGAAATTTTAGCGAATTTCCAAGAAAAACTGAAATTTTAGCGAATTTCCATGAAAAATGTCAATATTAACCGAATTTCTAAATCGTTCCTATTTCTACGTATCTCGACGATTTGGATGATATATAAGAAACACTGAAATTTTAGCGAATTTCCAAGAAAAACTGAAATTTTAGCGAATTTCCATGAAAAATGTCAATATTAACCGAATTTCTAAATCGTTCCTATTTCTACGTAACTCGACGATTTGGATGATATATAAGAAACACTGAAATTTTAGCGAATTTCCAAGAAAAACTGAAATTTTAGCGAATTTCCATGAAAAATGTCAATATTAACCGAATTTCTAAATCGTTCCTATTTCTACGTATCTCGACAATTTGGATGATATATAAGAAACACTGAAATTTTAGCGAATTTCCTAGAAAAACTGAAATTTTAGCGAATTTCCATGAAAAATGTCAATATTAACCGAATTTCTAAATCGTTCCTATTTCTACGTAACTCGACGATTTGGATGATATATAAGAAACACTGAAATTTTAGCGAATTTCCAAGAAAAACTGAAATTTTAGCGAATTTCCAAGAAAAATGTCAAAATTAACAGAATTTCTAAATCGTTCCTATTTCTACGTAACTCGACGATTTGGATGATATATAAGAAACACTGAAATTTTAGCGAATTTCCAAGAAAAACTGAAATTTTAGCGAATTTCCAAGAAAAATGTCAATATTAACCGAATTTCTAAATCGTTCCTATTTCTACGTATCTCGACGATTTGGATGATATATAAGAAACACTGAAATTTTAGCGAATCTCCAAGAAAAACTGAAATTTTAGCGAATTTCCAAGAAAAATGTCAAAATTAACAGAATTTCTAAATCGTTCCTATTTCTACGTAACTCGACGATTTGGATGATATATAAGAAACACTGAAATTTTAGCGAATTTCCAAGAAAAACTGAAATTTTAGCGAATTTCCAAGAAAAATGTCAATATTAACCGAATTTCTAAATCGTTCCTATTTCTACGTATCTCGACGATTTGGATGATATATAAGAAACACTGAAATTTTAGCGAATTTCCAAGAAAAACTGAAATTTTAGCGAATTTCCAAGAAAAATGTCAATATTAACCGAATTTCTAAATCGTTCCTATTTCTACGTATCTCGACGATTTGGATGATATATAAGAAACACTGAAATTTTAGCGAATTTCCAAGAAAAACTGAAATTTTAGCGAATTTCCATGAAAAATGTCAATATTAACCGAATTTCTAAATCGTTCCTATTTCTACGTAACTCGACGATTTGGATGATATATAAGAAACACTGAAATTTTAGCGAATTTCCAAGAAAAACTGAAATTTTAGCGAATTTCCATGAAAAATGTCAATATTAACCGAATTTCTAAATCGTTCCTATTTCTACGTAACTCGACGATTTGGATGATATATAAGAAACACTGAAATTTTAGCGAATTTCCAAGAAAAACTGAAATTTTAGCGAATTTCCATGAAAAATGTCAATATTAACCGAATTTCTAAATCGTTCCTACATATATCGACGATTTGGATGATATATAAGAAACACTGAAATTTTAGCGAATTTCCAAGGAAAACTGAAATTTTAGCGAATTTCCAAGAAAAATGTCAATATTAACCGAATTTCTAAATCGTTCCTATTTCTACGTATCTCGACGATTTGGATGATATATAAGAAACACTGAAATTTTAGCGAATTTCCAAGAAAAACTGAAATTTTAGCGAATTTCCAAGAAAAACTGAAATTTTAGCGAATTTCCAAGAAAAATGTCAATATTAACCGAATTTCTAAATCGTTCCTATTTCTACGTATCTCGACGATTTGGATGATATATAAGAAACACTGAAATTTTAGCGAATTTCCAAGAAAAACTGAAATTTTAGCGAATTTCCAAGAAAAATGTCAATATTAACCGAATTTCTAAATCGTTCCTATTTCTACGTATCTCGACGATTTGGATGATATATAAGAAAAACTGAAATTTTAGCGAATTTCCATGAAAAATGTCAAAATTAACAGAATTTCTAAATCGTTCCTATTTCTACGTAACTCGACGATTTGGATGATATATAAGAAACACTGAAATTTTAGCGAATTTCCAAGAAAAACTGAAATTTTAGCGAATTTCCAAGAAAAATGTCAATATTAACAGAATTTCTAAATCGTTCCTATTTCTACGTAACTCGACGATTTGGATGATATATAAGAAACACTGAAATTTTAGCGAATTTCCAAGAAAAACTGAAATTTTAGCGAATTTCCAAGAAAAATGTCAATATTAACCGAATTTCTAAATCGTTCCTATTTCTACGTAACTCGACGATTTGGATGATATATAAGAAACACTGAAATTTTAGCGAATTTCCAAGAAAAACTGAAATTTTAGCGAATTTCCATGAAAAATGTCAATATTAACCGAATTTCTAAATCGTTCCTATTTCTACGTAACTCGACGATAGGGATGATATATAAGAAACACTGAAATTTTAGCGAATTTACAAGAAAAATTGAAATTTTAGCGAATTTCCATGAAAAATGTCAATATTAACCGAATTTCTAAATCGTTCCTATTTCTACGTATCTCGACGATTTGGATGATATATAAGAAACACTGAAATTTTAGCGAATTTCCAAGAAAAACTGAAATTTTAGCGAATTTCCATGAAAAATGTCAATATTAACCGAATTTCTAAATCGTTCCTACATATATCGACGATTTGGATGATATATAAGAAACACTGAAATTTTAGCGAATTTCCAAGGAAAACTGAAATTTTAGCGAATTTCCAAGAAAAATGTCAATATTAACCGAATTTCTAAATCGTTCCTATTTCTACGTATCTCGACGATTTGGATGATATATAAGAAACACTGAAATTTTAGCGAATTTCCAAGAAAAACTGAAATTTTAGCGAATTTCCAAGAAAAACTGAAATTTTAGCGAATTTCCAAGACAAATGTCAATATTAACCGAATTTCTAAATCGTTCCTATTTCTACGTATCTCGACGATTTGGATGATATATAAGAAACACTGAAATTTTAGCGAATTTCCAAGAAAAACTGAAATTTTAGCGAATTTCCAAGAAAAATGTCAATATTAACCGAATTTCTAAATCGTTCCTATTTCTACGTATCTCGACGATTTGGATGATATATAAGAAACACTGAAATTTTAGCGAATTTCCAAGAAAAACTGAAATTTTAGCGAATTTCCAAGAAAAATGTCAATATTAACCGAATTTCTAAATCGTTCCTATTTCTACGTAACTCGACGATTTGGATGATATATAAGAAACACTGAAATTTTAGCGAATTTCCAAGAAAAACTGAAATTTTAGCGAATTTCCATGGAAAATGTCAATATTAACCGAATTTCTAAATCGTTCCTATTTCTACGTAACTCGACGATTTGGACGATATATAAGAAACATTGAAATTTTAGCGAATTTCCAAGAAAAACTGAAATTTTAGCGAATTTCCATGAAAAATGTCAAAATTAACAGAATTTCTAAATCGTTCCTATTTCTACGTAACTCGACGATTTGGATGATATATAAGAAACACTGAAATTTTAGCGAATTTCCAAGAAAAACTGAAATTTTAGCGAATTTCCAAGAAAAATGTCAATATTAACAGAATTTCTAAATCGTTCCTATTTCTACGTAACTCGACGATTTGGATGATATATAAGAAACACTGAAATTTTAGCGAATTTCCAAGAAAAACTGAAATTTTAGCGAATTTCCAAGAAAAATGTCAATATTAACCGAATTTCTAAATCGTTCCTATTTCTACGTATCTCGACGATTTGGATGATATATAAGAAACACTGAAATTTTAGCGAATTTCCAAGAAAAACTGAAATTTTAGCGAATTTCCAAGAAAAATGTCAATATTAACCGAATTTCTAAATCGTTCCTATTTCTACGTATCTCGACGATTTGGATGATATATAAGAAACACTGAAATTTTAGCGAATTTCCAAGAAAAACTGAAATTTTAGCGAATTTCCAAGAAAAATGTCAATATTAACCGAATTTCTAAATCGTTCCTATTTCTACGTAACTCGACGATTTGGATGATATATAAGAAACACTGAAATTTTAGCGAATTTCCAAGAAAAACTGAAATTTTAGCGAATTTCCATGAAAAATGTCAAAATTAACAGAATTTCTAAATCGTTCCTATTTCTACGTAACTCGACGATTTGGATGATATATAAGAAACACTGAAATTTTAGCGAATTTCCAAGAAAAACTGAAATTTTAGCGAATTTCCAAGAAAAATGTCAATATTAACAGAATTTCTAAATCGTTCCTATTTCTACGTAACTCGACGATTTGGATGATATATAAGAAACACTGAAATTTTAGCGAATTTCCAAGAAAAACTGAAATTTTAGCGAATTTCCAAGAAAAATGTCAATATTAACCGAATTTCTAAATCGTTCCTATTTCTACGTAACTCGACGATTTGGATGATATATAAGAAACACTGAAATTTTAGCGAATTTCCAAGAAAAACTGAAATTTTAGCGAATTTCCATGAAAAATGTCAATATTAACCGAATTTCTAAATCGTTCCTATTTCTACGTAACTCGACGATTTGGATGATATATAAGAAACACTGAAATTTTAGCGAATTTACAAGGAAAATTGAAATTTTAGCGAATTTCCATGAAAAATGTCAATATTAACCAAATTTCTAAATCGTTCCTATTTCTACGTATCTCGACGATTTGGATGATATATAAGAAACACTGAAATTTTAGCGAATTTCCAAGAAAAACTGAAATTTTAGCGAATTTCCATGAAAAATGTCAATATTAACCGAATTTCTAAATCGTTCCTATTTCTACGTATCTCGACGATTTGGATGATATATAAGAAACACTGAAATTTTAGCGAATTTCCAAGAAAAACTGAAATTTTAGCGAATTTCCATGAAAAATGTCAATATTAACCGAATTTCTAAATCGTTCCTATTTCTACGTAACTCGACGATTTGGATGATATATAAGAAACACTGAAATTTTAGCGAATTTCCAAGAAAAACTGAAATTTTAGCGAATTTCCATGAAAAATGTCAATATTAACCGAATTTCTAAATCGTTCCTATTTCTACGTATCTCGACAATTTGGATGATATATAAGAAACACTGAAATTTTAGCGAATTTCCAAGAAAAACTGAAATTTTAGCGAATTTCCATGAAAAATGTCAATATTAACCGAATTTCTAAATCGTTCCTATTTCTACGTAACTCGACGATTTGGATGATATATAAGAAACACTGAAATTTTAGCGAATTTCCAAGAAAAACTGAAATTTTAGCGAATTTCCAAGAAAAATGTCAAAATTAACAGAATTTCTAAATCGTTCCTATTTCTACGTAACTCGACGATTTGGATGATATATAAGAAACACTGAAATTTTAGCGAATTTCCAAGAAAAACTGAAATTTTAGCGAATTTCCAAGAAAAATGTCAATATTAACCGAATTTCTAAATCGTTCCTATTTCTACGTATCTCGACGATTTGGATGATATATAAGAAACACTGAAATTTTAGCGAATTTCCAAGAAAAACTGAAATTTTAGCGAATTTCCAAGAAAAATGTCAAAATTAACAGAATTTCTAAATCGTTCCTATTTCTACGTAACTCGACGATTTGGATGATATATAAGAAACACTGAAATTTTAGCGAATTTCCAAGAAAAACTGAAATTTTAGCGAATTTCCAAGAAAAATGTCAATATTAACCGAATTTCTAAATCGTTCCTATTTCTACGTATCTCGACGATTTGGATGATATATAAGAAACACTGAAATTTTAGCGAATTTCCAAGAAAAACTGAAATTTTAGGGAATTTCCATGAAAAATGTCAATATTAACCGAATTTCTAAATCGTTCCTATTTCTACGTATCTCGACGATTTGGATGATATATAAGAAACACTGAAATTTTAGCGAATTTCCAAGAAAAACTGAAATTTTAGCGAATTTCCAAGAAAAATGTCAAAATTAACAGAATTTCTAAATCGTTCCTATTTCTACGTATCTCGACGATTTGGATGATATATAAGAAACACTGAAATTTTAGGGAATTTCCAAGAAAAACTGAAATTTTAGCGAATTTCCAAGAAAAATGTCAAAATTAACAGAATTTCTAAATCGTTCCTATTTCTACGTAACTCGACGATTTGGATGATATATAAGAAACACTGAAATTTTAGCGAATTTCCAAGAAAAACTGAAATTTTAGCGAATTTCCAAGAAAAATGTCAATATTAACCGAATTTCTAAATCGTTCCTATTTCTACGTAACTCGACGATTTGGATGATATATAAGAAACACTGAAATTTTAGCGAATCTCCAAGAAAAACTGAAATTTTAGCGAATTTCCATGAAAAATGTCAATATTAACCGAATTTCTAAATCGTTCCTATTTCTACGTAACTCGACGATAGGGATGATATATAAGAAACACTGAAATTTTAGCGAATTTACAAGAAAAATTGAAATTTTAGCGAATTTCCATGAAAAATGTCAATATTAACCGAATTTCTAAATCGTTCCTATTTCTACGTATCTCGACGATTTGGATGATATATAAGAAACACTGAAATTTTAGCGAATTTCCAAGAAAAACTGAAATTTTAGCGAATTTCCATGAAAAATGTCAATATTAACCGAATTTCTAAATCGTTCCTACATATATCGACGATTTGGATGATATATAAGAAACACTGAAATTTTAGCGAATTTCCAAGGAAAACTGAAATTTTAGCGAATTTCCAAGAAAAATGTCAATATTAACCGAATTTCTAAATCGTTCCTATTTCTACGTATCTCGACGATTTGGATGATATATAAGAAACACTGAAATTTTAGCGAATTTCCAAGAAAAACTGAAATTTTAGATAATTTCCAAGAAAAACTGAAATTTTAGCGAATTTCCAAGAAAAATGTCAATATTAACCGAATTTCTAAATCGTTCCTATTTCTACGTATCTCGACGATTTGGATGATATATAAGAAACACTGAAATTTTAGCGAATTTCCAAGAGAAACTGAAATTTTAGCGAATTTCCAAGAAAAATGTCAATATTAACCGAATTTCTAAATCGTTCCTATTTCTACGTATCTCGACGATTTGGATGATATATAAGAAACACTGAAATTTTAGCGAATTTCCAAGAAAAACTGAAATTTTAGCGAATTTCCAAGAAAAATGTCAATATTAACCGAATTTCTAAATCGTTCCTATTTCTACGTAACTCGACGATTTGGATGATATATAAGAAACACTGAAATTTTAGCGAATTTCCAAGAAAAACTGAAATTTTAGCGAATTTCCATGAAAAATGTCAATATTAACCGAATTTCTAAATCGTTCCTATTTCTACGTAACTCGACGATTTGGACGATATATAAGAAACATTGAAATTTTAGCGAATTTCCAAGAAAAACTGAAATTTTAGCGAATTTCCATGAAAAATGTCAAAATTAACAGAATTTCCAGATCGTTCCTATTTCTACGTAACTCGACGATTTGGATGATATATAAGAAACACTGAAATTTTAGCGAATTTCCAAGAAAAACTGAAATTTTAGCGAATTTCCAAGAAAAATGTCAATATTAACAGAATTTCTAAATCGTTCCTATTTCTACGTAACTCGACGATTTGGATGATATATAAGAAACACTGAAATTTTAGCGAATTTCCAAGAAAAACTGAAATTTTAGCGAATTTCCAAGAAAAATGTCAATATTAACCGAATTTCTAAATCGTTCCTATTTCTACGTATCTCGACGATTTGGATGATATATAAGAAATACTGAAATTTTAGCGAATTTCCAAGAAAAACTGAAATTTTAGCGAATTTCCAAGAAAAATGTCAATATTAACCGAATTTCTAAATCGTTCCTATTTCTACGTATCTCGACGATTTGGATGATATATAAGAAACACTGAAATTTTAGCGAATTTCCAAGAAAAACTGAAATTTTAGCGAATTTCCAAGAAAAATGTCAATATTAACCGAATTTCTAAATCGTTCCTATTTCTACGTAACTCGACGATTTGGATGATATATAAGAAACACTGAAATTTTAGCGAATTTCCAAGAAAAACTGAAATTTTAGCGAATTTCCATGAAAAATGTCAAAATTAACAGAATTTCCAGATCGTTCCTATTTCTACGTAACTCGACGATTTGGATGATATATAAGAAACACTGAAATTTTAGCGAATTTCCAAGAAAAACTGAAATTTTAGCGAATTTCCAAGAAAAATGTCAATATTAACAGAATTTCTAAATCGTTCCTATTTCTACGTAACTCGACGATTTGGATGATATATAAGAAACACTGAAATTTTAGCGAATTTCCAAGAAAAACTGAAATTTTAGCGAATTTCCAAGAAAAATGTCAATATTAACCGAATTTCTAAATCGTTCCTATTTCTACGTAACTCGACGATTTGGATGATATATAAGAAACACTGAAATTTTAGCGAATTTCCAAGAAAAACTGAAATTTTAGCGAATTTCCATGAAAAATGTCAATATTAACCGAATTTCTAAATCGTTCCTATTTCTACGTATCTCGACAATTTGGATGATATATAAGAAACACTGAAATTTTAGCGAATTTCCAAGAAAAACTGAAATTTTAGCGAATTTCCATGAAAAATGTCAATATTAACCGAATTTCTAAATCGTTCCTATTTCTACGTAACTCGACGATTTGGATGATATATAAGAAACACTGAAATTTTAGCGAATTTCCAAGAAAAACTGAAATTTTAGCGAATTTCCAAGAAAAATGTCAAAATTAACAGAATTTCTAAATCGTTCCTATTTCTACGTAACTCGACGATTTGGATGATATATAAGAAACACTGAAATTTTAGCGAATTTCCAAGAAAAACTGAAATTTTAGCGAATTTCCAAGAAAAATGTCAATATTAACCGAATTTCTAAATCGTTCCTATTTCTACGTATCTCGACGATTTGGATGATATATAAGAAACACTGAAATTTTAGCGAATTTCCAAGAAAAACTGAAATTTTAGCGAATTTCCAAGAAAAATGTCAAAATTAACAGAATTTCTAAATCGTTCCTATTTCTACGTAACTCGACGATTTGGATGATATATAAGAAACACTGAAATTTTAGCGAATTTCCAAGAAAAACTGAAATTTTAGCGAATTTCCAAGAAAAATGTCAATATTAACCGAATTTCTAAATCGTTCCTATTTCTACGTATCTCGACGATTTGGATGATATATAAGAAACACTGAAATTTTAGCGAATTTCCAAGAAAAACTGAAATTTTAGGGAATTTCCATGAAAAATGTCAATATTAACCGAATTTCTAAATCGTTCCTATTTCTACGTATCTCGACGATTTGGATGATATATAAGAAACACTGAAATTTTAGCGAATTTCCAAGAAAAACTGAAATTTTAGCGAATTTCCAAGAAAAATGTCAAAATTAACAGAATTTCTAAATCGTTCCTATTTCTACGTATCTCGACGATTTGGATGATATATAAGAAACACTGAAATTTTAGGGAATTTCCAAGAAAAACTGAAATTTTAGCGAATTTCCAAGAAAAATGTCAAAATTAACAGAATTTCTAAATCGTTCCTATTTCTACGTAACTCGACGATTTGGATGATATATAAGAAACACTGAAATTTTAGCGAATTTCCAAGAAAAACTGAAATTTTAGCGAATTTCCAAGAAAAATGTCAATATTAACCGAATTTCTAAATCGTTCCTATTTCTACGTAACTCGACGATTTGGATGATATATAAGAAACACTGAAATTTTAGCGAATTTCCAAGAAAAACTGAAATTTTAGCGAATTTCCATGAAAAATGTCAATATTAACCGAATTTCTAAATCGTTCCTATTTCTACGTAACTCGACGATAGGGATGATATATAAGAAACACTGAAATTTTAGCGAATTTACAAGAAAAATTGAAATTTTAGCGAATTTCCATGAAAAATGTCAATATTAACCGAATTTCTAAATCGTTCCTATTTCTACGTATCTCGACGATTTGGATGATATATAAGAAACACTGAAATTTTAGCGAATTTCCAAGAAAAACTGAAATTTTAGCGAATTTCCAAGAAAAACTGAAATTTTAGCGAATTTCCAAGAAAAATGTCAATATTAACCGAATTTCTAAATCGTTCCTATTTCTACGTATCTCGACGATTTGGATGATATATAAGAAACACTGAAATTTTAGCGAATTTCCAAGAAAAACTGAAATTTTAGCGAATTTCCAAGAAAAATGTCAATATTAACCGAATTTCTAAATCGTTCCTATTTCTACGTATCTCGACGATTTGGATGATATATAAGAAACACTGAAATTTTAGCGAATTTCCAAGAAAAACTGAAATTTTAGCGAATTTCCAAGAAAAATGTCAATATTAACCGAATTTCTAAATCGTTCCTATTTCTACGTAACTCGACGATTTGGATGATATATAAGAAACACTGAAATTTTAGCGAATTTCCAAGAAAAACTGAAATTTTAGCGAATTTCCATGAAAAATGTCAATATTAACCGAATTTCTAAATCGTTCCTATTTCTACGTAACTCGACGATTTGGACGATATATAAGAAACATTGAAATTTTAGCGAATTTCCAAGAAAAACTGAAATTTTAGCGAATTTCCATGAAAAATGTCAAAATTAACAGAATTTCCAGATCGTTCCTATTTCTACGTAACTCGACGATTTGGATGATATATAAGAAACACTGAAATTTTAGCGAATTTCCAAGAAAAACTGAAATTTTAGCGAATTTCCAAGAAAAATGTCAATATTAACAGAATTTCTAAATCGTTCCTATTTCTACGTAACTCGACGATTTGGATGATATATAAGAAACACTGAAATTTTAGCGAATTTCCAAGAAAAACTGAAATTTTAGCGAATTTCCAAGAAAAATGTCAATATTAACCGAATTTCTAAATCGTTCCTATTTCTACGTATCTCGACGATTTGGATGATATATAAGAAACACTGAAATTTTAGCGAATTTCCAAGAAAAACTGAAATTTTAGCGAATTTCCAAGAAAAATGTCAATATTAACCGAATTTCTAAATCGTTCCTATTTCTACGTATCTCGACGATTTGGATGATATATAAGAAACACTGAAATTTTAGCGAATTTCCAAGAAAAACTGAAATTTTAGCGAATTTCCAAGAAAAATGTCAATATTAACCGAATTTCTAAATCGTTCCTATTTCTACGTAACTCGACGATTTGGATGATATATAAGAAACACTGAAATTTTAGCGAATTTCCAAGAAAAACTGAAATTTTAGCGAATTTCCATGAAAAATGTCAATATTAACCGAATTTCTAAATCGTTCCTATTTCTACGTAACTCGACGATTTGGACGATATATAAGAAACATTGAAATTTTAGCGAATTTCCAAGAAAAACTGAAATTTTAGCGAATTTCCATGAAAAATGTCAAAATTAACAGAATTTCTAAATCGTTCCTATTTCTACGTAACTCGACGATTTGGATGATATATAAGAAACACTGAAATTTTAGCGAATTTCCAAGAAAAACTGAAATTTTAGCGAATTTCCAAGAAAAATGTCAATATTAACAGAATTTCTAAATCGTTCCTATTTCTACGTAACTCGACGATTTGGATGATATATAAGAAACACTGAAATTTTAGCGAATTTCCAAGAAAAACTGAAATTTTAGCGAATTTCCAAGAAAAATGTCAATATTAACCGAATTTCTAAATCGTTCCTATTTCTACGTAACTCGACGATTTGGATGATATATAAGAAACACTGAAATTTTAGCGAATTTCCAAGAAAAACTGAAATTTTAGCGAATTTCCATGAAAAATGTCAATATTAACCGAATTTCTAAATCGTTCCTATTTCTACGTAACTCGACGATTTGGATGATATATAAGAAACACTGAAATTTTAGCGAATTTACAAGAAAAATTGAAATTTTAGCGAATTTCCATGAAAAATGTCAATATTAACCAAATTTCTAAATCGTTCCTATTTCTACGTATC
Source organism: Agrilus biguttatus (assembly GCA_963921985.1). Classification (NCBI taxonomy): domain Eukaryota; kingdom Metazoa; phylum Arthropoda; class Insecta; order Coleoptera; family Buprestidae; genus Agrilus; species Agrilus biguttatus. The sequence goes on along the minus strand of OY998117.1, from coordinate 20,116,901 downwards.
TCGACGATTTGGATGATATATAAGAAACACTGAAATTTTAGCGAATTTCCAAGAAAAACTGAAATTTTAGCGAATTTCCATGAAAAATGTCAATATTAACCGAATTTCTAAATCGTTCCTATTTCTACGTATCTCGACGATTTGGATGATATATAAGAAACACTGAAATTTTAGCGAATTTCCAAGAAAAACTGAAATTTTAGCGAATTTCCATGAAAAATGTCAATATTAACCGAATTTCTAAATCGTTCCTACATATATCGACGATTTGGATGATATATAAGAAACACTGAAATTTTAGCGAATTTCCAAGGAAAACTGAAATTTTAGCGAATTTCCAAGAAAAATGTCAATATTAACCGAATTTCTAAATCGTTCCTATTTCTACGTATCTCGACGATTTGGATGATATATAAGAAACACTGAAATTTTAGCGAATTTCCAAGAAAAACTGAAATTTTAGCGAATTTCCAAGAAAAACTGAAATTTTAGCGAATTTCCAAGAAAAATGTCAATATTAACCGAATTTCTAAATCGTTCCTATTTCTACGTATCTCGACGATTTGGATGATATATAAGAAACACTGAAATTTTAGCGAATTTCCAAGAAAAACTGAAATTTTAGCGAATTTCCAAGAAAAATGTCAATATTAACCGAATTTCTAAATCGTTCCTATTTCTACGTATCTCGACGATTTGGATGATATATAAGAAAATCTGAAATTTTAGCGAATTTCCATGAAAAATGTCAAAATTAACAGAATTTCTAAATCGTTCCTATTTCTACGTAACTCGACGATTTGGATGATATATAAGAAACACTGAAATTTTAGCGAATTTCCAAGAAAAACTGAAATTTTAGCGAATTTCCAAGAAAAATGTCAATATTAACAGAATTTCTAAATCGTTCCTATTTCTACGTAACTCGACGATTTGGATGATATATAAGAAACACTGAAATTTTAGCGAATTTCCAAGAAAAACTGAAATTTTAGCGAATTTCCAAGAAAAATGTCAATATTAACCGAATTTCTAAATCGTTCCTATTTCTACGTAACTCGACGATTTGGATGATATATAAGAAACACTGAAATTTTAGCGAATTTCCAAGAAAAACTGAAATTTTAGCGAATTTCCATGAAAAATGTCAATATTAACCGAATTTCTAAATCGTTCCTATTTCTACGTAACTCGACGATAGGGATGATATATAAGAAACACTGAAATTTTAGCGAATTTACAAGAAAAATTGAAATTTTAGCGAATTTCCATGAAAAATGTCAATATTAACCGAATTTCTAAATCGTTCCTATTTCTACGTATCTCGACGATTTGGATGATATATAAGAAACACTGAAATTTTAGCGAATTTCCAAGAAAAACTGAAATTTTAGCGAATTTCCATGAAAAATGTCAATATTAACCGAATTTCTAAATCGTTCCTACATATATCGACGATTTGGATGATATATAAGAAACACTGAAATTTTAGCGAATTTCCAAGGAAAACTGAAATTTTAGCGAATTTCCAAGAAAAATGTCAATATTAACCGAATTTCTAAATCGTTCCTATTTCTACGTATCTCGACGATTTGGATGATATATAAGAAACACTGAAATTTTAGCGAATTTCCAAGAAAAACTGAAATTTTAGCGAATTTCCAAGAAAAACTGAAATTTTAGCGAATTTCCAAGAAAAATGTCAATATTAACCGAATTTCTAAATCGTTCCTATTTCTACGTATCTCGACGATTTGGATGATATATAAGAAACACTGAAATTTTAGCGAATTTCCAAGAAAAACTGAAATTTTAGCGAATTTCCAAGAAAAATGTCAATATTAACCGAATTTCTAAATCGTTCCTATTTCTACGTAACTCGACGATTTGGATGATATATAAGAAACACTGAAATTTTAGCGAATTTCCAAGAAAAACTGAAATTTTAGCGAATTTCCAAGAAAAATGTCAATATTAACCGAATTTCTAAATCGTTCCTATTTCTACGTAACTCGACGATTTGGATGATATATAAGAAACACTGAAATTTTAGCGAATTTCCAAGAAAAACTGAAATTTTAGCGAATTTCCATGAAAAATGTCAAAATTAACAGAATTTCTAAATCGTTCCTATTTCTACGTAACTCGACGATTTGGATGATATATAAGAAACACTGAAATTTTAGCGAATTTCAAAGAAAAACTGAAATTTTAGCGAATTTCCAAGAAAAATGTCAATATTAACAGAATTTCTAAATCGTTCCTATTTCTACGTAACTCGACGATTTGGATGATATATAAGAAACACTGAAATTTTAGCGAATTTCCAAGAAAAACTGAAATTTTAGCGAATTTCCAAGAAAAATGTCAATATTAACCGAATTTCTAAATCGTTCCTATTTCTACGTATCTCGACGATTTGGATGATATATAAGAAACACTGAAATTTTAGCGAATTTCCAAGAAAAACTGAAATTTTAGCGAATTTCCAAGAAAAATGTCAATATTAACCGAATTTCTAAATCGTTCCTATTTCTACGTATCTCGACGATTTGGATGATATATAAGAAACACTGAAATTTTAGCGAATTTCCAAGAAAAACTGAAATTTTAGCGAATTTCCAAGAAAAATGTCAATATTAACCGAATTTCTAAATCGTTCCTATTTCTACGTAACTCGACGATTTGGATGATATATAAGAAACACTGAAATTTTAGCGAATTTCCAAGAAAAACTGAAATTTTAGCGAATTTCCATGAAAAATGTCAATATTAACCGAATTTCTAAATCGTTCCTATTTCTACGTAACTCGACGATTTGGACGATATATAAGAAACATTGAAATTTTAGCGAATTTCCAAGAAAAACTGAAATTTTAGCGAATTTCCAAGAAAAATGTCAATATTAACAGAATTTCTAAATCGTTCCTATTTCTACGTAACTCGACGATTTGGATGATATATAAGAAACACTGAAATTTTAGCGAATTTCCAAGAAAAACTGAAATTTTAGCGAATTTCCAAGAAAAATGTCAATATTAACCGAATTTCTAAATCGTTCCTATTTCTACGTAACTCGACGATTTGGATGATATATAAGAAACACTGAAATTTTAGCGAATTTCCAAGAAAAACTGAAATTTTAGCGAATTTCCATGAAAAATGTCAATATTAACCGAATTTCTAAATCGTTCCTATTTCTACGTAACTCGACGATTTGGATGATATATAAGAAACACTGAAATTTTAGCGAATTTACAAGAAAAATTGAAATTTTAGCGAATTTCCATGAAAAATGTCAATATTAACCAAATTTCTAAATCGTTCCTATTTCTACGTATCTCGACGATTTGGATGATATATAAGAAACACTGAAATTTTAGCGAATTTCCAAGAAAAACTGAAATTTTAGCGAATTTCCATGAAAAATGTCAATATTAACCGAATTTCTAAATCGTTCCTATTTCTACGTATCTCGACGATTTGGATGATATATAAGAAACACTGAAATTTTAGCGAATTTCCAAGAAAAACTGAAATTTTAGCGAATTTCCATGAAAAATGTCAATATTAACCGAATTTCTAAATCGTTCCTATTTCTACGTAACTCGACGATTTGGATGATATATAAGAAACACTGAAATTTTAGCGAATTTCCAAGAAAAACTGAAATTTTAGCGAATTTCCATGAAAAATGTCAATATTAACCGAATTTCTAAATCGTTCCTATTTCTACGTATCTCGACAATTTGGATGATATATAAGAAACACTGAAATTTTAGCGAATTTCCAAGAAAAACTGAAATTTTAGCGAATTTCCATAAAAAATGTCAATATTAACCGAATTTCTAAATCGTTCCTATTTCTACGTAACTCGACGATTTGGATGATATATAAGAAACACTGAAATTTTAGCGAATTTCCAAGAAAAACTGAAATTTTAGCGAATTTCCAAGAAAAATGTCAAAATTAACAGAATTTCTAAATCGTTCCTATTTCTACGTAACTCGACGATTTGGATGATATATAAGAAACACTGAAATTTTAGCGAATTTCCAAGAAAAACTGAAATTTTAGCGAATTTCAAAGAAAAATGTCAATATTAACCGAATTTCTAAATCGTTCCTATTTCTACGTATCTCGACGATTTGGATGATATATAAGAAACACTGAAATTTTAGCGAATTTCCAAGAAAAACTGAAATTTTAGCGAATTTCCAAGAAAAATGTCAAAATTAACAGAATTTCTAAATCGTTCCTATTTCTACGTAACTCGACGATTTGGATGATATATAAGAAACACTGAAATTTTAGCGAATTTCCAAGAAAAACTGAAGTTTTAGCGAATTTCCAAGAAAAATGTCAATATTAACCGAATTTCTAAATCGTTCCTATTTCTACGTATCTCGACGATTTGGATGATATATAAGAAAAACTGAAATTTTAGCGAATTTCCAAGAAAAACTGAAATTTTAGGGAATTTCCATGAAAAATGTCAATATTAACCGAATTTCTAAATCGTTCCTATTTCTACGTATCTCGACGATTTGGATGATATATAAGAAACACTGAAATTTTAGCGAATTTCCAAGAAAAACTGAAATTTTAGCGAATTTCCAAGAAAAATGTCAAAATTAACAGAATTTCTAAATCGTTCCTATTTCTACGTATCTCGACGATTTGGATGATATATAAGAAACACTGAAATTTTAGGGAATTTCCAAGAAAAACTGAAATTTTAGCGAATTTCCAAGAAAAATGATAAAATTAACAGAATTTCTAAATCGTTCCTATTTCTACGTAACTCGACGATTTGGATGATATATAAGAAACACTGAAATTTTAGCGAATTTCCAAGAAAAACTGAAATTTTAGCGAATTTCCAAGAAAAATGTCAATATTAACCGAATTTCTAAATCGTTCCTATTTCTACGTATCTCGACGATTTGGATGATATATAAGAAACACTGAAATTTTAGCGAATTTCCAAGAAAAACTGAAATTTTAGCGAATTTCCAAGAAAAACTGAAATTTTAGCGAATTTCCAAGAAAAATGTCAATATTATCCGAATTTCTAAATCGTTCCTATTTCTACGTATCTCGACGATTTGGATGATATATAAGAAACACTGAAATTTTAGCGAATTTCCAAGAAAAACTGAAATTTTAGCGAATTTCCAAGAAAAATGTCAATATTAACCGAATTTCTAAATCGTTCCTATTTCTACGTATCTCGACGATTTGGATGATATATAAGAAACACTGAAATTTTAGCGAATTTCCAAGAAAAACTGAAATTTTAGCGAATTTCCAAGAAAAATGTCAATATTAACCGAATTTCTAAATCGTTCCTATTTCTACGTAACTCGACGATTTGGATGATATATAAGAAACACTGAAATTTTAGCGAATTTCCAAGAAAAACTGAAATTTTAGCGAATTTCCATGAAAAATGTCAATATTAACCGAATTTCTAAATCGTTCCTATTTCTACGTAACTCGACGATTTGGACGATATATAAGAAACATTGAAATTTTAGCGAATTTCCAAGAAAAACTGAAATTTTAGCGAATTTCCATGAAAAATGTCAAAATTAACAGAATTTCTAAATCGTTCCTATTTCTACGTAACTCGACGATTTGGATGATATATAAGAAACACTGAAATTTTAGCGAATTTCCAAGAAAAACTGAAATTTTAGCGAATTTCCAAGAAAAATGTCAATATTAACCGAATTTCTAAATCGTTCCTATTTCTACGTAACTCGACGATTTGGATGATATATAAGAAACACTGAAATTTTAGCGAATTTCCAAGAAAAACTGAAATTTTAGCGAATTTCCATGAAAAATGTCAATATTAACCGAATTTCTAAATCGTTCCTATTTCTACGTAACTCGACGATTTGGACGATATATAAGAAACATTGAAATTTTAGCGAATTTCCAAGAAAAACTGAAATTTTAGCGAATTTCCATGAAAAATGTCAAAATTAACAGAATTTCTAAATCGTTCCTATTTCTACGTAACTCGACGATTTGGATGATATATAAGAAACACTGAAATTTTAGCGAATTTCCAAGAAAAACTGAAATTTTAGCGAATTTCCATGAAAAATGTCAATATTAACCGAATTTCTAAATCGTTCCTACATATATCGACGATTTGGATGATATATAAGAAAAACTGAAATTTTAGCGAATTTCCATGAAAAATGTCAAAATTAACAGAATTTCTAAATCGTTCCTATTTCTACGTAACTCGACGATTTGGATGATATATAAGAAACACTGAAATTTTAGCGAATTTCCAAGAAAAACTGAAATTTTAGCGATTTTCCAAGAAAAATGTCAATATTAACAGAATTTCTAAATCGTTCCTATTTCTACGTAACTCGACGATTTGGATGATATATAAGAAACACTGAAATTTTAGCGAATTTCCAAGAAAAACTGAAATTTTAGCGAATTTCCAAGAAAAATGTCAATATTAACCGAATTTCTAAATCGTTCCTATTTCTACGTAACTCGACGATTTGGATGATATATAAGAAACACTGAAATTTTAGCGAATTTCCAAGAAAAACTGAAATTTTAGCGAATTTCCATGAAAAATGTCAATATTAACCGAATTTCTAAATCGTTCCTATTTCTACGTAACTCGACGATAGGGATGATATATAAGAAACACTGAAATTTTAGCGAATTTACAAGAAAAATTGAAATTTTAGCGAATTTCCATGAAAAATGTCAATATTAACCGAATTTCTAAATCGTTCCTATTTCTACGTATCTCGACGATTTGGATGATATATAAGAAACACTAAAATTTTAGCGAATTTCCAAGAAAAACTGAAATTTTAGCGAATTTCCATGAAAAATGTCAATATTAACCGAATTTCTAAATCGTTCCTACATATATCGACGATTTGGATGATATATAAGAAACACTGAAATTTTAGCGAATTTCCAAGGAAAACTGAAATTTTAGCGAATTTCCAAGAAAAATGTCAATATTAACCGAATTTCTAAATCGTTCCTATTTCTACGTATCTCGACGATTTGGATGATATATAAGAAACACTGAAATTTTAGCGAATTTCCAAGAAAAACTGAAATTTTAGCGAATTTCCAAGAAAAACTGAAATTTTAGCGAATTTCCAAGAAAAATGTCAATATTAACCGAATTTCTAAATCGTTCCTATTTCTACGTATCTCGACGATTTGGATGATATATAAGAAACACTGAAATTTTAGCGAATTTCCAAGAAAAACTGAAATTTTAGCGAATTTCCAAGAAAAATGTCAATATTAACCGAATTTCTAAATCGTTCCTATTTCTACGTATCTCGACGATTTGGATGATATATAAGAAACACTGAAATTTTAGCGAATTTCCAAGAAAAACTGAAATTTTAGCGAATTTCCAAGAAAAATGTCAATATTAACCGAATTTCTAAATCGTTCCTATTTCTACGTAACTCGACGATTTGGATGATATATAAGAAACACTGAAATTTTAGCGAATTTCCAAGAAAAACTGAAATTTTAGCGAATTTCCATGAAAAATGTCAATATTAACCGAATTTCTAAATCGTTCCTATTTCTACGTAACTCGACGATTTGGACGATATATAAGAAACATTGAAATTTTAGCGAATTTCCAAGAAAAACTGAAATTTTAGCGAATTTCCAAGAAAAACTGAAATTTTAGCGAATTTCCATGAAAAATGTCAAAATTAACAGAATTTCTAAATCGTTCCTATTTCTACGTAACTCGACGATTTGGATGATATATAAGAAACACTGAAATTTTAGCGAATTTCCAAGAAAAACTGAAATTTTAGCGAATTTCCAAGAAAAATGTCAATATTAACAGAATTTCTAAATCGTTCCTATTTCTACGTAACTCGACGATTTGGATGATATATAAGAAACACTGAAATTTTAGCGAATTTCCAAGAAAAACTGAAATTTTAGCGAATTTCCAAGAAAAATGTCAATATTAACCGAATTTCTAAATCGTTCCTATTTCTACGTATCTCGACGATTTGGATGATATATAAGAAACACTGAAATTTTAGCGAATTTCCAAGAAAAACTGAAATTTTAGCGAATTTCCAAGAAAAATGTCAATATTAACCGAATTTCTAAATCGTTCCTATTTCTACGTATCTCGACGATTTGGATGATATATAAGAAACACTGAAATTTTAGCGAATTTCCAAGAAAAACTGAAATTTTAGCGAATTTCCAAGAAAAATGTCAATATTAACCGAATTTCTAAATCGTTCCTATTTCTACGTAACTCGACGATTTGGATGATATATAAGAAACACTGAAATTTTAGCGAATTTCCAAGAAAAACTGAAATTTTAGCGAATTTCCATGAAAAATGTCAATATTAACCGAATTTCTAAATCGTTCCTATTTCTACGTAACTCGACGATTTGGACGATATATAAGAAACATTGAAATTTTAGCGAATTTCCAAGAAAAACTGAAATCTTAGCGAATTTCCATGAAAAATGTCAAAATTAACAGAATTTCTAAATCGTTCCTATTTCTACGTAACTCGACGATTTGGATGATATATAAGAAACACTGAAATTTTAGCGAATTTCCAAGAAAAACTGAAATTTTAGCGAATTTCCAAGAAAAATGTCAATATTAACAGAATTTCTAAATCGTTCCTATTTCTACGTAACTCGACGATTTGGATGATATATAAGAAACACTGAAATTTTAGCGAATTTCCAAGAAAAACTGAAATTTTAGCGAATTTCCATGAAAAATGTCAATATTAACCAAATTTCTAAATCGTTCCTATTTCTACGTATCTCGACGATTTGGATGATATATAAGAAACACTGAAATTTTAGCGAATTTCCAAGAAAAACTGAAATTTTAGCGAATTTCCATGAAAAATGTCAATATTAACCGAATTTCTAAATCGTTCCTATTTCTACGTATCTCGACGATTTGGATGATATATAAGAAACACTGAAATTTTAGCGAATTTCCAAGAAAAACTGAAATTTTAGCGAATTTCCATGAAAAATGTCAATATTAACCGAATTTCTAAATCGTTCCTATTTCTACGTAACTCGACGATTTGGATGATATATAAGAAACACTGAAATTTTAGCGAATTTCCAAGAAAAACTGAAATTTTAGCGAATTTCCATGAAAAATGTCAATATTAACCGAATTTCTAAATCGTTCCTATTTCTACGTATCTCGACAATTTGGATGATATATAAGAAACACTGAAATTTTAGCGAATTTCCAAGAAAAACTGAAATTTTAGCGAATTTCCATGAAAAATGTCAATATTAACCGAATTTCTAAATCGTTCCTATTTCTACGTAACTCGACGATTTGGATGATATATAAGAAACACTGAAATTTTAGCGAATTTCCAAGAAAAACTGAAATTTTAGCGAATTTCCAAGAAAAATGTCAAAATTAACAGAATTTCTAAATCGTTCCTATTTCTACGTAACTCGACGATTTGGATGATATATAAGAAACACTGAAATTTTAGCGAATTTCCAAGAAAAACTGAAATTTTAGCGAATTTCCAAGAAAAATGTCAATATTAACCGAATTTCTAAATCGTTCCTATTTCTACGTATCTCGACGATTTGGATGATATATAAGAAACACTGAAATTTTAGCGAATTTCCAAGAAAAACTGAAATTTTAGCGAATTTCCAAGAAAAATGTCAAAATTAACAGAATTTCTAAATCGTTCCTATTTCTACGTAACTCGACGATTTGGATGATATATAAGAAACACTGAAATTTTAGCGAATTTCCAAGAAAAACTGAAATTTTAGCGAATTTCCAAGAAAAATGTCAATATTAACCGAATTTCTAAATCGTTCCTATTTCTACGTATCTCGACGATTTGGATGATATATAAGAAACACTGAAATTTTAGCGAATTTCCAAGAAAAACTGAAATTTTAGCGAATTTCCAAGAAAAATGTCAATATTAACCGAATTTCTAAATCGTTCCTATTTCTACGTATCTCGACGATTTGGATGATATATAAGAAACACTGAAATTTTAGCGAATTTCCAAGAAAAACTGAAATTTTAGCGAATTTCCAAGAAAAATGTCAATATTAACCGAATTTCTAAATCGTTCCTATTTCTACGTATCTCGACGATTTGGATGATATATAAGAAAAACTGAAATTTTAGCGAATTTCCATGAAAAATGTCAAAATTAACAGAATTTCCAAATCGTTCCTATTTCTACGTAACTCGACGATTTGGATGATATATAAGAAACACTGAAATTTTAGCGAATTTCCAAGAAAAACTGAAATTTTAGCGAATTTCCAAGAAAAATGTCAATATTAACAGAATTTCTAAATCGTTCCTATTTCTACGTAACTCGACGATTTGGATGATATATAAGAAACACTGAAATTTTAGCGAATTTCCAAGAAAAACTGAAATTTTAGCGAATTTCCAAGAAAAATGTCAATATTAACCGAATTTCTAAATCGTTCCTATTTCTACGTAACTCGACGATTTGGATGATATATAAGAAACACTGAAATTTTAGCGAATTTCCAAGAAAAACTGAAATTTTAGCGAATTTCCATGAAAAATGTCAATATTAACCGAATTTCTAAATCGTTCCTATTTCTACGTAACTCGACGATAGGGATGATATATAAGAAACACTGAAATTTTAGCGAATTTACAAGAAAAATTGAAATTTTAGCGAATTTCCATGAAAAATGTCAATATTAACCGAATTTCTAAATCGTTCCTATTTCTACGTATCTCGACGATTTGGATGATATATAAGAAACACTGAAATTTTAGCGAATTTCCAAGAAAAACTGAAATTTTAGCGAATTTCCAAGAAAAACTGAAATTTTAGCGAATTTCCAAGACAAATGTCAATATTAACCGAATTTCTAAATCGTTCCTATTTCTACGTATCTCGACGATTTGGATGATATATAAGAAACACTGAAATTTTAGCGAATTTCCAAGAAAAACTGAAATTTTAGCGAATTTCCAAGAAAAATGTCAATATTAACCGAATTTCTAAATCGTTCCTATTTCTACGTATCTCGACGATTTGGATGATATATAAGAAACACTGAAATTTTAGCGAATTTCCAAGAAAAACTGAAATTTTAGCGAATTTCCAAGAAAAATGTCAATATTAACCGAATTTCTAAATCGTTCCTATTTCTACGTAACTCGACGATTTGGATGATATATAAGAAACACTGAAATTTTAGCGAATTTCCAAGAAAAACTGAAATTTTAGCGAATTTCCATGGAAAATGTCAATATTAACCGAATTTCTAAATCGTTCCTATTTCTACGTAACTCGACGATTTGGACGATATATAAGAAACATTGAAATTTTAGCGAATTTCCAAGAAAAACTGAAATTTTAGCGAATTTCCATGAAAAATGTCAAAATTAACAGAATTTCTAAATCGTTCCTATTTCTACGTAACTCGACGATTTGGATGATATATAAGAAACACTGAAATTTTAGCGAATTTCCAAGAAAAACTGAAATTTTAGCGAATTTCCAAGAAAAATGTCAATATTAACAGAATTTCTAAATCGTTCCTATTTCTACGTAACTCGACGATTTGGATGATATATAAGAAACACTGAAATTTTAGCGAATTTCCAAGAAAAACTGAAATTTTAGCGAATTTCCAAGAAAAATGTCAATATTAACCGAATTTCTAAATCGTTCCTATTTCTACGTATCTCGACGATTTGGATGATATATAAGAAACACTGAAATTTTAGCGAATTTCCAAGAAAAACTGAAATTTTAGCGAATTTCCAAGAAAAATGTCAATATTAACCGAATTTCTAAATCGTTCCTATTTCTACGTATCTCGACGATTTGGATGATATATAAGAAACACTGAAATTTTAGCGAATTTCCAAGAAAAACTGAAATTTTAGCGAATTTCCAAGAAAAATGTCAATATTAACCGAATTTCTAAATCGTTCCTATTTCTACGTAACTCGACGATTTGGATGATATATAAGAAACACTGAAATTTTAGCGAATTTCCAAGAAAAACTGAAATTTTAGCGAATTTCCATGAAAAATGTCAAAATTAACAGAATTTCTAAATCGTTCCTATTTCTACGTAACTCGACGATTTGGATGATATATAAGAAACACTGAAATTTTAGCGAATTTCCAAGAAAAACTGAAATTTTAGCGAATTTCCAAGAAAAATGTCAATATTAACAGAATTTCTAAATCGTTCCTATTTCTACGTAACTCGACGATTTGGATGATATATAAGAAACACTGAAATTTTAGCGAATTTCCAAGAAAAACTGAAATTTTAGCGAATTTCCAAGAAAAATGTCAATATTAACCGAATTTCTAAATCGTTCCTATTTCTACGTAACTCGACGATTTGGATGATATATAAGAAACACTGAAATTTTAGCGAATCTCCAAGAAAAACTGAAATTTTAGCGAATTTCCATGAAAAATGTCAATATTAACCGAATTTCTAAATCGTTCCTATTTCTACGTAACTCGACGATTTGGATGATATATAAGAAACACTGAAATTTTAGCGAATTTACAAGAAAAATTGAAATTTTAGCGAATTTCCATGAAAAATGTCAATATTAACCAAATTTCTAAATCGTTCCTATTTCTACGTATCTCGACGATTTGGATGATATATAAGAAACACTGAAATTTTAGCGAATTTCCAAGAAAAACTGAAATTTTAGCGAATTTCCATGAAAAATGTCAATATTAACCGAATTTCTAAATCGTTCCTATTTCTACGTATCTCGACGATTTGGATGATATATAAGAAATACTGAAATTTTAGCGAATTTCCAAGAAAAACTGAAATTTTAGCGAATTTCCATGAAAAATGTCAATATTAACCGAATTTCTAAATCGTTCCTATTTCTACGTAACTCGACGATTTGGATGATATATAAGAAACACTGAAATTTTAGCGAATTTCCAAGAAAAACTGAAATTTTAGCGAATTTCCATGAAAAATGTCAATATTAACCGAATTTCTAAATCGTTCCTATTTCTACGTATCTCGACAATTTGGATGATATATAAGAAACACTGAAATTTTAGCGAATTTCCAAGAAAAACTGAAATTTTAGCGAATTTCCATGAAAAATGTCAATATTAACCGAATTTCTAAATCGTTCCTATTTCTACGTAACTCGACGATTTGGATGATATATAAGAAACACTGAAATTTTAGCGAATTTCCAAGAAAAACTGAAATTTTAGCGAATTTCCAAGAAAAATGTCAAAATTAACAGAATTTCTAAATCGTTCCTATTTCTACGTAACTCGACGATTTGGATGATATATAAGAAACACTGAAATTTTAGCGAATTTCCAAGAAAAACTGAAATTTTAGCGAATTTCCAAGAAAAATGTCAATATTAACCGAATTTCTAAATCGTTCCTATTTCTACGTATCTCGACGATTTGGATGATATATAAGAAACACTGAAATTTTAGCGAATTTCCAAGAAAAACTGAAATTTTAGCGAATTTCCAAGAAAAATGTCAAAATTAACAGAATTTCTAAATCGTTCCTATTTCTACGTAACTCGACGATTTGGATGATATATAAGAAACACTGAAATTTTAGCGAATTTCCAAGAAAAACTGAAATTTTAGCGAATTTCCAAGAAAAATGTCAATATTAACCGAATTTCTAAATCGTTCCTATTTCTACGTATCTCGACGATTTGGATGATATATAAGAAACGCTGAAATTTTAGCGAATTTCCAAGAAAAACTGAAATTTTAGGGAATTTCCATGAAAAATGTCAATATTAACCGAATTTCTAAATCGTTCCTATTTCTACGTAACTCGACGATAGGGATGATATATAAGAAACACTGAAATTTTAGCGAATTTACAAGAAAAATTGAAATTTTAGCGAATTTCCATGAAAAATGTCAATATTAACCGAATTTCTAAATCGTTCCTATTTCTACGTATCTCGACGATTTGGATGATATATAAGAAACACTGAAATTTTAGCGAATTTCCAAGAAAAACTGAAATTTTAGCGAATTTCCATGAAAAATGTCAATATTAACCGAATTTCTAAATCGTTCCTACATATATCGACGATTTGGATGATATATAAGAAACACTGAAATTTTAGCGAATTTCCAAGGAAAACTGAAATTTTAGCGAATTTCCAAGAAAAATGTCAATATTAACCGAATTTCTAAATCGTTCCTATTTCTACGTATCTCGACGATTTGGATGATATATAAGAAACACTGAAATTTTAGCGAATTTCCAAGAAAAACTGAAATTTTAGCGAATTTCCAAGAAAAACTGAAATTTTAGCGAATTTCCAAGAAAAATGTCAATATTAACCGAATTTCTAAATCGTTCCTATTTCTACGTATCTCGACGATTTGGATGATATATAAGAAACACTGAAATTTTAGCGAATTTCCAAGAAAAACTGAAATTTTAGCGAATTTCCAAGAAAAATGTCAATATTAACCGAATTTCTAAATCGTTCCTATTTCTACGTATCTCGACGATTTGGATGATATATAAGAAACACTGAAATTTTAGCGAATTTCCAAGAAAAACTGAAATTTTAGCGAATTTCCAAGAAAAATGTCAATATTAACCGAATTTCTAAATCGTTCCTATTTCTACGTAACTCGACGATTTGGATGATATATAAGAAACACTGAAATTTTAGCGAATTTCCAAGAAAAACTGAAATTTTAGCGAATTTCCATGAAAAATGTCAATATTAACCGAATTTCTAAATCGTTCCTATTTCTACGTAACTCGACGATTTGGACGATATATAAGAAACATTGAAATTTTAGCGAATTTCCAAGAAAAACTGAAATTTTAGCGAATTTCCATGAAAAATGTCAAAATTAACAGAATTTCCAGATCGTTCCTATTTCTACGTAACTCGACGATTTGGATGATATATAAGAAACACTGAAATTTTAGCGAATTTCCAAGAAAAACTGAAATTTTAGCGAATTTCCAAGAAAAATGTCAATATTAACAGAATTTCTAAATCGTTCCTATTTCTACGTAACTCGACGATTTGGATGATATATAAGAAACACTGAAATTTTAGCGAATTTCCAAGAAAAACTGAAATTTTAGCGAATTTCCAAGAAAAATGTCAATATTAACCGAATTTCTAAATCGTTCCTATTTCTACGTATCTCGACGATTTGGATGATATATAAGAAACACTGAAATTTTAGCGAATTTCCAAGAAAAACTGAAATTTTAGCGAATTTCCAAGAAAAATGTCAATATTAACCGAATTTCTAAATCGTTCCTATTTCTACGTATCTCGACGATTTGGATGATATATAAGAAACACTGAAATTTTAGCGAATTTCCAAGAAAAACTGAAATTTTAGCGAATTTCCAAGAAAAATGTCAATATTAACCGAATTTCTAAATCGTTCCTATTTCTACGTAACTCGACGATTTGGATGATATATAAGAAACACTGAAATTTTAGCGAATTTCCAAGAAAAACTGAAATTTTAGCGAATTTCCATGAAAAATGTCAAAATTAACAGAATTTCTAAATCGTTCCTATTTCTACGTAACTCGACGATTTGGATGATATATAAGAAACACTGAAATTTTAGCGAATTTCCAAGAAAAACTGAAATTTTAGCGAATTTCCAAGAAAAATGTCAATATTAACAGAATTTCTAAATCGTTCCTATTTCTACGTAACTCGACGATTTGGATGATATATAAGAAACACTGAAATTTTAGCGAATTTCCAAGAAAAACTGAAATTTTAGCGAATTTCCAAGAAAAATGTCAATATTAACCGAATTTCTAAATCGTTCCTATTTCTACGTAACTCGACGATTTGGATGATATATAAGAAACACTGAAATTTTAGCGAATTTCCAAGAAAAACTGAAATTTTAGCGAATTTCCATGAAAAATGTCAATATTAACCGAATTTCTAAATCGTTCCTATTTCTACGTAACTCGACGATTTGGATGATATATAAGAAACACTGAAATTTTAGCGAATTTACAAGAAAAATTGAAATTTTAGCGAATTTCCATGAAAAATGTCAATATTAACCAAATTTCTAAATCGTTCCTATTTCTACGTATCTCGACGATTTGGATGATATATAAGAAACACTGAAATTTTAGCGAATTTCCAAGAAAAACTGAAATTTTAGCGAATTTCCATGAAAAATGTCAATATTAACCGAATTTCTAAATCGTTCCTATTTCTACGTATCTCGACGATTTGGATGATATATAAGAAACACTGAAATTTTAGCGAATTTCCAAGAAAAACTGAAATTTTAGCGAATTTCCATGAAAAATGTCAATATTAACCGAATTTCTAAATCGTTCCTATTTCTACGTAACTCGACGATTTGGATGATATATAAGAAACACTGAAATTTTAGCGAATTTCCAAGAAAAACTGAAATTTTAGCGAATTTCCATGAAAAATGTCAATATTAACCGAATTTCTAAATCGTTCCTATTTCTACGTATCTCGACAATTTGGATGATATATAAGAAACACTGAAATTTTAGCGAATTTCCAAGAAAAACTGAAATTTTAGCGAATTTCCATGAAAAATGTCAATATTAACCGAATTTCTAAATCGTTCCTATTTCTACGTAACTCGACGATTTGGATGATATATAAGAAACACTGAAATTTTAGCGAATTTCCAAGAAAAACTGAAATTTTAGCGAATTTCCAAGAAAAATGTCAAAATTAACAGAATTTCTAAATCGTTCCTATTTCTACGTAACTCGACGATTTGGATGATATATAAGAAACACTGAAATTTTAGCGAATTTCCAAGAAAAACTGAAATTTTAGCGAATTTCCAAGAAAAATGTCAATATTAACCGAATTTCTAAATCGTTCCTATTTCTACGTATCTCGACGATTTGGATGATATATAAGAAACACTGAAATTTTAGCGAATTTCCAAGAAAAACTGAAATTTTAGCGAATTTCCAAGAAAAATGTCAAAATTAACAGAATTTCTAAATCGTTCCTATTTCTACGTAACTCGACGATTTGGATGATATATAAGAAACACTGAAATTTTAGCGAATTTCCAAGAAAAACTGAAATTTTAGCGAATTTCCAAGAAAAATGTCAATATTAACCGAATTTCTAAATCGTTCCTATTTCTACGTATCTCGACGATTTGGATGATATATAAGAAACACTGAAATTTTAGCGAATTTCCAAGAAAAACTGAAATTTTAGGGAACTTCCATGAAAAATGTCAATATTAACCGAATTTCTAAATCGTTCCTATTTCTACGTATCTCGACGATTTGGATGATATATAAGAAACACTGAAATTTTAGCGAATTTCCAAGAAAAACTGAAATTTTAGCGAATTTCCAAGAAAAATGTCAAAATTAACAGAATTTCTAAATCGTTCCTATTTCTACGTATCTCGACGATTTGGATGATATATAAGAAACACTGAAATTTTAGGGAATTTCCAAGAAAAACTGAAATTTTAGCGAATTTCCAAGAAAAATGTCAAAATTAACAGAATTTCTAAATCGTTCCTATTTCTACGTAACTCGACGATTTGGATGATATATAAGAAACACTGAAATTTTAGCGAATTTCCAAGAAAAACTGAAATTTTAGCGAATTTCCAAGAAAAATGTCAATATTAACCGAATTTCTAAATCGTTCCTATTTCTACGTAACTCGACGATTTGGATGATATATAAGAAACACTGAAATTTTAGCGAATTTCCAAGAAAAACTGAAATTTTAGCGAATTTCCAAGAAAAATGTCAATATTAACCGAATTTCTAAATCGTTCCTATTTCTACGTAACTCGACGATAGGGATGATATATAAGAAACACTGAAATTTTAGCGAATTTACAAGAAAAATTGAAATTTTAGCGAATTTCCATGAAAAATGTCAATATTAACCGAATTTCTAAATCGTTCCTATTTCTACGTATCTCGACGATTTGGATGATATATAAGAAACACTGAAATTTTAGCGAATTTCCAAGAAAAACTGAAATTTTAGCGAATTTCCATGAAAAATGTCAATATTAACCGAATTTCTAAATCGTTCCTACATATATCGACGATTTGGATGATATATAAGAAACACTGAAATTTTAGCGAATTTCCAAGGAAAACTGAAATTTTAGCGAATTTCCAAGAAAAATGTCAATATTAACCGAATTTCTAAATCGTTCCTATTTCTACGTATCTCGACGATTTGGATGATATATAAGAAACACTGAAATTTTAGCGAATTTCCAAGAAAAACTGAAATTTTAGCGAATTTCCAAGAAAAACTGAAATTTTAGCGAATTTCCAAGAAAAATGTCAATATTAACCGAATTTCTAAATCGTTCCTATTTCTACGTATCTCGACGATTTGGATGATATATAAGAAACACTGAAATTTTAGCGAATTTCCAAGAAAAACTGAAATTTTAGCGAATTTCCAAGAAAAATGTCAATATTAACCGAATTTCTAAATCGTTCCTATTTCTACGTATCTCGACGATTTGGATGATATATAAGAAACACTGAAATTTTAGCGAATCTCCAAGAAAAACTGAAATTTTAGCGAATTTCCAAGAAAAATGTCAATATTAACCGAATTTCTAAATCGTTCCTATTTCTACGTAACTCGACGATTTGGATGATATATAAGAAACACTGAAATTTTAGCGAATTTCCAAGAAAAACTGAAATTTTAGCGAATTTCCATGAAAAATGTCAATATTAACCGAATTTCTAAATCGTTCCTATTTCTACGTAACTCGACGATTTGGACGATATATAAGAAACATTGAAATTTTAGCGAATTTCCAAGAAAAACTGAAATTTTAGCGAATTTCCATGAAAAATGTCAAAATTAACAGAATTTCCAGATCGTTCCTATTTCTACGTAACTCGACGATTTGGATGATATATAAGAAACACTGAAATTTTAGCGAATTTCCAAGAAAAACTGAAATTTTAGCGAATTTCCAAGAAAAATGTCAATATTAACAGAATTTCTAAATCGTTCCTATTTCTACGTAACTCGACGATTTGGATGATATATAAGAAACACTGAAATTTTAGCGAATTTCCAAGAAAAACTGAAATTTTAGCGAATTTCCAAGAAAAATGTCAATATTAACCGAATTTCTAAATCGTTCCTATTTCTACGTATCTCGACGATTTGGATGATATATAAGAAACACTGAAATTTTAGCGAATTTCCAAGAAAAACTGAAATTTTAGCGAATTTCCAAGAAAAATGTCAATATTAACCGAATTTCTAAATCGTTCCTATTTCTACGTATCTCGACGATTTGGATGATATATAAGAAACACTGAAATTTTAGCGAATTTCCAAGAAAAACTGAAATTTTAGCGAATTTCCAAGAAAAATGTCAATATTAACCGAATTTCTAAATCGTTCCTATTTCTACGTAACTCGACGATTTGGATGATATATAAGAAACACTGAAATTTTAGCGAATTTCCAAGAAAAACTGAAATTTTAGCGAATTTCCATGAAAAATGTCAAAATTAACAGAATTTCCAGATCGTTCCTATTTCTACGTAACTCGACGATTTGGATGATATATAAGAAACACTGAAATTTTAGCGAATTTCCAAGAAAAACTGAAATTTTAGCGAATTTCCAAGAAAAATGTCAATATTAACAGAATTTCTAAATCGTTCCTATTTCTACGTAACTCGACGATTTGGATGATATATAAGAAACACTGAAATTTTAGCGAATTTCCAAGAAAAACTGAAATTTTAGCGAATTTCCAAGAAAAATGTCAATATTAACCGAATTTCTAAATCGTTCCTATTTCTACGTAACTCGACGATTTGGATGATATATAAGAAACACTGAAATTTTAGCGAATTTCCAAGAAAAACTGAAATTTTAGCGAATTTCCATGAAAAATGTCAATATTAACCGAATTTCTAAATCGTTCCTATTTCTACGTATCTCGACAATTTGGATGATATATAAGAAACACTGAAATTTTAGCGAATTTCCAAGAAAAACTGAAATTTTAGCGAATTTCCATGAAAAATGTCAACATTAACCGAATTTCTAAATCGTTCCTATTTCTACGTAACTCGACGATTTGGATGATATATAAGAAACACTGAAATTTTAGCGAATTTCCAAGAAAAACTGAAATTTTAGCGAATTTCCAAGAAAAATGTCAAAATTAACAGAATTTCTAAATCGTTCCTATTTCTACGTAACTCGACGATTTGGATGATATATAAGAAACACTGAAATTTTAGCGAATTTCCAAGAAAAACTGAAATTTTAGCGAATTTCCAAGAAAAATGTCAATATTAACCGAATTTCTAAATCGTTCCTATTTCTACGTATCTCGACGATTTGGATGATATATAAGAAACACTGAAATTTTAGCGAATTTCCAAGAAAAACTGAAATTTTAGCGAATTTCCAAGAAAAATGTCAAAATTAACAGAATTTCTAAATCGTTCCTATTTCTACGTAACTCGACGATTTGGATGATATATAAGAAACACTGAAATTTTAGCGAATTTCCAAGAAAAACTGAAATTTTAGCGAATTTCCAAGAAAAATGTCAATATTAACCGAATTTCTAAATCGTTCCTATTTCTACGTATCTCGACGATTTGGATGATATATAAGAAACACTGAAATTTTAGCGAATTTCCAAGAAAAACTGAAATTTTAGGGAATTTCCATGAAAAATGTCAATATTAACCGAATTTCTAAATCGTTCCTATTTCTACGTATCTCGACGATTTGGATGATATATAAGAAACACTGAAATTTTAGCGAATTTCCAAGAAAAACTGAAATTTTAGCGAATTTCCAAGAAAAATGTCAAAATTAACAGAATTTCTAAATCGTTCCTATTTCTACGTATCTCGACGATTTGGATGATATATAAGAAACACTGAAATTTTAGGGAATTTCCAAGAAAAACTGAAATTTTAGCGAATTTCCAAGAAAAATGTCAAAATTAACAGAATTTCTAAATCGTTCCTATTTCTACGTAACTCGACGATTTGGATGATATATAAGAAACACTGAAATTTTAGCGAATTTCCAAGAAAAACTGAAATTTTAGCGAATTTCCAAGAAAAATGTCAATATTAACCGAATTTCTAAATCGTTCCTATTTCTACGTAACTCGACGATTTGGATGATATATAAGAAACACTGAAATTTTAGCGAATTTCCAAGAAAAACTGAAATTTTAGCGAATTTCCATGAAAAATGTCAATATTAACCGAATTTCTAAATCGTTCCTATTTCTACGTAACTCGACGATAGGGATGATATATAAGAAACACTGAAATTTTAGCGAATTTACAAGAAAAATTGAAATTTTAGCGAATTTCCATGAAAAATGTCAATATTAACCGAATTTCTAAATCGTTCCTATTTCTACGTATCTCGACGATTTGGATGATATATAAGAAACACTGAAATTTTAGCGAATTTCCAAGAAAAACTGAAATTTTAGCGAATTTCCATGAAAAATGTCAATATTAACCGAATTTCTAAATCGTTCCTACATATATCGACGATTTGGATGATATATAAGAAACACTGAAATTTTAGCGAATTTCCAAGGAAAACTGAAATTTTAGCGAATTTCCAAGAAAAATGTCAATATTAACCGAATTTCTAAATCGTTCCTATTTCTACGTATCTCGACGATTTGGATGATATATAAGAAACACTGAAATTTTAGCGAATTTCCAAGAAAAACTGAAATTTTAGCGAATTTCCAAGAAAAACTGAAATTTTAGCGAATTTCCAAGAAAAATGTCAATATTAACCGAATTTCTAAATCGTTCCTATTTCTACGTATCTCGACGATTTGGATGATATATAAGAAACACTGAAATTTTAGCGAATTTCCAAGAAAAACTGAAATTTTAGCGAATTTCCAAGAAAAATGTCAATATTAACCGAATTTCTAAATCGTTCCTATTTCTACGTATCTCGACGATTTGGATGATATATAAGAAACACTGAAATTTTAGCGAATTTCCAAGAAAAACTGAAATTTTAGCGAATTTCCAAGAAAAATGTCAATATTAACCGAATTTCTAAATCGTTCCTATTTCTACGTAACTCGACGATTTGGATGATATATAAGAAACACTGAAATTTTAGCGAATTTCCAAGAAAAACTGAAATTTTAGCGAATTTCCATGAAAAATGTCAATATTAACCGAATTTCTAAATCGTTCCTATTTCTACGTAACTCGACGATTTGGACGATATATAAGAAACATTGAAATTTTAGCGAATTTCCAAGAAAAACTGAAATTTTAGCGAATTTCCATGAAAAATGTCAAAATTAACAGAATTTCCAGATCGTTCCTATTTCTACGTAACTCGACGATTTGGATGATATATAAGAAACACTGAAATTTTAGCGAATTTCCAAGAAAAACTGAAATTTTAGCGAATTTCCAAGAAAAATGTCAATATTAACAGAATTTCTAAATCGTTCCTATTTCTACGTAACTCGACGATTTGGATGATATATAAGAAACACTGAAATTTTAGCGAATTTCCAAGAAAAACTGAAATTTTAGCGAATTTCCAAGAAAAATGTCAATATTAACCGAATTTCTAAATCGTTCCTATTTCTACGTATCTCGACGATTTGGATGATATATAAGAAACACTGAAATTTTAGCGAATTTCCAAGAAAAACTGAAATTTTAGCGAATTTCCAAGAAAAATGTCAATATTAACCGAATTTCTAAATCGTTCCTATTTCTACGTATCTCGACGATTTGGATGATATATAAGAAACACTGAAATTTTAGCGAATTTCCAAGAAAAACTGAAATTTTAGCGAATTTCCAAGAAAAATGTCAATATTAACCGAATTTCTAAATCGTTCCTATTTCTACGTAACTCGACGATTTGGATGATATATAAGAAACACTGAAATTTTAGCGAATTTCCAAGAAAAACTGAAATTTTAGCGAATTTCCATGAAAAATGTCAATATTAACCGAATTTCTAAATCGTTCCTATTTCTACGTAACTCGACGATTTGGACGATATATAAGAAACATTGAAATTTTAGCGAATTTCCAAGAAAAACTGAAATTTTAGCGAATTTCCATGAAAAATGTCAAAATTAACAGAATTTCTAAATCGTTCCTATTTCTACGTAACTCGACGATTTGGATGATATATAAGAAACACTGAAATTTTAGCGAATTTCCAAGAAAAACTGAAATTTTAGCGAATTTCCAAGAAAAATGTCAATATTAACAGAATTTCTAAATCGTTCCTATTTCTACGTAACTCGACGATTTGGATGATATATAAGAAACACTGAAATTTTAGCGAATTTCCAAGAAAAACTGAAATTTTAGCGAATTTCCAAGAAAAATGTCAATATTAACCGAATTTCTAAATCGTTCCTATTTCTACGTAACTCGACGATTTGGATGATATATAAGAAACACTGAAATTTTAGCGAATTTCCAAGAAAAACTGAAATTTTAGCGAATTTCCATGAAAAATGTCAATATTAACCGAATTTCTAAATCGTTCCTATTTCTACGTAACTCGACGATTTGGATGATATATAAGAAACACTGAAATTTTAGCGAATTTACAAGAAAAATTGAAATTTTAGCGAATTTCCATGAAAAATGTCAATATTAACCAAATTTCTAAATCGTTCCTATTTCTACGTATCTCGACGATTTGGATGATATATAAGAAACACTGAAATTTTAGCGAATTTCCAAGAAAAACTGAAATTTTAGCGAATTTCCATGAAAAATGTCAATATTAACCGAATTTCTAAATCGTTCCTATTTCTACGTATCTCGACGATTTGGATGATATATAAGAAACACTGAAATTTTAGCGAATTTCCAAGAAAAACTGAAATTTTAGCGAATTTCCATGAAAAATGTCAATATTAACCGAATTTCTAAATCGTTCCTACATATATCGACGATTTGGATGATATATAAGAAACACTGAAATTTTAGCCAATTTCCAAGGAAAACTGAAATTTTAGCGAATTTCCAAGAAAAATGTCAATATTAACCGAATTTCTAAATCGTTCCTATTTCTACGTATCTCGACGATTTGGATGATATATAAGAAACACTGAAATTTTAGCGAATTTCCAAGAAAAACTGAAATTTTAGCGAATTTCCAAGAAAAATGTCAATATTAACCGAATTTCTAAATCGTTCCTATTTCTACGTATCTCGACGATTTGGATGATATATAAGAAACACTGAAATTTTAGCGAATTTCCAAGAAAAACTGAAATTTTAGCGAATTTCCAAGAAAAATGTCAATATTAACCGAATTTCTAAATCGTTCCTATTTCTACGTATCTCGACGATTTGGATGATATATAAGAAAAACTGAAATTTTAGCGAATTTCCATGAAAAATGTCAAAATTAACAGAATTTCTAAATCGTTCCTATTTCTACGTAACTCGACGATTTGGATGATATATAAGAAACACTGAAATTTTAGCGAATTTCCAAGAAAAACTGAAATTTTAGCGAATTTCCAAGAAAAATGTCAATATTAACAGAATTTCTAAATCGTTCCTATTTCTACGTAACTCGACGATTTGGATGATATATAAGAAACACTGAAATTTTAGCGAATTTCCAAGAAAAACTGAAATTTTAGCGAATTTCCAAGAAAAATGTCAATATTAACCGAATTTCTAAATCGTTCCTATTTCTACGTAACTCGACGATTTGGATGATATATAAGAAACACTGAAATTTTAGCGAATTTCCAAGAAAAACTGAAATTTTAGCGAATTTCCATGAAAAATGTCAATATTAACCGAATTTCTAAATCGTTCCTATTTCTACGTAACTCGACGATAGGGATGATATATAAGAAACACTGAAATTTTAGCGAATTTACAAGAAAAATTGAAATTTTAGCGAATTTCCATGAAAAATGTCAATATTAACCGAATTTCTAAATCGTTCCTATTTCTACGTATCTCGACGATTTGGATGATATATAAGAAACACTGAAATTTTAGCGAATTTCCAAGAAAAACTGAAATTTTAGCGAATTTCCATGAAAAATGTCAATATTAACCGAATTTCTAAATCGTTCCTACATATATCGACGATTTGGATGATATATAAGAAACACTGAAATTTTAGCGAATTTCCAAGGAAAACTGAAATTTTAGCGAATTTCCAAGAAAAATGTCAATATTAACCGAATTTCTAAATCGTTCCTATTTCTACGTATCTCGACGATTTGGATGATATATAAGAAACACTGAAATTTTAGCGAATTTCCAAGAAAAACTGAAATTTTAGCGAATTTCCAAGAAAAACTGAAATTTTAGCGAATTTCCAAGAAAAATGTCAATATTAACCGAATTTCTAAATCGTTCCTATTTCTACGTATCTCGACGATTTGGATGATATATAAGAAACACTGAAATTTTAGCGAATTTCCAAGAAAAACTGAAATTTTAGCGAATTTCCAAGAAAAATGTCAATATTAACCGAATTTCTAAATCGTTCCTATTTCTACGTAACTCGACGATTTGGATGATATATAAGAAACACTGAAATTTTAGCGAATTTCCAAGAAAAACTGAAATTTTAGCGAATTTCCAAGAAAAATGTCAATATTAACCGAATTTCTAAATCGTTCCTATTTCTACGTAACTCGACGATTTGGATGATATATAAGAAACACTGAAATTTTAGCGAATTTCCAAGAAAAACTGAAATTTTAGCGAATTTCCATGAAAAATGTCAATATTAACCGAATTTCTAAATCGTTCCTATTTCTACGTAACTCGACGATTTGGATGATATATAAGAAACACTGAAATTTTAGCGAATTTCCAAGAAAAACTGAAATTTTAGCGAATTTCCAAGAAAAATGTCAATATTAACCGATTTTCTAAATCGTTCCTATTTCTACGTATCTCGACGATTTGGATGATATATAAGAAACACTGAAATTTTAGCGAATTTCCAAGAAAAACTGAAATTTTAGCGAATTTCCAAGAAAAATGTCAATATTAACCGAATTTCTAAATCGTTCCTATTTCTACGTAACTCGACGATTTGGATGATATATAAGAAACACTGAAATTTTAGCGAATTTCCAAGAAAAACTGAAATTTTAGCGAATTTCCATGAAAAATGTCAATATTAACCGAATTTCTAAATCGTTCCTATTTCTACGTAACTCGACGATTTGGACGATATATAAGAAACATTGAAATTTTAGCGAATTTCCAAGAAAAACTGAAATTTTAGCGAATTTCCATGAAAAATGTCAAAATTAACAGAATTTCTAAATCGTTCCTATTTCTACGTAACTCGACGATTTGGATGATATATAAGAAACACTGAAATTTTAGCGAATTTCCAAGAAAAACTGAAATTTTAGCGAATTTCCAAGAAAAATGTCAATATTAACAGAATTTCTAAATCGTTCCTATTTCTACGTAACTCGACGATTTGGATGATATATAAGAAACACTGAAATTTTAGCGAATTTCCAAGAAAAACTGAAATTTTAGCGAATTTCCAAGAAAAATGTCAATATTAACCGAATTTCTAAATCGTTCCTATTTCTACGTATCTCGACGATTTGGATGATATATAAGAAACACTGAAATTTTAGCGAATTTCCAAGAAAAACTGAAATTTTAGCGAATTTCCAAGAAAAATGTCAATATTAACCGAATTTCTAAATCGTTCCTATTTCTACGTATCTCGACGATTTGGATGATATATAAGAAACACTGAAATTTTAGCGAATTTCCAAGAAAAACTGAAATTTTAGCGAATTTCCAAGAAAAATGTCAATATTAACCGAATTTCTAAATCGTTCCTATTTCTACGTAACTCGACGATTTGGATGATATATAAGAAACACTGAAATTTTAGCGAATTTCCAAGAAAAACTGAAATTTTAGCGAATTTCCATGAAAAATGTCAATATTAACCGAATTTCTAAATCGTTCCTATTTCTACGTAACTCGACGATTTGGACGATATATAAGAAACATTGAAATTTTAGCGAATTTCCAAGAAAAACTGAAATCTTAGCGAATTTCCATGAAAAATGTCAAAATTAACAGAATTTCTAAATCGTTCCTATTTCTACGTAACTCGACGATTTGGATGATATATAAGAAACACTGAAATTTTAGCGAATTTCCAAGAAAAACTGAAATTTTAGCGAATTTCCAAGAAAAATGTCAATATTAACAGAATTTCTAAATCGTTCCTATTTCTACGTAACTCGACGATTTGGATGATATATAAGAAACACTGAAATTTTAGCGAATTTCCAAGAAAAACTGAAATTTTAGCGAATTTCCATGAAAAATGTCAATATTAACCAAATTTCTAAATCGTTCCTATTTCTACGTATCTCGACGATTTGGATGATATATAAGAAACACTGAAATTTTAGCGAATTTCCAAGAAAAACTGAAATTTTAGCGAATTTCCATGAAAAATGTCAATATTAACCGAATTTCTAAATCGTTCCTATTTCTACGTATCTCGACGATTTGGATGATATATAAGAAACACTGAAATTTTAGCGAATTTCCAAGAAAAACTGAAATTTTAGCGAATTTCCATGAAAAATGTCAATATTAACCGAATTTCTAAATCGTTCCTATTTCTACGTAACTCGACGATTTGGATGATATATAAGAAACACTGAAATTTTAGCGAATTTCCAAGAAAAACTGAAATTTTAGCGAATTTCCATGAAAAATGTCAATATTAACCGAATTTCTAAATCGTTCCTATTTCTACGTATCTCGACAATTTGGATGATATATAAGAAACACTGAAATTTTAGCGAATTTCCAAGAAAAACTGAAATTTTAGCGAATTTCCATGAAAAATGTCAATATTAACCGAATTTCTAAATCGTTCCTATTTCTACGTAACTCGACGATTTGGATGATATATAAGAAACACTGAAATTTTAGCGAATTTCCAAGAAAAACTGAAATTTTAGCGAATTTCCAAGAAAAATGTCAAAATTAACAGAATTTCTAAATCGTTCCTATTTCTACGTAACTCGACGATTTGGATGATATATAAGAAACACTGAAATTTTAGCGAATTTCCAAGAAAAACTGAAATTTTAGCGAATTTCCAAGAAAAATGTCAATATTAACCGAATTTCTAAATCGTTCCTATTTCTACGTATCTCGACGATTTGGATGATATATAAGAAACACTGAAATTTTAGCGAATTTCCAAGAAAAACTGAAATTTTAGCGAATTTCCAAGAAAAATGTCAAAATTAACAGAATTTCTAAATCGTTCCTATTTCTACGTAACTCGACGATTTGGATGATATATAAGAAACACTGAAATTTTAGCGAATTTCCAAGAAAAACTGAAATTTTAGCGAATTTCCAAGAAAAATGTCAAAATTAACAGAATTTCTAAATCGTTCCTATTTCTACGTAACTCGACGATTTGGATGATATATAAGAAACACTGAAATTTTAGCGAATTTCCAAGAAAAACTGAAATTTTAGCGAATTTCCAAGAAAAATGTCAATATTAACCGAATTTCTAAATCGTTCCTATTTCTACGTATCTCGACGATTTGGATGATATATAAGAAACACTGAAATTTTAGCGAATTTCCAAGAAAAACTGAAATTTTAGCGAATTTCCAAGAAAAATGTCAAAATTAACAGAATTTCTAAATCGTTCCTATTTCTACGTAACTCGACGATTTGGATGATATATAAGAAACACTGAAATTTTAGCGAATTTCCAAGAAAAACTGAAATTTTAGCGAATTTCCATGAAAAATGTCAATATTAACCGAATTTCTAAATCGTTCCTATTTCTACGTAACTCGACGATTTGGATGATATATAAGAAACACTGAAATTTTAGCGAATTTCCAAGAAAAACTGAAATTTTAGCGAATTTCCATGAAAAATGTCAATATTAACCGAATTTCTAAATCGTTCCTACATATATCGACGATTTGGATGATATATAAGAAACACTGAAATTTTAGCGAATTTCCAAGGAAAACTGAAATTTTAGCGAATTTCCAAGAAAAATGTCAATATTAACCGAATTTCTAAATCGTTCCTATTTCTACGTATCTCGACGATTTGGATGATATATAAGAAACACTGAAATTTTAGCGAATTTCCAAGAAAAACTGAAATTTTAGCGAATTTCCAAGAAAAACTGAAATTTTAGCGAATTTCCAAGAAAAATGTCAATATTAACCGAATTTCTAAATCGTTCCTATTTCTACGTATCTCGACGATTTGGATGATATATAAGAAACACTGAAATTTTAGCGAATTTCCAAGAAAAACTGAAATTTTAGCGAATTTCCAAGAAAAATGTCAATATTAACCGAATTTCTAAATCGTTCCTATTTCTACGTATCTCGACGATTTGGATGATATATAAGAAAAACTGAAATTTTAGCGAATTTCCATGAAAAATGTCAAAATTAACAGAATTTCTAAATCGTTCCTATTTCTACGTAACTCGACGATTTGGATGATATATAAGAAACACTGAAATTTTAGCGAATTTCCAAGAAAAACTGAAATTTTAGCGAATTTCCAAGAAAAATGTCAATATTAACAGAATTTCTAAATCGTTCCTATTTCTACGTAACTCGACGATTTGGATGATATATAAGAAACACTGAAATTTTAGCGAATTTCCAAGAAAAACTGAAATTTTAGCGAATTTCCAAGAAAAATGTCAATATTAACCGAATTTCTAAATCGTTCCTATTTCTACGTAACTCGACGATTTGGATGATATATAAGAAACACTGAAATTTTAGCGAATTTCCAAGAAAAACTGAAATTTTAGCGAATTTCCAAGAAAAATGTCAAAATTAACAGAATTTCTAAATCGTTCCTATTTCTACGTAACTCGACGATTTGGATGATATATAAGAAACACTGAAATTTTAGCGAATTTCCAAGAAAAACTGAAATTTTAGCGAATTTCCAAGAAAAATGTCAATATTAACCGAATTTCTAAATCGTTCCTATTTCTACGTATCTCGACGATTTGGATGATATATAAGAAACACTGAAATTTTAGCGAATTTCCAAGAAAAACTGAAATTTTAGCGAATTTCCATGAAAAATGTCAATATTAACCGAATTTCTAAATCGTTCCTATTTCTACGTAACTCGACGATTTGGATGATATATAAGAAACACTGAAATTTTAGCGAATTTCCAAGAAAAACTGAAATTTTAGCGAATTTCCATGAAAAATGTCAATATTAACCGAATTTCTAAATCGTTCCTATTTCTACGTAACTCGACGATTTGGATGATATATAAGAAACACTGAAATTTTAGCGAATTTCCAAGAAAAACTGAAATTTTAGCGAATTTCCATGAAAAATGTCAATATTAACCGAATTTCTAAATCGTTCCTACATATATCGACGATTTGGATGATATATAAGAAACACTGAAATTTTAGCGAATTTCCAAGGAAAACTGAAATTTTAGCGAATTTCCAAGAAAAATGTCAATATTAACCGAATTTCTAAATCGTTCCTATTTCTACGTATCTCGACGATTTGGATGATATATAAGAAACACTGAAATTTTAGCGAATTTCCAAGAAAAACTGAAATTTTAGCGAATTTCCAAGAAAAACTGAAATTTTAGCGAATTTCCAAGAAAAATGTCAATATTAACCGAATTTCTAAATCGTTCCTATTTCTACGTATCTCGACGATTTGGATGATATATAAGAAACACTGAAATTTTAGCGAATTTCCAAGAAAAACTGAAATTTTAGCGAATTTCCAAGAAAAATGTCAATATTAACCGAATTTCTAAATCGTTCCTATTTCTACGTATCTCGACGATTTGGATGATATATAAGAAAAACTGAAATTTTAGCGAATTTCCATGAAAAATGTCAAAATTAACAGAATTTCTAAATCGTTCCTATTTCTACGTAACTCGACGATTTGGATGATATATAAGAAACACTGAAATTTTAGCGAATTTCCAAGAAAAACTGAAATTTTAGCGAATTTCCAAGAAAAATGTCAATATTAACAGAATTTCTAAATCGTTCCTATTTCTACGTAACTCGACGATTTGGATGATATATAAGAAACACTGAAATTTTAGCGAATTTCCAAGAAAAACTGAAATTTTAGCGAATTTCCAAGAAAAATGTCAATATTAACAGAATTTCTAAATCGTTCCTATTTCTACGTAACTCGACGATTTGGATGATATATAAGAAACACTGAAATTTTAGCGAATTTCCAAGAAAAACTGAAATTTTAGCGAATTTCCAAGAAAAATGTCAATATTAACCGAATTTCTAAATCGTTCCTATTTCTACGTAACTCGACGATTTGGATGATATATAAGAAACACTGAAATTTTAGCGAATTTCCAAGAAAAACTGAAATTTTAGCGAATTTCCAAGAAAAATGTCAAAATTAACAGAATTTCTAAATCGTTCCTATTTCTACGTAACTCGACGATTTGGATGATATATAAGAAACACTGAAATTTTAGCGAATTTCCAAGAAAAACTGAAATTTTAGCGAATTTCCAAGAAAAATGTCAATATTAACCGAATTTCTAAATCGTTCCTATTTCTACGTATCTCGACGATTTGGATGATATATAAGAAACACTGAAATTTTAGCGAATTTCCAAGAAAAACTGAAATTTTAGCGAATTTCCATGAAAAATGTCAATATTAACCGAATTTCTAAATCGTTCCTATTTCTACGTAACTCGACGATTTGGATGATATATAAGAAACACTGAAATTTTAGCGAATTTCCAAGAAAAACTGAAATTTTAGCGAATTTCCATGAAAAATGTCAATATTAACCGAATTTCTAAATCGTTCCTATTTCTACGTAACTCGACGATTTGGATGATATATAAGAAACACTGAAATTTTAGCGAATTTCCAAGAAAAACTGAAATTTTAGCGAATTTCCATGAAAAATGTCAATATTAACCGAATTTCTAAATCGTTCCTACATATATCGACGATTTGGATGATATATAAGAAACACTGAAATTTTAGCGAATTTCCAAGGAAAACTGAAATTTTAGCGAATTTCCAAGAAAAATGTCAATATTAACCGAATTTCTAAATCGTTCCTATTTCTACGTATCTCGACGATTTGGATGATATATAAGAAACACTGAAATTTTAGCGAATTTCCAAGAAAAACTGAAATTTTAGCGAATTTCCAAGAAAAACTGAAATTTTAGCGAATTTCCAAGAAAAATGTCAATATTAACCGAATTTCTAAATCGTTCCTATTTCTACGTATCTCGACGATTTGGATGATATATAAGAAACACTGAAATTTTAGCGAATTTCCAAGAAAAACTGAAATTTTAGCGAATTTCCAAGAAAAATGTCAATATTAACAGAATTTCTAAATCGTTCCTATTTCTACGTAACTCGACGATTTGGATGATATATAAGAAACACTGAAATTTTAGCGAATTTCCAAGAAAAACTGAAATTTTAGCGAATTTCCAAGAAAAATGTCAATATTAACCGAATTTCTAAATCGTTCCTATTTCTACGTAACTCGACGATTTGGATGATATATAAGAAACACTGAAATTTTAGCGAATTTCCAAGAAAAACTGAAATTTTAGCGAATTTCCAAGAAAAATGTCAATATTAACAGAATTTCTAAATCGTTCCTATTTCTACGTAACTCGACGATTTGGATGATATATAAGAAACACTGAAATTTTAGCGAATTTCCAAGAAAAACTGAAATTTTAGCGAATTTCCAAGAAAAATGTCAATATTAACCGAATTTCTAAATCGTTCCTATTTCTACGTAACTCGACGATTTGGATGATATATAAGAAACACTGAAATTTTAGCGAATTTCCAAGAAAAACTGAAATTTTAGCGAATTTCCATGAAAAATGTCAATATTAACCGAATTTCTAAATCGTTCCTATTTCTACGTAACTCGACGATAGGGATGATATATAAGAAACACTGAAATTTTAGCGAATTTACAAGAAAAATTGAAATTTTAGCGAATTTCCATGAAAAATGTCAATATTAACCGAATTTCTAAATCGTTCCTATTTCTACGTATCTCGACGATTTGGATGATATATAAGAAACACTGAAATTTTAGCGAATTTCCAAGAAAAACTGAAATTTTAGCGAATTTCCATGAAAAATGTCAATATTAACCGAATTTCTAAATCGTTCCTATTTCTACGTATCTCGACGATTTGGATGATATATAAGAAACACTGAAATTTTAGCGAATTTCCAAGAAAAACTGAAATTTTAGCGAATTTCCATGAAAAATGTCAATATTAACCGAATTTCTAAATCGTTCCTATTTCTACGTAACTCGACGATTTGGATGATATATAAGAAACACTGAAATTTTAGCGAATTTCCAAGAAAAACTGAAATTTTAGCGAATTTCCATGAAAAATGTCAATATTAACCGAATTTCTAAATCGTTCCTATTTCTACGTATCTCGACAATTTGGATGATATATAAGAAACACTGAAATTTTAGCGAATTTCCAAGAAAAACTGAAATTTTAGCGAATTTCCATGAAAAATGTCAATATTAACCGAATTTCTAAATCGTTCCTATTTCTACGTAACTCGACGATTTGGATGATATATAAGAAACACTGAAATTTTAGCGAATTTCCAAGAAAAACTGAAATTTTAGCGAATTTCCAAGAAAAATGTCAAAATTAACAGAATTTCTAAATCGTTCCTATTTCTACGTAACTCGACGATTTGGATGATATATAAGAAACACTGAAATTTTAGCGAATTTCCAAGAAAAACTGAAATTTTAGCGAATTTCCAAGAAAAATGTCAATATTAACCGAATTTCTAAATCGTTCCTATTTCTACGTATCTCGACGATTTGGATGATATATAAGAAACACTGAAATTTTAGCGAATTTCCAAGAAAAACTGAAATTTTAGCGAATTTCCAAGAAAAATGTCAAAATTAACAGAATTTCTAAATCGTTCCTATTTCTACGTAACTCGACGATTTGGATGATATATAAGAAACACTGAAATTTTAGCGAATTTCCAAGAAAAACTGAAATTTTAGCGAATTTCCAAGAAAAATGTCAATATTAACCGAATTTCTAAATCGTTCCTATTTCTACGTAACTCGACGATTTGGATGATATATAAGAAACACTGAAATTTTAGCGAATTTCCAAGAAAAACTGAAATTTTAGCGAATTTCCAAGAAAAATGTCAATATTAACCGAATTTCTAAATCGTTCCTATTTCTACGTAACTCGACGATTTGGATGATATATAAGAAACACTGAAATTTTAGCGAATTTCCAAGAAAAACTGAAATTTTAGCGAATTTCCATGAAAAATGTCAATATTAACCGAATTTCTAAATCGTTCCTACATATATCGACGATTTGGATGATATATAAGAAACACTGAAATTTTAGCGAATTTCCAAGGAAAACTGAAATTTTAGCGAATTTCCAAGAAAAATGTCAATATTAACCGAATTTCTAAATCGTTCCTATTTCTACGTATCTCGACGATTTGGATGATATATAAGAAACACTGAAATTTTAGCGAATTTCCAAGAAAAACTGAAATTTTAGCGAATTTCCAAGAAAAACTGAAATTTTAGCGAATTTCCAAGAAAAATGTCAATATTAACCGAATTTCTAAATCGTTCCTATTTCTACGTATCTCGACGATTTGGATGATATATAAGAAACACTGAAATTTTAGCGAATTTCCAAGAAAAACTGAAATTTTAGCGAATTTCCAAGAAAAATGTCAATATTAACCGAATTTCTAAATCGTTCCTATTTCTACGTATCTCGACGATTTGGATGATATATAAGAAAAACTGAAATTTTAGCGAATTTCCATGAAAAATGTCAAAATTAACAGAATTTCTAAATCGTTCCTATTTCTACGTAACTCGACGATTTGGATGATATATAAGAAACACTGAAATTTTAGCGAATTTCCAAGAAAAACTGAAATTTTAGCGAATTTCCAAGAAAAATGTCAATATTAACATAATTTCTAAATCGTTCCTATTTCTACGTAACTCGACGATTTGGATGATATATAAGAAACACTGAAATTTTAGCGAATTTCCAAGAAAAACTGAAATTTTAGCGAATTTCCAAGAAAAATGTCAATATTAACCGAATTTCTAAATCGTTCCTATTTCTACGTAACTCGACGATTTGGATGATATATAAGAAACACTGAAATTTTAGCGAATTTCCAAGAAAAACTGAAATTTTAGCGAATTTCCATGAAAAATGTCAATTTTAACCGAATTTCTAAATCGTTCCTATTTCTACGTAACTCGACGATAGGGATGATATATAAGAAACACTGAAATTTTAGCGAATTTACAAGAAAAATTGAAATTTTAGCGAATTTCCATGAAAAATGTCAATATTAACCGAATTTCTAAATCGTTCCTATTTCTACGTATCTCGACGATTTGGATGATATATAAGAAACACTGAAATTTTAGCGAATTTCCAAGAAAAACTGAAATTTTAGCGAATTTCCATGAAAAATGTCAATATTAACCGAATTTCTAAATCGTTCCTACATATATCGACGATTTGGATGATATATAAGAAACACTGAAATTTTAGCGAATTTCCAAGGAAAACTGAAATTTTAGCGAATTTCCAAGAAAAATGTCAATATTAACCGAATTTCTAAATCGTTCCTATTTCTACGTATCTCGACAATTTGGATGATATATAAGAAACACTGAAATTTTAGCGAATTTCCAAGAAAAACTGAAATTTTAGCGAATTTCCAAGAAAAACTGAAATTTTAGCGAATTTCCAAGAAAAATGTCAATATTAACCGAATTTCTAAATCGTTCCTATTTCTACGTATCTCGACGATTTGGATGATATATAAGAAACACTGAAATTTTAGCGAATTTCCAAGAAAAACTGAAATTTTAGCGAATTTCCAAGAAAAATGTCAATATTAACCGAATTTCTAAATCGTTCCTATTTCTACGTATCTCGACGATTTGGATGATATATAAGAAACACTGAAATTTTAGCGAATTTAAAAGAAAAACTGAAATTTTAGCGAATTTCCAAGAAAAATGTCAAAATTAACAGAATTTCTAAATCGTTCCTATTTCTACGTAACTCGACGATTTGGATGATATATAAGAAACACTGAAATTTTAGCGAATTTCCAAGAAAAACTGAAATTTTAGCGAATTTCCAAGAAAAATGTCAATATTAACCGAATTTCTAAATCGTTCCTATTTCTACGTATCTCGACGATTTGGATGATATATAAGAAACACTGAAATTTTAGCGAATTTCCAAGAAAAACTGAAATTTTAGCGAATTTCCAAGAAAAATGTCAATATTAACCGAATTTCTAAATCGTTCCTATTTCTACGTATCTCGACGATTTGGATGATATAAAAGAAACACTGAAATTTTAGCGAATTTCCAAGAGAAACTGAAATTTTAGCGAATTTCCATGAAAAATGTCAATATTAACCGAATTTCTAAATCGTTCCTATTTCTACGTAACTCGACGATTTGGATGATATATAAGAAACACTGAAATTTTAGCGAATTTCCAAGAAAAACTGAAATTTTAGCGAATTTCCATGAAAATTGTCAATATTAACCGAATTTCTAAATCGTTCCTATTTCTACGTAACTCGACGATTTGGATGATATATAAGAAACACTGAAATTTTAGCGAATTTCCAAGAAAAACTGAAATTTTAGCGAATTTCCATGAAAAATGTCAATATTAACCGAATTTCTAAATCGTTCCTACATATATCGACGATTTGGATGATATATAAGAAACACTGAAATTTTAGCGAATTTCCAAGGAAAACTGAAATTTTAGCGAATTTCCAAGAAAAATGTCAATATTAACCGAATTTCTAAATCGTTCCTATTTCTACGTATCTCGACGATTTGGATGATATATAAGAAACACTGAAATTTTAGCGAATTTCCAAGAAAAACTGAAATTTTAGCGAATTTCCAAGAAAAACTGAAATTTTAGCGAATTTCCAAGAAAAATGTCAATATTAACCGAATTTCTAAATCGTTCCTATTTCTACGTATCTCGACGATTTGGATGATATATAAGAAACACTGAAATTTTAGCGAATTTCCAAGAAAAACTGAAATTTTAGCGAATTTCCAAGAAAAATGTCAATATTAACCGAATTTCTAAATCGTTCCTATTTCTACGTATCTCGACGATTTGGATGATATATAAGAAAAACTGAAATTTTAGCGAATTTCCATGAAAAATGTCAAAATTAACAGAATTTCTAAATCGTTCCTATTTCTACGTAACTCGACGATTTGGATGATATATAAGAAACACTGAAATTTTAGCGAATTTCCAAGAAAAACTGAAATTTTAGCGAATTTCCAAGAAAAATGTCAATATTAACAGAATTTCTAAATCGTTCCTATTTCTACGTAACTCGACGATTTGGATGATATATAAGAAACACTGAAATTTTAGCGAATTTCCAAGAAAAACTGAAATTTTAGCGAATTTCCAAGAAAAATGTCAATATTAACCGAATTTCTAAATCGTTCCTATTTCTACGTAACTCGACGATTTGGATGATATATAAGAAACACTGAAATTTTAGCGAATTTCCAAGAAAAACTGAAATTTTAGCGAATTTCCATGAAAAATGTCAATATTAACCGAATTTCTAAATCGTTCCTATTTCTACGTAACTCGACGATAGGGATGATATATAAGAAACACTGAAATTTTAGCGAATTTACAAGAAAAATTGAAATTTTAGCGAATTTCCATGAAAAATGTCAATATTAACTGAATTTCTAAATCGTTCCTATTTCTACGTATCTCGACGATTTGGATGATATATAAGAAACACTGAAATTTTAGCGAATTTCCAAGAAAAACTGAAATTTTAGCGAATTTCCATGAAAAATGTCAATATTAACCGAATTTCTAAATCGTTCCTACATATATCGACGATTTGGATGATATATAAGAAACACTGAAATTTTAGCGAATTTCCAAGGAAAACTGAAATTTTAGCGAATTTCCAAGAAAAATGTCAATATTAACCGAATTTCTAAATCGTTCCTATTTCTACGTATCTCGACAATTTGGATGATATATAAGAAACACTGAAATTTTAGCGAATTTCCAAGAAAAACTGAAATTTTAGCGAATTTCCAAGAAAAACTGAAATTTTAGCGAATTTCCAAGAAAAATGTCAATATTAACCGAATTTCTAAATCGTTCCTATTTCTACGTATCTCGACGATTTGGATGATATATAAGAAACACTGAAATTTTAGCGAATTTCCAAGAAAAACTGAAATTTTAGCGAATTTCCAAGAAAAATGTCAATATTAACCGAATTTCTAAATCGTTCCTATTTCTACGTATCTCGACGATTTGGATGATATATAAGAAACACTGAAATTTTAGCGAATTTCCAAGAAAAACTGAAATTTTAGCGAATTTCCAAGAAAAATGTCAATATTAACCGAATTTCTAAATCGTTCCTATTTCTACGTAACTCGACGATTTGGATGATATATAAGAAACACTGAAATTTTAGCGAATTTCCAAGAAAAACTGAAATTTTAGCGAATTTCCATGAAAAATGTCAATATTAACCGAATTTCTAAATCGTTCCTATTTCTACGTAACTCGACGATTTGGACGATATATAAGAAACATTGAAATTTTAGCGAATTTCCAAGAAAAACTGAAATTTTAGCGAATTTCCATGAAAAATGTCAAAATTAACAGAATTTCTAAATCGTTCCTATTTCTACGTAACTCGACGATTTGGATGATATATAAGAAACACTGAAATTTTAGCGAATTTCCAAGAAAAACTGAAATTTTAGCGAATTTCCAAGAAAAATGTCAATATTAACAGAATTTCTAAATCGTTCCTATTTCTACGTAACTCGACGATTTGGATGATATATAAGAAACACTGAAATTTTAGCGAATTTCCAAGAAAAACTGAAATTTTAGCGAATTTCCAAGAAAAATGTCAATA
Source organism: Agrilus biguttatus (assembly GCA_963921985.1). NCBI lineage: Eukaryota > Metazoa > Arthropoda > Insecta > Coleoptera > Buprestidae > Agrilus > Agrilus biguttatus. The sequence goes on along the minus strand of OY998117.1, from coordinate 20,077,672 downwards.
TTAACCGAATTTCTAAATCGTTCCTATTTCTACGTATCTCGACGATTTGGATGATATATAAGAAACACTGAAATTTTAGCGAATTTCCAAGAAAAACTGAAATTTTAGCGAATTTCCAAGAAAAATGTCAATATTAACCGAATTTCTAAATCGTTCCTATTTCTACGTATCTCGACGATTTGGATGATATATAAGAAACACTGAAATTTTAGCGAATTTCCAAGAAAAACTGAAATTTTAGCGAATTTCCAAGAAAAATGTCAATATTAACCGAATTTCTAAATCGTTCCTATTTCTACGTAACTCGACGATTTGGATGATATACAAGAAACACTGAAATTTTAGCGAATTTCCAAGAAAAACTGAAATTTTAGCGAATTTCCATGAAAAATGTCAATATTAACCGAATTTCTAAATCGTTCCTATTTCTACGTAACTCGACGATTTGGACGATATATAAGAAACATTGAAATTTTAGCGAATTTCCAAGAAAAACTGAAATTTTAGCGAATTTCCATGAAAAATGTCAAAATTAACAGAATTTCTAAATCGTTCCTATTTCTACGTAACTCGACGATTTGGATGATATATAAGAAACACTGAAATTTTAGCGAATTTCCAAGAAAAACTGAAATTTTAGCGAATTTCCAAGAAAAATGTCAATATTAACAGAATTTCTAAATCGTTCCTATTTCTACGTAACTCGACGATTTGGATGATATATAAGAAACACTGAAATTTTAGCGAATTTCCAAGAAAAACTGAAATTTTAGCGAATTTCCAAGAAAAATGTCAATATTAACCGAATTTCTAAATCGTTCCTATTTCTACGTAACTCGACGATTTGGATGATATATAAGAAACACTGAAATTTTGGCGAATTTCCAAGAAAAACTGAAATTTTAGCGAATTTCCATGAAAAATGTCAATATTAACCGAATTTCTAAATCGTTCCTATTTCTACGTAACTCGACGATTTGGATGATATATAAGAAACACTGAAATTTTAGCGAATTTACAAGAAAAATTGAAATTTTAGCGAATTTCCATGAAAAATGTCAATATTAACCAAATTTCTAAATCGTTCCTATTTCTACGTATCTCGACGATTTGGATGATATATAAGAAACACTGAAATTTTAGCGAATTTCCAAGAAAAACTGAAATTTTAGCGAATTTCCATGAAAAATGTCAATATTAACCGAATTTCTAAATCGTTCCTATTTCTACGTATCTCGACGATTTGGATGATATATAAGAAACACTGAAATTTTAGCGAATTTCCAAGAAAAACTGAAATTTTAGCGAATTTCCATGAAAAATGTCAATATTAACCGAATTTCTAAATCGTTCCTATTTCTACGTAACTCGACGATTTGGATGATATATAAGAAACACTGAAATTTTAGCGAATTTCCAAGAAAAACTGAAATTTTAGCGAATTTCCATGAAAAATGTCAATATTAACCGAATTTCTAAATCGTTCCTATTTCTACGTATCTCGACAATTTGGATGATATATAAGAAACACTGAAATTTTAGCGAATTTCCAAGAAAAACTGAAATTTTAGCGAATTTCCATGAAAAATGTCAATATTAACCGAATTTCTAAATCGTTCCTATTTCTACGTAACTCGACGATTTGGATGATATATAAGAAACACTGAAATTTTAGCGAATTTCCAAGAAAAACTGAAATTTTAGCGAATTTCCAAGAAAAATGTCAAAATTAACAGAATTTCTAAATCGTTCCTATTTCTACGTAACTCGACGATTTGGATGATATATAAGAAACACTGAAATTTTAGCGAATTTCCAAGAAAAACTGAAATTTTAGCGAATTTCCAAGAAAAATGTCAATATTAACCGAATTTCTAAATCGTTCCTATTTCTACGTATCTCGACGATTTGGATGATATATAAGAAACACTGAAATTTTAGCGAATTTCCAAGAAAAACTGAAATTTTAGCAAATTTCCAAGAAAAATGTCAAAATTAACAGAATTTCTAAATCGTTCCTATTTCTACGTAACTCGACGATTTGGATGATATATAAGAAACACTGAAATTTTAGCGAATTTCCAAGAAAAACTGAAATTTTAGCGAATTTCCAAGAAAAATGTCAATATTAACCGAATTTCTAAATCGTTCCTATTTCTACGTATCTCGACGATTTGGATGATATATAAGAAACACTGAAATTTTAGCGAATTTCCAAGAAAAACTGAAATTTTAGGGAATTTCCATGAAAAATGTCAATATTAACCGAATTTCTAAATCGTTCCTATTTCTACGTATCTCGACGATTTGGATGATATATAAGAAACACTGAAATTTTAGCGAATTTCCAAGAAAAACTGAAATTTTAGCGAATTTCCAAGAAAAATGTCAAAATTAACAGAATTTCTAAATCGTTCCTATTTCTACGTATCTCGACGATTTGGATGATATATAAGAAACACTGAAATTTTAGGGAATTTCCAAGAAAAACTGAAATTTTAGCGAATTTCCAAGAAAAATGTCAAAATTAACAGAATTTCTAAATCGTTCCTATTTCTACGTAACTCGACGATTTGGATGATATATAAGAAACACTGAAATTTTAGCGAATTTCCAAGAAAAACTGAAATTTTAGCGAATTTCCATGAAAAATGTCAATATTAACCGAATTTCTAAATCGTTCCTATTTCTACGTAACTCGACGATTTGGATGATATATAAGAAACACTGAAATTTTAGCGAATTTCCAAGAAAACCTGAAATTTTAGCGAATTTCCATGAAAAATGTCAATATTAACCGAATTTCTAAATCGTTCCTATTTCTACGTAACTCGACGATAGGGATGATATATAAGAAACACTGAAATTTTAGCGAATTTCCAAGAAAAATTGAAATTTTAGCGAATTTCCATGAAAAATGTCAATATTAACCGAATTTCTAAATCGTTCCTATTTCTACGTATCTCGACGATTTGGATGATATATAAGAAACACTGAAATTTTAGCGAATTTCCAAGAAAAACTGAAATTTTAGCGAATTTCCATGAAAAATGTCAATATTAACCGAATTTCTAAATCGTTCCTACATATATCGACGATTTGGATGATATATAAGAAACACTGAAATTTTAGCGAATTTCCAAGAAAAACTGAAATTTTAGCGAATTTCCATGAAAAATGTCAATATTAACCGAATTTCTAAATCGTTCCTATTTCTACGTAACTCGACGATTTGGATGATATATAAGAAACACTGAAATTTTAGCGAATTTCCAAGAAAAACTGAAATTTTAGCGAATTTCCATGAAAAATGTCAATATTAACCGAATTTCTAAATCGTTCCTATTTCTACGTATCTCGACAATTTGGATGATATATAAGAAACACTGAAATTTTAGCGAATTTCCAAGAAAAACTGAAATTTTAGCGAATTTCCATGAAAAATGTCAATATTAACCGAATTTCTAAATCGTTCCTATTTCTACGTAACTCGACGATTTGGATGATATATAAGAAACACTGAAATTTTAGCGAATTTCCAAGAAAAACTGAAATTTTAGCGAATTTCCAAGAAAAATGTCAAAATTAACAGAATTTCTAAATCGTTCCTATTTCTACGTAACTCGACGATTTGGATGATATATAAGAAACACTGAAATTTTAGCGAATTTCCAAGAAAAACTGAAATTTTAGCGAATTTCCAAGAAAAATGTCAATATTAACCGAATTTCTAAATCGTTCCTATTTCTACGTATCTCGACGATTTGGATGATATATAAGAAACACTGAAATTTTAGCGAATTTCCAAGAAAAACTGAAATTTTAGCGAATTTCCAAGAAAAATGTCAAAATTAACAGAATTTCTAAATCGTTCCTATTTCTACGTAACTCGACGATTTGGATGATATATAAGAAACACTGAAATTTTAGCGAATTTCCAAGAAAAACTGAAATTTTAGCGAATTTCCAAGAAAAATGTCAATATTAACCGAATTTCTAAATCGTTCCTATTTCTACGTATCTCGACGATTTGGATGATATATAAGAAACACTGAAATTTTAGCGAATTTCCAAGAAAAACTGAAATTTTAGGGAATTTCCATGAAAAATGTCAATATTAACCGAATTTCTAAATCGTTCCTATTTCTACGTATCTCGACGATTTGGATGATATATAAGAAACACTGAAATTTTAGCGAATTTCCAAGAAAAACTGAAATTTTAGCGAATTTCCAAGAAAAATGTCAAAATTAACAGAATTTCTAAATCGTTCCTATTTCTACGTATCTCGACGATTTGGATGATATATAAGAAACACTGAAATTTTAGGGAATTTCCAAGAAAAACTGAAATTTTAGCGAATTTCCAAGAAAAATGTCAAAATTAACAGAATTTCTAAATCGTTCCTATTTCTACGTAACTCGACGATTTGGATGATATATAAGAAACACTGAAATTTTAGCGAATTTCCAAGAAAAACTGAAATTTTAGCGAATTTCCAAGAAAAATGTCAATATTAACCGAATTTCTAAATCGTTCCTATTTCTACGTAACTCGACGATTTGGATGATATATAAGAAACACTGAAATTTTAGCGAATTTCCAAGAAAACCTGAAATTTTAGCGAATTTCCATGAAAAATGTCAATATTAACCGAATTTCTAAATCGTTCCTATTTCTACGTAACTCGACGATAGGGATGATATATAAGAAACACTGAAATTTTAGCGAATTTACAAGAAAAATTGAAATTTTAGCGAATTTCCATGAAAAATGTCAATATTAACCGAATTTCTAAATCGTTCCTATTTCTACGTATCTCGACGATTTGGATGATATATAAGAAACACTGAAATTTTAGCGAATTTCCAAGAAAAACTGAAATTTTAGCGAATTTCCATGAAAAATGTCAATATTAACCGAATTTCTAAATCGTTCCTACATATATCGACGATTTGGATGATATATAAGAAACACTGAAATTTTAGCGAATTTCCAAGGAAAACTGAAATTTTAGCGAATTTCCAAGAAAAATGTCAATATTAACCGAATTTCTAAATCGTTCCCATTTCTACGTATCTCGACGATTTGGATGATATATAAGAAACACTGAAATTTTAGCGAATTTCCAAGAAAAACTGAAATTTTAGCGAATTTCCAAGAAAAACTGAAATTTTAGCGAATTTCCAAGAAAAATGTCAATATTAACCGAATTTCTAAATCGTTCCTATTTCTACGTATCTCGACGATTTGGATGATATATAAGAAATACTGAAATTTTAGCGAATTTCCAAGAAAAACTGAAATTTTAGCGAATTTCCAAGAAAAATGTCAATATTAACCGAATTTCTAAATCGTTCCTATTTCTACGTATCTCGACGATTTGGATGATATATAAGAAACACTGAAATTTTAGCGAATTTCCAAGAAAAACTGAAATTTTAGCGAATTTCCAAGAAAAATGTCAATATTAACCGAATTTCTAAATCGTTCCTATTTCTACGTAACTCGACGATTTGGATGATATATAAGAAACACTGAAATTTTAGCGAATTTCCAAGAAAAACTGAAATTTTAGCGAATTTCCATGAAAAATGTCAATATTAACCGAATTTCTAAATCGTTCCTATTTCTACGTAACTCGACGATTTGGACGATATATAAGAAACATTGAAATTTTAGCGAATTTCCAAGAAAAACTGAAATTTTAGCGAACTTCCATGAAAAATGTCAAAATTAACAGAATTTCTAAATCGTTCCTATTTCTACGTAACTCGACGATTTGGATGATATATAAGAAACACTGAAATTTTAGCGAATTTCCAAGAAAAACTGAAATTTTAGCGAATTTCCAAGAAAAATGTCAATATTAACAGAATTTCTAAATCGTTCCTATTTCTGCGTAACTCGACGATTTGGATGATATATAAGAAACACTGAAATTTTAGCGAATTTCCAAGAAAAACTGAAATTTTAGCGAATTTCCAAGAAAAATGTCAATATTAACCGAATTTCTAAATCGTTCCTATTTCTACGTATCTCGACGATTTGGATGATATATAAGAAACACTGAAATTTTAGCGAATTTCCAAGAAAAACTGAAATTTTAGCGAATTTCCAAGAAAAATGTCAATATTAACCGAATTTCTAAATCGTTCCTATTTCTACGTATCTCGACGATTTGGATGATATATAAGAAACACTGAAATTTTAGCGAATTTCCAAGAAAAACTGAAATTTTAGCGAATTTCCAAGAAAAATGTCAATATTAACCGAATTTCTAAATCGTTCCTATTTCTACGTAACTCGACGATTTGGATGATATATAAGAAACACTGAAATTTTAGCGAATTTCCAAGAAAAACTGAAATTTTAGCGAATTTCCATGAAAAATGTCAATATTAACCGAATTTCTAAATCGTTCCTATTTCTACGTAACTCGACGATTTGGACGATATATAAGAAACATTGAAATTTTAGCGAATTTCCAAGAAAAACTGAAATTTTAGCGAATTTCCATGAAAAATGTCAAAATTAACAGAATTTCTAAATCGTTCCTATTTCTACGTAACTCGACGATTTGGATGATATATAAGAAACACTGAAATTTTAGTGAATTTCCAAGAAAAACTGAAATTTTAGCGAATTTCCAAGAAAAATGTCAATATTAACAGAATTTCTAAATCGTTCCTATTTCTACGTAACTCGACGATTTGGATGATATATAAGAAACACTGAAATTTTAGCGAATTTCCAAGAAAAACTGAAATTTTAGCGAATTTCCAAGAAAAATGTCAATATTAACCGAATTTCTAAATCGTTCCTATTTCTACGTAACTCGACGATTTGGATGATATATAAGAAACACTGAAATTTTAGCGAATTTCCAAGAAAAACTGAAATTTTAGCGAATTTCCATGAAAAATGTCAATATTAACCGAATTTCTAAATCGTTCCTATTTCTACGTAACTCGACGATTTGGATGATATATAAGAAACACTGAAATTTTAGCGAATTTACAAGAAAAATTGAAATTTTAGCGAATTTCCATGAAAAATGTCAATATTAACCAAATTTCTAAATCGTTCCTATTTCTACGTATCTCGACGATTTGGATGATATATAAGAAACACTGAAATTTTAGCGAATTTCCAAGAAAAACTGAAATTTTAGCGAATTTCCATGAAAAATGTCAATATTAACCGAATTTCTAAATCGTTCCTATTTCTACGTAACTCGACGATTTGGATGATATATAAGAAACACTGAAATTTTAGCGAATTTCCAAGAAAAACTGAAATTTTAGCGAATTTCCATGAAAAATGTCAATATTAACCGAATTTCTAAATCGTTCCTATTTCTACGTATCTCGACAATTTGGATGATATATAAGAAACACTGAAATTTTAGCGAATTTCCAAGAAAAACTGAAATTTTAGCGAATTTCCATGAAAAATGTCAATATTAACCGAATTTCTAAATCGTTCCTATTTCTACGTAACTCGACGATTTGGATGATATATAAGAAACACTGAAATTTTAGCGAATTTCCAAGAAAAACTGAAATTTTAGCGAATTTCCAAGAAAAATGTCAAAATTAACAGAATTTCTAAATCGTTCCTATTTCTACGTAACTCGACGATTTGGATGATATATAAGAAACACTGAAATTTTAGCGAATTTCCAAGAAAAACTGAAATTTTAGCGAATTTCCAAGAAAAATGTCAATATTAACCGAATTTCTAAATCGTTCCTATTTCTACGTATCTCGACGATTTGGATGATATATAAGAAACACTGAAATTTTAGCGAATTTCCAAGAAAAACTGAAATTTTAGCGAATTTCCAAGAAAAATGTCAAAATTAACAGAATTTCTAAATCGTTCCTATTTCTACGTAACTCGACGATTTGGATGATATATAAGAAACACTGAAATTTTAGCGAATTTCCAAGAAAAACTGAAATTTTAGCGAATTTCCAAGAAAAATGTCAATATTAACCGAATTTCTAAATCGTTCCTATTTCTACGTATCTCGACGATTTGGATGATATATAAGAAACACTGAAATTTTAGCGAAATTCCAAGAAAAACTGAAATTTTAGCGAATTTCCAAGAAAAATGTCAATATTAACCGAATTTCTAAATCGTTCCTATTTCTACGTATCTCGACGATTTGGATGATATATAAGAAACACTGAAATTTTAGCGAATTTCCAAGAAAAACTGAAATTTTAGCGAATTTCCATGAAAAATGTCAATATTAACCGAATTTCTAAATCGTTCCTATTTCTACGTAACTCGACGATTTGGATGATATATAAGAAACACTGAAATTTTAGCGAATTTCCAAGAAAAACTGAAATTTTAGCGAATTTCCATGAAAAATGTCAATATTAACCGAATTTCTAAATCGTTCCTATTTCTACGTAACTCGACGATTTGGATGATATATAAGAAACACTGAAATTTTAGCGAATTTCCAAGAAAAACTGAAATTTTAGCGAATTTCCATGAAAAATGTCAATATTAACCGAATTTCTAAATCGTTCCTACATATATCGACGATTTGGATGATATATAAGAAACACTGAAATTTTAGCGAATTTCCAAGGAAAACTGAAATTTTAGCGAATTTCCAAGAAAAATGTCAATATTAACCGAATTTCTAAATCGTTCCTATTTCTACGTAACTCGACGATTTGGATGATATATAAGAAACACTGAAATTTTAGCGAATTTCCAAGAAAAACTGAAATTTTAGCGAATTTCCAAGAAAAATGTCAATATTAACCGAATTTCTAAATCGTTCCTATTTCTACGTAACTCGACGATTTGGATGATATATAAGAAACACTGAAATTTTAGCGAATTTCCAAGGAAAACTGAAATTTTAGCGAATTTCCAAGAAAAATGTCAAAATTAACAGAATTTCTAAATCGTTCCTATTTCTACGTAACTCGACGATTTGGATGATATATAAGAAACACTGAAATTTTAGCGAATTTCCAAGAAAAACTGAAATTTTAGCGAATTTCCAAGAAAAATGTCAATATTAACCGAATTTCTAAATCGTTCCTATTTCTACGTATCTCGACGATTTGGATGATATATAAGAAACACTGAAATTTTAGCGAATTTCCAAGAAAAACTGAAATTTTAGCGAATTTCCAAGAAAAATGTCAAAATTAACAGAATTTCTAAATCGTTCCTATTTCTACGTAACTCGACGATTTGGATGATATATAAGAAACACTGAAATTTTAGCGAATTTCCAAGAAAAACTGAAATTTTAGCGAATTTCCAAGAAAAATGTCAATATTAACCGAATTTCTAAATCGTTCCTATTTCTACGTATCTCGACGATTTGGATGATATATAAGAAACACTGAAATTTTAGCGAAATTCCAAGAAAAACTGAAATTTTAGCGAATTTCCAAGAAAAATGTCAATATTAACCGAATTTCTAAATCGTTCCTATTTCTACGTATCTCGACGATTTGGATGATATATAAGAAACACTGAAATTTTAGCGAATTTCCAAGAAAAACTGAAATTTTAGCGAATTTCCATGAAAAATGTCAATATTAACCGAATTTCTAAATCGTTCCTATTTCTACGTAACTCGACGATTTGGATGATATATAAGAAACACTGAAATTTTAGCGAATTTCCAAGAAAAACTGAAATTTTAGCGAATTTCCATGAAAAATGTCAATATTAACCGAATTTCTAAATCGTTCCTATTTCTACGTAACTCGACGATTTGGATGATATATAAGAAACACTGAAATTTTAGCGAATTTCCAAGAAAAACTGAAATTTTAGCGAATTTCCATGAAAAATGTCAATATTAACCGAATTTCTAAATCGTTCCTACATATATCGACGATTTGGATGATATATAAGAAACACTGAAATTTTAGCGAATTTCCAAGGAAAACTGAAATTTTAGCGAATTTCCAAGAAAAATGTCAATATTAACCGAATTTCTAAATCGTTCCTATTTCTACGTATCTCGACGATTTGGATGATATATAAGAAACACTGAAATTTTAGCGAATTTCCAAGAAAAACTGAAATTTTAGCGAATTTCCTAGAAAAACTGAAATTTTAGCGAATTTCCAAGAAAAATGTCAATATTAACCGAATTTCTAAATCGTTCCTATTTCTACGTATCTCGACGATTTGGATGATATATAAGAAACACTGAAATTTTAGCGAATTTCCAAGAAAAACTGAAATTTTAGCGAATTTCCAAGAAAAATGTCAATATTAACCGAATTTCTAAATCGTTCCTATTTCTACGTATCTCGACGATTTGGATGATATATAAGAAAAACTGAAATTTTAGCGAATTTCCATGAAAAATGTCAAAATTAACAGAATTTCTAAATCGTTCCTATTTCTACGTAACTCGACGATTTGGATGATATATAAGAAACACTGAAATTTTAGCGAATTTCCAAGAAAAACTGAAATTTTAGCGAATTTCCAAGAAAAATGTCAATATTAACAGAATTTCTAAATCGTTCCTATTTCTACGTAACTCGACGATTTGGATGATATATAAGAAACACTGAAATTTTAGCGAATTTCCAAGAAAAACTGAAATTTTAGCGAATTTCCAAGAAAAATGTCAATATTAACCGAATTTCTAAATCGTTCCTATTTCTACGTAACTCGACGATTTGGATGATATATAAGAAACACTGAAATTTTAGCGAATTTCCAAGAAAAACTGAAATTTTAGCGAATTTCCAAGAAAAATGTCAATATTAACCGAATTTCTAAATCGTTCCTATTTCTACGTAACTCGACGATAGGGTGATATATAAGAAACACTGAAATTTTAGCGAATTTACAAGAAAAATTGAAATTTTAGCGAATTTCCATGAAAAATGTCAATATTAACCGAATTTCTAAATCGTTCCTATTTCTACGTATCTCGACGATTTGGATGATATATAAGAAACACTGAAATTTTAGCGAATTTCCAAGAAAAACTGAAATTTTAGCGAATTTCCATGAAAAATGTCAATATTAACCGAATTTCTAAATCGTTCCTACATATATCGACGATTTG